>OZ023196.1:6637500-8020000 GCA_963995505.1 Hypericum androsaemum
TTTTCTCAGAAATTTTTTATACCCCGGTTCGATTCAATTGAAATCGGACGAATTGGTCTTGTTCTTGGTTCAACCGAATTCGATTTTGGCCAATTTTGACTGGGCCGAATTTAATTTTTATTAGATTTAATTGAATAAAATTTTTTTTATTCAATAAAAAAATTAATTAAAAAAATTATAAGTTAATTTTTTGAGACTAAGTTTTTTGAAATTATTAAGATAATTTCAAGAACTTGAATATTTTTTAAATTTAATTAGATAAATTAATTTTATTATATTAAAATTTAATTAATATTGATAAAAAATTATAAGTTAATTTTTTAGTTAAGTTTTTAAGATTATTAGAATAATTTTAAAGTCTAGAATTGAACAGTTCCTTTGAGTATGTGTTCATCGTTTGATTAAAAATTATCTATTTTTGATCATTGGGTAAATATGTGTATTGATCCAAAATTAACCTGCATATGTTGCAGATTAACAATGATGAAATATAAGACAGTTGTGTACCGAAATTTTTGTGCACGTGAAATACGTGAAGGCATACTCAAGTGTCGCCTTTCGAGTCGACAACCAAAGGACGATATGTATGTTCTAATGGAACATATAGAGAATGTTCATCAAAAGATGCAGGATTGCATCTGGGTAGGAGGATATGACCATGGAGAGGATTGACCTTCCATGTTCAGTGATCTTTTGATCACACTCAGGATTAAGGAAAAAATAGAATTTTTGCTACAACCTGAGGATTGTTCACACAGAGATGCACTGGTAGGGTTAGTCCTTTATTTACAGAATAAAGGACTTCTGGAGGAAATGATCCCCAATCCTCCTATGAAACTACGTAGTGGACGTATGATATGTCGCTACTGTAGCCTGGGATACTTTTATAGTTTTCCCATTCCATGTGCGGTGTAGATTTTAGATTCCGTACCTATCCCAGTTGTGACTGTTTGAATCCTCTTAGGTCTATAAATAGATCCTTAATGTGTTTTAGTATGTCTTGTTGAAAGTTTTCATATACATATGTTATTTTTGAAAACTTTGTTATATACTAGGTATTCATAGAAGCTTTATATACATGCGTGTATTCAAAACTTTATGTATATCCTTGTATATATATAAATAAAAGGCTTGTGAGCTTTTTTGTTTTTGTGATTATATAATGTGTTTATTTGATTGCTCGTGTTATTTCTACTTGTATTTACTATCAAAGAACTTAGGATGATTAAAGTTTGAGATTAATTCTTGAAGGGTAAGGGGAAACACACCCGTGACCTACTTTAAATTCAAGATTAGTCAAGGACTTTATATCATTCGGAGTTATAACGTATAGTAAATTTGTATCGTATTGCTAATAATGACTCCTTAATATATTTTTTATAATTCCTGTTAGTTATGTCGATTGCTTCCAAATCGATTGTCGTTGAGCTCAACAAGGAGTTGAAGCTTAATGGTGACAACTACGATAACTGGAGTATGAAAATAATGTATGTGCTAGAAGAACAAGATGTTCTTGAGATGATATCTACAATATTAGTTAAACCTGAGTCAGGTACCACTGCACAGCATAAGCGTGATAGTGACACTTTTATAGCTTGGAAAAAGAAGAACTCTACTGCTCGTCTCATCTTGCTAAGTGCGATGATGGATGATATTACCAGGCAATTTCATGTCTATGACAATGCAAAGGACCTATGAGATGCTCTAAAAGAAAGATTCAGGAGGCTTTCAATCTCGAAGCTACGTGCTTTGACTATAAGATTTGATACTTATAAGAAACGCCCTGATCATTCTATGCAAAAGCATCTCAGAGTAATGTCAAACATGATTGGTGAGCTGGTTGAGGCTGGCCACATGCTTAGTAATGAGGAGCAAATTCAGGCTGTCATTCGTTCCCTACATGTGAGCTGGGAACACATGAAAATGACACTTACCCATGCCGATAATGTTATGACATTTGACGACATGGCCCGACACCTTGAGCTAGAAGAAGATCACCTCCTAGCTATTAGAGTACACCCTGAAGCCCACATGACTCAGTCTAGTGGCATAGGGAGTACGAGAAAAAGAGGAAAAAAGGGTAAGGGTAAGAAAAATGGAAACAAGAGCAAAGCTGAAAAATTTGGAACTAGTGAGAAAAGTTTTGGAAGAAAGAAAAAAAGAAAGTTTAACATCAAGAAAGTCAGATGTTACAACTGTCAAAGGAAAGATCATTTCGCTAAAGATTGTATGGAAGAAAAGAAGGTACATCAAATTCACTCATATGTAAGTAAATTATATGTATCTAGTACTGTTCTTCTATCTGAAACTCATCCTATGTGGGTGATTGATTCAGGACCGACCGACCATGTAATAAAAGATCGTGAAACTTTTGTTGATTTTCGACAGTCGCCGGTAGGAGCAAAATATATTTTTGTTGGTAACAACACACGAGTGGATGTTAAGGGTATGAGTATATGTAAATTGAACCTGCGTCAAGGACGTACCCTATTTCTACATGATGTGATGTTTGCTCTAGAAATTTTCTGGAACTTAATTTTGGTCTCAGCCTTGATGGCTCTTGGCTTTCGATTGCTGTTTGAGAATAGTTCTGTACAGTTATTTTTAGAACACGTTTTTTATGGATCTGGTTATAAATCAGGTGGTTTCTTAATTATGGATGTTGATCAGTTATCAAAATCTTGTTTTTCTTTAGTCACTAATGAGCAAACGTCTCGAGATGATGTTAATTTGTGGCATTCTAGATTGGACCATATTGGTCAAGATCGCATGAATTATCTAGCTCAGGCAGGACTATTAGGTAATTTAGAAAAAACTATTTTACTTACATGCAAACGATGTCTAGAAGGAAAATTGATAAGAAAACTATTTGGTAAAAGAACTAGAGCCACCTTTCCACTGTAGTTAATTCAATTTGATACTTGTGGTCCAATGAATGTGAGGGCTAGACATGGAGCGTATTACTTCATCACATTTATAAACGACTATAGTAAGTATGGTCAAGTATATTTGATTACTCACAAATCTGAAGCATTTAGTTGTTTCAAGATTTTATAAATTTCACTAAGAATCAATATGATAGAAAGATTAAGGCCTTACGAACAGATCGTGGCCGTGAATATCTTTCTGATAAATTTAATACTCTATGCCAAGAAAAAGGAATTGAATAGTAGTTGTCCATTCCTTATACACCTCAACAAAATGGGGTAGCGGAAAGAAGGAACAGAACCCTTCTTGACATGGTTAGATCTATGATGGCTGAGGCAAATTTACCTATATCATTTTATGGCGATACGCTCCTTACCGCCGCATATGTTCTAAACTGAGTCCCCTCTAAATCGAGTCCACCACCCCTTACGAAATGTGGACAGGTCAAAAACCTGATCTAAGCTACTTAAGACCGTAGGTGTGTGCATCTTATGTGCATTCTACCACTAGTTCTTTCAGTAAATTAGGACGGAGAGGTAGAAAGAGTATCTTTATAAGATACTCTGAAGTATCAAAGGGATACGTTTTCGTAGGTGAACTCAAAAATGGACAAGTGACAGAATTTGAATCACGAGATGTCACATTTTTGGAAAATATTTTTCTGAAATTGGGAGACGTAAGTAGCGATCTTACGTTATACAAAATTGATGAGGCAGAATCATCTGGATCGCTCCAACCGAGTGGGAGAATTGTGGAGGAAAATCAAGTTTTTCCATCTCAAAACGATCCGGTAGTTCATGATCCTAGTGTGAGTACATTTCTAAATTCCTGTGGGAGTATGGATTATCCCTTTAGTGGGAGTACTATTCGTGGTTATGATGAAATATTAGAGATGTTTATCAAAATTGTGAACTTTGTAGAACAAAAAAAACTAGCATTTCACGCAAACGATTTGAGGTTGAATGCGCTGCTAATGCTTTCTTGGTATCATTGAAAGATAACAACGGTTCAAATGAGATTTTTTTGGCAATCCTATAAGATGAGAATGAACCCAAGAATGTTTTTGCTGCTCTATCATCTCCTGATAAAAATGAATGGATTAAAGTAATGGAGGAAGAGATGGCTTCGATGAAGAAAAATCATGTTTGGGAATTGGTTGATCTGCCTAGTGGACGTAGGAAAATTGTTAACAAGTAGGTTCTCAAGATTAAGCGTAAAGCAGATGGCTGTATCGAAAGGTACAAAGCTCGCTTAGTTGCCAAAGGATTCAAACAACATGAAGGAATAGACTATGAGGAGACTTTCGCACCTGTTGTGAGATTTACATCCATTATGATAATTCTGGCTATGGTAGCAAATTTAGACCTTGAGCTACATCAAATGGATGTTAAGACTACTTTTCTCAATGGAGAATTGGATGAAATAATCTATATGATTCAGCCAGAGGGCTACATCTAAAAAGGCTGCGAACGTAAAGTTTGCAAATTGATGAGATCAATTTATGGCCTTAAACAGTCTTCTAGACAATGGTACATTCGCTTTCATAATACGATCATGTCGCATGATTTTAAAATGATAGACGAAGACCATTGTGTCTATTTGAAATATTCAGATAATAAGTTTGTCATTATTACACTGTATGTAGATGACATACTGATAGCTGAAAATGACAAGGGATATCTTAATGAGCTCAAAGTTTGGTTTTGGTCCAACTTTGAAATGAAAGATATGGGTGAAGCTAATTATATTCTCGGAGTTAAGATTACGAGAAATTACTCGAAAAGGCTATTATCTCTTTCACAAGAGATATATATTCATACAAGTAGTAGAGCGATTTAATTATAATAATAGTAATCTCAAGTTTGTCCCGATTGCCAAAGTCTATCATCTTAATAAAAATATGTGTCCTATAACAGCTCAACAGAAAAGGGATATGATGAAAATCCCTTATGCTAATGCAGTTGGTTGTCTGATGTACGCAATATTGTATACAAGACCAGACATTTGCTATGCTGTCAGTATAGCTAGTAGATATCAGTCTAATCCAGTTCAAGCACATTGGAAAGCAGTTAAGGAAATTATAAAATACTTGAATACGACTGCAGAATACTCACTAGTTTATCAAGGTCAAGACCTAATATTGAGAGGTTACACCAATGCTGATTGGGGTGGTGATATGGATGAGAATAAATCTACATCTGGATATGTCTTCATGCTTGACGGAGGTGCTATTTCGTGGAGTAGCAAGAAACAAAAATGTGTTTCTCTGTCAACTATGGAAGCTGAGTACGTTGCTTCTGCAGTAGCTGTACAATAAGCAATATGGTTGAAGAGATTTATAAACTATTTATCCCTAACCAACTCAAAAGGACCAGTGAGTTTATTTTACGATAATCAAGCGTCAATAGCTTTTGTTAAGGATCCTAAATTCCATAGCAGAGCAAAGCATATTGGCATTAAGCATCACTTTATTAGGGATATGATTATACATAAGGAGGTCAGCATAAAACATATGCCTACGCAAGATATGATTGCGGATCCTATGACCAAGGTTGATCCAGAGATGTGTTTGAAAAATATGTCAGATCCCTAGGTTTGCGTAGACGCTGATATTTTTTGTACATGTTATAATAAATCAGTTGTTCAATATAACATAGTTGTTCTAGCAATACGAATGTGTGAATGTTATTTTGAGAAATATTTACCAGAGCATGTGAGACAGAAAAGTAACCCACTCACACGGGTGTTTACCTCAGTGGGAGTCAACGAGTTAATTTCTTGTTGAGATGAGACCGTTTTATGAACATTATTACATCGAGTGCCTGTTCTAAAATGTTAATACCGTCTTGCTTAACTACAAGAGAAGTTCTTGTTAAAGTGCGAGATTTGTGATAATGCAAGCATATGTTGCTGCATTAGATTTTTTGTAAATCCAAATGATAAGAAATAAGTAGAACTTATCATTAATCTGTGTATATAGCCTAGAGCAGTTTTTAGTAAACTAAAGTCATTGTTCAGTAAAACATCGAGACTGATGCTCTAGTATGATGTTTAATTATGAATTACATGCGCTTTTTTTTTCCAAAGGAATGAACATCATAAAACGTGGACTATACCATGTTTGCTTTGTCGACCAATGGATGGGAAATCATTAAGTGATTTCTGTTTCCCTGGTGTGAGACCAATCCCAAAAAAATATGTTTTTCGATTCACTATCCTTATGATCCTTAACGTATTTTGAAAATATAATTCTGTGCTGCTAGCTTGGAAAGTCCATGAAAAGGTCATGATTCATTATTCGACCTGGCAAGACTGACTAGAAAAGCAGGCTTTATCATGATAGAAGAAATACTTATAAAGAAGAAGGTTCTTCATCGATCACATTGCTAAGTTTCGTTGTTCAATGGTGCGCACCTATTGTGTTGAAAGCAATACAATATTGAACACGATTAAATTGTTTGAAATCACATATGCAAACAATGGAATATGAGATGAGACCTAGGATAAGGCATACCTTACGTAATGAGAATGTCGAGATGCTATCATTCAAGTAGCCCGTGTGTGTGTGCTCTTGAGTTTAGCTACGTGCACTCGATGTATGCTGGTCGCACGAAATTTTTTGCTAAACATAATCTGAGACATTGTTGATTATGATCAATAATGTGTGAGTGGGAGATATTGGACCTAGGGCCCATTAGTCACCCATTATTGGGCAAAAATGGGCCCAGGCCCATTAGGCCCAAAAAGCCATTGGACTTTTGGGCCGACACGTGGCGAACGCGTGGCATGCCACGTGGCAAAGCTAATGGATAGCTTCCTCACGTGGCAGACACGTGGCGCCATGTGGCAAAGCTAATGGGTAGCTTCGCCACGTGGTGCCACGTGCCAAAGCTATTGGGTAGCTTCGATACTTGGTGCCACGTGGCGCACATGTGAGAGCCGGACCTCCCTATAAAAGGGAGAAAGAGCTGGTGACCAGATTGTCGGATTAGTTCCAGTAGTTCTCAGATTTTACAAAGTAAAAAAATTCGTGGAAATCGTTTACGTATCTGATCCATTTTTTATCGTAAACTGCCAGTGACAATATCTCGTTATCTGATCCTGTGTGAAGCACACTACAATAAATAAGTCTTGTTATTTATTAATAAATTTATTTCATTAATTAGGAGATAATTAACTCATAATTATGTGTTAATTATGGGCCAGATCCTTCAGCAGGCCTTAACATAAATGAGTTCAACCCACATAGATTTGAACTAGGTGAGGTATATGGCTTGGTTCCTCTTTGCAAGTCTGCAATATTTTTTTTATCAATTCAAAGACACTCTATAGATATTTTCTTGCTGAGACTACATCTCTTTAATTGACTCCCAAAGCACTTTTGCAGGATCATGTAATTTGGATCAACAGAATTGAGGAGCCATCACCTCACTAAGTGATCGTCCATACTCCATTCTGAAAAATCAGGAACACATTTTTCTGGAGTTAGAAAATCACCATTGATGAAGCCAATCCTCCCTGGCCATTAAGAGCAATGAACACAACTTTGCACTAGGAGAGGTAATTAGCAATATTAAAGGATACTGTGGTGATCTTCAATCCAACATTGTTATCCATTTCAGATATTTTCTTTAAGTAGCATCGTCTTAGAGTGGACGAGAAAACAATAGGAACATTGAAACCGGAATTCCTTCGCTCAATGCCATTTTGGCTTTTGGAAGCAATCAAGTTTATGAAAAGTGGAACAAAATTCTGATACCATGTTAAATAGAAATTTATTAACTGCTTAAGAAATGAGTACAAGCAAGCTTTATATACTCACAAGATTAAGACCCTCATTAAGTATAATTATATTAATTATAACAACTAAGATAGTTATTAGGCTAGTCGTTGGAGGCACAAGATTTAAAGGGAAGAATACACAGTTGGCTGCCAATCATAAATGATAATAACGGCTCATATAATTAAGGTGATCATAAAAGAATGAACAAGTACACCTAGAGCCAGAGTTGAAGATGATCATAGAAATAGTTAGAGATAATCATTATCCCTTTAACATGGAGTGGCATGTGTCTGTTAAAGCTCGATCTCATACAATTAGTGTTATTATCAAAGAGCAATCAAGTAGAAAGTCAAATATTTCAGATGAAGGTATCAGCACGTTGTGAAGAGTCTATATTCAATAACCGACGTATTTTGGATAAGTATCAACATGTTTGTTTCAAACGGGGAAACAAATGTACGATCGTTTCCTTGCGCTCACATGTCTTTCCTTGATTTGAGAAGGACGTTAGTTAGTGTGTGGAGCTTTTTCACGGCGAGGATGAGAGATTTTATTGTTAGGAAATTTATTTCCTAATTATATTATGGGTCACATATTTATTTATCAGTTATATTAGCTATTTGACTAATTGGACTATTATAAGGTGATCTATAGTTTAGGAAGTCCAAGACTACTTGACTTCTAGTAGAATATGGACTCAATGAGCAGATACTAGTTATTGGCCCAATTAAGGGGATTATGGGAACCCTACTTGGCCAATATATAAAGATCCTTAGGTTATGGTCCCCAAGACACTAAATCGATTACGTTCTCTTCTCCCCATCAGGAAGAGCGACGGTTGCCCTTGTGGGTCTAAGGGATTTAGTTGAGGAAGACCACAAACCACCGTGTTCGTGCAGGTTTCGTTGTTCCCGATCGTCGTAGAGATTTTGCAACAGTTGACGATCAATACGCGATGGATCCAGGTATTCCTATGAATCCTTAACTATTCAACATGATGATGATCTTGGGTTATAGATATGAATTATATCTAACAAGTGGTATCGGAGCTTTCATCAATGTTGAATTGTTAGTTTCTTTGCTAATCGGACTAAAAGGTGCAGTTCGTATATTTAGGGTTAACGATCGGACGAAGTTGTTAAAGAACCAAACTTACTGTTCATGAAATCTGTTTCAATATTTTAATTGAACGCATTAAACTTGCAATTTACTGATTTGATTTAACTTGAAATCTGTTTTGTAAATTGCGGCATAATCAGATCTCGATTGTTAATCTAGAAATTCCAATCACGGTGAACACAAATATTTTTAATTCGTTGCACCAATATCAGTTGCACGATTGGATGAATACAGTTAGGAGACTAATTAATCCTAGACTGTTTGTTATTCTGCGTGTTCTAGAATTTTATTAGAACTACATCTACTGTGTTACTATGCAATCGTGTATTATATACGGATAAATAATTAATTGAACATGCAATATACATGGAATCACATTTGATTAATCTATGTACTGGTTAGTTACTTATGCGAACTGTGCTCGGCCCAAAGGAAGACGCAGTTTGGTCAATTAATCAAATACTTTATTCAACAAATCTATATACATGTTATGCATACTGTTACTTATGCGAATTGTGCTCGGCCCAAAGGAAGACGCAGTTTGGCCATTTAACAATATGCCTGCGATGATAAATGTGTGATGATTGTACATATTTTTTCATGTGAATAATAACTTGTCCAAAGATAGGTTATTATTTGACAGAACTAATCATCAGCATTTGATCATTGCATTAAGAGTACCGCTTACAGTTAATTTCTCTGTCCAAAGACTAGGAATTAATGTTGTGTTGGGTATCTTGTGATGGGTTCCCAATTTTTATATAATTGTTTATGTCATACATTATATGATATAATTTTTTATTGTTGTGATGTGAGTTTTATAATGTTCTTTGTTGATCCAGCCAATATTGCTTCCCAACTTAGTAGTATCCCAATGCTGAATGGGACAAATTTCAAAAGCTGGAAAGAAACAATGGAAATTACCCTCGGTTGTGTAGACTTAGATCTTGCACTTCTGTCGGAACGACCCACTTCCACTCCAGAAAACCTCAATGAGGTTAAAATTGAGAAGTGGGATCGCTCCAACCGTATGTGCTTGAAGATCATGAGGCGCTCTATTCTAGAAGCGTTTAGGGACTCCATTACTGAGACAGAAAGTGCCAAGAAGTTCCTTGAAGGGCTTGAGCAATACTTTGCCAAGAATGAAAAATCGGAGGCGAGTAACTATTTGGCAAAACTCGTTTCCATGAGGTATAAAAAAAAGGGAACATAAGGGAGTACATTATGGAGATGTCTCATCTCGGTTCAAAACTCAAGTCACTAAAGTTAGAGTTGTCGGAAGACTTACTTGTGCACTTGGTTTTGATATCTCTTCATGCACACTTTAGGCAATTTAAGGTGAGTTATAATACTCAGAAGGTTAAATGGACTCTAAATGAGCTCATATCTCATTGTGTGCAAGAAGAAGATAGACAGTTACGAGATAGGACTGAAAGTGCTCACTTGGTATCAAACTCTCAGCCAAAGGGAAAGAAAAGAGCTAAGGATGTTGTAGAAAAATCTTCTCAGCAGAAGAAACAAAAGAAGCAAGATGAGGTTCCTACTTGCTTCTTCTGCAAAAAGCAGGGACACATGAAGAAAGAGTGTCCCAAGTACGCCACTTGGCGTGTAAAGAAGGGTATGCTTCTAACTTTGGTTTATTCTGAAGTTAATTTGGCTGTTGTACCTAAGGATACTTGGTGGGTAGATTCTGGTGCTACTACTCACATAAGTATGTCCATGCAGGATTGCCTGTCGAGTCGGCCACCAAGTGAATATGAAAAATTCATCTACGTGGGCGACGGGAATAAAGTTGCAGTGGAGGCTATAGGGACTTTTAGATTACGATTAAAGACTGGATTTTATTTGGATTTATTTGAGACATTCGTTGTACCGTCTTTTAGACAGAATTTGATTTCTATTTCGAGTTTGGACAAGTCAGGTTTTTCTTGTTCATTTAGAAACAATAAAGTTAGTCTCTACCAAAATTCAAATTTTCTTGGTTCTGGCTCTTTAATTGATAATCTATACAAACTTGATGTCATTAGCTCCCATAATAAAATACTGCAAACAAGTTCACGTGGTACAAAGCAAAAATTAAGTGAGAATTCTGCTGCTTTATGGCACAAGCGATTAGGTCATATCTCTAAACAGAGAATTCAAAGGCTTGTGTCGGACGGAATTCTTGAACCCCTTAATTTGACAGATTATGAAGTTTGTCTTGAGTGCATAAAGGGAAAAAGAACAAACTCTAGGAACTTAGGTGCCGAAAGAGCTACAGATGTCTTAGAACTTATACATACTGATATATGTGGTCCATTCCCTACGGCTTCTTGGAATGGACAACAGTATTTCATTACGTTCATAGACGATTATTCTAGATTCGGTTACCTATATTTGATACATGAGAAGTCTCAATCCTTGGATGTTTTTAAGTCTTTCAAAGCTGAAGTTGAACTTCAACTTGGAAAGAAAATAAAGGCTGTCAAATCTGACCGTGGTGGTGAATACTACGGTAGGTATGATGGATCAGGAGAACAACGTCCAGGACCCTTCGCGCTTTTCCTCAATGAGTGTGGAATTGTTCCGCAATACACCATGCCGGGGAAACCCAATATGAATGGTGTTGCTAAACGTCGGAACCAAACTCTTAAAGATATGGTGAGGAGTATGATCACTCATTCAACCTTACCAGAAGCTTTAAAAACTGTAGTATACATCCTTAACAGGGTACCCAGCAAAGTAGTTACCAAAACCCCTTATGAAATGTGGACAGGTAAAAAGCCTAGTATTGGGCATTTGCACATTTGGGGTTGTCCAACTGAGGCAAGGCCTTATAAGCCACATGAAAGAAAATTGGACTCAAGAACAGTTAGCTGTTACTTTGTTGGTTATGCTGAATGCTCTAGGGCCTATAAGTTTTACAATCCCACATCAAGATCCTTCTTTGAGACGGAAAATGCGAGATTCCTTGAGGATGTTGAGTTTTGGGGGGAAGGAAACATAAGGAGTATTGTCTTTGAAGAAGAATCTGTTGTTGAAAATGAACAGGTCATAGTACCTACTGTTGTTCATGACACAGTTCTAGATCAAGACAACAATTAGATCCTTCTTCAAGCACCACCTATTGAGCAAACTCAACAAACTCAAGAAGTGCCATTAAGGAGATCCATTAGAGAAAGAAGCAGTGCGATTCTAGATGATTTTATCGTCTTTCTTCAAGAACATGAGGATGGCATTGGCTTAACAGAAGATGACCATGAAGACTTTTCTGAAGCTATGCAAAGTTATGATTCTATTAAATGGATCGATGCCATGAATGATGAGATGAAGTCTATGAAAGACAATGACGTTTGGGATCTCGTTGAGTTGCCTGTAGGTAAGAAACCTATTGGTTGTAAATGGATATTCAAAACCAAGAGGGATTCTAATGGCAATATCGAGAGATATAAAGCTCGTCTAGTTGCACAAGGCTTTACTCAAAAGAAAGGCATAGATTATAAAGAGACTTTCTCTCCGGTATCTTCGAAAGACTCTTTTATAATGATTATGGCACTAGTGGCTCATTTTGATTTGGAGCTGCACCAGATGGATGTAAAGACTGCGTTTCTCAATGGAAACATTGATGAGACAATTTATATGATTCAGCCAGAACACTTTGTTTCAGGAGATCCAAAGTCTATGGTCTGCAAGCTAAAGAAATCCATCTATGGTCTCAAACAGGCTTCTCGTCAATGGTATCACAAATTTCATCAAGTCATTAGCTCATATGGTTTTGAGACAAATATTGTTGATGATTGTATATACCATAAGTTCAGTGGGAGTAAATTTGTCTTCTTGATATTATATGTTGATGACATTCTACTCGCAAGTAGTGATATAGATCTTCTACATGAAACTAAGAAATTTCTATCAAAGAAATTTGAGATGAAAGATCTTGGTGAAGCTTCTTTTGTATTGGGCATACAGATACTGAGGGATCACTCCCGAGGTATCCTTAGGTTATCACAAAAGAGCTATATCGATAAGGTTTTGAGTAGATTTGGATTCACCAAGAAAGATTGTCATAAAGGAGATACGCCCATTGCTAAAGGAGACAAGTTTTGTCGTAAGCAATGTCCCAAAAATGATCTTGAAAGAACAGAAATACAAAAGATCCCTTATGCATCTGCAATAGGGAGTCTAATGTATGCTCAAGTCTGTACACGTCCGGATATAGCATTCATAATGGGAGTTTTGGGAAGATATTCCAGTAATCCCGGTATGCAACACTGGAAGGAAGCTAAACGCATGATGCATTATTTGAGGAGAACAAGGGACTATATGCTCACTTATCAGAGGACAGACATCTTAGAGGTCATCGGGTATTCTGACTCTGATTTTGCGGGATGCGAGGATGATTTTCGCTCCACATCAGGATACGTTTTCATGTTGGCTGGAGGGGGCCATTTCATGGAAGTCAGCTAAACAGACTTTAGTAGCTCCTTCAACCATGGCCGCAGAGTTCATAGCCTGTTATGAGGCATCCGGTCAAGGAATATGGTTACGGAACTTTGTCACAGGACTACGTATGGTAGATGACATTGATACGCCATTGAGGATTTACTGTGACAACATCTCAGCGGTGCTCTACGCTAACAACAACAGCAGTTCAACAAAGTCAAAGTTTATTGACATCAAGTACCTGGTTGTTAAAGAGAGAGTTCAGGAAAAGCAAATTTTCATAGAACATATTGGGATAAAGTTTATGCTAGCAGACCCACTAACTAAAGGCTTAATACCTAAGGTCTTTCACGAGCACACTGCTCATATAGGTATTCTTCCAGTTGATGCCTTAGTTTAGTGGGAGTCATTTTTGATGTTATATGATTTGCGAACTATTAGAATAATGATACTTCTTGATTCTATTCTTGAATATGAAGTATGTTTTGGTATATGCAATATTATTTGTTGCATTAAAGTTTTGATCTCGCTAAAGTAGGACCAGTTGGAAATAGACATGCTAAAGATCACGTTTCATGTAATTTCCATGCTACTCATCCATATTTGATCTATGTCATTGAATGTATTGGTATTGTGATCATCGAGGATTAGTCACGATTCTAATGTGATAAAATGTCGCGATAATTCTATATCTGTACATAAGATGGACCAGATTATTTCAGAAGTAGTCTAAAGATAAATAGCATACAAATGCGCGCCTAAGGAATTTGTGATATAACTATTTCTGGAAGAATATGTAGCCCATGTGGGAGATTGTTAGGAAATTTATTTCCTAATTATATTATGGGTCACATATTTATTTATCAGTTATATTAGCTATTTGACTAATTGGACTATTATAAGGTGATCTATAGTTTAGGAAGTCCAAGACTACTTGACTTCTAGTAGAATATGGACTCAATGAGCAGATACCAGTTATTGACCCAATTAAGGAGATTATGGGAACCCTACTTGGCCAATATATAAAGATCCCTAGGTTATGATCCCCAAGACACTAAATCGATTACGTTCTCTTCTCCCTATCAGGAAGAGCGACGGTTGCCCTTGTGGGTCTAAGGAATTTAGTTGAGGAAGATCACAAACCACCGTGTTCGTGCTGGTTTCGTTGTTCCCGATCGTCGTAGAGATTCTGCAACAGTTGACGATCAATACGCGATGGATCCAGGTATTCCTATGAATCCTTAACTATTCAACATGATGATGATCTTGGGTTATAGATATGAATTATATCTAACATTTATGTCTGAAAAATTATTAAAAAAAATTGGGACTATTTTGATAATTTTTTCAAGAGCTACTTCATTGTCGACTTATTTTAGTCACTTGCATTCGGCTTTTCACGCAAGTAATAAATTGATGTCATTTTCGAAAAATATGCTAGGTAGTTGTCCAAGTCATCTAATGAAAACATTGAAAATCACTGGGTATTAGAGTGAAAACTAACCATACCACAAGATACTAAAATTCACTTTTCCAAAAAAAATTCAACACCTTCACCCGTATCTTTTTCGTCAAAACTTTGATTTTTTATAAGTAGATGACTCTTTCTTAGTAATTTGAATACTTATTGTAGAACACAAACTCAAATCTTCGTCACACTATTTATCACTCGAGTTAGATTTAAGAGTTCGACGCATGCATCTTAATATTTAACTTTTCTAGCAAGTATAATCAAATCGATTTTAATTTTACTCAAAGAACCAATTTTTTTGGTAGAACTGTTGAACCAAATTAGTTATGATCTATAAATACGTCATCCTCAATTAAAACTTTACCAACAAGTGTCCTAATATTTACATCTATCTTTTTATAAAAATTAAATTTGAGATATAATCCGATCATCATATTCCGAAATACCCCGTCTAAATACCAATAATACCTCATAACTATATTTCTATAAAAAAAATCAACTCTTCCCCTTTTTTTCGTCTCATTTTCTCATTCTCGAACTTCTTTCCATATAATTGAACTTTCTTTCCTCTCTACAAACTACCTAATAAATTGTAAGAGACCGTCAACAAAAGACCTACCAATCATTAATTAAAAAAACTCCAATCGTTCTTCTTAAATCTATTTTATTCTCTCCATACAATAAAAACAATTTAAATTTGTTTCCATCTCATTTTATTTTCTCTTATTTCCTTCCCTCCACTTTCTTCCCCCTGAAAATATTTTCCAAAATAAAATGCAAGAGATCATCAAGAAAAAGTGCTATATAAAGCTTAAACATTCACCACTCTTATTACCTTACATGCTTTTTCCTTCACTTTTATGCCATCTATTAAACAATTGACCGATTCTAATTGATTCAGTTTTATTATATTTCCCTACCACGTATACCTAACACTTTTTAAAACCCGGTCTGACTCATATACCTAATATTTATGATTAATAAGTAACAATTTTAAGGTAGGTCCTACATGATTTATTTTCTCTTTTTTAAATTTTATTAACAATTAATGGACCAAATATTTACATTGATATCGAAAGATCACCATAAAATTAATCGGGTATAAACCCTCCAATTCACCAATAAAAGACTTTTATAACCAATCGAAAAAGTCCAAATTTTAAATTAGAAAAGGCAGACACCCTAATCCTATGAACAACCAACTGAACTGCCAAAAATGCGAAAATCTCATAGAATCCCATATTAGGCAATTACCAACCGTAGATCCCAACCTATCACCAAAACAACGCAACATGCGGGGCCTCCCTGGCACATCAACAAGCGCAGAAAGCAGAACAAAGTCACCAAAACGTGACACACCATATGTTCAACCTAAAGAGAAAAAAATCCGATACATCAGCCGATAAAAAATTTATTCTAATTTAATACAAAATATCAATTTTAAGTTGTATATAAATTTATCTATAAGAAATTTTTATGCTTTTCAAAATAAATCGAATTATATCTAAATTAGTCAGCTATTAAGTATTTCGATAATAAGTAGTTGCGGGAAAAAATACGGACGCAACACAGAAAACAGAACATAGAGAAAACCAGCAAACAAAAAGTACACGAAGCCCAAGATTCTTGCAACACCCACTATCGCCAACAGTCTCACTTATTATGACTCTGATGCCCACTTCAACCCTCTCTCTCTCTCTCTCGCAACTAAAGATTTTATTTCTCAGAGAGAGTCGCAGAGATAGCTGAACCTCATTTCTCTCTCTTTCTGGTGAACTTCACCAACTCGAATTAAAGAAGGAAGAAAAAAAACCCAACACGTAGAGCCCTTTTCTCCCTTGATTATGTTCTGGAGACGGTATATTGCTTCTTTATAATATGCATGCTGAGCCTTGGATATTTTGTTTGTCTGAGAGTCGAGCACTGTTGGGTTCTTTTTCGTATGGTTTGGACCAAACCAACCATTGGACATTGAGTACAAGTTCATGAATTCAGTTGTTTCTTCTGTTTTGGGTTACCTGCAGAGGCGCGACATTAGCTGTTGGTTGAATGGCGATGAAGAGAAAGATTATATATGAGACGAGGCATCCGTTCAATGACTTGCGTATGTATTGCTTCGTTTTACGATTTCTGCCATTTAAATGAGTATGATTACGATCCCTTGATTATTGGGTTAGAGCTTGGTTCGAACCTCTCGAAGAGTAAAAAATATAGTTATTGCTTGAACATGGTTTATTTGGACTGCTTGCAGCATTTTTCGGTTTGTTAGAATATCCATATCCAACCCGAAACTCACCAATTTCAATCTGGGGATCGATTCAGGCATGAGCTTGGTTTCTAGTGTGTATTCGACTTTGTATGGTTACATTTTTTAGAATGGAAAAAGGTTATGTGGATCCTTTCGAATGGCTTGCTGTCCTTGGATTTTGATTTCTCTTGTCTGAAATCCGGTTGCTTTGTTTGACAGCTTTTGAAGCAGAATGCTGCAGATCGTGGCATGCTGTTGAGTCATTAGAGGTCCGGAACGGGTCTATGACTGTGCAATTTGCAGATCGTGGACATCAGATGGAGGGGAGAGGTCCTTTCACGAATCTTCGTGTCAGGTCGAGGCAAGCAACTATGACTGACTGCACTTGTCTATTGAGGCCTAGTATGGATGTTTGTGTGCTTCTACCCGTTGAAGATGGTGAAACTTCCGATGAAGGGGATCCCGAAAAGGTAAGGAGTGGATGGTGTCTTAAATATGTGCTACATTGTCTTTTTCGTTTTTTTAACAAGAGTTCACTATGTTTAGAACATGCTTTCCAAAGGATCGATTTCCTTTTGCTGATATTGCCCTATCATGATGCTATAATAATTGAAAACTCCAGTGTACGGTTGTCACAAATGGTCGTCTCCGAGTTTTTCCTTAATTACTTTGAAATTGATTCCAAATCTGTGAACGAGTAAGCTTCTCTTGCACTAAGATCTAAATAGAAGACCTCTGAAACGTTTTATGGACCACACTGCATCTTCTTATTGTATAGAATTGGTGATTCCTACGACATTAATGCTTCTTTTAAACGTATTTGATGGCTCTACATTTATACACGTTTGCTTCATATTCTTGCTTTCCTTATTGGACATTCAATTTCATTCTCTTCTGTGATATAGGTTTGGGTTGATGTTAAGATAAGGTCTGTCGAGAGGAGGCCTCACGAATGTCAGTGCCTTTGTCAGTTTTACGTAAGCCGCTATGTTAATCAACTTCCTCTTGGTTCAGAGAAAGCGGTTCTTAGTAAAGAAACCGAATGCATAGGAATAGATCAAATTTTAATACTTCAGAAGATTGAAGGACTTCCCTCTCAAGGTGATTATTATCGCTGGGATTCTTCTGAGGACTGCACATCGCTACGGAGAACTAAGCTACTTTTGGGGAGGTTCTCATCTGAGATTAGCTGGCTACTTGTAGCATCCGCTCTGAAGAATTTCTCGTTTGCTGTAAAATCATTGCCAAATAAGATTATTTATGAAATTTTGGATCGGGAGGATGACCAACCTAACAATCTCTGCAACTGTTTGAACTTCAAAGTGGACAATGATATTTTGTCACCCATTGTCTTCCAGTTTGTTCCAACTGACGTGAATGCTACAAGTCTTGTTTGTACCGATGAGAAAGAATCATCTCCAATGAATGTTGATATGAACCTGCGACGATCCAAGCGTCGGAATGTACAACCGGAGCGTTTCCAAGGCTCCGATATCCTTATGGGAATCGAAGTTGGATGGGTACGAACTATGCCGATCAAGTATGCAAAATATGAGGATGATGATGATGATTTATACTTGCCACTGTCATGTCTGATTGATTCTAAAGGAAACTTTTCGGGTGAACGAAAAGAGGAACTTCAAGTACTCGGAGACAAGAGGCTCGTGGACTGTTCTGTTTCCGAAACCAAGGTCAGAAGCACTGGGACCAGATCAGGGAATGTCAAGTCAACTGCAGTTAACAAAATGAAGCACCATAAGTCTACTGTCTCTGTACCGGAAGAAGGGAATTCATTGTCAACTCCGTTAAGGTCCTCTCGGCATAGACCTCGCATTCATTCAGGCGGGACAGTGCACAATAGCGGATACACTGATGGCAGAAAAAAACCGACGACTCCAAAAGTGAAGAGTTGGTTCGAAGAAGACGATATAGTAGCACAAAGTAGATGGAAAAGAAGATATTATGGTAGGCAAGTCATGTGGAAACACCGACGTGTAGCGGTAAAGAAAAGGAGGGATGACTCAATGATGAACAGGAAGGTGCCTTTAAGTGCTACTGCTTACAATGAGCTCATCAATTCATATATGAGAAAAATTGATTCCACGATCATGTCAACGGATGAACCAGGCATCATTGACCAGTGGGAAGAGTTCAAAGCAAAAACCCGTGTCGTTCAGGAGGATGAACCAGAACAAACATCGCAGGATGATGGAGAATGTTCGGAAACAGAAAGGTTGTGGAAAGAAATGGAGATAGCACTGGCAACGGCCTATTTGATGGAAGATGATGAGGTATTATGATAAATGCTTTAATTGGCCTTTTAACTTTTTAACCTTTTAGGTATGTTTTGAGACCGTGCCATTGCTTTTGGTAATTGTCTACTTTCTTTTTTCTACGAAAGATTCGTACACAAACTTACTTCGGACTTTTTATGATTTCAGGCACGAGTTTCTAGTGGCAATGCGGCGAAATCAAGTGATAGCTGCCATCATGATTTCAAAATGGATGAAGAAATAGGAATTCTGTGCCGCCTTTGTGGTTTCGTCAAGACAGAAATAAAATATGTTTCACCACTGATTGTAAGTCAAGTGATAGATCCGCATACTTCTACCGTTACATATGCCTTTCTTAGCAAACTCCCTTAGGAAACTGTTCACTAACTCTTTGTTTATCTAGAGCAAGGAATCAGATGGAGGATGGACAGAGGGTCGGATGCGTAGTGAAGGAGGAGATCCAGAAGTCATGCCAGATCCCGACGACAACTTAAACATGACTAAGGGACCCGCACGCAACGACGACACACCTACATGTCAAAAAAATGGGAACGTGTGGGCATTAGTCCCAGACCTTAGAAAGAAGCTGCATGCACATCAAGAGAAGGCTTTCGAGTTCTTGTGGCGAAATATCGCTGGCTCGTTGGAACCGGCAAGGATGAAGAAGGCCTCTAAGAAGATTGGTGGCTGTGTCATATCTCATACTCCCGGAGCAGGAAAAACTTTTCTAATTATTGCATTCCTCTCCAGCTTCTTGAGGTTGTTCCCGGGAAAGCGTCCTCTAATCCTCGCTCCTAAGACAACTCTCTATACTTGGTATAAGGAGTTCATTAAGTGGGAAATGCCTTTCCCGGTTCATCTAATCCATGGTAGTGGAAGCTATAGAAGGTTTCAGGACAAGAAAGCCACATTTCGTGGCGGTCATAAACCAGGTCAAGATGTTATGCATATTTTGGACTGCCTCGAGAAAATTCAGAAATGGCATGCCCAACCAAGTGTTCTTGTCATGGGTTATACCTCGTTTCTGACATTTATGAGAGAAGATTCAAGGTTCAGTTACAGAAAATATATGGCCAAAGTTCTACGTGAAAGTCCGGGACTTCTCATACTTGACGAAGGGCACAATCCTCGGAGTACCAAGTCGAGGTTGAGAAAAGTTTTGATGAAGGTGGAAACAGATTTGCGGATTTTGCTGTCGGGAACGCTGTTTCAGAACAACTTCGGTGAATACTTCAATACCCTTTGTCTAGCGAGGCCAAAGTTCATTAAAGAAGTTCTCAAGGAGCTGGACAAGAAATATAAGAAGCAAAAGAAAGGGGAAGAAAAAGCACGGCATTTGCTGGAAGCCCGAGCTCGAAAGTTCTTCGCTGATAACATTGCCAGAAGAATTGATTCAAGTGAGACAAAAGAAAGAATGAAGGGTCTCGAACATCTGAAGAAGATGACTAATAAGTTCATCGATGTATATGAAGGAGGAGCGTCTGACGGGCTTCCGGGTTTACAGATTTACACCATCTTGATGAACTTGTCAGAGGTACAGCATAAGATTGCCATGAAGCTCCAAAAAATAATGGCCGGAGTCGCAGGATACCCGCTGGAATTGGAACTTCTTATAACTCTTGCAGCCATACACCCGTGGCTGGTCAAGAGCTCCAACTGCGTCAACAAATTCTATGACGAGAATGAGCTATCCGAGTTTGAGAAACTCAGGTTCGACGCCAAGAAGGGTTCCAAAGTGATGTTTGTTCTGAATCTGGTCTATCGCGTAATCAACCAGGAGAAGGTTCTAATCTTCTGTCACAATATTGCGCCCATTACTTTTTTTACGCAGTTGTTTGAGAGCGTCTTCCGTTGGCAGAAGGGTAGAGAGATTATGGTTTTAACCGGTGATCTAGAGTTGTTTGAACGAGGACGGATAATAGATAAGTTTGAGGAACCTGGTGGGCCATCAAGGATTCTGCTTGCGTCGATAACCGCATGTGCAGAAGGCATCAGTCTAACAGCGGCTTCTCGAGTAATCATGTTGGACTCTGAGTGGAATCCTTCCAAGACAAAGCAAGCCATTGCTCGAGCGTTTCGGCCTGGTCAACAGAAGAAGGTGTACGTGTATCAACTACTGGCAACAGGCACACTGGAAGAAGACAAGTACCGGAGGACAACATGGAAAGACTGGGTATCACGCATGATATTCAGTGAGGAGTTCGTGGAAGATCCTTCTCGCTGGCAAGCGGAAAAGATCGGAGACGAAGTGTTGAGAGAGATGGTGGAGGAGGACCGTGTGAAATCATTTCACATGATAATGAAGAACGAGAAGGCCTCGACTGGTTGATCAGTACAACTCTTCCTCGTCGATAATAACATGGTAAACACGTTCGTTCGTTCGTCAAATATCCGTTAAGCTTCACAATTCAGTCTCATTATCATCATTTTACCCCCTCCCCTGTTTCCACTTTCTATGCAGGGATCATCATCCTCCTAAATTGCTCTTCTAAGGTCTTTGGCGGCCCGGAACGACATTCGGGAACTGGTATTTCGAGGTTTCTTCGATACCACCTCTCGTCTCGTCTCGTCGGTTGCTGTTGCAGAGTCGCTGTTTTAACTGCTCTATGTTGTCTGTAATTTTCAAACTGGATGGTATCAGGAGCCAAATGAGATCAGAAAGTAAGAGGTTGCTCAGCTTTTCTTGATCCAGCATTTGGCACTTTTATGAACTAAGGTTGTGTACTCTAAATTATTCGTTCTTCCTTCGAGACTGTTTGTACTGTAATAAAGCAGGACTTTCCCAATTTCCTCCAATTTTATGCATTTACCATCACTAGTTGGGGATATGATTCATGAGTTATTCAGCTTATTTTGTCGACCGGAAATTGATTCACGTGATAAAGAATTTGACTTTAAGCAGGTGTTTTTAAACTATCCTTATTTACTATGATGACTAATTTATATTGAGTCGGAATTTTTTTTGAAGGATATACAAAAAAATTTCAATTAATTTTTAATAATATCTTTGTGTTCCTAATGTTTATGCTCGAATTCTTTAGTCAAACTTAACCAAAGTTTATTTGGCAAAAAATACTTAACCGAAGTTTATTCAAATGTTGGTTGATAATGGGATATGTGGCCAAGCTGACCTAATGGGCTTTGTTAAAACTAAAAAATCTAGTGGGCCAATTCTTTTTGGAAGATAATGGGCTGAATTTTCCAGTTCAGAATTTTTTCTCTACAATTAGTATTTTATTTTCGTTGCGATTAACAGGAAAGACGCTAAATCGCCGTTTTAATTGATTTTCGTCAATCCGTAAAAATATATGTCGATGTTTCTGATTTTTTAACATTGTTCAGAAATTGAATCATCATATATACGTGTTGTGTCATTCGGACAAATTTCGATGCTTCTAATTTATTCCGAAGCTGTAATAAGAACTCTGGAGGTGTATAAAAACTTACTCGAGCTGATAAAATTACAAACTAGGTAGTTCCATTCACTCTTCGCTTGTTTAGAAATGCTCCCACGCAATTTCGCCCCTCTACTTTTTACGCATTGTTTATTGAATAAATTCATCAAATTAAAGAGAAGCTTCACTTTAATACAACGTTACGTGTCACTTTATAACCATATTGTAACGATCGAAGTTCTATCATCCATAATTTAAGTGACATAATTTCTTAAGTATTTTTTGATAAATATAAATTAGTTATTTCATTAAAAAATTATACCAAGTGTATCAAAATTAGCACAATTCTCCTAACATTAGTTATAATTAGCTACGAGAACTATACGCCCAAATTTTAACCAAGATAACTTACTAGTGCACCAAAATGCAACGTCGATCTCCTTTAGGACCCTATATTGATCGGTACCTCAATTCAAGTATCTATCAAATGTTATATGGCGTATTAAAATACACGTTGGATATATCTATGAACAAATAAGGATAACGGTTTAAGCTACAAAATAGTTTAAAGAACATATTAATAGATTATTTAGATAGTTATCATTTAGGTTGGATTTAGAGATTGTAATCTGGTACTAAAGATATTTTTTTGGAATGGTAAATTTTATTCCAAAAAGTAATATACCATAGATAAGATGACACCAAGAAGTAGACAATTGCACAAGAGGAGTAAATGAGACGCGAGAACATAATAACTGGGGTGTGGATTGGGTCCTGACTTGGAAGCCCAGTCAGGTTCGTTCTATCTCCTGCCTCACTTCTCTTCCTCCTCCTCCTCCTCTCTCTCTCCCCATTGCCCAACACCATCCGGATGAGGCGGCTCTGTCGACGTCCAACAACCTCCGACCCAACGACATCACCGCCCAACGCGTCCCATGCTTCTCCAGCCAGAATATCCGCCCGACGCCTCTCTCCGGCCGAAATCTCCGCCGGTGACCTCTCGATGGACACCGACCATGAGGATTCCTTCGAGGACCTCCTCGACGCAGGGATTCATTCGGAGCTTGTCCTGGGGATGACTGCGGGCAATGTTTTTAAAATCGACCCGGAAGGCAAACTAGAATCTTTAAAATTTTTGGTTCACCCGGTCGGACCAGTACTTATATTTTTATATTAATATTATAAAATATAGTTTAATAAATTTAATTTAGAATAAAAATAATAATATACTAAATAAGTTCAAATATTTAGAAATTTTTTTATACAATTTATCCAAATAAAGTCTTCGAACATCAATTTAACAAGTATAAAAGTAAAAGAAGATAGTATACATATTTTTTTGTTTGACATATTATTCCAATTCGTTTGAATTAGTTAACATATTATAGAGAATTTTTAAAAATATAAATTTGTTATGATCCAAAAGTGATGTACACGCTCCGAGTTTGGAAGTGGATATTTTGTTTCTTAATTAAATTCGATAAAATAGAAAAAATAAATACTAATTTTTCTTATCTGGAAAAATCGGGTCACACGAAAGTACCTGACCGAGCGATCCAACCAGATTTGATCGGTCAAACCACTAGCTGGGATTTAAATAAAACTAGACCCAGATTTGATCTCGGGTAGTAGTCCGACAGGTCAGACTACCGGTCGGACCATAGTTTTAAAAACATTGATTGCGGAGAGCGATGGGAGGGCGGTTACCTAGAGGATAGGAAGGCGCACGCAAAGGCGGTTTGCTCCCAGGGAGGTCCCGAGTACTCCGATCGTCGGGACGGTTAGGCCACTTGCCTCACTGGCGAGTTCTCCGGTTCGAGCTCCTCGTTGATGATCTCCTGGTCGTCGTGGGATACTTTCGACGATGAGGAAGGGTAGTTGTTGTAATTAGAAAAGTATAAAAAATGGTGGAAATTGTTAATGGGTATTGAGGAAGCTTACTTAATGGAGTTCTCATCTCTTAAGCCGATGATCATGATTCTTCCATTGTTGCAAATTTAGTTCACCTATTTGCTCTGTAAATTTTTTTGTTTTTATATCGAATGGTATATTCGGTTATATTAAATGATATGTTCAGTTATGTTGAATGATATGTCTGGTTATGACAAATGGTATGCCCAATTATATCGAATGGTATGTCCGGTTATGTCAAATGGTATACTGGTTATGTCGATGGTATGTCGTGTTAAATAATTAATTTGATAATATTAATTATGATTTTTTAAATGAATTTAATCAAAGATATGATGAAATGGTGTATCCGGTTATGTCAAATAGTATACCCGATTATATCAAATAGTTTACGAGGTTATGTCAAATAGTATGTCGTATATACCAATTTAAAAATACTTATAATAAAAAATTAAATAACAAAATAGATAATATATCAATTCGATTCGCTATAGTATACTCTTTTGATACTTTGTAAAAAAATATATAATACAAAGTTAAATAATTAATTAAATAATATTTGTATAAAAAAATAAAGCTTTAAGTTAAATAAAAAAATTGACAGTAAAACTACGCAACACCCACCTACAAGACACGTGCCACGTGTCCCCCTTATGGTGTCCCTCTTTAATTTTTTGCCCTTTGTGAATCAGATTATAATTGTCCATACTTTTCGAATATATTACGATTTTAACACCGATCAATTTGTGAATTAGATTGATCCTGAATAGTGTATGTCAGGCCAAAATCTAGTCCCTAATAACTGTGAAGCTAATCTGACAGTCGATTAGTTAAGAGAGATCCAAGGGAAAAAAAAACCAGAATGCCTCATACAATGAATGCATATTTCTTTCTTGAGAATGATACAATGAATAGATATGATGTTGTAACCACATGCCAAGGTATAAAATCGAGTTGATCCATGGTTTGTTGCTTGCACAATTCTGTGTTATAGCAGGTTTATGACGTTAGATATGTCATATAAATTTTAGCCTAATAAATTTCGTTTGAGAGAGATTATCATCTTGCTAATTTTAAATTTGATAAACTAATTTAAGTGTTGAAAATACACAAAATTATTATTTTATATTTTGAGTTAATCCGGAATTTTTTATTGAGACTGAGGATTTAAATGTTGGCATGCGTGCACCAAAAACCATGGGCTGGTTTTGTGAAGCAGCTGCAATATCAACTTAGGATTATAAAAAAAATTTCAAAATAAATGAAACATTATTTCAATGTACTATACCTGCAAACTTTGAAAGATAAAGTTGACATAAAATAGATTTATCTGCTCGGATTTCCATTCGTGCTCCTAGGTATTAAATTTTAGTCTTACGGATAAAAATATTTATTAGGAAAACTAATCATAAATAGAGTCCGATAATATTCGTAACTGACTTTTTTTGGATATAGACCATCTGATATTTAGACATTGTTTGAACCGACTAATCCTAATTTGAGCTGGGTGAGGCCTTTGAAAGGTGACAAAATTATCCCAACAAATATTAACAATGGTGCATTCTCGATTGTTTTAACTAGAGACCTCTTTGTTAAATTATGATAAGACTTCTCACCAATTGATATTATTAATATTCAAACCCGATTATTTTAAAAATGTACAAAATTTAATTTCATTGACTTGGTCATTTGAAAAAATCAACCCCTTCTGATAGAAAAGGACAATGGGTCAACTTGCCGTTCTTTAGAAAGTACATTAATTGTATGTTATTTAGGGAGTTGTTGTGACCAGATGAATCTAGCCAAGAATAGCATCTAATAATTTCTTAATATATTACTTTTTGAATTATTTTTGGAGGTGTGCATTTCACTAGATGGAATTTGAAAAAATTAGGTTTGATTTTGCTTCCACATTCACTGTACTGCACGTTGAAATCGTAAAGAGAAGTTATTAATATGTGCTAGTTGTTGGGAATAACTAATAAGTAGTATTAAATCTTAGCCAATTATTAATATATTTTGCGGCTTATGCTTCTTTAATGGGAAACTTACAAGCCAGCTTAATTTATATAACGAAAACAAGTCGTTATCTATTTAAAAGCAAACATTTGCTTTGATTTCTTCTTTAATTTGTAATATTTAATCAAAAATATTTAAGTAATAAAATGATAAAAAAATTATATTTATAAATTAAGTCCAATAATATACTATGACTAATTTTTAATCTTCTTATGTATTGTTTGGATGATGATCCTCAGCCACGAATTTGCGAGTAAATTTTGTAGCCTTGTACTTGTATGATCGCCATTTGAAAAACTGAGAGTAAAATCCTTGCAACTTTTTTGACGTGTTTACAATTTAACAGATAAAATAATACTTCAACGTTGCAATTTTTTCCCTTTTCCTTTTTCCTTTTTCCGAAGTTTCCTTTTACATGTGGCCGATTTCGTCATACGAAAGCAATCTTTATTAACGTCGAAATTTTAGCGTTTCTCGTAGCTAGGTTTTTTTGTTGTTGGAAGTTTCTCGTAGCTAGTAACGGGCGAGAAAATGAAGTTGTGAGTTCATTTTTATCCAATAATGGATATGGCGTCTGGCTATAGTTGAGACTTTTAAATCGATCCTTCTCTCTTCTAAGTCACAACACTCACCGGAAAGTATCGATGGTACCTTAATACCTGTCAAGTTGATTGAATTAGTTGGTGATAAAACAGAATATAGGTGAAAGGACGACAAAAGAGGTAAAGTTAGAAGAGCACGAAGTCAAAAGTTGTAGGAGTAGTTTAATTAAAATATGGTACCAAAAGTCACTTACATCGGTTTTGAAGATAGTAATTATAGTTTAATCAAAATATTTCGAGTTTGAACTGTTTAGAAAGTAGTCATGTAAATATTTGTTGGGAAAACTCTACTATCATTTAAAAATTTATTTGGCTCAAATCAAGATTAGTTAAGTGAGTCCAAATAACGGGTGGTTTTATTTAGTACGGTATGATTCCTCAACAAACTTAATTAGAAAAGGAGATGTTTGTGATGATTATATTACATATTAGTGGCAACTTGATAGCCAACTTGATAGATGAAGTTCTTGGACCACCTTCCATGCTTGCCAAAGAGAGAATATTACACTTGATAAAGAGGGCAAGAAACTAATTAAGTACACAAGAGGGCAATTAAAAGGGTGAACTAAAAGTCAGTTCCCACTCTCTGTCCACGGGACATTGCCTTAAGAGTATCGGTAAAATTTATAACCGGACTAAATCCAAGGTATTTAATATATACAACTTCATATACAAAGACGAATATTGTCAAATATTTGTTGGCAATTTATTGTCACATTTTAAAGGTTTTGTTCGATTCGAATATGGATAGTCGATTTATTAAATCATATTTTCTTTTATAACTAAAGTATCATTCACCATAATTTAATCAACCAAAGTTACACTCTAATTTATTATTTATTAGATCTAGATACCAGATAGTATAAACCAAAAAATTTTATATAGAGAGTGATAAGTACTAGTTAAGTGAATTTCCAAAATAAAAACTTATGACTAATGGGTTACGGGTTGGGCCAAGTCAGTGACGAGACCACAGGTGGAAATAGAGAATTTCATGTTACAAAAGAAAATTGCATGCCCCACTTCCTAGTAGTTTCGCTAATATTTTACAAAAAAAGCACCAAGTTGATGGGTGACATTATCGGACTAGCTCAAAGCCATCTAACTCTTAACCTCTACCTCTTAAAATTTTCGTCAAACGTGGCATTCTCCAACAAATGCCAAATGCATAATTTCTCTCTATACATGATGTAAAATTATGTAATTGTTGTAATATTTTTTCTTCATTAAATTTGATTTAAATGCATTACTCTTTTAAAGTATTTAATTCTTTATTCAGTATTCTGCACCTGTATACATCTTTGTAAATATTAGGAGTGAGTATTTGTCGGGTTCATAGTTTTATACCATAATTTTATCCCGACACCGAATTATCAAAAAAGTCCATTTGTTGGCCGACGGTATGGCAGTTTTTACCAACACCGTCAGTGATTCGGTCGGTCGGTGTTGGAAGTTGGATTTCGGTTTGGTCAACACCGACCGAATATAAAATGTGCTCCTTCCCTTACAAAATTTACACTTCAAACTGTCACAACCCGCTAGGGTTCCAAGAACAAGAATCAAGAAAGGGGAGAAATTGGGAAAGAAGGAGATAAGAGATTGAGAGAGAGAGAAGAGAAAGGGGAAAGGAGAAGGAAACAATAGGTTCCTTTAGGTTTGATTAACAAATATCAGAATGATCTCTCTTGTTCCATCTACCTTCTATTTATACTCAAGTTACACATTTACCTAAAACAGCTTACAACTTTTAATTATGTTCAATTCAGTACCAAGTACATTACAACTCCTCCCTTCTAAAAGAACCTTGTCCTCAAGGTTCAAGGAACATGAAAGTCATGAAATTAAGCTCGTACATTAGTCACATCATCTCAAGTCTTCTGGTACCAACGCGTCTCGAAGCTTTTGGCCTTGATACCGACAAAGCTAGGGATATAGAGATCCATAAGTTGACTGATATCAGAAATCTCATATTGCATCGTGTTGCTAGCTGCAGCAGAGCAAGCCTTCAGATCTTTGCAATCAACAACGAAAGTAAGAAAGTCATCTTCCGTTTCCTTAATACCAACTTCACGCAGACCTTGGCCAAAATCAACTCCAATAATAGTGGTGGCATCACTTGCTAGATTAGCCATCAGTTCAGTGAGCATAATTGGTGTTTGGGAACCTAGCGAGGAGGGCTTGTTGCCTTCTATCTTTAATCTCAACGAAAGCATCTTCAACAGCGAAGCAAATAGTAACACCAATTTTTGCCTTTCTGCATCACCCTTTTTGGCATTATTGGGCTTCTCGGGGCTCTCATTTTCTTTAACAGCATTAGACTTACCATCTCTGTTCAAACCTTTGCTCCCAGCCAAATCACTTTGCTTCTCTGCAGCAACAACTACCTGTTGAGTCTCATTAAAGAAGAAGTCATCAGGCACAACATTATTTGCTTCTAAATTTCCCTTTTGGCTCCTCCCTGTTTTGTTTTCATATATAGTACTTGTCCCTTGCTTGGCTGTACCCAATAGATCATCCTTCGTCAGTTTCATTGCCTTCCGAATCTTCACAAAGAAAACTCCAACTGGCCACTTGAAAGTTTTTACAGGATCTAAGAATGGCACTTCCAACATTTTGGGCCACAAGTACCTGTCGATAACCTGATGTTTGATAAGCTCATGGACAATTTTGTAAAGACCAGGTATTGACATAAAGTCTAATCCAATAAGCTTTTCAATTCTACCAAACAATCCTTGTAACTCAATGTCCAAGTAATCCAATGATCTTGTCAATTTGACAGTATGCAACTTATGGCCTTCTACTTCTATCAAGGCAGCAATTAACCCACAAGCTGTAACTATTGAAACAAGTGAATTAAGCTCCTTTTCTTTTGAACTCTTAACCCTCTCAAGCATTGAATCTATGAGATTTGTTTTTGTATACTTCTTAGGTGGCTGCTTCCATCTAAATTTCTTCGATCTCAATGCTTGAATCGACAACTTAGCACCATTTCTAGAACCATAAGATGATGATCCATTGTTCCGGTAGCCATTAGAGATCAGGTAGCCCTTGTATAGAGAGGCCTCAACCCTCATCATAAACTCAACCATAGAAAACATATTCTTGAGCGTCAAGTTCACACATTTACCAACAACATCACCACCACTAATTGACTTGTAGAATGCTGCAAGTTTATTTCTTTTCTTACCAAAACACAAGTCTCCTGGCACCCACACAAAGTCCACCTCAACAATAACAAGGACATAGACTTCTTGCTCTTCAAGTTCTACACCATAAGTTGACCATATCTCTATGTGACCAGTGGCAAATACTGCACCACAAACTGACCTTATCTTCTCTTGACATTCTTGATCAATATCAATGAGTTTGTTTAATGCTCTAGTAACCTGTACCATCTTCATCATTCCCATTTCATTTTCTAATCTGTCTGCTTTCATTTCATTCACAAAAGCACTCAATCCAGCAAGCAAGACAACAAAGAAAGTAGTAACATCCATGTCAATCACATAACGACCTTTAATTTCTAGCGGCATGATGACTTTTAATCTCTCAAAATGGTGCAGAATGGTCTTCTCATCCATGCTCTTCATATCCAAAAGTTTCAAAAGAGAGCAGAGCTTGAATGCTCTCGTGATCCCTGCACTTATCCTATCATCAAAGTATCTGAAAAGATCTTCCATAAGATCATCATCAATTCTGAAGAAGCGAGCACCATGCTTGTTCCAAACCACAGATTTATACCCAGGTAACCGTGAACATAATTCTTTAGGAACATATTCACCGTGCCCTTTAATTTCAAGCACGATAATGGCTTTTATTTTCTCAAACTTTCTCACATATTTCTTAACCACTCTCACTTGTTTCACTGATTCATAGCTCCTATCTATGAAAATAGAACACAAATCATTCACGACTTTGTTCTTACATTCAGCGATCAACAATTTATCACCACCATTGCTAGAATCATACCAAAATTTAACTGAGTCATCTACTTTTCTATCAACTGCTTCTAATCTGTCCAACCCCACTTGCCTCTCTAAGCTTTTATTTGTACCCACTTGACTTTCTCCTCTAGAACTCGCAACATGCAGCTCTGTATTTTCAAGGTGATTGGAATAAGACTCTCCATTAGCAAGTTGATCACTTTGCTTAGTTGAATTTCTATTTAATTTGACCAACCTAATCGCCTCACTCAAAGAGAGAGGCTTAGCTTCCAATATCATAGTTTTGACAATTTCTTTCAATCCCGCTATGAAATTTGTTGTGAAATACCTATCAGACAAAAATTGATACTCCAACAACAACAAAGCCTTTACCTCCTGAAATCTTTTCATATAATCCTCAACATCATCATTTTGCTTAAGTTCATTAAACTCTTTCACAACAGCATCGTGACCTCTGTCCTCAAATCGAGCCAACAACGCCTCTGTAAACTCAGACCAACTCACTCTCTCAAAATTCATAGCCCAAAACATGTATCACGCATCTGCCTTCTCATCCATATAGGACAAACTCAAACTCACTTTCCATTCCTCAGGGGTGAAATTAAGCATGAAATACTTCTCGCATCTCCTAATCCAAAAACTAGGGTTTACCCCTACAAACATCAGAATCTCCAGTTTAGGAATTGGGAAATTTACCTAGATACTTTCTTGAAATCTCCTAGGGCGTGGCACATCACCAACCTCCTGATGTGCGTTCCCTCCTATGACTTTAGTCTGCGACCAGCTGTGCTCAACTCTTTCCCCTGATCTCGGTAAATCGGAAGGTAATGAAAGCAGGGGATACCTCCGATCCTCCTCCTGTGCCCTAGAAGCTGTAAAAGACTTCATCATCTCCAACATCTCTGCTGTTTGCCCCTTTATACGAGACAATTTCCTTGAAGTCTCTCGTTGTTCGTCTACAATTCTCATAATTTCCTCATCCTGCAACAAAATTTCTTCACCTTGTTTTCGGCATGTCTCCGTCTCAACACGCTGCTCCTGCTCAATAGATTGGATATGATCCTCTACTTTGCGTAATCGCATCATAAACGAAGCCTTCTGAGGAACGGAAGCTCTGATACCAATTTGTCACAACCCGCTAGGGTTCCAAGAACAAGAATCAAGAAAGGGGAGAAATTGGGAAAGAAGGAGATAAGAGATTGAGAGAGAGAGAGAAGAGAAAGGGGAAATGAGAAGGAAACAATAGGTTCCTTTAGGTTTGATTAACAAATGTCAGAATGATCCCTCTTGTTCCATCTACCTTCTATTTATACCCAAGTTACACATTTACCTAAAACTGCTTACAACTTTTAGTTATGTTCAATTCAGTACCAAGTACATGACACAAACATTCAAGCTTGCCAACAGAATATCAAACAGAATACAAAATGGTCTGAGCTTGCCAATAGAATACAATCCATCCAACATAATCCATCAAACATTCAAGCTTGCAAACATAATTTCCAAAGATTCAAATGAACCAGATTCTAAAGCATCAACCAGAGTGCAAAAGAGTTCATTGAAGCAGAATTCTGATTTCTGATAAACAAAACAATGAAAGCTGTCTTCCATCTTCCATAAGCCGGCGCCTTCAAAAGGTTGTCAGTCTTCAAGCCGGAAGCACGACAATGAAGCTTCGAATCCATCATACATTACATCATTCTGATCTCCAATAAGTTTTGCAAAGTAACCAATAAAAGAGACAATTTTATCAAGGCAACAAACATCATACAATAAATATAAACATGTACTTCCAGAATAATTAGAACAAATATGAAATGAATCAACACAAATCAAATAGAAACAACATCGTATCTTCCACAAGCAAATTACCATCGTATCTTCCATAATTTTCGAGCCCAGAAAGCGAACGAGGAAGATGATGAAAGGCTTGTTAAACCTACAGTCACAGAAGATAAAACATTAAGAGCTTATACCCCAGCTGCAAGATACTGACCGAATCCTTCATAGCATACAACAAATTCCACAAACAGCATGCGTGCGAAGAGAGAAAAGGGAAAAGCAACATTACCTACTGGAGAACGAGGATGGGGTCAATTTGGTACCTAAGAAGAGAAGAGGATTTTATGGTTTTTACTTTTTAGAGTTTCGTTGCTTTGGTGGCGAAGAGAGGAAAGGGAAAAGGGTGGAGGACCTACAGGAGGAGGCGCAGTGGTCGGTGAAGGGAGGAGGAGGCGCGGTAGCCGGCGAAGGGAGGAGGAGCTGAGTGAGTTGCGCGGGTTCTCCAAAAAAATTTCTAGAAAGGGAGGAAGGGTTGGGCGGCTGAGTGAGGTAACTGGGGTTAGGTTTTAATTCTGGGTGGGTAGCTAGGTATTTATATTTAAACAAAATGACGTCGTTTTGTTCGGTCTGTCGGGTTAACGGCGTTGGAAAAAAATGACACCGATTTGGTACTGACCGGTCGGTTAAAATCTACCGCCAAACATGTACCCACTTTTCTGGTCGGTTTGGTTTTTAAATCACCTTCGGGTCGATATTTTTTCGGATTATCGGTTAAATTCGGTTTCCAAACTCACCCCTAGTAAATATAGGAGTTTTATCACAATGCTCATTTATTGAAACTCTACAAACTCGAATGATGGAAATGTACATCACAATTTTGTCATAAATAATAGATATTTGGTTCATAAGTTTTTGGTAAATATATAGACCAACTGCTCAGTCCAACATTTGGTGCATGTACTGGCAACTGCCCAATACTCTACAATAATGCATTTAGAAGGAAAAAATCTTTGGAAATAAAGAAATGGCATAGTTGAGGTTTTAAATGAAAGGGTGGGGGATTATCCACATGGAACCAAGTCCAAAAGAAGGATGCAACTTGCAAGATCCACTTGCTTGACAAAAGCTATCACCTCCTATGGAAATTTTTTTCTCCCACCACCACCTCCTCGTCTTCCTCCTCTCCCTCCTCTCCCTCCATTAAAGTCTCTACCAAATTATATCAAAAAAATCCAACTTGCAGTAAAGAAGAAATCAACGCTAACCACCACTTAGATCATTTTGTAAGAAAATTATTCTAACTAATTATTTTTTTTGAATTTGAACTAATAAAAATATAACATTGTTAAATACTTGTTGAATAAGATTTGTAACATTTCAACAGTTATATTCAACTTCACCTTGAATTAGTCGGTGTAGTGGATGTACAGTGCCAAACATTATATTAATAACAAGAGAAAAAAAAAATAGAGAACCTAGAAAAATGTTCTACCCATTCCACTTCTCTTCATAAATATGCACTTGCACTTATTATTTTGCCCTATATTAGATTTAGCCCTGATCTTAATCTCTCTACAAGACACAACAATAATAGCCCTAATAGCCAAACACCAAATCTAAAACATGCCTTCCTCCTTACAGCTTCAAAGAACGACGACGACGACCACCGCCTCCGCGACCGCCACCCGAAACTTAACTTGCCACAAGCAAGGTATAAAGAGGGTTCTGACGATGACGCCTGACCGTTATACCAAAACCCTAGCGGTCCCCGTCCCGGACTACGTGGCACGCCACCACACCAGAGAGGTGGGGCCCAACCAGTGCTTCTCCGCGGTGGTGCAGTCCATCGCCGCCCCGGTCTCCACCGTGTGGTCGGTGGTCCGGCGGTTCGACAACCCCCAGGCGTACAAGCACTTCCTCAAGAGCTGCCACGTTATCGACGGAGACGGCGATGTGGGCACCCTCCGGGAGGTTGAGGTGGTGTCCGGCCTCCCCGCCGCCACCAGCACCGAGCGGCTCGAGATCCTCGACGATGAGCGGCACGTGATCAGCTTCAGCGTGGTCGGCGGCGAACATCGCCTGACGAACTACTGGTCGGTCACCACCCTCCACCCCAGCGTGGCCGGAACGGTGGTCGTCGAGTCCTACGTGGTCGACGTGCCCGCCGGGAACACCAAGGAGGAGACGTGCACCTTCGTTGACACCATTGTACGGTGCAACTTGCATTCTTTGGCCAAGATAGCTGAGAAGATGGCGATGGATAATAATGGCGACCAAACGGCGTCGGGATAATATTTGAGTCTGAATAGTATAATTTCTTTTTTTTTTAATATCGGTCGAACTTGTGGTTGATCGAGTTTAAACTTTTTTTCTATTTTCTATGTTTTTACCTGATTTAGGCCTTGGCATTATTGGAGCTAATTGTATCACTTCAGTGACAACTGTTTTATTTGTGAATTCCAGTCGTTTCTCTTGAAGGATCGTGTAAATAGATTTCTTCTTTTCCTATGTATAGTCTATTGTAAATTTTCAATAATTTGATTTTTCAGTGTTAATGTCACCACTTGCTAGTTCTAATTTTGCTATATAAATGTGTGTTTCCCGATAATATTAAATTGTTTATTTATATGTCAGTTCAGTCTGTAGTAGCTCATTTTCATGTAAATATTAATTGATTGAAAGATAATATTCTTCATGGCAGCGATATTGTATGTCATGTGCGAAATTGGACATTCAAGATTTCAATCTAAAGATAACTAGCGAAATTCATTGATTTCTCAGCGCATTCCTGTAATTCTAGAATATACAAGTTCCATAAAGAAGTGTGAAAATAACATACAAATATTCAAACACTCGACAAATTTAAATTCGAGTAGATAAAATTTTTGAAAAATGGCAAAATTTTTAGTAAATATTGAACAGTAATGCGTTCCTAATTCATGATAGTACTAGTTGGTAAAAAACAGTATTTAGGATTTTTATCTTTAATTATAATTAGTAGTCTGAACTGACGTCGGGGGAAGTTTCCGTTTCTTTTTCCAAAAAAAAAAGACAACCCATATTCCTGAAAGGTGGGCGACATGCATTTATTTATGCACTAGAAATTACTTCCTGATCTATACTAGAATACATATATCATCCAAAATTGAATTATTAATTGTTTGATGGAGGAATCTAAGTACGGATGCAATATATTGCAACTTGTCCGTAAATTAATATCCCAACTTGCTTAAGAGGCAAGTTGCCATTTTATTTTCCCCCCCTTTTTCTTTTGTTTGCTGATCAAATTTTATTTGCAAGTTGGTATGCAAGTGGGGAGGCAGGCTTTTGCAATGTTTGGCCTCTCCCTAGATATATAAGTTTTTAATTGTATTAACAGGAGGAAAAACAAATTATCAACAACAATATTTAGTTTAATTGGTAAGAGATTTTAATTTAGAAGAGAATTTATTGTTGAATTATTACAAAAGAAAAATATATCGTTAAAATAATTTATTTTAAATAAGATTCGATAAAATAAAATTTGATAATACTCATTTCAGATTATTACGAAAATAAATTAAAAATGGCAATTTACCGTAGGGTTGTGTCTCGTGAAGTTGACACGTCCTCATCGGGACTTTATCGATGAAAGTTCCCTCTAAACCAACCTGCACAAAACTGATAATTGGCCAAGTAGATGGCCTAGGTTATTATTGGTCAAATAAAAGAAGGCCTGTTTGAGAGAACTCGGGGACCGTGAGCCGTCACCTAGTTAGCCATTGACAACTTGTATGGTGTAGGGATGTTTTTGTGACTTTAAATAGTGTTTTTTGAAAATAGTGTTTCGCTTTAAAAGTTATCTAAATTGAAGTCGTTGATAAGTTAATTTGAGATACATAAAAGATCAATCAATTGGTTTGTGATATATAGATTAAACAATATTAGACCGTGTAGATTAAACCCCTAAACTTAAATTAGGGCGACTTTTTCGACACTATTTTTGGAGGAGCACTATTTAAGTAAGTGTTGTTTCCGGTCCCTGGAACCAAACGTAATGGAATTCGTAGTTTAGTAGGAAATTGGATTCAGCGGGGACTACTTAGTGGATGTCCCTACGGAGGGGATTCATTCTGGGCTGTTGGATTTGATAATTTTAATCCTTTTTTGATCTAATGGTCCAAAATCGTTGAGGGTATTATTAATTTTTAGCATTCAATTTGGCACCTAATTCTTCCCGCCCAGCCTAGAACCTGTACCCACGTTTTCTAAAATTAGTAGCCCTCTTCATCTTCCAATTTTAAAAAATTCATTACCTGTGTCGGTTCCCAAAAATCTTGTCCCTCTTCTCCTCTTCTCCTCCTCCTCCAAGAGAAAGCTCTCGGCTGTGAGAAAAGCCGGCCGACCACATCTAACTGCGGCAACCCGTCCACATTGATCTCTTTCCGCTGACCCTGGTAAGTTAATCACTTTCCCCCTTCCCTTTCTCTTTCTGGTTTTCGGTCCCTTTTTACTGCGTTGTGAAGTGGGTTCTTCTTATATAGAATGATTAACAGTAGGTAAAATTTTAACTTTGATTTTGTTTCGTTTTCTTGTGCTGTTATTGTTGTTATTGTTCTTTTTTGTGTTATCGAATTTATTTACTTGTTTTCGTAGTGCAAGAGACGAACAGGTCACTATGAAGCGGAAGGCTGAGGGAAGGCGGAGCGAAGACAATAAGAAGTCAGGGAAGAAGGTACTAATTACTGTCATCGCATTTGTACATGTATGTTCCAAAATCCAAAAATGTGTAAGAAGGTGGAGGAGAAATTGTTGAAATATACTAATTATTATTTGTTTGCATGTCGTATTTTCAGTTGAAGATTAAGAAGAAGGGAGAGGAGGAAGTGTTGAAAGATGATAAGAATGCCTCTGAAAAGGAAAAGGTACCGAAATCTCATTTTTTGGTGTGGATTTGAGTTGATATCTATTTTGATCTTAATTCGATACTGGTTTGGTTGTGGTTTTGATACTGGTTTGGATGCATCTCTGGCTTGGTTTGGTTGTGAACTTATTCTTGGTTTCCAAGTTTGTTGATACTGGTCTGAATGTTAGTTGATATTGGTTTAGTTTTGTCATTAAATTTATTCTTGACAATCGTTGTTATATGTGTTTCTTGTCAGACTTTGAAATTATTCTGCCAGCCTAGGAAATTAATCAGTTTGAACGAGTTCTTGAACCAAAATTTTTTTGATGGTTCGAAGGTTGAACGAAGGGGTTATATAAGAATGGCTGGTTTTGACTTTTTTTTGGAGCTGGCTGTAATACCCGACCATTAAGTTAAACTTAGTTGGATTTAATCAAATAGGTTAAGCTATTTCATAATATAATAATATACGAAATTATATAACAATAATGCAAATTAGTGATCCGAAAATATGTCGGATATGATTCGATTCAATTAAAATCATAAAATAAAAACATGAACCAAACTTGCTGAAAATAAATAAAGCTAAGACTATGAATTATTTAAATCCCAGATAAGGGTGAAGTAAACAAAAACGTGGCAAGGTAAAAAAAAGGAAAACGTGGAGAGGTAGAAAGATGACAACAAGGCAAAGTTAAAAAAAATATACATAGAAGAGGCGGTGGAGAGATGTGTATTGGTGAATACATATTTATCCATCCATAAGTACCTCACTTCTTTTACTTCTACCGAAACCAAAGATATTAAATAAAAAAATAGTAAGATAAACCACAGAAAAGAACCGAAGGAGATGAAGTAGACAGACAGAGAAAAGCCGAAGGTAGATTTTCTAAGCATAATCATTTTTTCGATTATCGAGTATAGATGGAAAAGTTGAATTTAACAATAATCTGAATTGAGAAACTTCTAACAGTGAAATCGTTAGATTGATTAATGGATCAGAAGAAATAAGATTTTGTCAATAATCAAGTTTATATCTAAAATTTGATTAGGATGATAAAAATATTGAAGAAGCTAAACGAGGACGCCTTAATGAATTGTAACTAAAATATAGTGAAATCAATGGATATAGAATGAGTAATTTTAAGGACAAGAGGAATTGTAATTAATAGTACTCATGAATAATATAGAAGAAATTATTTAGTTCGGAAGAAGACTTAATAAATATGGGGCTTGATTTAATAGGACCATAAAAAAGTAAGGACAAACAAATATTGAGTGATACAAAGCAATGGATTGAGAAATTGTTAACTATATACGATGATTCTAAACGAAAATCTAGTGAAATTGGTGTTTGATTTAATAGAAAATTTAAATGGTTATTAAAAGAGTTATAAATAAAACATATATTGTTATCTGAATTGATATACGAGGTTGTCAATTTTAATGCCACAGGTTTTGAGAAGTATTTTGAGAAATATTTGGAAAAGAATACGTGGATATCAAATTAGAACAAGTTAAATTTCAAATGAAGGAATTTGTCTATTGGAAAGAGGATCGCCAATTCCGATGGTCATCGAGCCGAAATCGGTAAACAAATAATATGTGACTCGTGCTTTATTTGGCGCACTCTATTTATTTGTTATGATTTGAATATGATATTATTAGTGCATATTGTGCATTTTTCATATGAGCATTATGATATGACATTATGATTTGTAAATGTTTAATTAATTTGGCCTCGAGTGGGCACTGAAGATGTTGGTTTGTTCATTAGACATATTTGATCCGTTTGGAGCCTATGAATTTGTGTGATACGAATAACTATATGATATAGATAGCTCCGCTATGTGATATGATTGCCTACGGCGGGCAGAACTATTTGGCCGATGAAGTTGGTCTGATATAATATGGTTGCCTACGGCGGGCAGAACTATTTGGCCGATGAGGTTGGTCTGATATGATATGGTTGCCTACGGCGGGCAGAACTATTTGGCCGATGAGGTTGGTTTGATATGATATGGTTGCCTACGGCGGGCAGAACTATTTGGCCGATGAGGTTGGTCTGATATGATATGGTTGCCTACGGCGGGCAGAACTATTTGGCCGATGAGGTTGGTCTGATATGATATGGTTGCCTACGGCGGGCAGAACTATTTGGCCGATGAGGTTGGTCTGATATGATATGGTTGCCTACGGCGGGCAGAACTATTTGGCCGATGAGGTTGGTCTGATATGATATGGTTGCCTATGGCGGGCAGAACTATTTGGCCGATGAGGTTGGTCTGATATGATATGGTTGCCTTCCGGCGGGCAGAACTATTTGGCCGATGAGGTTGGTCTGATATGATATGGTTGCCTTCCGGCGGGCAGAACTATTTGGCCGAGGAGGTTGGTTGATGATTGTGCCTTTGATATATGGTATCCTCGTGTCGGAGTTGGAGTGACACTATCGGGATCTTGCCGAATGTTCGTCAATTCTGCTATATGATATTGGAATTATGTGTCATGTGTCAAATTGCGTAGTTTGCTCATGTTTCTGTGACTTTGTGATTATATGCTATATTTGGTCATCCGGTAAGTATGACTTTTGAATAATGTACATCTCTGCATAATTTATTTGCCATGTTAGTTATATGCATGTTTTAGGTATGTTGTGCATTGAGTAGCTAAATAAATTGCGATGCATATCTTATTTGTTTACTGAGTGTTCCAAAACACTCATCCCCCCCTCTCACCAGTTTTGCAGGAACTCGTACACGAGTTGTATTGGTCCAGAGATCTAGTCTGATCGTGTCTAGTCCACTTATTCTTCGGGACAGGTCTTGGAGGTCTCCAGTTTGTATTTTTTTCTCATTGATCTAGAAGCTCTGTAGTCACATGATTTGTTTTGATCTTGGGAGTATGTATTAAAAAGAAAAAGCTTGGCTTATATTTTGTAAACTTGGAATAAGAAACTAAAGATCGTTAGGGTTTAAATTTTATGTTTAAAAGATAATTATTATAAATTCTGAATACATTTGAGGCTGGCTAGATTTCTTTATGATTAAAAGAGTTGAAGTCTAGCGCCGGTCACCGACCACAGATTTGGGTCGTGACAGACGTGGTATCAGAGCTCTAGGTTAGAGCCTTATTTGAATTATTCTGTGTCGAGTATCTTAAGTTGTGCTACGGAGCATAGGATTCCTAATATCTCAGTGTCTCTTCCATCTGTGTCATTTTCTTGTGCCGTAATCTTTTCAGTGTCAACGAATATTTGTTTATGTTTGAACAGGATGATGTGATGTATTGGGAAGTTATTTGAGATGTTGTGTTTGAGATTCTTGTGAGAAATTTATGTGCTTTATTGTTGTTGTCACAAAGCATTTACTCTATATTATGGTGAGGATTCTTGAACTATTTGTATATATATTCTTTTGAAGAGCCCATTTGAGTATATATATTTATATATATATATATATATATATATATATTGTTTCTTGGGTGAGATTTTGATGAAGTGACTGATCACCACTTTGTCCAAATCATCTAAACACCCTTATATATTTGATTTCTTCCTATGTATGTTGGGCCATTGGTTTGAGTCTCACCAAATGTTTGAGTTATATCTTTGTGAATTCTTTGAGTTTGTTTATCCGTGTTTTGAGAATTTGTTTTTGAATTAAATATGTTTGAAAAGAGGAAGTTATGAACAACATTATGTGGAAGAAGAATATATGAGAAACTAATTCTTAAGTGTGCTCTGGAATTTAAAAATATATATTGAGGAAGTAGTGTGAGGTTTATTATGAATGGAATTATGGGATTGTGATATATGAATTAAATTATAATTAAGTTATTGTTTTTTACAACTTTGAATACTTTGAGGAAGTTAAGAATGAGTATGCATTTTGGTTTGAATTGTGGCTATGAATTTTGGCAAAGAGAATTTTTGATAAGATAATTTGCTCAAAGGTTATGGACTATGTAGTCCAACAACATTAAGCACAAGTGGTCAATAGTCTTGACCAAACTACAAGTTACCTATTAGTTCGCGAAAAAGATTTAGGAAGCTAAAGAAAATTCCTATGGAATTGAGTAAAGCTTCTCTTTGTAATCAGATAATGATCTGATACATATAATCTAAGTCTTGAAGAATGTGAGGTAGAGATATGACATAAAACTATGATAATTTACAAATATGTGGCTTATAGCTACAATAAGTACACCAATATTGAGACTATGATGTGCAAGCTCTAAAGGAGAGCGGAAAGCATATATTATTTGTACAAGAAAAATTTGAGATAAATCATTAAGTAGTCAATTACTCTGAGAGAAATGAAACAAAAAAAAAATTTAACCTGTAAAACATGAATCTAAGATGACTTAAAGTCAGTAAAGAACATATAATAAAGTCAATTTCTCTCAAAAGTAGAGGATAAAGAAATATAAGAATATGAGTACACATGGTATATAGACTTTAGAAGATTGTGAAAAATTTTGAGGTGTGATGTGATAAGATATGAGTAACTTAATAGTCACAAAAGTTGTATTAGTATGAAGATAAGATATAATAGAAATTGGGTTCCATCTTTAAGAAAATTCCACAATGATAAAAGTTCCTATATGATTTGATGGAACTATTTGTAGATGAAACTTTGTCATGTAAAACTTCAGTGTACACATGGTTAAAAAGTATAAGATGTCAATGAAATACCAAGATAAATATGTTAAGAACTAGAGAATCAAATTGATAACTTGGGTACAAGAGATAATGGTCTCATTGAAGTATGCTAGTACCTTTTGAAGATGAATGATTACAATGGGATGGTAATAAATATAAATAATATTATTGCTAAGATATGTGAGGTTTGGTATTAAGTTTGTACAACTATGTAATATGAACTGAATAAGTGAAAAGAATAGATTATGGAAAACTGAAATGACAATAAGAATTAACTTGGTGAAGAAAATTCTTAATAAGTTTTGGTGGATAAAAAAAAATAGTCTATTTTGGAAGCAAGTTTGAGTAATATGATGTCTTTGCATCGAGAAAAGTGCTATAGCTTATGCCACTATGAAATATGATTTTTCTACAAGGGGAAGAGTTAAAGAAACTTAATGAACAAGGATTCATATATGTTAGTAAATATACTAAGGTACTTTCGCTTTATTATAGGATGAATGATATGAGGTTGAGTTATTCGTGGAAAGGGCATAGTCAACACAATCTTTGATACTGAGTATATATGCTAAGAGGTAGTGATATATTATCCGGTTCATCAATACGATAAAATTTGTTATAAGAATTATGATCCGAGTACTAAAGCCTATTATAAATAAGTTTAAGATTTTATTAAAATATTTGGTCTATAAGAATATTAAAGAAGAGCACAAAAGGATATCGTAATTGACATAGTGAACTACATGAAACTACCGATAATATATTAAGTTTACACTCATGAGGGATTCAGTAATAGAGAAAGCTATAGTTGGGAGCTTAGTAATTATGTTAGGGTGTTCGCAGATATAAGTTAGTTGAAGGTTTAGTTTCAAATTTTGGAGTTAATGAAATAATATGATTGGTTATTCAAGACTTTTGGTTGTGTCATGGTGATAAAAAAAAATTTGAGAATTAATAGATCAAATATATGTAAGACTTCAATATTTTTGGGCTAACTGAATAAATGTTAGTAAAATTATAAAAATATGGTCCATGAATGATCTGAATAAGGGTTCGGTAGAACTACCAAAGGTATGGCAAGAAAAAAATTAAAGAAAATTTAGTCAAAGAATTATAAGTATAACAAAAGATTTGAGGTATGGGGATAATAAAGTTTAAGCATTACAAATAAGGAAGTATGAATCAAAGAAATGTGATGAAAAAAAAATAGTGCCTTTATGACTAAAACTTTGGGCAATGTCGGGAAGAATTAAGTCTGTAACTTAAATATATGACATGAAATTAAGAAAAATAAGCTTGAAATTTCACAAGGTTCTTTTTGAAAGAATTTGATTGGAGAACTTCATGCTAGAAATCATTCGGTATGGTCAAGATGTAAGTTTATTGTACCACTTTTGGATAGGGTTATAGTATTGTATGAAAGATTCAAAGAGTTGACTCAGTGGAAACTAGAAGAATGAATGTGTTATAATTAAGTAAGAGAAACTTTGATCAACGGAGATACTTCTATCTTATATACTTTGGAGAATATAAGAAAGGACCAAAGCTGCCCATAAGAATAATAAGTGAAAGAAAATTAAATCTAATGTGAAAAAAATACATGTTGCTCCATATAAGTCTTGAGAAAAGGAGAATGAGTTTGACGGATTTGACAGTATGACATGTGGTTAGAAATTGATCTATATGGTTAAGCTACTAGTATAGCATATACTTTTGGTAAAGATTATAGTTAATATAAGAAAATATGAAGATTAATTTTGTGATCAATTAAAGTGAGAAGAATGAGTCATTTAATAAGTTATTTAGTGATACAAAGTTTTTTAAAAAAAAATTAAGAAGCTGTATCGTAACAATTGGACTTCTGTTTCATACAAAAGGATATTAGTCGGTGTGGAATACTTTAAGAATTGAATGGATAAATTAAGTTAATTCATATAGGATTTGAAGATTATTCACATGAACTACGTTTAACTCATCTAAGATGAAAAAAAAAAGGTTTAAGCTTGATGTGAAAACACACCTATTCCTCAAGGTATTACCCGTGGTAGGAATACTGAGATTTTGGCAAGTGAGTACCTAAATCTTAGATATATTGACTAATTTGAGAATTCGGAGAAAGTGAGATAGTGGTATGTTGAGTTTGCCATAACAATGGTGACATTGTCACGAGTAAACTATGTCAAGGAATTAAACGTATTTATATAACCCTACTGTTGTTTAAGCATATATAGTTGGTAAAATTGGCATATCGAAAGTGCAAAAAAGAATTTAAGATCGAGTGTTTGAAAGTGTCAGAATAGAGATCTTTCGATTTATAAAGTATGATAGAAAAGTTATTTACAAACTAAGACAACCTTAGAGATGAAAGACGAGATGCAACACAATTATCTATTCATTTGAATGACAAGTAGGCAAAACTTTGTCTAAGTAAATTCGGGGACCGAATTTTTATAAGGAGGGGAGAATGTAATACCCGACCATTAAGTTAAACTTAGTTGGATTTAATCAAATAGGTTAAGCTATTTCATAATATAATAATATACGAAATTATATAACAATAATGCAAATTAGTGATCCGAAAATATGTCGGATATGATTCGATTCAATTAAAATCATAAAATAAAAACATGAACCAAACTTGCTGAAAATAAATAAAGCTAAGACTATGAATTATTTAAATCCCAGATAAGGGTGAAGTAAACAAAAACGTGGCAAGGTAAAAAAAAAGGAAAACGTGGAGAGGTAGAAAGATGACAACAAGGCAAAGTTAAAAAAAATATACATAGAAGAGGCGGTGGAGAGATGTGTATTGGTGAATACATATATATCCATCCATAAGTACCTCACTTCTTTTACTTCTACCGAAACCAAAGATATTAAATAAAAAAATAGTAAGATAAACCACAGAAAAGAACCGAAGGAGATGAAGTAGACAGACAGAGAAAAGCCGAAGGTAGATTTTCTAAGCATAATCATTTTGTCGATTATCGAGTATAGATGGAAAAGTTGAATTTAACAATAATCTGAATTGAGAAACTTCTAACAGTGAAATCGTTAGATTGATTAATGGATCAGAAGAAATAAGATTTTGTCAATAATCAAGTTTATATCTAAAATTTGATTAGGATGATAAAAATATTGAAGAAGCTAAACGAGGACGCCTTAATGAATTGTAACTAAAATATAGTGAAATCAATGGATATAGAATGAGTAATTTTAAGGACAAGAGGAATTGTAATTAATAGTACTCATGAATAATATAGAAGAAATTATTTAGTTCGGAAGAAGACTTAATAAATATGGGGCTTGATTTAATAGGACCATAAAAAAGTAAGGACAAACAAATATTGAGTGATACAAAGCAATGGATTGAGAAATTGTTAACTATATACGATGATTCTAAACGAAAATCTAGTGAAATTGGTGTTTGATTTAATAGAAAATTTAAATGGTTATTAAAAGAGTTATAAATAAAACATATATTGTTATCTGAATTGATATACAAGGTTGTCAATTTTAATGCCACAGGTTTTGAGAAGTATTTTGAGAAATATTTGGAAAAAAATACGTGGATATCAAATTAGAACAAGTTAAATTTCAAATGAAGGAATTTGTCTATTGGAAAGAGGATCGCCAATTCCGATGGTCATCGAGCCGAAATCGGTAAACAAATAATATGTGACTCGTGCTTTATTTGGCGCACTCTATTTATTTGTTATGATTTGAATATGATATTATTAGTGCATATTGTGCATTTTTCATATGAGCATTATGATATGACATTATGATTTGTAAATGTTTAATTAATTTGGCCTCGAGTGGGCACTGAAGATGTTGGTTTGTTCATTAGACATATTTGATCCGTTTGGAGCCTATGAATTTGTGTGATACGAATAACTATATGATATAGATAGCTCCGCTATGTGATATGATTGCCTACGGCGGGCAGAACTATTTGGCCGATGAAGTTGGTCTGATATGATATGGTTGCCTACGGCGGGCAGAACTATTTGGCCGATGAGGTTGGTCTGATATGATATGGTTGCCTACGGCGGGCAGAACTATTTGGCCGATGAGGTTGGTCTGATATGATATGGTTGCCTACGGCGGGCAGAACTATTTGGCCGATGAGGTTGGTCTGATATGATATGGTTGCCTACGGCGGGCAGAACTATTTGGCCGATGAGGTTGGTCTGATATGATATGGTTGCCTACGGCGGGCAGAACTATTTGGCTAATGAGGTTGGTCTGATATGATATGGTTGCCTACGGCGGGCAGAACTATTTGGCCGATGAGGTTGGTCTGATATGATATGGTTGCCTACGGCGGGCAGAACTATTTGGCCGATGAGGTTGGTCTGATATGATATGGTTGCCTATGGCAGGCAGAACTATTTGGCCGATGAGGTTGGTCTGATATGATATGGTTGCCTTCCGGCGGGCAGAACTATTTGGCCGAGGAGGTTGGTTGATGATTGTGCCTTTGATATATGGTATCCTCGTGTCGGAGTTGGAGTGACACTATCGGGATCTTGCCGAATGTTCGTCAATTCTGCTATATGATATTGGAATTATGTGTCATGTGTCAAATTGCGTAGTTTGCTCATGTTTCTGTGACTTTGTGATTATATGCTATATTTGGTCATCCGGTAAGTATGACTTTTGAATAATGTACATCTCTGCATAATTTATTTGCCATGTTAGTTATATGCATGTTTTAGGTATGTTGTGCATTGAGTAGCTAAATAAATTGCGATGCATATCTTATTTGTTTACTGAGTGTTCCAAAACACTCATCCCCCCCTCTCACCAGTTTTGCAGGAACTCGTACACGAGTTGTATTGGTCCAGAGATCTAGTCTGATCGTGTCTAGTCCACTTATTCTTCGGGACAGGTCTTGGAGGTCTCCAGTTTGTATTTTTTTCTCATTGATCTAGAAGCTCTGTAGTCACATGATTTGTTTTGATCTTGGGAGTATGTATTAAAAAGAAAAAGCTTGGCTTATATTTTGTAAACTTGGAATAAGAAACTAAAGATCGTTAGGGTTTAAATTTTATGTTTAAAAGATAATTATTATAAATTCTGAATACATTTGAGGCTGGCTAGATTTCTTTATGATTAAAAGAGTTGAAGTCTAGCGCCGGTCACCGACCACAGATTTGGGTCGTGACACTGGCTGTAGATGATCCTTCTCCGGAAGACATGATAGAAGTTGTCCACTTTTGTCGGCTCGAGCAAAAGGTTTTCTTGACCGAGGAGCACGTTGCAAAGATTTATGGTCTTCATTTTGGTAGTCAGGATATCACTCTGAATATGAACCTGACTCCAGTGCAAAGGGAGACTTACAGATCAGAGGCTGACAGCTTGGGTTTGGCCTCGTCTGATGCCAATTATATTAGAGTGAAGGATATAGAGAATGCATAGAAAGGGAAAGGCAAAAAGGGTATAGTTGATTATGATTGGGCTAAACTTTACATTCTCTACGCCTTAGGCATGTTTCTCGTTCCCCAACGTCAGAGGTCCTCCCATTGAAATACTGGTACTATGTTAATCAACTATCCCAGGTGTCAAGGTATAACTGGTGCAAATTTCTGGCTGATAAGATAAATGAAGAGTTAGGCAGATGTTTGACCATGATTTTGGCTATGAGGAGGAGGAGTTGGGCAATGAGGAGGATGTTTTGGGCAATCCTGAGATGGATGAGATGGCTGATAAGGAGGATGAGGATCAGGTCGAAGAGGATAAGGGCAGCGAGGGTAAGTATAATGTCAATGCGAATGAAAATATTCATCATGATGGGCATAGAGAGGATGTTCATCCTGATGATAAGTGGGCCATCATACGATGTATGGCAAAAGATGCATGTGAGTTGGTCAACATATCGAGCCCTTTGACATGTGGTGCAAGTTTCTATGATGAAGCTTCCGGGTTTCCAGATAAGTTTGCAGATAAGATTCCGGGCGGTCCGTCTGTTGTGGAGGATGATCATAACACAGTGCGTGAACCAGAACCAATAGTGTTGCCTAATAAGGTCGACACTATTGTGGTTGATCATAAGAGGAAGTCGAGAGCCAGTCACGCTCTCAGGACTCCATATACGGACCTTGAACCCAAAAGGTGCAAGAAAGTGCTGGCACAAAAAAAGGTCAAGAATCCGATTATCCTGCCCGGCGATGATGATAATTTTCAAATTATTGGAGGTAGCAATTTCGTTAATGCGCCACCCAGACAGTTCACCCGAGATTTTGTCATAACAAATGAGAGAGTGGAGGCTGCAAAGACTTGTTTTAAGTCTTTGACCAGTGCTCAAAAGAATATTCTTGTCAAGTATGCAAATGACAGAGCTAAATCAAAAGAATTACCGTAAGTCTTATATTATTTAATAGTTATATTTTGAGAACAACGTTTTTCTGACAATAAGAATTTTTTTTTTCAGTGGCGAACAGCTGTGTTTTGACCATTGCGAGCATTTGATACGCATGAATTTTGAAACCCTTCAGGGAAGGCAATGAATTTCTTCCGGAGTTGTGGATGCGTATAGGCGCTTTCTTGGGAGGCGTGTGCATAATATGAACATTCCTATTGATCGCATTGTACTTCCTGTCGATACTATTGTTAGTATTTTCTTAATGCTTTCTTAGTTATACACTAATTTAAAGTTTTTATTTTCCATTGATATTGGTTCCACATTGTTTTGGTATTGGTTTCATCCTGAATTTATATTGGTCTGGAAGTGAGTTGTTACTGTTTTCAGTTTGAATGATATACTGTTTTGAATTTCTGAATCAAGTACATGCTGTTTTGATGTCCCTTGACATTTTTTTGGATGTGCATTGCTACTATTTTGATGTGATTACATACTGGTTCGTGTATAATATTGTAGGGCACAATTCTGCGGTACACTTTTTCCGACATTGGAACTCAAGAGGCCGAGGAACAAAGATAAGTTGTTTGCGACGAATTACGTCATACCGTTCAAATGGCTTATCCATATGCCATGCGCTACCTCTCTGAAATTCCATATGTAAGTCGTTCAGAAATTGATTTCCATTTTTTAAAATGTATTTCTATAGAATATTTCTTTTCGATCGCAAAAGTACGTTGATTAATATATTTATTTCTCTTTTTGGTGACAGTGGATCTTTCCATACTGTAATAATCTCCACTTCTCCGTCTTTGTCATTGATACATTGTCAAAGGGCTGTTACATTTTGGACAGTCTTTCTGTTGGCGAGGAGAAGGCTGTCATCCTCTCAAGTATTGGGATAAGGATACAATATTATATTGCTCCATTCATGGCAAAAATTAAAGGAATTGACGGGATGAATTTCGAATGGAAAGTCCTATCAAATTGTTCGAAACAAACGGATGGGTTTAGTTGTGGCATATTCGCGTGCAAGTTTATGGAGCACTACACGCATCTTTGGGGAGGCAACACATTCCCGCAGCTTGATTGGGAAGACCCCAAAGTTTTAGCAGGGCTGAAAAGAAATATTTGTGTTGATCTTATTACACAGCCGAATAATTTGCTACTGCCAACCATCTTGACTCAAGCGTTGCAGTTGTATGAAGGAACAAAGAGAAGGGTTTATACAAGATCAAAGAATTTGGCTAGGTAGAAGGTTAAATTGTAGGCACCTTTTATAACAGAAACATGATTATTTTCAGTCTTTTTTTAGGGATTTTTTTTAATGCCATTTTCGTTCTGTATTTCGGCTTGATATCTGTTAAGACGATTTGCATCAGTTTTTATCTTGACTAATATTTTTGTCATACAATTCTAACCAATATCATAACTCCATCAAATCGATATCATAATTAGTTGAAACCAATATCAGAATACCCTCAAACCAATATCTTTACACCTTAAAGCCAATACTAGAACGACTTCAAACCAAGCTCATAACACGTTGAAACCAATGTCAGAATACGTTTAAATAAAAATCATAACTTGACAGAACCAATATCCAAGATCGTCGAAACCAATATCAGAACTCGTGAAAAATATTAGCAAAACATTTTTTAAAAATTATACGAACACATCCAATCCAATATCAAAACACCTTCGTACCAGTATCATATCTCATTTAAACCAATATCAGAATTAGTTCAAACCGATATCAGAATTTGTTAATTGAAACCGATATCAAAATACTCGAAAACTAATATCAGAACATATTCAATATCGTACTTTGCTCGAATTTGAATTCAATCTTCCGCTTCCATTTAATAAAGATAAATTATTTCCTAAAAGTTAAACCAATATCGTTTTAAACATAAAATACAATTACTAACGGTTATGTCATTTTCATAACTCCTGCAAAGGTCGATTCAAGTCTATTTCTAAATGATTATGCTGCTCTTCTCTCTCTTGGTATGAGCCATTGGCTTGGCTGTCATTTTGCTTCTGTCTTTTCCGCTGGTACTTTTTCTTCGATATTTGCCGTCCAATTTCGTTTGCACTGTTCATTCTCTTTCTTGTCCTCCTTTGATTTTCTCATATTTTAATAGTTTTATCCAATGCTTTGGATGACTGTGATACATCATCCTCTAGCCGTACTTGTGGCATTGGGGTACCTTCATTCGAGCAAACAATTATTAGTAGTACAAAAAAAATGGAAAGGAAAAATGAGAATTAGGCGAAAACAATATCACGCCCCGTCGAAACCAATTTCCAAACTAGCCGAAACCAATATCAGAACTAGTCGGAACCAATAACTGAACTAGTCAAAAACAATATCAACCACAAGAAACCAATAACAGAACTAGTCGAAACCAATATCAGACCCAGTCGAAACTAATATCAGAACTAGTCGAAACCAATATCAGAACTAGTCGAAACCAATATCAAAACCAGTCGAAACCAATATCAGAAATAGTCAAAACTAATAACAGAACAAGTCGAAACCAATAATAGAACAAGTCAAAACCATAACAAAACCAGTCAAAAACAATATCAAAACAAGTCAAAACTAATATCAGAAACAGTCGAAACCAATAACAAAACAAGTAGAAACTAAAATCATAACTACTCTAAACCAATAACAGAACTATCGTGAGATTTCTACGATTAAGATTCCTTACCTTGTAAGCTACAACGTGAGAATTGTTGCATCATAGTATCCAAATTGTCGTCAACAAATTTTACTGCATCTGGATCCATAGACACGAGAGCTGCCAAATGATTCATCTTTTTTGTTAGATACTGGTAGTATTGGGCATAGTTATCTTCTGGAATTGTGGTTTCCATAGTTATATCCAATCCCTCTTTTGCATTTTTTGTCCACCGTTTCATCACATAGTGTTGAGGCAATGTTCCGAACTCAGCATAATCAGCGAAGCCACTCAAAGTATCCATCACCTTCAGTATGTGTTTGCACAATTATCCAAGGCTTTCATACAGCCTGCACGAGCATGTAAGTACCATGTTTGTCTTCTGAATTACCACCATTCTTACATCAATCTTACTTCTATTTGTTTCAAGCTTATAAACTTGGTAATTAGAGGCATCACCTGCATTGCACGTGTGATATGTCAAGTAATATAAAATATTCGACTCCAGTGTGTAATATTATATTTTTGTTACCTATTAAAGGACGGCCATCCAATGCTCATATTGCTGTTGGAACTTTTTAAACATTTTATGCGTGTACACCTCTGCTGATGTAACCAGCGAGCTACTTCTGTGTCGGTTGTTAGACAACTTATTTTTCGCTTCGAACTCAGCCATACTCTCTACACGCCTTTTGCTATTGACCATGTTGTTGAAATGTGTAAAGAATTCAAGCAAGTTGTAATCACATTGCAAATACCCTCGTACAACACTGTTGCACGATTCAACAACTTGTGTTGTAACCATGCCTGCAGTAAAATGTTTCCTAACCCAAGCTGATGACCACTGTGTTCGATATTGATGTATGGAATCCAGCAATTGGTGCCCTCCCGATGGGAAGCACTCTTGAATCATTTCATTCCAGAAATAATCAAATTTTTGTTCATCGTCAGCTTCGTATATCAGATAATTGAATGCTTGCAATACTTCATTTGTGCACAGATGACTTAACCTTTTCTGAGCATTCTCTAGTATGTGCCAGGTGCATAGCGCGTGGTATGTACCTGGCAATTCCGAACTAATTGCGTTAGCAATTGCTTGGGCTTGATCGGTGAATATGGTCTTGGGCGCTCTGTTTTCTATGCATTTCAAGAATGTTCGAAACAACCATTGGAAAGATGTTGTTATTTCATCAAACAAAAGTGCAGCTCCGAAAATGCACGTCATGCGATGGTGATTGAAATCTGCGAAAAGAGCTGCACAACAATATGCCCAATAAATTTAAAGCAGTTCCAATTGACTCATAAATCAATATTTGAACTCTTCAAAATTAGTATAACTGTACACCAAAGACAGTATAACATCAGAAGCAGACGAATAAGATCACATGTAAAAACCAACATCAGAAGACTTGCAAACCAGTATCTCATTATACTCAGCAATAATGCACTACATTAAAAAAATCATAACATCAGAAGCAAACCAATATTGTTTTACAGATAAACCATTAGCAGAACACATGACAACCAGTATCACATTATATTTAAACCAATATCAGCAAATATGAAATATTATAAAACCTGTAATATTACTTCACAATATGAAATCAAAGTTAAATACCTAATGGCCGGTAATTTTTATTGGTTCTGTAAGTGGTATCGAAACAGATTGCATCACCGAAGATCTTGTAGTCCATTCTCATTTTTTTGTCGGCCCAAAAGTGTTTGCAATTTGTTCTTCACTGTCCACTTCAATTTCGTAATAAAAGACTGATTCCTAAATGCTTCAGTTCTGAAATATTATTGTAATAAAGTAGCTTCACCAAATTTTATCATTTTCTGTCGTCGTATGCCCAAATAGTTCTTCAAATCAATAGGAAGGAAACCAAGCTTTCTGCTCGTCCAACTACCTTTTCCATCAGTTCATAAGAAGACCTGAGCGGAATGCCTACATCATTGTTTATTCTTGCAATCTGTTGCTGCATTGAATTGACTTTCCTGTTGGATCTTAGCATGTAAGCCAACTCTCCGCCGAGAAGATCATGGTTATGTTGTACATCCCACTCCTTTATAAAATAAAATGAATTCTCAGCCGAGAGGTGAAATGTGATTAGCGCTCCACACCCTGTTCTTTCCTCCCTTCGTGAATATTTCCGAGCAGTTTTATTTTTTGGGACTTCACACGTCCTACGAACGCCCTCCTTATTTCAAAGATATCTGATATAGTGTATCTCTTTAGTTTTTTCACCATTGATTTTCTTAGGCTTCTGATAATCTTTTCGCACACTGAATCTTTTTCGGTGGGCATAAGAGAGGTAGAAGTTGAGAGTATGATCCACCGTTTCAAATTGTATTGTAGACCACCATTCTCTTTTTTCCATTTCCGCAATTTTTTCCCTTGATGGGGTCATTGTTGGTGTCAGTGCAAACAAATATCAATATAGGAATACGTCCAAATCAATATCCGAACAGACCATAATCATAACAGATGAAAACCACTTTCAAAATTCGTTAGACCATAATAAAAAATTGTCAAACCAAAATAAAAATAAGTCCAAACCAATAGCAGAACTAGTTGAAACCATTATCAGAACTATTTGTAACCACTATCAGAACTACTTGAAACCAATATCAGAACAAGCCGAAAACAATATAAGAACCAGCCGAAATCAATATCACAAATAGTTAAAACCAATATCAGGACTAGTCCAAACCAATAACAAAACTAGCTGAAACAAATACCAGATCTAACCGAAACCAATACCAAAACAACTTCGAAACCAATATCAGAACTAGCCAAAACTAATATCAGAACTAGCCGAAACCAATATCAGAACAAATCGAAACTAATATCAGAACAAATCGAAATCAATATCATAACTAGCTGCAACCAATATCAGAACTATCCGAAACCAATATCAGAACATATCGAAACCAATTTCAGAACAAATCAAAACCAATATCAGAACTAGCCGCAACCAATATCAGAACTAGCCGAAACTAATATCAGAATAATTCGAAACCAATATCTGAACAAATCGAAACCAATATCAGAACTAGCCTCAAGCAATATCAGAACTAGCCGAAACTAATATCAGAACAAATCGAAACTAATATCATAACTAGCCGCAACCAATATCAGAACTATCCGAAACCAATATCAGAACAAATTGAAACCAATATCAGAACAAATCGAAACCAATATCAGAACTAGCCGCAACCAATATCAGAACTAGCCGAAACTAATATCAGAATAATTCGAAACCAATATCTGAATAAATCGAAACCAATATCAGAACTAGCCGCAACTAATATCAGAACTAGCCGAAACCAATATCAGAACAAATCGAAACCAATATCAGAACTACTTCAAACCAATATCAGAACAAATCAAAACCAATATCAGAACTTTCCGCAACCAATATCAGAACAAGCCAAAACTAATATCAGAACAAGCCGAAACCAATATCAGAACAAATCGAAACCAATATCAGAACTACTTCAAACCAATATCAGAACAAATAGAATTCAAACGAAACTCATACCTTCTATTCCGTCACCGTTTTGATTGTAGCTAAAATAACTCTGTCTGGTATCTTGGTTTGCAGTTGTTCCACTGACTTGCGTTTTATTAATATCAGAACATTCCTTGTCCCCATCTAATCAACCCCCGTTTAGTAGCTATACAGAGTTTGTTTAAAAAAACGTAATTGCTAGCATTTGTGTTGTCTACTTTTTCATAGGCTAATTTTGAAATAGTTATCTCGATGATATCTTCTTAGGTTCAAACAACACTCAGACTAACTCCAATTAATACTTTCTCATTGTTGGTCATCCAGCAGTTTAAGCACCAAATGTTTGCTTAAAGTCCACAATAAAGGACAACATAATTATATTACAAAAAATATTTGGCTCAGTTGAAAATTAGATTAGTCAATTCAGTCGAGGGAAGATGGAAGGTGGTATAAACCGGGAAAAAAACTCTTCAGCGGGCCATCAAAGTTTTTCTCGTGCTTTTTAAAGTAGGGCTAGACCCATGGGCCGGGTCTCTTCAAGGACCAAGAAAGGCCTTTTTTCCTGGAATATTTTCTTTTATTATAAAGATCTGAATTATTTCTTTTTCTCCTCATTTTCTAGCAGCAACTCTTCCTTAATTCCTACTGGAAACACCATTGCGATACAATAAGCATATCAGTCAATATGCCACAAACCAAACGTACTAAATCAAATTAGCAATCAACAATCTATCAAACATATCAGTCAATATGCCACCATATATACACTTAATTAATACAGACGGTTTTAGTCTTATTTTCTACATCGACAAAATAATTTTCTTCCAATGAAAGAAAGTACTCTTTTTTTTCGATTAACAAAAACAAAGCATATCCAATGAAAAACAGTCTGGTAACTCCACCCTCCAACTCCCTAAATAGAGAACTGACCACGTTAAAAATAGAAACAATTAACAAAGTGAAGTCCTACGTACATCATTTTCGGAAATACTCATACATACTGAATTTAGGGAGTTCAACGTCTCCTATACTCACGAGGTACAGATAAAGACTCAATTGACAAAATATGAATATTTCTGTCATCTCTACGGTTTGTTTGTTATCTTTTTTTTATGGAAGGGGCCATTTTACATTCTATGGATAAAACAACTTGGCAAAAAATAGCTCATTCCATGTATCTTGTAGGCCAGGCAAACACCAATGTATACAATCAGCATAACTAACAGGGTTAGCCAATTGCTCAGGTTTCAATGGACTCCATTGCTTCTTGTAGATCGACACGTGTGCGTCTTTCCTGTATCTTGAGAGCTGTGTGATGTTGAGCAATGTGATTGGAAATTTAGAAGTGCTCAAAACTTCTTCCACAATTTGCATTATGTTGATGCTCTCTGGCCCCCAATGAGAAAGGCTTCTTGTTATTGTCGTTTCGTTGTAGCAATTGAGGCCAGGATGTCCTCCCCAATCTGTACTCCTGTATGTTAAGCATCAGACCAAACGTTTAGCTACATATAGCACATGTTAAAATATCAATTGAATTATAATTTGTACGAGTTTTATTTTTTTAACTCATCTCAAATTTTGTTTAACATATAGGACTTTTATCTGAAAATGTAATTAATATTAAATTTTAGTAAAAACAGTTCTCTTTAGTAGCATGTGGTTTTAATTTTTTTAAATATATACCAGGTTGGTTCTATTTTTTTTGGATAAATATTTTCAGAATTGAGATTTTTAGCAACAAAATCCTAACCATGGTATTTTTTGCCAAAAAGAGTCTTTGTTGACCGTCACATCCGCGACATGTTTCTTCTCTCTCATTGTTTTTGCTGACACAGTAAGTGGGACTCACCCACGCACTCTGCCTCTTTACACCTCCGCGAATGCGACGTTGAACCGCCTACATCCCCCGTCCTTGTTTACCGATAGTAGAATTTATGTATAGTCCGGGAGGGTTTCACTTGCCATGTCAGTATAAACGAGAAGAGAAAAAAGTGACGTATCGCGAACGTGGCCGGACAACGATTAACAAAAAGATCATGGTGAAGAATGTGTCACTAAAATTGTCATTTACTTAAATTCAAACAAAAAAATAAAAAAATAAAATACTTGTTTAAAAAATTTCAAACAATAAGGTACTATAGTAAACATTTGCGTTAATGTTAAGCATGCACGAATAGCATCCTGATCTTAATAGCATGCGCATTCATTTCATGAAAATACTCTTTTCTAAATTTTCAAGTTCTTAATTAGTCAATTCCCGATAGAAATCAAGAACGAGAAAATATATGCTCACTTTTGATGCGAAGGTGACATGCTAGCGAAGAAAACCCTCGTCTTTTTAGGGTTCATGTTCTTCTTCACCCATCCTAACATGCTTTTCATCGCCATTCGGTATGCATCTTCAATTTTTAGCTCAACAGTATCCTTCTCTTCATCATCAAAAGAACCATGTTGTCTGAAATGAACAGAAAATGGTAAGAAGACGGAAATAATAAAAATTGACGGACATCAAAGTTTCAATCCGTGATATATGTAACTAGTAATATTTATCTGTAAGAAACGAAATTAATAGGTAATTTTGAAATGTAATAAAAATATAGAATGTGAAGTACAAGATCTTCATGCTACGGCTAGTTATCCACCAAACATATGTATCAAAAACCAAGATATCCACGCCTCTCCAATGCCTCCCATGCTTGTTTATTGACCCTTTCCTTATAATTCTGTCAGGCTCCTTGTGCACTACAGCGTCGTCCGAGTTTGATTCCAATAAAAATGGTGCCCAGTAGAACTCAATAGTTGCATTATATTCCTGAAAAGAAGAAACATAAGTTATAATTTTAATCAAAGATAACTCCTTACGTATTCATACGTTATGTGCCAAATTTGAGGGAACATTTATTGTTTACTCAAAAAATCATGGTGCTCTCCCATTAATATCAATGTTTTACGTTACTGGACTAGTGAGATGACGACCAACAACGGTAAAATTTGGAGAACAATTGGACCAACAGTCGACATTTTTGATTGGTGGTCCAACTGGCTAGATTAGTTAGACCGAACGGTCCAATTCTAACTAACCAATTTTTTAAATAAATTTTTAGAGTTTTGTTAGATTAAAAAGATTAAATTAATATTTTGATACTTGTATCCATAAACTTCACAACAAAATTAGAGAAAAATTTGATATTTTAATGCTAATTATAATTAATATTAAAATTAGAGGAAATTTGGATTGGTTGAAATGGAATCGTGAGAGCAGCTCTCTCGAGTTTGTTTTTAAAAATATTATTTAATACCTGGAAATTAGGAAATTTTTTTAATTGGTTACACACATTTTAAAAATTTTCCTTTCGTAATAATCTATAACAAATTAGCGGATGTCCAATAATATTTATCTTAGCGGTACAAAGAGTATACTATATTAAAGAAATGTAGGGTTCGAATATTGTCGGGCAAAGAAATTACCTTTCCAAAAAATTATGGATGAATGCAATACAGGATAAAATAACAGCAGGAAAAATGAGAACGAACTAAATATAGAAAATTACCTTGGCTCTAAAAACTATTAAGTTGCCTTCAGTTTCTTTGGATGTGGCATTTTCAGGGATGAGTCTGTGAAGAAGGCAGATCATAGAATTAGATTGACCACGGTTTATGGAATCTCCAACGTACATCATTCGCTTTCCTCGTAACGTCTCTAACATCAATGTCGCATTGAAACTGTAGAATTGTATTGCCTATGTCAATATCATCTCGAGTAAATAATTAGTGGGAGTCTTCAACAAAAGATTAACTGCAAATGTATGTTTAATCTCGTATTGTTCTAAGTCATAAAGAACTTCAATTTTTTTATGTAAAAAATCTTGGGTGTTAGAAATTCAGCAACTTAGAGAACAATACGCGTAAAGAACACGAGCACAATAGATAACGTGGTTCGACCTAATGCCAATGTCCACGGAGCGAAATGAGAACTTTTATTGATGGATCCAAGCCACAAAGCAATACAAAACCCTTGGGTAACATGCCTTTATATAGAGCCAAATCTTTATACATCAAATAATCTATTTAGGTCAAATCAGGAGTCCGAAACAAAACAGGAAAATAATTTCTCTTTTATTTTTGTCCTCGCCAAACTCAACAATCTCCACCTTGGCGAGAAATCATCCTGTGGACAAACCATGAAGCTCCATCCGAGCTTTAACAAAACTCCACATTGACGAAACACCACCCCATGAAAAGATGAGATCTTGCAAGACCAATTTGACTCCATCGATTCTACCTCAGACCATAGATACGCCGCCATCAATAAGACCATCTCAACTTTTTCATCATCTTAGTTCAATCACTTGGAGCCAGCCCCCAAACTCGAGCTTCTGAGCTTATTTGGCATCTTTTCTCCAATCTTCACCGAACCCCAACTAGCAAGTCCACCTGCTGAAGCAAACTTGTGACTAATAGATGCCCTCTCTATTTTTCGGTCAACCCCATGCTCCGCAACCTCTAACTACTTTTTTGATAGACTTTCTTGCCTCAAACCAATGCTACTTGCCATAGCATACAACGGGCAACCTTTTGTTCTACCAAGTAGAACCTCGACATGTCCCGAATTCCACCGTTCGACCTTGAGTGAGATACCCGATTCGCCCGTGGTGCTACCAATGGCTTTGCATTCCCTATGCAAAACCTACCCAACATCTTTGACTTGCACGTCCCTTTAGACAACCATAGCGAGAACTTGCTAACTTTATCTCCGTGAATCCCAACTCCACTCAAACCATTCATGTCAAGCCTTCGCTCCATCACAGAAGAGCTTTTATCTCCTCTATCGAAACTCAACAAGGTGACTCCACCTATAACTGTGTTCCCCACTAACCTGTAGGTATTCCTATCATCCCTTTCACCCTTCATCACCACCTCGGCATCCTTCTCCACCTCAATTAGCCAGCCTACAACCTCATAGCTGTACCTGCTACATTCCAAGGCTCCTAATGAGATCAAATTCCTCTCCAAATTTGAAACATGCCTAACCTCACACAATTTCTTTTCAACACCATCCCACATCTTGATTCTCAAGTCTCCTATGCCAGCAATTCTACAAGTAGAACCATCACCCATAGTCACCATACCTGAATCAGCGAACTTGTAGGTGTCGAACCACCCTTTCTTGGGCGTCATGTGAAAGGAATAAGAGCTATCCAAAATCCAGGAATCAGAATACTTTGGACTTGATAAAATAGAAAGAAGATCACCATCCGACCTGTTCGAATATGAGGCCACATTCACGAAACTCGATCTTTTTTTCTCGCGATCCCGTATTCTTCTCGGATAATCCTTCTTTACGTGCTCTTTTTTTCTGCACTCGAAATAATTTCCTTTGAACCTCCTTGACATCGACCTAGATCCTTTTCCATCTTTACTACGACTACCATGGCTACCCCTCACAACCAGCCCTTCCACTTGTTCATCGCCAGTTTTTCTTCTTTGATGAAATCCTAGCAGAGCACTTGTGATATCTTCCAACACCAGAGACTCCTTCCCCCAAGTTAGAGTTGTAACCAAAATTTCGTAGGAGCCTAGTAAGGAATTCAGGAGCAACAATGCCTTGTCTTCTTCCTCGAACTTCACATCAACCTTTCTCAAGTCGCTCACAAGTTGACTGAAAATATTAATGTGTTGGCTCAAATCTGAGCCCACCTCTATCTTGATTCCGTACAATCTTTACTTAAGATAAAGCTTGTTCGACAAAGACTTAGACATATACCTTGCCTCCAATTTCTTTCATACCTCAGCTAGTGACTCCTCATCCATGATATGATACATCACATCTTCTACCAAGTACAAGCGAATTATCGCCACCGCCTTGGCCTCCATCTCCTTCCACTCTTGCTCCTCCATCTTCTCGGGCTTCTTCTCCGAGAGCGCGATGACCATCCCTTATTGCACGAGGAGATCCTTGACACGCCTTTGCCATAACCCAAAATTCGATGAACCATCGAACTTCATAAGAGCAAACTTCGCGCCGTGATCCGACATCCTCCAACCTTAGCTCTTGAGACCACTTGTTAGGAATTCAGCAACTTAGAGAATAATATGCGCAAAGAACACGGGCACAATATATAACGTGGTTTGGCCCAATGCCTACGTCCACGGAGAGAAAGGAGAACTTTTATTGATGGATCCAAGCCACAAAGCAATTCAAAACCCTTGGGTAACATGCCTTTATATAGAGGCAAATCCTTGTACATCAAGTAATCTATTTAGGTCAAATTAGGAGTCTGAAACAAAACAGGAAAATAATTCATCTTTTACTTTTGTCCTCGCCAAACTCAACATTGGGTATAATCCTTTTGAAATTAGAAGATATCATTGAAGAATCTCTAAACAGAAGTCGATAGTAGGTTATCTATCTATATAAATATAAGTAACTTTTTGGGACGAGATTATTGAGATTACCACATGACTATTTGTGAGTGTAGTAGGCTTATTTATAAATTTTGAAATCCACATTTTAAGTATAATATGAAGATTTTAACATAATATTATAGTCAATTGCTCCTACGAAACCTATGCTCTATTGTTATTGTCCACACGACCCCATAAAATAACACGTTGTTGGGGCCTCATAGACTTCATTGATAGGGCGTGTTGGAAGTATGATTGATTTATTTATAAATATTGAAAATATAATTACTCACCGACTTAAATTTTGAGTTGAATATAGAAATTCTAACAAAATCTCCCATAATAAATTATCAAATAATGTAACGAAAACTGACCTAGGAAGATCACATCCATGAGGTTGCCACCTCCAATACTGGTAATCTCTATCTGGTCTTCCATGTTTCTGGCACGTCAACTGTGGTGAAATGTAAGGACACTCTGACTCATCGTAGAGTGGCCGAGTTGACTCGTCCTTTACCCACCGTCCATCAAACAGATCACAACCTTCAGGGCTCTTACCAATAGCGAAAGGCAGCTTCTCCCACTTCTTCTCTACAGAAAAATAAACCATCTTAAAAAAAACTCTGTCAAATAATAGGAAAATGGTTGACCGTTTTGATATTAGAATTGTAAGAAACTTGATTTGAGTTGAACAATATTTTGAGTTCTGAGTTCATAAATAGAGTACACCCTCTTAAATCATGCATTGATTAGTATCCAGCCCTCTAATCCCGTTTTACATTGGATGATTCGAAGAGAGTTTGCCTAATGACAATATCCGATGAGTGAAGGTTTCAGAACCAATTTATTCATATATACTTAAATATGAATTAGTCGTTTGCAAATATTGGACCGTTAACATTGAAATTGTGTCGCTTCGGAGGCGTCTCACCTGTTCTAGCCAGAGGCTCGGCCGACCAGAACTCGAAGTTCGCGCGGTAGACGATTGCAACGAAGACTATGGAGGCCAACAGGTAAGGAGCGAGACAGACCTTCCTTAGAATTATTGTTGGGATGGAGAGAGACAGAGGTGGTGGATCCATTTTAGTGCACGGATCTTCTCTCATTTCTTCTGGGTCTGGATTGGCAAGACAAATGCTGCGTTTGTTGGGTTCATGTCTTAATGTTCAAAGGAGACGTTCCTATAATGAAGTTAATATATGTGGATCTGTGTATGGGTTGGAGATAGAAACCCATTAATAAACAGAGAGAGAAAAGAGTACGTTTTGTTGGTGTTTTGATGCGTTCCTAACCGTTATGATTTAATTACGGGAATGTGTTAGTAGTGGAGTTGGCCGGTCTAACTGGGTTGACCACCGATAAATTGCACTGACCGCACATTGATCGTTGGCCCGACCATTTTTCAAATTTCGGTATAAAAATGAAGTGATCTGAACCGTCTGATCGCATTTTTTAAAACAATGAAATTTCATGAAGAGAAAAGATGGGAGCATAAAGAAACAGTGAGTTGGAAAGGTTATTGTTGCAAGTAATCGCTTACTGTAAATTGAATGAAATAATGGTGAACTAAACTTGTGTGGTTCGTCTGTTGTGTGTAATCGGAAGGGCACCGGTGTGTTGAGTATTATAAACGAGTTACAAACTTGCAGTCCCCTGTTCTGCAGCAGATTTTGGAGATGTTCATCTGCAGAACATCTTCATGTTCTTCTATCTTGATCCGAACCAACTTGGTGCACTTTCCAATGCCAATCATTCTCCATGATGATACTTCAATCATTGGCAACGTTATCCTGCTATTACAGATTATAATCTTCAACGACTAATCTCCTCGAGCTCTGCATAATTTGATAGCTGTCACATCTGTTCATCTTCTTACTGCAACGGCTAGTTGGCCATTCAATGTACAGGCCTCAAACATGCTACTTAGTTAGAATTAATGATTATAATTACTTAGCCTAGATTACTCCAACTCAACGTGTATATATAGGATGTAATTATTTGTCAATAATAAGTATGAATCATATTTAACATGGTATCACAGCCAGGTTCTTATTTAAAAAACAATTCTCTCTACTTAATCTGTCTTTTTCAATCTCATCTTCTATGGCTCACGAAGCCTCCTCGACTGCTCTTGATGTTGTTTCAACAACTCAGAGCCTTGATCTTCTGAAGAAGATTTCTGAGATAGATGGAAATACCATCTTAAAGATCACCACCATTTCTTTCAATGGAAAGAACTATTTGTCGTGGTCAAAGTCTGTGATTATTGCCCTTAGTGGAAGGGGAAGAATTGGCTTCATCAATGGAGATCTTCCCGCTCCCGCCATTACTGATCCGAAATTCGTTGAATGGAGGATAAATGATTATCAGGTGATGGCTTGGCTTCTCAACTCTGTCGATGCAGACTTGCACGATCTCTTCACTTTTGCAACCAGTGCAAAAGAGCTCTGGGATTCAATCAAAGACATGTTCTCTCAAGAAGCTACTGCTCATTGTTATGTGGGGGAAAACGTATGAAAGGTGAAGGCACAGAAGCAAGACGCAAAGTGGCTAACGGACGCCTGTAGCAAGTTCGATCTATTTAGGGGACTTTATTAGTATTTCCCTTTTCAGTTATTTTCCTTTAATCATTTGAATTCCTAATCGAATTAGTATTCCTATTCCTATTCGAATTAGGGTTAGTATTTTCTATTCTATTGTTGGAGCTTTGGCTATATAATGCCTAGCTACCCTTTATGTTTGGGTATCGAAAATCAATAACAAGTCTCCTCCTTATTTCTTCTTCTTCTTCTCCCTCTCTCTCTCTCACAGCTTCGTCGATCACGACGGGTAAGAAACCTCGCCCGCCTGTTGACCACGGTTACAATCTACGGGGACTTCGTAGTCCTTCCAATTTGGTATCAGAGCTATTCAGGCCAGCCGAGATACCAAGCTCCAGTGATGAGGCTGGCGACGGGGCCACCAATCAGCTGCTACAGATGGTGACGGAGATGCGGGACCAGTTGAAAGACATGGGATTGATAAAGGAACAGATGACGGACATGGCCTAGCAGCTTAGGGCTCTCGAGAAGAAGCCCGACGAAGAACCCAGCACCCCGAACTGCCAACCGCCCCTTCTTCCGACACTGATGACTGTGCCGGCGACCCACCCAATAGGGGCGAACGCCTCGGGTAATCGGGTGACCCAGGATGAGCTGTCCAGATGCACGCCACCGCTACAGGAGGATTTTGACCTCTGCCTCAAGCAAGCTGGGACTACCGCTACGGGTCCCCCCGACCCAGATACTCAGCGCCCTTTACTGGTCGCACAGCCACCGCGAACCGATCGCTGCCGAGAAGACCATACCCGGACGAGGAGGACGCTGAAATCGAAAAGGAACCCACGACAGACAGAGGGACAGGCGTTCCCCGATTCTATAAGTTGGAATTTCCAACTTTTAATGGGAAAGAAGACCCGCTCGCGTGGCTAAATCGCTGCGAGCAATTTTTTCGAGGACAACGAACCCGAGCAGTGGACCGAGTTTGGTTGGCTTCGTACCATCTCACAGGGATCGCACAACATTGGTATTATCAAATTGAACGGGAATATGGAGAACCCCCGTGGGCCGACTTCGTAGACCTTTGTAATCAACGATTCGGGCCTCCAGCTCGGAATAATTATCTCGGAGAACTCGCTCGCTTACCGTATCCCAGCACTGTAGAAGAATACCAGGAACAATTCTTGGCCCTTATTTGCCGAATCCACAACCTGGATTCACAAGGTCAGGTGGAATTGTTTACAGCCGGCCTGCCAAATCCACTACGGACGGATGTGGAATTGATGAACCCACGAGACCTACAGGATGCTATGAGCCTGGCTCGTGCTTACGAGCGGCGGACACTTCCATATAATCAAACATCTGGTCCAACAAGGACTTCCTCAAGGTCATAAAATTGGTCCCGGGCGTCTACGCCTATTCCAATTGGGCCCAAGACGACCACAGTTTCCTCGGGAGCCTAATCCGAGGCTACAGTGGGCCATCCTCGGCGCTTAACCCTTACCGAGCTAGCAAAAAGGCGGAAACAAGGACTCTGTTACAACTGCGACGAGCAGTACACAAAAGGGCATCGATGCACACGCCTCTTTAATTTAATCATCATTGACGAAGATGACGCAACCATAGATAACATCACTGATGTCTCAGATCCTGACCTTCCAATTGTGTCCATACACGCCATTACAGGAATCCGAGCTGGAGACACGATGCAGCTGATGGTCTCTATCGGCACCGAGCAATTCGTGGCCCTACTAGACTCCGGGTCCACCCACAACTTCCTTGGCAAAGGCATAGCCACATAAGCTGGAATCACGATTGAGTCCCGACCAGGACTGAAAGTCGCTGTCGCAAATGGCGACCAGGTCACCAATGGCGGCATGTGCTGCAGAATTCATATCCGCATCGAGAACGAAGACTTTCAAGTGGACTGTTATACTCTTCCATTAGGCGGCTTTAACATTGTGCTCGGTGTCCAATGGTTACGCACACTAGGTCCCATATTATGGAATTTCGAGGACTTGCGCATGACCTTCTTACGAGATGGACGACGCGTGACTTGGGTAGGTATCGCGGCCCCTTCCTTTCGGCTACACTCTATACAAGGGACGGAGCCTACCTTGCTAGACACCCTTCTGGCCGAGTTCACAGGATTATTTGCGGAACCAATAAGCCTACCACCCGATCAATTTCAGAACCACCAGATTCGTTTACTTCCCGGGACCGCACCAGTGATAGTCCATCCCTATCGATACCCCCAGCTGTAAAAAGATGAGTTGAAGCGCCAGTGAGAAGCCATGCTTTGCCAAGGCATCATTCGGGAGAGTGATTCAGAGTTCTCATCCCCAGTTCTCCTTGTCAAAAAGCAAGATGAAACATGGCGCTTTTGTGTGGATTATCGCGCTCTCAACACGCAAACAATAAAAGATAAGTTCCCAATCCCAGTGGTCGAAGAGCTCCTTAATGAATTACGTGGTGCACACTTTTTCACTAAGCTCAATTTGCGCTCGGGTTACCACCAAGTTCTCATGCACCCGGAGGATGTCAAGAAGATGGCTTTTTGCACACATCACGGGCATTTCGAGTTCCTAGTTATGCCTTTTGGACTGACCAACACCCCGACGACCTTCCAGGCACTTATGAATAGCGTCTTACACTCATTTCTTCGTCGCTTCGTGTTGGTATTCTTTGACGACATCCTGATCTATAGCCCGACATGGTCCGAGCACCTTCAGCATGTTCGGATGGTCTTTGCCTTGATGCAACAGTATCAGTTCTATCTTAAGAGGTCCAAGTGCACGTTTGGGGCTTCATCGGTGACGTATTTAGGGCACGTGATTTCAGCCGAAGGGGTTGCAATGAACAATGACAAGGTGCCCTCGGTTATGACTTGGCCAACTCTGCAGTCCACTCGCGGCTTGCACAGCTTCTTGGGTCTGGCAGGATACTACCGTAAGTTTATTCGAGATTTTGGGTTGATTGCGGGCCCCCTCACGAAACTACTACGGAAGGAGGCATTCCAATGGTCGGAGGAAGCTGAACAGGCTTTCAACGCCCTTAAAAAGGCTCTCTCGTCCGCTCCAGTTCTTCACCTACTAGATTTCACCCACTCATTTATTGTCGAATGTGATGCATCAGGTAGTAGTTTTGGTGCCGTTCTTCACTAGGGTTCTGGGCCCTTAGCTTTCTTCAGCAAACCAATTGCAGCACGCCATGCTAAATTAGCTGCCCTTAGCTTTCTTCAGCAAACCAATTACAGCGCGCCATGCTAAATCAACTATGGCACGATAGATTAGGCCATCCAAATTTCAAAGCTTTACATAAGCTGTTTCCACGAATTTGACAATGATTCCATTCGTTGTGAAAGTTGTTGTTATGCCAAGCAAAGTAGACTTCCATTCAATAATTCAGAAACGATTTATTCAAAACCTTTTGAATTGGTGCACTCTAATTTATGGACGTCTCCTCTTACTTCATATGATGGATTCAAATATTTTATTACTTTCATTGATCACTTTAGTAGGGGAGTATGGATTTACTTGCTTAAGCATAAGAGTGAAGCATTTAAAGCTTTCAAAGATTTCCATAATCTGGTTTCAAACTAGTTCAGTGCAAAGCTGAAAATATTTAGAACCGATAATGGGAGTGAATATAAGAAAGATTTCAAGGATTATCTGCTTAATTTAGGTGTCATTCATCAAACTTCGTGCACGTACACACCTCAGCAAAATGGAATTGCTGAGAGAAAGAATAGATACATCCTTGAAACTGCTAGAGCCTTGATGTTTAAGATGGATGTTAAGAAAGTTTATTGGAGTGATGCTGTTCTTACAGCATGCCACCTAATAAATCGATTGCCCTGCAAGAATCTTAAAGAAAAATCTCCTATTAAAGTCTTGTTGAACAGAAAACCTGATCTGTCTTATTTGAAAGTCTTCGGTTGTTGTTGCTTTATTCATGTCCCCTCTGAAAAAAGGGATAAGCTGGATAGGAGAGCTACCAAATGCATTTTTCTTGGCTATTCACACACTCAAAAAGGTTATAAATGCTACAACCCTGAATTGAGACAAAGATTTATTTCTACAGATGTTAAATTTCTAGAAGACACTCATTTTTTCTCATCTGCAGGTAAGGATATCATTAAGGGGGAGATTACTGCAAGTAACTCTCCCCAATCTCTGTCTATTGTTTCTATTTTTGAGATGTTGCAGGGATCCAAACCACTTACTAAAGACCTGATCAATCCTGAAGATCAACCAGGAGAAGATGTTAACAATAGAGTTAATCCTCAATCAGAATTACAAACATCTTCAACAGAAGATCTCAGGTATGAATTCTAATTCACACTCTCTTCCTTGATCATGAAGCTTCAGGAGAAGATCACCCCTCTATTGACATCTCTGAAGTTCCTCAAGTTGATTTCAACCTGAGAAGATCTACAAGGAACAGGCAGCCAAGCTGCAAACTGAAAGACTATAAGACATTCCATGGTTACTATCCTATAGAAAATCACTTATCTTATAGTAGAATTAAACCTCAATTTAGAACTTTCATTAGTCACATTGATTCTGCTATTGAACCTAATTCCTATTCTGAAGCTGTCAAATCTAAAGTTTGGCAACAAGCCATGGCTGAAGAATTAGCTGCATTAAGTAAAAACAAGACATAAGAGTGATGGTAGCATAGAAAGATATAAAGCAAGGTTAGCAGCAAAAGATTTCACACAAATCCCCGGGATTGATTATTGTAAAACCTTTGCTCCGGTTGCGAAAATGAATACCATTAGAATTTTAATTTCTATTGCTATTAACCATTGTTGGTAGCTAGAACATATGGATGTTAAAAAATGCCTTCTTGCAAGGTAAGTTAGAAGAGGAAATCTACCTCAAACCTCCTCCTGGACATGCCGCTGAAGGTACCAGCAAGGTATGTAAGTTAGATAAGGCTATATATGGACTTAAAAAATCCCCTAAAGCTTGGTACAATAAACTAAGTGGAGAACTAATCAGCTTGGGGATCAAAAAATGCCATTCAGATTCATCCTTGTTTATTTTAGACTCCTGTCAAGGTAAAGTAATTCTTCTCATCTATGTTGATGACATTTTGATCACTGGAAGTTGCAGCAAACTCATTGAGAAGCTCAAATCTGATCTGCACAAGCGTTTCGATATTAAGGATTTAGGTAATTTGAAATATTTTTTAGGTGTTGAGTTTGCTTACAAATGCTGCTAGTTTGCTTAAAGTATGTTCTTGAATTGCTTAAAGACTAAGAAAATTGGGTCTGCACCTTTCAAAACACCTGTAGAACTTAATCTCTGCATTAATAATAAAGAAGGTGAGCTGTATCCTGATGTTTTTCGATTTCAGAGATTAGTAGGAAAATTAATTTATGTTGGGATGGCGAGAAATAGAAAAGACTTATTTCCTATTCCTATTCCTATTCTGACTAGATTCTGGACTCCTAATTAGACCTAGATAGGTTACTTGTACACCAAGGGTTTGTCTCTATATAAAGACATGTTACCCAAGGTTTTGTATAGCTTTGTGACTCGGATCCATCAATAAAAGTTTCTCCTTTCTCACCGTGGACGTAGGCATTAGGCCGAACCACGTAATTCTCTTGTTCCGTGTTATTTGTGTGATCTTGTTCTCTAGTTGCTGAATTCTTAACAATTGGTATCAAGAGCTTGGGTTGGAGGATGACGGACGGCGCGAAGTTTGCTCTTGTGAAGTTCGATGGTTCTTCAAATTTTGGGTTATGGCAAAGGCGTGTCAAGGATCTCCTCGTGCAACAAGGGATGGTCATCACGCTCTCGGAGAAAAAGCCCGAGAAGATGGAGGAACAAGAGTGGAAGGAGATGGGGGCCAAGGCGGTGGCAACAATTCGCTTGTGCTTGGCGGATGATGTGATGTATCACGTCATGGATGAGGAGTCACCAGCTGAGGTATGGAAGAAATTGGAGGCAAGGTATATGTCTAAGTCTTTGTCGAACAAGCTTTATCTTAAGCAAAGATTGTACGGGCTCAAGATGAAGGAGGGCTCGGATTTGAGCCAACACATTAACGGTTTCAGTCAACTTGTGAGCGACTTGAGAAAGGTTGATGTGAAGTTCGAGGAAGAAGACAAGGCATTGTTGCTGCTGAATTCTTTACCTTGCTCCTACGAAAATTTGGTTAAAACTCTAACTTGGGGGAAGGAGTCCCTGGTGTTGGAAGATATCACAAGTGCTCTGCTAGGGTTTCATCAAAGAAGAAAAAATGGCGATGAACAAGCGGAAGGGCTGGTTGTGAGAGGTAGCCATGGTAATTGTAGTGGAGCAAAAGACGGGAAGGGATCCAAGTCGTGGTCAAGGAGGTTCAAGAGAAATTGCTTCGAGTGCGGAGAAAAAGGGCACGTGAAGAAGGATTGTCCAAGAAGAACTCGGGATCGCGAGGAAAAAGGATCAGGTTCTGTGAATGTGGCCTCACATTCGGACGGGTCGGATGGTGATCTCCTTTCTGTTTTGTCAAGTCCAAAGCATTCTGTTTCCTGGATTTTGGATAGCGCTTGCTCTTTCCACATGACGCCCAAGAGAGGGTGGTTCGACACCTACAAGTTCGTTGATTCAGGTATGGTGACTATGGGTGATGGTTCTACTTGTAGAATTGCTGGCATAGGTGATATCCGAATTAAGATGTGGGATGGTGTTGAGAGAAAATTGTGTGGGGTTAGGCATGTTCCAAAGTTGGAGAGGAATTTGATCTCGTTAGGAGCCTTGGATTATAGTGGGTACAACTATAATGTTGTAGGCGGGCTAATGGAGGTGGAGAAGGATGCTGTGGTGGTGATGAAGGGTGAAAAGAATGCTAAAAACACCTACAGGTTAGTGGGGAACACGGTTGTAGGTGGAGTCACCTCGTTGCATTCTGATAGAGGGGAGAAAAGCTCTTGTGTGATGGAGCAAAAGCTTGACATAAATGGTTTGAGTAGAGTTGAGATTCGCAAAGACAAAGTTAGCAAGTTTCTGCTATGGTTGTCTAAAAGGACGTGCACATCAAAGGTGTTGGGTAGGTTTTGTATGAGGAATACGAAGCCGTTGGTAGCACCACTGGCGAATCGGGTATCTCACTCAAGGCCGAACAGTGGAGTTCGTGGCATGTCAAGGGTTCTACTTGGTGGAACAAAAGGTTGCCCTTTGTATGCTATGGCATGTAGCATTGGTATGAGGCAAGAAGGTCCAGCGGAGAAGCAGTTCGAGGTTGCGGAGCATGAGGTTGATCGAAAAATAGAGAGCGCATCTATTGGTCACAAGTTTGCTTCAGCAGGTGGACTTGCTAGTTGGGGTTCAATGGAGATTGGAGGGAATAGGCCAAGCAAGCTCAGAAGCTCGAGTTTGGGGGCTGGCTCCAAGTGATTGAACAAAAGGTGAAGAGAAAGTTGAGATGGTCTTATTGATGCAGTTATCTATGGTCCGAGATGGAGTCGGTGGAGTCGGATTGGTTTTGCAAGATCTCATGGTTCTTCATGGGGCGATGTTTTGTCAAGGTGGAGTCTGTTGAAGTTCGGGTGGAACTTCATGGTTCTTCCACGAGATGATTTCTCGCCAAGGTAGAGATTATTGGGATGGCGAGAAATAGGAAAGACTTATTTCCTATTCCTATTCCTATTCTGACTAGATTCTGGACTCCTAATTAGACCTAGATAGGTTACTTGTACACCAAGGGTTTGTCTCTATATAAAGACATGTTACCCAATGTTTTGTATAGCTTTGTGACTCGGATCCATCAATAAAAGTTTCTCCTTTCTCACCGTGGACGTAGGCATTAGGCCGAACCACGTAATTCTCTTGTTCCGTGTTATTTGTGCGATCTTGTTCTCTAGTTGCTGAATTCTTAACAATTTATCTCACAATTACAAGACCAGATATTACATATGCTGTTAGTTTGGTCAGTCAAGTTATGCACTCTCCCCACTTGCCTCATCTAGATGTCCTTGAACGCATCCTGAAATATCTAAAGAACTGCCCAGGAAGAGGCATCTTGATGAAGAACTCAAATCACTTGAATATTGCTGCTTACACAGATTCTAACTGGGATAGAGACATCAACGACAGACGTTCCACATCAGGTTACTGTGTGTTCATGGGAGGCAATCCTGTAATTTGGCGATCAAAGAAACAACCTGTGGTGTCAAGATCAAGCACTGAAGCTGATTATTGAGCTATGGCGGATACAACCAGCGAGTTAGTGTGGGTCAAGTACCTCTTGGGTGAACTTAAGTTCAAAGTTTCTATTCCAGTGAAGCTCTACTGCGACAACATGGCTGGCATTCACACTGCTTCCAATTCGGTATTTTACGAACGTACTAAACATATCGAAATTGATTGCCACTTCGTTCGTGAAAAAGTTCAAGAAGGCTCTGTCATCACTCCATACTTACAAAGTGAAGATCATCCTGCTGATATCTTCACAAAACCAGTTGGATCACATGTATTTGAGCATCACTTATCCAAGTTGGGTGTCTGCGATATCTATGCCCAATTTGAGGGGGAGTGTTGAGTATTATAAACGAGTTGCAGACTTGCAGTCCCCTGTTCTACAGCAGATTTTGGAGATGTTCATCTGCAGAACATCTTCATGTTCTTCTATCTTGATCTGAACCAACTTGGTGCACTTTCCAATGCCAATCATTCTCCATGATGATACTTCAATCATTGGTAACGTTATCCTGCTATTATAGCTTATAATCTTCAACGACTAGGCCACTGATTAAACGAAGAAGCAATCGGCGATATCAAAGATAAAAAAAATCCCAGATCTCTCCCAGGCACGAGTCCCAAGGCTTCCTCTTCCTTCGCCGCTCTTCCTTCCAATCTCCCCCATCCTCTCGCCTCCTCTTTCCCAAAACCGAGTTTGAGCGTCGACCCTCCCCAGCCACTTCGGGAGGACCGCCGGCGCCCTCCCCGCCGCCGGTGACCATGGCGGGGTCCTGCGCGACTTGGTGGTGGTTTCGTCCACTCTCCGGGCCGCGGATCTCCAATGAAGCGCCCGCTTTGGAGCACCCCCACCTCCCCCGACGGTCCTCCCTTGCGTCCACCTCCCCCACCTCCCGTCCACCGCGCATTTTCGGCTCTGCCGCCGGCGCTGCCCCGCCGCAGGTCACCATAGCGGGGCATCCAGCGACTCCGGAGGGGGCGGCCCTCCCTCCCATGTCGTCGTTACAGTCTGATACGGCTCCTCCCTTACGGGGTCTTCTTCTACAAGTCCTCGTCCCTAGCCCGAAGCTAGGGGTCTTGCTCCTGCACCAGCCGCTGCTCAGGTGGCCTCTCCAGCGACGCCTCCTGATACCGCCGTCCACCAGCAGGCGATTGACGCTGGTGTTCCACATCCTAACCCTAGTCCCGCGACTAGGGCTTCTTCGGATCCCTCTTTGTGGGGGCAGGCTCTGGCGCTCCTCCTCCCGCGTTTCCTCGCCTATATTCTCCTGTGGCTCGTGGTTACCCTCCAGAGGCGCCACTTTCTTTCAGGCAGGTTGGCTTGGGCTCGTCGGCAGTTGGCAGCGATGGAGTTCCTCTCCGTGGGTTCTCCTCTCTTTCCGGTGGTTAAGCGCCGGCAGTTTTTTCACGGTCCGCGGTCTGGGCATTCAACATTTGGGCCTGCTCCTGGTGGGCCCTCCTCTTTCCTGCGGGACCGCGGTCTGCCTCACCTCTACAGGCCCTTTGTCGTCAGATTTTGGGTCCACTTTCTCTCGATTCAGGCTCGCTTTGATGGACATGACTCCCACGAGTCACTATGAGCGAAGGATCTAGTAGTATCTATTCTTACCCATCCGACTTGTGGGTGGGCTCGAATAGAGTATTTATTATGGCAGCGAGTCAACCTATTTGGTTGCCCGTTTAGGCCAAGGTATTTGGTAGTTATCTATTCTTGACCACCCGCTTGTAGGTGTGCTCGAATAGAGTTATTGTTATGGCAACCGGTCAACCTCTTGGCCCGTTCGCCTTGGTTTTTCCTTTGTTGTTTCTCTCTTTGCTCTTCTCTGTTCCCTTTGTAATTTTCTTTGTCTTCTAATAAAGTTCTTAATTAGTAAAAAAAAATCTTCAACGACTAATCTCCTCGAGCTCTGCATAATTTGACAGCTGTCACAGCTATTCATCTTCTTACTGCAACGGCTAGTTGGCCATTCAATGTACAGGCCTCAAACATGCTGCTTAGTTAGAATTAATGATTGTAATTACTTAGCCTAGATTACTCTAACTCAACGTGTATATATAGGCTGTAATTATTTGTCAATAATAAGTATGAATCACATTTAACACAGTGGCGGGGCAACGTCTGGCCTTCTTGGTCAGGGCGTGGTTAGAAAGAAAGGCGAGGGAGGACCAATTTTTTTTTTAAAACGAACCGGAGAGCGAACCAAATTTCTCCCATTTTCTAGTCCCAACCAATCATCAACGTAACTAGTACGCGGGGACCCTTAAGTATATATACTATGTACAACTGTTTCAGACAAAAAGGCTGCTTAATTTGTCAATGCTTTGAACAACGCGATAAGAGGCTGGTCGGGAATTTGCTGTTCATATTGTAAGCAAGTTTATAGAAATCTTGGATCGTATTCAATTTGTTTTCGGACGAATTATCGAATTTTAGACATATCAAATTTTTGACGAATCGAATCGAATTTTTGACGAATCGAATAACGGAGTTGACTTATCGGTAATGAGGATAGGATAGAGCAGAACAGTAGAAAGAGATTGAATCAAACTAAGGTTTGAATTAAGTCTCCCTAGTTAATGAAGCATGATTCTTCACAAAAGCCACCAACTTCTGAATTCCCTTGACCTGGATAATTAATCAAATCATACCACATCAGACCATAGCGCTTTGCTTATTCCTTGGAGGGGACGTTGAAATTCTTCTTCGTCGTTTCATACCCTTTATTACCAGGGGACAACAACACGGCAACATATGTTCTCCCATCTCTCAAACTTGCATCTTCAGGAAAAGGTTTGGGAGGATTCATGGCTTTCTTTTTGTTGCGCGCAACCTTCGCAACAACCATGGACCTGCATTGTTTTGTGCACTTGGATTACTTAATACCTCTACTACATTTATAGAATTAACTCAAACGATGGAGCTGTTGAGATCATACTCAGTACCTGTCCGGATATAGCGAAGCATGCGTTTTCTCAAAGGCGATCACTCTTGAACTCCCTCTCCTTGGAAAGGCAACAATCGGAAGAGTCCTTGGAACATTACTTGGATCAAACCACAGCAAACGATCGGTACCGCGCCTTTTCATGACGAGACCTCCGTTCCAGAACTCCAGAGGCCAGTGCGGGTCTGGTCCATGCCGGATCGTCCACAACTTGACCCACGATTCTGGAACACCGTGTTGGAGAAAAACCCATACATCAATGCCTTTGTAATGGGAGAAACACAAGGCCAACAGATCTTTTAACATGCGCAACCAGACACCGGGCCAGTGAGATGGAACCGGGAAGACCGAACTGAAAGTGGTAAAGGTCTCATTGGCCATGTCAAAAGAGACAAAACCGCACTCATGTGTGCAATTCTCACGGTCGGCCTCACTGGCCACGCCAAAAGAGAGAGAACTGCACTCGTGTCTGCAATACTCATGGTCGGCCTTCGTGTATGCCATCCACGAACACATCCTGCCGTCTTGCCAGCAGGTCAGGTTGTTATTTGCTGGACTGTTTTTCTCGCTATCGACGCCAATGGGAGGGCTGATTTCTCTCCAGGAATCCAAACTCAACTCGTATATCCATGCCCGAAAGCAGCGTGAACGCCTTGAATTGGATACTTTAACCACCTTGAAGTCGCCGCAATTTTGACCAAACCCGACATGAGAGTGATCAAACCCGTACCAGTCCTGGTCATGATCATGGCTGGAGAGAGCCCTCCACTCCCCGGTTGTCGGGTTCCAGAGGACATATTGTCCGCGAAACATATCGGCGAAACAGACAACACCTCTGCAAGATCCCACCACTTTGACGGGATAATAATTAGTAACTTCATCAGAATTCCTGTCGGATAACCGGGATGGCGATCCGAATTCAGTTGCCAAAAAAGTTTGAGATTCCAGGACAGTGTAAGACGGATCGATGAAGAAACCCTTCTCCTTGTCTCCCCTTACTTCACTGATGGCCAGTGACGTCTCGCCATCCTTGCACCAGAGGCGGACACTTCTTCCGAGGAAGCGCCGGGCGGATATAATACGACGCCATGACTTGCATACGCTTTTGAAGCGAAGAGCGGATGTTGGCGGAAGCCATTTTAATACGAGGATCGCCAACTCCTCTACAAGATATGGAGAATCCATGAAAGCTGTTTTTTTCCTTTGTTATTGGTATCAGCCGAAGCAAAGAAAAAAAGTCCAAGGAAAGAGATGGAGAAATATCCCATATATTGCGTTTTGCTTGGGAATATATATATATATATATATCGTAAGTATTTAAAATCCCGAACGTATTTATGAGATCATTTTCACGATAATATCTTTTTATGAATTTTATCTCATGTAAAAAATGAAAAGACGACGTGATTCCCTCAATTCCCTATTTGGCTCCAAATATGATTTTTCAGTCTGGTGGTTGTGATCCGGCGGTCTGTGCAAGCTTACTGATTTTTTCATAAATTTTCTTACCAGTGGATGTTCTTCCATCTCTTAAACTTGCATCTTTAGCTAAAGGTTTCCCAGCATTCTCTTTGTTGTGTGCAGCCTTCGCAACAACCATGGATCTGCATTGTTTTGGATTATTTAATAACTTTATATGGATAGAATTAACTCAAACGATGGAGCTGTTGAGACCATACTCAGTACCTGTCCGGATATAGTGAGGTAAACATTTTCTCAAAGGCGACCACTCTTGAACTCCCTCCCACTGGAAAAGCAACAACAGGAAGAGTCCGTGGAAGGTTACTTGGACCACACCACAACAAACGATCCTCTCTGCGCATTGTCATGACGAGACCACCGTTCCAGTACTCCAGAGGCCGGCACAGCTCTGGTTCATGGCGTATCGTCCACAACTTGGTCCACGATTCCGGAACACCTTGTTGGAGAAAAACCCATATATCAAATCCTTTCGAATGGCAAAAACACAAGGACAACAAATTTTTTAACGTGTGCAACCAGACATCGGGCCAGCAATATGGAACAGGGAAGATAGAAGTGAAAGTGGTTAAGGCCGCCTCATTGGCCATGTCAAGAGAGACAAAACCGCACTCCTGTCTGCAATTTTCACGGTCGGCCTTCATGTATGTCATCCATGAACACATCCTGCCGTCTAGCCACCAGATTAGGATGTTATCTGCTGGACTGTTTTTCTCGCTGTCGACGCCAATGGGAAGGCTGATTTCTCTCCAGGAATCCAAACTCAACTCGTATATCCATGCCCGAAAGCAGCGTGAACGCCTTGACTTAGATATTATAACCACCTTGAAGTCACCACCATAGTGACCAAATCCGACATGAGAGTAATATTCGTCCAGTCCTGGTCGTGACCATGGCTGGAGAGAGCCCTGGACTCTCCGGTTGTCGGGTTCCAGAGGACATATTGTCCGCCAAACATATTGGCGAAACAGACAACTCCTCTACAAGATCCCACCACCTTGAATTCCGAAAGAGTTCCTCCGTTATACTTGATAGGACAACGGGGTGGCGATCCGAATTCAGTTGCCGAAAAGCTTGGAGATTCTAGGACGGTGTAAGACGGATCTATGAAGAAACCCTCCTCCTTGTCTCCCCTTACTTCGATGATGGCCAGGGACGTCTCGCTATCCTTGCACCAGAGACGGACACTTCTTACGAGAAAGCCCGGGGCGGATATAGTACGACGCCATGACTTGCATACTCTTTTGAAGCGAAGGGTGGAGGTGGGCGGCAGAAATTTCAACACGAGGATCGCCAAATCCTCTGGAAAATATCGAGAATCCATGAAAGCTGTATTTTTTTTTTCTTTGGTAATTTGGTATCAGCCGAAGCAAAGAAAAAGTGTTCAAAGAAGGAGATGGAGATTCCCATATGTTGCGTTTTGTTTGGGCTATTTATAACTAGGGTTACTGAGATTGATTTCCATTTTTTTTTTTAGCTACCGTAATTATTTAAAATCCGGAACTTTTTATTTTATAGATGATTCTGGCGATAGTATCTTTTAAAGGTTTTCACAAATTTTATCTCCTATCAAAATGATCAGGTAACGGACAAATGAACGTAATGGGACATATTCTAAAAAAAAGGTTAAAATTAAACTACACTTAATGTCCAAAATAAAAATATAATATTCCATAATACCCTTTTTACTGAAAATGAAAAGAAAAATAAATTACTAATTAGAAAAGAGTTAAATATACTTAAGTACACTTTGGTATAGGAAACCTACATTTTTTGCACTTGTGTTATGAAAATATCTATAAAAGTGTCCCGTGTTATAAAAATACGAATAAAATCCTGGCCTGCCACTTTCCCTCTAGCTCTGATTTGTGTACCTACCATTAATTACAAGAGTAATCACATGAAATGAAGAAGTGATCCTACCATTTACCTGGTCGAATTTTTACAAAAATAAAATTAATCGATCTGGAAACCATGTACTTCTTCTATAAAATGTAGCATCTGCAAATTGCAGAAGTGGGCCCTAAAGCTGGAGAATTATCGAGCCCAAATTAGGATAATTCAGCCCTCATTGAAACGTCGCCAGAGAACGCTAATTTTTTCTAATGATGGTACGACCTAAGTGATGATGTTAACTCTGTTGATTGATGTTAATTTCAGAAGTAATTTTTTTTGTAATAATGTTACAATTGCTCTAAATTTCAGTAATTAATATACTGTTTGTGCTGTCTGGACAAGTACAAGTGAACGAATTTCAGATTTCCTCGTCAATTTTCTGAAGTGATCTATCTAAGCATACAAATGTGCAAGTGCTAGTTTCTATCGTGTTGCCCTAAATAAAAAGTTAAAAGAGTTAATCCAAGTAACAATGACTTAGATTTTTCCGATTAGATAAGCTAGTGCTCGACAAAACATAGGTTAAAACAACACAAGTATACATGATAACCTAAAATCTCATTATTAACAAGGCCACTTGTTAAGATACTTCTTCTTAGCCTCTCTTACCGGAAGATCACCAAACTGCAGCTACTGAAGCATTAGACCTCTCAAAGGCCACTGCTGAAATCCGTTGGCCTGGCCTACTGGCAATCGGAAGAGCCCGAATAGTTTCTCGAGGAACACTTAGATCACACCACAGCGAACGATTCCGCTCCCTTTTTATAACCAGAACGCCAAAGGCCGCAACTCCGGAGGAAATCAGCTTGATCCACGATTCCGCTAATGGTGCACGGATCTTCTCTCTGTTTTTCTGGTTCTGGATTGGCAAGACAAATGCTGTTTTTGTTGGGTTCATGTCTTAATGTTCAAGGAGACGTTAATAGATATGGATCTGTGTATGGGTTGGAGATAAATACTCATTAATAAATAGAGAAAAAAAAGAGAGGACGTTTTGTTGGTGTTTTGATTCGTTCCTAACTGTTATGATTTAATTACGGGAATGTGTTAGTAGTCTCACCAAATGAAACGTCCGTCTAATTGGGTTGTGATGGAGATAAGGATGAATAAATATTTATAATTAGCTTTATGTTTTATATTATTATCATGTATTTTATTTATAATAGCATTCTAGTTAATAGATTTATTTTGATTCTTTATAAATAGGACATACGTTTTATTATTTTAGGTGGTTGAATTTGATATTGAAAAACATGGGTTTTCCCTATTATCTCAGCATTCGTAGAATCAACGGATCAATACACTATCGTATTTTTCGGGTATTCTTAGATAGGAATCTTGAATAGGAATCGCAAATCCGTTGATTATGAGAATATCGGAAGGCGACAAGAATAAGGAAAACCCTCAATTTTCAATATTAATATTCAACCATCTAATACAATAGAGCTTATGTTCTATTTATACTGAACTAAAACAAACATATTAAGTATAATCCTATCATAAATCAAACTACTAATACTAATCCAACTACTATAGATAATTAATAAAACTACTACTATTACTCTATCAGATATCTCCATCCTTATCTCCATCAGGTTGACCACCGGTAAATTACATTGACCGCCAGTCCAACCACCTTCTGGATTCTTGTATAAAACTGCAGTGACCATATAGTAAAGTTGCGGTCTACCACATTTTTTTAAAACAATGGAATTTCATGAAGAGAAAAGGTGGGACCATAAAGAAAAAGTGAGTTGGAAAGATCATTGATCGGTTGCTGTCAATTGAATGAAGTAATGGTGAAGTTTGAACTTAATGGTGAAGTTTGAACTTACTTAGTATGGTTCGTCTGTTGGTGTCAACCTCATAGAAAGCAGTGCCTCAAGGATCTCCAGATCTTCAAAAACAATGTTGACCTGATTCAAGCTATCCGGATATCCTAGCGAAAATTCTGCAGCTCGTCGCAGACAATTCGGAACTTGTTGCAGCCATGCCTAGGATCCGATTCACGGCTTCAAAAGTTGGCTCGAGAATAAGAACTTGGATGCCCTTCAGTTGGTCCTTTAAATCTCTGTATCACCGCTGTCGATAGTGTCTGCAACAAGAAAGCGATAGTCATCCGTCTGCAACTCCATTATTCAAAATTTTCCAATTTTCTGGGGCATTTCTCTCATTCAAGGCATGCAAGGCATACTACACTAGAGTGCATAGTAACCAAAATAGACCAATAATGACAAGTTGTTGAAAGGAGAGCATACATCTACTCCACGGATTCCCATGATGAAATGTCGATATCCGATTCCCGCTGGAATATAACCTCCAAAAAGGCATACTACACTGAGGAGCAATCCAATAAATGACTTTCAGATTATTGATTTAGGCCACAAGCGTGAAACACAATCAGGAGAAAAGAGAGGTAAGACTTGCATGATTAATAATGTACTAAACCAGCCGAATCCTCTGCCCGGCACAACCAACAGGATGATGCAAAACTGTAGCCTGTTAAAGTAACAAAGTAGGACAGCTTAGATGTTGAAGTGCAATTCAACAAAGTACAATTTCTGGTTTAAAGGTCGTAAACATAATGTACAGATGAAGTTTGAAAGTCACATAGTCGCAGAATCTTGATTTTTGCAATGAGTACGGCCGCTGGTACGATAACTATGTCATTTAGCATAAACGAGATTTACTCTTGGCTAATCAAAGGGCGGGTGCCGAATTTTAAAGTGAAGGTATCTCTTGGACACCATTTGGATCACAAATCACAGAAACAGAGTGTGAACAGCTGCGTGTGGAGCCCAACAGCCGACATGTTAACCATTACACCTTTATGAGGACATCGATTATCTGTGGCAGGAGGAAAGCATAAGAACATAGGCCATACCAGATTACGAGTAAACCGGTAGATAGCTCAACATGACATCACACTGCCACGCTGGCCAATCATAGGCCATACCAGTTTTCCTAATAATAAAACTATCAACTAGTAGCCAGGGTGGACAACTGAGTAGATACATCGGTAGCCCACAGTTGAACCCGACGACATGTTGCAGAAGACTTTGGTGGTATTAACACTTTCATCAAGGGTGGAATTATGTTACTGAAAATCCCATAAAGGCTCAGAACAGAGGACTTACCTCGCAGTCAACACATATCGGCAAGTCATGGTTGAAAATCATCCCTCCACACAACTGCACAACGTAGCAAAATCGAATGTTGGCCACCAGAATCAACCAAAGTAACATAATAAGCACTGTACAAACTGCAAGTAAGAGACTTGAAATCTTGATTTTCAATACAAGAAACGCGCAAGTTATTCTCAATGAACAAACTCAACATTCTGCTGATAAGAAAAGTACAACAGATAAGCAATTGAAGTGTAGTGTAACTTGATGGAGCCAACCTGATCTCCACCACTTAATAAAACCTAATCAATGAGAAAAAATCAACAAACCCAAGAATGAGGAGAGGTGCCAAATCCCAATGGTAGCAGCTTTCAAATCACACAAACCAACTAAATACATGATATTGATGAATACCATTTTTTATGATATTCTGTTAATCAGGAATGTCGTGTCCTATTTCGAGAGCGGCTTTCCCAACAATGTAATTTTCCATCCGTAAGTCTTAAACTATTCCCACTACCAAAGTTCAATACTGTATGCAGCCTCAACCATTGTTCATTTTTAACTAAAAGAAAAGGTTGACTTTTCCCAAGCAGACGTCGACCCTGTTCCATTACAATAATAATAATAAAAACACCATCGGCCTAGAAAACAAGGCATCCACCAAATGACCAGCCAATTTGACATATTAAAGGAAAATCAAGAATACCCAGATAAAAGAGATACCAACTTTACTTATAATTAAACAACATAATAAAAATATTCAATTTTGATTACCCATTTTCGCGCCGTGAGGGAAATTGACATCGACGAAACTGAGTTCGCAGACTGCAGAGGCCGAGTTGGCTTGTCGTTGCAGGCATTATAATTATGAAGAGAAAGGCCATGGATTTGGTGGGGTTCGGCCATTTTCTGGGTAGCCATTAGTTACTACCTACTAATTTGGATTTGCTTCAATTTTCTGACTTTTGATCATTAATTAGTGTGTTTAATGTTCTTGTGGGGTAGATGAAGGGGAACGTGAGAGAAATTAAGATAAATGGTATTTTGTTGTTTGGTTTCTTATTATTAGTTAAAAGCTAGAGTCCGTTCTAAAAAAAGGGAGCTAGGGTCCCGACAACCAAAATTGTTGTTTGGTTTCTTTGTATTGGCTATGGATGGAGACACAGGATCTGACAGCAAAGGACAATGCTTGCCTGAGCGTAATTTTTCCATTAATCTATCTTAGAGTGGACTAAAATTTTAAAAAGTACTAAAATTATTGCAACAAAGAACTCGATAACTTTTCGTTTAATCTAGAGGAATTGTTTCACTCGTGAGGACTGATGAAAGTGTAAAACGTTCATCTATTTGTATTGTTTTTATTCTTATTTCTTTCTCTTGTAGTTTGCTTTCGTTTATTTTTGTTGAGTTTTGTATTATTTTGTGTCTTTGTGTTATAGAATAGATTTTTATCTTCTGTCATGTTTTGTGATAAAAAATTTGGATCAATTCGTAAATATTTGGAGCGAAGAGGCTTATGACGAACCAATGAGAAGAATTGGCGAAAGACTGGTGACCGCGAGTTAGCAAGAACAATCCGAATTAGAACTATTGTTTAAGTCGAGTATTTTTTCCGTTTATTATCCATGACCTTCTATCTTGGCACTAGAATATTTTGAGATATTTTCTTTTCCTCTTTTGGCCTGTAGAATCCTATTTTAGTTTTTCTTCTTTTATTTGCCTCTTGGCAGTTAGAACTTAGGTTATTCTATTCGGATTTTTCTCTCCTAGGTTTTTCCTATCTATTTTTTACTAGCTGGCTTTATAAAATTTCTAGATCTTAGGTTGAGGCCTTTTGATTGGGTCGGGAGTGAAGGACCACTCGAGACCGTTTGGACCGAAGGTTACCGACAATGACATACCCCCGTTTCGATAATGGCATACCCCGATTTCAACAATGACATGTGGTTACAACAATGGCATGGCCTGGTTATACCGAGAATGGCATGTCGGTGATCTTCTTAGATCTCCTACTATGCGCGCGCTTTTGTCATTTTTGTCCCTTTTTTTACTTATTTACAAAAATGACACTGCTTGCCCTTTAATCCTAGTGCTCCGAAAAAAGGCTCATTCCAGATCCAATCTAGGCCCTACGTTGAGACACAAATTAGACATTGCGTTAATCATTATTGCTCTTTGCTTGATTGCTACGAGCATGTAGTAATTGTAATCTGCGCCATTGTAATTTCTAACAAGCAATTGCCTAACAATTTATTTAAAAAAAATTAAAATCAGAAAATTATACATTTAAAAAAAGAAATTTCTCCATTCCCCCTCCAAACTAGCCTACCTTCACCAACGGCTGGTGACTCCCATCGACTCTCTATTCCCTCTCTCTTTTCATTGTGGTTACATTGAATAAAAAGTAAACAAAAATGATCTATTAGTACATTTTTTGTATAAAAGAAAAAAATTGTAAAGATAATTTTTTACATGAGTTATACTTGTAGGAGATTCTGAACCATGAACCTTGTTAATTCATGCTATGCCTTTGGTGTATATAATTTCGAACTATTAGACCAAATGCCTTTGACATTTTTTTTGCAAACTACACGATCTAAAATGTATATAATTCCAAACTAGAGGGACCTAATTGGTATAACCTTTTTTATTGAAAGAGACACATTATATTTATAATATACGGTCATACCTTCTCGTAAATTTTACTGTACAAACAATTAAAATAGAAAAAAAGTTTATGACATCCTCTTTTCTCATAAAACAAACACACTGACCATATACTAAATTATAGAAAAGAAGCACATGCAAAGACAAAAATATCTTAAAATTACGAGAAAATCGGATAAACAAATAGTATCGGTCGATTTGGTATGGAAAGATGGTGCTCATAAAGTCAAAAGCCCGATCGTGGTATACATAGACATCTCATCCTTGTCACAATCTTCATTTTCTTGGTCACATTATATTGCTTGGAAACAACAATTGTATCCTCTCCTTTATGTTATCTATATTAATTAAACTGTTAGCATTTATTCTACACACAATTATGTTCTGCAATCACATATTCTTTGTAATATTTTATTTGGATATTAGAAAAATACTCATTTCTATTTTTAAAAACAATATAATTTGGTCAAACTTGGTAGGCATTTATGTGGGTTTCTTATTCTAGAATACTACGTGATTATAGCTTTTGTAATCAAATTGTTTCAACCACAAATATTATAAAAGGCATAATTTTTCTTTGCGATTTAAAGTTATTTACTAAAATAGAGACAAGTCTAGCTACATTTGATGTGCCTGATTTGTTGATGCAACTCGAAATCTTTCCAAATTTGACTAATCTTTTTTTGTTGCCTACATCTTGCATTGGCCTTACGGAACACAATAAAATCTATAAGTAACTTATTTTTCTTTGAACCAAATGAAATGATAAGTTATTGAGATTATTCTGCTCTCAATTGTCTTTCCTATTCTAGCACTCCATCCACAACAATATTCAAGAGCCATAAGCTGAATGATTCGTTGGCTCCTTTTGTTGTCTCATTTTCAATAAGAGATCTAAACTCCAAAATACTATACATTTTAAAGGTACTTTATATTACTAATTCTTTCTTTTGTTACAAATTCTTTTGGTAAAAAATCTTGATTAAAAAATAAAGAATATATTCCACTCCCAATGTTGTACTTGTACATTTGTAGCTAAATGTTGTTTCTCTTAGAGTAGACATAATGGCATCTCGGTTTCCAATTTCTTCGATTGTACTATGATAGAAAGATAAAAGATCAATCTCCTTCAATTTGCTTCAATGGCATATCCACATGTCACCGGTACAGCTGCATATGTAAAATCCTATCATCTGGATTGGTCTCTGCCGGCAATCAAATTTTCATCATGACAACTAATAAGTTATGACACTTGGTTTTAGTAGATGCTTAGAGTTTCTAGTATTAGTAACTCTTCTCATTCCTTATTAATTTCTACTCGTCCATGACCTTTCGCAATCCAGAGTCGATATTGTTGAGTGAGTCATTATCGAGCGGTGGTTATTTTGATCTTCTGTTTGTCTTGAAATTGGTAGGTTGTTGTATAGCTTATACGACATCGTATTTAATTTACTTAATCAGAAAGAGTGAATTTTATCCCAATGATCTAATTTTTGTTTTGGGTATGTGCTTCTAACGGATCTTAATCGAGCAATCAGAACCAGATATTTATATTTAGCTTCTTTTGTGGGAAATTTAACTGAGATATGATTCATGCTAGTTGCGGATATATTGAAACTGCAATGTCAGTGACCTAGTTTAATCGGTCGAATATTGTAATATTTGTCATGTAGAATTTCCTTGAAAGTTCATTTGAATTGTGATGCTTATTGTCAGTATCATGTATGCACCACTATTGGTTATTTCTTCTAACCTTGTAAATAATGCAGTAGTGATCTATCAGACAATCTTGTCCATAGTCACCCCATCAGCCAAGTGGAATGGCTCATGTGTGGCTGGTTTTTCCTGCAACAAGTAAGTATTACATTGTCCATAATCTGTATTAGGACTTGCTATATAATAGTTAAATTCATAAGTATACTTAGAAGTATACTTGTTGCATGACTTGTTAATCAATTTTGTTAGGATTTCATATCTTATACAAAATTTTAAGGCAATGAGTACGTGGATCTTCCACAATTGTAAACAAGTTAACCACTAATGGTCAAGTACTTGCCTTTACACTTAGAATTACGAGGAGATTGGATAAACAAATGGTATCGGTCGATTTGATATGGTAAGATGGTGCTCATAAAGTCAAAAGCCCGATCGTGGTGTATATAGACAATCTCATCCTTATCACAATCTTCATCTTCTTGGTCACATTATATTACTCAAAAAATTAATTTTATCCTCTCTTTTATGTTATCTATATTAATTAAATTGTTAGCATTTGTTCTATACACAATTATGTTGTGCAATCACATACTCTTTGTAATATTTTGTTTGCATATTAAAAACATACTCATTTCTATTTTTTAAAATAATATAATTTGGTCAAACTTGGTAGGCATTTATGTGAGTTTCTTATTCTAGAATACTACGTGATTATGACTTTTGTAATCAAATTATTTCAACCGCAAATATTATGAAAGGCATAATTTTTCTTTGCGATAGAGGCAAGTCTAGCTACATTTGATGTGCCTGATTTGTTGATGCAACTCGAAATCCTTCCGAATTTGACTAATATTTTTATTTTGACTAATATTTTTGTGATGCCTACATCTTGCATTGGCTTAAGGAACACAATAAAATCTAGAAATAACTTATTTTCTTTGAACTAAACAAAATGATAAGTTGTTGAGATTATTCTGTTCTCAATTGTCTTTCCTATTCTAGCAATCCATCCACAACAATATTCTAAAGCCATAAGTTGATTGATTCGTTGGTTCTTTTTGTTGTCTCATTTTCAAAAAAGAGATCTAAACTCCAAAATACCATACATTTTAAAGGTACTTTATATTACTAATTCTTTTTTTTAGTATGAATTCTTTTAGTAACAAATCTAGATTAAAAAATAAAGAATATATTTCCCTCCCAATGTTGCACTTGTACATTTGTTGCTAAATGTTGTTTCTCCTAGAATATATTTCACTCTCAATGTTGCACTTATACATTTGTTGCTAAATGTTGTTTCTCCTAGAGCAGACATAATTGCTTCTCCATTTTCAGTTTCTTTGGTTGTACCATGATAGAAAGATAAAAGATCAATCTCCTTCAATTCGCTTCAATGGCGTATCCACATATCACCGGGGCTGCTGCATATGTAAAATCATACATCCGAATTGGTCTCTGTTAGCAATTAGTCATGACAACTTGTTAGTTATGACACTTGGTTCTAGAAGATGTTTAAAGTTTCTAGTATTAGTAGCTCTTATCATTCATTGTTTTTGTTATTGCATTACATTATTCTATATGGACTCCATAAAAAAATTAGATGTGGAGTTCGTATATGGTATAATATTTGTTAATAATAGTAGAGTCGTCGATCCAGATTTGTTATATGATACCCCCAATGAATTACATTAAGCTTCTATGTGTTGAAGGGTACAACACAAATCAATTACGTGAAGTCATAAGAATTATTCTTCTCCATACTCAGAAGGTGGATATAAAACATCCATCATTTGCACTAGACACCTTATTATAGCATGTTGACTAGAAATTCTGACAAAACATTAACCAACGCGACTACATCTGATTCTACGTATTAAGCTACGGTGATCATGGCTGTCAGAACAAGCCTAAAAATCAAGTACAACCTGATGTATTATCATTCACCACTAAGTGTCAAGTACTCGCAAACATTCAAAATTACGAGGAGGTTGGATAAACAATTGGTATCGGCCGCTTTGGTATGGAACGATGGTGCTCATTAAGTCAAAAGCTACACAGATCTCTCCTTCTGGTCACAAGCTTCATCTTCTGATCACATTATATTTCTTGAAAATAACTATTTTATCCTCTCTTTTTTTGTTATCTATAGTAATTAAATTATTTTAATATTTATTTTATACACAATTAGGTTGTGCAATCACATACTCTTTGTAATATGTTGTCTGGATATTAATATCAACTCATTTATATCTCAATATTCTGATTTTGTTGTTCGTAAAATTAGGAATGATATGTTTAGGTGAACCATACTCATTTCTATTTTTCAAAATAATATAATTTGGTCAAACTTTGTAGGCATTTTTGTGAGTTGCGTTTTCGAGATTATTACGTGATGATAGATTTTGTAATCAAATCGCTCCAACCAAAAGTATTATGAAATGTCAAATTCTTCTTTGCGATTTAGAGTTATTTACAAAAATAGGTACAAATCTAGCTACATTTGGTGTGCCTGATTTGATGATGCAACTCGAAATTCTTCCCAATTTGAATAGAATTGATGGAAACTCATATTGAATAGAGGTTCTGTAGAGAACATTATGAAAAACTACATTATAAAACAAAAAATATAATTGACAAGATTGATTGAAACTTATATTGAATAAAGGCTCAACAATATGATCTCTATATCACACCGTGGTAAAAAACTTTCAGTCGATGGAGCTTGCTGCCATATAAAGGGACAGTGGTGAAAAGTTAAAGATAGAAACATGACGAGGACCATTATTGCGAGTGACATAAACATCAATTTACCATTTTTCATGGCATAGAATGCTCCTATGGTCACAGAATTTCTAAAATAGCCATCAATACTGTATGGTTGAACCAAAAGAGAGATGATGTATTCCATTTGCAATGGCTTCATCAAATGCATTGAGTATATCAGCATCAAACAATCTATCCATCCAACAAATTTTGTATACAACTATACTAGTAATTAGAGTCCCCCCTCGAGCGGTTTCTAAACTAAGGCCATATAAGCCGACCCCCTTAACTGCAAATGCTTCTGCAACTGAAGCAATATGCATCATGTGGCCATTAAAATCTCTGAGAGATCACACTCTGGAAATCTTACTTTCATGTAGTACTTAGCTTCAATTAATTTGCTGAGAAAAATAATTTTTTATTAAACGAAGTGACTAACAAGTCATGAAATAATTAAAAAAATTATGATCATCCTCACGAAACTAGAATTTGTGTAGAGTTTGGAGTTTAAAAAGAAGTATAATACTTTTTCGGTTAAATTCTTTCAAAAATCTAACATTAAAATTAAATTATAGTTTCAATCAATTATGTGATTTATATATATTGTTTTATAGTAAAGTTTTTCCATAATATTCTCTATTCGAGCCTCTATTTTTACATATAATATTGATGCTCTATCCATCTTAAATAATGAACAAAATCAGTTTATGAGGTAAGACAACATCTAAATTAGTGAACAATATGGACAATTTTCACACGGATATCAATTCCATGAGTTTGATTTAGTTAGAAATCTATCAAGTATTGAATGAGCATTCTAATGAGGTATTGTGTGTATTTAATTTTAATAAATACCTTTGATCATCCACGAATTGTTGATGACTCCTAGATTTCGGTTCAAATATTTTAAGTCCCTCAACCAGGTGATTGATTTTTCACTACATTTATATATGATGTGCTTTTATTTGGCGTATACATGTTAGGTGAAACAAACTCGTTTCTATTTTGGAAAATAATATAATTTAGTCCAACTTGGTAGACATTTCTGCGAGTTGCTTATTGGAGATTATACCTAATGATAGGTTTTGTAATCAAATTACTACCAACACAAGTATTGTGAAAGGTATAATTCTTCTTTGCAATTTCAGACTTATTTAGCAAAATAGAGACAAGTCTAGCTGCAATTGGTGTAGCTGGTTTGTTGATGCATCTCGAAATTCTTCCAAATGTGACTAATCTTTTTTTGTTTCCTGCATCTTGCATTGGCCTTGCAGAACGCAATAAAATTTAGAAGTATGCTTACTCTTATAGGTTACTTATTTTTCTTTGAACCCATCTAAATAATAAGTTCTTGAGATTATTCAATTCTGAATTGTCTTTCATGTTCTAGCAATCCAACCTCAAAAATATTCAAGAGCCATAAGTCGAATGATTTGTTTGCTCTTTATGTTGTCTCATTTTCAACAAGAGATTCAAACCCTAAAATATCATACATTCCGAATGATTTGCTTGCTTCTTTTGGTTACGAGTCTTGGTTCAATATAAAGATTATATTCAACTCCCCATATTATACTTGTACATTTTGTTGCTAGATGTTGTTGTTCCTAATGCAAACATGTTGGCTTCTTGGTTTCCATTTTCTTCGATTATACGAAGATCGCTAAGATATACTGATGGTATGTCCGCTTGTCACTATGGCAGCTTTATATGTAAAATCTTATCATTTGTATTGGTATGTGTTGGCAATCAAATTCTTCTAAATGCTTCCTTGTCTTTGTTATTGCATTATAGCTTTTCCTATGGACTCCACAAATAAATTAGATGTAGAGTTTGTATATGGGGTCGTATTAGTTATTCCTAGTAGAGTCATTGATCCATGTTTGTTATATGACCTACTGCCAATGAATTACATTAAGTTCTTATGTGCTAAAGGATACACCTCAATTTAGTTGTGTGAAGTCGTAGGAAATTATTCTCCTCCGTGCTGAGAAGTAGGGTATAAACAGTTTGGGACTTCAACTATCCATCCTTGGCACTATACACCTTATTATTGGAGCATGTTAATGAGGAATTTCAGAAAAAATTAACCTATGTGGCTTCATTTTGTTCTTGGTAGTAAGCTACGGTGATCATGGCTTTCAGAACAAGCCTAAAAATCCAAGTGCAACCCGATATATTTTCATTCACCATCAAGGGTCAAGTACTCGCCTTTACACTTAGAATTACGAGGAGGTTGGATGAACAAATGGTATCGGCTGCTTCGTATGAGACGATGGTGCTCATCAAGTCAGAAGTCCGATCGTGGTATACATAGACCTCTCATCCTGATCACAAGCTTCATGTTCTCGATTACATATATTGCTTGAAAACCACAATTTAATCCTTTTTTTTATCTATATCAGTTAAATTATTCTAGTATTATTCTGTACACAATTAGGTTGTGCAATCACATACTCTTTGTGATATATTGATTAATATTAACTCATTTATATCTCAATGTTCTCATTTAGTTGTTCGTAAAATTAGGATGATTGCTGCATTACTACACATCTGATGTTGTTTTACAATGGCTGATTATCTTTGTTGAATCTCTCAATAAATTGCATACATATGTTTTGAAATGGTATTCTGTACAGAAAGAGTAAAATGTTCACAAATGAAGTGCCCTAAACTAAGGCGACATATCTAATAGCAAATACAAAAATTATCAACACATTTTCTCTTGTTCTTCTCAGTCACATAGCCGCCGATATAAATAAATGGTTTGCTAAGGCCTACCTAGGGTCACATTTGAATTTGGAGTGGAAATAGGAACACTAGAGGCAAACCAACCTGAAAATCGATTTGCTAAGAACTTCGACACAGCCAATATTATAGTGACGCTTCGCTTCATTGATTCAATGTGGAAGGTAAATAAGTTCCTCAATGTGGTTTCAGAAGCTTTACTTGATCAATATTTTCACATACTCCGTCACATATAGAAGAAAAGCCGAATTTGAAGAAGGTAAAGAGAATGGCGGAAACAAGGTAACGTTGCTGCTCATCTCTCCTTTACTTTTTCTTTCAAAAGTACGTTGTATCTCGATGCAGACTTACTAATTCTGGTTCGGGCTCCGTAGGACCAGAAAGATTCCAAGTTTTAAAAATGTTTTCTCAAAAAAAAATTTAAAAATGTTGTATTCATGAAACTCGAATTCGACATCTCTAGTTGAATTGGAATAACATTAACAGGTCAACTAACTATAGTACATGCAAATTGTTGTTGATAGATCAATCATGACCGTTTGTCAAGGTTCATTGAGTTTGGAAAAGACCCGGATAGCAAAATGACAAACAAAAGCCTCGAGGATGTTGTCCTAAACTTCGTCATTGCAGGCCGTGCCAGCACAAATGCATCCGTCTCATGGGCTATATACACGATATTGGAACATGGCCGGATTGCTGAACAAATGAAGAAAATGTTACAATGCTCTGATGCTCTGTCCCGGAATTTCCACTTACAAGTTCTAGTATTCGGAGGGAATAGGCTTTCAAGCAACACATAAGTTCATGACATGACATGAGAGCATATGAGAGTAAAGAAAAAGATGGTGTAACAATTAACTATGGGTTAGTTTTTGTAACTAATTATTGGTGTTTATATGGATACAGTACACTTTGAATTCCTAGATATATATTTTTTTCTGAAACGTGTACCAAACAAGAGCGTAAAACATTTCCAAGTATCGACCCCAAGAATGCGAACTCATCCCCTTGTACCAACCAGCCCTTTCCACTAGCCTATATTCAAACTCCAACTAAACAAGTCTTGTTTGCCATTGAATCAGATCTTGTAACCAACCTACATGCTGCAGTCGTTATTTCTTGCTAGTCAGAAATTCGGGATGTGTATCGATCAATCCGGCACAGAGACAAAGCCATCATCTGAAATCAACTTCCCAATAGAATCTCCAGATATTGCAAAGATCTAGAAAAGTAACTATTTGGGTTGGATCATAGCTTGGAGAATGGAACAAGCGCAACTTTGATCACCGCAGAACTCTCAAATTATTCTCATATGTAGCTGCAGCAATCTACGTGTGGCAAGTCCAAAGAAACAATGAAGCACATACTTAACTACCAAGCTTATAGGTACTCTTCATTTGGTCAATCGTAATGGTGTCTGATAAGACCATCAGTGTTTTCAAGACTAATTTATACCATGTTTAGATTTTCCATAACAAGCAGCAAGCTTCTTTTTCTAGTTTCTCCTCCTTTCAAGGCTCGGGGAACTATTCTGGGACTTCCATCCGCCTATCATTTGTAGATCAGACAGCCATATTGATCAATTGGCCACAGCAATTGTTAACAGCTAGTTGCCACAGTCAAATGTTTCATGCAATGAACAAATGTTCCCACCAACTACTTAAAGAGAGTTTATATCCCTTACATAACAGCCAAGACGACTTTCGAAATCCAAACAAAATTGAATGCATTACCTCCGATTACTCTATTTGTTGTCTCCACGCTATTCCATAATGCCTGTGTTTTCCATATCTGCATCACCCAGTCCTGTGTCCTCTTCTTCTTCGTCGCTGCCTTCATCACCACTGACCTCTTCATTTTCGTTACGTAGCTTAGCCATATGCTCAGCTAGCAACTTATCATCCCGTTCGCTCACCTACGGGAATAAAACAAATTAAGAGAAGACACAAAGAAAGATGCAACCACATCGAAGTAAACAAACTTGAATGAAGCCCGTGCCTCTCCAGATACCCATAGACAATGGAGGGTATGAAGACAAGATCTGCTTTACATGCTGAAAACCTGATATAAGACAAAAAATTGTAACTTACTGCTCTAGGAGCCTCCTTCACGGTAAGTTTGCCCCTGTGATGCTCAATGGTCTCGGTGCAAGCAGTAATTGCATTGGTGAGAACTAAGATTCCTTGCTCCTGGAAATTTGATAATCAATGGATTATTTGAAGTCATTGATGGTTAACCACAATCACAAGTACAAGTCAAGTGCTGCCTAATAACACCATTAAATTGACGGTAAGAAAGAACAAACATGAAATACCAAGACATCTCAGTACTATGGGCATATTAGGACAGAGCCAATTTGCTGAAATCATTTCCAGCAACTCAAGAACAACTCACGAACTCCAGGAACTTAATAGGGTAAAGGGTATCTGCGTATTTCTATGTTGCCCAAGCAATGGCCAGGACTATAACAGCCCAATAGACCGCACATAGGTTCTTCACAAAAAACAAAAAACAGCAATAGCAGAGAGCAGAAATAAAGATTAGATGCATGTCTCATTGCAATGTTACTCTTAAAAATAGCGCTAAGAAGCATCCTGGAATTGCTAACGATTAGGTGGAGCTCGACCAATACCAGATAGATTAGATATATAATGAACGAAACAAAATGCCTCTTATCACGGGTTATGTTCAACAATTGATGTCTCCCCACATGGATCATGTCATCAGCCAACTGATAAGAAATATTAAAACAACAACATACCTTGTCCAGGGTCTGTGTGGTAAGAACATAAAGTGGAGGTGCAACCAATTTTATCTTGACTGGGCAGTCTTCATTGCCTGCAGCTTCAGCTTTTCTCATTGCATCCTGTAAACACACACTAGTGGAATCAGACTGGAAAAGGATAGCGCTGGCAGTCATAGACCAGGACAAAACTACACAGGAAGCCACCAGAAGAGTTGCACACGGGGAAAAGAGAACAAACGATGAAAAATGGCAGCCAAGCTGAAAAACAAATGGCACCTTTATGTGAAGAACCCCATCAAACTGGAAACATTTCATCTCGATATCAGCTCTTATCTTCATTGGTTGAGGGGTCATCCGCCTTTTAATGTTCTTTATCAAAACCTCTTTAACTTCCTCCGTTACGGCAGGGACTACCTTGGTGACCTGAACAGAAAACACAAAGAACAATGGCTAGAATGGCGGACAGCAGAACCGCAATGAAGAAAACACGAACAAAGACGATAAAAGAAAACTTACCTCCTCTCCGTCAGGGCCAACTTCTTTCACTTCACGTGTTAGCGCACTCAAGACTAGATCAGGATTAGAAACCATAACTTTGAAACCCTACAAAGAAAGTGTTCATCATGTTACATACCGTTAACAAAGCACCAGCACCAGCACCAGCACCAGAAGACCAGACCTAGCAACAATCTCTCACCTCAAAAGCATGGCCGTACTTGCGGTACAAAGGCCAACCGAGATTGATATACAACTCCTACAAAACGCGCCAGCAGTTACTCAGATCAGAAATGCTCTATCAATATATCGGAATGGGGGTGGGGGGTGTGTGAGTGTTGTTGTTACCTCGAGATCGATGGAGAGGGTCTCGGCGACATGGCGGAGGATGGAGTGGACGAGCTTGCTCTTGTTGTAGCGCTCCTCGCAGAGCTGGATGTCCTCCTCGCCAACACGGCGCTTGCTGAGGTCGATGTAGCCCTTGTCCTTGTCGACACGGAGGACCATGACGGGCTCGGTGCGGCCGACCTTGATGAGGCTGCTGACGCTGCGGATGCGGCGCTTGGAGAGCTCGGAGAAGAGGATCATGCCCTCGATGTTGTTGTACTCGAGGAGGGACACGTAGGCTCCCATGTCCGCTATGTTCTTCACCTGTATCATCACCGTCATGTCCACCTCCGGGTACTTGGCCTCGTACATCCGGCACTCCAGGTTCGGTGTATTCCCCGCCATCCTCTTTCTCTCAGATTATAATTAGGGTTTCGAGGAGCGTGGGGATTCTCGTCAAGGCAGAAAGAGAGTACTGTTGAGGAGGATTAGGGTTTTAAGTAGAAAGGGAAAAGGAATTTTCAACAAAAATAAATTTTGAAATGGGAGAAAAAATATCTCCTTAAAATATTATTAAAAAAAAGACGCCCACCGTGGGGCTCGAACCCACGACCACAAGGTTAAGAGCCTTGCGCTCTACCAACTGAGCTAGACGGGCACATTATTTACAGACACAGACATAATTTTATTGTATTGGACTCTCTAACAATACGATCTGTTTCTCAGGTAAATGTGTTCCTGATCTTGACTTTGGATGGATGCTTCCAACTTATTTGCAACTTTATCTTAAGACATCAACTCTAAGAGAGCTTACTGCCATCTTAGTTGACCATAATAATTATTTATAGATGGATTTTTCGTTTGCTCAATTCAATATTTTTTTTCCTGAACAAATGTTACATTATATGCCAAGTAATTCGAAATGAGGAATTTCCCTTCACCCTTTTGAAACCAAGAAGGAAATTCCAAGGTAATTCTACCCATCCTAGCATTAAGAAGGCTCGAATTATTTTATAGATTATTCAATATTCGAAATGAGTAAAACTAAACGAAGGTGGTAAATTTCCCTACTAAAGTAACACTATTTTTTTCGAGTATAACTATAGTAACACTAATGTGTTACTTGACGAACGCAAATTTTCTTTTTGAACTAGAAAAATTTATGTGGATTGGTAAACGTACTTAGCGGAAAATATTAAGCACACAAACCTCGTCAAAAGTCCAACCCCATAAGCTAATCCCAGCACTACTTCCATCACCTAGCTAATCTATGATTAGCTAGGGATGGCAATGGGTAGAGTAGAGTATGATAGGGTATTAGTAGAAATATATTCATACCCTAAATTTTTTAGTTGGATCTATACCCTATCCTTGACCCTGCAAATTTTTTATTTTTAGATTCATACCCTAACCCCCTGAACCTAGATTTTTTAGTTGGATCTATACCCTATTCTTGACCCAACAAATTTTTTATTGTTAGATTCATACCCTACCCCCTGAAGACCCAGGGTCTACGGGATCTGCAGGGTTCGACCCTTTAACGTTCTGCATTTTGATAATTTTTAATCAAAAATTAATTTTTATATAAAATTTAAACAAATTCAAGACATCTACTGCGTTACACATCAACATTCAATAGAAAATTGATGAAACATTAATTTTGTAATGTAATTTCAATAGTACAAAATTTTTCTTTTCGAGTTCGAAGTACATAAATAATTCAACAAAAGAAAAATATAGAATGTCGACTTCTAGTGATCCATCATTCACGACATCTTCTAAGTTAGTTGTGTAATAACATAATAAATATGTTAAAGTTAACAATAAAGTATATTATATATGTATTATCTATATAGTCAAATTAGAGTCTAACTAAGGTCTAATTAAATAGAGTCTAAAATATGATTAAAATATAAGGGTAGGGTCTGACCCACAGGGTCTAACTATGGATTCATACCCTACCTTATACTCTACTTCTAAATATAGACCCATACCCATATCCTACCCTAGACCCAGTCAAAGTCAATATAACCTAGACTTGTAGGATAAGAGTAGGATCTAACCATTAGAATATTAGTATTTCTGCCTTTTCATGCCTTTTCATGCATTTTCTTTCCTTTTCATGCCTTTTCTTTCCTTTTTTTGCATTTTCATGCCTTTTCTTGACTTTTCTTGCCTTTTCTTGCCTTTTCTTGCCTTTTCATGCCTTTTCTTGCCATTTTCTTGCCTTTTCTTGCCTTTTCATGCCTTTTTTTTCCTTTTCATTCCTTTTCTTTCCTTTTCATGCCTTTTCTTGCCTTTTCTTGCCTTTTCTTACCTTTTCCTGCCTTTTCATCCCTTTTCTTGCCTTTTCATGCCTTTTTCTTGCCTTTTCATACTTTTTCTTGCCTTTTCATGCCTTTTCTTGCCTGGTCTTGCCTTTTCTTTCCTTTTCTTGCCTTTTCTTGCCTTTTCTTGACTTTTCTTGCCTTTTTATGCCTTTTCATGCCTTTTCTTGCCTTTTCATGCCTTTTCTTTTATTTTCTTGCCTTTTCTTGCCTTTTCATGCCTTTTCTTGCCTTTTCTTGCATTTTTATGCCTTTTCTTACCTTTTCATGCCTTTTCTTGCCTTTTCTTGCCTTTTTTCCCTTTTCATGCCTTTTCTTGCCTGTTTATGCTTTTTCTTATCTTTTCTTGCCTTTTCTTGCCTTTTCATGCCTTTTCTTGCCTTTTCATGCCTTTTCTCGTATTTTCTTGCCTTTTCATTCCTTTTCTTGCCTTTTCATGCATTTTCTTGCCTTTTCTTGCCTTTTCATACCTTTTCTTGCTTGTTATCCCTGTTCTTGCCTTTTCTAGCCTTTTCTTACCTTATCTTGCCTTTTCATGCCTTTTCTTTCCTTTTCATATTTTATCTTGACTTTTCTTGCCTTTTCATGCATTTTCTTGCCTTTTCATGCCTTTTCATTCATGTTCTTACCTTTTTTTGCCTTTTCATGCCTTTTCATTTCTTTTCATGCCTTTTCTTGCCTTTTCATTCTTTTTCTTGCCTTTTCTTGCCTTTTCATTCTTTTTCTTGCCTTTTCATGCCTTTTCATTCCTTTTCATGACTTTTTTTGCCTTTTCATGCCTAATTCTTGCCTTTTCATGCCTTTTTTTGCATTTTCTTGCCTTTTCTTGCCTTTTCATGCCTTTTCATGCCTTTTCTTACCTTTTTTTACTTTTTCTTATCTTTTCTTGCCTTTTCATGCTTTTTATGCATTTTCATGCCTTTTCTTGCCTTTTAAGGCCTTTTCTTGCCTTTTCATGTCTTTTCATGCCTTTTCTTTCCTTTTCTTGCCTTTTCTTGTTTTTTCTTGCCTTTTCATGCCTTTTCTTGCCTTTTCATGCCTTTTCATGCCTTTTCTTTTATTTTCATGCCTTTTCATGCCTTTTCATGCCTTTTCTTGTATTTTCTTGCCTTTTCATGCCTTTTCTTGCCTTTTCATGCCTTTTCATGCCTTTTCTTGCCTTTTTATGCTTTTTCTTGTCTTTTCTAGCCTTTTCATGCCTTTTATGCATTTTCATGCCTTTTCATGCCTTTTCTTGCCTTTTCATGCCTTTTTAGGCATTTTCTTGCCTTTTCATGCCTTTTCTTTCCTTTTCTTGCCTTTTCATGCCTTTTTTTGACTTTTCTTGCCTTTTCATGCCTTTTCTTTCCTTTTCTTGCCTTTTTATGCCTTTTCATGCCTTTTTTTTCCTTTTCTTTTATTTTCATGCATTTTCTTGCCTTTTCATGCCTTTTCTTGCCTTTTCAAGCCTTTTCATGTCTTCTCTTGCCTTTTCATGCCTTTGCTTTTTATCCCTTTTCTTGCATTTTCTAGCTTTTTCATGCCTTTTCTTACCTTATCTTGCCTTTTCATGCCTTTTCTTTCCTTTTCATATTTTATCTTGACTTTTCTTGCCTTTTCATGCCTTTTCTTGCCTTTTCATGCCTTTTCATTCATGTTCTTACCTTTTTTTACCTTTTCATGCCTTTTCATGATTTTTCTTTCCTTTTTATGCCTTTTCATGCCTTTTCATGCCTTTTCTTGCCTTTTCATTCTTTTTCTTGCCTTTTCATTCTTTTTCTTGCCTTTTCATGCCTTTTCATTACTTTTCATGACTTTTCTTGCCTTTTTCATGCCTTTTCTTGCCTTTTAATGCCTTTTCTTTCATTTTCTTGCCTTTTCATGCCTTTTCTTGCATTTTCATGCCTTTTCATGCCTTTTCATGCCTTTTTTTGTTTTTTCTTATCTTTTCTTGCATTTTCATGCTTTTTTATGCATTTTCATGCCTTTTCATGCCTTTTCTTGCCTTTTCATGCCTTTTTAGGCCTTTTCTTGCCTTTTCAGGCCTTTTCATGCCTTTTCTTTCCTTTTCTTGCCTTTTCATGCCTTTTCTTGTTTTTTCTTGCCTTTTCATGCCTTTTCTTGCCTTTTCTTGTCTTTTCTTTTATTTTCATGCCTTTTCTTGCCTTTTCATGCCTTTTCTGGTCTTTTCTTGCCTTTTCATGCCTTTTCTTGCTTTTTCTTTTCTTTTCTTGCCTTTTCATTTTCATGCCTTTTCTTGCCTTTTCTTGCCTTTTCATGCCTTTTTTGGCATTTTCTTGCCTTTTCATGTCTTTTCATGCCTTTTCTTTCCTTTTCTTGCCTTTTCATGCCTTTTTTTGACTTTTCTTGCCTTTTCATGCTTTTTCTTTCCTTTTCTTTCCTTTTCTTTTATTTTCATGCCTTTTCTCGCCTTTTCATTTGTCTTTTCTTGCCTTTTCATGCCTTTTCAAGCCTTTTCATGTCTTTTCTTGCCTTTTTATGCCTTTTCTTGCTTTTCATACCTTTTCTTGCCTTTTCATTCCTTTTCTTTCCTTTTCATGCCTTTTCTTGCCTTTTCATGCCTTTTCTTACTTTTCTTGCCTTTTCCTACCTTTTCATTCCTTTTCTTCCCTTTTCATGCCTTTTTCTTGCCTTTTCATGCCTTTTCATGCCTGTTCTTGCCTTTTCATGCCTTTTCTTGCCTTTTCATGCCTTTTCTTGCCTGTTCTTGCCTTTTCATGCCTTTTCTTGCCTAGTCATGCCTTTTCTTTCCTTTTCTTGCCTTTTCTTGACTTTTCTTGCCTTGTCATGCCTTTTCTTGCCTTTTCTTTTATTTTCATGCCTTTTCTTGCCTTTTCTTGCCTTTTCATGCCTTTTCTTTTCATGCCTTTTCTTGCCTTTTCCTGCCTTTTCATCCCTTTTCTTGCCTTTTCATGCCTTTTTTTCTTCTTTAAAACATAAACATTTTACGATTCCCAGGCGATTGAACAAAAGAAAGTTCAACAAAAAATGTTGCCCTAGGGTAAATCTTGTATCCCCGGACTGACCTCCTCCTCTTCTCCCCCTTGTCAAATGGCTCCATCAGCCCGAATGCGTTGACCTTTTCCTTGGCGAGCAGCTCCACCGTCGTCTCTGGTGGGAATCGAACCTCGACGGGAGCGATCGAAGAGTGGGGGAGCGATCATAGGGTGGAGGAACGAAACCTTGCCGTTCACCACCCCATCGCCCTATAGCAATAGTAGGAGGCAAAAATTTGGCGGGGAGACGACGGAGAGGTTGTAGGCAGCAACGAGGAAGCGGGCCTGAAGATTGAGGAGAGGTCATTGGCAGCGGAGAGGTTGTAGGCGACGACATGTCGTTGGCAGCGGAGGAGAGCTTTGCGAGTGTAAAATAGGCGAATGGGTGGCAAAGAGGAGGATCGGGGCATTGCAAAGGACGACCTCGCCTACACCCTGATGCTCCACTCCCGGCCCTTCTGCGACAGCACCAAGTACCGCTCCCAAGAGTTCACCACCTACCCAGACGACCGGCCATTGCTCGTCCAGTTTGACTCCTCCTCCTGCTGCCCCGCCACAGTGTTCGACTTCCATCATCTAAACCTGACGAGGATGGCCTGGCCGGGGTGGTGCCATAGTCCTTGCCCTCTTCAATGGGGAGGGCAGTGTAGGGGACGAGGAGTGGGTCACCGACGAGGAGTGGGTCACCGCCGTCCAGAACCTGTACCCGTAGACCACGATGTTGAAGAGGAGGAGCGACTAAAGAACTTGGGACGAGGAATGGGTCACCGCCGTTTGCTCCCGGGGACTTTCGATTCCACTTGGTATAATTTTCGTCGATCGTAGGCCGCGAATTGGGGATTGGAGGCGTAGTGAAATTTTAGCTCCAACTTTTACTTCCATGAACGAATTGGGGATTGGACGACGTCATCTCGAAGCCTGTGACCATGAAGGAAGACCCTGTTTTTGAGGGGAGAGAGAGAAGGGGACTCGACGTCCACCAAAGGGGAGACGCCGACGGCGGCGCCTAGCCGGTTCGCTAGTGGCAAAGCCGTTGCTCTCCTGCCGACGTGGTGACAAACCAACTAGGCCCCAAGTGGTCATCCACGACCAAGGAACGAACCAATTATTTTCACCATCGTCGATTAGTATTTCCAATTGGATAGAAAAATAAACCTATTATTTTCACCGATTGAACCAATTATTTAATTCGGTAATTCAATTATGAAATTAGGATTCTTAATGTTTATGTTTTTGTTTATGTTTAATTGTGATGGATTCGATTGCTACTTCGAATTGATATTTTCAAGGTTGGGGGTTGAGGATGAATTGGGGAAGAAGTTGAAGGGGGAGAATTTTTTATTTTTTAAGTATGAGGGATATTTTTGTCTTTTCAAATGGGGGTTCGCCGGAGAAAAAGGAATATTCTGACTCCAGAGACTTGAGAGTCTATTATCATCAAAACTTAGGGACGGGACAATCATTTTTCAAAAGCCAGAGACCCTAGGGGGAGGGTGACCAAAGGTCAGGGACTTGAGAGTAGTTTGCCCTAAAAAAATAACCAACACAACACACAATTTATTAGGCAAGCCTTTAGACTATTATTGACAAAAATGAGAAGCCATGAACAAGACCAACCCTCTGTTATTTTCCAGAGGATGGTGTACTTGATTAGGATATAAAGTCGAAGCAAGAGTTTAACTCTTTCTCCGTAAGACGAGATTGTCCCGTATTAAGTACTTACGGCCTATGACAATCGTCTCAAAGATACAACATTTCTTACTTCGAGTTTGTAGCACAACAACTTTCGAAGCCTCGGCGAACCTTTGGATACTCAAAATATTTTTGAGAGAGAGAGATAAGAGAACAACTATTGCTAAAGAAATGTTATGCAATGAGTTGTTGGAATGATTTGTAAATGAGGAGGGAGGCCTATTTATAGGCACTGGAGGGTGTGAATCTGAAAGGCCACAGGCACTTCCGAGGCCACACATAATCCGAAAATATAAAATGTGCCTCAAAGCGCCCAATGCGTCATGCACATAATCCGAAAGTGCAAAGTGTGCCTCAGGTATTATATGTATTTTATTTTATACATCTAGAATTTGCATGACCAATTCAAATTTTGAAGTAATTGATAGGTAAAATTTGTACACTTATAAATTTGTACGAGTTTTGACTTCGTCAATATATGATGATACAGAAGTCGTGTGATCCACAAGGAGTCATATAATCAACTAACTATATACCATGTTAGAATCTCCTGTGAATTTTAGCATCTCACAAGGATAAATAATCAACCAAAGGTATTAGGCCTAACGGTACAAAGTGTATAAAATTTGACAGGAGTTCTGAGTTCAAACCTAATTAATTAATATGTACTTGGCGTAAAAATTTACCTATAAAAAAAATAACAATAGGCCACTTTGGTATTAATGTAGCTATCAGAAATAGTTAAATCGTACTATTGGTTCCTAGTACAAGATTAATTATATTAACTTCCAAAAATATCATTGAATAATTACACAGGCAAACAAGGTTGTCCAAATTTCTCAAAGAATTTGACCATATTAGTCATTCTATGACTCTATCACCTGGCATATACAAAATATTTTGTTAGCCCTGAGGCATTATTTACGGAAACGTTGGTATTTCGTTCCAGAATATACTAGACCGAATACCGGAAATCGAAGAGGACAATACGGAGCACACATTGGACGAAGACGATGTAATAGCTCAAACCGTGGTTCTGAAGTATAAACTTGAGGTCAAGAGACCTATAAATTTCGGATTCAGATAAATTAATGACGGACTTCATTGAACGTTATGTTAGGCTAGTTTGCAAGTCTTAACTTACTCGTTGGGCTGATGACCAAGTGGCCAAACTCCTTGTAATTACCGATTAGGTACATAACCAACGTTAAGGCTACTAGCTATGAAGAGCAGAAACCTGAAGGAACCTCCGATAATGGCACTCCCATTCGACAATTAAAATATAATTTCCATAACCCTTCAATATGAAACCCTCCCTCCAGTCATCTGTCCATTCCAGCAAAGCAACTTTGACAATATTATATGATCTTGCCGAACACGTTGTTCATGGGCTCGAGGATGCCTACCGTCCTTTTGCTAGGTCAGTCGAGGCCCGTCCCGATCTTCACTCTCTCTTGCTCAACGAAGAACAGAATCTTCAGAGCTTAGTCTCCTCGTGGCCGCCGCGGAGGAGACCGTGGTGGCGGTGTTCCAGTCGCTGGTCCTCCTCTTTTCCAGCTGGCCGAGGCACCTATTCTTTCTGCACAAGGAAACAACAATGGAGGTGTTGGGCTTTTAGGGCCAGGCCCTACTACACGTCATCCAAGAGCAGCACACGGGCCTCAGAACACTTGGAGCCCACCAGATGACATTCAATGTCACAATTGTTTGTTTCGGGTATGGTCACATATCCCAGAATTGCTCATTTGGACAGACCAAGTCAGGAGGGCCTCAAGTCAATCATACGACATCATCTCAGGGGTCTTCGTGAGTACTGGATTCTAGTACGACACACCATGTTACATCGAATCTTAATGATCTTTCATTTTATTCTAAATATACCGGTCCCTAGGAAGTCCAATTTAGTAATGGTCAAAAGCTCTATATATCTCATATTGGTGCTATGAAAATTCCTTTGTCTAAATTCTCGATCTCGCTAAAAGACGTTCTTTGTGTGCCAAAGTGCTTCACTAATCTCATTTCCCCCCGCCAACTTGAGGGGGTATAATGAAAATCTGGCAATCATCTCATGTTGTCAATCCTTGATCCACGCATCTCCAATCTGGCAAGATCAAATGTCTGTAACTCTGCGTACAACTGATATGACACAATTACATATGATCTCTCTCGATTCTCAGCAGCTGTCCAAAAACTCACTCCTTGATTCTTGCCATATTGATGCGCACAACTTCAGAGATCATTTTGATATGTTTTAAATGGTATGATTATAAATTTTAAACGGTCCTATTGGATTAGCTTGAGCGCTAAATTTTAATCGATCACAAAATTGCTACTATCCAACAAATTCGAGTTGTCCCTGTCCGCTTTTTGTCGCCTTTGTTTGGGGATAATGCAATGAACCAGTCAGCGGAGAACAAGTGGAATGTATTTTCTATTAGGAATTTGTAACCGTTTACTGGTACACCGACACGTCTCATGCGAAAGGGCCCCACCGGATCAAAAGATTTGGTAATCAAATCGGACGGGTCCCATGTATTGTGGCAGGCAACGATTTGAAGTCCAAATTGACCGCTTATGAAAACGATTCTTAAAGATTTTCCTCTCCCACGCGTATCAAGTCTCCATGACCGGCCTGTTAGGTAGACTTGGCCATGAATTGAATTCGATTTATGATATTATTTAATTTAATTCGTCAAAAATTCGATTCGAATTTGTCATGATAAGAATTAAATACGGTTCAAGATTTTTATAATTTGTCAAATTGGCAAATTCAATTCGAATTCGATTCGAGTTAAATTTGTGAAAAAAATTCAAAAAAAGGGGAGGGGGCGCGGGTGGGAGAGCTTTCAAAAAGGGGGTGGGATTTTTGCCTGCGTCAGTGCCTGCATCAGCGCCTGCGTCAACGTCAGGGGCAAATTATCATTTTTTTACTTTTTTTGTTACCGTTTTAATCCCCAGGTTACCTTATTTTACTGTTTGTACTTTAAATTTTATTTTTTAATAAATTCAAAATTACTTCCAAACTATATAAATACCACCTCTTATTCTTCAAATTTTACACATTCCAATCTCAATTCTCTACTTCTCTTATTAAAAATTTGAGCTATATATTTTCTCCCTCAAGTTTACTAATTAGATATATTAGTCATAATTCTCATATAATTACTCATATTACTATATAATTATGTCATCAAGTAGAGCAAATAAGGGTAAGAAAAAATGTGTGGAACATCACGATTCTATTGAATAGGATTTTCCACCGATTTCTACTTATTCTATTCCGGAAGAAATGACGAACGTCCATGATGTAGCTCAACGGAAAAGTGTAGATTCAATATTCAACAATCCACAAAAGCTAAAAAGATCACCTTCAATACTTTTTACTAAGCATTTCACAAAAGTTTCTACCGGAGAAAAATATATTTTTGAAATTACATGTAATTATTGTGGTAAAGAATATCCTTTCAAAACCAGAAATGGATATGGTACTTATACTACTCATTTAAAAACTAGACATCCACACGAATTTGGTTTGGAAAAATCTCAAACTCAATTATCTACTACACCTAATATTTTATTTCATTATACCGATCAAAATAATAGAAAAGAATTAGCTAAATTAGTTGCTATTGAACATTTATCTTTTAATTTTGGTGAAAAACTTAAATTTACACCTTATTGTCAAAATGTTTTAAATCCTAGTGCAAAAACGATTTCACGAAGTACATTAACACGGTATGTAAAAAATTTATACAAGGAAGGTAAAGAGAAGTTACAAATTTTCTTCTTTAATTTTGATGGTCGTATTTCTTTATGTTGTGATATATGGAGTGATCATTAGCAAAATCATTCATATTTTGGTGTTACATGTCATTGGATTGATAATAAATGGAATATACAAAAAATAGTAATTTCATATAGACTTTTTGATGATAATCATAGTGCGAATAATTATTTTAAAATGTTGCATATTATATTACAATAATATAATTTAGTTCAATTTTTTTTCAATTTCGCTAGATAATGCAAGTTCTAATAATGCTATGGTTAGAGATTTAGAAACTCTTTGTAAATCATCTCTTGGAGGAAATTTTTTTCATATTAGATGTGCATGTCATATAATTAATCTTTGTACCCAATATGGAATTAAAGCATTAAATACTACACTAGTACCAATTAAACAAGTACTTAATTTATTATGGGCTCGCCCAAAATTACGAAAAGAATGGGACAAATTTTATAAATTAAACAACATGAGACCAAAACGTTTTCCACAAGATGTTCAACATCGTTGGAATTTGACTTATGAATTATTAAAAGAAGCTCTTCCATACAAAGATCTTCTATGTAATTTTTTTGCATCTCATGATCAAACTACTAATATTATGTTACAACCTCACCATTGGGACTTTATAAGAAAAATAAACGAACTTTTAGAATGTTTTAATGATGCTACACATATTTTATCGGGTGTTTATTATCTACGTCTCATTTATTATTTTTGGAATGCTATAATATATCGGCGGCAATATCTAATGCTTATGAAGATTTTGCATTGTCAATATGTATTTTAGAAATTGCTAACAAATGGTTAAAGTATTTTAAGGACATTCCCCGACATAATTTAATGGGCAAATTACTCTCACATCCCTGTCCTTTGGTCAGCCTCCCCCTAGGGTCCCTGACTTTTGGAAAAAAATTATCCCGTCCCTAAGTTTTGATGATAATAGACTATCGGGTCCCTGGAGCCAGAATATTCTATATTCTCCGGCGATACCCCACTTGAAAAGACTAAAATATCTCTCCCACTAAAAAACAAAAAAATCATCTTTCCCTCACCTTCTTCTTCATCCCACCTTCAACCAAAATATAAAAAAATAAACATTTTTGAATTAGAAACAATCAAGAAACAACCAAACTCAAATCTCCTCCATCTTCAACCCAATTCAAGAAACAATCAAAGAACACTAAGGAGCAGCAAAGCTACTACTCCCAGCTTAAGGCCCACTTCTCCACCAAGGAGCCTCCACTAAATAGTTACAGCCTTGGCTTGCCTGAGACGCTTAGTGGTGGGCAAGAGCCTCACCTTAAAGTCGTCAGAAAAGGCATTGCAGTGGACGACGCTGCCGTCGGTGTAACCGCCACCGCCAGCCATCTCCATCCCCCGGAGCGTCTGGAGGTCCGCCAGCGCCGTGATCTCATTCTTGATCACCGTCATCAGCTCCTGTTTTTCCACCATCGAGTCATTGAATATCAGATCTGCAGGAGATCTTCTGGGAGATCTGGAAGAAGGCAATCGGATCTGCGGCTTCGAAGCGGCATCATTCTCGATGTTGCATTCCGGAGATGGAGATGGTGCATCTTAGCGTTTGGGTTCGGGGTCGAAACTCCACCGACCGGTCCCGGTATGTGGAGGCTATTTCTGGCATTCGGTGGGTTGGCAGGAGCGAAACCTCGAGGAAGGATCGGGATTGATCCGAGGTTTGGAAGTTTGGATCTTGATTTCTGGGTTTTGAAAAAAGTGGGTTCTTTTTTAATGTGGTGGTGGTTGGGGATTGAAGATAAATTGGGGAAGAAGTTGAGAGGGGAAAGGATTTTTTTTTAATGTGGGAGGGGCATTTTGGTCATTTCAAGTGGGAGTTCGCCGGAGAATATGGAATATTCCGGCTCCAGAGACCCGATAGTCTATTATCATCAAAACTTAGGGACGGGATAATCTTTTTCCAAAAGTCAAAAACCCTAGGGGGAGGCTGACCAAAGGACAGGGACGTGAGGGTAATTTTTCCTAATTTAATTGCTACCGTTTTTATGCCGAACATTAAAATAGAAAGTTTACAAAGTCTATTACAATCTTATTATGAGAATTTGAGAAATTTTTTTGAAGTAAATTTTGATATAGAAATGCATGTTATTTTAATTATAAACAATGTAAAAAAGATATTTTAGATTTAATGAGTGAATATAGTAATAGGACTAGTGCTTCTACATCTAATGATCCAATTTTCACTCCCTCACAAGATATTAAATATAGTCTTGCGAAAAAATTATTAATAAAAAAACAAAAAAGGCCACAAGGTATAAGTTTAACCAACTTCGAATTTGATTTATATCTTAACACACAATTTGATCTTAAATTTGTCAAACCTCATAGTTTCCTTTATTGGAATGGTGGAAGAACCATATAGATTAATTTTCAGTTATGTCAATTGTTGCAAAAGAGGTACTTGCTAGTCTGGTTTCAACGGTTGCCGTAGAACAAGCATTTAGTGAAGGAGGTAATATTTTGGATGACCGCCAGTATTCAGTGACACCGGAATCTTTGGAGGCACAAACATTGGTCGCCGATTGGACCAAGGCGGAAAGACGACAACAAGAATTGGTCCGAAAAAATTCCGACCAACTATACGACCTCAATGATGCCACAACCGGCAAAAGCACAAACACATCCGACTAGGTGAGTTGGCTCCATAAAGGTAAGAGAACTATGTGGGCTTTGATTCCTTCGGAGCTAAGGATACATAGGCAACTTAATTTGGTACATTAAGTGCAAGCCCAAAATTTAATTTACTTCTTTTTTCCAAAAATGTTTTGAAATATAAAAAATCAAACTTTTTGAATTTTCTTTAAAAATTATGATTTTTTATTTTTTCAAAAATATTACAAAAATTTTGAAAATTTTCATAAAATTTGGTAGTTTTTGAATTTTTTTATTTAATATTAAACTTAATGAAATAATTTAAATTCGATTCGAATTTGAAGAACTATAATTCGTATTCGATTCGTCTTTGGAAGAATTGAATATGGTTTAAGATTTTGATGAATTCGAATCCGAATCAATTGGTCAGGTCTACTGCTAGGTATTATTCGTTCAGATTATTTTTTAATTCAGATAGAACCTTATAAAAATTTAATTTAATTTCATAAAATTTATTACGAATAAATATTTTACATATTATTACAATGTAATAACGAAATAATTGGCTCCTGGAACTGTAAAGTGCGAGTTGTTGTTTTATATAACTAAAAAAAACCCAGCTCCGAGATAAAGATTTTCAGATTAGATTCCTCTCCTCCGTGGAGCTTCCCTATTCCTCTCCCAAGCCAAATAAGAAACCAAACCCACAGGGGGGCTGGTAATGCAATTTCCATATGCTACCCTGCTTCATCCCAAAAGAATTCCAACAAATTAAATAATAGGTGCTCATTTGTTGAAGTCAAACACCATTTTTCATACGTGTGTTTACCTCGATTATATTGCATCGTGGATAAGAGGCCCTGTACCTATCAAATTTTTTTTAAAGGTTGTACCTATCAATTTAATGATCACTCAATTGATTCTTCTCTCCTCCCTTTCCTGTGTCGTTTATTTCTTACCTACTTCCCCACCCTCTACTTTAACTTTTACCCCCACCTTCCTTTGTCCACCCAACTTTACCCTACCATTACTACAGTGTACACCCAACCACCTTTTCCCTCCCTTTTGTTTGTTGACAAAAGTAAACGTACTTTTTCCTCATGGAATCCACTCCAGATCAGAGTTTTCTTTTGACAGAGATGCTCAATCTCCTTCTTAAACATGGCCCTGACATCCCGTTGGAACCCAATATTTGACTTGGAAGATTGGGACCCTGAACTAGTCCCGGTGGGGAAGGTCGTCTCGTCCAGGCCTACCCGGGTTCCTTCCGTCAAAGCAAGCGTGGCCAAGTCTTTGGGAACATCTCTGGACGACCTCGAGGTCGGTTGTTTATCGACCAACTTATTTTCCTTCTCTTTCACGCTGGCTGCTGGAGGATAAGAACAGGGCCCTGAATAATAATACCCCTCTTGAAGGCTAGGGCCTTCAGTTAAAGATGATAAAGAAAACCACTCTGATCACGAAATTTAAGGAGGTCCTAGTTTAACATCTGCAGTTTAAAAGGTCCATCTCCTAGAATGAAAGAAAGGGATGTCAACTTTTGAGCGTTATTACAACCAGAATCCTCTTAAAAGGCATCCCATTAAAACACATGAGAAAATGGCAGCAAAGGAGAACACGCCTGTACAAGACTCACTAGCTAAACCGCATTCATGCAGCAGCTCCTTCACGGAGGAGCATCTGGTCGAAGTGCCACAAGCCTGCGATAATCGAGAACAAAGTCGGAGATTACAAACAGAGAAATCAAGATAAGTCCATATGAAAGATGTTGATGAAATGAGGCTTTGATTAAGGAATTAAGCGTGCAGCTGAACGTTTGAGTCATACCATGCCCTTGGCCGAGTCTTCTCAGCTGGGCGACATACTCGGAGATCTTCTTGATGGCTTCCACCTACACAAACACAGGTTTAGATGAGGAAAACCCGGTTGACTACAATCTTTCGTTAGCAATTCGATATACATAGACAGTGAAACAAATTTACCTGTTCACCAAGGTACTCGCTTTCAACGAAATCAGCCAACTGAACATCATTGTTCTTGCAAGCCAACTGCTCATAAAAGTACCAATTGAGAAAATAGTATTTGACAGACAAGATAGAACATCCACAAGTAGTCCTCACAAGAACGAATTATAATGAAACAATGTCTTACACTGTGCAAGTTAAGAAGCTTCCCATTGACCAGTTTTTCCAGGGATAAAGCAAGCTCCATGGCTGCACCAGAACATTGCCACATAAATCAGAAATAAGCATCCAGATTGTAATACGTTTTCGCGTATAGATACACCACCACACAATCCCCTCAATGTGCAGTTATCATGCAACATTCGTCAGCTACGCATACAATCGGGCAATCAACAATTGCAACGAATTAGATTAGAAAATCTCAAAGATATCACATACAACAATCGGCAGGAACTTGCTTACAAAAGAAGATAGTTACAACACGAAAGATGCAGTCTCAAACGAATGTCATCTCGACTCACCATGCAGGGCATCTCCTTTCTCAGCATGATCAAACTCTGATAGCGGCAACAAGATGGACAGCAATTTCACCTTCCCACCTCTTTTGTTCTAAAATACGAAACCAAAACAAAATGCCCCAATCAAACAACAAAACCAACCATTCTTTGCGGGGAACAACAACGCAAATTGTAAGGTCGAACTACCTGGTACTCCATCAATTTCTCAGCGTGCTCACGCTCCTCGTCGCTTGAATCCTTGAAGAACCTATAACAGAGCAAAACAACGCCTCTCAACGACAACGAAATCGAAATCGATAAACGAAAAAAAACGCGACAAAGAGAGCTTACTTGGCAAGACCTTTGAGGGCAACATTGTCCCTATCGAAGTAGGCAAACATGGCATGATACACATAAGATACATTGTACTCCACACTGCCATTTTTTCGAATCGCAAAAAAGAGAAATATTAAAACCAAGTTAGAAAAATTAAAAAAAATATCCATCCTCACACCAAAACAAACAAGAAAACTCGAGAAAGAAAAGGGACGAACTTGATCTGCTCGTTGACGGCGGCCTCGCTCTCATCGGCGTACTTCTGTCTGGCGAGGGACGCCTGGGGGACGGTCGGGACGAGGTCGAGTTCCTTCTTCACCTCCTCGAACGGCTCGAATACGATGCCGGTCAGCGGGCCGCTGTTCGCCCCTCCACCCGCGGCACGGACGACCACCATCCGCCCGCCAGCGGCTGTCGCCGCCCTCCCCTTCACCGGAGCGCACGCCCCGACCGGGCTGTTCACGTGTGGGAGAGGCACCGCAAGTGGCGAAAATCCACGCGAGGACTTGAGCATCATTTTCTTGTTTGCTTTGGTGTGAGGATGGATGGGCGTGACGTTAGAGAGAGGCCGAAATGGGGAATTGGAAATATATTGGGTGCTTTGGCAATGGGTGGCGGGGCGGGGGCCGTTGGATTGGGGGACACGTGGACGGTTCCGGGTTACTGGGGGTACGGGGCGTGTGGCTGGCTCGTGTACAGTTCAGAGTGAGAGGCTACTTTCGGTAAACTGAAAAGGCAACAAGAGATTTTTTTTTTGAGAAATAAAAGGTGACAAGAAATGGGACCTTTTTCTGGGGCATCCCAAATCGTAAAATATTTGGATTTTTTAAATGAAATTTTGGATTTAGATGTCACGAGCCCCTGTTGGGTCGTGGGCGTTGAAAGTTCAGATTGTAACTAAGCTAATAGTTCACGTTGTAGGAACTAGGAAGTGGTTGAGTAGTTTTTTTAAATTTTATTATGGAAATATGGTGAGTCTTGTATTAATTGATTAGTCACATTATAATGAACATGGTTTTAAAAAACGCGGTCCGACCGGTGGTTCGACCGGTTGGACCACGAAACGGGCCCTAGACCGGGTCATTTTTAGGTTTTTGACCGGGGTCTGTACTAACCGGACTAAATCCGGTTGGACCGGCCGATTTTGAGGTCCATCCTGACCGGTAGAACCCGGTTAGTACAAAAATGGGCAAAATTGACTTTTTTTTGTGATTTTCGAGGAAAAAAATTGATTTGACAAATTTATAAAGTAATAAATAAATAAATAAAAGTAGATTTATAGAGTGGAGAGATAAAAAATTAAGTCTACTTTTTTTGTATGGAAAATAAGTATATTTTAACCTACATATATATATTATTTAAAATGTTTAAAAATAAAAAAATTTTGGTCCGACCGGTGGTTCGCCCGGTCGGACCGGGCGACCCGAAGGACGGGAGAAATCCCGGGTCGGCCTCCGGATCGTTTTTTAAAACCATGATAATGAAAGCAAATACATAAACAATAAAATTAGACATAAACATAAAACAATAAAGAATAGACATAGTGTATATGAACCTCAAAGACATTGTGAAAGAGTTAAAATTCATTGTTATAGTATCAGCTACGAGAGCTGATAGTTTCTCAAAAGAGAAGAACCATACCAAACAATTGCTGGCCAAAGTGTTAACTGACTAGCACAAAGTTACATCGAGGATGCAACAGGAAGAAAGGTCGGACAATTCCAACCAAGACGAAATAGCCACGAGCCTGACAAAGATAGACACTAGAATTCGGATAAAGCATAAAGTATTACAGAAATAACATAGATTTAACATAAAATAAGCATAACTAAAAACAAAAATACGAACAACAAACCGGAGGGATGGTGATAATTTTGTAGATCAAACTTTGGATTAAAGGAGAGAAGAAAAGTTTGGACAAGAAAGGGGAAGAGGAACCCAGAAATTGGTCCTGTGTAAAGGGAAGGAGAAGAACTTCCTCTAAAACTTTTTTTGTAAATTTCTACCGTAATAATTACTTCTCTCTTAGCTAATATATACACACATGTATAAAGTGGATGAATGAAATAATAAAAAAGTTAGAAAATTATGTACAATTAATTACAGTTGTTTCGCACACAGGAAGCACTCCCCGACTCTTTAGCTGGACGTGACAAGTGTCCTTTATTGAGACCATTTTTGGTTGAATCATCATGTGCAAAAGATTCCACTTGACACGTCACTTTTGGCTCCATCTTCATTTTAACTAAGGCAGCTGAATGGGCTTCCGAATGGGCTTTTTGTTGGCTGGGCTGAATATCCGGTATTACCCCCCGCAAGTTGGAATATGGATATTGCACATTCCCAACTTGCACATTCCCAACTTGGAGAGCAAGTAGAAATGTTTGTCCTTCAGCAAAGCCTTTATGAATAGATCCGTAAGTTGATCTTCGCTGGGAATATGAAAAAGCTTAATCACTCCTCGTACCAGTCTTTCACGAACAACATGACATTCAATCTCTATGTGTTTTGTTCGTTCGTGAAAGATAGGATTTTCAGTAATGTGGATAGCAGATTGGCTATCGCAGAAAACCAGGCTTGGTCCTGATGGTGGCAATCGCAAATCAGTGAGTAGATATCGCAGCCATTGAATCTCACAACTGACAGAGGCTAGAGCTCTGTATTCAGCTTTCGAAGATGATCTAGAGACTGTAGTTTGTTTCTTTGTACGCCAAGACACAAGTGATTCTCCAAGGAAGATAGCAAAGCCTGTGACAGAGCGTCTGCTAGTAGAACATTTTCCATAATCACTATCACAGTACGCTTTAATATAAAGATTCCTGGTTGCAGAGAAGTAAACACTATAGCCAGGATGTCCTTTCAAGTAGCGCAACCCACGGAAGGTAGCTTTTAAGTGTAAATCAGTTGGACAAGACATGAATTGGCTAAGCTGTTGAACCAGATAAGTAATATCAGGCATGGTGGTGGTGAGATAAATCGGCTTACCAACCAGCTTTCTGTAAGTAGAAAGGCTAACAAATTGATCATCCATCATGTGAAAATCATCATCTTCGCAATATCAGGATTGTCATCAAGTAGTGTGCCAATTTCACTTGACAATCTGCAATTGTACTCCATTGGAGTAGCTGCAGGTTTATAATTAATGTAACACGTTTCTTTGAGGAGCTCTAAACTGTACTTCTTTTGGTTGAGATGGAGTCCATTGGATCGTCTAGCTACTTCAATCCCAAGAAAGTATTTAAGAGGACCAAGATCCTTGAGCTTGAAGCAGTGATGTAAATAGTGTTTAATGTAAATAGTGTTTAATGACATAGACCAGAATAGCAATAAAAGAGTCACTTGTAAGCTTGGTAAATAAAGAGTAATCTGCCATAGATTGAAGAAATCCAGTTGCAAGCAAAGCAGAAGTAAGTTTGGCAAACCACTGTCGGTTGGCCTGCTTCAAACCATAAAGTGATTTCCGTAATCTGCAGACCTTGCCTTGATCTTGAGGAGAAATATGTAATCCAGATGGGAGCTCCATATAAACCTCCTTGTCAAGTTCCCCATTTAGGAAAGCATTATTGACATCGAACTGAATAAGTACCCAATTGTGTTGTACAGCGACTGCCAATAGTAATTTGATGGTTGTAAGTTTTGCTACAAGAGAGAATGTATCCAAAAAGTCCACTCTATAGACTTGTGTATAGCCTTTAGCAACCAATCAAGCTTTATAACATTCAATAGAACCATCAGCTGTGTATTTGATCTTGTACACCCATTTGCACCCAACTGTTTTCTTGTCATGTGGCAAATGAACTAAGTCCCATGTTTGGTTTTGTTTTAAAGTATTTAGTTCAGTATCCATAGCCTGGACCCAATGTTCATGCTGTGAAGCTTCACTATACTTAGTGGGTTCATGGGATCTAAACAAGTTGATACTAAAAGCTCTATGAGACTCAGATAACAAATCAAGTGACAAATAAGAAGAAAAAGGAAAGGAAACAGACCTGCAGGTACTTGGAGAAGGATTGGTAAGCCCGGGTATTAGATTACAAATGTAATCTTCAAGGTACTTGGGGGCCCTTCTGACCCTTGAAGATCGAAGCAAATCATCAGAAAATAGGTGGTTCCAATTCATTGGTATTAGGAACTAAGGGTAAGGGGGGCAGGGGAGGTGACTGACATGTAACTGGAGATTGGGATATGGCGACAGGTTCTGAAATAGAGGCAGGGGAAGTGGAATGGGATGCAGAGGAAGGGAAATGTGATACAGGGTAAGTGCCAGTATCAAACATATCATCTGTGAGTGGAGTAGCAAGAGGAACAGAGATATAAGATGGATCATAAAGGATATAGATAGTAGGATCATATAAATGGCTGTTTTGAAATGGAAAAATGTCTTCATGAAGAACAACATCTCTTGAAATGATCACTCTATGACTTTGGAGATCATAAAGTTTGTACCCCTTTACCCCAAAAGGATGGCCAAGAAAAACATGAGGCTTTGATCTTGGATCAAATTTGGTTCTGTGATGCACCAATGTGGACGCATAACAAAGGCAACCAAAGACCCGTAGATGATCTAGTCTAGGTGGTTTGTTAAACAATGTTTCATGTGGTATTTTGTTTTGTAAAATAGCAGATGGAATGCGATTGATTAAAAATGTGGCATGGAGGATGCAATCACTCTATAAGATGAGGGGTAAGTGTGCATAAATAAGTAAAGAGCGTGCTACATTAAGAAAATGTTGGTGTTTTCTTTCAACGCGACCGTTTTGTTGTGGAGTGTAAATGCAACTCATTTCATGGATTATGCCCTTTTCTTGAAAGAAACCTGACATGATGAATTCTGTGCTTTGATGAGTGCAAAAAACTTTAATTCGTTTGTTGAATTGAGTGACAACAAATTCATAAAAGTTAGAGAGTAGAACACGTACTTCTGCCTTAGATTTTATTAAAAATACCCAAGTGGTTCGAGAGAAGTCATCCAATATAGTCAAAAAGTAGGAAAGACCATTGTATGAGGGAGTGTGAAACTTGCCCCATGTATCAACATGCACTAAATCAAAAGGTTCAGAAGCTTTACTTGAACTAAGAGGGAATGAAAGTCTCTTGTGTTTGGAGAGGTGACAAATCTCACAATGACTATCTACTTTGGAGGAAATGCTAGGATATATATGCTGTAAGTGTTCTAATTTTGAAGCTGGTAAATGACCTAACCTGGTATGCCAAAGATCAAATTGATTATGGATAAGGCAGAGGGTGTGAGCAGATGGATGGGGACCAAGAACAAAACAATTCTGATGATGTGCTTCGATGATTGATGAGTGTGAAAACATTCATTGTTTGCGTATGTTTTAGCATTGAATTCCAATCGTTTCTAGTAGGTTTACGTGTTATTCGATGTTAATATCTCTTATTTCGTATTATGTTAGTTTTCGTGTAACCTCTTAATTTTTATTGTGTTTCTTTCATGTTTATTGCTAGAAGCCCTTGTGAGATGAGAGGGAGGATGTTGGTGCACCATTGGTTCGTGTTGAAGTCTATCGGAGTAGCCTAAAAGATTGACGCTTGATCGGGCACTCGAAGATGTGGGCGAGTTTGACCTCTTGTGACTTAAATGCAGATAACTTTCTCATCCAAAGACCAATGAAGGCAAACTCAGTGGCTCCGGAAAGAAGACATCCTGGGCTACATATTTGTCTCTAATGGGCTTCTTCAAATTCGAAGCCCAAAAGGGATAAAAATCACGTCCAAAGTCGAGCTTTAATTCTGCCAGCAATCTGTACGAATTTGGCCGAAAATTCAAGGACCATTATAGACCATGATTGCCTTTCTTTCTTTCACATGGCTGGAAACTTGAGTGCCTTGTATAAATAATTCTCCTTGGTGTTCCTTGTTGGAAAGAAGAGCTTTCCACCTCCAAAGTGGAGCTTTCCACCTCCAAAGTGCTTTCCACCATCAAAAGAGAGGCTTTCCAACTCAAAAGAGAGAATATTCATCCATCCACCTTCTCTTTTGATGGATGAGTGGAGAAAAAGCTCTCATCTCATTCACTATAAATAGAGGAGGGAATTGCTCTCTTTGAGATATCTAGTTTTTGAAGAATATAGTTGGAGATTGAGAGTTGTGAGGAATACCAAGAAGGAGTACCATTGGAGGAATGCTAGAAGGAAGCTTGAAGAAGGATGCTTGAGGAAGCTCTTGACCACATCTTGAGTTTTCTCTATCTCTCTCTTTAATGTTATTTTCTATCATTTTCTTGTATAAATTTTCTTCTTGTATGAACATGACTTGTGAGTAGTTTTTCTTGTGAGTACGATGCTTTAATTATGTGATTACTTATCTATGTTGGGTTATGGTTTGATCATCTTTCGTAGTAGTTGTCAATCGATGATCGTAATGCTTAATCTAACTTGATCACTTAGATTATGATGTTAGTTGATGATAGTGGACCGAAAGGCATTAAATTCAACGGAAGGATCAATTGACATATTCTTAGGTATTAATGAGACATCTTGATACTAAGGGATAACCCACGAGGAGTTAACTTTATAATTGAGTTTAGCTTAGTTCACGATCTAATTAATGAGCGAAAGCGTTAGTTGGTATTCGTGAACTATTCTAGCTTAGTTTTATCGGCCTAATGAGCGAAAGCGTTAGGAGGATGCACTAGAACACTCCGGGTACTAGTTAGAACTTCATAAATAACCATGATCTTGACATAGATAGGTAGTCCATAAAAGCATCGTGCTCTCTTTATTTCATTAAGTACAAACCGTCTTTCTACATTTCTTAATTGACTTATTGTCTTGCAACCTCATATCATTCTTTACTTTACGAACTTGTTTCAATTTGGCTACATACGATTGATTGTTTCAATTTTCATGTTCTATCTCTCTCAGTTCAAGAACCTTACTTATACACTATACTATTTGTTTGTGCGTTAAATTGCTTGTCAATTTTGCGTACGTCAAATTGGCGCCGTCGACACGGAACTGAGATTTTAGGACATAAAACCAAAAGTAATTGGTTTTGTGTACAGCATATTTGCTGATTTTGTGCACTCGCTTTTGCGAGTCTTTTTAGTGCATGCCAAGAACCCGGAGTGCAGGACTTGGCCCTGACACAAACGCCTTACCTGTGATTGACATCAATATACTCGAAAGGAGAATTAGGCGTGAAAGGAGAGACCAATCCAGATCCATGGCACAAAATCAGGATGATAATGACGAGGCGACCCAAGCTCTTTATGACGCTACTTTGGAAGCAACCCAAGCCCTTGCAGGTGCGCCACGAAGAAGGACCCTGCTGGAATCATCCGTTCCGACATGGAATGGGAATCCTAATGGGTTGCAATAACCACCAATAGGAGCCCACTCATTCCAGATCCCAGCAGCCATTGTGGGATTACTGCAAAATTCTGTCCAGTTTTATGGATTATCGAGTGAAGATCCTCAAGACCATCTTTCTCGATTCGAGGATATATGCAATATCATGAAGTTTCACGGAATAGATGATGACGTCTTGAAGCTACGTCTCTTTCACTTCTCTCTGAAGGATCGAGCTCGTGTATGGTACAACAAGTTAAAAGGAGAGACAATAAGGAGTTGGACAGACTTAGCCCATGCTTTCCTGCGAAAGTCCTTCTCCATGGCCAAGTCGGCCAAACTCTTGCAAGAAATCAACACCTTTGTCCAAAGAGATGGGGAGAGCATCTATGAAGCTTGGGAGAGATTCACAGATCTCCAAGGAGCTTTCCCTCAACATGGCATATCACAGGAGAACCTCATGAAGATCTTCTACAATGGGTTAGATGGCCCATCTCGTGATCATATTGATGCCTCATCTCAAGGGGTGTTCTTAAGAAATACTGCTGACGAAGCCACTCGTTTGATGGAGGAGATGGCAGAAGTCAATGGCATGTGGCCAAAGGAGCGTGCCAGAATACCACACAGAGGAGCAACCCGAGGGATACTGGAAGTGGATAGCAACACCAAGCTCGAAGCCAGGCTTGAGGCCCTTACCAGAAGATTTGAAGACCTGGCTAAAAGCAAGGAAAAGATAGCTGCAGTGCAAGATGTTTGTGAACTTTGCAAAGAAAAGCATCCCACCAACGACTGTCCAGTATTGGAAGAAATTCAAGCTGTCGCTGATAGGCAACCAGGAGGGTTAGGTTACTCCAACCAAAGTCAACCAAATTTCTCTCGATTTGGAAGGCAGCCATACAACACTGGCACTCAGCAAGAGCCTAGAAAACCATATGTGGGAGATCAAGTCAAAATAATGGGAGATAAGATCGACCAGTTGGTGGGCGACCAAGTCAATGTCTTCGCAAAGATCGACCAGCTAGTTGGAGTAGTCCAGTAGTCTATTCAGCAACAATCCATAACTGTGCAGCGGATGGATCGTTGTGAAGTATGACAGCAAGAGATTGAGACATTCCTCAAAGGGCAGGCAACACAACTCAAAAAGATGGAAATTGAACTTGGAAACTTAGCTGCAGCAAATACTCGACGACCGATAGGTTCACTACCAAGCAACACAGAGGCTAACCCAAGAGGAGATGTCAAAGCTGTTACTCTGAGAAGTGGCAAGGAGATCGAAGGAGCCTCTACGACATCCAAAGAGAAGGAGAAAGTGAAGGAGAAAGAGAAGGAAGAAGAGCTAGTTCAGCCCATTGAAGAAGAGGAATTTTATGTTCCTCCACCACCAAGAATTCCACCTCCACCGTTTCCTCAACGACTCAAGAAGAAACCAATGGAAGATAAAAGATTCATTGGTTTTATTGAAAAGATGAAGGGTATTCAGATAAGTGTCTCTTTCTTGGAGATGCTTGATCAAATGCCGCATTATGCCAAATTCCTCAAAGGACTCCTCACCAATAAGAAGAAGTGGGACAAAGAAGAAACGATATCTCTAACCGTCAATTGCAACTCACTCATCTCCAAGGATTTGCCGGCTAAGCTTAAGGATCCAGGGAGTTTTACTATCCCTTGTTTTATTGGTGATGTTAAATTTCCTAAGTGCTTGTGTGATCTTGGTGCCAGCATTAACCTCATGCCGTTAACTATCTTCAGGCAACTAGGACTTGGAGACCTTAAGCCAACAGAGATGCGTCTTCAGCTAGCAGACCAGACTGTCAAGAGACCACATGGAATTGCGGAGGATGTGCTAGTCAAATTCGAGCAATTCTATGTTCCAGCAGATTTTGTAGTCTTGGACTTCGACCCAGACAAGAATTGTCCTCTTCTCCTAGGAAGGCCATTCCTCAACACCAGCCGTGCCTTAATCGATGTCAATGGAGGGAAGCTAACTCTACGTGTTGGGGAAGAAACAATAGAGTACCAAATGGCCAAAGCAATGCAGCACCACCGCGATGATGAAGATTGCCTGCGCATCGATACGATGCCCGATGAAATGCTTTATTCTGAAGAACAGTGGAGCTGGTCTTTGACAGAGGAAGAAGAGGCAGAAACCCTTGAACAAGTGCACGAAGTTGAAGAGGCCGAAGAAAATGAAGAAGTAGACAAAGAGGAGGAAAAATTAGAGCTTGCATTTTACAAGGGGGCTCCTACGCTACCATCCACTGTTAAAGCCCCCGCTGTGGAGCTGAAAGAGTTACCTCCTCACTTGCGATATGCTTTCTTAAGAGAAGGAGGAAGGCTGCCAATAATTATCTCCAACAAGCTTACTCCGGAGCAAGAAGAGCAAGTTCTTACACTGGTGAACAAAAGAATCAAGGCCATGGGATGGCAAATTTCTGATATCCATGGAATTAGCTCTGACATTGTGATGCACCGCATCAACATGGAGGAAGGGTCAAAGCCCAGGGCCGATCGTCAACGAAGACTAAATCCAAACATGAGAGAGGTTGTGAAAAAAGAGGTAATCAAACTTCTCGATGCTGGAATTATTTATCCTATTTCAGATAGCGAATGGGTGAGCCCTATCCAATGTGTGCCCAAGAAAGGAGGTATGACGGTGCAAACTAATGAGGAAGGGGAACTCATCTCAACAAGAGTAGTTACTGGGTGGCGTGTATGCATCGACTACAGAAAACTCAATGCCGCTACTCGGAAGGATCACTTTCCTCTTCCCTTTATTGATCAAATGTTGGAGCGTATTGCTGGACATGCCTACTACTGCTTCCTAGATGGTTATTGCGGGTATAATTAGGTACTCATCTATCCTGGAGACCAAGATAAGACTACTTTCACTTGTCCTTTTGGCACTTTTGCATACAGGAGAATGCCTTTTGGTCTGTGCAATGCTCCTGCCACTTTTCAACGGTGCATGATGGCAATCTTTTGGGGGATGAATGAAGACATCATGGAGGTTTTCATGGATGATTTCTCTGTCTTTGGAGATTCGTTTGAATGTTGCCTCCACAACTTGGATAGAGTACTCAAGAGATGCGAAGAAAAGAAGCTCGTGCTTAATTGGGAGAAATGTCATTTTATGGTGGAAGAAGGCATAGTATTGGGTCACAAGATCTCAAAGGCTGGAATTGAAGTTGATCGTGCCAAGACCGAGGCGATCGAAAAAATGCAACCACCGACGACGGTAAAGGGCATCCGCGCATTCCTAGGACATGCAGGGTTTTATCGACGCTTTATAAAGAAATTCTCTTCTATTGCAAAACCCTTGACTAACCTCTTGAATAAGGATGTCACCTTTGAGTTTGACGATTCTTGTCTAAGTGCTTTCAGGACACTCCAAGAAGCATTGGTCACCGCTCCAATTATTACTTCACCATTGTGGGACCTCCCATTTGAGCTTATGTGCGATGCAAGCAATGATGTCTTGGGTTGTGTCCTCGGACAACGAAAGGAAGGGCGACTGCATGTCATCTATTATGCAAGTCGTGTTCTCGCTGGAGCACAACTTAACTACACCACCACGGAAAAAGAGCTACTTGCGGTGGTGTATGCTTGTGACAAATTCAGGCCTTACTTGTTAGGCTCTAAAGTCATCATCTACACCGACCACGCAGCCTTGAGGTACCTCTTTGCTAAACAAGATGCAAAACCCCGACTTATCCGTTGGATTTTACTTTTACAGGAATTCGATCTAGTGATTAAGGATAAGAAGGGCACGGAGAACGTGGTCGCAGATCACTTGTCCCGCTTGGAGTACAACGATGGAATGGAAAAGGAAGGAAGAATTCTCGAATACTTCCCAGATGAAGCTTTGTTCTATGTCCAAGCAGTGGCGCCTCCTTGGTATGCGGATTTTGCCAACTATTTGGTGAGTGAAGTCATGCCCGAAGACTTGAGCTACCCTCAGAGAAAGAAGTTCCTCAGTGATGTGCGTTTCTATGTGTGGGATGAGCCATATCTATTCAGGAGATGTGTGGATGGCCTTCTACGACGATGTATTCCAGACGAGGAAATACCATCTATTCTCCAAGAGTGTCATGGATCAGTTTACGCTGGACACTTCGGAGCATCAAGAACAGCTTCACGAGTTCTTGAGTGTGGGTTCTATTGGCCTACAATTTTCAAAGATGCAAGAGCATTCACTGAGCATTATGATCGTTGTCAACGAACAGGTAATATTTCTCGACGAGATGAAATGCCCCAGTCTGGTATTCTAGAGGTTGAGCTGTTTGACGTGTGGGGGATCGACTTCATGGGTCCTTTCCCTCCCTCTAAAAGTAACAAGTACATCATTGTCGGAGTCGACTACGTCTCCAAATGGGTAGAGGCGTGGGCTACTCCAACAAACGATGCCAAGGTGGTCTTACGATTCCTCAAGCAGCTCTTCGCCCGATTCGGTGTTCCTCGTGCAATCATCAGTGATGGCGGTTCACACTTCTGCAACCAACCTTTTGCCACGCTTCTCCAGCGCTATGGAGTCACTCATAAGGTTGCCACACCTTATCATCCTCAAACCAGTGGTCAAGTTGAAGTATCTAATAGGGAGCTGAAGAAAATTCTAGAAAAGACAGTGAGCTCAGCACGGAAAGATTGGTCGGGTAAGCTTGATGATGCCTTATGGGCTTACCGCACTGCTTTCAAAACCCCTATAGGCACAACACCATATCGCCTGGTCTACGGCAAGGCGTGTCACCTCCCAGTAGAGCTTGAACACCGAGCATTTTGGGCAATCAAGACATTGAACTACGACTACAAGCTCGCGGGAGAACGCCGGGTGCTGCAACTCCAAGAACTCGAGGAACTCCGCTCAAGTGCCTTTGAAAGTGCACGGCTCTATAAAGACACCACCAAAAAGAGGCACGACGCACGTATTGGAGCCAAGGACTTTCGGGTTGGTCAACAAGTACTCCTCTATAATTCGCGCTTAAAGCTGTTCCCCGGAAAATTGAAATCAAGATGGAGTGGACCATTCGAGATTGTCAATGCCGCCCCTCATGGAGCCATTGAAGTGAAGAATCTGGAGGGCCAAACATTCAAAGTCAATGGTCAGCGGTGCAAGCTATACCTAGGGAGCAAGATGGAGCGCGCTCGAGAAGTGCAAACTTTGCTCCCTCCATCCGCACCTTAGCCTCAGGGAGCAGTCCACTTCTCTTTCTTTTACTTTTCATTTTTTTTCATTTGTGTTATTTAATGTGATGTTTCGTTTTGTGTGTTGCCCCCACATTGAGGACAATGTGTCATTTAAGTGTGGGGGTGAGAGGTTCCACGTAGGAATGATTTGATGAGTATAGCATGATTTTTTCAAAATTTGACCCCCCTCAAATTATTAAACTTATGTTAGAAGATTGCCACATACCTAGTTAGGGATTGAACTCGAGCACTAAGATTAGAAACTTATAGAAACCTCACCCTCGGTTGCTTAAACTAGTGGTCTCACTATGTATACTTGCCTAGAGGGTTGACGAATAAACCTTGTGAGGAACTTTGAGCCGAAGGTGGAGACAACAGTCTCTATACATTAATGAGGTTCCTACTTGAGTCCAGTTGATTGAGGTATCCGACTAGTACTTGACATAATCTTGGTTGTGTGTGCGTTAGTGGGATGACGGGGGCAAATTTTTTTGACATTAAGCCCAGAGCTGTAGAGATAAAAATCCCTTGAATCCATTGCTTTAACCCATTGAGCCTAGCCATTCTTTGATCATATTATATGTAAGCCAATTTTAAGCCTTATACCTACTATCCTCCCGACCTTTGGTCATTTGATCCGTGGACGCATAGGTTGGGGATAATATGTATTGGGATTAGTTGAAAACTTGGTGTTGATATGCGTTTAATCTGTTTTGATGAGTGTGATTGAGAGGGAGGAAGCAAAAAAAAAAAAAGATCGATTTGTTGCCTAGTAAATGTCAAGTTTGTGAAAAAAAAGAAGAAGAAGAAGAAAAGAAATAAAAAGTGGTGAAAAAGAGAAGTAAAAAATGGAATAAGGCATGAATAAGATGGCATGACTCGATCTACACGGTCTTAGGAAATGGGTGAATTGGGGAGTGTGCTTGAATTATTTATGGTGAGGATGTTTAGAATAGACGAGTGTCTAGTTTGCATTTGTACAATGTCCTCGGATTGGGTGGTTTAACTACTATCCAGATATTTTATCTCACCTGTACCTCAGCCCCATTACAACCCGAATGAAAGTCCCCCTGATCACAAGCAATCTCACGACTTTGAGACATTGTTGAGTAGGACGTCGGATACTTTGAAAAAAATCGGCCATGTACGTGAGAGATAGGAAGTTAACCACTTATAAATTGCGAGCGAAAAATTTCCGAACCTCTGAGTGGTCAACCTTCTAGTGTATTTTACATAGTGTTAATACTTGGTTAAATAATCTAGAGGTGAGGTGTCTACCGGTTCTTACTTTTTGTGTTTTGGTTAATGAACTAGCTAGGTTATAAGGTGATCTGTTGATGTGAGTTTGAGATTTTGAGGGGAGTTAAATTTTGAATTAATCACGCCAAGTCTTTCCCTTATTGCGTTTTGATTTCTCTCGTGATGTTGTTTAGTATTCCATGGTTGAGTTTGCTTGAGGACAAGCAATGATTCAAGTATGGGGGTGTGATGAGTGTGAAAACATTCATTGTTTGCATATGTTTTAGCATTGAATTCCTATCGTTTCTAGTAGGTTTACGTGTTATTCGATGTTAATATCTCTTATTTCGTATTATGTTAGTTTTCGTGTAACCTCTTAATTTTTATTGTGTTTCTTTCATGTTTATTGCTAGAAGCCCTTGTGAGATGAGAGGGAGGATGTTGGTGCACCATTGGTTCGTGTTGAAGTCTATCGGAGTAGCCTAAAAGATTGACGCTTGATCGGGCACTCGAAGATGTGGGCGAGTTTGACCTCTTGTGACTTAAATGCAGATAACTTTCTCATCCAAAGACCAATGAAGGCAAACTCAGTGGCTCCGAAAAGAAGACATCCTGGGCTACATATTTGTCTCTAATGGGCTTCTTCAAATTCGAAGCCCAAAAGGGATAAAAATCACGTCCAAAGTCGAGCTTTAATTCTGCCAGCAATCTGTACGAATTTGGCCGAAAATTCAAGGACCATTATAGACCATGATTGCCTTTCTTTCTTTCACATGGCTGGAAACTTGAGTGCCTTGTATAAATAATTCTCCTTGGTGTTCCTTGTTGGAAAGAAGAGCTTTCCACCTCCAAAGTGGAGCTTTCCACCTCCAAAGTGCTTTCCACCATCAAAAGAGAGGCTTTCCAACTCAAAAGAGAGAATATTCATCCATCCACCTTCTCTTTTGATGGATGAGTGGAGAAAAAGCTCTCATCTCATTCACTATAAATAGAGAAGGGAATTGCTCTCTTTGAGATATCTAGTTTTTGAAGAATATAGTTGGAGATTGAGAGTTGTGAGAAATACCAAGAAGGAGTACCATTGGAGGAATGCTAGAAGGAAGCTTGAAGAAGGATGCTTGAGGAAGCTCTTGACCACATCTTGAGTTTTCTCCATCTCTCTCTTTAATGTTATTTTCTATCATTTTCTTGTATAAATTTTCTTCTTGTATGAACATGACTTGTGAGTAGTTTTTCTTGTGAGTACGATGCTTTAATTATGTGATTACTTATCTATGTTGGGTTATGGTTTGATCATCTTTCGTAGTAGTTGTCAATCGATGATCGTAATGCTTAATCTAACTTGATCACTTAGATTATGATGTTAGTTGATGATAGTGGACCGAAAGGCATTAAATTCAACGGAAGGATCAATTGACATATTCTTAGGTATTAATGAGACATCTTGATACTAAGGGATAACCCACGAGGAGTTAACTTTATAATTGAGTTTAGCTTAGTTCACGATCTAATTAATGAGCGAAAGCGTTAGTTGGTATTCGTGAACTATTCTAGCTTAGTTTTATCGGCCTAATGAGCGAAAGCGTTAGGAGGATGCACTAGAACACTCCGGGTACTAGTTAGAACTTCATAAATAACCATGATCTTGACATAGATAGGTAGTCCATAAAAGCATCGTGCTCTCTTTATTTCATTAAGTACAAACCGTCTTTCTACATTTCTTAATTGACTTATTGTCTTGCAACCTCATATCATTCTTTACTTTACGAACTTGTTTCAATTTGGCTACATACGATTGATTGTTTCAATTTTCATGTTCTATCTCTCTCAGTTCAAGAACCTTACTTATACACTATACTATTTGTTTGTGCGTTAAATTGCTTGTCAATTTTGCGTACGTCAATGATGTATAGCCCATTTTCTTCCTTAGCATTACCAATCGTTCTCAAAGTGTTCGGGTCCAGTATAAGACAAGAAGCAGCCTTGAAGTGAAGAGTGTAAGAGCAATGCTTCATTAACTTACTAACTGAAATTAAATTAAAAGTAAAAGATGGAACATAGAGTACATTGGTCAATAATAACTGCGAATTTAGCTGAACTCTGCCTATATGTGTGGCTTGTGCGTGATGACCATTTGGGAGACCAATGTAGACATGTTTTAGTGGAGAATGCGAAAGAAAAGAGGATAGTGAGAGAAGCTCTGGCCGTAAGTTGATATAGGAAGCTCCGGCCGGCCTCGAGAGAAAGCGAAGAGGAGGAGAGCCTGAGACTGAGACCAAGGAACTTCGGCCCTGAGGTGTGCTTTGGGCCTTGTAAAAGCTGACTATGGGCTTATGTTGGGTCTTACAGCAACTGAGGAGCAGGGAGAGGGATCGAGTGGTGGTTGGCGGCTAGTGGTGAGCTTCTGCGACGACGGTCGAGGTGGTTGACAGCAGCTGGAGCTGTGGACGGCTGGAGCAGAGGGTGGCTGGACTTGCTTCGGCCTGGGTCAGAGCTGTGTACCAAGCAGAGGGCGCCTGATGGATGCATCTGGAGCAGCAAGCTTGAGCTTGAAAGGCTGGACAGATCAAACAGAGCAACAGCCTGAGCTCTAGTAGCGAGCTGGCAAGTTAGTGGCCAAGAAATAGAGGAAATAGAGGAAACTTAAAGGTGGTGAGACGAGCGTGTCAAGGCCCCTCAAAATAACTGATATTTTGCAGCACACTAATTTGTAGCAAGCAAAGGAAGTATCGAGTCAGATCCAAGGAGGTACGAATACTTAATTAATCTAACTATTAAAACAAAAGTAAAAAGGGAAAGTTTTGTGAGATCCAAGATCAAACAAATTCAAGGAACACAAATGAGAGTAGTGAATAAAATCAATTAGAGAAAATAGTAGATTCGAGATTGGAGTACCACGATAAGTTGGTTGATCGCTGGATCACAAAAGATAATCTAACAAATGTAGCAAGTAGGGGTAAATCTCCTGCAACTGCAAAGAGACCACAAACATCAATATCAACTAGCCAAACGACCGCCTAACTAATTGTTTACCACCCAATAGACAGAATATCAACCGATTTTAACCTATAAGGCGATAGCATTAATAATGGATGTTCCTACTCCTAGCGATTATACTCAAAACTGATATTTCACAGCTCACTAATTTATAGCAAGCAAGAAAAGTACCGAGTCAGATCCAAGGAGGTTCGAATACTCAATTAATCTAACTATTAAAACAAAAGTAAAAAAGTTAAGTTTTGTGAGATCCAAGATCAAACGAAATCAACGAACATAAATGAGAGTAGTGAGTGAAATCAATAAGAGAAAATGATAGATTCGAGATTGGAGTACCACGATAGGTTGGTTGATCACTGTATCACAAAAGATAATCTAACACATGTAACAAGTAGGGGTAAATCTCTCGCAATCGCAAAGAGACCACAAACATCAATATCAACTAGACAAACGACCGCCTAACTAATTGTTTACCACCTAATAGACAGAATATCAACCGATTTTAACCTATAAGGTGATAGCATTAAGAATGGATGTTCCTACTCCTAGCAATTATACTCAAAACCTTGGTATCTACAAACTAGCCTTACTTATTCCTAGTTAATTAGTTTGGCAACGACTGTTCCTTGCTGAATTAACCTTGCTCCTCGTTCAATTCCTCACTGCAACCACTAATCAAGAATCAATGGCAAATATATTCTAGAGTAAATCTACAACCGCAAACTATTTAAGAACAATAATAAGCACAAAGAATAAGTAAATACTACTGAATTAAATTGAATAACCAAGATTCTCACAACCAAAATCTGGGTTTCCTCCCTCGAATCAACCTAGAGGTTTAGTTTCTCATAGTTTTTGCAAAGACAAAAATATCAAAAGTATTTGTTCTCTGGAATAAAAAGATTTCGTAAAAACTAAGTCTAGAGGCTTATATATAAGTTCTCCTAACTTTAAAAACCTACAAGGATCGTCCACAGAGTCCTGAGCGATGCAAAAGACCGAATTTTTAATATTGCCCCGAATAATCGTCAATAAAATCTGCCAAATCAGCCTTCAGTATTTTGGTCATAACTTCCTTTTCTGACCTCCAATTTTTGCGTACTTTATATCCACGAAAAGAGGAAAGAAATTTATTCAATTGGTTAGCTAATAGGCATGATCTAATTCGGCTTTGAAATTGACCAAAATACCCTTCCAAATCAGCTATCCCTGCTAGACTCCTTCAAGTATAATTCTTTATAAATTTACCTCCTTTTCCTACAAATTAGCACAAAGAACCCATTAGTCACCCAAAACTCAAAAGATTACTAAAACGATACTAAACTAAAGATAAAAGTACGAAAATGACTCGAAATTCTATGTGTTTAATGCGTGTTTTAGACGCACATCATGGTGGCTGGTGGATTTGTGGTGGGTGGGGGGTTGTTTGGGGGTTTGGGTTGGCTAACTGCAGAGCTTTAGAAAAAGGGTATAAAATTCTAGTTTTAGTTAGATGCTTGAGTGAGTGAGAGAGAGAGAGAGAGATATATATATATATATATATATATATATATATAATAGTTATTAAACTGGTTATGTGGTTTCTTAACTTCCTCTAGTATAAAGAGGATGAACGTATGATGTAAGGGTATAATAATTACTTGTTAGGTTGCGCCTTTAAAACCTTTCTCAAATTTGGTCTAACGGACTAGAATGTGTGATGTAAGAGAATGAAAAAGAATACTACTCATTCGTTCTTAGAAATTTTTTGTTGTTCCCTCTATACCAAGTTATCACCAATTCAAGGAGTGCCAACCGGTGCCCTCCTTTTTCTCTTTCAAATATTTTGTCAAGGCTCAAAATTTTTTAGCACTCGTTAGCTTTCTTTTAAGCCATAGATGACCTTGTTTTCTTGGACTTTCATCTACCACTTTCGTCTTCCTCTCCTTCATTATTTTCTTCCTTTTTTATATATTTTTTTGGTCTACTTGGACACAATTAAGCAAACCCACCTTAGGTCTAACCAGATAACCTTCCAAGAGCCACTCATATTCAGTAGTAGCTGGCCCACTCAGCCAAGCCCCGGCCTAGACCTGGCCATTGTTAAAATCCAATTTGTGATTTTATAAAAATTTGATTCGATTTGTTCGAGATTCGATTCGTCCAAAATTTGATTTGAATTTGTCATTAGACAAATTGAATACGGTTCAAAAATTTTATAATTCTTCGAACTTGACGAATTGGATTCAAATTTGATTTGAGTCAAATTCGTGTTTGATTCGAATTCATCCATATTTGGTTGAAAGAATTAAATAAATAGTGTTGACGTGAAAGGAGGACAAATAGGGAGAAACTGAAATTTTAAAACCCCCTCCCCCCTTTTTCTTTTTCCCCGTGTTTGATGGACAAGCCAGGAGAGAACACCCCTCTGCAAGACTGACTAGCTAAATGGCATTCATGCAGCAGCTCCTTCACGGAGGAGCATCTGGTCGAAGTGCCACACGCCTGCGATCATCGAGTACAAAGTCGGAGGTTATAAACAGAGAAATTAAGATAAATCCATATGAAAGATGTCGATGAAATGAGGCTTTGATTAAGGAATTAAGCGTGCAGCTGAACGTTTGAGTCGTACCATACCCCTGGCCAAGTCTTCTCAGCTGGGCGACATACTCGGAGATCTTCTTGATGGCTTCCACCTACTTGGTATAGATTCTATCTTTGTTGTTGTTGACAGGTTATCAAAGATGGCACACTTTATTCCTTGTAAGAAGACCACGGATGCACCTGGAGTTTCCAAGTTATTCTTTAGAGAACTAGTTCGACTTCATGGAATTCCAAGAACCATCACTTCTGATCGTGACACTAAGTTCCTTGCTAGCTTCTGGATGACGTTATGGAGGATGTTTGATGCAACATTGCAATTCAGCTCTACTGCCCACCCTCAAACTGATGGGCAGACAGAAGCTACCAATAGGACACTTGGAGGGCTGCTTCGGAGTCTTTGTCATAACCAACAACGTCAATGGGACCTAACTTTGCCTATTGCTGAGTTTGCTTACAATGGGGCTGTTCACATGTCTACGGGCCATTCCCCATTCTCTTTGGCATACACGAACGTCATGTGGTTGATGTTTCATCAGTCCCAAAGCCTGCCCGTGCTAATCAGGCTGCAATATCTTATGCTGAGCACGTGAATTCAATTTTAGAGGCTGTCAAGACACTGCTGGAGGTGACCTACCAGAAGGAGAAGCAACTTGCGGACCGTCATCGACGTGTCCAGATATTCCAGCCTGGCGAACAAGTTATGGTGTATTTTCAGAAAGAAAGGATGCCATCTAATATGGGTGGTAAGCTCCAACAGAAGAAATTTGGGCCTTACAAGATTCTTAGGCGTGTCAATGACAATGCTTATGTGGTGGATCTTCCTGAAGAGTTTGGTGTATCCAAGACATTCAATGTGGCAGAATTGACACCATATTTCGACCCTCTACCATCACCCTCTAGATTGGCCGCTCGGGACTAGCTTGTTTTCAGTGAGGGGAGAATGCCGTAGGGACGTCCAAATGCATCCATAATAATAAGTGACTTTCAAAATCCACATATCTTTATGGTCTATAATTAGAATAAATGACCTTTCAAGGTCTAATGCATGTATCCATGCATCTAGTGCATGTATTTTCGTTCCTTAAGTCCCTATATAAAGGGAATGCTATTGTAATAATTTACATTCAGAAATAATATCAGAATTATCAAGACTTTGTCTTCCTTTCTTAGGGTGCATCCTTGTTGCTACAAATTGTTCCTTGCCCTTGGCTGGCCGTCCTTTATAGGACAAACCTTCCATTTCGCCGACGGAAGTCGCGAGTGGTAGGAGTTACCCTTGTTACCAAAGTCTTGATTAGTTCGCTTCCGTTATGCTATGGCATAATTTTACCCGTTATTTAGTTAATAATCGCTGTGTCCAGTAGTTTTTTTCAAGGAAGATATTTGTACTTTCTTTGATTATACTTTATAATCCCATCACGTTGATTTTGTATAGCCGCCTTTACCAACAAGATGTCCTTTTGAAGATTAAGATAATTGAAAAAAAAAATCCAAGAAAATGAGTTATTTTCTGAGCAGTTTTTTAAAATTTTTTTTACCTTAATCCATAATATTTTAGAAAAGCACTCTGATCACGAAATTTAAGAAGGTCCTAGTTTAACATCTGCAGTTTAAAGGTCCATCTCCTTGAATGAAAGGGATGCCAGCTTTTGTCTTAAAAGGCACCCATTAAACACATGAGAAAATGGCGGCGAAGGAGAGAGCACCCCTCTACACGACTGACTGGCTAAACCGCATTCATGCTGCAGCTCCTTCACGGAGGAGCATCTGGTTGAAGTGCCACACGCCTACGATAATCGAGAACAAAGTAGGAGGTTACGAACAGAGAAATCGAGATAAATCCATATTGAAAGATGTCGATGAAATGAGGCTTTGATTAAGGAATTAAGCGTGCAGCTGAACGTTTGAGACATACCATGCCCTTGGCCGAGTCTTCTCAGGTGGGTGACATACTCGGAGATCTTCTTGATGGCTTCCACCTACACAGGCACAAGTTGAGATGAGAAAACCCAGTTGACTACAATCTTTCATTAGCAATTCGATATTCGTAGACAGTGAAGGAGTAGAACAGATTTACCTGTTCACCGAGGTACTCGCTTTCAACGAAATCAGCCAATTGAACATCATTGTTCTTTGAAGCCAGCTGCTCATAAAAGTACCAATTGAGAAAATGGATAGAACATCCAGAAGCAGTAACACAGGAACATAATATAATGAAACAATGTCTTACACTGTGCAAGTTAAGAAGCTTCTCATTGACCAGTTTCTCCAGGGATAAGGCAAGCTCCATGGCTGCAACAGAACATGCCACATATAAATCAGAACTAAGCATCCAGATCGTAATACGTTTTCACTTATGGATGCACCAGCGCACAATCCCCTCAATGTGCAGTTAACATTGGGCAATCAACAGTTGCATCGAATTGGATTCGAGAATCTCAGAGATACCGCATAACACAATCGGCAGGAACTTGGTTACAAGAGAAGATAGTTACAAGTTACAACACGAAAGATGCGATCACAAACGAATGTCATCTCGACTTACCATACAGGGCATCTCCTTTCTCAGCATGATCAAACTCCGAAAGTGGCATCAAGATGGACAGCAATTTCACCTTCCCACCTCTTTTGTTCTAAAATACGAAACCAAAACAAAATGCCCCAATCAAACAACAAAACCAACCATTCTTTGCGGGGAACAACGACGCAAATGGTAAGGTCGAACTACCTGGTACTCCATCAACTTCTCAGCGTGCTCGCGCTCCTCGTCGCTTGAATCCTTGAAGAACCTATAACAGAGCAAAACAACGCCTCTCAACGACAACGAAATCGAAATCGATAAACGAAAAAAAACGCGACAAAGAGAGCTTACTTGGCAAGACCTTTGAGGGCAACATTGTCCCTATCGAAGTAGGCAAACATGGCATGATACACATAAGATACATTGTACTCCACACTGCCATTTTTTCGAATCGCAAAAAAGAGAAATATTAAAACCAAGTTAGAAAAATTAAAAAAAATATCCATCCTCACACCAAAACAAACAAGAAAACTCGAGAAAGAAAAGGGACGAACTTGATCTGCTCGTTGACGGCGGCCTCGCTCTCATCGGCGTACTTCTGTCTGGCGAGGGACGCCTGGGGGACGGTCGGGACGAGGTCGAGTTCCTTCTTCACCTCCTCGAACGGCTCGAATACGATGCCCGTCAGCGGGCCGCTGTTCGCCCCTCCACCCGCGGCGCGGGCGACCACCATCCGCCCGCCAGAGGCTGTCACCGCCCTCCCCTTCACCGGAACGCACGCGGGGCCCGCCCCGACCGGGCAGTTCACGTGGGGAAGAGGCACGGCCAGGGGCAAAAATCCACGCGAGGCCTTGAGCATCATTTTCTTCTTTTTTTTTCCTTGTTTGCTTTGGTGTGAGGATGGATGGGAGTGAGGTTAGCTTTTTTTTATTTATTTTTAGAATGAGGATAGCGATAAGCCGAAATGGTGGGGATTGGATGTATATTGGGTGCTTGGGTTTGGTAGGCGTTGCGGGGGCCGTTGGATTGGGTGACACGTGGACGGTTCCGGTTACTGGGGGTACGGGGCGCGTGGCTGGCTCGTGTACAGTTCAGAGTCAGAGGCTACTTTCGGTAAACTGAAAAGGCAACAAGAGATTTTTTTTTTTGAGAAATAAAAGGCAACAAGAAATGGGACCTTTTTCTGCGGCATCCCAAATAGTAAAATATTTGGATTTTTTAAATGAAATTTTGGATTTAGATGTCTCGAGACTCTGCTGGGTCGTGGGCGTTGAAAGTTCAGTTTGTAATTAAGCTTATAGTACATTCCACCGAAACAAACACCAAGCTTATAGTGCACGTAGTAGGAACTAGGAAGTGGTTGAGTAGTTTTTTAATTTTTATTTTAGAAAAATGTGGGTGAGCATTGTATTAATCAAGCAGCCATGAAAGCAAATTCATAAACAATAAAACTAGACATAAACATAAAATAATAAACGATGGATATATTATAAATGAATCTTAAAGATATTGTAGAAGAGTTAAAATCTATGGCTATAGTTTTAGCTACAAGAGCTGATAGCTTCTCAAAAGAGATGAGTCAGACCAAAATATCAACTAACAGGCACAAAATTACATCGAGATGTAATAAAAAGAAAAGTTAGACAAGTCCAACCAAGACGAAATAACCACGAGTCTGAAAAAGACAGATACTAAAATATGTATACAGCATAAAACACCACATGAATATCACAGATTTAACATAAAATAAACATAACTAAAAACATAAGTGCGAACAACGAACCGGAGGGGCGGTCTGAAGTGACCAACCCCTCCGGTACTCAGATTGGCCTTGCTCTGGCTAGCCGTAAGTTGAGCCAGGAAGCTCCGGCCGGCCTCGAGAGAAGGCGAAGAGGAGGAAAGCCTTAGGCTGAGACCGAGGAACTTCGGCCCTGAGGTGAGCTTCGGGCCTTATAGAAGCTGACTACGGGCCTGGGTTGGGTCTTACTGCAGCCGACGAACGGGGAGAAGGGCCGAGTGGCGGTTGGCGGCTAGTGGTGCTCGGACCCAGGAACTCCGAACTGTTATTGGAGACTAGATCCTGCAACGACGGTCGAGGTGGTCGTCGGTGGCCAGAGGTGTGGACGACGAAGCAGAGGGCGCCTGACTGATGCACCTGGAGCAGCGAGCTTGAGCTCAAATGGCCGGAGGGATCAACCGGAGCAACAGCCTGAGCTCGAGTAGCGAGCCGACGAGTGAGTGGCCAGGAGTGGCCGAGGGAGGTCGAATCTTGCGGTTGATGGAGGAAACTAGAATGTGGTGGCTGGAGGGGGGTGGGTGGTGGCTGACGGCAGAGCTTTAGAAAAAGGGTATAAAACCCTAATTTTAGTTAGATGCTCTCTCTCTCTCTCAAGAGAGTAGTTTTTAAACTGGTTATGTAGTTTCTTAACTTCCTTTAGTATAAAGAGGATGGACGTATGATGTAATGGTATAAATACTTGTTGGGTTGCGCCTTTAAAACCTTGCTCGAATTTGGTCCTGTGGACTAGAACTTATGATGCAAGGGAATGAAGAAGAATATTATACGTTCGTTCTCAGAAACTTAAAGAGAAATTTTTTATGTTTCCTCTATACCAAGTTATCACCAATTCAAAGAGTGGCGACCGGTGCCCTCCTTTTTTCAAAGCTGGAAATATTTTAGCGCTCTTTCCTTGGACTTTCATCTACCACTTTCGTCTTCCTTTCATTCACCATTCTTTTCTTATTCTTTTCATTTTATTTTTTGTGTCTTCTTGGACCAGATTAAGCAAACCCACCTTAGGTCCGACCAGATCACCTTCCAAGAGCCGCTAATAGTCAGTAATAGTTGGCCCGCTCAGCCAAGCTCTGGCCATCTCCGTCCGGCCAAGCTTCAGTTCGTAGGCAGCCGCTCAAGGCCCAGTCCGGAGGCCGCCGTCCCCTAGTCATCACCAAGGCCAGTCCCTCGGTCGTTCTCAGTGTTTTTCGAGGCCTAGGTCTTTCATTATCGCTAACGAAAGTCGTCACTCATCTCCCTCGCTGCTCGCAATCTCTGCCGGTCACCCGGGGCCCTTCGCCACTGGTCCAGGGCTTCGCTCCACTCATTACCTCGGGGACAAGGCATCACGGCCGTCGAAGGAGCCCGCTCCAAAAGTCCTCACATGGCCGGAGGGGTTGACCATCATCGGGGTCATCCCTCCGGCCCAGAGGTTCGCGTGCGAGAGATGGCGATCTCCATTTTGCTTTTTGTGTTTCCGTGCTTTATGTTCTTGGTAGTTTTCTCTTTATATTTTATTTTAAGTACTCTTATGTTTGTAGTTTATGTGGTAGTTAGTTTTGTTTGCGTGCGTGGGATTCGAGTTAGATCTGATTCACTTACCATAATTTTTGTGATTATTGGAGCATATTTATTTGTTGGGTTTTGAATGAAAGTTCAATGCAAACCCAAAATGGTAAGGCCCAAAAGTGGAGGCCCAAAAGGAAAATGGAAAAGTGCAATACCACATTGGTTAGAGCAAGGAGGATTTCCTTGTTTATAAGGAACTCTACTCCTTACCTCTCAAACTTGGTTGACCACCCAAAAGCTGACCCACAGCTAGCTGCCTGCGAGGACGGTACTGTCCGAGCACGCGCACGGCGCATTGGACGCAGGTCGCAATGGGCGCTTTGTGGAGCACTTGGCACTTCCCTTCAAGAAAGGGCGCCAGCGCAGCTTGGGCGCGCCTGGAAGGATCCAGAAGCCACGAGCGCAGCCAGGCATCGGGGTGGCTGCCTCCAGCCTATAAATAGGCCTGCCCCCCTGCCAGAATTCTCATCCCAGCAGCAAGTGCACCTCCTAGCATTGTTGTCTGGATGACCAAGGAAGGGCTAACCTGGCTGAAGACTTGTCCCAGATGGATCTGTCAGCCGTGGTATTTGAAGCCAACCTGGTGGACAATCCGAGAGAGTGGTTCGTGGACACTGGAGCTACCCGCCACGTCTGCTCGGACAAGGAGAAAGGGGGCTATGTAATAACTGTACATCGCACCTTTAACGGTGAAAATAAAGTTAATGCTTCTTCTTACTTGGCCGAGTGTTCTAATTTATGGCATGGTAGATTAGGACACGTAAATCTAAACTCGCTAAGAAAGTTAGTAAGTTTAAATTTATTACTGAATCTAGAGTTCAACCCATCCGATAAATGTGAAGTATGTGTGGAGGCTAAAATGACCAAAGCACCTTTCCATTCGGTGGAAAGAAGTACTACGCCTTTAGAATTAATTCATACGGACACTTGCGATATGAAACATGTGCAAACTAAAGGCGGGAAGAAATACTTCATCACGTTTATCGATGATTGCACGAGATACTGTTACGTATATTTCCTAAAGGGCAAAGACGAAGCTCTTGATGCTTTTAAGAGATATAAGAATGAGGTTGAAAATCAACTCATCATGAAAATCAAAATAATCCGAAGTGATCGAGGAGGAGAATATATAGCTCCGTTTGAGGAACTCTGTCAAGAACATGGCATTATTCATCAGACGACTGCTCCATACTCACCTCAATCGAATGGCGTAGCTGAACACAAAAATCGAAATCTTAAGGAGATGATGAACGCTATGTTGATTAGCTCGGGCTTACCCTAGAACATGTGGGGGGAAGCTGTGCTCTCAGCTAACCACATTCTAAACAAATTGCCACACAAGAAAAGGGATAAAACCCCATATGAACTATGGAAAGGAAGGAAACCTTCCTACGGTTACCTTAAAGTATGGGGTGCCTAGCAAAGGTCAAAGTACCTAAGCCTAAACAGGTGAGAATAGGACCCAAGACCATTGATTGCATCTTTATCGGATATGCGCAAAATAGTAGTGCTTATCGATTCTTGGTGCATAAATCTGAAAACCCTGAGATAAACACGGGTATGGTCATAGAATCAAGGAACGCAATGTTTTTTGAAGATAGCTTTCCTAATAAGGAAAGAAAGGAAGCAAGTCCGAAGAAAAGGGCTCACGAGACTACGCAAGGGTCAAATCAGAAAGATGATGAACCCAGACGTAGTAAACAGACGAAGGTAACCAAATCGTTCGGTCTGGACTATCTAACCTATGCGTTAGAAGATGAACCCAGGACAATCCAAGAGGTATTGTCCGGTCCAGATGCTCCTCTCTGGAAGGAAGCTATCAATAGTGAGATAGAATCCATTATGCAAAACCACACGTGGGAAATCGTGGATCTCCCACCGGGCTGCAAACCTTTGGGGTGCATGTGGATCCTAAAAAGGAAATACAAAGCTGATGGATCAATCGACAAGTACAAAGCTTGATTGGTAGCTAAGGGGTTCAAACAAAAGGAGGGATATAATTTTTTTGACACGTATTCACCGGTCACAAGAATCACATCGATTAGAGTACTCATAGCTGTTGCAGCACTCTATAACCTCGAGATCCACCAAATGGATGTAAAAACAGCTTTCCTAAATGGAGAACTGGAAGAGGAGATATACATGGAGTAACCTGAAGGGTTTGTGGCTCCCGGTCAAGAGCATAAAGTGTGTCGACTAGTCAAGTCACTATACGGGCTAAAACAAGCGCCGAAACAGTGGCACGAGAAATTTGACAAAACAATGTTGTCAAATGGATTTAAGATCAATGAGTGCGATAAATGTGTTTACATTAAGGGCACACCTGAAGCTTACGTAATTGTATGTCTCTATGTAGATGACTTACTAATTATGGGAAGCAATAAAGAGGTTATTGTAAAAACTAAGAACATGTTAAAGAATCACTTTGACATGAAAGATATGGGTCTGGCAGACGTCATACTAGGAATAAAAATTTCTAGGAAAGCTGACGAAATTATCTTGACGCAATCCCGCTACGTGGAAAGCGTGCTCAAGAAATTTGAAGCTTTTGACAAACATCCGGTTAAGAGGTTATTGTGAAAACTAAGAACATGTTAAAGAATCACTTTGACATGAAAGATATGGGTCTGGCAGACGTCATACTAGGAATAAAAATTTCTAGAAAAGCTGACGAAATTATCTTGACGCAATCCCACTACGTGGAAAGCGTGCTCAAGAAATTTGAAGCTTTTGACAAATCTCCGGTTAAGACTCCAGTAGATTTGAATCTACACTTAGCCAAGAATCGAGGGGACCCAATATCTCAACTGAAGTATGTGCAAATTATCGGGAGCTTGATGTATTTAACAAACTGCACTCGTCCCGATATTGCGTACTCGGTTAGTAAACTTAGTAGATTCACAAGTAATCCAGGAAAGGATCACTGGCTAACTCTAGAAAGGGTTTTACGGTATTTAAAACATACCATAAACCATGGCATACATTATGCTAAATATCCAGCTGTATTAGAAGGATACAGTGACGCAAACTGGATATCGGACACTAAGGACTCCAAATCCACCAGTGGATACGTATTCACCATAGGAGGAGGAGCTGTGTCTTGGAAGTCCTCTAAACAAACGTGCACAGCTCGATCCACCATGGAGTCAGAATTTATAGCACTAGACAAAGTTGGAGAAGAAGCTGAATGGCTCAGAAACTTCCTAGAGGATATTCCGTGCTGGAGTAAACCGGTGCCTCCCGTATTGATACATTGTGACAGCATGTCTGCAATCGGGAGAGCACAAAGTACATTGTACAACAGAAAGTCTCGACATATCCGTCAGAGACACAATACCGTTAGACAGTTGATCTCTAGTGGGGTGATCACCATTAACTATGTAAAGTCCAAGGACAACTTAGCTGATCCTTTTACGAAAGAAATCAATAGAGATCAAATGTACAACGCAGTAAGGGGAATGGGATTAAAATCCACACACTAAAGAACGTCCATAGCGGTAACTCAACCATGATGAGTGGAGATCCCACAAACTTGGTTCAATGAGAAAACTAAGTTGTGGAGGGTTCAGTTTAATCACCTGGAACCTATCTCATTCTCAGAAGCGGTGTTAGCCTGCAGCGATGTGGTAAGGTTAAGCATTACGCTTTTAATAATTCCTATACCTTGATTAAGGTGGAGTATGGCAGGATACTCCTGATAGGAGATCACCTATGTAAGTGTGAAGTGAGGCCGCTTCAAATGGGAAAAATACTTATGAATCCAAGATACGGTCCATGGCCGAAAAGGACACAACGTGAGAACCTAAATATACTAGGGTTATTATTGTGTAAATGTTATTGTCTTGGTTTACACCAAAAGCTGACGGTTCAAAACATCGCGTTCACCGAGCAGCGAGTAAATCCGATAACATATTACTAGAGAAGGTTCAAAGCCGCAAGCTACCTATCTCGATGCAATAATAATACGTCAGAACTTTCGATTAGAGTATGCATGCATTAATCATCATTCATGTGGGGGATTGTTGGGTTTTTAATGAAAGTTCAATGCAAGCCCAAAATGGTAAGGCCCAAAAGTGGAGGCCCAAAAGGGAAATGGAAAAGTGCAATACCACATTGGTTAGAGCAAGGAGGATTTCCTTGTTTATAAGGAACTCCACTCCTTACCTCTCAAACTTGGTTGACCACCCAAAGGCTGACCCACCGCTAGCTGCCTGCGAGGACGGTGCTTCGCACCGTCCGAGCACGAGCACGAGCACGAGCACGAGCACGAGCACTCGCTCGCGCACGCGCACGTGCGTGTGCGCATGGCGCATTGGACGCAGGTCGCAATGGGCACTTTGTGGCTCACTTGGCACTTCGCACGTGCGAGGAGCTGGAGGAGCCTTAAGTATTTTGCCCGGGCCCGGAGGTAGCTGCGCAGCTACCGAAGCGACGAGGAGCTGCGAGCGCCTTCAGGTTGGCCGCCGAAGAGGCACTACGGGATGAAAAGTCTGGGAGACTTCCAGAAGGCCGAAGGCTGCGAAATCCGTCACGAAAGGGCGCCAGCGCAGCCTGGGCGCGCCTGGAAGGATCCAGAAGCCACCGAAGGGCCACGAGCGCAGCCAGTCAGCCTGTTGGCCGAGCGGACGCGTCCCTTCGGGGTGGCTGCCTTCCTGCCTCCTCCAGCCTATAAATAGGCCTGCCCCCCTGCCAGAATTCTCATCCCAGCAGCAAGTGAACCTCCTACCATTGTTGTTTTCTCCTCTCCCCCCGTTCTTCACATAGAAAAGAGTCCGAAAGTTCTGGGTATATAAGGGTTCGCCCAAAAGTTTTGAGATATGTGTGCAACGGTCTTGGAAACGCCCTAAACAGTCGTTGTATATTGGGGACGATTGCCGAAGTCCGTACCGCACTGAAATATACGGGGCAATCTCGTCTTACGGAGAAAGTGTCCAACACTTGCCTCGACTGAAGTAGATCCTAATCAAGTACACCAACTCCGACAAACAACATTATTTAATGCACAAGTTATTTGGTGTGCCTTGGACGAATGTGTCCTAGAAAAGCTCTTCTCTAGCCTTAGCTGCACCGTGCAAAGCTATGAACACTGTTAGGTGATATTGTGTTCAGCAGTTTACTGATTTGCCGTTTCTTAGCAAGCACTACCTTTGATATGGAGATTAATTAAGTTTTAAAAATTAATGCTTCGTCCGAGACGAGCAACCGTTCTATCCTACAACTTTGTCTTTTAGTTGTAACTCGTGCAAGAGTATCATATGTTGTATTGAGATATTAAACTCCACCATGTACTCCTATTTTTATACCTAATAAAAGACTACTGGGCCAACCACTTAAAAAAAAATCACCAATTCACAAATGACAGGTGGGTTGGGCTAACAAATTAATTTAGATGACTAGAATATTTAATTATGGTAACAAATAAAGTCATTATTGTGACATAAATTAAAAGACAAATTATTTTCTAAAGAAACTATTCTATTTAGAGAAAATAGAAGTAAGTTATTAATGAAAGAATATATTCAAGTTTTGTTCTATTTTAATTAATCTAACCAAATTAAAAGCAACATCGAATAAGTTTAATAAATAGCACAAGATTTTTTTTAATAATTATACTTTATTTACCAAAAACCATATTTAACCTCATTAGCAAGACTTCACCAATTACTAGTCAAGCTACGTAAAATAAAGTGCCTAACGCACCGTAGAACTTGCAAACTCATACAGCAATTAATTTGGGAAAAGCTGAGAACTAGAGGTCAGCCACATCAAAAGATGGCAGGAAGAGTAGGAGGTCTTGGCGGCTTGCTGCAACAATTACTTTATCTATGAATACAGCGTAGCCGATTTTATGAAACTAAATAATTGAAAATAGTTGCCTTAGTTAAAATATTCTTTATAGCTAAATAAATTCACAAAAACACTTGTTCCAGCGATTCATGTTGAGACGAAAGACATTTAGTACGTGTGAGACTGAATTGGTCCCTGTGGTTCAACTAGTTTTGCTTGTAACCTTTTTTTAAATTGAACTTTTAATCCAGTTACACACTCTTCACTTTTTTTTTGAGAATGGAAAACCACATATATAGATATCTGCTCAACTAGGAAAATTCTGGTACAAGAGGGAGCTGAGCTCCGGAGGAAGAAAGCGTTACCAATTGGATGTGACGTAAAACCAAATGACTACCACCATCAATTTCTTTCTCAAAAATCTTTGTGTCGCGAGCTGTCAAATGTTGGAGAATTGGTTTATTAAACAAGGAAAAGATGGCCCAATACAAGTGAGTGTATTGGACTTTGGCCTAAATATTTAATTAGAGAGAGAATTCTAATTAAATATAATAATTAAGTAATTAGTGGGCAACTTTGAGCTAATTTAATCGAAGGTCACTCCAATTGATTTTGGGTGTTTGTGAGATCAATACGAAGCTCGTTGATAGAGCTTCGTAACGATATATAATACTTGCGAAAATCTAATTCTCGGGATGAATGAAAATTGGCTTTAAAGTGGTATGGTTGTTATTAAAATAAGCACAATCCCACATTGGTTAGCGCACCATGCTGAGACAAGTTTATAAGGGACTAGAAGTCTAGCATGGGCAAACTGGTGGAGAAGGGAGAGGCCCCTCGCGCCGTCCGTCCGTCCTTCCGTCCGGCCCGGCTCGGCACACACGCACGCGCGCGCGCGCCCCGCCCCAGGTTCTAGGGCCTTATCTTTTTAGAACTGGGCCGGACCTGTTGAAGCGATTCTGAGCTCTAAGTCTGTTGGGCTTAAGCTTGGACAAGCCCATCTTCTGGATCCTTCTTCTCCTTCCAGAAAGTGTCTCTTTGAATTCAAAAACGTGGGATTTGAATTCAGAGGTAACAGCCAATATAAATGAGGGGTAATCATGGCTCTAGTAACAGCAAAGTTATAAGGGGTATTCATGGCTGCTATTGATTTCGGATTTGGAGGTAGGAGGTCCTTGGCTACCTATAAAAGGAGCCCTCCTCCCTCATTCCAAATCATCCCAGCTCTCACTCTTCCTTGAGCTCTCTACTTCTCCCTCTATAGCATAGCATTTCTCACTCTCATTGTGTCGGAGTTCTAAGGCTATGAAAATTTCGAAAGGTGTACGAAAGTGCTTCCTTTTGTACACGAGGTTGGGCGTTGTACCTTGGGAGCTCTCTTACCCACGGAGGCCTGAAGCATATAGGCGGGTAATAAGAGTTTAAGGGCACACGGCTTGCTGTGGCCTCGTCCAGGATTGCATCCGAAAAACACTACCTTGAAGAAGACGGTATTCACACTTAGTTCGAAGTGTGATCGTGAGCATTCTCTAAACTCCTCTCTTTTATTTGGCTTACCGATTACATACGATTATATGCTTTATATATTCGTAGTTTACTGATATTTGACCAACAATCTTAAACTCTTATTATGTGCTTTCAAATATTAGTATATTGATTTGTTAAATGTATATATATTATCCACTTGCTACTGTTGAGTATTCATGCAATTAAAAAGATAGAATTTAGGTTTCAACTTTAGTTGTTTGACGTTGTAACGTCATCCTATTGAACTTGGGATATTGAATATTTAAACCGTTTTATTTTTTAGCCGAATATTTAAACCGGTTCTTGACACCACGGTTCCGTTGAAATTAAATAGTAAACTACAAGAAAGATTGGAACCGCAAACTATTAAAGTCGGAAATTTTAGTAAACTTTTTCGAAGAGTATTCTGTAATACGAATCCTGGTCTCCAAGTGCTTACGAGCAGTTTTATCTGGAAATTATATTCGAATTATTTAGGTTGTGGCCAAATAAATCACTGTGATCAATTACTTGCAAGTATCAACGATTATAGTGTGAGTTATTGGATTCTAATATCTATTCCTTACAAAACTTTGTTGTGGTGATATAGATCATGGCTGATAACAACTCTCCCCCACACGAGATCAACAACTCCGGTGCGACGAACACCACGAATGACAACTTGAACGAGGAGGTTCCTGTTGTGAGGGCTAGCGGCGCTGAGGCCGTGATGCCGGGTCATAGACACCCAATGCCACTGCCGTACTCTCATCTTGAGAAATCGGAAAAGTTCAAGAGTGGAAATTTCAAGAGAGGCAACAAAAAATGTTGTTCTACTTGACCGCCTTGAACTTTAGCCGGTATGTCAAGGAAGAGAAACTCAAAGAGAATGTGAGTGATCCGCATCAAACCGCGATCCACAGCGCATGGGTACATGAAGATTACCTATGTCGCAACTATATATTGGGTTCTCTCGACGATTCGCTTTACAATGTCTACTATACCAAAGAAACGTCTAAGGATCTTTGGGAATCGTTGGAGCACAAATATAAAGTTGACGACGCCGGTGCAAAGAAATTTGTGGCCGGGCGCTTCCACGACTATCGGATGGTCGATGGAAAGAGCGTTGTGGAACAATGCGAAGAGTTGCAATTGATCTTTCATGATCTTACAATAGAGGAAATGGCCATCAATGATGCCCTCCAAGTGGCGATGGTAATTGAGAAATTACCACCATCTTGGAAGGACTTCAAGATGTACCTCAAGCACAAGAGGAAGAAGATGACTCTCGAGGACCTTATCCGAAGGTTGCGCATCGAGCAAGACAACCGAAAGGTTGATAAGAAACCAAGTGGCATGGTTGCTAAGGCCAATGTGGTCGAGACCGGGGGGAGCTCCCGTGGGAACAAGCGGAAATGCTCAAATGATTCCAAGGGAGATGCTCAGAACAAGAGCTTTACTGGTGCCTGCTTTGTTTGCAACAAGACCGGCCATCGTGCCAAAGATTGCTACAAACGTCTAGCTGCAGAGGGTAAGAAGACGGCAGGACCAAGCGAGGGCAAGAAGAAGAAGCCCGCCAATGCTAATATTGCGGAGGCTAGCTTGAGCTCCGACCTCGATGAGATGCACCTCACGGCCGTTGTGTCCGAGGTGAACCTCGTGGGTGGGAACTCGAAGGAATGGTGGGTGGACACGGGGGCTACCCGCCACATTTGTGCCAACAAATGGATGTTCAAGACCTATCAACCGGTCGATGATGAGAACTGCTACATGGAAAATTCCGCAGTCTCGAAGGTTGAAGGCAAAGGGACGGTCATGCTGAAGATGACCTTGGGTAAGGAGCTCACCTTGAGCGATGTGCTGCATGTGCCCGAGATACGGAAGAATCTCATCTCCGGAGTGGTGCTCAATAAGAGGGGCTTTCGGCTCGTGTTTGAGTCTGACAAGGTCATCATGTCCAAGGGAGGGATGTTCGTTGGCAAGGGCTACTTGACCAACAATCTTTTTAAGATGAGTGTAATGACTTTAGCTCCGAAGGCAAAGTCTAGTGATAAGATTGATGTGGGTGCCACCAATAAGGCTAGCACGAGCAATAATGTAATGAATATTGCCGATAAGGCCAATGAGAAAGTGAAGATTGCTTATTCTCAGGATTCGTTATATTTATCGCATGGTAGACTAGGTCATGTGAACTATAAGTCTTTACAAAGGCTAATATCACTTAACCTACTACCAAAGTTTAACATCGATCACAAACATAAGTGCGAGACTTGTGTTGAGGCCAAGTACGCCAAAGCATCTTCCCACTCAATTGAGTGAAGCACGGAACCGTTGGGTTTAATCCACACTGATGTATGTGATTTAAAATACGTACAAACGCGTGGCGGTAAAAATTATTTTATAACTTTTATCGACGATTGTACGAGGTATTGCTATGTCTACTTGATGAGAAGTAAAGACGAAGCAATAGACATGTTCATTCATTATAAGAATGAAGTTGAGAACCAACTTGGCAAGAAGATCAAAAATCTTCGAAGTGACCGAGGTGGTGAATATGAATCTCCATTTGCACAAGTTTGTGCCGAGAATGAAATCGTTCATCAAACCACGACGCCTTATTCTCCCGAGAAAAATGGAATTGCGGAAAGGAAGAATAGGACGCTTAAGGAAATGATGAATGCGATGCTTATTAGTTCTGGATTACCAAGGAATTTGTGGGGGGAAGCGGTGCTCTCAGCCAACTATGTGCTCAACAGGGTACCACATAAAAATTTGGCTAAAACACCTTACGAATTATGGAAAGGTCATGCGCCTAGCTATAGGTTCCTAAGGGTTTGGGGATGTCTTGCTAAGGTTCTGATCCCACCTCCTAAAAGGACAAGGATAGGACCCAAGACGGTGGATTGTGTGTTTATCGGTTATGCACAAGATAGTGCTGCATATCGATTCTTGGTACACAAGTCAGATAACTCTGATATCCACGTAAATACTATCATAGAAGCTAGGGATGCTTCATTCTTTGAGGAAACCTTTCCTCACAAAGCTCGAACTGGTGTTGAGCGTCAAGTTGACCAAAGTGGAAGCAATGTGGGAGGAGAGGAACCTCAAGATGAAGTTGAAGAGCCTAGGCGTGGGAAAAGGGCTAGAAAAGAAAAGTCTTTCAGATCAGATTTCCTAACATATCTGTTAGAAAAGGATCCAGTAACCTACAAAGAAGCAATGTCTTCTACAGACTCTGCTCTTTGGAAGGAAGCGGTGAATAGTGAGATAGAGTCTATCTTACATAATCACACTTGGGAACTAATAGATCTACCTCCGGGTAGTAAACCACTGGGCCACAAGTGGATCTTTAAAAAGAAGATGAAGCCTGATGGTACAGTGGATAAGTACAAGGCGAGACTTGTTGTTAAAGGCTACAAGCAAACTGAGGGTGTTGATTATTTTGACACATATGCTCCTGTCTCCAGGAAAACGTCTATTAGGTTAGTCATAGCCTTGGCGGCTTTGTTTAACCTAGAGATCCATCAAATGGATGTGAAGACGGCCTTCCTTAATGGAGATTTGGAAGAGGAGATTTACATGGAGCAACCCAAAGGGTTTGTGGTTCCAGGTAAAGAACATAAGGTGTGTAAACTTGTAAAATTCTTGTATGGACTAAAACAAGCACCTAAACAATGGCACAAAAAGTTTGATAGTGTAATGCTATCTAACGGGTTTCAGATAAACCAATGTGATAAATGTGTCTACGTGAAAGGAGATGATAACGACTATGTGATAGTTTGTCTCTACGTAGATGACATGTTGATCGTGGGTAATAATGATAATATCAAAATTACCAAGAAAATGTTGTCACAAAATTTTGACATGAAAGACTTGGGACAAGCTGATGTAATACTTGGGATGAAAATCACCAAGACTTCAGAAGGTTACACGCTTTCCCAAGGTCACTATGTCAAAAAGATACTTGACAAATTCGATAAGGATAGCAATGTAATTGCGAGAACTCCTATGGAAGTGGTGTCGAGTCTCTGCAAGAATCGCGGAGAGAGTGTGAGACAACTAGAATATTCTAGAGTTATAGGCAGTCTATTGTACCTCATGGACTGTACTAGACCAGATATTGCAAACTCGGTTAACAGATTATCGAGATATACGAGTAATCCCAATTATGAACATTGGAAAGCGATAGCTAGAGTCCTTAGATATCTAAGGTACACTGCTAACTATGGATTACACTATACGAGACATCCAGCCGTTCTGGAAGGGTATTCAGACGCGAACTGGATCTCGGACTCCAAGAATATAAAATCCACTAGCGGATACATATTTACATTTGGAGGAGCAGCGGTCTCGTGGAGATCATGCAAACAAACTTGCATTGCTAGATCAACTATGGAATCAGAATTCATAGCGTTGGATCTAGCAGCTGAAGAGGCGGATTGGCTCCGAAGTTTCTTGGAGGACATCCCGATGTGGTCAAAACCAGTGCCTCCCATTAGCGTGCACTGTGATAGTCAATCAGCTATTGGAAGAGCACAAAATAATGTGTATAATGGAAAGTCTAGACACATACGTCGTAGACATAAATCCGTGAGAACATTATTGAGAACGGGTGTGATATCTTTAGACTATGTAAAGTCAATAGAGAACATCGCGGATCCATTAACTAAGGGTCTAACGAGAGACCAAGTTGAGGTATCATCGAGGGGAATGGGATTAAAGCCCACGAAATGACCTAAACCCATGCTGACAACCCAACCTCGATCGTAAATTCCAATCTGCAGGTTCAAAGGGACAACCGAATTGTGAGGCTAGGGTCGAACAAAGCACTCGGGAAATTGAATTCCTTGCCTATTCCTATGATGGAAGAGTGATAGACCTATCCATGTGAAGGTTCAGCTTTAAACTTTTAATGATCCTTATACTTTGAGTATATATATAAGTGGGGTATGGCAGGATACTCCTTATAAGAGATCACCTATATCGAATGTGAAGGGGCCGCTTCTATGAGATGAGTTAAGGGCTAAATCTCTAGAGCATTCGATGAAGTTTCCAAGGCAGTCCAGGGCCAAAATGGACAACAACGAAAGAACTAAGTAGTGGTTTGAGAAGGAGTTGTGTGAGTACCTTTGTCTTGGTATACATGAAACGCCGAACAGTTCAAGGCATCGCGTCCACTGGTTGGCAAGTATATCCGAAGGTATTTCACTAAGGAAGGTTCAAGGCTTTCAACCACCTTTCCTGATGCAACAAATTCTCGCAGAACTCTAAGTTGCATGTAGCATTGGTAGGCTCAAATCATATATATAAGCCAATTTGCATTCATGTGGGGGATTGTTGGAGAATTTGTTTATTAACCAAGGAAGAGATGGCCCAATACAAGTGAGTGTATTGGGCTTTGGCCCAAATATTTAATTAGAGAGAGAATCCTAATTAAATATAATAACTAAGTAATTAGTGAGCAACTTTGAGCTAATTTAATCGAAGGTCACTCCAATTAATTTTGGGTGTTTGTGAGATCAATACGAATCTCGCTGATAGAGCTTCGTAACGATATATAATACTTGCGAAAATCCAATTCTCGGGGTGAATGAAAATTGGCTTTAAAGTGGTATGGTTGTTATTAAAATAAGCACAATCCCACATTAGTTAGCGCACAATGCTGAGACAAGTTTATAAGGGACTAGAAGTCTAGCATGGGCAAACTGGTAGAGAAGGGAGAGGCCCCTCGCGCCGTCCGTCCGTCCTTCCGTCCGGCCCGGCTCGGCTCGGCATGCACGCACTCGCGCGCGCGCGCCCCGCCGCATCCCGGGCCGGGCCCTGGCTTGGGCTCGGGCTCGGGCTTGGGCTCGGGTGTGGGTGCGGGTGCGGGTTGCGGGGTGCGGGTTGTGGGTTGCAGGATTGTGGGTTTGTGGGAATTGTTCCAGGTTCCAGGGCCTTATCTTTTTAGAACTGGGCCGGACCTGTTGAAGCGATTCTGGGCTCTAAGTCTGTTGGGCTTAAGCTTGGACAAGCCCATCTTCTAGATCCTTCTTCTCCTTCCAGAAAGTGTCTCTTTGAATTCAATAACATGGGATTTGAATTCAGAGGTAACAGCCAATATAAATGAGGGGTAATCATGGCTCTTGTAACAGCAAAGTTATGAGGGGTATTCATGGCTGCCATTGATTTTGGATTTGGAGGTAGGAGGTCCTGGCTACCTATAAAAGGAGCCCCCCTCCCTCATTCCAAATCATCCCAGCTCTCACTCTTCCTTGAGCTCTCTACTTCTCCCTCTATAGCATAGCATTTCTCACTCTCATTGTGTCGGAGTTCTAAGGCTACGAAAAGTTCGAAAGGTGTACGAAAGTGCTTCCTTTTGTACACGAGGTTGGGCGTTGTACCTTGGGAGCTCTCTTACCCACGGAGGCCTGAAGCATATAGGCGGGTAATAAGAGTTTTAGGGCACACAGCTTGCTGTGGCCTCGTCCAGGATTGCATCCGATAAATACTACCTTGAAGAAGACGGTATTCACACTTAGTTCGAAGTGTGATCGTGAGCATTCTCTAAACTCCTCTCTTTTATTTGGCTTACCGATTACATACGATTATATGCTTTATATATTCGTAGTTTACTGATATTTGACCAACATCAAATTCCTCTCAATAGCGGTACTTAAAAATATCTAGATGTTGAGACACAAGTTTTGTCAAAAGATACCTAAAAAACAACTTTACTCATCACGAAAAATGATTTTTTTATCAATCCATTAACATAAACAAAAATCGACGTGTTGGATCTGAAGATTTATATTTCAATCGAACTTTATCTCGTAGCATTTTAATTTTATCTCTAGATTAGTTTTATATCTTATTTTGAGATTTATTTTTTATTAAGATAATTATTAGACTTGTTATTTATCTTTCAGTTATTATTTTTTAGAGATTATCTTTTTAGGTTCTAGTATCTATCTAGTTATTTTTAGATGTCTATATAAAGGCCATAGGTTTTTCAATGTAAGACTGACATTCCCCGATACACCTACATTGGTACAACTATCCAACTTTTTTATCTTCACTTTTTTCTCCATCTCTCTCATATCGACCATCTAAGATTCTTTTTGACATTCTATTGCTCTTCTACCCGTCCTTCTTTTTTCTCCCCCTCTTCGTGATTGTTCTTGGACGACCACCCCAGACTCGTTCTCAATTACTTTCACGATGTTCTACTAAAAATAATTATCAACATTTATTTTAACATGCCTAGTGGGACTACTGGAGGGCGTTTAAGAAGAATGATCTGAGGGGTACCACAATCAAAAGAAGCTACCGGCTCCAATCAGCTCTCATTAAGATTACTACAGCTCGGGGGGCAAGATCTCATGGATACATGCCTTCAATTCTTCTTGGTCAGTCGAATCAAAGGCATGCGAGGGGCATTGTTGGTTCTCAAGATTTACATCCCAGCCGGACTTTATCTCATAGCCGTTTAATTTTTATCTCTAGATTAGTTTTATCTCTTATTTTGAGATTTATCTTTTTATTGAGATAATTGTTAGATTTGTTATTTATCTATCAGTTATGTATTTTTAGAGATTATCTTTCTAGGTTCTAGTATTTATCTAGTTATTTTTAGATATCAATATAAAGGCCGTAGGTTTTTCAATGTAAAGCAGACATTTTCCAGTACACTCATATGGATACAACTATCCAATTTTTTTTAAATCTTCACTTATTTCTCCCTCTCTCTCGAATCGACCATCTAAGATTCTTTTTGATATTCTGTTACTCTTTTACCCATTCTTCTTTTTTCTCTCCTTCTTCGCGATTGTTCTTGGGACGACACTTCAAACTCGCCGTCAGTTACTTTCACGATGTTCTACTAAAAAATATATTATCAACACGACGATGACAAGTAATTCTCCTTCATCTAAAGTATTTAGTAAAATCTAATCCGTGTTTCAAATTTTAGTCCACCTCTTCAATACATAATTCGATGAAATGTAAGAGAAATACAATATAGGAAAATTGATATAAGTAGCTTATTGTCTCAAACAAATGACAACTACATGTAATTGAATGATCGACTTTATTATACTACACAGTATAAGATCTTCCTCTTTCAACATGTTGAAATGTGAAAATGCGACTAGCACCATCATCAATATAACTTAGGACTTTAACCAAAAAAAATATATCACTTAGGAGTTTCTCAAACTATACTTGCAAGAACTCACATAAAGATAGTTTTAGTATAAATTTCAGTAGCATGATTAAGAAATTCACATCTATGAACTCTTACGATGGGTTTGTCACGAGATTGAGTATCATCCTTGGCCTCCATAACACACATCTCATAAGATCTCACCTCATACCTTCTAACAAATTCTCTTAATAAAATAGTTTTACTTGCCATGGCACTAATTATTCTAATTATTGTTGTTTGCGGAGGATGGTGTACTTGATTAGGATCTAAGTCGAGGCAAGAGTTTCACTCTTTCTCCGTAAGACGAGATTATCACGTATTCAGTGCATACGGGCTGCGGCAATCGTCCCCAAGATACAACGACTTTATTACTTTCAAAATCGTAGCACAACGGCGAACCTTTGGATACTCGAAACTTTCTTGAGACGGAGGGAGAGAAGAGAACAACTAATGCTAATGAATGCTTATGCAATGAGTTGCTGGGATGATTTGCAAATGAGGGGGAGAGGTCTATTTATAGGTACTAGATGAGAGTGGAGGCAGGCACTTCCGAGAGGACGCATCCTTTCGGCCAGCAAGCAGGCTGTCCTTCAGGCACCTTTCGGTCAGCCAGAGACACCCCTTCGTACACCAGATTCGGCCAAGCCTACTCGTGACCCTTCGGTGGGCATTCACTTACACTCCTTTGCAAGGCATCTCTTCGACAGCCTAGTGAGCAGCCTGTAGCTCTCCTCGCGACGATGCGTACGTACGATGCGTATGTGCGCGTGCGCGTGAATGCGATGTCTTGAACTGGTCAACTTTTAATGTAAACTAAGACAATAACATTTACACAATCATATCTCTAATATCTTTAGTTTTCACGGTGTGTCCGTTTTGGCCATGGACCTTATCTTGGATTCATAAGTCTTTTTTCCATTTGAAGCGGCCTCACTTTATACTTATATAGGTGATCTCCTATCAGGAGTATTCTGCCATACTTCACCCTTATCTGGTATAGGAATTATTAAAAGTGTAGACGCTTAACCTTACCACACCTCTACAGGTTAGTACTTGGGCAGCTTCTGAGACCGGTATGGGTTCCAAGTGATCATCTTAATCATTCATAACTTAGTTGTCTCATTGAACCAAGTTTGTGGGATCTTTACTCATCATGGTTGAGCTACCGCTATGAATATTTTTAATGTGTGAGTTTTAACCCCATTCGCTTTATTGTATTATACATTTGATCTATGTTGATTCCTTTCGTCAAAGGATCAGCTATGTTGTCTTTCGACTTCACATAATCAATGGTAATTATACCACCAGAGATCAACTGTCTAACAGTGTTATATCTTCTACGGATGTGTCGAGACTTACTATTGTACATAGTACTTTGTGCTCTCCCGATTGCTGACATGCTATTACAATGTATCAATACAGGAGGCACATGCTTATTCCAACAAGGAATATCCTCTAGGAAGTTTCTGAGCCATTCAGCTTCTTTCCCAGCTTTATCTAGTGCTATGAACTTTGACTCCGTGGTGGATCGAGCTATGCACGTTTATTTAGAGGATTTTCAGGATACAGCTCCTCCACATATAGTGAACATGTAACCACTAGTAGATTTGGAGTCTTTAGTGTCTGATATCCAATTCACATCACTGTATCCTTCCAATGTAGCTGGATATCTCATGTAAAGTATGCCATGGTTCAAAGTATATTTTAGGTACTTTAGAACCTTTTTCAGAGCTAACCAGTGATCCGTTCCTAGATTGCTTGTGAATCTACTAAGCTTGCTAACTGAATATGCAATATTAGGGCGTGTGCATTTTGTCAAGTACATCAGGCTCCCAATGATCCTTGCATATTTCAGTTGAGATACTGGGTTCCCTATATTTTTAGCTAAGTGTAGACTTAGGTCTACCAGAGTCTTAGCCGGAGGTTTGTCAAAAGCTTCGAATTTGTTGAGTACATTCTCAACATAATGAGATTGTGACAAGATAATTTCTTCAGTCGTCCTAGAGATTTTGATCCCTAGTATGACATTAGCTAGACCCATATCTTTCATGTCAAAGTTGTTCTTTAACATGTCCTTAGTTTTCACTATAAGATCATTACTGCTTTCCATAATTAGCATGTCACCCACATACAAACATACAATTACGTAAGCATCAGGTGTGCCTTTAATGTAAATACATTTATCACACTCATTGATCTTAAAGCCATTTGACATCATTGTTCTATCAAATTTCTCATGCCATTATTTTGACGCCTGTTTCAGCCCGTACAATAAATTGACTAGTTTGCATACTTAATGTTCTTGTCCGGGGGCAAAAAATCCTTCAGGTTATTCCATATATATTCCCTTTTTCTAGTTCTCCATTTAGGGAAGCTATTTTTACATCCATCTGATGTATCTTGAGATTATAGAGTGTTGCATTGGCTATGAGCATTCTAATAGATAATAGATGTGATTCTTGTGACCGGTGAATACGTGTCAAAGTAATCATATCCTTCTTTCTATTTGAATCCTCTAGCTACCAACCGAGCTTTGTATTTGTCGATTGATTCATCAGCTTTGTATTTCTTTTTAAAGATCTACTTGCAACCTAAAAGTTTACAACCTGGTGGGAGATCTACGATCTTCCATGTGTGGTTTTACATGATGGACTCTATCTCACTGTTGATAGCTTCTTGCCAAAGATGAGCATCTGTACTAGACAATGCTTCTTTGATTGTCCTAGGTTTATTTTCTAACATGTATGTTAGAAAATCTGGACCAAATGACTTGGCTATCTTGGTCTTTTTACGGCGTCTAAGTTTCTCAGCATCTTGATCAGAACCTTGTGCAGATAAGTCTTCTTATTAGAACTTACTTCTTTCCTTTCCTTATTAGAAAAGGTATTCTAAAAGAATATCACATTATTTGATTCTATTGTTCCCTCATTTACTTCAAGGTTTTTAAACTTGTGCACTAGAAATCAGTATGGGCTACTGTTGTAGGCATATCCGATAAAGATGCAGTCAATGGTCTTGGATCCTATTCTCACTCTTTTAGGCAGAGATATTTTTACCTTAGCTAGGCACCCCCACACTTTAAGGTAACCATAGGAAGGCTTTCTCCATTTATATAGTTCATATAAGATTTTGTCACTTTTCTTGTGTTGTAATTTATTTAGAATGTGGTTAGCTGAGAGCACAGCTTTCTCCCATATATTCTAGGGTAAGCCCGAGCTAATCAACATATCATTCATCATCTCCTTGAGAGTTTGATTCTTACTTTCAGCTATGTCATTTGATTGAGGTGAGTATGGAGCAATTGTCTGATGAATAATGCCATTTTGTTGGTAGAATTTCTCAAACAGAGCTACATATTCTCCCCCTCTATCACTTCGAATCATTTTGATTTTACTGCTAAGTTTATTTTCAACCTCATTCTTATAACTTTTGAAGGCTTCGAAGGCTTTGTCCTTTCCCTTCAAGAGATATAAATAGCAGTATCTTGTGCAATCATCGATAAATATGATGAAATACTTTTTTTCACCTCTAGTTTGCACGTGTTTCACATCGCAGAGGTCGGTATGAATTAACTCTAAAGGTGTTATACTTCTTTTCACTGAATGGAAAGGTGCTTTGGCCATTTTTGCCTCAACACATACTTCACATTTATCATTTGGGTTAAACTACAGTTTAGGCAATAAATTTAAACTTACTAACTTTCTTAATGAGCTTAAATTTACGTGTCCTAATCTATCATGCCATAAGTTAGAACACTCAGCCAATTAAGAAGAATTAACAACTTTATTTTGGCCCTCAAAGGCACATTGTATAGTTATTACATTCAACTTGAAGAGTCCCCTATCTAGGTAACCCTTTCCTATAAATGTACCAGCTTTGGTCATTACAAATTTATCAGCCTCAAAGACTAGCTTCAACCCAGCTTTGCTTAACAGGGAGCTAGATAATAGATTCTTGCAGATGTATGGGATATGTAGTACATCATTGAGGGTCAGCTGTTTGCCCGAAGTCAGCTTTACGACCACCTTACCTAATCCGACTACCTTGGAAATTATGGAGTTACTCATAAATAGCTTTCGTCCGGTGATTGGGACATATGTCGAGAATATCTCCTTGTCTGAGCAGATGTGGCGGGTTGTTCCTGTGTCGACAAACCACTCTCTTGGGTTATTCATCAAATTGGCTTCAAACACCACGGCGGATAGATCTAACTCAGAAAGGTCTTCAACCAAATTAGCTTTCTCACGATCGTCCTTCTTTGGTAGACGACAATCTTTTGCCATGTGACCAGGCTTATCACAGTTGAAGCAATTGCCCTTGATTTTCTTGGCCTTCTTCTGCTTTGGCTCTTGCATCTCCTGCTTGTTGCCAGACTTCTTCCTCTTCTTGCCGGTACCACCTTCAGCGAGATGTATCTTGGCTTCAGAGTTGGCCCTGTTGTTCTTGACTTTGGACTTTCGGCTGTCTTCCTCAATCCTCAGTCTCACAATTAGGTCCTCAAGGTCTATATCCTTCCTCTTATGCTTGAGGTAGTTCTTGAAATCCTTCCACAGGGGTGGTAGCTTTTCAATCAGTGCCGCCACTTAGAAAGACTCACTTAGTTGCATTCCTTCGGTATGAATCTCATGCAGAATCAGTTACAACTCTTGTACTTGGTCTATAACCTTTTTGGAATCAATCATCTTGAAGTCGAGAAATCTTTCGACGATGAATTTCTCCAACCCGACATCTTCCGTCTTGTACTTCTTCTCTAGAGAATCCCACAATTCTTTTGCAGTCGTTGTTACCACATAGATATTGTAGAGGGTGTTGTCTAATCCATTCAGGATTTAGTTATGACATAGGAAGTCGCTATGACTCCAATCATCGAGAGCATTGATCTTCTGTTGAGCAGCCTCATTTTCTGCCACCTTCGAGCTTCTTCCTTCAAGAACCGAACCAGGTTGAGTATCGTCAGGTAGAATAATATTTTAGTGCCATTGAACTTTGTCGCCCTTTCGGCGTGGACAGTTCCTGGGACCGTCGGTAGTAGTGCCTAAGCAGAGCTTGATGATGCCATCTTCAAGTACACAAAATCTCATCTTACGATTATTATTTGTGGAGGATGGTGTACTTGATAAGGATCTAAGTTGAGGCAAGAGTTTAGCTCTTTCTCCGTAAGACGAGATTGCCCCGTATTTAGTACTTACGGGTTGCGACAATCATCCCCAAGATACAACGACTTCGTTACTTCCAAGATCGTAGCACAACGAATCTCGAAGCTTCGGCGAACCTTTGGAAACTCAGAACTTTCTTGAGAGGGAGGGAGAGAAGAGAACGACTATTGCTCATGACCCTTCGGTGTGCATTCACTCGCTCTCCTTCGAGAGGCATCCTTTCGGTAGCCTAGTGAGCAGCCTATAGCTCTTCGGAATTGGACAAAAATCTTAAGGCTCCTTGGGATGATGCGTACATGCAAAGTGCGCCTCGAAGCGCCCAATGCGCCATGCCACACGCAAGTGCGCGTTTGCCCTAGCACCATCCTCGCATCATGTCCGAGTTTTTTTTTCCAAATGGACATTTAATGTTACACTAGCTTGGAGCTCCTCCTTATATACTTAGAAATATTTGTGCCATTTTCCAATGGGATTGGTTTTCCTCTAACCTTGGGTCTTCCCACTTTGGGCCTTCCCACATTGCATTAATTAATATTAATTCTAACAATTATACTTTCACTACTCTAAATTGACCTGATTCGAGCAAAGAATTCGGTATAACTAAAAACAAGGCAACATTGACTTCTCTTTCTATACAAGCTATCGATCCAATAATTTTTCTAAGAGAGATTCGAACGCAACTATTGTTTCACAATTCCACAACACCTTATTAAATATTCACTTGAAATCTGACTTTCAAGTGGGAATTCTTTTGAGTTGCATTTTTCTATGTATGCAATTGGCATAGTTAATGATATATATAGGATATACTTTTTATAGCATTTTGCCATTGCACCATCATGATATATAAATATATCTGTAGGGTGCTTTTCCCCATCGACTGCACAAATGCGATAATCAACCAACAAAATTATCCTTCATTGTTAGAAATCCTCCTCACGCTCGTTTTGGATTTCTAAGAGTTCTTGAGCCGCGAAGTGAAATTGGCTGAGAGGGATTAAACCGTTGAGAGGTAAGTCAGTTTTTGTTTGTATTATGCTAATGTTTATATGGATTTCAGATTTGATGATAATGTTTCCGTCCTCATGGATTTGGTATTGTTTACATGCTTAAATTGGTTCCTGGACAAATCACATGATTACGCAAGAAGATGTGAAACGCACTAGGCTTTGAATCGCATTTCACATGCTTTAAATTGCTATTAAAAAATATTGGACTTGCAAAGTGTAAAGACGAAACGTAGTAATGCCTAAACTAGGTAAAGGCTACGCATGTAACGCATGGATATAGACTTGCGTGAATTTCATGGATAGTATGTGATATGGGTACTGTCTTAAGTCCCGTGATTCGCATGAACTTGGTTTTAGTTAGCAAGAACTTCGTTATGTGCTTTCTGACATAATCTCAATTATCATGAAACCTAATTAATTAACAAACAAATCATTAAATAAAATAGCCAAAATTAAATGGTTTACCTCTTGTAGCGCATACCGTTCCCACAAGATCGAGGGAGGAAGGGATTGTGTTTCACAGCATAAAAGCCTGAGTCTCTCCTGGAGAAGAAACCACATTTCTTTCTATGTGTTTTTTCTATATTCGTAAATCTCTCCAAGAAAACCTCTTTTACGTATTTAATGGGATAATCTAGGAAAAGAGCATGAAGAGGAGTTATCACGTATAACAAACTCTACACACTCAAAATTTCTTTAAATTTTAATTAAAAGATTTTCAGGAAATTCAAACCTCAAAATTTTAATTAATTAACTACAATATATATATTGAAAGATATTCATTTGACTTGGTAAGTTCGACTTCGTATTAGTATTCTGTTTTGTGTTTCACAATTGAATTCGGTCTTATATTGTGTAAGTCAGTTTTCGTAAGATTACGTGTTGATTATCTGATTTAGAATTCCGATTCTGCATTGATTGTTTGATTTATTGTACTAGTTTTGTCTGGATGGACATAGAACCATTCGCATCAATGCAAGTATAAGGGACCGGATAAAAACGTGCACGTAATCACATAGCAGTCTATGAACCTGGGATTAAAGAATCATGTGTCGTGGTTTCTATCTGACGAGGAGTTGATCTTTATGTGTGATTATTCTTGTCAGTTATGAGTTCATGACTTTCCTGGTTGATGCTTATTGACAATTTCTAGATTTTTTTGTTTATGTGCTAAGTTCGTAATTGCAAATATTTGAGGTTTCTTTACTTATTAATATTTGAGATTTCTGTTTTCTCCGAAGTATTTGTATAACGTCCCGTGATCCGATCGACTGTCTCCACATACCAACACAGGTCTTTTCCAGCGTGTTTTGTCCTCACTCGCACGCATCCCGGAAACTTCCCAGGAGGTCACCCATCCTGATCCTACTCTCGACCAAACCCGTTTAATATTGGAGTTCTCTCAGGATGTGTGCCGGAAAAGAAGGTGCACCTTGTTGATATGGATAGTACCAATCAAATCACTTAAGACTTTTCAGAATTGGGGTATCACAATTTGATTATGAGCTTTCAGTTTGAAAATCTCTCAGTAAAGCAATATGATATGTTTTGAAAATCTAATCTATTATGAGAATCTAATTTGTTCTAAAAATATTATATGTCGGCCTAGTTTGTGTTGGAATTCTTCATAAGCTATTGTTCCCCGTTGAACACTTATGTATTTTACAGGAGTGTTTGTAATGATTTATGCCACGCAGAGAGGGTACATACCTTTATGTGTCCCGCGGAGAGAGTATGTACATGTCTTTGCCCAGCAGAGAGGGTATATACCTATCTGTGCCCCGCAGGATCTTGCCACAAATTAGGTAGAATTTCAAAGTGTCAATTACTTGTTGTACATATTTTGATTTGTCGAGTTTGTAACTGTGATGTCTGTTCGATGTGTGTGCGTCTTGATTTGGATGGTCAGTGTTATGAATAACAGATATATTATTTGCTATATGATTAAATGTGTGATATATGTTTTATTGGCTTACTAAGTTGTGTATCATCATTAACGTGAGCCATGTGTTTCAGATTCTATGAGGTTGGGGTAGGGGTGTCCATTAGAATTTCGTCCATGCATGTTTTCGAATTAAACTAATAGACTCTCTTATTTTATGGTTACTGTTTTTGTAAGGATATATATTTTTGTAATGAATCTTACGAATAAATTGAGTCCTACAAAGATTATCCACTCCATGACGATTGACATATCTATTTTTGGGGTGTGAGATTTATGCTCCATCTATATAATTTCCTTTTAAAAACTTACTTGTTTTCTACAAACAAACTTAATTGTTTATACAAACAAACAAAGTATCCGTGCGTATTTAGATTGTTTAAGAGAGAAGAAACGAATTTGACCAAAAAGTAAGAAAAGTAAAGGCTTTTACTTACTTGTTTTCAAAGATTTTTTGTTCACTGAACTCAACAATTCTTTGTGCTATATATTAAACTATCGTTACTTTTAGTTTTTAGAAAAATTAAAATATAATAAGACTTAAACATATTTCGATGACTTAGTTAGTTCTATTTCTGTTGGGAAAAAAATGAGAGAACGTCAAAAACGAACTTGTGACAGTTTGGAGTGCTCGTCCCAAGGTCGGTCTAACGCCGAAGGTAACAAAGGTGGCCGAGGCCGAGATCACTACCTACCTACTAATTAAACTAAGGATGAAAAGCTTAAAAGCTTGACAAGTATTTGTGATTTGATATGGTGATGTCTTTCGCCCTGCTCCGAGCCTTGCTTATATAGAGGAGAAAAACCGACCAAGCTCCTCCCAAGTCGTGTTGTAATCAGACTCAAAGTCCTCAAGGTTCATTTCCAACTGTGCCTTATCTCTATCCCTACCGGATTCGAAGACCCCGAAGCTTATCTCTTCCAATACTTATCCCTGTCTAACTCGGACTCCCAATGCTTATCACGCTCTTCACGGAGTCCATAATGCTTATCACGCTCTTCACGGAGTCCATATCTACCTTTGCCTCTTGAGAGTCCAGATACACTTGGCCTCTTTACACCTCCTACTGAGAGTCCGGGTTTCCTTGATGTCCTATCTCACTTATGCCCTTAACTTTAGGCAGAGACCTCCGATGGTATCGAAAGTCACTGAGTCTCACTACTTGGACCTGAAACCTTCTGCACTTACAATAAGTAAGTCTCAGTACTTGGACCCAAGACTTTCCACATTTACAACCTCCCATTAGGTAGCCCTAATAGCTAGCTCCACCAACCCGAGCCAATATACCCGACCTCACGGGCTCAATCAGCTCCTTAAAGTCGCTAAGTCGCTGTCTCGAGGTAGCAAATACCGCTGACTGCATGAGCAAACCGGTCTAAGGAGAGCAGTCAGCGCCCCATTATTATTGAGTCAAACTGATCTGGCGCTTACTATCACAAGTCAGAATTCCTGGCGTTGACTGCTACTGGTCAAAATGTTCGTCGCTGACTGTGGCTATTTGGACCCGACCTTGCTCCATTTTCTATAGTTACCAACTCCAAGTACTTAGACCTAGCTCTCCAAAGGTATTAACTCTAAGTACCTTGACAAGAGGTGATGACTCGCACCTGGTCCGACCAGTCTTAGCGCTGACCATTGTAGGTCAGAGTATGCTTGGGCACTGACCATTACCGGTCAGAAGTCCTTGGCGCTGACCGATGGCACCCCGAACTGGCTCTCCGTACCCACTTCATGTTGCTGACTCTCGGTACTTAAACTTTGCATTATACCTAATTTTCTATAGAAATGGCGATTGTCACTGACTCTAGGTAACCGAAGTAATTTGATAACCCGATGTTATTGACCCTAGGTAGTCGAAACAAATCAAGGATCTCTTGTAAGAAAGATATTGGATCATACTTATCCCATAATGGAGGACGTGGTTATCATGTAGGGATCATGTCTATCTACTAGAAGAGCTATCGGGTAGTTCAGTTTATCTTTATCCATTAGTTACTTAGCTTATCATATAGATTTCTAGGCTCAATATATGTACGTCCCATTTACTTAATTATATCATCTGATTCACCTCCATATGGTATTAGAGCAGGTATCAAATAACTAAGATACGCTGCATAAATCTGACCTAGAAGCCATATTCCATGGCTGACAAAGCAAGTGGTGAAAGTCTGATGCAGACACCAGCCGCCACCAAGGGATGTGGTCAAACAAATTCCCCCTATTTCATTCATAGCTCAGAGATAACCCATGCGTCCCTCATCTCCCAACAACTGTCTAGCTTAGGAGATAATTAGGCTATATGGAGAGAGGCGATGACGACGATCCTTAATACAAAGAACAAGTTTTAGTTCATCGATGGCACATTGGCACAGCCCGAGAAGATATCGAAGGCATTCTCAAAGTGGAGACATGCCAACAACCTCATGAAGTTGTGGCTAATCAATTTAGTCTCCCCCGACATTGCTACTAGTCTGATGTTCGTGGAAATAACAAAGATGATATGGGAGTGCATCCCAGATTTATGAAGTATGGCGGTCTATCGCCAATCTGCAACAACAAAATAACTCCATAACAGTATATTATGCATCACTGAAGTCCCTATGGGACAAATTGGAGTGCTATCGGATTCACTTTCCATGTAGATGTGCAAACACTTGCACGTGTGGATCTTGCCAGGCTGATGAACGCGAGCGAGATCGAAATTGTCTAATCGAGTTCCTCATGGGACTCAACAACTCATACATATAACTACGAAGCAACATCTTAATGATTAAACTGCTTCCTGGAGTTTCAAATGCATATTCTTTTGGTACAGAGGACGAAAAGCATCGTCAAGTAGCTGCTCAAAACCACGTACCATCGCTAGAACACTCGGCTTTGGCGACTGTCCAAAATCCCTCCACCAAAATGGATGTCGCGGGCAGAAACATAATTTGTTATCATTGTTCTCAACCAGGACATACAAAGTGTACGTGGTGGAGCAAGCAACCGAGGCGGAAGAGGGGGAGGAGGTCGCAGACGAGCCTTTGTAGTAGCATTGGGTCTGCCTCCTATCAACACCCAATCGGTCGGGAATGTCCAAGACATCTAGATCATACCCGCACAAATACAGCAATTATTAGCCCTTCTACCTACCACATCCAAAGAGACGCCTCTAGATAGTAATATCAGTTCCTTTCACTGCCTATTTTCTCAACAATCCAAACCTTGGATCCTTGACTCAGGTAGTACTCATCACATCACTTGCCTCCTACTCATGTAGAACATATTTCACCAACCACAGGCCCCTCGATTACTATTCTGAATGGGGCAAATTTACATGTTACACACACTGGGTCTATCATTTATCCTAACCATATGAAATTATCCAATGTATTTTATGTGCCAAATTTCCAATTCAACCTCCTTTTTATTAGTCAAATTACAAATGATCTAAATTGTTCTGTTCATTTTCTACCAAAATTTTGTTACTTCCAGGACCTAACGACGAAGAAGGTGATTGGATGGGGCTGGGAGCATAATGGTCTATACATCATCATGGATTCCGCACTCGCACCAGGCACCAAGGCGATGATGACGGTCTCCAACTCATGGACATCTCTGGATCTAGCGATGATGACGGTCTCCAACTCATGGACGTCTCTGGATCTATGGCAATGGCGGATGGGTCATCCAAGTTCTAAGTTACATCCTTAATTCTCCAAATTGCATCTCGATTTTTCATTTCAAGGTCAACCATGCACTGTTTGTCCATTAGCTAAGCATACTAGGCAGTCTTTTTTTCATAGCACCATTCGAACTAAAAATTATTTTCAATTAATACATGTTGACGTATGGGGTCTATTTACAATTGTTTCTCTTAGTGGAGCACGATATTTTTTGATGATTGTCGACGATTTCTCATGTTGCACATGGGTTCATTTACTTAATTCGAAAGAACAAGTCTTTGATGTCCTAAAATGATTCATAATCATGGTTGAAAGGCAATACAAAATCAATCTTCAATGTATCTGCAGTGATAATAGAACTGAATTTTTCAATCACCGCATCAATGAATACTTGCATTCTGTTGGTATTGAAATGAGCACACTTGCATAGCAACGCCACAACAAAATGCAGTCGCTGAACGGAAGCATAGACACCTCCTTAACATGGGTCGTGCTCTCCAATTTCAAGCTCGATTGCCAAATTTTTTTTGAGGCGAATGTATTCTCACTGCCGCATATCTTATAAATCGCACACCCACCACTATTTTACATGGAAAAACCCCCTTTCGAAATTCTAAATGGCACAACACCAACATTAGGTCACCTTAAGGCATTTGGTTGTCTTTATTTTGCACGTAATGTCTATCCTACTACCAAACTAGACAACCGTAGTATACCATGCATATTCATAGGTTATCCACCACTACAAAAGGGATATAAAGTTTTTGACATCACTACTAGGAAAATTTTTGTTAGTAGAGACGTTACATTTCATGAGTCCATTTTCCCATCACTCGACCACAAACTAGATGCTCACAACTTGGTTCTACCCATAATCCCACTGGATGATCCGACCACCCCAATGCCTAATGTGAGGGGTCAGTTGATATCGCTCTTGACAATAATGAACCCATCGTCGCTGCCCCACATTCCAAAGAGGGCCAGGCACCCACTGAGACACAGACAATTGTTGAACCTCCCACTACAGAGGTTATCACGGTGCCACCTCGACGAAGATTAAGAGTGCAGAATCCTCCAAAATGGCTCAAAAATTTTCACACCGGCCCCTCCACATCACCTTCTTTGATCTCTACCACCGCATTTCCTATAGGTCAGTTCCTCTCCCATCACCGCTTTGTCACATGCTAAATCATTCTATCCAAGCTCGATTCCCAAACTGAACCTACATCTTTTACCACCGCAATGACATTCCCGGTATGGCGTGCAGCAATTAAGACGAAACTCGATGCTCTCAAGGTAAATGGTACGTGGTCTCTAACCTATCTACCACCAGGTAAATGTCCTATCTCATGTAAATGGATATTTAAGATCAAACGACATTCTGATGGAACTATTGAGCACTATAAAGTGCAACTTGTGGCTCGAGATTATTCTCAAGTAAAAGACATTGATTATAATGAGACATTTGCTATGGTGGCTAAGATAGTCTCTGTTTGAGTTCTTACATCTATCGCCATTATTAGCAATTGGTCCCTTTATAAACTTGATATTCATAATGCTTATTTACATTGTAATCTTTCCGAAGACATATATATGCAGATACCGCCTGGCCATCCACGACATGGAAAACACAATCTAGTGTGCAAGCTTCAAAAATTGAGATATGACTCAAACAAGCTAGGCAAATTTGGTTTTTCACCTTGTGGGCTGCATTACTAGAGATCAAATTTTGACAGTCTCATGCCGACCATTCCGTCTTCATCACACATTGGAGCACAACCTTTGATTACCTAATCGTGTATGTTGATGATGTGATTTTGACAGGTAACGAAGCCAGCCTGCTCCAATATATCAAAATGTTACTTTTGCAACGGTTTTGCATCAAAGACCTTGGCAACTTGCGATACTTTTTGGGCATCGAAGTTGCGTGATCCACCAGTGGCATATATCTATCTCAGCGAAAATATACTCTTGACATACTTACAAACACGGGTTCCTCGGGTGTACGCCCAATTAAAACGCCAATGGAGCCCAACGTCCAACTAGCAGCGAACAAGGGTGAATTCTATGACAACCCAAGTAGATATCAGCGTCTGATTGGCCGACTCTTCTACTTGATGGTTACACGTCTGGATATCTCATTCGTCATCAAAATTCTGAGCCAATTCATGAGGACACCGCGTGTCCCACTGTAACGCTCCGTGATTTGATCGACTGTCTCCACAGACCAACACAGGTCTTTTTCAGCATATTTTGTCCTCACTTACACGCATCCCAGAAAACTTTCCAGGAGGTCACCCATCCTGATCCTACTCCCGGCCAAACGTGTTTAACCTTGGAGTTCTCTCAAGATGTGTGCCAGAAAAGAAGGTGCACCTTGTTGGTATGGATAGTACCAATCAAATCACTTAAGCGTTTTAGACAGAACAGATCGGGGTATCACACCCACATTGGCAAGCGGCTGAGCACCTCTTACAGTATTTGAAAAGCACACCAGGCCAAGGCGTGTTCTATTCATCCACAAGCCAATTGCATTTGGAGGCTTACTCTGATTCCAATTGGGCAAATTGTCCTAATACACGCCGATCGACCACAAGTTATGTTATCACACTCGGAGGGAGCCCGATAGCATGGAAGAGTAAGAAGCAAAAGACAGTATCACATTCGTCCACCGAGGCCGAATACTGTGCCATGGCATCTACCACAAGAGAGATACTATGGTTGTTCCAACTTCTATCTGATTTTGGTTTGAAGTTTACGCAGCCCATTCCACTACATTTTGACAACCAGACGGCTCGACATATTGCTGCCAATCCCGTGTTCCATAAGAGAACCAAGCACATCGAAATCGACTGTCATATTGTTCGAGAGCAATTGATTGCAAGACATATCGTGCCAACCGCTGTCACGTCAAGTTTGCAGCTAGCTGATTGTCTGACCAAGGCCCTTCCACGTGATCGACTGAAGTTCCTGATGTCCAAGCTTGGCGTTCTTGTAGAAGAGTTATCAGGTAGTTCAGTTTATCTTTATCCATTAGTTACTTAGCTTATCATGTAGATTTCTAGGCTGTATATATGTACGTCCCATTTACTTAATTATATCATCTGATTCACCTCCATAGAAGCCATAGATCGATACCTTTTGTTCCCAAAGTATTTTGCCTACTTCCCGTACCCAAATCACTTGTTGCCGACTCGAACCCGACACCAAATTATATTTTTACGCTTCAACAATTTCAAAACAGAATACTTTGTTTAGGAAATATTTTACTTTTAACCTTGGTTACAATAATAACTTGATTTTGTTTTCCTAATTAAATATTTTAATCATCTAATTAATTAGTTGGTCCCAAATTAACTTAGCACTTGTGAGTTGGTGGTATCATTAAAGGGATCAATATAGTTTCTCCAAACTTAATACAAGTATACACTGTATTTTCTTATACTAAAAAACGCTCTATTTTCTTGTCTCTCACCAACGGCTGACAACCAGATATTTGCGGTGAATCGATCCCTCTTTGTGTTGGGTAGGCCCATTGGGCCACTCATGTCATTGGAATTACTGACAAGCCCACCGAAAAAAGTGAGTGGCAACACTTGGGACTGCCTGAGGTCTACCTTAACCAACAACTCATTTTATCAATAAGCAAATTGTTAAAGCGTAATCAAGAGAACACACACAAAAAATGAGAGGCAAAAGAGTTTTGCAATTTTAACAGTTAAAAATTCACCAGTTTTAAATATTTTAGGAAAATTTTGTCATATTTAAAAGTCTTAATCGGTTCAAACCTAATAGTGAATATTTCTTTACCAAGTTGTATAAAAAGAAGAGATTTTTTTTAGGATTAAAAAGAAGAGATCGTACATGGTATATTGTGGTTCTATCTTTCCTTTTTAACTCATGCACCAATCCGATTACAACTATTTTAAATCAATTTTTAGGAGAAAATAATTACATATTTATTTCCTCATCCAAAGAAATAGAGTTTATTTTCTTTTTTCATGTTTGGAATCGAAATTAAATTTAGGAATTGATTTGATATCTTATTCTATTAGTTGGGTTTAATATAAGTCTAATCTTTTTTTTGTTTTTTAGTAAATGTAGATTATTTACACCTAGAATTATATCTTGCTAGCATTTGACCTTAACCCTCCATCAAATCGTTTTACGTCTTGTGGTCCTTTGGCTAAACTTTTTTGTCACCACATTAATCTTAGGAAAAATTATCCTCTGGTCCCTGGGATTTCACAAAATCTCAAATAGGATACTTATTGTTCCAAAACACTTATTTTCGTCGTCCAAGTTTGCTAAAATACAACTCTCAAGTCTTTATCACGTCTACCGCTGATGTCATCAGTCAACATTATTAATTTATGACCTTTATACCCTTTCAATAAAATTAAAAATATAATCCCTCTTCTTCCCCCGCCACGAAAACGCGTCTTCCCAACCCCTTCTTCCCCAGCCAGACCCTTCTTTCTCGGCTGACATCAGCGGTGGACTCGATAGGAACCTCATAGTTGCATTTTAGTAAACTTGAAGGACGGAAATAGGTATTTTGAAACAGTAAAAACCGTGCTAAATATTTTGTTAAACTCTAGGGACCGGAGGATAATTTGTCCTTTAACTTATGTTACCCTCCATTATACACAAAGTCTAGTTTTGATGAATTACAAATACCCTATGAAAATATGAATCTATTGATTGGTTTTCAATAGAATTTTGTTTTTTTTTGTGTAGTGTGCAAACTTATGTTAGCTTATGGTGCAAAATTGGACTAAAGTGCAAAATGGCATAATATTGTGGACTTAGTTGCAAGCTTAAGAAACTTTTCCGCACCAGATAGAATTTTCCGCATTGCTGACATCTTTCGGCCGAGCCTCAGCAATTTGGGCCGAGACTTGTAATATAGGCCGCGACTCTCTTTTTCGGCTAGACGATTTTTCAATAAAGCTTTTATTAGTTTAGCAAAAGACACTTGGTTTCTTTTATTTAAACGGTTCTCTACTCTAGTTAGATGTTTAGGAGTTTCATTTTACATATTATATGTTCCTATTTTATATTTGGGTGTTAGAAGTCATCAAGACTTTTTATATTATATTAGATAAATGAGAGTAATTTATCATAATTTTTAGTTGAAAGATTTTTGTGGTACAATCTAAATTGATTAATCTATTAAATATCCAGTTATCTCCTACCAAATTATTTTAGTACTCAGCCTACTCAGTCTCTGGATATAAGTCGATTTACCATCAATAGGTCGTGTAATAAACAGACTAAGATCGCAAAACCATAAAATTAAAATCGGAAGAAGAAAAAGCAACCTAACAACACCTGCGGGTTCGTGGCGGATTCAGACCAACATTGATCAAGCGGTTCATTGTGGGAGCATTTTTTTTATAAAACTGTCAAACCGACACATTTGACATATTAGTCGAAACTATTAAACCACACCAAAAATATCACTAATTGATTACTAAATTAGTCACTGCGTAAGCGTTAATGGTGCATACATATACACATTTTGGCTTGTAAGGAATCGAGGACTCATCACAAAGAGGAAGCTGCTTAATTAGACAACTTGTATTGATTATATGGACATTTTTTCTTTCATTTCGATGTTTAGATTAGAGTTATCCTGGCTCCTAAATTCTTAATCATTTGTGAATTATGATATGTAAATATTTGAGATATCAGATATATGTCTTAAAACTGCCCGATAAAATCGCTCGTCTGAAATTATAATCGGATGCCTCGCGATCGACGATTTTAAGTAAAACTGTGATACCAGCCGTTGAATTTTTTTAATAAACTATGTTAATGTGGGTTGCATTTAACACCAACCTAAACTTACCCGTAACTATCAGCGTAAATCTATGAGAGGGTTTTCGGGAACTAATGGAACAATTACATGAATGGAATTTTTTAAGAATAATTTTTGAAAGGGATCCGGGAAAAGGGGGTACAAGAACGAAAGACTTCCCGAGATGGATTCGGAGAGGTCGTCCCAAGGTCGGCTTAAGGGAGAGGGGAAAAAAAGAGTTATGCTAGTGTAGGTTAGGCTACAGAAAGAAAAAATGTTACATGAAAAAGTAAAGTAGGGTTTGGTTGTTGTATTGTTGGATGATTATCTCTCCTTCACCCGAGTCTTCTTTATATAGGACGCCTTAACCTAGCCTCCCGGCCTCAAAGTAGAAAACTCTAAGCCGCCTTTATTGCTAGAAGATCTCGGTCCAAAAATTTGATCCTGGGAGATCCGCCTCAATAAAGACTAAATCCCGCTAGATCCGCTAATTTGTGCCCATTGCCAATACAGAGAGATTCAACCCGGCTTGATATAGAAAAAGATTCAACCCGGCTTGATATAGGAAAGTTTAAACCGACTTCCCAAAACAAAGAGACTGGGCCTCTAAAAGGAACGTTAAGGCCGTGTCATACGCACGCAATCCCAGCTCTAAATAGGAATAGCCTAAGTCGATATTCGCTTTCCTTTAAACCAACTAGCCCAGTTCACACTTGAGACAAGACCATTTTCCTCCCAATAGGCCCAACACATGCGTCCGGCCCGCTTGCAATAAAAAAGCCAACTAGTTAAGGCAAGAGTGCGGACTGGTCGCATGAGGAAAGCAAAGGCATCGGATCGGTCGCATAAGGAAAAAAGAGAGGCTGTCAGTCCAGCCGCAAAGAGTCATCCGGTCTGGCCCCCTTTGGAACAAAGTAAGCATTCGGGTCCACTTGGTCCCCTTTGAAAAAAAGAAAGCATTCGGGTCCGCCGGTCCCCTTTGAAAAAAAGGAAGCATTCGGGTCCGCCCGGTCCCCTTTGGAAAAAAGAAAGCACTCGGATCCGCCCAGTACCTTTGGACAAAAAAGAAGCATTCGGGTCCACCCAGTCCCCTTTTGACAAAAGGAAGCATTCGGGTTCGCTTGGTCCCTTTGGATAAAAAGGAAGCATTCGGTCCGTCCGGTCTCTTTCAAAAAAAGGGAGGTAGGCGAACTAGTCTTACAATAGAATTAAGACCCTTTTATGCTCCGAATCTGAAGATGATGCAAACTACAAAGCTGTAGAGCTATGTCTTGGCTTTGTACAACAACTTGAATCGTTCGAGTTCCGGATGAAAAGATATAAGCGTTCTACCGAAAAACATTATCGAGGCAGACAGACCGGCCATATAAGGAAGAAAATAAGCAAGTCAGACCAACCATATGAGAGGAAATGCAAGCAAGTAGGCTGACCGCACTCCTTCAACTCTGAGAATTCCATTCATCCAAAAAATGCTTCAAGCCTCTGACCTTGATATGGCTGAGACCTCCAAACCCAAAATGCTCAAAGCCTCCATGCTTAAAGATAGACGAGCACGAAGACCTCACCATGATTGAAAGTAGGCATGCAAGGAGGGCTCGTCAAGCTTAAGGGTCGGCAAACACAATAAGTATGCTATGTTCGAAGGTAGGCGACCACAGAGAGCTCGCCAAGAATGAGGATTGGCGTGCACGCTAAACATGCCAAGGGTAAGGGCTGACGTGTATGAAATTGATTTTGGTCTTGGTCTCTCCAAAGTGGGCAAGAGCGAACCAAACAAAGGTGAACAACGTGAAGGCAGCAAGAGTAAACCAAACGAAGACAAAAAATGAGAAGGGGGAGAGCGCAAACTAAAAGAGGGTGAGCGAGATCGGGGCAAGCACACACGAATAACCACTAAGCAATTTTAGGCCTCCAACAATGCCCCCCGCACGTTAACGCTTTAAGGCAACCAAAATGAGAAGCGTTGTCTTTAAAAATCCTCTTGACTCATCTCTTTCGAAGTGTTTATTAAAATCCCCGGCCTTTATCAAAGCTGTAAAATGCAACTATGATCACATTTGATGCAAAATCATCGATAAGTAGAAATTTGTCGGCCTTTATTTTTATTCAGACATGTCGGCCTCGGTTAGGCCGAGTAAAGAGTCATGTTACAAAACAAACCAGTCTGAAGGAAGACCGTAAAGAAATAACTAAGGTCGTATCCGGCCATCTTAAGAGATCATCATATTATCAGTAGCTTTACGAGGTTTTGGTCATCGTCCTCAAAGATATAGCCGGCCGCTACACACAGTGACAAGGTGTAGACCCTAATCTCCTTGTCACTTCCCCTATGGCTTTATTTGCCATAGGCAAGCATGTCGTAGCGCTTGCCCCTGAGTGCGGCTTTGACCGATCGTTGGATCAAAGGAACTTTCCTTTTGACCGAGATTACATACCCGACAACCCGGCCGTCTTTGTCACTTTGTGCTACAGTAGTTATTACTATTGAGCCATCGTAGAAGGCCACTTCTACACAATTAGTAGCCCTAAAAAATGGGTTGGCATCAGCAGCCATGAGCTCTACCCTGCCGTCTGGCTTCTATTGGATCAAGAACTGATGTAGGGAGGATGGGATAACTTCGGCAGAATGGATACAATCCCTTCCCAAAGAATAGTTGTAAGAAGTCTTCACGTCTATAAAAAAGAACTCGACCTCCCAACTTACGGAGCCAATATTGACTTCATTCGCGAGCATCCCGAGGGGATGGGTACTCTTACCGCAAAGTTCATCATGACCATGTCGATCGACATCAACCTCTCCCTCTTCTTGTTCAACTTTCAGAGCAGCGATTGAGGGAGGATGTTGACGGTGGCTCCATTTTCCACGAGGATCCTTCCTACTGGCTTCCCAAAGATGTGAGCCATGATGTATAAGAGCTTGAGGTGCTCGCACGTGCTCTTAGTAGGCCTCGCATTGGTGGTGCGATTGCTGACGTCTTTAATGACGGGGACCGCTGAAGACTTCTCTCTGATCTCCATCTACCCATGCTCATCTTTGATCACACCTCTCTCCAAGTAACTCGGCTGGTTGTCCTTCGGTACAAAGATGGCTGGGAGAGTGAACACCATGTTGATTGGTACTTCCTTTGGGAATGGCCTTAACCAAACATATCCCGTGTCTAGGTCGACCATGACCTCCTACCCCTTCTGGTTGGGCATACCTGTTGTGAAGAATCTTTGGTCTCCTCTTTGGGTCAAACTTTGCTCTTTACCGTAGGTGCCCACTTGCGGGTCAGCTTCTCCCTGAGATCGTCAGATACCTTGCTCGTACTTGCCTCAAAGACCATTGGGGCTTTCCCATTTTCCATCTTCGGGTCTTTAATCTCCTCAAGCCAGCCTTTATTCAAAGTCGAAAGAGGTTAAATCCATGGAAGAGTTAGGAGTGTCATCTGCTCCTCAAGGTTGGCCTTTTACTCAGCCAAATGCCTCTTGAGGTCCTGTGTGATTTTTTTCTGGGCTTGGACCTTCCTCTCAAGCCATCGTCTTTGGGTCTTGGTCAAGCTCTATTGTACCAGTGGCTCCGGTGAAGCTCTTCTATCCCCAAGCCGGTTGAAGACATTCTGACGTGGGTTGATCCCATCTCAAAGGTCCACCTTCGTACGGGGGTGGAAAACTTTCCACTTGTCCTCAACAACCCTAGGATGGAAGTACTTCGTCGTTTGCAGATTATTGCCAGCTGATCGACCTCCTTGCCTCTCGAGTTTGGCATGCCCCCCGAGTCTGCCTTAACCCCCCGAGTTTCTCTCTCAGGTCTCTTGGAGATCCTTGCCGCCCGAGTTTCTCTCTTTGGTTTTCTAGGATAGCCCGTCCTCTCTTGGGGTTATCCTCTTTCATTCGGTCCCTTGCCATACTCACCATATCGATGGGTATGGTGAAGGGTGCTGAGGGTTTGTCATTGGGGAACCTCAGATGCCCATCCTTAATTGCCTGTTACACCTAGTTATGAAAGACCATACAATTGGCAGTATTGTACAACTTACTTGTATGCCACTTGTAATACTTCATGGCTCTGAGCTCCTTCTAGTCAGGTATCTTGTGGTCGGGTGGTAACCCGATCTGGCCATTTTTTAGAAGATTGTCAAAAAACTCGTCGGCCCTCGTGACATCAAACGAGTATTCTCGGCCAACTTCGTTGAAGCCCTTGCTTTGTTGAGGTGAGTTCTCCGGACGAGTGAACTCGTTGGGGAATGCCATCGTCTTATGAACCAGGCTTTCACACTCATATGACTTACCCTTCTTGAGCTCAGTCACCATCTCTTACATCACTCGACCCTCTTCAAAACCTTGCCCATCATCAAGCTAGTCAATTTCCAACGTAGGATTATAGTAGTAGGTACCTTTAGACGAAGAACCCCTCCTGAATTTCTCATCGATGACTTTTTGTGCCATGATGGCTTTTTGAGCCAGCTCCAAGAAGTCCAAAAACTCTACACTCCTAGCTTCTTACGCAGACGGTAAGTAAGCCATTGCATAGTCATTGTAGCTAGCTCATACTATGAGAGGTTAGTCGGGCGTCAGTTCTTAGCCTTCTGAAAGTGGATTACATACCTCTTCATGGATTCACCGTCTAGTTGGTGCATTTGAGCAAGGTCAGAAATAGTGATGTTTGGCTCCGACCGGTAGAACTAGTTGTGGAATTTTTTCTCCAGCTCTACCCATGTACGTATCGATTATGGGGGAAGGCTGATGTACCAAGCAAAAATGGTCTTGCTCATGGTCATCGGGAATTGGTGTAAAAGCCAGCATCCTTGGATGAGAATTCACCATATTGAATGATGAACCTGGCCACATGCTCCATCGATGACTTGTTCTCCTCCCCCGAGAACTGGGCAAAGTCAGGGATGCGGTAACCTTTGGGAAGGTCGATCCGGTCATATGCCTACACGTAGAATTTAAGGAACCTTGGCCTCGAAGCATTTTTGGGTTCAATCCCCAAGTCTCTAAGCACGTCTGCGACATCTTCCTTTTGGCGATATGCATCGTACTCCAGTTGAACCTCTTGGTTGGGGTCCGGTAGCGGTTGCCCCCGGGACCTTATTATGGAGTTTAGTCTTCAAAATCCTCCACGAGAGGTTGGTATCGTCATGACCTCGCTTGGACTGCCCTCCGATCTTCAAACTCCTCAATATGAGGTCAGTATCATCCCAGTCTCGCTTGGGCCGCTCCAAAGGTCAATTTTTGGTTGGTAGGATGGTCGATGTCATCTTCTTCGTCCAACCCCCTCGCCTTGGACGGGTGAATTGAGGGGTTGGAGTAGAGACCGATCCCCTTGAATCAAACAAAGTATTTGTCCAAGTGTTCCCCCTCTCAAAGGAACTTTGATCATTACCAACCCTAGACGGGTATGACTTGTCTTGGGTACCAAGCGATTGGATTTTTCCAAACTAACTAAGACATCAGTTGCCCTTGTTTTTATGGCCTCATATGGACCCGAGTAGTCCGTTCCTTGGGTTCCTCTATTCTAGGATGCCTGGACGTCGTGTACATGGGTGTTCCCATCGGTGGCTTCTGGCTAAGTACACTTGATGTTTTCGGTGCCTTGTCGAATGACACGGTGCCGACCTTGGAGTGGTCGAATGGTGTAGACATACCCAGATATCTTAGATAATTTCTTTCTTCCCTTTGATTTGAGCCTCAATAGCCTTAGAGGACTCGTTCACTATAGCGGGCTTCACGGTCTGGTTGAAGTAGTCCATGGTATATTAATTCATCTCTATAGCCACTCTTTGGATTGTGTGATCCACGTAGTCGTGGACCTCTTGAACCTCATTCGAGATTTGATTAGAGAGCCACTTTTAGGACCCCTCAGTGTGTTGGGTCATATCAGCGATCTCCTCAGTACGCATGCAGAACTTTTCGATGGCTTATTGAAACTCTTTAGTATCCCATTGCATCTTGTAGAGTTGATAACCTCAAGTGTCCCAATCACGGTCTCGAGCGTTCCGATTATGATGGCAAGTTGGTCGGCCAGCTCTTTAAGAGAAGCCGTGTTGTTAGTAGCTGGCTCCTTGAAGGGGACTATTTTGTTGGTATTCCTCCCGATATCCATCTGGGTAATAGAGAGGGCCGGCTCCTTATTATGAGCTGAGTTGGATGAGTTCCTCCCAATGTTCTATTAAGAAGATAGTAGTGTCGCCTTCTTGTTGGAAGCCGCGTTGGATAGATTCTTCCCAGTGGATTGCTGAGAAGAGGTCGGTGTCGTCTTCTTGATGAAGACCGCATTGGATGGATTCTTCCCAACGGGTGGCTGAGAAAAGGTTGGTGCCGCCTCCTTGGAGTTGTTGAGCAGCATTGTTCTTGGTTGAGCAAAGTTAGACCGCCTTCTCAGACGCCCTCTTTAGTCCCACCAGGCGTGCCAAAAATATGTTACATACGTCCGGCCCGCTTGTAATAAAAATAAGTCAACTCGTCAAGGCAAGAGTGTGGACTAGTCGCATGAGGAAAGCAAAGGCGTCGGACTGGTCGCACGAGAAAAAAGAGAGGTCGTTGGTCCAGCCTTCAAGAATCATCCGGTCCGGCCCCCTTTGGAAAAAAGTAAGCATTCAGTTTGTCCAGTCCCGTTTGGAAAAAAGGAAGCACTCAGGTCCGTCTGGTTCCCTTTGGAAAAAAGGAAGCATCCAGGTCTGCCCAGTCCCCTTTGAAAAAAAGGAAGCATTCGGGTCTGCCTCGTCCCCTTAAAAAAAAGAAAGCATTCAGTTCTGCCCAGTTCCTTTGACCAAAAAGGAAGCATTCGGGTCCACCTGGTCCCCTTTGAAAAAAAGGAAGCATTCGGGTCTGCCCGGTCCCTTTGGACAAAAAGGAAGTATTCGAGTCTGCATGGTCCCTTTGGACAAAAAGGAAGCATTTGGTCTGTCCGGTCTCCTTAAAAAAAAGGGAGATAGGCGGACTGGTGTTACAATATAATTTAGACCTTTTGATCTTACAATAGAATTTAGACCCTTTTATGCTCAGAATCTGAAGATGATGCAAACTACAAAGCTGTAGAGCTATGTCTTGGCTCTGTACAATAACTTGAATCGTCCGAGCTCCAGATGAAAAGATATGACCATTCTACCGAAGAGCATTACCCAGGTGGACAAACATAGAGGACTAACCGACCATATAAGGAAGAAAATAAGCTAGTCGGTCCGACCATATGAGAAGAAATGCAAGCAAGTAGGCTGACAACACTCCTTCAACTCCGAGCATTCCATTCGTCCCCGAAATGCTTCAAGCCTCCGACCTCGAGATGGCTGAGACCTCCAAACCCGAAATGCTCAAAGCCTTCATGCTTAAAGATAGACGAGCATGGAGAGGACACCATGATTGAAAGTAGGTGAGCAAGGAGCGCTCGTCAAGCTTGAGGGTTGGCAAACACAGTAAGTATGCCGTGATCGAAGGTAAGCGAGCACATAGAGCTCGCCAAGAATGAGGACCGGCGTGCACGGTAAGCACGCTAAGGGTAATGGCGATCTGTACGAAACCGATTTTGGCCCTGGTCTATCCAAAGTGGGCAAGCACGAACCAAACAAAGGTGAACAACGTGAAGACAGCGAGCGCAAATCAAACGAAGATAAAAAAAGTGAAGGCAGCGAGCGCAAACCAAAAGAGGTCGAGTGAGACCGAGGCAAGCACACACGAACAACCACTAAACAATTTTAGACCTCCAACAGATCTAAAGGTAAACTAATAGTAGGAGAAAAAAATATAATAGCCAACAGTCTAGAACCTAAAGGTGATCTTCTCGATTTTGTTATCCTTGAGATTACCAAAACCCTAAAAAATAAAAGAAATCCCAACATTTGAAATAGGAACCTTCAGTAATATATATATATAGGATAGAAAACCATGCATCTCGAAAATGAATCTATTCGTTTCAACGATGCTCATTTAATGATGTTTGCCTTGGAGGTCTCATATGTTTTTTTCCGTTGGAGGTGGTGAAGATGTCTGTTTCTTTCCATTAAATTTATATGCATTTTGTCTCTCTAGAGCTCAAAAATTTTAAGAATTCGTAGAATCGAAACAAGGTTCTTTTCCCAAATTTCGATGGTCTTACTTATCATCTTCCTAGGGCTTGGGTTTCTGAATCCTATTGTGCAAATAAATGTAAAAAAAATTTCCCGGGGGGGCGCACTTGTGGCCGCCTTAATTGGACGTTGAGGTTGGTTACTGATTATTGGCTTAGGCTGAGTAGTAGTGATGAGATTATTGTGAATTTGTTTATAATTGTAAAAATTTTATCTATTGTATTAAAATATTATGATAGATATGAAGATTTTGACATGGTTTTTGAACGGATTGAATTAGTATTTTATTGTTTTTACATAATTTTCGTGTTGGCGAAGCAAAGTCCGTGCAAACTTTGACGTGATTGACTTCTTTTAAAGGTTTGCGTTTGAGAAAACCATACTGCTATTTGTAAGGATGAAGATGTTGTTTATAAATGTGAAAATTTTACTAACGAATTACAGTAAAGTTTGGAGTTGGAAATTTTTTCACTAATGCTACGAAAACAAATTCTGAGGTGTAGAAATGAACCATTTTGTGAAAAATAAAAATGATAAGATACATGCAAACACATATTCGTTCGATATTAGCATCAGGCACGAAACATTTGCTCATTGAAATGACTTTTTAGCAAAGCTCTTGGTTTATGTTCGGATTCAGAATTATAAGGAAAATAACGATCAAACCCTAATTTCTCCATCTAACTGGAATGTTAGAATAAACGTGGGCGTTGTTTTACAATTAAAACCATCATAGCTTTATATCATATTCGATAATCTTTATATTAACTCTGCAGATAGATGTAATAGTAATTGGATGCAAATAGTCGCGATCTCGACATTGTTACCTTAATCGGATATAGCACATAGAAAACAAAGAGAAGGATTCAGGAGTGGTATACAAATTTTCAATTAATGAGCCAAAAATTTGATGCGTAAGTTTCCGGTACACATTAAGTGAATCATGTTAATTTTGATTACGTGAGATTGGATGGAACCCTAAATTTAATAGAGCTAAATCCGAAGAAAATGACTTTTATTTGTCTTGTCGGCTTATGTGAGGATAAACTCGTCATTGTACTCGAAAAATTAATGCAAAATTTGGACGACAAGTATGTTTTAGTAATTTAAGAAGAGACCAACTAGCTGGGGGAGAGTTGTTTTATTTTTTAGACGAGGAAAGAGGCGTGGAATCATGTGATGAGCAATTAATGCAAGAGTTTGGGTAAATAGGATCTTGGGGTTCTACAGACACTTGCAAGTTTCAATATTAATCACCCTCGAGCAGGGTTTCATCTTTTTATTAATCAAAAGGTTAATTTTATGTCAGGATCTCATTAATTCGGTTGTGGGGCTGTTTGGTATCTATCATTGTATTTTTACGCATTATTGAGTTGATTAATCTACCGGGTGAGAATCAACAATCATTGACTCGTGAAGAGTGGTCTAATTTAATAAAGAGGGCTCGAGTATGAATTTTTTTAAATACAACATTGTTATATATTTGTTAAGAGAATTTTGTCACCTAGGCTCGAACAATCCAAGATCAAACTCAACTTGGAAAATGTTTGGAGTATGGTTTCTAAATCTATGTTAGAGATTAACCGATGTTATTTATAATGAATTAGATTCTACTTATTTATTTATTTTGAGTTCGACACAATAGTTTAAAGAGGAAACCACGTCGATTTTGTTCCTTGTTGTCTTTTTTTTCATTGGGTTTTTCGTCGACAGAGTTTTTTACAGAGGCTGCGACTACAATCCCATACTCACTTGTATGTGAGTTAGTAGGTGTGTGTTCTCTCTTGACTATACAGTTTGTGGGTTAATTTGAGGCTAAGAGGTTAGATTGACATTTTCCTGGCCTATTGACCGGTGGACGTCCCTCTTGACTGTCCGATTTGTGGGCCAGCTAGAGGTTAGTTTAGGTAAAATGTGCGCTTCACTAGTCTATCGGCTGGAATACGCTCCTTCTTAACTACTCAGAGTGTGACTTAGCTACTGGAAAATTTTAGTGGTACTTGTTTACCCGTTTGTGGGTTGGAGTGTTACATTGTCTTTTTTATTTTCTTTGGTAATAAAATTTCACAATTTAGTATAAAAATTTTTAACTTAATATCTTTCAATTATGATGAGTTTATTATCAACAAATAAGCTGAGATTACCAGATAGATAGTTGTGAGTGTTGTGACTTTATTTATAAACGTGAAAAATCTACATGTACAGCATCTTAAATTTTACGTTGGATATTAATATTGTAACATGATATTAGAGCGGATTGATACCATGGCTTATTATTACTCGCACGATTTCTATGTCATACTACGTTGGCAAATTCAAAATACTTCGACTTGATAGATTTCGTTTAATAATGCATGTTGAGATTACCACTAGCTATTTCTGAAAAATATACTGTGTCTTCTAAATAATACCAAGTTGAATTTCCTTCTCAAAAAAAAGTTGAAGTTTGAGACAGCGACTGAATTCTGAATAAGACTAGGTCACGAGACTGGTCCTGCTCACCTTGTAACGATTTCTGGAAAGTGACTGAAACATGTCGGGCGGGAAGAAGATAACGTTGTTAGTGCTCAGTTGTTATTGGTTTACAGTTTTTCAGATTTGGAGTATCTAAATCCCAATTTCTTTAATTTTGATGCCTCCAATTAACAACGGAAACCAGAGTAAATTACACAAGTCAATATCCGGTTCTTGGTATTACCAAAAACTATGGATTTCCTGAAGCTTCCATTTCTCAATGGATGCACAAACTGACAAACCTATTCAAAAAAAATCTGACATGTTGCATAAGAGATTATATTAATATAATCCTACTAATTTGAGTTTGAGTCTCGTACAATTTTTAAGGTGATGAAATTTTATTTAAAAACCTCAAATTAAACTAGTATAAATAGAGTTATACACTAGAGTATATTGTATGGATTTGTATTAGAGAGCATTTATACTCATATTTGTATGTTTATTATGTAACCGTTTTGTGTTCTACTTATAAAAAAAATTATGTTTACACTACTTATCAAGAAAATGTAAATGTTTACATTTTTATTTTTTCGAAACTATATTAATATCTTGATATTTATTGGTAGTAGTGACACGAAAGTTTTATGATACGGATATGTTTTAATAAGTTTGTGATATGTTGGAATATTTTATGTTTTCATTTGTTTGAAACATATTTCTTTTTTCTACTACGATTGAATTCTCTGAAATTTATTGCGGTTCAAAGTGGATATTAATAGTGTTAAATGTAATATACTTTAAAATCGTTCGTCTCCGGGCAAATTTAAAAGAAAATCTTAGAATTAAGTGGAACCGATGGAGTACTATATGCATTATAGAACCCATTAACAATTTTTTTTAAATAAATTTCTTGGAATTATCATCAAAAATATTTATTTGTCTAAAAAATCATTAATAACATTTTTCACGCTGTCAAAATATTCTGGTTCTTATAATTTGCCCGACTTTCGAATTAATAGCCAAATTATATATAATCATATTATGCAGAAAAATTGCATGTCCCATGAGAATACCACATAAGGTAAATGGAAAAGGTATTAATTCTTAGGTTCATCGAATCCTTTTTTGTAACATCAACGGCTCCTCGTAGGGATGGCAGAAATACTCATACTCTGAGAGTCGAACTCTACCCTTATCTTACGGGTCTAGGGTATGTTGACTTTGACTGGGTCTAGGGTAGGGTATGAGTATGGGTCCATGTTTAGAGGTAGGGTCTAGGGTAGGGTATGAGTCCATAGCTAGACCATGTGGGTCGGACCCTACCCTTACATTTTTACCATATTTTAGACTCTACCATAATTAGACTCTAGTTAGACCCTTGTTAGACCGTATTGATAATATATATAATATACTTTACGGTTAACTTTAACATATTTATTATGTTATTCCGCAACTAACTTAGAAGATGTCGTGGATGATGGATCACTAGAAGCTGACATGCTATATTTTTCTTTTGTTGAATTGTTTATGTACTTCAAACTCTAAAAGAAAAACCTTGGACTATTAAAATTAAATTGTAAAATTTGATGTTTCATCAATTTTCTATTGAATGTTGATGTGTAACGTAGTAGATGTCTTAAATTTATTTAAATTTTATATAAAAATTAAGTTTTGATTAAAAATTATCAAAATGCAGAACGTTAAAGGGTCGGACCCTGCAGACCCTGTAGACCCTGGATCTCCAGGAGGGTAGGATATGAATCTAACAATAAAAAATTTGTAGGGTTGAGGTTAGTGTATTGGTCCATCCAAAAAAACTAGGATATGGGTAGGGTCCTATCAATACTCTACCCATTGCAATCCCTATCCTCGATTCCAAGCAGTTACTTCCTATTACCAAAAAGCATATACGGACTGGAAAGTTCAACTTTACGAGCTAGGCTAGAGACACATTAATGTACATTAAAAAAGAAAAGGCGATAAATTAAATAGAGGGCATTATTTAAAATATAAAAATAAAAGAGCTAGAGCCTAATTAATATTAGAATGTTCAAGTAGGTCAAATTACTCAGAGAGAGAACCTGGCCTCATGTGTTATAAATGGTTTCCCGTGAATGAGTGTGCCCTAACAAACATTCACGTAGAGATAGAGAGAGACTAGCTATCCTCGATTCGCTCTTGGTCTTTTTTGGAGTATCTCGCCTCGATCTTCTTGAGACTTGGCCACATTAGGGTTCTCTTCCATTGTGCTTCGGAATCCGACCCATCTCATGTTTGGTACTACTATTCAAATATAGATTAATCGAGATTCAATTCAGATAAAATTTTGGAATGATGACAAACTCTCGTAACAATTATTTAATACTATTGTGTTTCCAAAATCTCAAAATTCAAAACCTCTTAATTAAAGAGGTTGATCTAAGTATTTGTGGGTACTTAAACTTCAGCTACCTTCTAATTATAATTAGCTAGTTCTAGTTAGTGAAATATTAATAACAAAGGCACAGCCACCCACGTACACAAAGATACAAAAACACACACAAAAAAGGGGCTCGGGACAAAGAACACAAACCTCAATCCTTGTCTAGAAACATAGAAGAACGTTGAGGCACCTTGTTAAGTTGAAGCTTCTCACACGCTTTTGCGGCGGTCAACTGGAACCGTTGGTTTCTGTCTTTTCCTTGTAGCTACTACCCGCTGCCCTATAGGCGAAACTTTAGGGGCAATAGCTTTGTCTATAAAACTAAATGTTTCAGATATTTAAAATTTGTCAACTGATACTTACATTTTAACCACCCGTTGATTGACAATTCAAGCTGTAGATTTCATCGAAAAATTTTAAAAACCCACAAAGCGAAAAATTATATGTTTTATTTGAATTTTGTAATGTCGTAACGAAAAGCTTCACACTGGTTGGAGGATTACATTATGTTTTCAAATGAGCTTAAAGATGAGATAGTTGGTCCTATTTGGGCCATTTACATGCCCTGCGTGGTAAAATTACCAAGCGACGGTTGTCATGACACCACAGCTTGCCCTCTAACTGAAAAAAATTTAGCTAAAGTGTTTGCCGCCCCGTATTCAGTGCTTACGGGCTACGGCAATCGTCCTCAAGATACAACAACTTTCGGACTTCGAGTTCGTAGCACAACGACCTTCGAAGCTTCGAGAGCGAACCGTCGGATAGGAGAGGCCTATTTATAAGCGCTGGATGGGAGGGAGGCTGGCACTCCGAAGGAGCGCGTCCGTTCGGCCAGCAAGCAGACTGGCTGCACTCAGCATCTGAGCACAGGCACCTTTCCGCACTTCTTCGTGACCATTCGGAAGGACAGGCCTTCGCTCGCATTCCTTCGCGAGGAATCTCGCAACCCTTCGGCCGTCTAGAAGTCTCCGGGATGTTCCAGCCCTTCGTGCCTCTTCGTCCGAGCAGCCTGAGTGGTTTTTGAGCTTCGGCAAAACTTAGAAGCTCCTCGCGACACGTGCCAAGTGCGCCACAAAGCGCACATTGCGACCTGCGCGTGCTCATGCCCGGGTCCGAGTTGACTTTCCAAGTGGTCAACTAATTTCCTAGCTAACAAGGAGCTTCTCCTTATAAATTAGAAAAAAATTCTTGTTGTTTCCAATGTGGTAATATACTTTCCATTTTCACTAATGGGCCTACCACTTGGACTTTCCACTTTTGGACCAAATGCATTAACTTTGTATTCAAAATCCAACATTTATAATATAAAATTTTGCTCTATTTAGAATGTTCAGCTTGCTCTCTGGTCATGCTTTGGCCTATTTATTCTTGCACCTATAAATGATATTGTCTCAACACGTAGATAGGCGTTACGACGAGATCATATATTTTTTGTAACGGTAAATTTATTAACACAAAGAATTATACTTTGACAGAGTTTAAACTCTGAACCTCTTTAAAATCGTCCTACGCCTTATACCGCTTGATCAAATAGGATTTGGTTAGGAGAAGACCATATATCAGTATCCTCCTATATTTTCGAGAGGGTAGAGCGTCCTTTAAAACCGGCGAACTTAGGAAATTTTTAAGGTAATAATGAGGGGCGAAGCCCCTGTCATATATTAATAAAAGATGCCACGTGCCTACAACTGAACGGGGAAAGGCAATGTCCCCAACATCACTTAACAACAGACTCCTAACATACAATGGTGGTTCCTCTAAAACATGTGTTCCTATTGGCATTGAAAAGCCAAAATTCACCAAGTAGTTTGCAAATCGATTGGCCATACAAAACTCTTTGTACTCCACCAATCTGCCTAGATAGTTTCTCTTTGCGGCGGTGGATATTGCCAAAGGTGTTGGGGAACTAATATGTTATACCTACGGGGCCCAATCAACGCAACAGAAACACACACAAGTAAACTACAACAATACGAGAAGAACGAACACACAAGCACAAAGGAAGCACAAGGAGGAATACAAAATTTGGTTACTCGGTTCGATCCACAACGATCTACATCCGGGGGCTTCCAAGCCAGGAGAGATTCTACTATTTTTCTGCTCGAGTTTTACTCGCTCTTACAACAATGGATGCCTTCATTCGGCTCACTTTTCTCTCCTCTCTTCTCACCATAGGCTACCCACACTCTTGGGAGCTCTCACTTGGCAAAGCTCTTCACTTGGGCTCTACCCACTCTTCCTCCTTCACTTGGAGTGGCTAGCCCTTTACTTGGGTTTTTCCTTGTTCTTCTTCTTCTCCTCCTTCACTTGGAGGCAACCCTTCACTTGGGTCTTCCATCTTCTCCTTCACTTGGAGTTCTTCTTCCTCTTGGGCAACTCTCCTTCACTTGGAGAGGGGCACTTGGCCTCTCCTTCCCTTGGAGAGCACCACCTCTTCTTCCCTCTTCTCTCTTTCTCTTTGGAGAAGTGGGCTCTTTGCCTCTCCTTTTTCTCTCTTTCTCCTTCCATTGGAGGGGCTACCCTTCACTTGGGTTTCACCAACCTTTCTAGGAGACTTAGAGGGGGTATTCATAGAGCCACAAAACCTAGGAAGCTTTTGGTGCACGGGGAGGGGCATTTTTGTCCAACACGCACAACTTGTGCATGTTTTCCAGCGTCCATCGGGGACTCGACGCGCGCCGGGTCTGAGAGGGTTTCCAAAGGCTGCGGCCGCCGGGTCTCCAGCCCATCCTTGCCTTTGCTTCTTCGTCTCGCATACCGGCCTCTGTTTCTCTACTCGATTGATCCCCCGAGCATCCTCGTGCTCTTCACTCGAGCCACTCATCACCTCGTGCTCTTCACTCGAGCCATCCTCAAGGCCTTCACTCGACTAATTGAATACTTCGCTCGCACTCAGTGTCTATACCCAACAAAAGGTAGAGCGATTCCATTCCTTGACCCTTACAATGAATTATGCACAGGCAATGGGAAAAGGTGCCTTCTCATTCCAGGAGTCTAAAATAAATCAAATTGCTCTTCTGATTGCCATGCGGCTAGGAATCAGAATAAGCGCTTGCTCCCAGAGAGGTCTGGTGAGTTAAGCTTGATCAACAGTGGATTTGCATCTTGGAAAGTGAATGATTTTAGCCTATGGGAATCAAAATCTCCAATCTCCAGTCCATATTGGCAAGGCCTCTATTAAGTCTCTCATGTACACTTCTTCGCACCCAGGTCAAACATGAGCCAATAAACCCATGATCAATCAAGTCATATCTATATAAGGAACTGTAATTGCTTTGTGCCTCCCATTGGTGACTCACCAATCCTTCCACCAGATATATGGTATGTGTTGAAGTCACCCGCGATCAACCATGGGGAGTCCATCCTACTAGAGATCTGGCAAAGTTGCTCCCACAGTTCATTTCTAGTTGAGGGGTTGGTATGACCTTATATCACCTTATAGAACCATCGAGAGGGAGTCCATCCTTCCTGTTTCAAGTGAACAAATTGACGATGAATTACTAAAATCTTGATGGGGGTTGCATCCTCATTCCAAAGGATCCAAATACCACTTGAATGATCTTGTATGAGGTCCTGGACAATGTCAGAGAATCTAAAAAACTTTATTAATTTCTCAGCTCTGCTATTTAAGATCCATGTTACCAAAAGGACTAAAACATCTGACATCTTTAACCTAACAATTTTCTTAATAGCAGTTCTAAATTTGGTGCTAGTTGCACAATGGCAATTTCAAGTGATAATATTCATATTTAAAAATATAATACATATAAAATTGGAAAATATTTTAAATTAGAAAAAAAAAATTACATCCCTTTCTCTCGCCCGCGCACTCATTTTAAAGAGGTACTAAAGTGAAGTTTGTAAATAAAAAAATTTCTCACCCTCAGGTTCGGATACGCTTCTATATGTTTTTTTTAAAAGAAATTCTTTAATAGTCGCCAAATATCGATTCCTAATTATCCCATATTGGGTCAATCTTCATATATAGCAAATTCCATAAGTAGCCAAAAATGAACTATCCCCAGCCAAAAATAAAAGGAACAGGGTTGGAAAAATTAATCATTTATTTATTTATTTTGTCAATATCTTGGTTACGTGTCACAAGATTCTCCCGAATATATAATCGACATCCCAAATAGAAATACGTATATGGGATTTACCAAAATGCTATCTCTAACGTGGAGCCACAGGACCAAGAGAATCCTTCTCCGAATATTAACTTACTCGCGAAGTTAATAAACAAATAATATATAACCCAACACGATTATTTAACTCTTATAATATTCCTATTGAATTTGATACCACTTTATATTCGGATATCTTTTAAATGACTAATTTAGTTGGTCAGATACGACTTTTAAAAAAAGGTAAATTTTTTCAATATATATTTAACGTTGTTATATTTTAATAAATTTAAATTTTAAACCTCTAAGCTAAATTAGAATAACTTTTTAGTTGTTTAATTGTTAGCATAGGTCGTGTGCTTTGATCTATTTCCTTTCTTCCCAACCATTATAAATAGCCACAGTCCCACCTCTCATTCTCTCCAAAGTTCCTCTACTATATAGTAGTAGTAGTACTACTCCACCTCCTTCCCTAGAATTATATTTTTCCAATTTTACCGAAACCCTATTCCCTAGCTTCTTCCCCTATTGCAATTTGTTTCACAAGAAAATTGAAATAAAATGGTCGGAAATACCCCATGTGCTTCCTGCAAGTTGCTTAGGCGCCGATGTGCAAAAGATTGCGTATTCGCTCCTTACTTTCCTTCAGATGATCCCCACAAGTTTGCCATTGTTCACAAGGTCTTTGGTGCAAGTAACATCAGCAAAATGTTGCAGGTTTGTGTCTTATTTTGTCTATATCTCGATGTCGAACTCGATCTCTCTCTCTCTGCCTGCTTTATAAGCTTTTGTATTTTTCTAATTTCTTACATACATATATATGTTTTTTTGGAAGGTATAATTTGTATTACTCCAAGAAAGAATTACATCATGAGTATCAAAGATACAGGTCGACACACTAAAAAAACTAGAAAATTTGCCTAAGATATATATGTACTTTTATTTAAAATTATAAAGGCCTCAGTCAAGTAGTAGGTGAAGATTTGAGGCGGGATCTTGGTGCTACGTAGAGGGACCGCCTGAACTTCTAAATATATTCTTTAATAAGTTATACAAATTTCACAATGTTTCAAAAATTACAATCCATCCCCGCAAAATACTAAAACGTATTATTCATGCATTTGAACGCTTCTCCCATAATTTTGAGGTCATGTTTCGCCACTAATGCCATCAAGTGAATGTACATCTATTGACTTTGCAAAACCAACAAATTTGTGATTTTAACAAGACGTTAAAATTAATCATATTTTATTTGTCAAAATTAATCATATGATATTCACATATTCACTGTATCGATTAATCAATATCTGAATTAAGTTAGACCATAAAAATGACACATCTTTTTCTACTACATGTTTTTCATATTCAAACTCGAAAACTCTAGCCAACCATCGATTGTCGATATTGTAACCAGTTTTGTCGGGTCTATTTCAGGAGCTACCAGTCCACCAAAGGGCGGACGCGGTAAGCAGCTTGGTGTACGAGGCAAATGCGAGAGTGAGAGACCCTGTTTATGGCTGCGTTGGGGCGATCTCCTACCTTCAAAACCAGGTCTCGCAGCTCCAAATGCAGCTAGCCGTAGCCCAGGCAGAGATACTGTGCATCCAGATGCAGCACGAGCCAGTGGTGATGCCTACGACCCCTCATCAAATGGTTGACCCAGATGATCAGAAATCATACCTCCCTCAGTATTTTAATTTTGCTTCTTCAAGCAATGTAATTCACGAGTCTCTCAAGAGGGAGAGTTTCTTTGGAGACATGATTTCTTAGTTATAATATGATGTACTTGACCCCTTGATAGATGATCCTAATTTTGTTCCAAGTTCCCTCCGGTCTATTTCATTCACAAAATTTGAACACGGAGATTATGAAATAATCGAAGTCCTTTACCAGTTGGTCTAGTCTAATAGTGATATATTAGAGAGTGGGCGAGTTGTCTTTACTTGGTATGCTGTTTATATTAAACTAAAGGACTTGATAATGATAATTTAAAGTAGATGGCAGGCTGAAGAGTGTAGTTTACTTTTAGGGGAACCAACCATGGTAATTAATTTGATGATCAAGTCAACTCTAGCATGTGACTGGTAGAGTGAAAAGGAATTCTTTTTCTTCCGAGTGAGTAGCCCATTTATGATTTAACAACATAGGGGTCGGCGGCCTCACAGCTACTAAGAAATCCCAGACATAAATTCCAGCAACTGATTAATTAGGAGGATACCAAATAAAATGAAAATTAGTAACAAAAAGTACCCTAGCTTAAACCCAGTTATTCATACAATATTTTCTTTTTCTCCTTGATAACAAGAAATACAACTATTTCATGATGAACCAAACAACTCAAACCCAAAATTTTAAAGTAATAAATTGATAATTTTTTATATTTATAAACAAGAGTCAACACTTACAAACAGTAATCTCAACACATGGACAACAGTTTTTGATTAGTGGAAGTACACAAATAGACAAAAATTTCTTTGTGTTGTTAATTTTGTATTTCTTTTCTTAATTTGATCACCCTTTTCATATTGTCAATCAAATCAAAATGATATCCTAGAAAGCGATGAAGAAAACAAAAGAAGCAACAGCTAACTTTAAGATCCTTCAATGTTCTTTCCTCAAATTTTCAGAAGGGCAAGTCAAACAGGAAATTTTGTCTTTTATGAAAAATATATATGCGGTCCCTAGCCTCTGAACTACACTTTTTTGGGTAGCCTATGAACCAATTGGAGAGATTTCCAGATGTGGGGTCATTAAAACCCATTTCACATGTGATTAATTTCTAATTAAGAAAATAGAAGCAGACACTTCTACTAATGTCAAATAATATGGCAAATGTGTTCTACGGCTTCCACTGAGCTCTGTCTGCCCGATTTAAAGGTTTTATAGCTCGTGCACCCAAGTTCTGGCTTGTTCTAGCCTTTTAGCACTGTTCTTAATTGGGAATTAGCTAATAATCTTAGAATTTAAGAATGTCTCCGTGAGGCTCTTGGTAGAGTACACCACCCATACCAAAATAATCCTAATTTTTAATAGAATAGATATTTTTTTGTGTTGAAACTTGAAACCCGATGATGTTCGAATATCCATTGAGTCGACTAATCTAAACTCGAGTTTGTAAGACCGTTGAATGATAACAAATGTCACCCAACAAGTAATTAATAACATTGTATTTTCTAAGAATTGAACTCTATCTCTCTTAATTAAGCTGAAATAATCCATGTGCTACTTGATCTAATTACTTCTTGATAATAGAGCAGATAGGTTGGAATGATTATTTTGCTCTTAATTATCATAATAAATTAAAATAGTAACTGATAAGATGTAAGTATCCTTTTGATTATCCGTGTGTATATTAAGACTAATCTGGAAAGCAATTTCACGATCTAGAAAGTTTCTATAGATTGGTGAAATATTTTTCTCAAAAAAAAGATTGGTGAAAGATTTTGCTAGATTCAAGAAAGCGCAACAAATTTTTACTAAAAAATGTTAAAAAAAATTCTGGTTGGCCAATGATAAATTATTTACTTACCCCGATGGTAGTGAACACTTCACGGGGCATCAATAAAGCACATTAAAATATCACCAAAAAAATAAAAATAAAGCACATTAAAATGTTCAAAAGTTGTGGTGATTGGTTAGTCTGAAACTTTACTATTTGGCCATTTGTTTTTTATCTTAAGAAGTGCTGCATAGAAAGGGATCCTAATCTCATATCATATTTTACAAAAAGATTCAACCGAGTGTAGTTGACTACAAAATGACTACATTTTCAAAGTAGGCATAGTTCTTACAAAAAGAGTGTATCGCAACTAACTGCACTCATTCAAGACGTGCGAAAAAAATCAATCTGTAATTAAATATGGCATGGGAAAGATTTGAAAAACCAGAGAGCATGTTGTTTCTTGGAGGTATATTGCCTCGAGCCCTCAAAAAAGAAGTTTGGAGAAATTTCTCCCACTAAACCTTTTTCCTGTCTCCACAGAATAGCAAACTTCGAGGTTGATTAGTGAAAAGGAATCAGCCAATTTGTCATGATTTCAAAAACTTTTTTGTTAATTTCCCTCAGCTTCGCTTATTTTCAACACCCCTTTGACTATTAACAATTTCCACTGTTTAGAAGTTAAACGCATCAGACCCAGATGCTGTCAGTTTTCCAGGCGCAGTAACGTGCAAAGCTGCCATTCTCAATGATTGGTTTTCAGAAATGTCATCATGACCAAATCATGCGAAGCATCGAGCAAAAGGCAGAACATGCAATGCCATAATAAAAAACCAGAACCCAGATTACCAACTAACCGAGAAGATATCATTAGGAGCGTCATTCCATAAATAGTATCTAAGATTACTCTACTCTGAACACGAGCCAAGAATATGTTAGGTATGAACTTGACCCTACATTTACAAGTAGCGGGGGAAATGAGGACTTGTAGGTTCCCATGTACGACAAGGATAAGATGTACGAGGCGAATCCAGTGATTTAATGTTTGGATTTTAATAAGAACTAACTTGAAACTAGTAGAACGGTATCTATGAATACCTGTGTGCTTTTCTCTGTTATGCATATTGTATCGCGTTTTTTTTGGAAGGTCACATGCGGACAGTCAAGTGGCACCCGCTAACTCATTTAACTAAGCTAGTCTATGTGCCATTTCATGTCATTAATTTTTTATGTGTTTCATGTCACGTCATTCATTTTATACATGCGTCATACTTTTGGGCCCCGATCTAGACACCATCGATCTCCTCCCGGTCTAGATATGAATTTGAAGGCTACTGTATTTGTCTCATATTCTCTCAAATTAGTGAAATTGTATGATACGTTGAATTAGTAGATGTCACTTGATTTTTTTTATAAGTAGTAGGTGTCACTTAGTTGTCTGTGAACTAGTGATTTGGTATGTCAAAACGTAAAATTACAGTGGATTTCAACCTAATAATAATAATAATATTTGATTACAAGATTCAAAACCTTTCATTTCAGTTAGGAAAGTGATTAGCAAATATATGTATAATAAAAGCTTATTTGGCTGATTCATGTCTACTAAAAATTTGTTTCGGTTTTCTACTAGGCGTCTTAATTCTAATCTCAGTTCTATTTATCGGTCTGAGCAAGATACGGGTTACTTGAAAGAGATTGAATCAACAATTTATAAAAAGAAACATAATTGTGCACTTCCCCTTATTAAACTGTGAAAGAGCGAAGTAAGTTTTAAGGTATAAACTCTACTCTACCCCATCTCACTTCAAACATTGCGTAGCTTACTCAAGATTAGGATCTACTTAAAGGATAACTTACGGTGAAGAAATATCATGTATGATATCCGTTTCTTCATGGTAAAAATTCCCTTTTGTAGTTGCAAAACTGTCTTGACCAGTGTTAAGAAGTCTCATCTTCACAGCGGTAATGTGTTCCATATAAATCGCGGTTATAAACGGAAGAAGAATAACTGAAAGCATCACCTAGCAAGCAAAGATTGTTGTAATGACTCTCATTATCATCAATGTGACAGACAAAATCCAGAAGCAGGTAATGATGTTACTGGCAGTTAATAAAACATCGGTCGAATAAATACAATTAATCACTTACCTTCAATATCCACGAGATAACACGGGGAATCCTCCAACTTTTGGCAAGTTCCATCAAAACCACATACTTGGATAATAAATTTGAGGCTGGACGTATCGGAAGGAATAGCAAGTTCAGACACATAGAAAGCTTCCACTCGAGTCGTGCCAATATAGTCCGTAGTGCTCTCTTGACGTCCAGCACGGTATCCGTCAGCTGATTCTGTAATTTTCACTACATAAAGGTTATACTTTGAAAAGAAAGTAGCATCATCATCCCGGAGTCTCCAACTAATTTTCAAGCTTATTTGTTTGCATCCCTCAGAAAATGAGATGCAGCGGATATGTTGGCCGTCAACAAGCCATGAACTGGAGGGTGGAAAAGATGAGTTTTCCCTAGAACTGGTAATTGCAATGTGGCCAAGCACACACTTATAATCTCCATCTCTGCAAGTCGAAGTATCAGCTCCGTCAACTTCTTTCAAGCTCAATACACTGTTTCCAGGAATTTCCTTGTAGCATATAGCATGCACCTCTGTTAATCTATCTCCGCTGCAAGCTATAATACCCTCATAGAAGATCCAGCCTGAAGCAGTTTCTTGCCCTCTAACTTGATTGGCTATGATTACTTCACCAAGTTTTTCAGATAGCTTGTTCGTGTTGCCAGATACAAGACAAACGGAGGATCTTTTGTTCATGGTAGATGAGAAGTGAAGACAAAGACCAAGTAGTGAATCACCAACTGATTTTACCTGCATGCACAAGTACTGGTGAATTATAGTTGTTTTTGTGGCAACGTCTAACTAATAAGGCGTCCCCATAAAAAAGCTCATAGTTTATCATACAGAAAATTAAACCATAAACAAACGTGCACTTAGAAATCCTTTGCTCCAGCTAATTTATACGAGCACACTACTATTTTGTTTCTTTCTCACCACTGAAAACACTGTTTACCACCACTTTATTCTTGTTGGTTAAGCTAAAACAGAGTGGTATGTATTTCAGGAGAGCGGCGACAGAGTACTTGCTTAACAGATAAACCTAACTCATTACTTCAGGCATGTTCCCTTGAGATCCAGAAATGTATGCTTCAACAAACAACCTGGAACCAAATTGGCCTATTTGTTGGCATTCAACGAGATCTTTATTTCTAGAAAGGAAACATTTGTTCTTACAGAATATGTAACACGGAGAGATGAAACACCCAAGAGAAGCTCCCCTTCGAAAAGCTTTATTTGGAGATGTGAATCATCTTCGAGGTTTCCTATGAATGTGACGTTTCCACCACCATCATAAGATGGCCCATTAAAGCTGGCATACGATAAGAAGGAAACTAATGTGAAACAAGTAGTCTCTCAAATCATATCAACATGTTCTACATATCACCACATAAAATCAAAGAAAATGTCCCGAGGATAATTGGCATATCAGTCATTGTAGCATGCATCAATGATCCAAGAGTTCCATACGTGTATCCTACAACATTAATGTCATTGTAGCATGCAACTTTTTACTTGCCAATAGAAAAACAAACCATATATCCCTCGATCAGGTTTCTCTCTCCATTTTTTAGCTTGTTTATTAGAACACATTAAGTCATAATCTTAAAAATCCACATGCAAGTGAAAAAGAGAAAACATGGTATAGTACAATTACTCCACAAATACATGAAAAGATTCTGGAGTTGGGCCCTCGACAAACTCGAGCAAAGGCTGCAAACAAATTAAGGAAATCATTAGGAGGTTTAATTAGTCCAATAAATAACATCCAGAAGTCATATTTATGCTGAATAATGAAATCTTATGCCAATTAATCATTGTTTCCGACCAATTTCCAAAAGGCACATAGTTCTACGATGAAGTGTGCACATCCAGAAACCAACGAATAGATTGAAATATTAATGCCTTCCGTTATTTAACCATGCAGCCCAACCACTTCCAATGAAATGAACTTATCAGTTCCAATATCACGGAAGGAAGAATCATGTGTTTAATTCAGCATAAAAATGCACTTCAGTTGCGACCAACAGGTCTGAGTTTCTGCTTTTGCAATATGTGCAACAGGATGGTCGAGAGACCCTATGATAGGGTCTCAGGTTAGGTTTCTTGTTAGAATCAAATCTACATGGGCAGGTATTTATGACAAAAGGAAAAGCCGACTAGGATACTACAAATATAAAGCGGAAAAAAGTGTACAACTATAGCATTCAAAACCCTTCACATGATCCATACCTGAAAACTTTGGCAAGACATGTCATTCCAAGGGATACGTTTTACTTCTTCTCCCTCAACAGATATGTGATAGCCATGGCCCTAATTGAAATGGGAGATGGAGAATGGTTATGGAGCAACACTACTATGACGACTGTAATCTTGTGAGATCAAACTCTAAGAACACATTATTCAACTAAAACAAGGCATAGAAGAAAATCAGAAATACACAATGAAAAATCTCTTAATTGGACCCCGTTATAGTTCAAAAAACATATCTTAATGTTGATTCAAATTCGGTTTCAAGCAAATGATAAAGGATTCAATCTTTAAGCAAATGATAAAGGATTCAATCTTCTGGTACAAAGAACTAGCGAAAAGGCATCAATTTGTTTCACTAATGTGGTTACTGTCACATTTTAAAAAGTGTATGAAAATAGTCTTGGATAAACTCATTACCCGATCAAAATTCATGTAAAATGGAAGATCATTACGGAAGTTGTTTCGTCTTCCCCATGATTTTTTAACAAGGTCCCACCAGCTGCAAACATCCAAAAATACATAAGAATTTTGAAGATTTGTTGACACTTGCAAAGTACCAAAAAGCAAGGAGGAAAATCAGCTTCCACTACACAAATTCCAGAACAATCTCAAGCACATATATAAAGTGATAGTCAAATCAGCATTTAAAGTTGAAAGGATAATGAAGACAACTTCTGGAAGAAAAACCAGAGGAAAGTTAGCAGTTCAACAAGGAAAGAGATTTACCTGTTTTGAGCAGTCTGGAAATCAGGTGGTTGCTGAGTTTCATAGAGCCATCCAGGAGCAAATATTGCAGCCGACACATTATTCTTCTTCAGCAGGTCAAGAGCAGCATTTGTCTGATCAAAAAATAATTATAAGATAATAAATACACCTCGTATAATTATTATTATGATTATATTTTGATGTGCCAAGGTGCTAAAAATAGAGAGCACATTGCCAAAACAAATAGATTGCAAGACCAAAGGGGAGGAATTGGCTGAACTTCATTCCTTCTAAGTCATCAAAGGCCGCATTATGAGAACACGAGCACTAAGGTCAAGTTGCATTGTAACACCAAATAACCAGTTCAATTCAACAAAATCACACATCCTGAGATTTACTCTCATAAAGACACTTTAAAAACATTGTAGACCAATTCTGAACAGTTACGCTGGCGGATTAGTTCGGCAGTGACCAACGGTGAACAGCTAATGATCAACAAGACTAGAGCAGGCTTGATCAAATTAGGCTTAAAGATGTTGAATACATAAAATCTAGATTTTTCCAGCGCACAGACCTTATCACATTCGTTCGCTGGAAACTTAAAAGTTCCCACTTCTTAGCATTACCAGAAGGACAGCAGAAGTACTAGCAAGACCATTTGTGGAGTGAAACAGTGACCATAGCAGGTCAGAAAGTAGTAATAATAAGATTGAACATTGAACATATAAGAAACAAATATAACAGACTGATCAAAGACAACAAAAAAACCAATTCCAATGGCCCAAACAATTCTTTTTGTTGCAAGCATATAAAGACTGTCATAGCATTGCAAGTCAACATAAGAGAACAAAGGTACATGTTACTGGTATTTTTATAAGATTAACCTAAATTGAGTGACAGCATAGCAAGATGAAGTAACGGGATTTGAATAAATAAATGTCCCTGATAAGTCATACATTCCATTGTCCACCGCCGAATGTGTTCCTCCCAAATACATCAATTCCCATGTAGATATCAAATCTTCGATCACCAGCTTCAGTGGCTGAAAGCTCAGGGTAGTTGCTCTGAATGAAGGAAAAAACTGAGAACTTGTAAACACAATAAATAGAAAATAACCCGTTGCATAATAAGGGAAAAAAAAGAAGCCAACCTTCCATGTGTAGTTCACAAAAATGCCATCACAACTATCAAAGAAGGCTTTATTTTTCTCATTCAGCTGATCTTGCCACTCTAGAGCTCCATGTATTGCCACACTATCATACCTGCACACGAGTGGCTGATATCAAAAATTCTAGCAAGGCAGCTGAAAAATTCAATTTGCATTAACAGAAAATGCAGCCGAGCCAAAGTAACTACCATATCACCAAGGATCCAGGCACCAACGAATGCATAGTTTGTGTTAGATGGTGGATAAATTGCTTCAAGTTGGGAATCTTACCTTCATCCAAAGCATTCTCTATATTTATCTGCAAAACAACAAGTCCTAATGAAAAACCACAAAAAGGAATTCGGGAAAGAAATATAACGAAAAAAATATCAGAGAACAACAAAATCAATTCTTTTTTTCCGAAATAAACTGAGATGAAGTATAGATCATGCACCAGCCACCCATCAAAGCCCAAAGCAGCAGCAAGCTCCGCTAATCGCTCAGCATACATTCGTGCTGACTGCTCCGTCTCTAGCAAAACATTGCAAATGGCTTTTCCTTCATCCCACTCCGTGATAAAAGTCCCCAACACCTTCAAGAAACAAACACCGTAAACCACCAAAGTAACCCAATACTTAACATAAGCATCAATCACATCGCCATTTCTTCTTCTAGACCAAGTAACTCAAACCACCACTCAGTCCACTTCAAGATTGTGAAGTTAATCCGGGATCCACCAATAGCAACCGAATTAAAGTACGTTCCGAAGAACCCTCAACTTTATCCGAATAAAGGGCAGTAGAGCACCAAACCTACTTCCCTACGGCGAGAACCATTTAGCTCGACGATCTCATTCGATGTCTCTCGATTCACATTCACCGGAAGTTCAAATCCATCACATTATCAGTTGGTTACCTTAACCCCGTGGCGGTGGGCGGCGTTGGTCCACCCGGGAGGAGGGAGAGTGACCAGGCAATGGGAGAAGTAAACAAACACGTCGATCAGGTGCCAGTGCCAGATGGCGTAAGCGCCCGGGTTGGGCCCACCCTGGACCCACTTGTCATCCCCGTACCCGCCCTGCATGTCGTGGCACACCAGCAGCCTCGGCCTGCTCGGGAGCGGGGCCGCGGCGGGGCGGGGCAAGGGGACCGAGGCCCTGTTGAACGGGAAGTGGAAGGAGCGGAAGTAGGTGCGGGAGGCGAGGTCCTCCAGGGTCTTGATCGGGTAGGAGATGGGGATCGACGGCTGGGAGGGGTCGAAGGGGGACGGGGGATCCACGGCTGGGGTTGATTCGGACATTGGGAATAAGGTTTTGAGGAATTTCGGGACGGCGGTTAGGAGGTTCCGCAGAGAGATTAGGGTTTCGCGCGTGAAGATGGCGCGAAGGAGGAGGAGGAGGGGGTTCATTTGGTCATTTTGGGTCTGGGAGATTTGGTTTTAAAAGTCATTCCAGGTTTTTTTGGGAGCAAATTTTTGTAAGAGCTACGACCTTACCGTTAATTTTTTTATAGACCGAACCTACTAATTAATCTAGATTTAAATGACATAAAATTTTTGAAAAATGAAAAAATTTTCTCAACAATTATTCAACACTATTGTATTTCATTAAATTTATTAGCTAAAACAACTTCATCTCCATTTGATTAAGTATTTTTTATTTACCGTTAAATTACTTGGGGAGGAATTTTTTTTGTCAATACTATTTTTTGATAAGTAGAATTTATATACCACCGTGACTTTGTGCATGAAATTGTGTGCTCTAGTACCAAATTATGTCATTCTTTTTTAGAGTTGACAATTGCGCGCTTTAACATATCATTATTCTATTGTTTTAAATTCTCTAACTAGATGACAAAGATTTTACTTTTTCGAAAATCAAGTGACATTTGTTAATTCTAGTTATTCTAATTATCATGTCACGTCATTAATTTTATCTGTGTTTTATGTCAAATCACTAATTGTATATCTGTGTCATGTCATATCAATGATTTGATCTGCATGGCAAACCAATGACTACCGATCTTATCACAATCTCATCCCGGTTCAGGATTGAATTTGAATTCTATCGAGCTTTATCTATTTTTCTTTCAAATTAGTAAAATAACATGTCACTTGTTTGTTAATAAGGCAAAATATTTGTCACGTGGTTAGAGAATTAAAAAAACCAAAGTAGTAGTGCGTCGAACTTTTTTTTTTAAAGGATCATTCTTTTGATGGCCTTCTATTTTGAAGGTCATGTGTGGCTTACCACCCGATGAATTTCTTTCTACCTCGTCCCTTATGTCACACCTCGCCCTCCAAGGCCAGCTAGACATACGAGGAGGTGCGAGTGAGCAGGCCTGACCAGCGGCCACAAAGATTCCTGGCAGGAGGAAGCCAAGAGACACGATGGGAAGGCTGAATTTTCGAAAAGACACAAGGGCTGTCAGCCACTCAGCGAAAGGTTGCGACACAGCCAGCGAAGAGATGCGATAGGCTCACAGCCTAGTTTTGAAGGGGGCACGAAGGAGTAAAGAGGCAGGCACCAAAGGGCACTCAGGGGCCACGAAGTGGACCACACAGCAGGCCAATTCAGCCAGATTGTAAGCACCAAAGGTGCCCCTCCCTCAGTGTGGGTTTTGTACATGGCCTTTCGGCCAAGAGATGTAATTCGTTAGGAGCTGATTGCCTATATATAGGGCGACCCCCTGTGATATAAAGGCATTCAGAAAAACACACTTAAAGAGTTCAATAAAGGTTGCACGAATTTCTGAAATGCTTGCATTATTTGCCTTGTGTGAGTTGCGAGAGTGAGCGAGAGGCTGACTTGGGGCGAGATTAACCTTAAGTGCTGGCACGACTAAGCGAGGAACAAGTTTAGGCGTGACAATTTGGTATCAGAGCCAGGTTACGGAAGAAATCAGGTGCGTGGGAAAGATCAGGTACGATGGCTGGCCACGAAGATGCTTCGACGGTGAAAAATTTGGGTGGGACGAAAGACCCGCCCCCACCGAAGAAAGGAGGAGGGAGGGGAAAATATGTCCCTCCAGATGCGTTGGTCAACTTTGAGGCAAGGCTTGGACGGATCGAAAAGGCCGTTTATGACTATGCCGTCAAGTTAGAAGATGTGGCGTTAACCACTGAAGAAACGGATGTTAGGGAAAATGCGCTTCGAGACGAGATGCAAGGGGCATTGAATGAGGCGCTAAATAGAATTGCGGAGCAACTTACTGATTTTCGTTAGGTGGTGGGGGCCGAAATTGCTGAGTTGAAGATGGAAGTCGACTTATGCAAGAAAGCGGTGGCAGGCGCTGGCGCTGGTGCAATTCAGGGAGGAATTGTGCGAATTGAAGTGCCGAAACCAAAGGCCTTCAACGGAGGAAGGAATGCGAAGGACCTTGATAATTCCTTGTGGGGTCTGGAGCGCTATTTCGAGCCAACAAATATCGTCGAGGATGCGGCGAAGTTGCGGACAGCCCCACTCTACCTTGCTGAGTTGAAGATGGAAGTCGACTTATGCAAGAAAGCGGTGGCAGGCACTGGCGCTGGTACAATTTAGGGAGGAATTGTGCGAATTGAAGTGCCGAAACCAAAGGCCTTCAACAGAGGAAGGAATGCGAAGGACCTTGACAATTTCTTGTGGGGTCTGGAGCGCTATTTCGAGGCAACAAATATCGTCGAGGATGCGGCAAAGTTGCGGACAGCCCCACTCTACCTTGTGGACACCGCGATGCTTTGGTAGCGGAGAAAGCAAGGTGAAGTGGAGCAAAAAACCTGTACGGTGGCTACGTGAGCAGATTTCCGTCATGAAATCAAGAAGCAATTCTACCCGGAGAATGTTGAGCACGAGGCGCGTGCAAAACTATATAGGCTGGGACATAAGAGCATGGTACGCGATTATGTCAAGGAGTTTTCAAAAGTGTTGCTGGAAATTCTGGATATGACCGAGAAAGAGGCGTTGTTCACTTTTGTTGATGGTTTCCAACCTTGGGCAAGGATGGAGGTGCAGCGACAGAAGGCACAAGACCTTTCGTCGGTAATTGCGATAGCGGAGTCGTTGGTGGAATTCTGTAAGAGCGAACCTAGGGGAAAAGATTCGTCGCAGAAGAACAGTGGTGGGGGTGAATCCTCGCATAAAGGAAAGGGGTCTAACTCGCCTTCCAGTTCATACCGAAAGAACGAGAAAGACGGGAAGGATCGAAGCAAGCCATTTGCATGCTTTATATGCGAGGGGCCACACCGGGCTGCTGAGTGTCCGAAGAGGCACAAGCTGTCCGCGGCAAACCAGGAGGAAACAGGTGATGCCGTGGAGGAAGCAAGAGTGGGGGCACTGCAAGTTCTGAGTTCCCTCAAGTCGAAGGTGGAAAAGCCAAGTATGGAGAATAAAGGCCGCATGTATGTCACGGGAAAGATCAATTCTCGCGATATATGAGCACTCATCGATACGGGTGCGTCAAGCAATTTCCTAGAAGTCAAGGAGGCAGAAAGGTTGGGGATTGCTTACAAGAAGGAACGAGGGTCCCTGAAGACGGTGAACGCTGCCCCAATTCCAATTTTTGGAGTAGTGAAGGACGTGAAGGTGTGCCTTGGCGATTGGCAAGCCGCGATGGACTTCTCGGTGGTGACAATGGATGACTACCCAGTTATAATTGGTATTGACTTCATGGACCAAGCTCGTGCATTTTCGATTCCATTTGCTAATTCGATGTGCATAGTGGAGAATGAGAAGGCTTTTCTGGTGCCCCTCGCAAGAGAAACCAAACAGCCGCTGAAGGTGTTATCCGGAATGCAAGTTAAAAAGGGTTTGCGACGAAAGGAACTAACCTTTCTAGCAAACGTCCGATTTCTTGACGAAGAGGAAGGCCAAGAGACTGTGGTGCCATGGCAGATTGTGAAAGTACTCGAAGAATTCAAAAATATGATGCCAAAAGAGTTGCCAAAGGAATTGCCTCCAAGGAGAGAGGTGGATCACAAGATTGAATTGAAAGTCGGTACGAAACCTCCTTCGGCAGCCCCTTACAGAATGGCACCTCCCGAATTGGAGGAGTAACGGAAGCAATTGAAGGAGTTACTCGATGCGGGCTTCATAAGGCCATCGAAGTCACCATTTGGTACTCCGATACTATTCCAGAAGAAGCAAGATGGGACCCTAAACAAGTGGATGGTGAAGAACAAGTACCCGATACCCCTTATCTCAGACTTGTTCGACCAACTTGGAGAAGCGCGGTTATTTACCAAGTTGGATTTGAGTTTGGGTTATTGGCAAGTGCGTATTGCGGAAGGCGATGAAGAAAAGATGGCATGTGTGACCAGGTACGGATCTTATGAATTCATGGTGATGCCATTCAGGTTAACCAATGCCTCGGTGACATTCTGCACCATGATGAATAAGGTCCTACAACCCTTCCTCGATGACTTTGTTGTGGTTTATCTGGATGATATCGTGATATACAGCAAAACATTGGAAGAGCATGCTGACCACATACGACAAGTGTTCAAGGCATTGGAGGAAAACCAATTATACGTGAAAAGGGAGAAGTGCTTGTTTGCACAATCGGAGGTGCCTTTCCTAGGCCAGTCATTGGAGGGGGACGCCTCAAGATGGATCCGAAGAAAGTGGAAGCCATTCGATCGTGGGAGCCGCCAACGAAAGTCCCCGTTTTGCGGTCCTTTCTTGGTTTGGCTAACTATTATCGGAAGTTTGTCAAGGGCTACTCAGCGATTGCCACGCCCTTGACGGACATGTTGAAGAAGGATCGTGCTTGGAGTTGGGATGAAAAATGTCAAGGAGCGTTCGAAAAATTGAAGGCCGCAATGATGGAGGAACCTGTGCTGGCGTTACCGAACCATCTCAAGGCATACGAAGTCCAGATGGATGCTTCCGATTATGCAATCAGGGGTGTACTGATGCAAGAGGGCCATCCAATTGCGTACGAAAGCCACAAGTTGAATGACGCAGAAAGGCGTTATACAGTTCAAGAGAAGGAGATGACAACGCTTGTGTGCTGTCTTCGCACATGGAGACACTATTTGCTGGGATCTAGGTTCGTTGTAAAGACGGATAATGTTGCGACGAGTTACTTTCTCACACAGAAGAAGCTCTCGCCGAAACAAGCAAGGTGGCAGGATTTCCTTGCTGAGTTCGACTTTACAATAGAATATAAGACGGGGAGCACAAACGTGGTGGCCGATGCGCTAAGTCGCAAGGCTGAGTTGGCTGCGATGAGCCTACCGCAATCACCTTTGTTGGATAAGGTGAAGGAAGGGATGGAGCATGACTCAATGATTGAGCAACTACGAGCACAAGTGCGAGAGGGCAAGACTCGCAGATTCTGGGAGAAGGAAGGGTTGCTCTACACCATCGGGAATAGATTGTACATTCCGCAGTGGGGAGGTCTACGAAAGAAGATCATTCAGGAGTGTCACGACTCTAAGTGGGCAGGGCACCCCGGGATGGCACGCACTCAGGCACTAACAGAGGAAAGTTACTATTGGTCAAGGATGCAGAAAGACATCGAACTCTATGTTTGAACGTGCTTGGTGTGTCAACAGGATAAGGTGGAACAAATGACGCCCGGGGGATTGCTTGAGCCACTGCCCATACCGCAAAGGCCATGGGAGAGTGTCTCGATGGACTTCATCGTGGGCCTACCGAAGTCTAACGGGTGCAGAACGATTATTGTGGTGGTGGACAGGTTCTCCAAGTATGGGGTGTTCATTGCTGCCGCAAAGGATTGCACAGCGGAGGAGACAGCGAAGATGTTCTTCAAACACGTTATCAAGTATTGGGGCGTGCCGAAGAGCATCATCAGCGATCGTGATACAAGGTTTACGGGAAAGGTTTGGAAGGAACTCTTCAAGATTATGGGATCTAACCTTAACTTTTCGTCATCGGTACATCCACAAACTGATGAACAGGCAGAGCGAGTAAATGGATTGTTGGAGATTTACTTACGCCACTACGTTAGCGCCAACCAACAAGATTGGGCTAAGTTGCTGGACGTAGCGCAATTCTCCTACAACCTACATCGGAGTGAGGCAACACAAGCAAGCCCGTTCGAGATCGCAACGGGACAACAGCCACTCACTCCATCAACGGTTGCGACAGGGTACACAGGTGCAAGCCCCGCTGCCTATCGCTTCGCCAAAGATTGGCACGAGAAGATAGAAATGGCGAAGGCTTACTTGACCCGAGCCCAGAAAAGGATGAAGAAGTGGGCAGACCCAAAGAGGAGGGATGTTGCCTTCAACGAAGGAGATCAAGTGTTAGTGAAGTCCTTGGCGCACCAATCAAGAGGAGTGCGTACACTGAATAAAGGCTTGGTTAGGCGATATGAAGGCCCTTTCCGAGTCGTTGAACGAATAGGAAAGGTGGCATATAGGCTGGACTTACCGAGTAACCTCAGGTATCACCCGGTGTTTCACGTAAGTCTACTTAAGCCCTACCATGCCGACAAGGAGGATCCGAGTCGGCAAGAGTCACAGCGAGCCCCGACCAACATCTACTCCTAATACAACAAGAAAATAGAGAAGATCGAGGCAAAACGAGTTATTCCAGCAAGGGGGCCTAACTCAAGCTATAAGGAGTATCTCGTTCGTTGGAAAGGAGAGCCGGACAGCGAGGCTAGCTGGGAAAGAGACTACGATCTGTGGCAATTTCGTGAGAAGGTTGCCAAGTTCGAAGTCGTGACGGGGACGTCGCGGAACTAAGTGGGGGAGAATGTCACACCTCGCCTTCCAAGGCCAGCTAGACATACGAGGAGGTGCGAGTGAGCAGGCCTGACCAGCGGCCACAAAGGTTCCTGGCAGGAGGAAGCCAAGAGACACGATGGGAAGGCTGAATTTTCGAAAAGACACAAGGGATGTCAGCCATTCAGCGAAAGATTGCGACACAGCCAGCGAAGAGATGCGATGGGCTCACAGCCTAGTTTTGAATGGGGCACGAAGGAGTAAAGAGGCAGGCACCAAAGGGCACTCAGGGGCCACGAAGTGGACCACACAGCAGGCCAATTCGGCCAGATTGTAAGCACCAAAGGTGCCCCTCCCTCAGTGTAGGTTTTGTACATGGCCTTTTGGCCAAGAGATGTAATTTGTTAGGAGCTAATTGCCTATATATAGGGCGACCCACTGCGATGTAAAAGCATTCAGAAAAACACACTTAAAGAGTTCAATAAAGGCTGCGCGAATTTCTGAAACTCTTGCGTTCTTTGCCTTGTGTGAGTTGCGAGAGTGAGCGAGAGGCTGACTTAGGGCGAGATTAACCTCAAGTGCCAGCACGACTAAGCGAAGAACAAGTTTAGGCGTGACACTTAGGCAAGGGCAGGAAGCACTATTTTAAACGGGACAGTAGAAGTTGACCATCACCTGGACAAAAAGCTCTCCCATTTCCTTTGCGGATTTAAGCAGGCACCTTTCTCTTTGACAATATCTAATATTGATTGTTTGTGTTTCGGCGGACTCAATTTACTAATGTGAAAATGTTATTTTTAAATTTTAGCTTCTAACATGATAATTAGTTTAGTCATTAACACTTTCCGAATTTATTGTATAAAATAAATTATCTACTATTAATAATTCTGGGTCGTGATCTAATTAGTCAGGCAGTGAAATCCGCTTTAAAAATCGGATGGAAATGGAGATTCTCTTTATGTGTTTTTGGTGTCAGTCGCAAGTTCCATCTGAGACGATAGTCGGTACAGAATGGACAACTTTCACAAAATAATTTTATGATCATCTAAGTATGGCATGTTAATGAAGATTTAATAAAAAATAATTAAAAATGTTTTTTGCAAGTTTCATCACAAATTATAAAAAAAATAGTGAAAAATTAAACAGCGTCATATAATTAAGGAAAAAGAATGACAATTCTTGCCTATACTTCAGCAATGAATCTGCATTACACTAATGTAGGTTCTACTGCAAAACTGTGATCCATCAATTAGAGATTCTGCACCGTTGCATAAATAATATCCTACCTGCAATATCTTCTATCTCCTTTCTCGCAGTTTGATGTTTTACATGGTGCCCCGGCACGAGACTTGCTCAATGTAGTTTCAGGCTCCCTCCTCGATGCCTTCTAATCTCGCATATTCACTTTCGTTGATGGTCCCCTTCTTCAGCTTTTTCAGCAACCGATAGTCCTCGGCCATCTCATCATCATCTTTGACAGATTGTTCGGCACGTCTTTGTTTAGCTGTTTTCTTCCTCATCGCAGCATTGGGCGTCTTTCTGGTCTTCTTCTCAGGTCTTTTTTCCTGCTTCTGTGCCTCTTTCTTAGCTTGCAAGTTCTTTTTCCTTTGTTTCTCGCGCATTTTATCCCTGATCGCAATAATTAATAAACAACAGAGGTTACTGATGAGACCCAATTTTATTGCCCCTCACCTCATGTAAGCAATCTATTGTCAAAGACCCTAAGACATTCATGTTGTTAAAACATTCCACACAAACACTAAATGACGCCTCAAAATGGATTTCATTAGAATTCTTACTTGTACTTGATCTCATTCCAATTGATATCTTCAACTGGAGAGAACCCCTCAGTTGATAGCGAATAATGCTTCACCTCCGGCATTGAAGGCAACTGCAACAATCCAAATCCCATACCCAACTTCCCAATTTCAAGTTCTTTCCACCTGTAGAAAGTATGAAATGCAATGAGAAGCATCATCTAATCACGGCATCAAGCAGAGAGTCCTATTCCTGAAAGATCTAAATTGGAATGAATTGGTAACCAATGACCAAGTCCCACATACAAACAAACAGTTGATGAAGAAGCAGCTGAAGTACCATTACCTGAAAATGTAGGAGCAGTGATGCTCCTTGTATGCACGGATATAGGAGACAAATGCTCTCAGTCCTTTCTCCATCACATCCCGGTCAGTTTTGGCAGCAGCCCTTATCTGAAACAAGGTTTTGGTGGATACCAAATGTTTTATTACTCAAATCTAACGGAAAGCTAAACCATGAATTTGCAAAAAGTTCCATCAGAGGTTCAGAAGTTAAAGCATCAGACTCAATGTCATGGCTATTGATGTGCATCTCATTCATGAAGATGGAAGTAAACATTGATTCATCAACAATTTCAAAATTGCAGCTCAGAGTGAAATTTGATCGGTATTGCCTCGAAAAAGGCAGCACTTTGTTTAATTAGTCGGCTAATAAAATTTGCGAGGCTTCAGAATCTCTCAGGTAAGTTCACCAACAGGCCATGATTTTGACAAGGATTGGTTTCCTTGTGCCAACCCCGAAAGTTACTGTTTAGTCAGGCTCACCTGAGGAATAACATCTGGAGCATCATCAGTGCATTTTCTCTCCTGAAGAGGAACCCTCCTTATCGATAGAAATTCCACATAGGCTTCCTCCTGAACAGGTGAGGAAAAATTGTTAAACTATCTGCGCAGTATAACATACAAATAGCCTCAATTATCTTCAAAGGAAAAAGAGAATCATCAGTATGCATCACTCTGCTTGCCGATGGACATGAAAAGAAGACTAGTACCTTTGGCAGCAAGAAAATGATGGAACTACCTTGCCTACCCAATCGAGCAGTCCGACCTACTCGGTGGACAAAAACATTTGGATCCTGAGGAGGGTCATACTGCAAGAGAAAGCAACTTAACATGACCGAGTGTTTTTATAAGCTACAGAAACTGCGCATATAGTTTTTTTTGGCATCCATCAGAAGAGAAATAGCCTGGAATTTTACTAATGTATTCAGCTATACCTGCAATATGCAATCAACCCCAGGAATGTCAAGGCCACGGGCTGCTACATCGGTACATAAAAGAACTCCACTTGTGAGAGATGTAAACGAAGCCAAAGCTTTCTCTCTTGCATTCTATCATGCCAATGATAAAGAAACAGAGTAAGTACATGGTCTGCATATAGATACAAATCTGTGCATCTTCAAATTGTTACCTGCTTCATCTTCCCATGGAGAGGAATCAAAGGTACGCCTTTCAGAGCATCAATGTTAGGAAGAACAATTCCCCAATAATCAACACAGGCACAAGTCATATAGTATCTGTAGAAGTGTCCAGAATTGACGTGAATTTCAACTTCTCATCAATATGTAACATGTTATGAGTAGAGTTTTTAGAAGTACAAGGAATAACTCACACTATAATCTTCGTAGACTTATGGTTGACAAGAAGATCAACTAGCTGGGAAGGTTTCTTATCTGCCTCACAATCCAAATACTGGACAAAAATAAGGATATTACAAAAGAATAATTAGCTTGCAACGGAGATGCTACTTTTTAGCAGTTTATCATTTTGCTCTCTATTCATATTCTCGAATTCGAGGTTAGAAAAAAGGATGCAACTTAATGGAAGCATTACTTCAATTCAAATATGACCATGCAAATGATAAACTGCTGAAATGTAGCATCTCCGTTGCCAAACTCAAAACAAACCAGTTGCACTATTAAAATATATTCCAATAAAGAGACCATAACCATTGTCCCATTGTATACTCTGTCTAGACAGTATTCATGACTTCCAGACGAACATTTTACTACTAAAAGGGGTCACCTAATCTAGACAAGAGAATAAAGCATAGCACCACATACCTCCAGGTGAAGACCAGCCGGTGTTTTTGAAGAAGCTAACTGTTGAGACGATGCCATGTTACCCTGTGATTTTGATTCTGCACGAACTTCAACTCTCACGGGGTTCCTTAGTCCAGCTTTAGCCAATTCTTCAACCGCCTCAGTTTGAGTGGCAGAGAAAAGACCAGTTCTACGTTGCTTTGGCAAGCGGGAGATGATCGCACTTATCTGCTTCTGGAACCCCATGTCCAGCAGCCTATCCGCCTCATCCAAGATTAGAACCTGATTAAATCAACAAAATAAGCACAATTGCTAAGACCACCACAAAACACTCTAATTATCAAGTAACTGAAACTAAACATGTAACTCCAGACCAGCATTCCTGAATCCGTACCTCAAGATACCGGAAATCCAACATGTCGATCCGGTCCATTATATCGAGCAGCCTCCCCGGGGTCCCGATCAACAAATTAGCCCCTTCCTCCTCTATCCTACTCACGTCGGCCTTCACATCGACTCCACCAACGAGCAGCACCGACTTACAGTTCCGTAATGTCTGAACAAACGGCTGTGCCACGCTGTATATTTGCGACGAAAGCTCCCTCGTAGGCGACATTATTATCCCCATAACCTAAAACCAATAAACTAAATTAAGCTCAATTAATAAAGGCCAAGGTCACACTAGTTAGTGTTTGTGTTTTAGTTGACCTGGTGGGGCTGAGGAGGGGAGGAGTTGCGGCGGAGGATCTCGACGAGGGGGACGACGAAGGCTAGGGTTTTGCCAGAGCCAGTGGCCGCATCGACGGCGACGTCCTTGTAGCCGCATAGGAGGGGGATGGCGGCAGCTTGGACCGGCGTGCAGTACTCGAAGCCGGCTCCGGACAAAGCTTCAAGGACCGACTCGGAGAGCGGCGGAGTTAGGTCGGAGAAGCGCGTGCTCGTTAAGGCCCTGTTTGGGGAGCCGGGGGCGGAGGAAGAGGGTTCTTCCATGGGTTTTAGGGATGTAATGGTAAATTGGCGGTTGGGGGCGGGTTCCTCCTAGGCTTAGATTATATATTGGTTGGTGCGGGTTGAGACGATGTCGTTTACAATCTCAACGACATTTTCCCAAAAAATATTACATGCAAGTTATCCGGTTATTGACAACCAAGTTACATTGTTGAGTTATTTCAGTACGTCATTAATTTTATATGTATATTTTAATCCGCTTCCGAATTGAATCTGAATGCTAACGAGTTTGTTCCTATTTTTCTCAAATTAATAAAATGACATGCTACATTGATAAAATTAATGAGGTAGTATGATAAAAGTGCGGACTTACTTCAACAAATCTGGAAATTTTTTGGAATTCTGTAAAAATCTATGTAATAAGAACTATACTATTAATGGACTAATTAGGTCTAAAATTAATGACATGGCGGAATAGTTCAAATAACCGGAGTTAGTATTTGTCACTTGGTTGTTAGTACGGTAAAACTTCTGTTACTTGGTTGGAAAATTTAAAACCACAGAGTAGTGGTGTGTCAAAATGCGAAACTACATAATACTAAAGTAACAATTTTGGTATTTGCATGCTTCAAATAAAACCCGTCTTTTTTTAAATTATTGTTTCTATTCAAAGAAATCAATCTCAAACTCAAGTCCAATGCCAAGTGAAAGAATCTACTAACGTCTCTAAGTTGGATGTGCTTTTGTGGGCTTCTGGCCTATCGAAGTTTTGCAATACTTTTCTAATTCATTATGTTTTTCTTCAAGTTTTAACCTTAAATACTTATTTTCTATCTATACTTTATTTATCCTGGAAAACTAAAGAGAGAGAGTGACTGTTGTAACTAACGTTCGTCACAAACCATTATGCTCATATATTTACGAGTTAATATTCACTATCATCAATATTAGTTTAGATATTAATAAGTACCAATAAAAGATAAAATTCAATTTTTCTACTACGTACTCTTCTATTTGTTGTTACTTTCTAGTTTACATAGAATTTTATAAAATAAGAGAAATAGAGATCGTAAATAAAGGTGATAAATTTTCTAATTTTAGAAAAATAGAGATCATAAGGACATCTCAATTCTACTTTAAGTAGCATAAGAAGGCTTATTAATCAAATCAATTATTAATTTTAAAAAAATATTTCTTGCCAATAAAATCTCTCATTATGTTAGAATGAAGAGTACCGAACGGTCAATATTAAGTGAATCACCCATGTATACAATGTATAGCAGCTATGCATTGTATACATGGTTGATTCACTCAATATTGACCATAATACAGATAGATCACTCAATATTGAGATATGAAATAAGTTAATAAATTTAAGATAACATTTGTTGACCATAATACAAATATAGAAGCACCAATTTTTTCCTACTCTAAACAGATCATTTATATCACATTTCAAGTTCATTATAATTTTCATACTCATATTAAATCTATTTTGGTAATTTGCATGCTTCAGATAAAACTTGTTTTTATTTAAAAAAATCTTACGATAATAATATAAACCTTCCTTTTTGGTTTGGTCCGACACCCCGAAAATGTCTAAACTACCTTTAAAGTTAATACATGGCTTAAAAGGATACGGTTGGCTAGACGTCATTAAGCGTATTGGGGCCGCCAAAGTTGAGCAGCACCGCTGCCCCTGCCCGCCAGCACGCACCATTCGAACCCTCACCGTGTGTAACCGCCCCCGCTGCATCGGCGCAGAGTGCCGGCCCGATTGACTCCTCTTCTGAACGAGACTCGACCGGGACGGACAAAACGACGCCGAAGCGGACATCGATATGTCGCGATTGATCGTTCAAGTTGGTTACCTGGAGAAACCGGTCTCGCGGATCGTGAAAGAGAACGGCGTCGCTTCCATAGAAATCGGAGAGGCTTTTACTTTTTTAGTAATTGGACGAACAAAAGCGGAACAGTGAAAGAATATTTTAGGGAGAGGGTTTAATAATGGGGTTGGGGAAGGTGGCGGTTCAAAAAGGGAGGAGGAAGGAAAGAAGGAATGTGGTTTCGGTTTGGAAAGAGGAAGAGGAAAGTACGAAGACCATTACACGAGCTCCTACAGACCTACCCGCCGCCTCTACTCTCGCTCTATTTTTTTGTTATTGCTTGGTGTCTAATGATACTTGAATATTTATTTAAGTTTTCTTTTCTTTTTCAAAGATTTTATTATGTTCGAACACGAATTAGTCGATAAAGTGTTATCCGTATACGAGACTGTTTAAACAAAAACTATAGAAATTATTTAACGGGTCAACTAATTAGGTTTATTTTATCAATTAATGAGTTGTCTAAACAAGATATCTCGAGTTCACATAAAAATATATATAAATGTTAAATTTCTTACTTTTCAAAGGCTTCACCCCGATTTAAATTTGGATTGGTTGGCACAGTAGTATCTCGATACCAAGTGGTATAGAATAAAAATTAAGTTTTATTTTTGTTAGTAGCATAGTTTTTAAAAATATGCATGTCGGACCGGTCGGACTAGAAATCAGACCACCTACCGTGTCTGAAAAGGTTATAAGGACGCCTACCTAATGAATCGAATAATTTATGATCGGACTAAGTAATTGGCCCAGAATTTTGACCCCGAAAAATCTAATTTGTTAGGTTCACCAAAATTGGACTCACTTGATTAACACTAAGGTGTTAACCCACAGAAGACAGAGAGGTATTTCACCAAAAATGGACGCCTCCCTAACTATCTGTTTTAGTTAAGAGAGATGGTATTGTTAATAAAGTTAAAATTTTTACAAAAAATATCGTGTACACATAAGTTCTAATGTCATCTTAGGTAAATTAAAAAAGAAAATAGTATAGTTAAATATGTAAGAGAGTATTTTATTTATGTACGGCTTAAAAAAGAAAATCAATAAACGATATGTTTTGTAGGGATTAAAATAAAACAGCACTCGCATCGCACGTGCATCTTTACTAGTTTCTAATAAAAGAAATCTATCTCAAACCCAAGTCCAATGTCAAGTGAAAGAATATATTAACTTAGCCATTCTCCAAGTTAGATCTGCTTTTGTGGGCTTCTGACTGGTGAAAATTTTGAAATATTTTTCTAATTGATTCTGTTTTTCTTCATTAACACTATTAGTATTATAACTTCGATACACCAGGTTTGACTCTATGGAAGTTTTAACCTTAAATTATTATTTTATATCTATACTTTACCAAAGTCAAGTTTCAACGGTACTCCTCCTGCTTTTTGTCTTTTGAGATGCGAGATGACCTGGTTAATTATCAAGATGCCATCTAAAATTTGCCTGCCTTCAATATACGCTGATTGTTCCAACCCAATCACCTTAGGGATGGAACCTTTCAACCTTTGGAAAATGATCTTGGCGATGACTTTCTAAAGGCTACCAATGAGTGAAATTGGCTTATAGTCCTTTAGTTGACATGCTCCTAGAGACTTTAGGATAAGCGCGAGGAAAGAAGAAAGGATGCATCGGTGTAGTTGAGTCGTTTCAAAGAAGTGCAGAACAATTTTCAGGATGTCGGGCGAGAATATGTTCCAATTGTTCTTGAAGAATGAAATATTAAACCTATCGGAGCCAGGGGCTTGCATCATGATATTCCTATCAAAAAAAATCCGGAGAGATTCTTCATTGTCTTTGAAATATTTCTTAATTTATTACTTTTTTATTATTTTTTGTAAGAGTGTATAAGTCATTTACATAAAAAACTGATCAATGATGTCAGTAAGAGATCTGAGAGTATAGTCAATCCAAACACATGGGCTGAAAAATCATTTTTGAAATATGGGGATCAAATCAGAATTTAGCCATACACAAGAGACCTAAGAGTAATTTGCCCAATAATATATATAGATTTTGCCACGTCATATCCTATAATCCCTTACCTATGTTCCCCCCCTCTCCATCATTTCACGATCAAGATCCCAGTACGGGCGACCGACATTTCTCACACAGAGAGCTACCAAGAAGAAGTCAACTCACTTCTAAAAAAAGAAAGAAGAAGAATTCAACTCTGACGACTCAGCGATGGCCACGTCATCGACGTTGGTGCAGAATCTGATCAGGAAGAAGAAGATCTCCATCCTCGTCGCCTGTTGGAAAATTACCCATTTTCCGTGGACCCAAGTAACGCAACGGAAAACACATACGAGCAAATCACGATAACCACGAGCAGCACAATACACAAAGCACAAAGAAAGCACAAGGAGGGACACACAAATTCGGTTACCTGGTTCGATCCACATCGATCTACATCCGGAGGCTTCCAAGTCAGGAGAGATTTCACTATTTTCACGCTCGAGCTTCACTCGCTCTCGCAACAATGGATGCCTTCACTCGGCTCACTCTCTCCTCTTCTTCTCACCATAGGCTACCCACACTCTTGGGAGCTCTCACTCTTGGCAAAGCCCTTCACTCGGACTCTACCCACTCTTCGGGCAACTCTCCTTCACTTGGAGGCAACCCTTCTTCTTGGGTCTTCTTCTTCTCCTCCTTCATTTGGAGATCTTCTTCCTCTTCTCCATCTCATTCACTTAGAGGCAACCCTTCACTCGGGTTGGGCAACTATGGGGTATATGGACCACTCTCCTCCACTTGGAGAGCACCACCTCTTTTTCTCTTTTCTCTTTGCCATGGACCACCCTCCTTCACTTTGAGGGTCTTCTTCCTCTTCTCCTCCTTCAATTAGAGGAGTGGGCACTTGGCCTCTCCTTCTCTTGGAGAGCCTTTCTCCTTCCTCCCTCCCTCTTCTCTCTTTCTCTTTGGAGAAGTGGGCAACACTTTTTCCAACCCTTCTTAGCGGCCATTGAGGGGTATTTATAGTGCCCACAACCTAGGCAACTATTTGGAGTCGGGAGGGGCATTTTGGTATTTATAGTGCCCACAACCTAGGCAACTATTTGGAGTCGGGAGAGGCATTTTGGTCCACCAAAATGCCAACTTTTCTGGCTTTCTGGCGGGTGCCACCTCTCTGGCGGGCGCCAAAGTTCGGACAGGCATTGGGGTTGGCAGGCGCCAACTCTGCTCTTTCTTCTTTGGGCTGGCGGGCGCCAGGTTCTGCGCCCACTCCACTTCGCCTGCGTCTTGGCTCTTCACTCAAGCCCGTCTCTTGACCCAATCGCCCCTGATCATCCCAAGGCTCTTTACTCGAGTCACACGACCCTCGGATGTCCTCAACGTCTTCTCCAAGTGTCCCCGAACTCCGAGCCCAATCGATCAACTCTCAGACCATCCTCACAGCTCTTCACTCGAGCCACCCGAATACTTCACTCGTACTCAGGCTCCATACCCAACAATCTCCCACCTGAAGACTGACCTCCACACGATCCACCCGTCACTAGGCGACCGTCTTCTTCACTTGGCAATCTTTCACCGAGAGACTCACCACATCACGAACCACCCGTCATTAGGCGATCCTCACTTGTCAATCTCCCACCCGGAGGCTAACTACATCGTCTATCATCCATCACTGGATGACCTTCTCCATCACTAGGCAATCTCCCACTCAGAGACTAACATCTTCATCAATCACCCTTCACTAGGTGACCATCTACACCAATCGGTACTCATCACCCGTTACTAGGCGACCTTCTCCCAATCGGCACTTCGGCCTCTTCTCATCATTTCACAAGGCTAGTTGAAGCCAAGCATAGCTCCAACCTAAGGCACTCCCTTTGGGCTTCACACTTGCAAGATCTTCTCCTCCTTGAACCTAAGAGATCACCCTTCTCTTGTCAAGATAGCTTGATGTGACATCCGCATTCACGCATTTTGTCATTCTAGCCTTGTTGCCCTTATCACTTAGGTCATTCACTACAAAGCTTGTCAAGTGGACGAGCACCCGCTTCTTTGTCTTCTCACGTTGCTTTCCAGGATTCCTCAAAAGCCTTCTCACAACTCCCACCGGATCCGTATCACTAGTCTTGTACGCTCCTTTGCATACCTCACACGACCACCCATGAAAGCACCTGGAGTCTTCCACTTTTGAGCTCTCTCCTTGCAATACTCGTTCTCCTTTGCCAGACCAATTCTTCTAGCCTCCCGATCATGCCATGCCTTGCCACTATGGAGTTTGACTAGTCCCCAAGTCTCGTTGGCACTCAACGACTCCATATTCTCACTTTTTGCAAGCATCCTCTTGGCCACATGCTCACTCTGCTGCGCCTCTGCACAATTTTCTAGCTCACCACCTATCGACAAGAGATAGTAGTTGGCAGGCGAGAACCTCTGCGATGAACCACACTCACTTGTGGAACTCCACTGTGAAACTACTGGTGGTGGGGAACTTGGTTTCACCTTGTCCTCACTGGTCTCCTGGCCATTCAGTACATTCCTGCTCCCACCCGAGTTCGAGATGTCTCGCTCGACCATCTCACTGCTAGAACCCACATCATCAGCAAAGCTCCCGTCGTCCTTCTCCATGGACTCGGCATCTTGCTTGCTCTTCTCATTTGCATCAACATGAACAAATGACACACAACCAAATACACGAAGATGAGTTAGATCAATCTTCTTCCCACTTCAAGCCTCCTCCAGTATCACACACTTCAAAGGGCTTGATGGTACTCTATTGATCAAGTAAGCGACAGTGTTCACAGCATCTGCCATCAACATCTTTGGTAGCCTATGCTTCACTCGCATGGCTCTCACTTGGTTGTCGTGTTCATCTTCTCCACAATGCCATCTTCTTCGGGGTTTTCAGCTACTGTCTTCTTCTTGCGACTCCCCATCGCTTCACAGTACTTCTTGAACTCTTGGAGCTAGTACTCTCTGCCATTTTCGATCTCAATCACACCTCAAGTTCCTTCTCATCGAAGGAGGACCTGTAGCATGAACCACCCAAGGATGCCATCGGTGCCGGTCCCTTCACTTGGACCAATTCAAGCTTCTTATCTTTTCGAAAACTGCTACCTCTCAAAAAGCTCACTTTCTGCTCATCAAGATCACAAGGCTCACGAAGACCCATTCTACGCGGTCCTCAAGCTTGGTAGCTTCCCTCTTGAATAAAGCATCCTCATCTTCTTCTCACACACATGGCCAAGTCGACAATGCTACTCCGCATCTTTCGTCGCACTCACAAGGCCAATGCTCTCATGGGCGTTCCTCATTGCATACAACATACCATCCTTGATCATCACACTCCTAGACCAGGAAAATCACACCACACTCATCACTTTCTAGTTTACGAGCTTCCACTCCTCTTTCTTCATAACATCGAACTTCTCCACGGGCAATTTTACTTCACCCATCATGGTTGCTCCTTCCACGCCCTAAACTCGGGGCTCTGATACCAGTTGTTGGGAAATTACCCACTTCCCGTGGACCCAAGCAACACAATGGAAAATACATACGAGCAAACCACAATAATTACAAGAAGCACAACGCACAAAGAAAGCACAAGGAGGGACACAAAAATTTGATTACGATCCACAATGATCTACATTCGGAGGCTTCCAAGCCAGGAGAGATTCTACTATTTTCACGTTCGAGCTTCACTCGCTCTCACAACAATGGATGCCTTCACTTGGCTCACTCTCTCCTCCTCTTCTCACCATAGGCTACCCAGGAGCTCTCACTTTTGGCAAAGCCCTTCACTCGGACTCTACCCACTCTTCGGGCAACTCTCCTTCACTCGGAGAGCACCACCTCCTTCACTTGGAGTTCTTCTTCTCCTTCTCCTTCACTTGGATGCAATCCTTCTTCTTAGGTCTTCTTTTTCTCCTCCTTCACTTGTAGGTCTTCTTCTTCTTCTCCATCTCCTTCATTTGGAGGTAACCCTTCACTCGGGTTGGGAAACTTTGGTGCACATGGACCACTCTCCTCCACTTGGAGAGCACCACCTCTTTCCCTCTTCTCTCTTTGTCATGGACCACCCTCCTTCACTTTGAGGGTCTTCTTCCTCTTCTCCTCCTTCACTTAGAGGAGTGGGCACTTGGCCTCTCCTTCTCTAGGTGAGCTTTTCTCCTTCCTCCCTCTTCTCTCTTTCTCTTTGGAGAAGTGGGCAACACTTTTGCCAACCCTTCTTGGAGACCATGGAGGGGTATTTATAGTGCCCACAACTTAGGCAACTATTTGGATTCGGGAGGGGCATTTTGGTTCACCAAAATGTCAACTTTTTGAGCTGTCTGGCGAGCGCCAACTCTCTGGCGGGCGCCAGAATTCGGGCAGGCGTTGGGCCATGACCAACCTTAATAGAAAAGAAACTCGCCATTTTGGGATACCGGCGGCTGAGATTGCCCAGTATGCGAGGTCACTCAAGCATGAGGCTTACTTAGCCTGACAATTATTCAGTGTCAAACTCGGGGAACAAGCACTCTTCCTTACTTATAAAAAGTAGGGCGATTGGCGAGGTGACAAGGCAATTGGAGGTGTATACCTTGTCACCATGTGAATCGACCTTTGGTATATCTTTGAGGACGATGTCCCAGACCTAAGAGTAGTGACCATCGCCTTACCGTAGATAAGTTACATAATGCCAAGGTTGCTAAGGTAGAGATGAGTGTTGAGGGACCATTTGAGTAGATATACATCAAGCCTTCTGAGTCAAGAAGGTCTAGTGAGGACCACATCTATGCTTCTTGCCTGGCCGTATCGAAGCATTAACGTGCATGGGGCATTGTTTAGGTCCAAAAATAATACTTTTGGTTTTTACCGAAGGCGACCGGGTCCAGAAGAGATCGAAGCCCACTTTGGACCCACTCACCATTTTGGGTTTGAAAGCTGGAAGCTCGCATTCGGATTACCAAAGTGGTAGGCGCCGTCCCACTTTGGGCTTGGTACTGGGCGCCGTCCTACTGTGGGATTTGTAGCAATTTGATGTACGCAAAATTGATAAGCAATTAAACGCACAATCAAATAGTATAGTGAGTAAGTAGGGTTTCGAACTGAGGGTTGAACACAAAATCAATGCAAATAATTATGTGAAGCTAGGCAATTAAAAGATTGTAAAGATTGTAAAGTAAATAAAACTAGATCGAAAACGCAAATAAAAGACGAGTTGTAAATCAATGGAGATAAACGAGCACGATACCCTTATGGACTACCCATCTATGTCGAGACTATGGTTTTTATGAAGTTCTAACTAGTACCCGGAGTGTTCTAATGCATCTCCCTAACGCTTCCGCTCATTAGGGTGACAAAACTAAGCTAGAGTAGTTCATGATTACTAATCAACGCTTCCGCTCATTAATTAGACCAAGAATTAAACTAAACTCAATTATGAAGTTAACTCCTATCGGGTTATCCCTTAGTATCAAGATTCCTCATTAATACTTTAAGACATGTCAATTGACTCTTCCATTGATTCTAATGCCTTCCGGTCCATTATTATCAACTAAAATCATAGTCTAAGTGATCAAGCTAGATTAAGCATTAAGATCATCAATTGACAACTACTACGAAAGATAATCAAACCATAGCTAACATAGACGAGTAATCACATAATTAGGGCATCGCACTCACGAGAGAACTACTCACTAAGCATGTTGACAAAGCACAAAAGATTAACGAAGAATATGGTAGCAATTAACATAAAGGTAGAGGTAGAGAAAGCTTAGTCGTGATGATCAAGCTTTGCCAATCCTTTCCCCGTGCTAACTGGAACCGTCCCTTTATTAAGCTCTAAAGGCTGTTCAAAATATTGTAGTAGTAAAACTTCTCCAAAAACGTCCCCTAAGGCTTATATATAGCCACGAATCTAATACAAAATTAGGAAAACCTAGAAGAGGTTAATCTAAATTGGAAGTTTAACTAGCCAAATAATAATATAAATAATATACCTTAAGTCCTAAAGCCGAAACAGGAGGCTAAAAGTCGAATATTTCCTTTAGCGGATCCGAAATTATAACTAAATAAGAAGTCGGACTAAAGCTGCGTTGGGCGAACTAGCGATCGCTAGTTGAGTAGCGGCCGCCAGTTTGACCCCTTTGTAAATCTCTGTGCTACCCGACTAGCGATCGCTAGTCAACTAGCGACGGGGAGCCCTTCCACTTTCACTGGCGGCCGCTAGTTGACTCCCCGTCGCTAGTTGGCCTGCACAGCTTCATTGAATCTTCGTATTTTTCATTTTTGATCCTCTTCCGCTCCGAATTTGACTTCGACTATAAAAGACAAAATGTAGATCTCTCTTCAAGCTTTCCAACGGTATCTTATGCGTTATAATCCAATGCTCGAGTAGAAAGTTATGACTCTTGCAATATGATCTCTTGAAATCACCCCTCCAACGACCTTCATTGAGCTCCAATTTCCTACAAAATATGACGATGGGTAGAAATCCATTCCCGAACATAAATATACTAAATTGATCACAAGGTTTAACATGACATGATGAATATAACTCAAAACATGACTAAACACGCACGAAACATATGACAAAACATGAGCATTTACACACTCATCACACCCCCACACTTATTTCCTTGCTTGTCCTCAAGTAAGGCGCATCAGACACACACCCAAACTTTCAAACTCTTATTAAAACACCACCCATTAACCAAGTAGTTCACTTACCTGAGCACAATGAGTAAGAATGTGTAGACACCGCATCCTTGATGGTTTAACCCAGTTTTCGCACTTAGTAGATTACACTAGAAGGTTGACCACTCAGAGGTTCAGAAATTTAAGCTCACATATATGAGTAGTCAACTACCTATCACTCGCGTACACGTCCGGGATCTCAAAGTTTCATACGTCTCACTCAGTGGTGCCTCGATAAATGTGGGGCTCATGATCAAGGGGACTTTTCATTGGGTTGTAATGGGGTTAAGGTCAGGTGAGGATAATATATGTGGGAGGTAGCTAAACCACCCGGCCGAGGAGCTCACAAAAATATTCTAGCTCTCGTCTACTCTAAATACCTCACATTATATCTAATATGCACTCATCCCAAGATTACACCCAAATCCTATTGACCACTTAGCTCGAGCCGTGCCATTTATTCACTTTCCAACCTCTTTCCAAACTTTCCACTTTCCCTCATTCAACGTTTGTTCCATTTCCAACTTTTCCATTCCCTTTTCATCACTTTTTTCACTTTTTTCTTCTTCTTTTCCTTCACTTTTCTTTTTTTCTTTCTTTTTTTTTTCCTTTTCACAACCTTACTCAATCTCATGCATTCAGCACATTACACATCAAAGGCAACTGGTCTCGGCTTCTTTATCGGCCTCAATTCTACCCATTACCCCCATTGTTTATTCCCGAGCTATTCTATCAAATGAACCCTTACAATAATACCCCAAAGATTAAGACCTAATGCATCCTCGGACCAAAGTGATCAAAGGTGGGTAAGATTGTGGATATAGGGCTTACATATTGGCTTACATATAATATTTCAAGGAAAAAGGCTTAAGCTCAACGTGTTTAAACAAGAGATATACAGGGTTTTCAGCTCTAAGGCTCTAGGCTCAAAATCAAAGATGGCCCCCGTCCTGTCACTTACACCCACACCACCAAAATGGTACCAAGTGATGGCATGAAACCCGATGACCGGAGCAATGTAGGCACCTCATGCTATGCAGAGACGGTTGTCTCCTCCTTCGGCTCTAAAATCTCACAAGGTCACTCATCAATGCTGCTAGTATAATCTACCAAGTGCAACCACTAACCTAAACAACCAAGGGTGTTGTTCCTACACGTCCCTACTCATCATACTCAGGCTTGATTCCTAACATGGTATGGGATTTAACTTCTAACAAAAGTTCAAAAATTCAAAGGGGAGATTCATCATTTGCTTTAAATACACCACTTCAATCACAAACACAATCCTAAATTCAAATCTAGACCCCATCACATATGCCAAACCACAATGAAACCGCACGTTGACCCCCCCACACTTATTGAACACATTGTCCTCAATGTAGGGCCAAGACAACAACAACATCACACGTACGAACATGAATATCACGAGGCACAAAACAGACACATAACATAGAGGAACAGAGGAAAGGACTGGTACTGCCCTGTCAATTGATAGGAGGTGGTGGGGAAGGTTGGTGGTGTTTTGCTCTAATTGTCTTTGTGCACAACAAAGTTTGTGTATGGACTGGCGAATTCTGCTGCAGCTCAATTTTCTCTTTTTGAAACCTCCTGCGAAGGCCATTAAAATACTAAATCAAAATAACAATACTGAAGCAAATACAAACATAAAAGAAAAATTAAATACTAAACATGCTAATTTAGAGTCGTTAGCTTGACTTTGTTACTCCCTGTGGCACTATGGTGGATGGAGGCGCTTATCGGTTACTTGGAACTCTATTTCATCTGGGCCTATGCGGAGAAGTAGCTTGCCCTTGTGAACATCTACCATTGCATGACAAGTGTTGAGGAATGGACGTCCTAGAATTAATGGACAACTTGCATCTACAACGTAGTCCAGCACTACAAAGTCTACGGGTATAAGAGACTTGTCGATTTTGATTAGCACATCTTCCACAATTCCATGTGGTTTCTTCTTAGTGTGATCTGCAAGCTCTATCATCATAGATGTAGGTTTGATATCTCCTAAATTGAGTTTCCTGAAAGTAGCCAAAGGCATAAGATTAATATTGGCACCCAAATCACATAAACAATGTGGAAACTGAATACCGTCAATAGTACAAGGAATAGTGAAACTCCATGGATCTTCTAGTTTTGGCGGTATGTCATTTTCTACCAAAGGAGTCGTCTTGCTATCATTCTGCCTCTTCTTCCTCGCGATGATCTCCTTCAAAAACTCAGCATATTGTGGCCTTTTATCTAACATCTCCAAGAAAGAGACATGGCTTTGAATTTCTTCCATTGTCGCTATGAATTCAAGGGCCTTCTCATCGATCACTGCTACTTTCTTGACTTGTTGAGGTGATGGTGGAGGAATATAAGAATCCTCTTGTTCACTGATATAGACTGGTGGCTCCTTCTTTTCAGTAACTACCTCCTCCTCGATGGCTGGCTTGATTGGTTTGGCACATTCTTTTGAAGAGGATTTGTTCTCAAGTGGTGGCTTTCTCCGGAGTCTTTGCGGGAATGGAGGTGGAGGGACATAAGGTGGTGGAGGAATATATGGTTCATCATCCTCGTCCACACTCCTCACTGTGATGGCCATCACCTGTCCTCGCGGGTTCGACTCGGTGTTGCTGGGTAGAGCACCTATTTCCCTTTGAGTATTTGCTGTAGCCAAATTTCCGAGTTCGATCTCCATCTTCTGGAGTTGTGTGGCTTGCCCCTTTAAGTATATCTCAAACTCTTGTTGACGTGCTTCACAATGATCCAGCCGCTGCACAGTTATACTTTGTTGTTGGATGGACTGCTGGACTACCCCCACTAACTTATCGATCTTGTCACCCATTTCTTTGACTTGCTCGCCCAAATATGGTTTCCTGGAGTCTTGCTGGGCACTAGTGTTGTGTGCTTGCTGACCAAATCGAGAGAAATTTGGATGAGCATTAGCTTGTTGTGAGTAACCCATTCCTGGTGGTGTTCTATCAGCAATGGCATGGATCTCTTCCAACATTGGACAGTCAGTTGTGGGATGTGCCCCTTTGCAAAGCTGACAAGTATCTTGCACCACAGCTGTCTGTTCCTTGTCCTTGGTCAACTTGTCAAGTCTTTTGGTAAGTGCTTCTATTTGAGCTTCGAGCTTCATGTTGGCATTTACTGTGAGTACTCCTCGGGCTGCTTCCTTACATGGTTGCCTAGCACGTTCTTTTGGCCACATACCATTGACTTCAGCCATTTCCTCCATTAAGCGAGCAGCTTCATCAGCAGTCTTCCTCAAGAATACCCCTTGAGAGGAGGCATCAATATGGTCACGGGATGGGCCATCTAACCCATTGTAGAAGATTTTCATGAGGTTATCTTGAGTTATACCATGTTGAGGGAAGGCACTTTGGAGATCCGTGAACCGTTCCCATGCTTCATAGATGCTCTCCCCATCTCCTTGGATGAACGTGTTGATTTCTTGCAAGAGTTTGGATGACTTGGCCATAGAAAAGAACTTTCGGAGGAAAGCATGAGCCAGATCATTCCAACTCTGAATCGTCTCTCCTTTCAACTTGTTGTACCAAGCACGAGCTCGATCTTTCAAAGAAAAGTGAAAGAGGCGCAGCTTCAAGACATCATCATCGACATTTTGGAATTTCATGATGTTGCAGATATCTTCAAATCGAGATAGATGGTCTTGAGGATCTTCGCTTGGCGAGCCGCCAAATTGGACCGAGTTTTGCAGTAGTCTGACAATTGCTGCTGGAATCTGGAACGAGTGGGGACCTACAGGTGGTTGTTGTAGACCATTAAGGTTCCCATTCCATGTAGGAACAGATGATTCCAACAGCGTCCTTCTTCGTGGAGCGTCCCCTACAGTGTGGAGCGCTCCGTCTTCCTGATTTTGTGCCATTGCTCTCGCTTGGTCCCTCTTTTCACGCCTAATTACCCTTTCGAGTACTCCGATGTCAACCTCAAGCACAGTGTTTGTGTCAAGGTCTAGTCCTTCACTCCGGGTTCTTGGCATGCACTAGAGAATCCTGAAAAAGAAATCACACGAAATCAGCAAGTTTGCCACACAAAACTACTTGCTATTAAGTTTATGTCCTAAAATCTCAGTTCCCCGGCAACGGCGCCAATTTGATGTACGCAAAATTGATAAGCAATTAAACGCACAATCAAATAGTATAGTGAGTAAGTAGGGTTTCGAACTGAGGGTTGAACACAAAATCAATGCAAATAATTATGTGAAGCTAGGCAATTAAAAGATTGTAAAGATTGTAAAGTAAATAAAATTAGATCGAAAACGCAAATAAAAGACGAGTTGTAAATCAATGGAGATAAACGAGCACGATACCCTTATGGACTACCCATCTATGTCGAGACTATGGTTTTTTTGAAGTTCTAACTAGTACCCGGAGTGTTCTAATGCATCTCCCTAACGCTTCCGCTCATTAGGGTGACAAAACTAAGCTAGAGTAGTTCATGATTACTAATCAACGCTTCCGCTCATTAATTAGACCAAGAATTAAACTAAACTCAATTATGAAGTTAACTCCTATCGGGTTATCCCTTAGTATCAAGATTCCTCATTAATACTTTAAGACATGTCAATTGACTCTTCCATTGATTCTAATGCCTTCCGGTCCATTATTATCAACTAAAATCATAGTCTAAGTGATCAAGCTAGATTAAGCATTAAGATCATCAATTGACAACTACTACGAAAGATAATCAAACCATAGCTAACATAGACGAGTAATCACATAATTAGGGCATCGCACTCACGAGAGAACTACTCACTAAGCATGTTGACAAAGCACAAAAGATTAACGAAGAATATGGTAGCAATTAACATAAAGGTAGAGGTAGAGAAAGCTTAGTCGTGATGATCAAGCTTTGCCAATCCTTTCCCCGTGCTAACTGGAACCGTCCCTTTATTAAGCTCTAAAGGCTGTTCAAAATATTGTAGTAGTAAAACTTCTCCAAAAACGTCCCCTAAGGCTTATATATAGCCACGAATCTAATACAAAATTAGGAAAACCTAGAAGAGGTTAATCTAAATTGGAAGTTTAACTAGCCAAATAATAATATAAATAATATACCTTAAGTCCTAAAGCCGAAACAGGAGGCTAAAAGTCGAATATTTCCTTTAGCGGATCCGAAATTATAACTAAATAAGAAGTCGGACTAAAGCTGCGTTGGGCGAACTAGCGATCGCTAGTTGAGTAGCGGCCGCCAGTTCGACCCCTTTGTAAATCTCTGTGCTACCCGACTAGCGATCGCTAGTCAACTAGCGACGGGGAGCCCTTCCACTTTCACTGGCGGCCGCTAGTTGACTCCCCGTCGCTAGTTGGCCTGCACAGCTTCATTGAATCTTCGTATTTTTCATTTTTGATCCTCTTCCGCTCCGAATTTGACTTCGACTATAAAAGACAAAATGTAGATCTCTCTTCAAGCTTTCCAACGGTATCTTATGCGTTATAATCCAATGCTCGAGTAGAAAGTTATGACTCTTGCAATATGATCTCTTGAAATTACCCCTCCAACGACCTTCATTGAGCTCCAATTTCCTACAAAATATGACGATGGGTAGAAATCCATTCCCGAACATAAATATACTAAATTGATCACAAGGTTTAACATGACATGATGAATATAACTCAAAACATGACTAAACACGCACGAAACATATGACAAAACATGAGCATTTACACACTCATCAGTGGGCGCCGTCCCGCTTTGGACAAGCCTGCCCATTTTGGGCTTGGCGGTAGTCCGGGTCCACCTTGGACTTAGAAGTGATGGGTCGTGTTAGTAAAAAATACTTTGGTCCTCAAGGCGGGAAGCTGGAGGGCGCTTTAGTCCTTAAGGCAGGATGCAGGAGGATGCTTTAGTCCTCAAGGCAGAAAATGGGAGGATGCTTTGTTCCTCAATGTGGGATGCGGGAGGACACTTTAGTCCTCAAGGCGGAAAAGGGAGGATGCTTTGGTCCTCAAAGCGGGAATGGTGGCCCATTTTGGGCCCACTTTTTGTGAACCACTATGGACTTCAAAGAAAAAAGTGGCAGCCCATTTTGGGCATAGCCCGGTCCAAAGAGTCAGCTTTGAACTTAAAAGTATGAGGTCATTTTAGACGGGCTTTAGACAAGATTTTGTGTGGGAGGTTCGAGAAGGTCAAGTTGGTCTACATTTTCTTAAGTTGAGCCGGGTCCCTACTTTGGTGGCAGCTTTATTTTTCCTATTCAATGTGGGGGTACTTGGCTGGCACATCTTGATAATTCTTTTAAATCTCTGCGTATTGGCAATGGTCACAAATTAGGATCTTGTGGGATTTAGATTTTATTGAGGCGGATCTCCCAGGATCGAATTTTGAGACCGAGATTTTCGAGCAGTAAAGGTGGCGCTTAGAGTTTACTACTTTGAGGCCGGGAGGCTAGGTTAAGGCGTCCTATATAAAGAGGACTTGGAAAAAGGAGACGGCATCACTAACACAACAATACACAAATCTTTACTTATCTTTGTTGCTTTACTTTTGCTTAGCCCGTAGTTCGTAATTTTTTGTAGCCTAGCCTAGCATAGTTAGACAGACATTGGGATGACCACTCCGGACCATCCTAGATTACTTTGTTCTCTTTTCCCCACAACACACATCATCATTTGCATTAATACAAAAAAGCTCAGATAGCACGCCAAAGTAAAGCGATGTCATTTTGCGTCGAATTCCTTGATAGTTGGACTTATTTTATGTGTTTTAAACCATAATATACTAAAGTACAATTTTTCTAAAAAAAATAAGGTTTTTATTATAAGGATGGGTATTTTGCGCCTTTTATGTTCATTAAGGGCATAATAGTTTAAAAAGTTTAAGTAAGAATTTTGGAGTTTTTTTATGAGTTGTTTATTTTATCAAACACTAGTAACTTCAAATATATTTTACCCAAAAAGAAAATTTCAATTACTGCAAAGTTTAATAATGTTAAGAGTTAAATAATTTTAGATTCCTGGCCTATTATACGCCTTAGTTTATGAAGGTTTTAAAATGAAACAATGAAAATGTCCTTAAGCCAACTTTGTATTTTGGCTGACTTAGTTTAAAGTTCATTAAGAGTTAAATTTCCTTTTTTGGCTGAATTTGTGTTTTTGTGATAAAAATATCCTTGAGCAAACTTTTCGAAAGAATCTTTAATTTGCCATTGAATTAATTTGAAATTGAACAAAAATTCAAAATCACATAAAATAAGAAAGAAAAAACTTTCACTTCTCTCCTTTTCCACCTCCACTCTTCTCTTTAGCAAGTTGCCTTTGCATTCTCTTTAGGGATGGCGATGGGTAGCGTCGGGTAGTGTATAGGTAGGATTCTACTCATACCCTATTTTGGAGAGTTGTATACATACCCTACCCTCGATCCTCGATAAATTTTATTATTAGACTCGTACCCTTATCCTCAGCGTACACAGGGTCTACAAGGACTGCAGGGTCCGACTTTTGAATTAAATGCTACATTTTTTATAATTTGTAAACATAATTATATATATAATTCAAATAAATCACAATGAATATGAGAAGATTAATCATGAAATATATAGTATATCAATAAAGAAAATTAAAATAATATATACCTCAAATTTTGGAGTTGATTTCATGAAATATATTCCAGAATATTTGAGAACTCTATCGCAAATTATAAGTAAAAAAATGAAGATGAAGGGGTCCAATTAGGGTTTAATGAGGGTGTAGTTATGGTAAAGTCCAAAGTATGGTAAAAAGGTAAAGATAGGGTAGAAATTCATAGAATTCTTACCCTACCCTTGACTCCACCTCCAAAAGTGGACCCATACACATACCCTAACTGTAATGCCCCCTCATCCGATCGACTGTCTCCACAAACCAACACGGGTCTTTTCCAGCGTGCTTTATCCTCACTCGCACGCATCCCAGAAACTTTTCAGGAGGTCACCCATCCTGATCCTACTCCCGGCCAAATGCGTTTAACCTTGGAGTTCTCTCAGGATGTGTGCCGGAAAAGAAGGTGCACCTTGTTGGTATGGATAGTACCAATCAAATTACTTAAGCATTTCAGACAGAACAGATCATTAACATGGTATCACACTAACCTATACTCAGTCAAAGTCAACAGACCTTTGACCCACAGGATAAAAGTAGGGTCCGACCCACAGGGTATGCGCATCTTTGCCATCCCTAATTCTCTTACGTAAGTGAACCAAATGCACTCCATCTATATTCTATGTTTATGTGTATGTTCAATGTACTTCCACATCAATTACATGAAGTCCATATGAGTTGTTGTGTCTTTTGTTTACACTTTGGATTCTCATCCTAGCGAACACTTTAGATACTTGTTCAAAAAATTATAATATATTATGTAAAATATTAATTAGCTTTATACTGTTTAATTTAGACTAATGGAAATAATAAAATATGCAAGGTAAAGGACCTTTTACATCAAAAACAAGAAATGATTCATACGGATTCCAACACGCAATGCCTAAAAGCAATTTAGCGTTCAATATTAAAAAAATAAAGAGAAAAATATCTACTATTCCACCCATGAATCAACCTAGGTTTTTCGTTAGCATACACTTTTTTTTAAGAAAAAAGGTTAGCACTTATCATTAATCATGAGAGTCATACAAAAGAATTTTTACAAGATCTTGAGGAGGATTAGCTATAGCATCATCAAGAGTCACTCCTAGTCTCTAGGTTTTGGATAGCCAATCCGCAACCTGTTTAGCCCTTCTATTAATATGGACTAGCTTACATATAGGTAAACTCAAAAGTATGGTTTGCACCTCCAAAGCTTGAAGTTCAATATCCCAATCGATCATGGAGGAAGCAAAATTCAGAAAGGCAACGAGCAATTTGCTGTCTAACTCCACCATTGCAGCTTGCAGAGGATGAAACTTTTTTTGAGATGTCCTATAGCCGCTTCGATGGGTAAAAGCTCAGCTACTTTAGCTGTTGATGTCTGAGAAGTGGCATGGATCACATTAACAAGCTTTCCATGATGATCTCTGATGGCTACAGCCCAACCCGCAGGTTTAGAATGTGATATACAAGAGGCATCCACATTTATTTGATGCAATTTACTTCCAGGGGATGCCAACAGTGAGAAACCACCACAGTAGGATGTAAATCAAGTCCTCGCAGGTTGTTGTATTCAGCATTCTTGATATTAACACATCTCCAAGTAGCCTGAGGATCAGGCTTCTTTCCTTCGAACAAAAATTAGTTCCTTGCTAACCAAATCTGCCAGCTAGTGAAGCTCAGCATCTTCAATCCATTCTACACATTATTGATCATCGGGTCCTGAAGCATCGATTGAAACCAAGAATGGAAGTCACTTAGTTGAGTGGCATCGGGTCTATAACCCATGGTAAGACACCATGTAGCCTAGCATGAGGGCACAAAAGAAGAGCATGAATGGTGTCCTCATTCTCAGCTTGACAGAGGTGACATGATGGATCACTCGTGATTGACCTCCTTTTCAGACTTGCCGCAGTTGAAATTGTATTTTGAACAGCTTTCCATATGAAGACTCTAATCTTTGGAAAGATTTTGAGCCTCGTTATCTTGCACCACAGAGAATTTTGTACTAAATCAGTAGGATCTCTGTTAGAAGTTATGTGATGGTACCCTAATTTAACAGAGTACTCCACAGAAGTCGCATCGATCCACATAAATTTAACAGAGAGTGGATTCTCTTATCTTCAAGCCCTACCACTCATGGATCATCCTAAATTGAAGTGTTCTGGCCATCAGCAATCCTTCTTAGTAGATTTGGCTTTAGCAGAGACATGCCATGATGCAAGCTCTTCCAAGTCCAAGAAGTATTACTTCCATGTTGCGCTTGCAAGAAAGAATTCTCAGGAAAGTAAATGCTCTTTAAGAGCTTGAAACTTAGGGAATCAGTTGTGTTCATCAATCTCCAAGTTTGCTTAGCCAGGAGAGCTTCATTGAAAGCTTCCATATCCCTAAATCCCATGCCACCCTTCAGCTTAGGTTTAGCCATCTTAGCTCAGCTAACCCAATGAATTTTACCATTTTCAACATCCCCAGACCACCAAAACTTAGCCATCAAGCTATCAAGTTTTTTACAAATGAACTTAGGGAACAAGACATATTACGTAATATACGTGGGCATTGCAGAAAGAACAGCTTTAATCATCACTTCTCTACCCACAGAAGACAGCATCCTATTCTTCCAAGACTGAGACCTAGACCACATGGAAATATAGATGTAGCTAACAGCACTACACTTAGATCTATCCCAAAACATAGGAAGCCCAAGGTACCTATCATTTTCAGTCATTAAGTTCATACCAAGGACATTCAGAATAGAGTATTGCATATCCAGATTAAGACTAACATTGAATTTCATAGCAGATTTTTCAAAAATTGATCATCTGACCAGATTGTGCAACGAAAGTATCAAGAATTCTCTTAATACCAACAGCTTTGGCAATATTAGCTCTCCTCATAATTAAAGTACCATCAGCAAACATAATAGAGGTTAAAATAGGGCTGGTTCTCTTAATTTGTAGGCCATAAAGCATACCCCTAACCTGACACTGATTCATATAGTGACCGAAGGAATCAGCAACCAATAAGAACAGAAAAGGAGAGATTGGATCCCCTTGCCTGATTCCTCTAGTAGGAGAGAACTAGTCAAGGGGATAGCCATTTACCACCACATAATATGAAACACTCGTAATGCAGCTCATAGTGCATCTAACCCACTTGATAGGGAAACCAAGTGCAACCATAATCTGTTCCAAGAACTGCCAGGACACCATGTCATACGCCTTCCTCAAGTCCACTTTGATTGCCATAGTCCCTCTTCTTTTTTTCTTGCCTGTTCTAAGATGGTGAAACACTTTGTTAGCAATAAAAATGTTATCCTAAATGCAACGATCCTTTACAAAGGCATTCTGTGCATTCAAGATAACATAGGGTATCTAGATTCTCAACCTATTGGCTAGGACTTTGGAGTACACCTTATAATCAAAATTGCACAAGCTGATAGGACGAAATTGGCTAAAAGATTCAGGATCATCCATTTTAGGAATCAGAATGATATAAGTCTTATTTAAATGATGAGGAATCAGTTCATTAGCATACCAAGACTTGATCATATCAGTTAACTCTAACCCTATAGTAGCCCAGTACCTATGAAAGAACAAACATGGTAACCCATCAGGGCCAGGTGACTTTGAACCACTCATCTGGTAAGCCGCCAACTTGATTTCCTCATCAGTGATCTGCTGGGTCCAAGCTTCACCCATGGATGAGGACACCAAAGTAGGAATACTGCCAATAATGTCATTTCCCCCTCCTAGGTTAGAAGCAGCATACATTCTTTTGAAGTAGAACTGGATGGCCAAATTGATATCTCCCTGATCTTCAATCCAATTGCCACCATCATCTTTAATCTTGACTATCTCATTTTAATGCCTCCTCTGAGTTACTGAAGCATGAAAAAACTTGGTGTTAAGATCGCCGTAGTTCAACCAGTTCACCCTTGACCTTTGGTGCCAAAAAATCTCTTCTTGCTTATAGAGTAGGCTCAGCTCCTTCTTTAGTTTAGATTCTTCCTCGTGGAAGCTATTAGGGTCAGAAGCCTGTTGAATCAAAGCCAACTTCTCAATCTTGGTACTGATCATTTGCTTTTTTGCGCCAAGAACATCTTTACTCCATTTTAGAAGTTTGTTTGCACAAATAGAGCTATGCTTGGAAAATCTCTTGGAAAATCTCTTCTTGCATAACAAATAGAGCTATGCCATGGACATCAACTCTCGGTAATAAGATCTTGGCACTTCTCCTCCTTTGACCATTAATTCTCAAATCTAAAGAGCTTCTTTCTCTTACCTCTCTGGACAAAAGTATCCAGTAGGATATAAGCATGGTCAGAGGTAAAAATTTCCCCGTTGATAAGCTGAGCATGGGGGAACAGGTCCATCTAACCCAAGTTTGCTAAAGCTCTGTCTAGCCTCTCCCAGGTTCTTTGCTCAGCTTGTTGGTTATTGCACCACGTGAACCTGGTGCCTTTGAATCCCAAATCAGTGAGATGGCATTCATCCAAAAACTCCTGTAGAGGTAGCCGCTGCTGCCAAGTAACAGGAGGTGCCCCTAATTTATCATCAGGGGAGCAAAAGACATTAAGATCACCTATGTTCACATGGGGAAAAGGGAAGCACCATGAAGTAGCTCCATCTCCTTCCAGAAAACTTTCCTCTTTGCAAAGACAGGTTCTCCATACAGAAAAGTCATCCCCCATCTAAACCCACTTTTCCTCTCGTTGTAGCTTACATCAATGAAGCTGGAACAATAAAACTCGATTGTTAAATCAACGCTTAAATTCCACCAAAGAGCCAAGCCTCCTCCAAGGCCAACTCTCTCCACGTACCAGTAGTTGTTGAAATTGCACTTCTTCCTTAGCTTATCCACCTTAACACTTTCTTGAGGAGTCTCCATTAAAAAAATCATTGATGGCCTATGTTTAGTGATAAGTCCTTTCAGGACTTGAACTGTCAAGGCTTGGTCTAAGCCTTGGCAGTTCCACGCAAGGGTGATCATTGAGCCTGGGGTGGCAGTTCCACTGCCGCCCTATCAATTTTTGGTAAGTCCTGAGTCATCTCAACATCCCCAACAGTAAACACAATACCCGAAAGAGGCTCCGCCAGAGTAATCAGCTTCTTCTCTACTTGTGGAGTGACAAACCTCATCCCCTGTCCTTTCCCCGGCATCAGAGCCTTCCCTTTGCTAGGGTCCCTTTGGATTTCTTTTCCAACCAGAAACTGGCTCCGTTCAGGACAAACATCGAACACCTTCTGGGCATGAGGATCCAACCCAAAGGGAGGGGAAGAGTTATCAGACCTGCGTCTCCTTTTCCTCCCAATCCTAGACCCATCCATACTAGCCTCCTTATTTTCTTCGAACAGGGCATCCTTTTTCCTTTTCTTTTGACGTTGACCAGCATCTCCATTTTTTTGGGAAAGTATTATAGATTTCTCTCTCCTGATAATTTTCACGGGAGTGACCTTTTAACCGGGGTTAGCCGATGGAGAGCTTTGAACTGATTCCCCCAGGCCTCTACCTTTGGAAGTAGAGCCCATCTCTTTCCTTGCTGGAATAGGCCCACACCCTAGGCCAACCTCTTTCATAGGCTTTATCCCCAAACTGTCAGAAAAAGCCGTTGGGGACACCCTTGTTCCCACTTTTTCAAAAATTGAATAGAGGGGTTGTCCAATCACATGGAAAACCTCGCTGACCGTTATGGTAACAAGATTTTTGGTACCGGCCACCTCCGGCAGCACCACCGAAGGTTGAGGAAGGACTTTCACGGTCAATGACTCCTCACCGTATGCAGGACAGCTCCGATCCATCTCCATTGGAGACGATGTTTGTGGAGATTTCCCCAGGGCCTTAAGCTTCTCCTCCAGCAAATGACACTTCTCTATCAACTCTTTGAGGGAGGAGTCAGCAGCTTCAGCTTTACTTTCCTTGCATGAGCTAGAACCCCCCAAGTTTTGAATTTTAACAGATGGACTCTGCATAAGAACATGATGGGGAAGCCTCTGGACGACCTGGCCTGATTGGGGAGGGCTTATATGTCCGGCGAGTGGCCTCCTACTAACAGCATTCTCCGCCCGCAGCCAATTCCCATAAGGAAGATTCCTCATCAGCTCCACACAAACTCCTTCTCTTTTACAAGTGCGGCTAGTGTGCCCCACCTGTCCACAATAGTAGCAAAAATTTGGGATTCGTTCATACTTGAACTTGACCTCTCTTGATGGCAGGTGGCCACGTTCAAGGCGGAACCAGTCTTGAGATGCGCCTCCAAGTCCACTTCCACCTTGACTCTTAGGATACCCTTCATAGAGGAACCAGCCAAATTCCTTGTATCCACCTCAAGAGTTTGGACAAAATTTTCCCCAATAAGCTCAGCAGTTTGCTTAGACATACAACTTGGGGGTAGCCCATGAATCTGCATCCAAAAAGGGGATGAGTCGAACTTAACTTCAGACCAGTGTAGAACCGGGTCCCACTCTTTCAAAATCACCAGCTGGTCAGAGATGGTCCATGGCCTGTTCTCCCAAACCCTTTTCCTAGTACCAGCTCTTTGAAAATAAAAGGAGAATAGGTTTGGTTCCAACTCCTCCACTTCCATTTTCGAATCCTTCAACTCCCAAGACTTGAGAAGACTCGGCTTAATAATATGCACCTTATGGGGTTTATCCACAAAAAGTTTCCCGAACAACACCTGCTCCTGGACAAAGGAGCTAACATCAGTGCTGCCCAAAATTGCCCTAGACGGGCCTAGACGAAGAGCCTTGGTATGCTGAAGTTCCTCCATTGAAGGTTTGGTGGCGCCTCTCGATTTCTCTTGATCCATGGAGAGTTGAAAGAATTAGGTTTTTGGGGAAAAGGGAAAAGAAAGGGGGAAAGGAAACAATCGAGAACAGAGAGAAGCTCTAACAAGAGAGAGAGAAAATTTTAGAGAGAGAAAGATATTTCGTTAGCATACAATTGACTCTTCTAAAGAACCAAATTTTACTTTTTATTATCACAGTAAATTTTTAATGGGTTAGCATTTAGAAGGGAAAAAAATCAAATTGTTCTTTAATTGATAGAGCAAATTACTTTTAAAAGGTTTATTATTATAGTGAGTTGATTTTTGCTAAAATGAAATTATCATAGTAAGTTGGTAATGACAATGACATTATATGTACCGAAAAATATGAGATAATAGACAAACAAAATGGAATGCAATCTTTATGTTCTAAAATGATGTAACAACCTGCTAGGGTTTCCTTGAATTAGAATCAAAGAAAGGAAAAAAGAAATATTAGAGAAAGATAGAAGAAGGGGATAGAAGAATAGAAATGTTCTATTTCTTAGAACCAATTTGAAAAAATGTCTAGAATGCTCTTCAATTGGGTACAATTCTCTATTTAAGCTATATTGCTGGCCTATTACAATTGGGCCCCGTACGCTGAATAAAGCCCAAGTACTCACTATTACAACCCATGACAGCTTAGGCGCATAACAACTCCACTGTTCAACAGAACCTTGTCCTTAAGGTTCATAACATAGCGCTTCCATCTTCAAAACAAAGAAATTCTCATGTGAAATAAGATCAATGGAAGCAGCTTCCACAACAAAGAGAACGACCTAATAACATCATCATCATCTGGCATCCCTCCTCCCAAATTAGCAATTGTTTATAACAACATAAACATTTATAGACATGTTGTTGCTAATGAATTTCGTGAGCCAGCTTGTTTGCATTTGGAAATGGAGTCAATTTAACCAACAGTCCAACCCACTCTTTACATGAATGCAATATGTCCACAATCTCATGTACTTGAGGATCAAAATGAAGGAACTTATGTGCAAATCCAATTGACTGTACCACCAGCAACAAGTAGGAATGATAATTTGACAATACTTACTCTTCCCATAAAGATGGATAGCCACAGTCCTTAAAGTTTTGCCCACCCTTGTTTGCATCTTTATCCGAGCTTGTTTCCATGGCTCTATCCAACTAATCCAAACTGAGAGTACCTCAGAAGTCTTATTAACACCAACATATGATTGGCCATTTGTAACCAATTCAGAGCATCGAAAACATTCACTTCTCCCTCACATCCATGTCCTTCTTTCGACCACCGTCAGAGCCTAAATTTCCAAACTGATACCACTTGGCAATTCTTTTTTCCAGATCAAAGACCATTATCCCAAATAAGTCATCTTTTCTATTTTGATGCAAATCCAAACAAAGATCTTTGAGACCCATATTGAAATAAGAATCCTTATGTCTTTGACCCACTTCCTTAACCACCTTTAATTTTATAACAATTTCAGAACTAAATTCTTTGTTGGATTCATCTTCCAATCCATATAAATCCTCAACAAGACTACGAGAATTCGTCTTGACCAACAAGACTCCATCAACTTCAACATTTTGGTCATTATTCTCTTGTTTTTCCTCAGTTAATTCGTAACCCACTAATTCATCAACCTTTTTATCGTCATTCTCAAAGCGCTCACACAATGCATCAACAAATTCATCCCAATCAGCCTCTTCGTTGCATACACTACAAGACCAGCACCAGGCCTTCACCTTTGCAATCAACAAACCCGCTACTAAACTATACTAGTAAACCTCTAAAGATCGATAAGTTTTAAAATATTTCTCACAACCTTTAATCCATTCTTCCAGGTTGACGTCTGAAAATGAAGGGAGACTAGGAAAACCCAATCGAGTTAAGAAGAGATTTACCTCATTTTGATAAATTTACTAGTCCCATTCGTCCAAGAACTGATTCCGGCAAGCCTCCACATCACAACTCTGACCCACGAATGCTTGGTCTCTCTCTGGCGTTAAAAACCCGCGCTCCAATATCGTTTGACTCCTCCAAGAATGATTTTCACAAAGCCCACGAGACTAAAATTGGCAGGCCACGTTCACCGCACCATGTACGAAGTAGTCCGAGGAACGAAAGCTCTAATACCACTTATAAGAACCTGCTAGAGTTTCCTCGAATTAGAATCAAAGAAAGGGGAAAAGAGAGATTAGAGAAAGAAGAAGGGGGATAGAAGAATAGAAATGTCTAGAATGCTGGCCTATTACAATTGGGCCCCGTATACTGAATAAAGCCTATGTACTCACTAATCAAACCCATGACAACTTAGGCACATAACAAATGATAATCTCTGGTTCAATCCGTTTGTTTGTCACTATCATATTTCTAGTTTGGGCAAATTATCCTCTGGTTTATAGTGTATGATGATATCTTAAATGCGGTTTTTAATGTTCTCAATAACATATTTTCGTCCTCTAAATTTTCAAAATGCAACTCTCTAGTCTTTCGCTGACGCCATCAGTCAACATAATTTTTTATGATATTTATACATTTAAAATTTTAAAATTAAAAATAGACTCTCTCGCCTCCTTCATCTAGGGGTGACCATGGATTGAATCGATTCAGATTCAATTTGATTTGATTTGATTTGATTCGAGTCAAAAATTCAATTAAAATTTGAACCGGCTCAAACGAATCTCAATTCGGATTCAAATTCATCCAAATCTATATATTCAAATTCGTCAATTTGTCATATTATTTGACAAATTGAATTTTGGATTTGGTTCGCCGAACATTGAATTATGTAAAAAAAGAAAATAAACATGATCAAATTTTAAAAGAGGTGAAAAATGGAGGAATTAAAATTTCAAAATTCTCTTTTACCTCTTTCCATTCTTCAAAATTAAAATAATTCAAATTTTAATTCTCCAATGATAATTTGATCTCTTTAGGAATTCTCTCTTAAAGTTTACGAATTATCTATTTTAGCTATATTATTAATTACATAATTAGTCATATTATTAGTCACATAATTAGTGGTATCCCTCTATAAATTTTTCACTGATTCACCTTTATCATATTCTGGATCAAGTGATAAACACGATAAAGTAGTTTTATGGAAAACTCAAATAAATTCAAAAACTCAAATTAAAAAATTAATGAAAGAATTTGAATTTAGACAAATTCAATTCTAATTCGACAGTTTATAGTTTATATTCGAATTCATAGTTAAACAAATTGAATACAAATCATGAATTTGTTAATTCAAAATTTGGCAAATTATTATTCGAATTCGATTAGTAATCACGCCTGTCTTCGTCTTCCCGAACAAAAGAACATCACCGCCACCATCAAGCTACCAAACATCGCTGCCACTGTCAAAGCCACCACGATCCCTAAATAACCTCAAACCACAATCTTCACCGTCAAAGCCACCAAAAATGGGGACTTAATTGTTTGGAAACCACAAATGGGGACTTAATTGTGTTGCTGCCATTAAAACATAATTGGACCTTAGCCACCTAAAATGAGGACTTAATCTCTGTCGCTGACTTGAATTTCAAAACAAAAATGGGCACTTAACCGTTTAAGCCGAATGGGGCAGATCTTGTTGTTGCTAATTTTTTTGTTAGCTACAATTAACCATTCACTACTTTTTCTGTTTTATTGATCCTCGCCGGCAAGATCGAGGGAGGAGTCGCCGAGTTTGGGGACCTTCGAGCTTACTGCTCGAGGACAAACCCTCACAAATCTTTTTGTTTTTAGATAAAAAATTTTAAGGGTATAAACCGATGATATAGGTTCTGACGGATTCGACGCGTAATTAACAAGTAATTACGTGTTAAATCTGTTTAATTAACAAACTAATTCGTTAATAATAAATTACTTACTTGTTGAAGTAAGAGGTCCACAGGCTCGGGTCCGCAACATCTTCGTGCTAGTCGAATTACGATCACGTTTGAACGGATTCGTAATTGATTTTCACGAGATTTCCTCTATTGAAAATCTGATCAAAATTCAAGAACTAATCCAAAATTTTCCTTTCTTATTGAGTGGTTGTGGGCAAAGTTCCAAATTGGTCCAGCTAGATTTTACCTTTTATAGGAAAGTCCGGCTAATCAAAACACGCCACGTGGCACTTCCGACCGCATGCCCGCCACGTGGCGAAGCTACCCACAGCTTTGCCACGTGGCACACCGGTGTGCCATATGTCCGCCACGCGAAGCTACCCATAGATTTGCCACGTGGCATTCTAGACCGCATGTCTGACACGCGGCACGCCACGTGTTGACACGTGGAGCCATTCAGCCACATGTCTGCCACGTGGACGCGTCGCGTGGACTGCCATGTATGACGTCAGCACCACGTCACGCTGACGTGGCACTTGCGTGGCATCGGGCCGGTCAACTCGGGTTGACCGGCCCATCCAACCCAACTTTTTGGGCCTGATGGGCCTGGGCCCAATCAGGCACAATAATAATTGTCTGATGGGCCCAAGGTCCAACATCTCCCACTCAATTATTATTGACATTGATCAACAGTTATCAGATTTCTTTAAAGAATTTCGTGCGACCAGCACACGTCGAGTATGTTAAGCCAAATTCAAGAGCACAGACACTCAGGCTACTTGAATAGTAGCATCTCGACTACCTTCTTGTATAATGTATGCTATTACCCCAGGACTCATGTCACATTCCGTTGTTCACATCAGTGATTTCAAACAATTATATTAGGGTTCACTATTGTACTTTTCAATACAATTGGTACACCTGAACCACAAAACTCAGAATGTGATAAACAGAGTTCCTTCTCCCTTAACTATATTCTTTTCATAATGATACAGCCTGCTTTTCTGGTCAGCCCTGCCAGGTCGAATCGCTATGCCATAACCTTTTCATGAACTTTCCAAGCTAGCAGCACTGGATCATACTTCCAGAATACGTTTAGGATCTTAAGGGTAGGTTTCGGGAATCACAGTTCTCGAAAATTGGTCTCACACCAGGAATTGTGAAATCACTCAACATTTTTATCCCATCCAGTGGTCGAGTAGCACACATGATACTAATCACGTGTTACGGTGTACTTTCCTTTTTTTAAAGGAACACATGTCATTTAACACCATACTAGAGTATCAGCCTTAGCTTAACTCTAGGCTAATAGGACAGATAGTATGATAAGTTCCGCTTATATCTTATCATATGGATTGTAGAAAATCCAAATGCAGCAACTTATTCCTGCATCCCATAAGGAAACTTGCTCTTGAGCAAGACGGTATTCCGTCATAGGACATGCACTTATATATGTCCAATAACTGCTTCATCTCATCTAGGAATCAACTTCTTGACTCCCACTGAGGTAAACACCCGTGTGAGTGGGCTACTTCTCTGTCCGACATGTTTCACATTTAACTCATATTGCCAAATAAAAAATTCTTTATTCCAACTAATTGGATTACAAATGAAACCGTCGTGAACCCAGTGACTTAACATATTTCTCGAACACTTCTCGAGGTAATGCTTTAGTCATTGGATCTGCGGCCATATCTCGTGTAGATATGTGTTTCATACACAGTTCTTTATATTTTATTAAATTTCTAACAAAGTAAAATTTAATATCTATATGCTTAGCTCTGCTATGGAATGTAGGATCCTTAGCATATGCTAGAGCTGCCTGGTTGACGCAGAATAAACTTACGAGCTCCGTTGAGTTGATCAGGGAGAGATGGCTTAAGAATCTCTTCAACCATACCGCTTCTTGTGCAGCATGAGCTGAAGCTACATATTCCGCTTCCATTGTTGACAGGGATACACATGTTTGCTTCTTACTGCTCCATGAGATAGCACCCCCGTTTAACAAGAAAATGAATCCAGATGTAGACTTTTTCTTGTCCACGTCGCCTCCCCAATCAGCATCAGTATAGCCACTCAATATCAGGTCACGACCTTGATAGCACAAGGAGTATTCTGCAGTAGTGTTCAAATATTTTAAAATCCCTTTGACAGCCTTCCAGTGAGCACTGCCTGGATCAGACTGATATCTGCTTGCTATTCCTACAGCATAGCAAATATCAGGTCTAGTACACAACATTGCGTATATCAGGCATCCAACTGCATTGGCATAAGGAATCTTCTCTATGTCCCTACGTTGTTTAGCTATTTTTGGGCACATGTCCTTATACAAATTATGACTTTTAACCAATGGGACATACTTTGGGTTACTATGATCACAATTGAAACGTTCTACTACTTTACGAATATATGTCTCTTGTGAAAGAGACACTATTCTTTTCGAACGATTCCTCGAAATCTTAACTCCGAGTATGTAATCTGCTTCACCCATGTCTTTCATTTCAAAGTTGGAAGATAACCAATCTTTGATTTCGACAAGAAATCCCATGTCATTTCCAGCTAAAAGTATGTCATCAACATATAAAGTAATGATAACAAACTTCTTCCCTGATCGCTTAACATACACGCAGTGATCTTCGTCTATCATTATAAAATTATGTTGCATGATCGTATTATGAAAGCGAATATACCACTGTCTAGACGACTGCTTAAGGCTAAAAATTGATCTATTCAATTTACAAACTTTGTGTTTGCAGCCTTTTTGAATGTAGCCCTCAGGCTGAACCATGTAGATTTCTTCATCCAATTCTCCATGGAGAAAAGCAGTCTTTACATCTATTTGATGTAATTCTAGATTCATGTTAGCAACCATAGCTAAAATGACCCTAATTGACGTAAATCTAACAACAAGTGCAAAAGTCTCCTCATAGTCTATCCCAGCCTGTTGTTTAAACCCTTAGGCAACCAAACGCGCTTTGTATCTTTCGATACTGCCATCTGCATTGCGCTTGATTTTGAGAATCCACTTATTCCCAATTACCCTACGCCCCTTAGGTAGGTTAACCAGATCCCAAACCTAATTTTTGATCATAGAAGACATTTCTTCTTCCATTGCATTCATCCATTCAGTTTATTTTGGAGATGACAAAGCTCTAGATACATTCTTTGGTTCATCTTCATCCTGCAGGATGGCCAGAAGAATTTTACTTGGACCACCAAATTTCTTTAGTGATACCAAGAATGCATTAGCCTCGCCTTCGATGTCAAATCGTCGGTGTGGTATGCTAGTTCTGCTAGACCTACGGTATTCTCAGTTTTGATAAACATCTCTCATATATTCATCATATCCAGGAATCGTACTCTCACTGGGTGGAAATACCGTACTCCCACTAGAATAAGGAATTACCTCCCTTTCAGGACTCAGATCACGACCTTCCGGATCATTTTGTGTTGAAAAATCTCTATCTTCCTCCTCAATTCTCCCACTCAGAAGAAGTGATCCAGATGATTCTGGTTCATTTGTCTCATAAAGGGTAAGGTCACTACTAACCTCCCCCAACTTTGGAAATTTATTTTCCAAAAATGTGACATCGCGTGATTCAAATTCTGTTACATGTCCATTGTCCAGTTCACCCACGAACACGTACCCTTTAGATACCTCTGGGTATCTTATAAAGATACTTTTTCTACCTCTCAGTCCTAATTTACCGAAAGCACTTGAGGTAGAATGGACATATGACGCACACCCCCATGGCTTAAAATAGGATAAATCGGGCTTCCAATCTGTCCACATTTCGTAAGGAGTGGCTGTAACAGACTTAGAGGGAACACAGTTTAGAACGTATGCGGCAGTCAGGAGCGCATCTCCATAGAATGATATAGGCAAACTTGCCTCTGCCATCATCGATCTAACCATATCAAGAAGGGTTCTATTCCTTCTTTCAACAACTCCGTTTTGCTGTGGTGTATAAGGAATGGACAACTGATGTTCAATTCCTTTTTCAATGCATAGAGCTTTAAACTCATCAGAAAGATATTCACAGCCACGATCAGTTCGTAAGGCCTTTATCTTTCTGTCCCTCTGATTCTCAACAAAACTCATGTATGTTATGAAGCAGTTTAAGGCTTCAGACTTGTGAAAAATTAGGTATATCAGACCATATCTAGTATAGTCGTCAATAAAGGTGATGAAGTAATATGCTTCATGCCTTGCCCTCACGTTCATTGGACCACATATGTCAGAATGGATTAATTGTAGTGGAAATTTGGCTCTAGCCCTAGTACCGAAAGGTTTCCTAGTGCTTTTCCCTTCTAGACAGGATATGCAACTAGGTAATATAGATTTCTCTATATTGTCCAATAGTCATGCCTTAGCTAGACGGTTTAAACAATCCTGACTGATATGGCCAAGTCTAGAATGCCATAGTTTAATATCATCTCTGATGAGTTTGAACTAGTGACAAAGGAAAAACTTTCACAATGATCAATATCCATAATTAAAAAACCTTCCGATATATATCCAAGGCCAAAATAGGCATCATCCAAAAACAATCTAACGGTGTCGTTCTCAAACGACAACCGAAAACCTAAAGACATTAAGGCCGAAACTGAGATCAGGTTCTTTCGTATGTCTGGAGCAAACAACACGTCATGTAAAAGAAGGGCACGACCACCACGAAGGTATAATCTACAAGTGCCCAGGCCTTTCACATCCACGCATGAGTTGTTACCGATAAAAATGGTTTTTGCTCCAGCCGGCAACCGCCTGTACTCAACGAACGAACAATGGTCTCTAGCTATGTGGTCTGTCGCTCCTGAATCAATCAGCCACATAGAATGTGACTCAGTTAGAAAGGTACAAGAGGATACATACAACTTACTCACACTTGAGTTTAGATGTACCTGCTTGGGCATCTTGCAATCTTTTACAAAATGTCCCTTCCATTGACAGTTAAAATATTTCACTTTTGAAATGTTAAACCGCTTATTCTTTTTAGCCTTGGAGCCATCCAACTTGGTTCCATGGTTTTCAGCCTTTAGAGTTTGTTTACACTTACCCTTCCCTTTACCTTTTTTCTTTTTCCCACCACTCTCAGTCGAACAAATCGAATGGGCTTCAGGGTGGGATTTTATAGCTAGGAGGCGATCTTCCTCCAGCTCAAGGTGTCTGGCAACATCATCAAATGTTACCAAATGATCAGAATGGGTAAGATTCATCTTCATCTGTTCCCAACTTGGTGGTAGAGAACGGATGACAGCTTGAATCTGCTGCTCGTTGCTGAGTATGTGACCAGCTTCTGCCAGTTCACTGATCATATTGGACATCACTCTCAAGTATTTCCTCATGGGAACCTCCGGACGCTTTTTAAAGGTGTCAAACCTTATGGTCAAAGCACGCAGCTTCGACACTGAAAGCTTTCTGAATTTTTGTTTGAGAGCATCCCATAACTCTTTCGCATTGTCATGCACGCGAAATTGTCTGGTGATATCATCCATCATTGAACTCAACAAGATCAATCGAGCAGTAGTATTTTTTCTCTTCCAAATAACATAAGCTTCCTTATCTCGCTTATGTTGAGCAGTTGTGCCTTCTTCAGGCTCAATCATTATCACATGTATGTGCTCCAGAACCTCTTGTTCTTCAAGCACATATTGGATTTTCATGCTCCAATTCTCATAGTTTTCACCGTTGAGTTTTAACTCACGGTTTAACTCAGCTATGATGGATCTAGAAATAACTGACATCTCTATAAGGATTTTTAATATGAGAACATATTAGAAGTTTGATTTGGCAATATGATTCAATTTACTAATCACTCATAACTTTTAACGATATGGAGTTCTTGATTAATCTCAAAATCGAAGTGGGTCGCGGGCATGCTTCCCCTCACCATTCAAGTATTAATCTTAAACTTCAACCGTTTAAAGTTCATCGATAGTAAATTCAAGTGGAAGTAAGTAAACAAATATTTTTATTTAATTACATGTATTTGTACATTCTGAACTTATACACACATGTACAAAAAACTCAGACAAGGTCTCAACCTATTGTACAAAATTTCCCTAAAAACAACATATGTACATGGGGACAGTTAAACATAACATGTAATCACACATGGATCGGATGTCCAGGCGATCCGGTAGGAGAATCCAGATACATATCTGGATCCGGGTCCAAGGACGATCCTGTGGGGACTGGGTGAGAGGACGATCCGGCGAGAAGTTCCAGGGTACTTGCGGGAACTGGAATTGAATCCATGATCCAGATGATCAAGAGTGGAGGAAAACTGTAATGGTATTTCTTAGCGAGGTAGCGGTTCAAGATCAAACTGCTTCGCAGCTCCAGAACAGGAGAAGGTATCATTTCTCTGAGAAGACCCCTCTCCTCAAGATAGTGAATCAAACCATAGAGAGCATCTCTATGGGTATTGAACTCAGGAGGTCTCGAAACATAGAGGGCCAGTCCTCTCCATGATCGTAACCTCCGGCCCAGATGCATTCTTGCATCTCCCGGTGAACAGCCTCAATATGCTCAACGATGACATACATGTCATCCTGAGGCACACGCAGCGGTAAACGGCGCTTCAGAATCTTCTGTCGAAGTTCTGTTGCACAGAAGTTCAGATACCTGTCTCCAGTAGCCATCAAATCTTGCAACAATTGTAATTCAATTTCGGGTTAATTCTCATATTCTCCCAAAATAGGATTGAAAAACTCATTTTTCAATCTTTTGATGATCATATTATGGATCAATTTATGTAATTTTAGTTTAACTTTAGCATATCTCGGAACTCGTTCCAAAATATTTTTAAGTTTATTAAAATATCGTCATAATTTTAATAAACCTAATTGAAAAAAATTTCTCAAAATTTTTATCAATTTATTGGATTTTAATTGAATAAAAATTGATTTTATCAAATTAAAAGAGGAAAAACCCAATATTTAAGTCCAATTTTGACTTGACCGTAAATCGGGTTGGGTCGAACCAAGAAACCAGGCCAATCCGTCCAGTTTTTTGATTTTCTTGACCCGGGTATAAATATTTTTGGGAAAAATTGTGAAATTACGATTTTACCCCTCGCATATTTCCCCTTCCGATTTCTGTCTCTTCTCCCGCGCGACGAAAAAAACAGTCGCCGCTCATCCTGCGACCGCCGCGTAACGGCGAACCAACGGCCGAGACTGGTCGTGTTCGACTCGTCTCGGCCTCGCGAGCATGTCTGTAGCAGCCTCGTGGGTTGTCGTATGGCCGTTCTCCGTCACGAACGTCTTCTCTGTTCCGCGCCTCTCTGCCGTCGTCGACTTCGATCTCGAGATTCCGGTGACGTCGATCCACAAACGTGGTATCAGGACGTCGGGGAGAAGCCGGAGAATTGACTATCGTCGAACTACGGCGTCGAAATCGTCAGATTTCTGACGAAATCGACCGAATTCGATTTGGGGAAAAATCGCCCCCAAATCGCCTGATTAGGGTTCTGTCGATTTGGGGATTTTTGGACAAATTTCCAATTAATCCCTAAGTTTTCTGAATATTGCACCGAAGTCCATGACACGCAGGTGCCAGGTAAGCGGTCAAATTTCAGATTGGTACTTTAAGGTTTCGCTCGTGTGCGAATTTGCCCGCGCAGTTAGGCAAAATTTAATTTAGTCCCGCTGGTTCTAAATTAATTATTTTAAAGTCCAACAGATTATGATTTTCAATAAAATCACAATTAATACAATTTTTAACCCAAAAAATCACATAATTATTTGAATTAAAATATCATATTATCATCAAAAATGGTTTCAACCATGCTCTGATACCAATTGATGGATTCGATGTATAATTAATGAGTAATTACGTGTTAAACCCGTTTAATAAACAAACTAATTCGTTAATTATAAATCACTTACTTGTTGAAGTAAGAGGTCCACAGGCTCGGGTCCGCAACGTCTTCGTGCTAGTCGAATTACGATCACGTTTGAACGGATTCGTAATTAATTTTCACGAGATTTCCTCTATTAAAAATCTGATCAAAATTCAGGAACTAATCCAGAATTTTCCTTTCTTATTGAGTGGTTGTGGGCAAAGTTCCAAATTGGTCCAGCCGGATTTTACCTTTTATAGGAAAGTCCGGCTAATAAAAAATGCGCCACGTGGCACACCACGTGGCATGCCACGTGGCACTTCCGACCGCATGCCTGCCACGTGGTATGCCACGTGGCGAAGCTACCCATAGCTTTCCCACGTGGCATTCCAGACCACATGTTTGCCACGTGGACGCGTCACGTGGACTACCATGTATGAAGTCAGCGCCACGTCACGCTGACGTGGTGCTTGCGTGGCATCGGGGCCGGTCAACCCCCATCCAACCCAACTTTTTGGGCCCGATAGTCCTGGGCCCAATCAGGCACAATAATAATTGCCTGATGGGCCCAAGGTCCAACAGGTTCGGTAGGCAAGTGAGAAGTGTATTTTAGCAAATTTGGAGACGTAAATATAGACCTGATCACGGTTCGAATTGGGTCAAATTCGAATCGAATTAGTTCGAATTTAAATTGAACAAAACTTTAAACTGTATTCAATTCGTCCAAATTCGAATCGAATACAAATTAAGATTCTTCGAATTTGAATTGAATTCGAATAATTTCATTAATTCTAATATTGAATTAAAAAAATTAAAAAAAAACTACCAAATTTTTTGAAAACTTTGAAAATTTTCGTAATGTTTTGGAAAAAATTCAAAACTTTTGCATTTTTTGATGTATTTCAAATTTTATGTTTAATATTGAATTTTTTTGGGAAAAAAAAAATTAAAGATTAAGCTTGCATTTAATGTACCAAATTAAGTTGCTCTACTTGATGACATAATTAGATAGTAATATAAATACTTCTTGGTGCTTTCTTAAAAAATTACATAATATGGACGAATTTTAATCGAATTTACACGAATTGAACTCGTATCGAATTCGATACTCGAATTTGAATTCAATTCTCCAATTTGATGAATTGTAGAAATCTTAAACCGTATTCAATTCGTCTCTTGATAAATTCGAATCGAATTTTGGATGAATCAAATTATGACCGAATCAAATCACGAATCAAATTCTAACAATAAACAGATCTACGTAAATAGGTTATTGCCTTTGAGATATCGTCAAACACAGAAAACCGGAAGGTAATTTGCTCTTCTAGTTTTGTTTCACAAATTTTCTCCATTGATCTCTCCATTATTATGCATCATTAAAAATCCATTGTCATTGAAAAATTAATTTTTAATTAGATCAATTTATGAACAAATTACTCCTTAAAAATACGAACTAATTAATTAGTATTTAAAATACTACAAGATAAAATTAATTATTTACAGAAAGTTAGATCAACCTTGTTCTATTGACTGATTCGTTATCGTTCATAAATTGTTAGGAATATTTTTTTAAAGATAAAATTTTATCTTTAAATTATATTTGTTATGGACTGAACCGTGAATTGCAACGTGTTGTTACAGGAATGTTGATGTCCCAATTGAAGAAAGATCACGTATTTTTGGCATTTTCTCTCTTATACTAAAACATGCAACTAGTATTTGATTATATTCTTGTTCTTTTTCTTCAGAAACACAAGCTTTAAAAATATGGCTACTGCCCAGATAGAGTATTTTAAACTTATAGGTTGAGCCGAAATATTAAATCGATTGTCTCAGTAATTAATAATTCAAGTGCTTGTGAAGCAATAGATGAAAATACATAAATCAAACTGCATAAATATTATAAAAATTTCAAAAACGTGAATAAAATAGTCTCGAAGACTGAAGATTAATCAAATAAAAAAATGTGTCCTTATTGCGGTTGAAATCACAGAGACTATTCATAACCTAAGCGCTTCATGAAATGGAGAGAAATTGTTTTGCAAAATTTTCCATTATGGGAAATCTTTCCTTGAGTATTGTAAAAATTAAACACCAAAAAAATTATGACATGCAAATTTTTTGATCTTCTTAAGTAATAATATATTTGTAATAATCAGTAAACTGAAATTCAAAAATGTAAGCACCATATTTTTTATAACATTCAATATTCGAATAATGTCGACTAATATAATTAATTAACCTACAAGTTGCCTAGGTACCATTTAATATAATTATTAATTAAACTACTAAATAAATAATCAAATCTTTTCTTAGAAGAATAATCAAATCAATATCTCTCTAATAGAATATAGATTTTGCCACGTCATATCCTATCATCCCTTACCCGTGTTCCCTCTCCCTCTCTCTTCATCATTTCACGATCAAGATCCCACCAAGTACTGGCGACCGACATTCACACGCACACAGCTACCAAGAAGAAGTCAACGATGGCCACGTCATCAACGACGGTGCAGAATCTGATCAGGGAGAAGAAGATCCCGGTCCTCGTCGCCCTCTTCCTCCTCCTCGTCCCCGTCGCCTTTGTCCTCCTCCGCGCCGGCTCCAACCCCCAGGAATTACTACTCTACCCCTCCCCGCCCGATCCCCAACCCGGCGCCGTGGAGAGGCGGGAGGAGGAGGGGGTGGGGGCGGTGCTGGACTTGAGGATCGAGTGGCGGTTATGCAGGGGTGGGGCCGCGGCGGCGGCGGACGTTATACCGTGTTTGGATAACTTGAAAGCGATAAAGGAGCTCAAGTCGAGGAGGCACATGGAGCACCGGGAGAGGCATTGCCCGGATCCTGCTCCCAGGTGCTTGCTCCCTCTCCCCTCCGGCTACCGGAGCCCCATCCCTTGGCCCAAGAGCCGGGACATGGTGAGGTTAGCTCCGCCCCGTAGGGTTAGGGTTTAAGCCGAGTGTTTTAGGATCTGTTTGTTTCGCAGTTATTTTTAATTGATTTGGAAGATATTTTCCGGTGAAACAAACCGAGTTGCAGTTACTATAGTGATTTGGAGTTTTGATTTTCAGTCAAGAGTGATTAGGAGTTACTGTGAGTATTTTGATTTCGATTATGTTTTTCGGATTTTGGTAGGAGCCGTGTTATGAGGATGCCTTATTGTGATCGTTGTGAAGGTGTTGTATATTTATGTTGGTGGTGCAAAGTTAGATTAGTGGTGATGTCGGGGGAATTTTAGGGTTGTTGATTAGTTGGAGTTGGTTTGTTTTTTTCTTGCCAGATTTGGTATGATAATGTTCCTCACTCCAAGCTTGTTGAGTACAAGAAGGATCAGAATTGGGTGCGAAAGGAGGGTGATTTCCTTGTTTTTCCTGGAGGTGGTACTCAGTTCAAGGATGGCGTTACGCACTACATTGATTTCATCGAGCAGGTAGTGTCTATGTTTCTACGTAAGGAGTTGACAAAGGAAGTGTGAGATTATTTCTGTGTTTTGAGGATGTTAAAATTCTGTATTCGAGTAATTTGTTTTGTTCTGATTGCTTTTGTAATGCTGCAGACTTTGCCGAAAATTAAGTGGGGGAGCCGTACAAGAGTGATTCTGGATGTTGGTTGCGGTGTTGCGAGCTTTGGTGGTTACTTGCTAGACAAGGGTGTCATTACCATGTCATTTGCTCCAAAGGATGAGCACGAAGCTCAGATACAGTTTGCTCTTGAGCGGGGAATTCCTGCAACTCTTGCTGTCATCGGGACACAAAAACTGACTTATCCTGACAACGCTTTTGATCTTATTCATTGTGCACGATGCAGGGTTCACTGGGACGCTGATGGTACTTCGTACTACATAGCTGAAATTCGTACATGTTGGTTCTTACGTGAACCTTTTCAAGTCTATGTTCTTAAACGAATTTTCTGGTTCTGCAGGTGGGAAACCAGTGATGGAACTTAACAGAATCCTCAGGCCTGGAGGATTCTTCGTATGGTCTGCCACTCCTGTGTACCGTAATGATGAGAGAGATCAAAAAGTGTGGAACTGTAAGCTCTTTTTCTCTGAGAACAATAGGGTATGTGTTCGTTGGGGCATGAGTAGCCCACTTTACACTTGCAAGTTTGAGCTATCTTGCGGGTGTTTGCTTGGTCTGTAACCAGCACTCCTACCAGGCAGACTGATCCCTGAAACTTCCAATCGCATGCTAATTCTGCATTTTCATGCACATTTGAACTGGATAGTGACCTCATTAAAATTGCATGTGCTTGTTGTTTCTTAGTTATCTGCATCAGCGTTTGGGTTACTGAAGATGGTATGGCCTGGCTCTATCTAATTCCATGTTTCCGATATTCTGTGCAGCTATGGAGATTATCACCAAGTCGATATGCTGGGATGCGGTGGCTAAGACTACAGATTCATCAGGAATTGGCCTTGTGATTTATCAGAAACCTGTATCTTCTTCCTGTTATGAACAACGGCAAGAGAATGATCCTCCTTTATGCACTGAGGATGAAACAAGAAAAGTTTCATGGTACTTGAGGCGAAAGTATCTTTCCTAAATGGATTTTTCTGTCATGGTTCAGGGCACGATACTTTTCTTTCTTGCCTATATGCGAGTCTAGATGGAGGGGTTAAGAGAAATGTGGAGTTTTCAATCTTGTGCAACTCGCCTGAATTCTTTCTGGTGATTATTTTTAGATCCAAATCATGTCAAAAACTTCGTTTGAACTAACTTATCTTATCTTCCCTTCTTCGTCAGGTATGCCCCTCTTAGCAGATGTATTTCTAGGCTTCCAGTTGACAACAGTGGTCACTTGATCAGCTGGCCAGCAATGTGGCCGGATAGGCTTAGCACCAAGCCTCCAAGCCTTTCAAGTGAACCAGAAGTGGAACAAATGTTTTCTGAGGACACCAAACATTGGGCATCACTTGTATCTGATGTTTATCTGGAGGGGCTTGCCATTAATTGGTCATCTGTAAGGAACATAATGGACATGAATGCTGGTTTTGGAGGGTAAGATTCACTTGGCACTACTTCGGAACATACTGACTGTGTTGCTAATCTGGTAACTTAGCTCCTTTTCTCATAGAATTGCTAGTAGATCCTTCTTTCTTATACAAGAGCATTTATGGTTGCAAGAATTAAACTTGACAGGACTATTCTTGGTTTGTTTTGCCAGGAAATGGGAGGGTTTCCCATGTAAAGAAAGTTTTAGATTTTACATGGATTATTTCAGAAATTTGTTATGCTAGACTCGTCTAAATGCTTAGCCCGTTAATACGAGGATCAAACTCCATAAGAATATACCTCTTGCTTTCCCGCTTCTGCTCAGTGTTAGATTTTTTTTGCAAGGGAATCCAGAGTCTTAGCCACCACATCCCAGTGATTCCAGTTGAGAAATGTATTTTGAGTGTTACCCTGCTTGAGCCCTTTTGCAGCACATTTCATGCTTATTTGAGATTCTTTGAAACATAGGTTTGCAGCGGCACTTACCGATCTTCCTTACTGGGTGATGAATGTTGTCCCAATGGATGCACGCAATACTCTTTCCATTATCTTTGAGAGAGGCTTGATTGGAATCTACCACGATTGGTGCGAGTCATTTAATACGTATCCTCGTACATATGATCTATTGCATGCTAGCTTCCTTTTCAGAGATCGTACTAAACGGTAATCACTTGTCATAAGCTTATCAGATGTGATCTCAGTTCTTATATCTTCTACTGCATTGGCACATAAGCTTATTTGCTAATTAATGGTGGAGTAACGATTTTATGTAATGTGATCAGATGTGATATGCTAGATGTTGCTGCCGAGATGGATCGTATTACAAGACCTGGTGGCTATATTTTGATCCAAGACGACATGAAAGTGATCAACCAGTTCCGTTCCGTTTTCACTTCACTTCATTGGTCAACCAATGTGTACCAGAAACAATTTTTGGTGGGCAAGAAAGGATTCTGGCAGCCTAGCTAAGGTCAGTATCAGATCATTACTGGAATTCATTTCCGAATCCACTGGCACTGAGTGCCTTGACAAGCTTTCTATCAAGCTCACAGAGGCAAAGAGAAAAGAAGAACAAACACGACTTTGCACAGTTAATGCTGCGCGAGCTTGCTTTTGGTTCTCAAGGTTCCTTCTTCCATCCGAGCGAAGTATGAAAATTTGCTGCATTCTTGTAAAGTAAGCTATTCTGGGCTTCTCCCTGAACATCGTAATTTTGAAAGAGATTGTATTATTTGGTTGATACTAGGTTGCAGAGTCAAACTTATGCCTTTGGGCTACAAAACCATCCACATTCTGAAATGATTCGGTAAGCAGTAGTTCTTGTAATCGTTTGCTTCAGAGTTCATATATAATTGACTGCAATTTGATTGTTAACAACGGTAAACTTCTGTCACCGGATTAGCCGGTTCGAAGATAGTAACGTGCAAAAATGTGTGAATGATTGCCCGTCTCAACCGCTTCAGAGGAAAATCAAAAGAACATCTGCAGAAGCAGTAGCAGCAAGATCTCCTGCAATATAAAATCTCTTTCAGGAACACCATCTCCGAGCAGTTTCCTTCGGGGACCAGTGAGGCCAAGCCTTGTTAAGGCCCCATAATGAACTACGACCTCCTAATTTGCATATAGAGGCGATTAACTTCCTCCTAAAAAAAACTTCTCAGGCAATGGTGTTTCAGCTAATGTGTTATTTGAGATGACGACGAAGAGAGGAAAGGTACAAAAAAAAATGAAGCCATGTTTGGCATGTTGCAAACAGGAGGCAAGGATTTAGGGCTGGGGGTAATTTATCAAGGGTGGTATCGCCAAAAATCACTTTAATATCATTGGTAAAAAATTCATCAATCGAGTCAAACCTCACTCAATTTATATCACTTGAATTCACGGACAACTGCCCGGACTTGCCTCGACCTGCCCGGCCAATTCAACGTGTCATGTCATCAAAATCTGATGACGTGGCTCTCTTCTCCTTTCCCCTCTCTCCTTTTTCTCTCTCTCCTCCTTCCCCTCTCTTCTTCCTAAAAAATGAGAGAGGGGGAAGGAGAAGAGAGCCAGGTCATCAGATTTTGATGATGTAGCATATTGAGTTGGATAAGATTTGACTCGATTGATGAGTTTTTTACCACAGAGTACTAAAATATATTTTTTCCATTTATTAATGAGAAAAATACTCACGAAACTCTAAAGTCTACTAGAAAATATCAAATTCATTAGTCTCCAAGTCCATTCTCAAAATTTAGATTTAGCATAATTTATTAATAAGATTAGTAAGTTCAATCTCTTAAAATTTAGAGCCTAATTAACTATTTGTAAGACTAATGAGTTAAATATGTCAAAATTTAGGAACTTAGGGATATTTACCCCTTATTTATCATTAGCAACTGTTAAATGGCAACTAATAATATATAGGAGCCATTGCCCCGCAGGTTTAATGACTAGGATCCGTCATGGTAGCCTGATTTTATAATTTGGTGCATACATTGTCCATTTCCCATGATTTCTGAATTTCCTTGATTTCCAATGCATCATAACCTAGTGTGTGTATTAGTGACGAGATAGATCTACTTAATCATATGATAAATGGTTGATCACGTACCTAATTCGAGTTTAAATCAGTCGGTTTGGCTCTTTATTCGAACTCTAATTGCCCGTAGCATCAACACCATCCACGCTCACACCTGAGCCTAGGCCCTCCTCCCTAGCTTTGCACTCGGTGTAGTACGGAAACACAGAATAACAAACTTTGTACAGAGCAGGATTAATTGTTTCGCAAGCAGATCAGGTGGGACCCAGACCTCCCTCCCATGTGTGACACAAAGGCAACGTCGGTCTGACATGCAGGTGACCAACTCCCAGATCACCCGCGCTCCACCTCTCCCCCAAAACTGCGTCCTACCCTCCTCTACTACCGTCACTCTAACATCCTATATATACACACTTCAGAAAACGAATTTGAAGTTGGTTACGAGGAAACACAAATAACCTCACTTCCCATGTGGCCTCCTCCCTCGTCCTCCTCTAAACCTCGACTCTTTCTCTCTAAGCTAATAAGTTAGAGATATTACTAACCGCTCTAAAGAAGCTCGAAAATATAGTTGTTTTAAGTAATTAGTAGCTAAATCGGAGAAAAAGAAGGAAGAAGAAGAAAATGTTCTACTCGCACCAGCTTCTCGCTCGTAAAGCTCCTCTAGGCCAGATCTGGTTCGAAACGAGTCATCTCTTCACTTACTCTACTAAAGCGACGCCGGTTTTTTCCCCTTCCGATTGCCTCATTTAATTTTTTTTAATGTGTTTTTAATGTGTAGGATGGCTGCTACTATGCATGCGAAGATGAACAGGAAGAAGCTCAACAAACTTAACCTTATTGCTATATGGTAATTAATTAATATGAACTCTCTTCTTCTTCTTCTTTCCTCATAATTTTCATTTTAAATTTTTGAGATGTCACGCTTCTTGTTTTATCGACGTGGATTTTCAGTCACTACTAATTTTTTTTCTCGAATGAATTTGTTCTATATTTTCAGTGAGGAGATTCTGAATCCTTCGGTTCCAATGGCTCTTCGGCTTTCCGGAATCCTCATGGGTACGTACATCTTCTCCGCCATAGAAACAGAACAGACGAAGTTTATATTTAGTTACTTTCTGATTTTATCTTTTTAATAAACTTCGGTAGCTTCGATTTCTTAATATTTTTTTTTTCCGGTCTTTTTAGGTGGAGTTGTAATCGTTTACGAAAGAAAAGTGAAACTACTCTACGGTGCCGTTTCGTGTTACCTTTCGTCCTCTTTCTCTATCTAATTTCGTTCGCATTTCAACATTTTGTTCGTTGTTAATGTTCTTTTCTTGTCTCTCCGATTTGATCTCCGCAGATGACGTCACAAGGTTGCTGGTATTGTTTCCGACGCCTCTTTTTGTTCTATCTGGTGTCTAGGGCAGTGACGAGGTCAATTTGGTAATTACGCGGTTGTTGTGGTCTCCTCTCAGGTGGAAATAAATGAGGCGTGGAAAGTGAAGGCTGCGCCGGACCCCACCGTCCTCCCGAAAGGGAGATCTCAGGCCAGGCGCGTTTTTAGCAATGCTTAACCGCCAAATCAGGATTAGACCCTAATTAATCATTTGCTCCCCCGATTTTAATTAACCTAATGAGATAACTAAGAAAAGGCTAAATATGAGGCTCGTTTTCACTGTTCATGGAATATTTGTCCTCCGAGTTGACCCTGGTTATGATCTGGCATCAATCAATTTAAGTTGAATTAATTTTTTATTGTTGCCCCTAAGAAGGAAAAGAAATGGGTGGTTGTAGGAAGGAAGCCGTGACTTTACCGGAGAATTTTGCGGACGCTGACGACGATGAAGAAGCAGAAACTGAGCGATCACGTAGTTACTCTGCCACTACCATGCACTTCCAGCGCTCTGCCTACATTGCTATGGTAAACCATGTTTAGTATAGATGCAATTTTGTTTGAGCTTGAATCTTGATTAGTGGGCCACGGTTTTAATGATTCTGCTTAGTCAGTGAACTAATCCATGTGTGGCGTGTCATTCTGTTTCATAGCGACTCGACACTATTGATGAGCCTTATACTAGCAACGATCATGGGGAGGAAGATGCATCCCATCAATTGCATCAAGGTTCTTTGATCACTTTGCTTTCTGTTTCGCCATTTGTGAATTATAGAAACATTGTTCATACTTGATGGTGTTCGGGTTAATCCTCTTGACTAAAATTTGGGGAGCCTCTTTCAGTTGATGCTGATAACATTAAGTTGTTCGAACGTTTTGACTCATTCCAAGCAAATGCAGACACATATAATCGATTTGAGAGGTAAAGTTCGTATCGATTTGGTTGAGAAGTAGAAGCAGTTGCGTGACAAGTTCATTTTTTACCTAGTGTCATACTAATTGTTATGTTTGAGGTTACGGCTTTTTTATCTATTTAAAATTCGTTAGTTCTAAATGGTTCTCAGATATGCATTTGATATACAAGTGGTTGTATCAGATTTGATATGGAGGGGGATGACGAGACCCAGATGAACTTCACTTCTGCAGAACACGTGGAGATCCCAACTACTCATGTGCCCTCGCCACCACCGCCAGCTGATGCTGCTGATATGGGTCAGCAATTTGAAGGTACATGAACAACATGAATGCTTTTCTGGTTAATCAGCGTCCTTTCTTTCGTGGATTTCTCGAGTTGCCCCTTTATAGACTGGAATCTTAATTTAGAAGGTTTGATTGCTGTGGCATGTTCTCTCTTTCTTCTCTGTATACGTCTGTCAAAACAAAACTTGGTCGGATACTTGATAACAGTTACTAAAGTATCAAACAAAAGCATGGCTCTGAACCGAATATAAAGGCACATATCCCTCTTGACAAACAAATGCTCTGAACTTTTTTGAGAATTTAATATTGGTGTGAAATTGAAGCAAATTTGTACATAAATGGGCTAAACATGCATGCCCATGTGATTCAGAAGCAGGAAATGTTCAAGAGAAAGTGGAAATTGATGTGCAGCCTGATGAACGCAGGGATGGCGGGCAGGCAAGTCAAGACATTCCAAATTCCACTAGTTCAATTTTGAAATGGCTGTTACCAAGCATACTGTATTAACGAGCCTTGATGAAACAGGGTCAAATGAGAAGGGTGCCTGTCAAAAGGAAAATCAGAAGACAATCTCCTGCCCTGGACTATGAACAAACCATGATTCCTGGCCATATTTACCAGACATGGCTTCAAAGTGCTTCTGATATTGTATCCAGAAGTGGAAGAAACAAAAAGGTTATCTGCAATCTTCTATACAGAAATGCTTAAATATATATCCATAGAATTGTGGAGAGACATGTTTACTTTACCATTTTATATCTCAGCAGAATATATATAGAAGATATATATAGGATAAATAAGTGAATTCATATTCTTGAGACTGCAAAGAGTCAACAGGGAAGAAGAACAAATGCAATGTGACATTGTTGTATTCCTAACTGCTCAGAGGACAACAACAATAAGAGGAGAAACTGAGCAGGGGCTTCTTCTCTTATTGAAACATCATTTCTATCTTTTTGATAAGATTCCATAATTCTGTGTTTCCAGGCACGGAGGACTGTCATGTCAACGATGAAGATAGCCAACCTCATGGAGCTCCCACCTCTAGTACTCATAGATGATCCCTTCAGAACTAGAATGGGGGAAATCCCTTATCCAGCTCCTCTTATGCAGCTTTGGTTAAGAAGTACTCAGCCTCCTCATGACTCCCCTTCAGGTAAAGTAAAGAATTCTCTTTTTTTTTTCCTTCCGAAACTGATTCTATATATTGGTCTCATCTTGTCTATTCTTTATGTAGCAAGGACTTCCCCACCCCTCCCTCCAGAACCATCAGTTTCATCACCTCTGCAGAGAATGCCTAACCAAGATGCAAGGGGATTCGTAAGTCGCTTGACTTTTTTGCCCTGTGATTATTTTAGGGAAACCAACTGTCACTTGTCTCACTTGTCGTTCGCTGGTGCAGTTTTTTGATGATTTGCAAAATGGAGGTGGCTCTGAGTCCTGGGATGCGCCGATGGAGAAGCTTCGTTTTAACCTCGACAACAATGGAGTACATGCACAAGCCTTCATGGAAGATCTTGGAGTCGATCTAAGTGGAGTGAGGATCACAGAAACCAACATCACCACGCCAATACATTCTGGTATCTCACATCCATCTTGCTAGGATTACCATATATGTAGGTAGAATTCTACTCAATACAGCATTTGCGATTTCAGGAGACGACGTAAGATCCATCCCTAGCTCAGGATCTGGCTACAGTTTTCAATCTCATGCAGAAGCCAATTCAGGAAGGTAAAAGGAAGCCAATTCATGCAAAAACAGATGTTGCTTTTCGATGCGCTAGAATTCCATGACATCCCACACCCCTGGCTTGAAACAATTGAATCTCTTAAAACTGACGTCCCTTAAATGTTTTCTGTTGACCGGTGACAGATCCAACAAGAAACGGCCTTTTCACTCATCATCTCGACACAGCGGCAGCGGCCTTGAACCAGTAGCAGAAGAGAATTCATTTCCTGATCCAAATTTCAAGATGTCAAGGCTGTCAGAGAATGGTCTAACTCCTGGTGAGAAAAAACTAATATTCATATCTTGATTGCATCTTTGATGTCTTCCACAACTGAACAGTTGTAGAAGCTAAACTCCTCCATTGAAACATTTCGCGCAGAACTTTTAGTGGAAACTGGACAGACGCAAACCCAACATCCAGTCTATCAGCCTGTTGACAAACTAACAGATTCTATCCGAATGTAACGCTCGCTTCTGATCAATTTTAAATTCCATGATCCTAGTGTAGTGAACAAATCTTACATTGTTTGACAAGCTCTCCATGATTTCAACAGGAGCATGAAAGCACATTTTGAAATGCCAGGAGCCCCCAAAACAGAATCCTTGAACAAACTGGCCGCCGGGATGAGCCGAAAAGGAGCCGCCTTGCTGTTCTATCAGACTTGCGGTATTTGTTCCCATCTTCTTTCACTTATATATTTGCAATAGCTTATTGTTCAAGGATCACACTTAACATTACACTGTCTAAAATACTGCAGTTCTAGCAGCTTGTGATTTCCTAAGAGTTAAACAAGAGGAGCCGTATGGTGACATTATACTATCTAGAGGGGCCAAAATGTGACGCATATGCGGTAAAAATTATCTACATCATCGACAGTTTTAGCTTCACTACCTCAATTGATGCTGGTTGATTTACTGCGGTAAGTGCAATTTTTTTTTGGAGGGTACGGTAAATGCTATTTAGCATTATAGCTTACAAGAACCAAAGCGGTGGACGGACTTCTATTATATGGAATTACATCTCTATAGTTACGAGTATGACATGGTATATAATGTTCTTGACAATCAAATTACCCATTAATTCATGTAATCTAAACTTCCATTATTAGGTGAATTCCGTTAGGAAAATATTGGGTTGACATCTTAAAATGAAAAATGATATAGTTGAAGGAATCAATCCTAAATAGGACCCGACATTATTAAAAAAAATCCAAAACAACGACCGCCATCCTGTTTCCTATGTTCTTCTCTCGCCCATCTTTAGAAGACATAAAACCTTCTTACATAGAAGCCCGAACCCAATCTGAGTCCATATTATTTCCGTAATCAACCGAAATACCCTCCATTAGCACCATATTGTAGGATGGAACCGACGGTTCTTGTGGTCGGGAAAGAGCGGTATGGTAAGCTTCCGAAGCGGGGAAAGGTAATTTGTTGGAGAGAGGCTTGTGAGGAAGCCAAGTAATTGGGCTGGGCTTGCTTAGGAGATTTATAAGCCCTTTCCATTTTCTAGGTTCTATTGAAATGGGCTAGAATAATATGCCCATTCTTGTGTACATCCGAAGGCCCGTTGCCGTCCTTAAAAGCCTGATGGTATTAATTAGTAGGGATAATTACTACCAGGCCCCTGGTATTTGGCATATTCGCCACTCACCCCCCTGGTGTTTGAAAATTGATTAAAAACCCCCTCTAGTTTGGCAAAATTATACTCTGAGGTCCCTCGCTGATGTCAGCGGTCTTTTTTTTTGTTATAGAAATGACAAAAATACCCCTAAAAAAACTCTCCTCCCCTCCATCTTCCCCGACCTCCATCTTTCCCATTGACCCGACACCCACCTTCAACCGAAAAAACTCAAAAAAATTTTGAAGGTTTGAAGATTCGAAGGTTTGAAGGTTTGAAGATTCGAAGGTTTGAAGGTTTGAAGGTTTAAGATTTGAAGGTTTGAAGGTTTGAAGTTTGAAGTTTGAAGTTTGAAGGTTTGAAGGTTTGAAGGTTTGAAGATTTGAAGGTTTGAAGGATTGAAGATTTGAAGGTTTGAAGGTTCGAAGATGAATTGAGGTTGAAGATGAAATCCGAGGGTATTTTTGTCATTCCCATGACAAAAAAAATAATATAAAAATGTTGACGTCAGCGAAGGGCCTCAAAGTATAATTTTGCCAAACTATGGGGGGCTTTTAATCAATTTTCAAACACCAGGGAAGTGAGTGGCGAATATATCAAACATCAGGGACCTGGTAATAATTATCCCTAATTAGTATTCTACTAATTTATATTTCAGAAGGGTCACTAATTATTAATACAGTTGCAGTAGCAATTTCAGTTTTCGAGATTGAATCTTTTTACTAGATTGACATAATTATTTACTTAGCTGACCTATGTAATAATTGCAAACACTAATAAAAACTTACGTCAATGGTAAAATTATTCTAACTTAATTAATAGACCTCAAATTCGAAAATATAATAGTGTTAAATATTTGAATAATTTTTCGAAGTGGTGTTAAAATTTCTGACAAATCCCAGAATGGAGTTGTCAGAAAAAAAAATTTCATGTCTAGGATTGTGTTAGAAATCGCACAAAATAAAGCAGTTTTATTTGCAAGAAACCGCACAAAATAGTGCAGTTTTATCAAGAAACTGCACTATTTTGTGCGGTTTTAGTTTGAGCCGAGGAGCAAATTGGTTTTGGAGCTGAGGTGAGCCATTTTTGTGCGATTTCTTGCAAATAAAATTGTATTATTTTGTGCAGTTTCTAACACAACCCCAGACAGGAAAAACTTTTTCTGACAACCCTATTTTAAAATTTGTCAAAAATTTTAACACCACTCGAAAAAAATTACTCTAAATATTTGTTAGCAAAATTTTGTCAATTTTTAAAAATTTTACTAAATTTAAATTTAGATTAGCCGACTTTGTTCATGTATCCTACGGTAAAAAAAGGTAATCAGTGCAAACATGACCAAATGCTTGTGGAAGGGTGGCTGGGACAATTTCTATATCGATCTCATCCACATCTTACATGAGGCAGGAGACCAATTCTTCGGGAAAGGGACATGATATCGACACACTTATTATCACGACACGACTTGTACTGGTTGACCGTAGAAGTCATTATGTTAATTATGGTTCTTCGCTAGGTTGGAATTGGATGAACAGAAACCGCTGGGAAGTCTGTTTAATTTAATTATTTTAAAAAATAAATAATGAGCTGGGTGGTGGAATTTTATAACCAGTTGGGACTTGAGATTAAGACACCCTCTACCTTTCTCCTTGCTTCTACGTAGAAAAATCGTGCATATCCCTGTCACTTTTTTGTTTGATAAGTACATCCCTGTCGCCTTTCGTAGTTTTCTTAACATTTGATAGGGTTCTATTTTTTTAATTTACTATATTCGAAGTCGAATATTGTCGAAATTTTATTTACGGTGTGATACTCCCATTGGTAAATTTTCTAGAGTTGAAGTTAGATTTTTTGAAAGAAAATTCAAATTTTCTTTGTTATTTGTACCAACTCTCTCACCCTTTAGGATATGTTCTATGAAAGAAAAAGTTTCTGGTTCGATGTTCAATGGGTTAGCTCATGGGAGGAGGTGGGACACCTAACTATTTAATTAATATTTTTATAATTTTTTCCGCATTATTTTTTCAAAAAAATTTAAGCATTAAGCTTATTGATTGAGTATATATTTTTCTTCCTCTAAAAAAAGTGTAGGTTTTTTTTGTGCATAAATTGCAGGAATTTGATAGTACTGAGTTGTCCACGTGTCTCGAAAAAAGATAGTACTGAGTTGTCAGCTTACACATGGGAACGGTCCACATGTCTCGTTGGGTAGCCTGGGGGCGTACTCTTGCTGGTTTTGATACCCTGGGTAGGTAAAATCGAAACGCAATCTTCAAGTGTCGTCGTTCATTTTCTCAAAACTATCGTCGTCCGTAAGAAGCCAAATGATGGGATTTTGGCAAACGGGAAGGGGTTTTTTAACGTCCCCATAAAAGATATATACCTTGTTGATATAAATTGTACAATTAAAATACTTAAAATTTTCTAACATGTCAAATACTTATTAACATATTCGGAATATTCCAATACTAGTAGAGGTACTAACAAAATAGCATTTAATTTAATGGTAAAAATCGTGGAAGGATTTAGCGGAGGTCAAAGTTCCAATTTTGAGATATTTAATATTGGTATAATAATTTACCTTCACATAAAAAAGTACTAGTAGAGATGTTGTTCTGATACCACTTGTAACATTGGGCGATTCGACTGACTGTCTTCACATATCAACACTAATATTTTCTAATATGTTTTGTCACCCATTTGGACATTTTTTCAAGCCAAGAATGCTTAAACTTTATTTCAAGATGTTTGTCAAAAAATAGTGCACCTTGTCGATTTAAATATTACAATCAAATTACTTAAACTTTTCTTTACATATCAAATATTTCTTAACGGAGTATTACATGGTTTTAAAGGGTAATTTTAGTATCCACCTGAATTCAATATACTCATCATGGCACTAATGAATAAACTCCGGAACTCTGAATCTAAATGTACTTTGACGAAAATAGATGAGTGACTTCCAACGTTTTTTTTTTGAGAAAGACTTCCAAAGTATTCGTGTTGCACAATTCTCTCTTTCGCAAACCTAAAAAAGTAAAATAAAATAGGACAGAAATGACATTGAGAAGCCCAGTGAATGTACTTGTTTGGTTGTGTGCTCTTTTTTTCAGAGATGTTTCGTTGTTTACTGGTTCACTTGCTTTTCCTTTATTTAACCTTGATAGCATATGCAATATATACTTTTCAATTATCAATTTCCTTAAATCATTTGTTTGAATCGGGTGGATATAAACGAACGCAGGTTCTTGAAGTCGACACGCTTATATATTTTCGGTGGGAAGAACCGAAAATGAGAACTTTAAGTTGTTCAGCTTATTCTGTGGTCCAGACATTTTTTAAGTAAAATTTTATTTAATTAAAACTATTTTACCAATAGATGTAGTCCCTGACATTATTAACAGTATTAAACAGATCATTCTAAGTACTAAACTCAGATAACCTATAATTAATAATAATTCAACAATATCAAGAGAGAATTCGGGTAAAGACAAGTTAAGAAAGTTTTCTTATATTTTTTCTTTGTCTTGTGTCAACTATGACATTATATAGTAGGAAAATATGAAAATAATTTAAAATATTTACATAAATTCATATAACGATAAATTTGTTGTTTGCGGAGGTTGGTGTACTTGATTAGGATCTACGGCAGTCGAGGCAAGTGTTAGACACTTTCTCCGTAAGACGAGATTGCCCCGTATATTTCAGTGCGGTACGGGCTACGGCAATCGTCTCCAAGATACAACGACTGTTCGGGCGTTTCCAAAAATGTGCACACGTATCTCGAAACTTTCGGGCAAACTCTTATATACCCAGAACTTTCGGACTCTTGTAAGTGAAGAACGGGGGAGAGAAGAAGACAACAATGCTATGGAGAATGCACTTGCTGCTGGGATGAGGAAAATGGCAAGGGGGTAGGCCTATTTATAGGCTGGAGGAGGCAGGGAAGCAGCCACCCCGAAGAAACGCATCCGTTCATCCAGCAGGCTGGCTGGCTACGCTCGTGGCCCTTCGGTGGCTTCTGGATCCTTCCAGGCGCGCTCGTGGCCCTTCATTGGCTTCTGGATCCTTCCAGGCGTGCCCAGACTGTGATGGCGCCCTTTCGCCATAAAGTGCCCATTGCGACCTGCGTCCAATGCGCCATGTGCACAAGCACACGCGCGTACGCGTGCGCGAGCGCATACTCGTGCTCGTGCTCGTGCTCATGCTCGTGCTCGTGCTCGGACTGTGCGAAGCGGTGGGTCACCCTTTGGGTAGTCAATCAAGTTGAGAGGTAAGGAGAAGAATTCCTTATAAACAAGGAAATCCTCCTTGCTCTATTCAATGTGGTACATATCCACTTCTTAATTTGACTTTGGGCCTTCCACTTGGGCCTTTCCAATTTGGGCCAAATGCATTAAATATGCATTCAACCCAACAATCCCCCACATGAATGATGATTAATACATGCAGACTCTAATCGAAAGTTCTGACGTGTTATTATTGCATCGAGACAGGTAGCTTGCGGCTTTGAACCTTCTCTAGTAATATGTTATCAGATTTACTTGTTGCTCGGTGAACGTGATGTCTTGAACTGTCAGCTTTTGGTGTAAACCAAGACAATAACATTTACACAATAATAACCCTAGTATATTTGGGTTCTCACGTTGTGTCTGTTTTGACCATGGACCGTTTCTTGGATTCATAAGTATTTTTTCCATTTGAAGCGGCCTCACTTCATACTTACATAGGTGATCTCCTATCAGGAATATCTTGCCATACTCCACCTTTATCAAGGTATAGGAATCATTAAAAGCGTAATACTTAACCTTACCACACCTCTGTAGGTTAATACCTGGGCAGCTTCTGAGAATGAGATAGATTCTAGGTGTTTAACTGAACCCTCCATAACTTAGTTGTCTCATTGAACCAAGTTTGTGGGATCTCCACTCGTCATGGTTGAGTTACCGCTATGGACGTTCTTTAGTATGTGGATTTTAATCCCATTCCCCTTACTACATTGTACATTTGATCTCTATCGATTCCTTTCGTAAAAGGATCAGCTAAGTTGTCCTTGGACTTTACGTAATTAATGGTGATCACCCCACTAGAGATCAACTGTCTAACGGTATTGTATCTCTGACGGATATGTCGAGACTTTTCGTTGTACATTGTACTTTGTGCTCTCCCGATTGCAGACATGCTATCACAATGTATCAATACGGGAGACACCGGTTTGCTCCAGCACGGAATATCCTCTAGGAAATTTCTGAGCCATTTAGCTTCTTCTCCAGCTTTGTCTAGTGCTATAAACTTCGACTCCATGGTGGATCGAGCTATGCACGTTTGTTTAGAGAATTTCCAAGACACAGCTCCTCCTCCTATGGTGAATACGTATCCACTCGTGGATTTGGAGTCCTTAGTGTCTGATATCCAGTTTGCGTCACTGTATCCTTCTAATACAGCTGGATATTTAGCATAATGTATGCCATAGTTTATGATATATTTTAAATACCGTAAAATCCTATCCAGCGCTAGCCAGTGATCCTTCCCTAGATTACTTGTGAATTTACTAAGCTTACTAACTGAGTACGCAATATTGGGACGTGCGCAGTTTGTTAAATACATCAAGCTCCCGATAATCTGCACATACCTCAGTTGAGATACTGGGTCCCCTCGATTCTTGGCTAAGTGTAGATTCAAATCTACTGTAGTCTTAACCGGAGGTTTGTCAAAAGCTTCAAATTTCTTGAGCACGCTTTCCACGTAGTGGGATTGCGTCAAGATAATTTCGTTAGCTTTCCTAGAGATTTTTATTCCTAGTATGACGTCTGCCAGACCCATATCTTTCATGTCAAAGTGGTTCTTTAACATGTTCTTAGTTTTCACAATAACCTCTTTATTGCTTCCCATAATTAGTAAGTCATCTAGGTAGAGACATACAATTACGTAAGCTTCAGGTGTGCCCTTAATGTAAACACATTTATCGCACTCATTGATCTTAAATTCATTTGACAGCATTGTCCTGTCAAATTTTTTGTGCCACTGTTTTGGTGCTTGTTTTAGCCCGTATAGTGACTTGACTAGCCGACACACTTTATGCTCTTGACCAGGAGCCACAAACCCTTCAGGTTGCTCTATGTATATCTCCTCTTCTAGTTCTCCATTTAGGAAAGCTATTTTTACGTCTATTTGGTGGATCTCGAGGTTATAGAGTGTCGCAACAGCTATGAGTACTCTAATTGATGTGATTCTTGTGACCGGTGAATACGTGTCAAAGAAATCATATCCCTCTTTCTATTTGAACTCCTTAGCTACCAATCGAGCTTTGTATTTATCGATTGATCCATCAGCTTTGTATTTCCTTTTTAGGATCCACCTGCATCCCAAAGGTTTGCAGCCCGGTGAGAAATCCACGATTTCCTACATGTGGTTTTGCATAATGGATTCTATCTCACTATTGATAGCTTTCTTCCAGAGAGGAGTATCTGGACTGGACAATGCCTCTTAGATTATCCTGGGTTCATCTTCTAACGCATAGGTTAGATAATCCGGACCAAAGGATTTGGTTACCTTCGTCTGTTTACTATGTCTAGGTTCATCATCTTCCTGATTTGACCCTTGCGTAGTCTCGTGAGCCTTTTTCTTTGGACTTCCTTCCTTTCTTTTCTTATTAGGAAAGCTATTCTCAAAGAACGTTGCGTTCCTTGATTCGATGACCATTCCAGCGTTTATCTCAGGGTTTTCAGATTTACACACCAAAAATCGATAAGCACTACTATTTTGCGCATATCCGATAAAGATGCAATCAATGGTCTTGGGTCCTATTCTCACCTGCTTAGGTTTAGGTACTTCGACCTTTGCTAGGCACCCCACACTTTAAGGTAACCGTAGGAAGGCTTCCTTCCTTTCCATAGCTCATATAGGGTTTTATCCCTTTTTTTGTGTGGCAACTTGTTTAGAATGTGGTTAGCTGAGAGCACAGCTTCCCCCCACATGTTCTGGGGTAAGTCCGAGCTAATTAACATAGCGTTCATCATCTCCTTAAGAGTTCAATTTTTGCGTTCAGCTACGCCATTCGATTGAGGTGAGTATGGAGTAATCATCTGATGAATAATGCCATGTTCTTGACAGAGTTCCTCAAACGGAGCTACATATTCTCCTCCTCGATCATTTTGGATCATTTTGATTTTCACGCTGAGTTGATTTTCAACCTCATTCTTATATCTCTTAAAGGTATCAAGAGCTTCGTCTTTGCCCTTTAGGAGATATACGTAACAGTATCTCGTGCAGTCATCGATAAACGTGATGAAGTATTTCTTCCCGCCTTTAGTTTGCACGTATTTCATATCGTAAGTGTCCGTATGAATTAACTCTAAAGGCGTAGTACTTCTTTCCACCGAATGGAAAGGTGCTTTGGTCATTTTAGCCTCCACACATACTTTACATTTATCGGATGGGTTAAACTCTAGATTCGGTAATAAATTTAAACTTATTAACTTTCTTAACGAGTTTAAATTTACGTGTCCTAATCTACCATGCCATAAATTAGGGCACTCGGCCAAGTAAGAAGAAGCGTTAACTTTATTTTCACCGTTAAAGGTGCGATGTACAGTTATTACATTCATCTTAAACAGCCTCTTTTCTAGATAACCCTTTCCTATGAATTGACCTACTTTGGTCAGTACAAACTTAACAGCCTCAAATACAAGCTTAAGATCGGCTTTGCTTAACAGTGAGCCAGAAACTAAGTTCTTGCGGATGTCCGGGACATGCAGCACATCCTTAAAGGTCAGCTCCTTTCCTGAGGTCAGCTTCAGGACCACCTTACCCAGACCGATGATCTTGGACATTGCGGAGTTTCCCATGAATAACTTTCGGCCGGTGATCGGAATATAGCTCGAGAACATCTCCTTGTCCGAACAGATGTAGCGGGTAGCTCCTGTGTCCACGAACCACTCTCTCGGATTGTCCATCAGGTTAGCTTCAAACACCACGGCTGACAGATCCATCTGGGACAAGTCTTCAGCTAGGTTAGCCTTTCCTCGGTCGTCCTTCTTCGGCTGGCGACAGTCCTTAGCCATGTGTTCGGGTTTGCCGCAGTTGTAGTAGTCGCCCTTGATCTTCTTGTTCTTTTTCTTCTTGGGCTCTTGCTTCTCCTGCTTATCCTCGAACTTCTTCCTCTTCTTGCCACCTTTTCCCTCAGCGAGGTGCACGGCGGTCTCAGAGTTGGCCTTGCCTTGCTTGACTTCGGATTTTTGGTTGTCTTCCTCGATCCTAAGTCTCACGATCAGGTCTTCTAGGCCCATGTCCTTCCTCTTGTATTTGAGGTAGCTCTTGAAATCCTTCCAGAGCGGGCGGAGCTTCTCGATCATCGCAGCTACTTGGAAGGGCTCGCTGAGTTGCATCCCTTCGGCTTGGATCTCGTGAAGGATCAGCTGCAACTCCTGCACTTGGTCGATGACCTTCTTGGAGTCCACCATCTTAAAGTCGAGGAATCGTCCGACGATGAATTTCTTCGTCCCGGCATCCTCCGTTTTGTACTTCTTCTCGAGTGAACTCCACAGCTCCTTAGCAGTTTTGGCTTCTGCGTAGACGTTGTAGAGCATATCGTCTAGTCCATTCAGGACGTAGTTCTGGTACAGGAAGTCGCTGTGACTCCACGCATCGAGAGCGTTGATCTTCTGTTGATCCGTCTCATTTTCCGCTATCTTCGGTGCTTCCTCTTTCAGGAACCGAACTAGGTTGAGCGTGGTCAGATAGAACGTCATCTTCTGTTGCCACCTCTTGAACTCGGTACTGTTAAACTTGGCCGGCCTTTCGACGTGGACAGTTCCCAGGACTGCTGGCATTGGTACGGTGCTTGACGATGCCATCTTCAAGTACACAATCTCGTCTTACGATTGTTATTTGCAGAGGTTGGTGTACTTGATTAGGATCTACAGCAGTCGAGGCAAGTGTTGGAAACTTTCTCCGTAAGACAAGATTGCCCCATATATTTCAGTGCAGTACGAGCTACGACAATTGTCTCCAAGATACAACGACTGTTCGGGCATTTCCAAGAACGTTGCACACGTATCTCAAAACTTTCGGGCGAACCCTTATATACCCAAAACTTTCTGACTCTTGTAAGTGAAGAACGGGGGAGAGAAGAAGACAACAATGCTATGGAGAATGCACTTGCTGCTGGGATGAGGAAAATGGCAAGGGGGCAGGCCTATTTATAGGCTGGAGGAGGCAGGAAAGCAGCCACCCCAAAGAAATACATCAGTTCGTCCAGCAGTCTGGCTGGCTGCGCTCGTGGCCCTTCAGTGGCTTCTGGATCCTTCTAGGCGCGCTCGTGGCCCTTTGTTGGCTTCTGGATCCTTCCAGGTGCGCCCAGACTGTGCTGGCGCCCTTTCGCGAGGGATCTCGCAACCCTTTGGCTTTCTGGAAGTCTCCTGGACATTCCAGCCCTTCGTGCCTCTTCGATGGCCATCCTGGAAGGTGCTCGCAGCTCCTCGTCACTTCGGTAGCTGCGCAGCTCTCTCCGGACCCGGGCAAAATATGCTTCCGTAAAAAAATACGTCCGTTCATCCAGCAGGCTGGCTGGCTGTGCTCGTAGCCCTTTAGTGGCTTCGTTGGCTTCTGGATCCTTCAGGCACGCCCAGACTGTGCTGGCGCCCTTTCGCGAGGGATCTCGCAACCCTTCGGCTTTCTGGAAGTCTCCTGGACATTCTAGCCCTTCGTGTCTCTTCGGTGGCCATCCTGGAAGGTGCTCGCAGCTCCTCGTCACTTCGGTAGCTGCGCAGCTCTCTCCGAACCCGGGCAAAATACTTAAGGCTCCTCCAGCTCCGCGATGATGCGCACGTGCGAAGATCCAAGTGCGCCACAAAGTGCCCATTGCGACCTGCGTCCAATGCACCATGCGCACACGCGCGTACGCGATCGCGATCACGAGCGCGTGCTCGTGCTCGGACGAAGCACCGTCCTCGCAGCTAGCGGTGGGTCACCTTTTGGGTAGTCAATCAAGTTGAGAGGTAAGGAAAGGAATTCCTTATAAACAAGGAAATCTACCTTGCTCTATTCAATGTGGTACACATCCACTCCTTAACTTGAGTTTGGACCTTCCACTTGGCCTTTCCAATTTGGGCCAAATGCATTAAATATGCATTCAACCCAACAAAATTAAATATGATTTTAATATGACCGTTACAAAAATTTATTTGAATTAAATACATTATGATTTTGAAACCCTGACACAGTAAAACTCATTGAAAAATAAGGTGACACAGAAAGAATATTACTCATAGCACCCAGTATATATAATGTATGTTGTCCAGACATTATTTATCATAAATAAAGATGCATCTATATTGTGTTGTTCTCGGAGGATGGTGTACTTGATTAGGATCTAAAATTGAGGCAAGAGTTTAACTCTTTCTCCGTAAGACGAGAGTGTCCCGTATTCAGTACTTACGGGCTATGGCAATCATCCCTAAGATACAACGACTTCGCACTCCTAGGATCGTAGCACGACAATCCTAGAAGTATTGGTGAACCTTTGATGCTCGAAACTTCTTTAGAGATGAGAAAGGAGATTCTACAATTGCTAAAAGAAATGATGCAAGTTGTAGTGGGGTGTGTGAAATGGTTGGTAGGGGGCCTATTTATAGGCAGAAAGGGCCAAATCTGAAGGGCTGCCTGGCAATTCCGAAGGGACTCCAGCCTCCCGAAGAGGTACCTCATGCCTGCCTGAAGGACTGACGGGATGCCTAGCCTTGCTGCTTCGCATCCCTCTGCCTTTCAGCTCAGGTTTTAGTCGTGCCCCATCGGTTTGCGTCCCATGTGCATCTTTGCCTGGGTGCTGCCTTCGTGCCCTTGCAAAAGTCCCTGAAGGGGTACGAGTGTTCTCTGTGTTTTGGCAAAATTTTAAGGCTCCTCCAGCTCCTCACGACGATGCGCACGTGCAAAGTGCAAAGTATGCCTCAAAGTGCCCATTGTGCCCTGAGCGTGCGTGTGCACGTGCTAGTACTCTTACTTATGCTCGGAAGGTGCTTCGCACCATCCTCGTAACTAGCCTCGGACAGCACTACAGGTTGAACACTTAATGTTACACTAGCTTAGAACTCCTCCTTATATACTTAAAAAATTTTGTGTCATTTTTCAATGTGGTAATGGACTTTTCCATTCCTATTGTCTAAACAACAAACTTAGGTAGCTAATTTTAGTCATTAATTTCTCATTCATCCGAAATTGAATTTGAGAAAATAAAAACACTAGAGTCATGTACTTGAAACAAAAATTTTAATTTTATCACTCGTTTCTATTTCTGCCAAATTAATCACGAGAAAAAATCGCTCAGAAGTCAGTCCAAAACTAACTTTCTAAAGCCCAATTTCCTACAATCTCCCACATGAATGACAATTAATGCATGCGTATATGCAGACACATTTAAGAAAGTTTCGACGACCAATTATTGCATCAGGATACGCTTCCGACTTTGAACCTTCCTTAGTAAAGTTCTATCAGATTTACTTGCTGCTCAGTGAACACGATGTCTTGAACTAGTCAGCTCTTTTTATGTAAACCGAGACTATAGTATTTACACAATAATAAGTCTAACATCTTTAGTTCTCACATTTTATCTGTTTCGTCCATGGACCATATCTTGAATTCATAATTATTTTTCTATTTGAAGTGGTCAAACTTCTCACTTACATAGGTGATCTCCTATTATGAGTATCCTGTAATACTCCACCTTTCAATGGGTATAGGAATCATTAAAAGCGATAGGCTTATCCTAACCACACGTCTGTAGGCTAGCACTTGGACAGCTTTGAGAATGAGATGTTAAATTAGTTCCAAGTGAGCATCTGAACCATTTCATAACTTAGTTGTCTCATTGAACCAAGTTTGCAGGATCTCTGCTCATCCTGGTTGAGTTACTGCTATGAATGTCCTTTATTGTGTGGGTTTTAACCCCATTCCCCTTACTGTACTATACATTTGATCTCTATTTATGCCTTTCGTCAAAGGATCAGCTATGTTCTCCTTTGACTTTACATAGTCGATGATAATTATACCACCAGAGATTAATTATCTAATAGTGTTATGTCTCTGATGAATGTGTCGAGACTTACCATTGTACATGCTGCTTTGTGCTCTCCCGATTGCCAACATGCTGTCACAATGTATCAATACAGGAGGCACCAATTTGTTCCAACATGGAATATCCTCTAGGAAGATTCTAAGCCATTCAGCTTCTTTCCCAGCTTTGTCTAGTGCTATAAACTCTAATTTTATGGTGGATCGAGCTATGCACGTTTGTTTAGAGGACTTCCAGGACACTGCTCCTCCACCTATGGTAAATACATATCCACTAGTAGATTTGGAGTCTTTTGTATCTAATATCTAATTCGCATCACTGTATCCTTCTAATACAGCAGAATATTTTGTGTAGAGTATGCCATGGTTCAAGGTATATTTTAAGTACCTTAGGACCCTCGACAGAGCTTGCCAGTGATCATTTCCAGGATTGCTCGTGAATTGACTAAGCTTGCTAACTGAGTATGCAATGTCAGGGCGTGTACAATTTGTTAAGTACATCAAACTGCCAATAATCCTTGCATATTTCAGTTGAGATAATGGATCTCCTCTATTTTTGGCTAAGTGTAGACTTAGGTCTACCAGAGTCTTAGCCAAAGGGTCGTCCAAAGCTTTAAATTTCTTGAGCACATTCTCCACATAGTGATATTGTGACATGACAATTTCATCAGTCATCCCAGAGATTTTGATCCCTAGTATGACTTCAGCTAGACCCATATCTTTCATGTCGAAGTTTTTCTTCAATATGTTCTTAGTTTTCACGATGATATCACGATTGCTTTCCGTGATTAGCATGTCATCCACATATAGGCATACAATCACATAAGTCTCGGGTGTGTCCTTAATGTATACATATTTGTTACACTCATTGATTTTAAAGTCATTTTCCAACATTATTCTGTCAAACTTCTCATGCCATTGTTTTGGTGCCTGTTTCAGACCATACAGTGACTTGACGAGTTTGCATACTTTACTCTCTTGTCCAGGAGCGGCAAACCCTTCAGGTTGCTCTATGTATATCTCCTCTTCCAGTTTCCTATTTAGGAACATAATTTTTACATCCATCTGATGTATCTCAAGGTTATAGAGTGCTGCAATTACTATGAGCACCCTAATGGATATAATTCTTGTGACAGGTGAATACGTGTCAAAAAAGTCATATCCTTCCTTTTGCCTGAACCCTTTAGCTACCAACCAAACTTTGTACTTGTCGAGTGAGCCATCCACTTTGTATTTCTTTTTGAGGATCCACTTGCATCCTAAAGGCTTACAACATGGTAGTAGATCAACGATCTCCCACGTGTGATTTTGCATGATGGACTCAATCTCACTGTTGATAGCTTCTTTCCAGTGAGGAGCATCTGGACTAGATAATACCTCTTGGATTATCCTGGGTTCATTTTTTGACATGTGTGTTAGAAAATCTGGACCAAACGACTTGGTTGTTCTAACCCTTTTACTGCGTCTAGATTCCTCAACAACTTAATGAGAACCTTGAGTAGCTTCATGAGCTCTTTTATTTGAGCTTGAGTTTTTCCTCTCCTTGTTTGGAAAGATATTCTCAAAGAATGTTACATTCCTTGATTTCATGACCATTCCCTCATTGATTTCAGGATTTTCAGACTTGTGCCTAGAAATTGGTATGCACTACTGTTATAGGCATATCCGATAAAGATACAGTCAACGGTCTTGGGTTTTATTCTCACCCTTTTAGGCAGAGGTATTTCTATCTTAGCTAGGCACCCCCACACTTTAAGGTAACCGTAGGAAGACTTTCTCCCTTTCCATAGTTCATATGGGGTTTTGTCTCTTTTCTTGTGTGGCAATATATTTAGAATGTGGTTAGCTGAGAGCACAGCTTTCTCCCACATGTTCTGGGGTAAGCCTGAGCTAATCAACATAGCATTCATCATCTCCTTGAGAGTTCGATTCTTCCGTTCAGCTACACCATTTAATTAAGGTGAGTATGGAGCAGTTGTTTGATAAATAATACCATTTTGTTGGCAGAATTTCTCAAAAAGAGCTACATATTCTCCTCCTCTATCACTTCGAATCATTTTGATTTTACTGCTAAGTTAATTTTTAACCTTATTCATATAACTTTTGAAGGCTTTGAAGGCTTTGTCATTTTCCTTCAAGAGATATACATAGCAGTATCTTGTGCAATCATCAATAAATGTGATGACATATTTTGTTTTCACCTTTAGTTTGCACGTATTTCTTATCGCAGACATCGGTATGAATTAACTCTAAAGGTGCTGTACTTCTTTCCACTGAATGGAAAGGTGCTTTGGCCATTTTTGTCTCAACACATACTTCACATTTATCGTTTGGGTTAAACTCCAGTTTAGGCAATAAATTTAAACTTACCAACTTTCTTAGTGAGCTTAAATTTACGTGTCCTAATCTACCATGCCATAAGTTAGAACACTCAGTCAAGTAAGAAGAATTAACAACTTTATTATGGCCCTCAAAGGCACGTTGTACAGTTATTACATTCAACTTGAAGAGCCCCTTATCTAGGTAACCCTTTCCTATAAAATCACCACCTTTGGTCATTACATACTTATCAGCCTAAAAAACTAGCTTCAACCAGACTTTGCTTGATAGAGAGCTGAATACTAGATTCTTTGAGATGTCTGGGACATGCAGCACATCTTTGAGGGTCAGCTCTTTACTTGAAGTCAGCTTTACGACCACCTTACCTAATCTGACTACTTTAAAAGTTACGGAGTTAACCATAAATAGCTTTCGTCCAGTGATTGGGACATAGGTTGAGAATATCTCATTATCTGAGCAGATGTGATGGGTTATCTTTGAGTCGATGAACCACTCTCTTGGGTTATCCACCAAATTTGCTTCAAACACCATGGCGGATAGATCTAACTCAGACAAATCTTTGGCCAAATTAGCTTTCTCACAATTGTCCTTCTTTGGTAGATGACAATCCTTTGCCATGTGACCGGGCTTGTCGCAGTTAAAGTAGTTGCCCTTACTTTTCTTGGCCTTCTTCTGCTTTGGATTTTGCTTCTCCTACTTATTGCTGGACTTCTTCCTTTTCTTGCCGGTACTACCTTTAGCGAGATGTACCTTGGCTTCAGAGTTGGCCCTGTTGTCCTTGACTTCAAATTTTCGGTTGTTTTTCTCAATCCTCAGTCTCACAATCAGGTCCTCAAGACCCATATCCTTCCTATTATGCTTAAGGTAGTTCTTGAAATCCTTCCATAGAGGTGGTAGCTTTTCAATCAGTGCCGTCACTTGGAAGGACTTATTCAGTTACATTCCTTCAGTATGAATCGCATGTAGAATCGGTTGCAACTCTTGTACTTGGTCTACGACCTTTTTGGAATCTACCATCTTGAAGTCGAGGAATCTCCCGACGATGAATTTCTTCAACCCATCATCATCTGTCTTGTACTTCTTCTCCAGAGAATCTCATAATTCTTTTGCAGTCGTGGTTACTGCATAGACATTATAGAGGGTGTCGTCTAATCCATTCAAGATGTGGTTACGACATAGAAAGTCGCTATGACTCCAAGCATCCAGAGCATTGATCTTTTGTTGATCAGCCTCATTCTCCGCCACCTTCGGTGCTTCTTCCTTCAAGAACCGAACTAAGTTGAGCATTGTCAGGTAGAACAATATCTTTTATTGCTATCTCTTGAACTTGGTGCCATTGAACTTTTTCGGCCTTTTGGCGTGGACAGTTCCTGGGACCGTCAGGACTGATGCCTGAGCAGAGCTTGATGATGGCATCTTCAAGTATACAAATCTCGTCTTACGATTGTTATTCCCAGAGGATGGTGTACTTGATTAGGATCTAAAGTCGAGGCAAGAGTTTAACTCTTTCTCCGTAAGACGAGATTGCCCCGTATTCAGTGCTTACAGGCTATGACAATCGTCCCTAAGATACAACAACTTTGCACTCCCAGTATCGCAGCACGACAATCCTAGATGTATCGGCGAACCTTTGATGCTCGGAACTTCTTTAGAGATGATAAAGGAGATTCTACAATTACTAGAAGAAATGATGCAAGTTGTAATAGGGTGTGTGAAATGGTTGGAAGGGGGGCCTATTTATAGGCGGAAAGGGCCAGATCCGAAGGGTTACCTGGCAACTCTGAAGGGGCTCCAGCCTCTCGAAGAGGCACCTCATGCCTACCTGAAGGTCTGACGGGATACATAGCCTTGCTGCTTCGCGTCCCTCTGTCTTTCAGCCCAGGTTTTGGTCGTTCCCCATCGGTTCGTGTCCCCTGCGCACGTGCGAAGTACAAAGTACGCCTTAAAGCGCCCATTGTACCCTGCACGTGCGCAAGCGCGTGCTCGGAGGGTGCTTCACGCCATTCTCGCAACCAGCCTCGGACAGCACTCCAGGTGGAACACTTAATGTTACACTAGCTTGAAGGTCCTCTTTATATACCTAAAAATTTTTGTGCCATTTTCCAATATGGTAATGGACTTTTCCATTCCCATTGCCTAAACACCAAACTTAGGTAGCTAATTTTAGACATTAATTTCTCATTCATCCAAAATTAGATTTGAGAAAATAACTAGAGTCATGTACTCGAAACAGAGATTTCGATTTTACCACTCATTTCTGTTTTCGTCAAATTAATCACGAGGAAAAATCGCTCGGAAGTCGGTCCAAAACTAACTTTCTAAAGTCCAATTTCCTACATATTGTTGAGATCACTCTCAATTTATATGGGTTGAAAATTATAAATTCCTTGATTAAAATTTTCGGTAGAATGTGAAGGTTCTAACATGGTGTCAGAACAGGTTCATTTCGTGCCCGTATTGTCCTTACCCGAGCCTCATTTTATCACATGTTGGTGATGTCAAAATCACTATAAATTTATGCCCGACGAATTTCGTTTGAGGGTACTTGTTGAAATTATCACATGTAGTAGATTAGTTTATTAATGTTGAAAATTCATCAACCTATTCTCAAAATTTTGAATTGGATATATAGATAATTTTTTTACGTTAGATTGCATAATTAAGTTAATGAACCCGTTCGAGGATGGAATTATAGTTTTCTTGAAACTTGCATGTGTGTTATGTATGTTACAAAATAAACAATATTCAGTAAATTCAAGCATTAATATTCATGAGCACTCACTGCAGCGCTACGGGAACACCATGTGGCGAACCATGTGCAAATTATGGGCCAATGAAATGATTTCCCTCGAAGAAAAAGAAAATACGAAAAATGTTGCACATGAGATCATCAATTTCCTTTCTGGCAATTATGAGGATGAATTATTTGCTCATGAGACAGAAATAATAGAGTACACAATATATATGTGGAGCAATTAAAAGACATATAATACAGAGCACCGGTGACGTATATGGTTGGTCGACTTTGTATTGCACTGCTATTAAGGCATTTTTTTTACCTATCACCATTTTTTTCTTTGAATTTTATAGTAATAGAATTTTTAGTGAGGTCTTTAACTGCAATTCTTGTACTATTATGCGAGAAGAGTCACCAAGAGAGAACTACAATGGTATAAATATCACTATAGTATTATATAATAATTAATATAAAAAATTAACATACCAAAAAAATATTTACAAGAAGGAGACAACCTTACTATATATATAGATTACAAGCAAGTGAAAATCAAAGAAATTTCTAACTTTCCTCCTATATATGGGACTAAGCCTCAAAAAATTTACACAGTTCGAATTTGAGAAAAATAATAACATATATAATGCAGAGCACTCCAAACAGAAATGACTACGCCTGATAAGGGTGTAGCGTTGACCAACGCACAAACTTAGTCTTTGATGGTCAGGGTATAACACATGTATTTCTCTTTCATTGCAAGAAATTACCCAAGGATAGGCACAAGGGGGACGATTTTTTACAATAGTTTGCAGTTTGGGGTAAAGACAAAGAGAGTCACTAATTAACATAACAAGAAATTAGAAGAGAGGTAGTTATTTGTTAATCAATGATAATTACAATATTTACAAGAACAATAAACGTCTAGTCAAGATTGTTTAAAATAAATATAACAATAAACATCATGACAGAAAATATGATTGATCAAATTGGCGTTTCAAAAAGGATCTCGAATAGAGAGTTTAGGAAGAAGAAAATAAAGGAGAGATGGTAAATAGAGGAGTCACCAATGAGAATATAATGACTAGAAAATCAAGAATATAATTAGATGAGAGAACAATAGAAACGAGATAGTTGAATTCATATGTGTGTTGATCCTCGTGGACTTTTTTTTTGCATAATAATTGAATCACAATTATGTAAAAAATAATAGAATCGTTCACTGTACCATAATTATGGAACTACTATTGAACTGAATCATGGATCACCATTTAACATAGAATTTCAATAACATAAGGATGGAACCATACTTACTGAATGATTATAATAACCACGAACTCAATGATATTAATGAAACCATGAAATGAATACTTGAACAATGTTAACATAATGATGGAACTCTTAAGTAAAATAGATAATAGGTCCTAGAGTAAAAAAGAAAAATAAGTTCTTAGCAATCGTTTTTTATTGAAATTTTTTGACGATGGATGCATGTTCCAGCCTCTAAGTTCTACAACCGATCCTGAGGTACGCTTGTAATAGGTCCAGGCTTGTTTTGCTAATAGGGATATATTGAAATCTTCCATTTTTCTAAAGTTTATCCCTCCTAGTTTCTTTTGAGTAGTCATTCTACTCCATTTGATCCAATACATTTTTCCTTTGTTAAGCTTGACCCGGATTGGATATATGCAACCAAATCTATTTGTATTTTTCCGATTCAATAAGGACGGCCAGTGTAATCTTGACCCACATGTTAAGATAATATAACCTTGATATAATTTCCTTTTTTGTACTAAATCGACAAATTGTTTAAATAGATAACTGTTCGCCTTCATTTTTATATTATTCATAGAACAGTCAGAAGTTGAGACTTCTTAATTTTTCAAATTTATAGTAACAGTTTTAAGTACTTTGATTTCTTTAAAAATATCTTGAATTTGAGATATTAGGAATAAAAAATTACTTTAAATAGAGCATAAATTTGATAGTGTTTGACCTTAAATACAAAATTTTGAAAAACTTGTAATGAAAGTTAATAATTAATGCTATCCAGTAATTCCTATCATTATATTGGGAACGGGATACATCCGTTTGCATAATTATTGATATCGCCGAAAATACAGGCCATAGTTTCACCAAATAAAGATATGGGCCATAGTTTCATCAAATAAAGATACGGGCCATATAAATTACCATAATGTTTTTATGTATCTTGAAAAGGAAATTTTGGGTCTCCTACCCTCCTCGTTGACGTAATTGAGCTCTAAATTAGGGCGGTAAAATTATATTCAAAATGAATATGTTAATACTATTTCTATGAGTTGGATTATGCGCAACAATACCAATTAGACAATATGGAGAACGGCGACATTTCACAATACACAGTAGCACATCATAACGATAGTACATTACAACGACAGATATAAACAATAGTACATCAGACAATGTATCTATCTCCAAACACCATTTAACAAATACACATAATTTTCTGAAAATAATATGGATTATAAATATTCCACGTAATTTTAAGTTGACTAGGATTACAAAATAAAAAATACCACGTCGAATTAGAATGTCATAAACAGTCTGCGGTAACTTTAATTAGAAGCCACCGATTAAATTAAAGAGTCTTAGTTCTTTACTAGGGATGAAAATTAGATTTTTACTCTCTTGGTCTACCTTGATCCAGACTTCAAAGTACAAGACCCATTGACTTTGACCGGATTTAGATCTTGATCCTGTCCGGATCCTGATGTTTTAAAAGGATAAATGCATGGATGTGGATCTATAGGATCCTACCCTAATCAGTCCAAATTTTTAAAATTAATATTAAAATAACATATATGTATATTAATTAATAAACATAATACAAAATTCTTAATTTTAACCTATCCAACTTTAATTTTTTTAGATTTACTTGTTTGGTTCTTTGTATTAATTTGTTTAATGAATGAAAATATCATATTGCTATTTAAAATTTTTTAAATAACAATTTATTTTTTTTAAACACGGACCCTCAAATAAGGCAACTAGGGGAAGGATATTTGTTCCAATTTTGTTTTTAGGGAATGTTTTTTCCAATTTAGACATTGGTCCTACCCACTTGTTTTGAAAGAAAGCATCTTAGGAACCATAATTTCACACCAAATCTAGAGACACTGGAAGGTAATTTCGATTTGAGTGGAGAGTTCATGTACAATTTTATAATATCCACCAGTCCAATTAAGCTACGTGGGGCTTATGCTACGGAAAACGAAAGGCCGACCTGGCATTTATTGACTCATTATTGAGGAAGAATTAGACCTAGCCATTCTTAGAATTTGATTCATCAAAAATTTAATTTAATTTGTCAAAAATTCAATTCGAATTTATTCTAAGTTGAATTGAATACGATTTAAAATTTCTATAATTTGTCAAATCAAAAAATTTAATTCGAATCAAATTTGTCTCAAATTTGTCCATATTTATAAAAGTCAAAAAATAATAGTGGTGAAATGAAAGGGGAAAAAAACAGGGGGAAATTGAATTTTAACCCCCGTTTCCCCCCTGAAATACTCTTTTCAAGTAGGGCCATGTTGGGCCCCACCATTGTTTGTTTGTAGTTTTTATTTTTAAATTTGTTATTAGACTCTATTAATATCTCATTTTATTCTGCAAAATTTACACTTTAAAATTTCAATTATGTACTTCTCTTATTAATAATTTAATTTATATAAATTATCTCAAAGTTTAATTATTAGCTATATTAATCATGTTGTTCACATAATTACTCACATTACTATCTAATCATATTATTTCAATTAAATAATAACTCTTCAACCCTAACCCTAACCTTAACTCATAGTTATAGATTCAAATAGAATAATTTTTTAAAAAAGATGAGAAAACTCTCTTAATAAATATTTAACACGAGCATATACTCAATAACTCAAATTTGAAACTTTTTGATTTCGGTTGATCTAAATGCTAATAGATAGTTACTCGAGCTGTTATTATTGTCTAGGTAAAGTTTCAAAAGAAATCGTGTTCAATTAAACAAGGTATTAAATACTAAAAATTAAAGAAATAATTCGAATTTAATTCGAATATGAAGATTCATAATTCGTATTTGATTTTTTCGTGAACGAATTAAATACGGTTTGAGGTTTTGATAAATTCAAATTTGAACTAATTCGATTCGAATTCGAACTATGGTCATGGAAGAATCGAGTCACTGTTATCTGATTTCTGCTCTAGGAAAAATTATACAATTTTTGCGTTTCCGAAAAGTCAAATGCCCTAGCCGCCAGGGCTCGTGGCTCTAAAATTGAAGGAGCAAGAAAACAAAACAACATCGATATTTTATAAAAATGATATAAATGCTCAACAAAAAATACCTAAATAATACAAACTTGTATTGGAATTAGTTTATGAAAATTAAATAACAAACCCATCTTTTATATTATCGTGCACTTTCTTACGGCACGTAAAAATTACACTCATTACGTGTCTTATTGAATTTATTCAATAAACTATATTCTTTTTTTGTTATGTAATCCTAACATGAATCATGATCAGATGTAAACCTAGTCATCGATTTTTCCATATTATTTTGCCACTTAGAATATTAATCCCTGAAACTCTACCTAGAACTAACGAGAGCTTCTATTAAATTCTATTTAACATGCGATATAGCTAAAAATCTTATTGTCTAAACTATGGACACATTATCTGTTGGAATCGCCTCCAATGATGACATAGGTAACTTAAATTTATCAGACAAATCGATTTTATGAGTATGTATATATCGAGTAATTTTGAAAAAAAATTACTAGGGGCAACGTCGGAACCTCGAATTCGACACTATTTAGGATGTAAATTTTATTATTAATAAAAATTTATCACAAAAATTTGGAAAAAAAGAGTCATTTTTTTAAAGTAAAAAAATGCAATTGAAAAAATGAGTCACTTTTTTTAAGGAAAAAAATGCAATTGGAAGCACACAATAAATAAGTTAATTATTTTTATCTCTGTTTAGCTATTTTTTGCATGTAGCTGTATAATTGCAATTGCATATTAATCTTAAACATATTGTAAAGTTAAAATCATTGTGCAAAACAAAATATTTAGTCGCGAGGAATGTCAAAATTAATAGGGGCATACTTAAAAATTATAAAATATGTTGTAGTGAAATTATAACTTGAGCGAAGACAAATATCTCATTCATTTTAAAATGGTTACGCTGAGTTTGCTATTCTAAGACATTTCTCATTTATTTTTCTGAATTTTTTATATTCAGAATTGTCAAATTTTATTTTTAATACTTGTGAAATAATTTTGATTAGTATAAATTTTTTTTTGTCTCGTATCCTCTAACAAAACCCTGGAGATTGGGTAAGATCGTGGGTCGTATTTTGACAATCAACGGAAGATTTTTCCGAGAACTCTCATATAAAATCCCCAGAAAATAAAATACTAAATAGTTGAACATTAATTCCCTTATTTTATTTGTCGGTCTGGGAACAATACAATAATTCCTTTTTGTAAGCAAACTATTCACGGAAACGAAAGTGTGACTCAGTTATAACGCGGTTTCTCAAAGCCCATCTCCACTCCACTCGAATTTTTTTTTAAAAAATAGGGCATGTTATTGTTTGACTTTTTAAAAGGAAAAGTCCACTTAAGTACCATGTGGTATCGTAAAAAATCAAGTCAATATTCTGTAGTTTAAAATGTATCAATTGAGTCAAACATATTCTAATTAAAATTAATTAGAGGCCCGGACAGCTACCCGAAACCTGCCCGGCCACGTGGACCAGACACATCAAATTTTTTGATGATGTGACGCCACGTGGACAAATTCCTCTTTCTCTTCTCTCTCTCCCCTCCTCCTCCTCCTTCTTCTTCTTCTTCTTCTTCTTCTTCTTCTTCTTCTTCGCAATATTCAGATCCCAAAATCAATTATTTTTCCAAGAACCAAATAAAAAATCCAACTTTCCCAGAAGAGGGATATGGGTACCTTTTTTATCTAAAAAGAAAAAGACCAACCTTTCACCTCCCTCGGCAATGACCCACTCGCGACGTCCTCCGGCCAGCTCATCGTTGGTACCGCGTCGTATACCGCCTAGGGTTTGTCATCACCCTCAAGGTCACCATCATGGCGATGAGAAGCTTGATAGCAAAACCCGGAGGCAGCCCCTAGGGTTCTTAGTGTATTCAATTAATTAGATATTTTGGCTAAAATTGATTAATTATGTGTTCTTATGTGAATTAATTTTCGATTCTCTGGATTAAGCATAGGTTGTCGATGGAGGTTGATTTTATTTTTGGGTGTGATGGGTTGAAGCATTTGTAATGGTTGGCTGGGTTCTTGGGACGACGAAGAAGAAGAAGAAGAGAGGGGAAGGAGGAGAGAGAGAGTGAGAGGAGAGAGGGGAAAGGAGAAAGACCGCCATATCATCAGATTTTGATGATGTGGCACGTTGAGTTGGCCGGGCAGATTTTGGAAAAGTCGGGCAGGCTTCGGGTAACTGCTCGGGCCTCTAATTGATTTTAATTGGAATAAGTTTGACTTAATTTATACGTTTTAAACTACAAAGTACTGACTTTATTTTTTGTAATACCACAGAGTACTTAAGTGAACTTTTTCTTTTTTTAATCAAATATGATGCGATTTCGTTTTTTTATAATCAAAATTCCACAAATTCACACCAGCATATAAGATCTAAAAAAAGTATAGATGTGGATATTTTTTGTTAAAAAAGAAAATATTTGGTAACATAATATTAAAATGATTTTTTTTTCCAAAACAAAAACCAATATTACCGACTTCTCTTTTCTTCAAAAAAAACTTCTCTTTTCTTCTCCCTCCTCCTAATAAAATTACAAACACAGAACTAAAAACAAACACAGAAGAAGCTCCCCAACCACGCGCTCTCTCTCTTCTTCCTCCTCTTTTCTCCATTTATTTTCTACTTAATATTAACTTTTATGAGATGATTAAATTCTGTTATCCAATTCCCAACACCAACTCAGCTCTAGCTTTCCCCTAAAAAAAAAACTCAGCTCTCTCTAGCTCAACCTCCACCTTGTTTGACCAGCGAGAAACGACGCCGTTCGTCGTCCTCCGTACAAGATGCTAGAACCTGGCCCCTCAAGGTTCCGCCTCCTCTTCTTCGTATCCTTGTTCAGCTATAGCTTCATCTCCTCCTGCCGGTCCTTAAACGACGAAGGTTAGTTTGCCTCTCTCTCTCTCTCTCTCTTCCGGTTTTTTTTTAATCTTCAAGGCTTCTGCTTTTAAACTACGATTTTTTGGTGGAATTATTAATAGGGAAGGCGTTGATCAAGTTGAGAGAGGGAGTGGTGAGAGATCCGTACGGTGCGTTGAGCGGCTGGCGGGAGGAAGCAGACGATCATTGCTCCTGGTTTGGTGTTGAGTGCTCCCCCGAGGGCAAACTCGTCATTCTGTGAGCTCTCTCTCTCTCTCTGATTTTTCTTTTTATTTTTTAAAATTCCGATTCATTTGGATTTTCTATTTTATTTTTATTGGATCTTTTAGGCGAGCAAGTCATGTTTGGCAGTTCTACAGATTAGTAAACTTATTTTCTTTTTCTTTTTTCCTTTTAATTTATTTGTAGCCGGAGCTTCAAATTAGCATTAAGTTGGCAGACAAAAAAAATCAAATATTAATTATAATTTACTCTCAATTATTTATCCATCAGAAAAAAAAACAGTAATTATCTTGTGAGAGTTGGTAGGTTACTTTACTTGCAGTTCTAAAGGTTGTTTTCTAATCTCATTTCGAATTAATTTTTCGGGTATTAGTGTGAGGTTGCAGTGGAATCTGATATAGTTCATACTGATCTGGATCCATTCTTTGTGCAGAGACTTGAGGGATCTTTGCTTAGAGGGAACACTCGCTCCAGAGATTGGGGACCTCGTTCACGTGAAGTCCATGTGAGTAGTTTGAGCACCATAGATTCCAGCCTTGTAATGGTTTGCTCTGTTCTTGTTTTTTCGACAGTTTACGAATACTCGGTTGCTCATTGCAGTTTATTGCGCAACAATTGTTTCACCGGAGAAGTTCCCGACGCGGTTGCAGAGTTGAAGGAGCTGGAAGTCCTTGATCTTGGATACAATAACTTCACCGGTCCACTTCCTCGTGAACTTGGCAGCAATCTCTCTTTGATCACCCTGTGGGTACATGCATTTGTTTTTCATTTTCGCTCATTGCTTTTTCAACGACCTGTGTTTTTGAAGATTAAGCTTCATTCTTGCCTGCATTTCAGTCTTATCGACAGCAATGTGCTTCTTGTCGTAACTCCGGAAATTCATCAGTCGAAGACACTCTCTGGATATCAAGTAGATGACTTGCAACTATCTAATTCAGCTAAAGGTTTAACCTGCGTTGAAAGATATGCAACATGGTAAGCCCCTACCGGGAAATTAGTCAAGATGTCTACTCTTCTCTCTGAATATATTTTATCCAAGTTTTTGTTGCATCCGTGCATCATCTGATGTTATCTCTTCCTCGCATTCTCTTGCAGGAATGTTGCTTTGACAGAGAATGCAGTTCCAAAACGACAGCTTCAATCCCAAAATCAGAGTAACCGAACATCTACTTATCTTAGAGGTCAGCCATCTCTGCCGCCACCTTCGTTGTCTCCCTCAAACACGTCTTCACCGTCTCCTGGCAATTCAAGCTCGACCAGTCCTTCTGTGAATGGTTCAAGTCCTTCCCCATCCTTCAATTCCAGAAGCTCGAAGAATCATACTGCAATAATTGCCGGTGTGGTGGGTGGCACTTCTTTTCTTCTAATTTCAGCTGTCATATATTTTTGTGCAACCAATAAGGCAACTGTCAGACCCTGGGCCACGGGAATAAGTGGACAGCTCCAGAAGGCCCTTATAACAGGTATTGTTGTTTAAGAGGACTTTTTATGCAATTATCAGTCCAAGTTCGGTTTTATTTCTTCGAATTCACCAGATTCATATTCGAGTTTCAGGTGTGCCTAAGCTGAAGAGGTCTGAGCTTCAAGCAAGCTGTGAAGACTTCAGTAATGTAATCGGTGCAACAGCAATTGGTACGCTGTACAAAGGGACTTTATCGAGTGGGGTGGAAATAGCTGTAGCCTCTGTTGACATTACATCTGCAAAGGATTGGTCTGCCAGTTTGGAAAATCAGTTTAGGACGAAGGTTGCTTTTCATACATAATGCATTCCATTATATATATTTATAGATTAATGGGATGATCTGACACTCGGCTGTGGTTGTTGTCTTTCAGATTGAGACCTTGTCCAAAGTGAACCACAAGAATTTTGTTAACCTTATAGGTTACTGCGAAGAGAATGAACCTTTCACGAGAATGCTGGTGTTTGAATACGCTCCAAACGGGACTCTCTTTGAGCATTTACACTGTGAGTTCTTTTAGTTGCTTATCAGTTGGACCTCTCTTTCATTTGTTTGATCTCTTTCTAGATCGCTTTAAGCTTCTCCGATTATTTCACTCTTCATGTTTACCTTTCAGTTGGAGTTTGTTTGTTCTTTTTCTGAGGTACAAATACCTGCATTTGCTGCCTTAGCTTGTTCTAAACATGTCATTGATTCGTACTTGCAGTTAAAGAATCGGAGCACTTGGACTGGCAAATGCGGTTGAGAATAGCCATGGGCATGACTTACTTCCTTGATCATATGCACCAGATGAACCCTCCAGTAGTCCACCCCAACCTGAACTCCACGTCTGTCTATCTCACAGAAGATTATGCAGCCAAAATATCGGACATGAGCTTTTCACGCGAGACAATTCCCACTGATATAGAATCATCCAAGGAAAATCTCGCAGAGGAGCAGTTGCCACGCCCGGAATCTAACGTCTATAGTTTTGGTGTACTGTTGGTTGAGATGATCACTGGAAGACTTCCTTACACACTGCATACCGACTCACTTGACGACTGGGCATCAGACTATTTGAGAGGCGACCAGCCTCTGAAGCAAATGGTGGATCCGACTCTCACCTTCTTCGAAGACGAGAAGCTGGAGAGAATAAGCGAACTGATTAGATCATGCGTGCACTCGGATCCGCGACAAAGGCCAGCCATGCGAGATGTCACCGCAATGTTACGAGACATAACTGCATTAACTCCTGATGCATCTATACCAAAGCTTTCTCCGCTCTGGTGGGCTGAGCTTGAAATAATGTCTCCTGATGCTGAGTAAAATATGAGAGTGCAGTGTACATATAAGCTATACAAGTGGAGTCTTTTTTTTTGGTCAATGGTTATATAGGCATAAAAAGCAAATGCCTGAAGTTTGCATCCCTAAAATGCCCCAGGTTTTGGTGTACATAATTGGAAGAGGGTGGGAAATCTTGTACGGTTTTTCTGTAATTTCCTTCCTCAAACCATTTTATTTTTGTATTTTCATATTTTGGCTTCTGCCTTTTCTTTTCTGTTTTGAAAATTGGCTTCTGCCTGATTTAGGTTTCCAAATGCCACACAAGTTCTACATGGATGAAACACTGAATAAAAAGGATTAGAGATGGTGTGTTTAGATGGATTGGGATTTCATTTAATTTTGAGCAATTTATTTATAATTCATCACACCGGTAAACGATAGGAAGAGAATTCACCAATTCATCGTATCCATAATTTTAACAAATACTTTGTCATTACTACTATTTATTTTTTTTTAAATTTTACACTTAGTACATCTTACCTGAATTTGAACCCAAAACTTTTAAGTTCTATGCACCTTCCATCAACTAAAATTTTAGTGGATAGTCAACATGTAATTTTCAAGGTAGGCAACTGCCGAAGGGAAACAAGGAGGAAGGAGGCCTAAAAGTCAACTATAGAGTTGGCTGTTAGCATCCTGAGGCCAAGACTTTTCAAAAATATTATCGTTTTTTGAATCCAAAATAATATTATTTAAGGGATGAGAATTTTTTTTTGAAATAATTTTAAGGGATGAGAATTCGATTAAGAACAAAAACAAAAATTTATTAAGTAAAAGAAATTTGACGACGTCAACTAAGGTGTCGAGCTCCGGTAGCTGTATCATAGCACAATCCATAATTTATATATATATTTTTTGAAAAAGTATATATATTTCACCGGTGAAAATAATATAAGTACATGAGAGCAATTGGTTACATAGGCTATAACCAAAGCGCAAAATACCTAGTAATGTTCTACTCTCACCCTCATGCTGTTAGGCATGAGTTGCAGCCACTGGCCTCATTAAAAAATCTCATAGTGAGAAAATTCTTTTGGGAAAAACTCACAACGGAAAAAAAGAGCGCCATCGATAGCATTGCAAGCCCTCTCCAAATACAAATGATAACGAACAGAGCAAGCCCGCCCATGAGACCAGGCTCACACATCTACCGACCTTCCTCTGGCAAGAAGAGCGAGAAGAGCATCCTGGTTATTGACATCCAAGAGCAAGCCAGCCCAATAACACTACTCCGAGAAAGCACGAGTAATAGAATGCAGCAGGTAACCAAGATCCACATTTTTGTTGTGAAAGATAATGCCATTTCTATGAATCCAAATCCCCTAACAAATGGCAGCAAATAACACATACCAAGCCTTCTTCAGGAAATTCCCACAGAATATTGGCCCAATTTCCATTTCTATGAATCCAAATCCCACAACAAATGGCAAACAACACATACCAAGTCTTCTTCAGGAAATTCCCACAGAATATTGGCCCAATTTTCACACAAAATTAGAATATTATTGGGTCAACGAATATTAATAACTTATAATAATTTATATTGATTCAATATAAATCGTAATTACAATTTATATTCCTATATCAATTCTTCTTCATGGAATTAAAATTTCCCGGACTTTCTTGTGTCAAAATAAAAGATGATTGATTTCGGTTATTGGGTCTTAGGTTTAGTTGTTAATGGACTTTTTTTGAGAGATATATATTTTTTCGGGTTTGAACCTCAACTTTTTATAACTTGTTAGGCTGTAGTCTCTTTGAAGTTATTAATGGACTTCGACTTCTTTTAACCAATTCGTATTAAGCAACAAGTTTAGGATATAACTTTCAAGGAAGCCATTTTTAACACTTGGCTACCAAAGGAATTTATAACCCAAATTTCTGTATTTAGATCAATAGTGTAATTCTAAATTAACTAAAAATGTTGAGATAAGTCATTATAAATACTAATAAGTAGTTTTGTCATATTTCAAGTTCCATATAGGCTCTAGCTTAAATATGAATAATTCCCTAATAGTGTCTGAATATGCGATTTCTAAAAATAATAATTATGTATATGAAAATATAAATACATAATGAAACAACATAAACTAAATACTTAATACTAATGGGCTAAAGAAGCACAAGGCCCAATAACTGGTAGAATTAGGCTGCATTTACTACGTCTTGTGGATCGGACTAGAGATACAGAGCATACCTATTTGTTCTAGCTATCCTGTCTTGTGTTTGGTAAATTCAGTATATGACTGAATATTTATTCCAGTTCTCTGTTTGGCACGTGTAACATTTCAGTCAAAATTTTGTTAAAGATAAAATTATCCTTCATAACAACAAAAGAGAATATTCATTAATTCGAGTAAAATTGATCACCGCACTTACATTGAAAATGACTGTACCATAAAAACAAAATTTTTGCATAAAAAAATTAATATCAAAACTAAATCCTTCAAAAAAATGCTTACAAATTGGATCATTGCAGTTACATTACAAATACTTTTAATATATCATCACATATTGAGAACTCTTGGTTCATGTACAGTGTACAATAGAGCTGTGTGTTGAATTCTATTATACGAATGTCTCATTAAAATACTATCATGGTAAATATGTATGTATTAATCAAATAATTAACTATTTTATATCTTTATATGTATTTGTATCCAAAATATAATGTTTAGAAAATTTAAATGAGTATACAAATATTGAAATATTTGAATTCGAATTAAAAATATTTGTATCTGAAACCCGAAAATTATATATTAGAGAAAATAATTAGTCTTAATTGGGTTAAACTTGGTGAAAAAATAAAAAAGAAAAGAGTTTAGGGTAATATAGTAAAAATATATCACAAAAGATTTATGTCTGTCCCATGGAAAAAAATAGGACACGAAATTGGGGACGGGCTAAGACAAACTTTCAATTTTGTCCCGTCCATTTCCTGCGCCAAACATAGGCCTGAACAAAAATACTTGTCCAATCTTGTGAAATTCTCTTCCACTCTCTGGACTTTCTCTCACTAGCTGTGCTCTCTCTTTCCTTCTTTGTACTTCTCCCTTTCCTTCCCTGAACAAATCTCTTACATCTCCCCTGAATCATCTCTACCACTCAATCTTCAAGTTCCCTTTCTTTTCTCTTTGCCTACTATAACATGGAGAAGGAAGGTCCGGACAATCCTAATAATATTGACGAGTTGATAAAGCAGACCGAAGATCTCTGTTTCGGTCTGGCTCTTTCTTTTGATTCAAGTCCTGCACTCAACTCCTTCGTCCAGGATCTTGTGCTTATTGGCAAGCTCTTGGTTGATCGGCCACACAAAATCCATGTGGTAAGTGCAAGTGTGTTAAAATCTTGGTCAATTAAAGAAGCTGAAGTCGAGATTGTAGAGCTAGAGCCCAATCTCGATTCCTTCTCTTTCCACAGCCCCACCACTAGGAAAAGGATTTTAAAAGCAAATCCGTGGTGCATTAACGATCACCTTCTTATTCTCAAGGAATGGAACCCGGATCTCCACTGGTCGGAAGTCGCATTCACCTCTTCTGTATTTTGGGTCCAAGTCCATGGACTTTCCCCTAATCTTATTTCCAAGCAAACAACTACCACAATTGGAGGCCAATTTCTGAGGCTGGTTGAAACTGATGATTCAAACTTCTCCAGTTCCTCGGTTGATGGAGTGATCAGAATCAAAGTTGAGCATCATCTTGAGAGCCCTCTCAAGAATGGTTTCATCCTCAAGAGGGGAAATCTTCCCGACAGGAAGATTAAATTCATATACGAAAGATTACCCGATTTTTGTTATTATTGTGGAATCATAGGGCATACAAGCAAATTGTGTTTCAAGGCAGACTGTGGTGATGGCTCATTACAAAGCTTGGCTATTAATAAGCTCCCTTATGGAACCTGGCTTCGTGTTGATGGCCCTCTTACAAAGACATCCCCTTGATATCACTCTCCTCCCGTGAGACCCCACAAGCAACTTAACTCACCCACTTCTAGGGTCCCATCTTCCTCTTCTCCGGCGCCAACTAAGGGTCATACCCATGCCCTTGAAGCCAGTTCGAGCAAGGTTATACTAGAGAAATGCCTTAATTCAGCTTCAAAATCTTCCTCTGCTTCTGGGATCTCAAAGAACATGGGAGATGGTGAGATGGCTTTTCCTGTCTCTCCGAAAAATGATGCAGTGAAGAACGACGGTACTCCAGCTTCATCCAGTCCGGACCTAACTCTGGACGCCAGTGGAATCCACCTTGTAGAAGTTCCTGTAGCAGATGGCCCTTCTGTCATCACGTCTGCAGAAACTTGAAAAACAGTAAAGTGGGTAACGGCTACTACCACATCATCAAAAATTTTAAAGACGAAGATTATCAATTGTAGACACATCAGCAACGATGATTATCAATCTTAATGGCCCAAAATCCTCCTCGATGGCCCAAAATCTTAACAATTCTATAATCACTAGGACATCGCAAACCCTAATCCATCCTCCTACCCCAATACAACCTCTTGATGCTCGAAAGAGGAAATTAGGAGAGGGATCATCTTCCTCCAGTCCTAAAGTAACTAACATCCCTCACAGTTTCAAGAAGAAGGGAATTCTGGTAGATGACTCAGAGGTTCTCACTGGGATTTTCCCGTTAGAAGGAGACGCTCACAAGGTGCTTGATGAAAGGTTGCTTTCCCTTCTTGACAAAGGGAAGGCTCCACTGGTGATAAAAAATAAGAAAAAGCAAGGGAATAGGGTGCGTGGCACGTTCCGGAGGAGCACTGGCCGCGGAAGAGGCAAACAAACCCTCTCTCTTGATGTTAATATCCATGATATCTTAAAAATGTCATGGGTGGCAGACCCTATGCCACCCAAAGAGGTGTGACCTTCTTGGCTTAGAACTGTTAAGGCTTTGGCCAGGACTTGACAGTTTGGGACCTTCGAGGGCTCATTCAGAAACATCGGCCCCTGGTAGTTTTTCTTATGGAAACTAAACAGGAAAGAAAAGTACTGGAAAAGATGCGGATTAAAATGCAGTACATAAATGGCTTCTATGTTGATCGAGTTGGTTTAAGTGGAGGTCTATCTCTATGGTGGAATTCTAAGATTGATTTGAGAGTTAAAAATAGTTGTGCTAATTATATTGATACTATTTGCTATATCAAGTCATCTGGGAATTTTTGGAGTACTATTTTTGTCTATGGCGAGCCATCTGGTGCTCTTAAGGATAGATTCCGGGATTCAATGTTTGCCTTACATGGTAATTCCAGCTTCCTCCCTGTTATATTGGTGATATGAATGCTCTCTTGGACCCTGACGATAAAAGAAGTGCTTTGCCTGCTACGTGGTCTCAGTTGAAACATCTTCAGACCTTCATGGATAAATGTTGCCTTTTGGACTTAGGTTTTAAGGGTGGGAAGTTTACCTGGTGCAACAATCAGCAGAGTAATGATAGAATCTGGGAAAGACTTGATAGATCCCTGATTAATTTTGAATGGCAGGACCTCTTTCCCCACGCTCAATTGATCAATGGAGAGATACACGGTTCTGACCACACGTATGTTCTCCTCAACTTACAAGTCCAGACGGGAAAGAGGAAGCATATTTTCCGATTCGAAGAATGGTGGTCGAAGGAAAATGAATGTAAGGATGTGATTCAGTCCAGTTTGAGACAAACTAATGAGATTGTCAAGCTAAAGGCTGATGATGGTTCTTGGGTCGATGACCAGACTGGTATTAGAACCAACATCCAAGATTACTTCAGAAGGATGTACTCCGCAGAACAAAATAGCAATGGTGGCGATATCTTAAGCTGCATCCCTCATGTTTTCACCTCCGAGATGGCTACCAGTATTACTAAACAGATCTCTGCAGAAGAAATTAAAGATGCAGCTTTTCAAATGGGAGGGTCTAAAAGTCCAGGACCTGATAGATTACCAGGTTTATTCTACCATTCTTACTGGCATGTTATAGGTAGTGAGCTTACTAACATGATTTTGAACTAGTATTATGCTAAATCTGTTCCTGAATGCATGAATAAGACTTATATTACTTTGATTCCCAAAACTGATGTCCCTGAATCTATTTCTCAATTCAGACCTATTAGTCTATGCAATTTCGCCTACAAGATTTACTCTAAAGTGCTAGCTAATAGGATTAAGCCTTGGATGGATTCTATTATTTCTCGATCTCAAAACACTTTCATCAAAGGTAGGTCAATTCAGGACAATATTTTGATTGCAAATGAGGTTTTCCACTTTCTCAGGGTTGGAAAACAGAGGAATCAAGGGTATATGGCTATCAAGATTGACTTAAAAAAGGCTTACGACATGGTGAGCTGGAAGTACTTAGAGCAAGTCATGACCACTCTTGGCTTCCCGTTGAAATGGATCAGATACACCTTAAGCTGCATTTCCAGCGTCTCATACTCTGTGATGGTTAACGGGTCTCCTCTGGATTTTTTCCACCCCACACGGGGGATTAGACAGGGAGACCCTCTTTCCTCATCCCTTTTCTTATTGATTGCTGACTCTTTTATGCATTATATTAACTGGCATCAGTCTATTGGGATGATTAGAGGTATGAGAATTAAAAGAAGTAGTCTTGTTTTAACTTGCATCATGTTTGCGGATGATACTCTCTTAGTTGGCGAAGCAAACCTGCTCGAAGCTCATTCGATTAAGCTTGTCCTGCATAATTTTGTTAGTATGTCTGGTGAGCACATTAATTACAGCAAATCTAGCATTAGATTTAGCTCTAACTTAGACCAGAACACTACTAATGCCATTTTAAACATCCTTGGTATGTCCTCTATGTCTGATCATGAAAAATATATAGGATTGCCCTCTTTTTGGGGTAGATCTAAGAGGAATGCCATCAGTTACATCTATAATGCAATGTGGTCCCGCTCCCAGACTTGAATGAATAAAATGCTTTCTATTGCGGGTCGTGAAGTCATGGTCAAATCTGTCCTTTCCTTTATACCTACATACTCTATGCAAAGTATTATGTTTCCCAAATCTGTGTGTAGGAAATTGGACAGCCTTCTGTCAAATTATTGGTAGTCTGGCGATGTGGATTCTAGGAAGATCCACTGGGTTAAATGGGAGAAAGTGACTTCTTCAAAACAGAATGGTGGTATAGGCTTTAGAAATATAGAATAATTCAATCTTTCTCTCTTGGCCAAACAAGCTTGGAGAATGCTCAATGATCAGAACTCTTTATGTTTTCAACTTCTCAAAAGTATTTATTTTTCCAACTCTACTTTCTTGAATGCTGCCAAAGGTGCTAAGCCTTCTTGGACCTGGACTAGCATTGTTCAGGGCTTAGAAATGCTCAAGCCAAACCTGCTTTGGAGAGTTGCTGATGGAAAGGACATCAACATATGGGAAGATGCTTGGCTCTTTGATTTGCCTAGTCATAAGATTCAATCTATTAAACCAGAAGCTACTGCTCCTGATCTTGTCTCTGACCTTTTGCAAGACGACCTTGATTATTGGGATAATAATATGCTTCAAAACTTGTTCTCCGAGCAAGAAATTACAGTTATCAAGAGAATAAAATCTAAGAGGAACTTAAGCTCTGATAAGATCATCTGGACTGGGGCAAAAACAGGGAAGTTCTCTGTAAAAGCTGGTTACATATTTTTAAGGAATTCAGTTGAGCAAAATGGTCATATTTCTGGTCCCTTTTGAAAAAAAAGGAATCTTGATGTCTTTCCTAAAGTTAAAATATTTTTATGGAAGGCTGGCCATAATTCTTTATCTACTGCTGCAAACTTGGTTAGAATATGCATTATAGATGACACTAGTTGCAGCATTTGCTATGCAAAAAGGGAGGATGTTTTCCATGCTTTATTCTTGTGTCCTCATTCTAGAGGGACCTTGTTTCTCTCACCTTTTGGTTACATGCCTGCAAACGATAGTGACCAATTTAATTTTCAATCTTGGTTTCTTAATTTCATGGATAAGATGGCTGAGATGGAACAATCTGAGTTGATTAACCAAGTTGCCTTCCTTTGCTGGCAGGTCTGGCTAAGACTAAATGAATATTTATTCAAAGGAACAAAGCCAGATCCTTGCCGTACATGGAGAGCTGCAAACACCAAGTACCAGGAATTTACAAATTGGCGTAATCCAGATGTCCCTACGAGAATATCTACTGCCAATACTTGGCGTCCTCCCGACCACGGAGCCCTAAAGCTCAACACCGATGCATCTTGGGTTGATCATTTATCTCCTTCAGGCCTTGCTGTAGTGATTCGTGATCATACTGGATGCTTGGTGAAGATTAAACTTACCTCCGCGAAGGCTTCAACAACTCTAGAAGCTGAGTTACTGGCAATCAAAGCTGCTGCAATCTACACCAAGCAGCATCTCCTCTTTTCCAATTCCATTGTGGAATTAGATTGCCTGTGAACTTCATCAATTATACCTCAAATGATTGGAATCATGAACTTTTGGCTATGGAGATTCAGTCCATCTTTTTGAGTTTATCCAAGTGTAAACTTTTGTATTCGCCTCGGCAAACTAATCGTGTAGCGGATTGGCTTGCTAAATTGGCTAGATTAGGTCCTTTCGAGGAGGAGGATCTTTTCTTGTCTCCTCCTACCGAACTACTTGACTTTATCTTGTATGATTTTCATATTTAATACAAGTCCTATCTTTTTCCTTCAAAAAAAATCTAATAGTTGAAATCTACCGGCGAATTAATTCATTTTGATACTATATCCAGATTTTATGCGAGATTTATAAGAAGCAAAAAGTTTCAAAGAGAAATTCAGTTTTATTTTTATTTTCGGGAAACTCATTCAGTTCCTTACTATGCATTTCGAATAATTAAACAGTTGCTCCTTATCTTAACCAAATCATGATGTTAATCACGGACATCCGAGATTTAATTTTTTTTACAGTGGATTGGATTGTTAAGGGATTAGAATTTGTGGTTGTGTGGGTGCAAAATCCACCTCTGTGTGATCCACTACTTATGAACTGATAACGAAAAAATTTCGGACAGTCAAAATTGAATAAATTCTAAGAAATAGAAAACAAGACTCGGTCATAAATCTAAAAATTGTTCTTGATCTAAGATGTGTGATGTATATGCCATTCCAAAATAATCTAATAATTCGTTTAATGACAGTTATATTTTTCGAAATTCCAAACAATGGATGCGGCAGGTTGGAACTTGCAAAGTCTTTCATATTCTATTTTGATCCAGAAAAAAGAAAATAAAGAAAACTAGATAAAATTAAATTGACGAAACAGATTTATTTTGGAACCGAAAATGGATGGAACTATTTATGGCTGGCACGATACACCCAAAATCTGAATCAATTGAAACTCCATTGACAACCCTTTAACGATTAGACTACCAGTAATCGAAGTCTTCATGGATCTCACGTTCTACAGGCAATCATTTTCTAATAATATAATACGAGTGGCTTTCACGTAAACACAAATAATGACCATCAACAATTATTCAATTCACTAATTCAAAACTCAAATTCAAGACGTGTAATAAAATTTTAAATAATTGATGTGGAGCAATCATGTGTTGCTGGGGCAAAGTAATATGGGCTTTTTAGAAATAATTGCCAATTGAAGTGAATTATTCATTCCATACTACACTTTTTTCTCACCAAATTTTATTGTGGTTAAATTTATCAAGTGTGGGAGTCCTAAACTCGCAAAAATAATAATTCAAAACTAAGTAAGTTATAAATATTACTATTAATAAACTCTAATTATCTAAAAAAATCATGTGTCTTGCTGCCAACTTAGTAGTACCCACGTCAATAAACATGGAAAACACCGGATTTGCCACTTAGTATCACATACCAATGACTATAAATTCCTATGCAAATTTCATCAGAGAGCCAACAATAAGGTCACAAATCCACTAAGTTAACAAATCAACAAGTTCCTCCTTGACCAAAAGCCAAAACTACACAATGGCAAGCAACAAGCTTGCAATAGCCATCTGCTCCATATTACTTGTCCCATTAGCCTTCCAATTGGGAGCTTCCCATGAAGAAGACAACAACAAAGGAAAGGTTGAGAAGAAGGTTGAAGTAGTTATTGAGGGAGTGGTGTACTGCCAGAGCTGTGACAACTTTGGTACATGGTCCTTAACAGCTGCTAAGCCTATTGCTTCAGCCAAAGTCAGTGTCATCTGCAAGAGCTACAAGAACCAAGTGAGCTTCTACAAGGTGTACGAGACCGATGCGAACGGCTACTTCTACGCACCACTTGATGGCTTCAAGATGGGCAACAAGTTGTTGGAACATCCCCTCCAGGCTTGCCATGTCAAGCCTCTGTCCTCTCCTCTTGCTCACTGCAGCCTTCTCTCCAATGTCAACAATGGAATGTATGGAGCTGGTCTTACCTACAAGAAGGTCCTTCGAGGGACTCGGTACGAGGCTGTCGTCTACTCTGCTGGGCCCCTCGCGTTCCGCCCCAACGAATGCCCTCATGAATGAAACTCTCCCCTATAACGCTAGTCACTCACTCATTGAAGCCCGTCCTCCTTTCGCCCGAACGAATTTTGATTTATTGGGCCTTCTCCTGGGCCTTAAGGCCCAAAGTTCGAGAACTTTAATGGGCTTCGATAGTCCCATGTGAGAAATTACAAATAACTACTAAGAGATTGTCGAAGCTTGTGATTTTCCCCACTCTCTTTTTTGTATTTCAATTCTTGCAGACAATTTGTTTTAGGTGTCTCTCGTTTTATTGATTTGAGTGTTGATAGGACTTTCTTTTGGTTTTGTTTTTTTTTAAATTATAAATTATATTGGTTTACTGTGATTCAGAAAAAAACAAAATTGAATACTAGGCAAAAATGGATTTTATTGGAGTGGTCTTCATCCACCGACTACTGAATCATCCAACTGAGTACTTTATAAAAGAAAATTAAGAGAATTATTATCAGCATTTTATTGGAGTGGTCTTCATCCAACACAATTGAAAGACCAAATTCACCGATTCGACCATAAATACCTTCATATTTTGTTAAATAGGGTTTGTAAGTTGAGAAACTTACTTCTCGTGTTTTAATTTCGTATGTAAATTTAGGAACTCTAGTTTGAGCGAAAGTAATAAATATGACCCGTTTTTTTCCCCGAACCCGAAACCACTTCGCTTCCTCCACTCCAAATCCCACTTCCTCCACTCTCTACCCACCCTAGCCCCGTTCAATGGCCAAGACCGGCGACGAAGTTGACCGCCGAAACGGCGCCGAAGAGCCCGAAGACGACCCCGAAATCTACGAGGACGATGATGACGAGGACGACGAGGAGGACGAAGACGAAGACGAAGACGAGCCGGAGTCGCCGAGGAATCCCCGGCTCGAGCGGGCGAAGATAGAGGGCCTCTTCCGGAAAATGCAGGCCGAGCCGGTCCCGGTCCGAGTCCACGACGTCATCGTGAAGGGGAACGCGAAGACCAAGGACTACATAATCGAGGCCGAGACGGCGCCTCTCAGGGACGCCGCCACGATGCAGGAGCTTCTAGAAGCTTCCAAGGCGGTTAACCTCCGGCTTCAGTCCCTCGACATCTTCGAATCCGTGAAGATCACCCTCGACAAGGGCCCGCCCGAGCTCCCCGGCACCGCCAACGTCCTCGTCGACGTTGTCGAGATCGGCAACCCCCTCTCCGCCGAGATCGGTGGCTACACTAAGGGCGAGGTATGTAAATTACCAGAATGCCACTGAGGTGGAATTGAGGTGCAATGTGTGATTTTGATTACTAAAATTTGTTAGATGGAGTGTTGGTGGTGTAGGCTAGGTCTTCGACGGTGGAAGCCACGCTCAAGTACAAGAACATTTTCGGGCATGGAGATCTGTGGGACGGGTCCCTGGCTTATGGCTGTGACCACGTGGCAGAGGTGAGCGCCGGAGTCTACGTGCCTGCTAGATTTAGAAGGGTTCTCAGTCCCTTGACTGCTCGAGTATACCTGTTGTCGCAAGACTGGCTAAAGTTCTCTTCCTTCAAAGAGCGGACTTTTGGAGTCTCTATTGGGTTGCTTTCGACGAGGTACCATGAGCTAGGGTACAACCTGGGTTGGCGGGTATTGACGGATCCATCACAAATGGCATCCCAGTCGATTAGGAGGCAGCTTGGGTACGGATTGCTTTCAACTTTGAAATACACTTTTAAGGTTGACAGAAGGAATTCAAGTTCAAGACCTACTCGTGGATACTCTTTTGTCTCTACCACTCAAGTAGGCGGCATTGCGCCCGATAGTAGGAGCTTGCGCTTCTTGCGACAGGTTTGATGCTCATCTTTTACTGAATGGGTTCTTTACGCACTGGCTTATGAGGTTGAGGTAGTAATGGTTGTTTAACTTTAGGACGGCATCACAAGTTCACAACCATACGGAAAGCTATCCGAAGCTTTTGCTGACCTGGATAATTTTTTTCCCAGCTGTTTGTATCACTAGGTATCCTTGACATTTGTGTTGCAACTTTATTGAATAACTTGATTAACTTTTCCATAATCCCATCTGTTGTTGTACAACAGCCATTTGTCTCAAGAAGTGAATTCAGATATTTGCTGCTTCTTCGGTCATACATAAGTTGGTCATCTTTTCTCCTGTTCTTCCTCATGACAAATTTAGCTGCTCTATTATGTGCATGATCTTTCCCTGTTGAATGTGGGATTTGGAATATGAGGAGAGTCCATGATGTGAGCAAGCCTAAGGACGCACCTACTATCAAGCTTGTAGACTCGCAGCAAGTTCAAGTTCCAATTGGGCCAATGACAAGAGCACGAGCTAGGAAGTTGCAATCTGATTTCAATGGACTAATGCAAGAAGTTTGGGCTCAAGTTGGTGCGTACAAGTGCAAGGACGTGCATGAGGCACATGCAAAGCCCATGCACGTGATAGAGGCTATTTTGGAAGCTTAATATGCACACCAACTTCTGGATGCATGCGCACATGGAGAATCAGCAAGAATCAACCTATTTAGGCCATGCATCTTCTTGTTAGGACGTGCAATTAATTGTTATTCTATTAGATATTATTTGTTTAGATTATTTCCTATTTTAGTTGAATAATTCGGCCAGAATCTCCTTAGAATAGGAAAGAGAGTTTTGGCCAGCCTTTGAACTCCTTTTTAGGAGTTAGCTTGTTTAGGAATACTTTGGTACTTTGGGAGCCTATATAAAGAGGACTCCTAGCAATAAAAACGTACACAACAATTCAGAATTACATAGCTTTGGCTAATTGAGAGTTTAGATACTCGTTTGTTCTTGCTTAGGCTGGTGAGTCGTCTTGGCTAGAATTTATCTTTCACTTATCAAGCGGACCATCCATCCTCGCTTGTGGCGTGATTCGACCTTAGGTCAAGGTTCAGAAGTTCTTGTTGCGGGTTAAGGTTCAATTTCGTGCCTTAGTTCGAGTGAGTTCTTGTGAGTTGTGATCTGTTCCATTCTAAAGTAACAAACGGTCCGAGTTGTGAATCTTTTCCGCATAGATTCATATCAGTTGGTATCAGAGCTTAGCTTGTTACTTTAGTTCACTATCCTTGTTATTTTTGTTCTTGTTGGTTCGTTTAGTTGCTCGTTATTTTTGTTCTTATTGGTTCGTTTTTTTTTCTCTTCGCTGTTTGAAAAGAGAGGGAAACAAACGAGTGAAGCAAGAAAAGAAAAGAAAAGAAAGAAAAAAAAAAAAAGAAAAGAAAAGAAAGAAAAAAAAAAAGAAAAGAAAAGAAAAGAAACGAAAAAGGAAAGAAAAGAAAAAGTGCGTGAAGCCTAAAGAGGAAGCAAAGGCCGCAAGCAAGTCTAAAGAGGAAGCAAGGCCGCAAGCAAGTCTAAAGAGGAAGCAAGGCCGCAAGCAAGCTTAAAGAGGAAACAAAATCAAAAAGGAAGCGAGCAAGACTAAAGGAAAGACCCAAGAAGAACTTTAACATTCTGGTTGTTAAAGCGTGAAGCTCAAGCAAGGCCGTTCTAGCCTTAGTAAGAACATACAAGTATCACGAGAGGAAAAAGGCAAGAGTGTGCGAGTACCTTAGAGAGAAAAGCCAAATATTTGAGTGCAAACACGAGTGAACTTGAGTGCACCTTACATTGAGAGTATACACGTAAGGGAGTGAGCTTGTGAGGCCATATTTTTTTTTATTACTAACCAATTTTTCTTGCAGCAAACATGTCACATGAAGGTCAAACCATGGGAAACATAGACCTTAAGTTATTAGTGGATGCATTGGCCGGGAAGCTCGAGCAGATGGTGCAAGCTCAGATGGAGCCTTTGCAACTACGCGTGGATGCCGTGGAGAATTCTCGTGACATCCCCCCAACGCGAGGCGAACTCCAAAGGCGTAGGAGAGGAGTACCTATTGGAGAGTCAAGCGGAGCTGATTCTGAATCGGAAGAAGGCGTAGGCTCAACAAGGAGTCTTAGGAGAGCAAGAACAAGCCGTCCACCTAGGGAGGCGAGGCCAAAGAGAGACGACAACATAGGGAGTATCAAACTGAAGATACCTTCCTTTGCCGGTCGTTCTGACCCGGAGGCGTACTTAGAGTGGGAGAAGAAGATTGAGTTCGTGTTTGATTGCCACAATAGCTCCGAAGAAAAGAAGGTAAAACTTGCCATCACCGAATTTACTGATTATGCTATAACTTGGTGGGATCAACTTGTGACAAGCAGGAGGAGAAATAGAGAACGCCCTATAGCTACTTGGGAAGACATGAAAGTAGTGATGAGGAAGAGATTTGTTCCAAGTCATTACTATAGAGAGCTGTATAAGAAGTTACAAGGAATGAGGCAAGGAAATTTGAGTGTGGAGGAGTATTTCAAACAGATGGAGATGGCCATGATAAGAGCTGATATAGATGAAGATAGAGAAGTTACAATGGCAAGGTTCTTGAATGGACTCAATCCTGAAATTCAAGACAAAGTTGAGTTGCAACACTATGTGGAGTTGGAGGACATGGTGCATATGGCAATGAAAATTGAGAAGCAACTCAAGAGAGGAGAGGGGAGAACAAGAGCTACATCGAATTCTACTTGGAAGCCAAACTACCAAAAGAAGTTTGACAAGCCACAAGCAGCCAAAGTAGAGCATAAACCCGAGAGTTCTCAAGCTAATTCTCAAAGGAAAGTGGAAGTCACTCCAGCTAGGAACCGTGACATCAAGTGCTTTAAGTGTCAAGGAAGGGGGCACATCTCAAGTCAATGTCCTAACAGGCAAGCAATGGTGATCAAGGAAGGTGGAGAGATTGAAACTGAAGAAGAGGATTCGGAGCATGAAAGCATGCCTTCTTTGGAGGACGTATCCGAGGAAGAGTACCAAGCTGCTGAGAGGCTTACTCTTGTGTCTAGAAGAGCATTGAATGTGCAAGTGAAAGAAGAAGATAATGTGGCTCAAAGAGAAAATATTTTTCACACAAGGTGCTATGTTAAAGACAAGGTGTGTAGTGTCATCATAGATGGAGGAAGTTGTGCTAATGTTGCAAGCACGACTATGGTGGAGAAGTTAGGGTTACTCACGGGAAAACACCCTAAGCCTTACAAACTACAATGGCTGAATGATAGTGGAGAAGTACGAGTGATGAAGCAAGTATTGGTAGCATTCCGCATTGGCAACTATGAGGATGAAGTGTTGTGTGATGTTGTACCAATGCAAGCTGGTCACCTATTGTTAGGAAGGCCGTGGCAGTTTGATAGGAAAGTGCATCATGATGGCTACACCAATAAGTATTCATTTATACTTAAGAAGAGAGTAATCACCTTGGCACCCTTGTCACCATCACAAGTTTGTGAAGATCAACGTCAGTTGCAAAAAGAAAGTGATGAGCAAAGGGAGCGTGATAAAAAGAAAAAGAATGAGAGGAGAGAAGAAGCCGAAAAAAAGATAAGAAAAACGGCCAATGGAGAGGAAAAGATTGAGAAAACAAAAGAAGCCGGAAAAACAGAAATTAAAACGGCCAAAGAGAGAAAAACCGAGAGTTGGAAAAAGAGTTACTATGTGGGAACAAGTGATATTAAGCAAGCATGCTTTGAAAAGAAGCCTATGATCTTACTTCGGTATAGGGAGGCGCTTTTAAACACTAACGAGCTTGAACCACATGTACCTAGTACGGTTGTGTCTCTTTTGCAGGATTACAAGGATGTCTTTCCCGACGAGCTTCCACCTGGTTTGCCACCTATTCGTGGGATTGAACATCAAATAGACTTGGTTCCGGGAGCTGCCATACCTAACCGTCCCGCATATAGAAGCAATCCTGAAGAAACAAAGGAGCTTGAGAAGCAAGTCAACGAGCTATTGGAGAAAGGGTACGTGAGAGAGAGCATGAGTCCATGTGCTGTTCCAGTCCTACTTGTGCCCAAGAAGGATAAAACATGGAGAATGTGTGTTGATTGCCGAGCAGTCAACAACATAACGGTAAAATATCGTCACCCTATCCCTCGTTTAGATGACATGTTAGATGAGTTGCATGGTTCTTGCATGTTTTCTAAGATTGATTTGAAGAGTGGTTATCATCAAATTAGGATGAAAGAAGGAGATGAGTGGAAAACTGCTTTTAAAACAAAGTATGGGTTGTATGAGTGGATGGTCATGCCATTCGGTTTGTCCAACGCACCTAGCACGTTTATGCGACTCATGAATCATGTTCTACGTCCATTCATTGGTAAATTTGTGGTTGTTTACTTTGATGATATACTCATTTATAGCAAGAGCATGGAGGATCATCTAGAACATTTGAAATCTGTCTTAGATGCACTTAGAGAAGAAAAATTGTTTGCTAACTTGAAGAAGTGCACCTTTTGTACGGATAAACTTGTATTCTTGGGTTTTGTTGTTGGAGCTAACGGAATACAGGTTGATGATGAAAAGATCCGAGCTATCCGTGAATGGCCAAGCCCTACAAGTGTTGCTAATGTTAGGAGCTTTCATGGACTAGCTAGCTTTTATAGGAGATTTGTGAAGGACTTTAGTAGCATAGCCGCACCCATAACTGAAGTCATCAAGAAGAACGTAGGCTTTACTTGGGGAGAAGCTCAAGAGAAGGCTTTCCAACTACTAAAAGAGAAGTTGACTAATGCACCCTTGTTAGCTTTGCCTAATTTCACTAAGACTTTTGAAATAGAGTGTGATGCTTCTGGTGTAGGAATTGGAGCTGTCCTTATGCAAGAAGGAAGACCTATTGCATACTTTAGTGAGAAACTAAGTGGTGCAACCTTGAATTACCCGACCTATGACAAGGAGTTGTACGCACTAGTTCGAGCATTGGAGACATGGCAACATTACTTGTGGCCCAAGGAGTTCGTGATTCACACTAATCATGAGTCACTCAAGCACTTAAAGGGGCAACACAAGCTGAACAAGAGGCATGCACGATGGGTGGAATTCATTGAGACATTTCCTTATGTCATTCGCTACAAGCAAGGTAAGGAAAATGTAGTAGCTGATGCACTATCACGGAGGTACGCCTTGATCTCAACTCTTGATGCTAAACTACTTGGTTTTGAACACATTAAAGAGATGTATGTTGATGATGTTGATTTTGGCGAGTTGTTTAGATCAACTGAAAGAAGTGCATTTGGTAAGTTCTTTCGTAATGAAGGTTACCTCTTTCGTGAAAACAAACTTTGTGTGCCTAATTGTTCGATGCGAGAATTACTAATCCAGGAGGCACATGGAGGTGGCTTAATGGGGCATTTTGGAATTGCAAAGACCTTGGCAATGCTACAAGATCATTTCTTTTGGCCACACATGAAGAGAGACGTTGAGAGAGTTTGTGGTCGTTGCATCACTTGCAAGCAAGCCAAGTCGAAGGTAAAACCCCATGGTTTGTACACCCCACTACCTATACCTAGTGAGCCTTGGATTGATATCTCTATGGATTTTGTGTTAGGACTACCTAGGACTAAGCGTGGAAGAGATTCGATTTTTGTGGTAGTGGATAGGTTTTCTAAGATGGCACATTTCATTCCATGTCATAAAACTGATGATGCTTCAAACATTGCTGATTTGTTCTTTAGAGAGGTTGTTAGGTTGCATGGCATGCCTAGGACAATTATCTCTGATAGAGATGCTAAGTTCCTAAGTTACTTTTGGAAGACCTTGTGGTGCAAGTTAGGTACTAAGTTGTTGTTTTCTACTACTTGTCATCCTCAAACTGATGGTCAAACTGAAGTAGTGAATAGGACTTTGTCTACACTTTTGAGAGCACTCATTAAGCATAACATTAAGACTTGGGAAGAATGTTTGCCTCATGTTGAGTTTGCTTATAATCGTTCTGTCCATTCTGCTACTCAATTCTCACCATTTGAGCTTGTTTATGGATTTAATCCTTTGACTCCATTGGATTTATCACCTCTACCTTCGAGTGAGCAAGTTAACTTAGATGGCAAGAAGAAAGCTGAATTTGTCAAGCAGTTACATGAGAAAGCAAGAATGAACATCGAGAAGCGCACGGAGCACTATGCAAGGCAAGCAAACAAAGGAAGGCACAAGGTTGTCTTTGAGCCGGGAGATTGGGTTTGGCTACATATGAGGAAGGAGCGTTTTCCTGTACAAAGACGTTCAAAGTTGCTACCACGGGGAGATGGTCCATTCCAAGTGATCGAACGCATCAATGATAATGCCTACAAGCTAGACCTTCCGGGTGAGTATAATGTAAGTGCTTCGTTTAACGTGGCTGACTTGAGTCCGTTTGATGTAGGTGATGATTTGAGGACAAATCCTTTTCAAGAGGAGGGGACTGATGTGAGCAAGCCTAAGGACGCACCTACTATCAAGCTTGTAGACTCGCAGCAAGTTCAAGTTCCAATTGGGCCAATGACAAGAGCACGAGCTAGGAAGTTGCAATCTGATTTCAATGGACTAATGCAAGAAGTTTGGGCTCAAGTTGGTGCGTACAAGTGCAAGGACGTGCATGAGGCACATGCAAAGCCCATGCACGTGATAGAGGCTATTTTGGAAGCTTAATATGCACACCAACTTCTGGATGCATGCGCACATGGAGAATCAGCAAGAATCAACCTATTTAGGCCATGCATCTTCTTGTTAGGACGTGCAATTAATTGTTATTCTATTAGATATTATTTGTTTAGATTATTTCCTATTTTAGTTGAATAATTCGGCCAGAATCTCCTTAGAATAGGAAAGAGAGTTTTGGCCAGCCTTTGAACTCCTTTTTAGGAGTTAGCTTGTTTAGGAATACTTTGGTACTTTGGGAGCCTATATAAAGAGGACTCCTAGCAATAAAAACGTACACAACAATTCAGAATTACATAGCTTTGGCTAATTGAGAGTTTAGATACTCGTTTGTTCTTGCTTAGGCTGGTGAGTCGTCTTGGCTAGAATTTATCTTTCACTTATCAAGCGGACCATCCATCCTCGCTTGTGGCGTGATTCGACCTTAGGTCAAGGTTCAGAAGTTCTTGTTGCGGGTTAAGGTTCAATTTCGTGCCTTAGTTCGAGTGAGTTCTTGTGAGTTGTGATCTGTTCCATTCTAAAGTAACAAACGGTCCGAGTTGTGAATCTTTTCCGCATAGATTCATATCAGTCCACGAGATCATTGCCGGCATCTTTTAACTTCTAAACCTCATGTGCTACATATTAAGGCTCTGACATAGATGTAATTTTTCATTAACATTGAACTGTGTCTATTTTTGAATGCTGATTTGTATAACATTCCTAGTATATTTGTCATATGCTGAACGGGCCTATATGTGACCTTTTAAGTTTATGCCTTTTCTTTTAAGCTTGTGCGCGTTTGATGAATCTATTGTTGGAGGACATGTGGTGCATGTTATCACTTGTGTGCTTCATATCTTTCAGAGGTGGTTTAGCGTTCTTCATAAATGTTTCTGGTGGATTCGTCCTCAGACTTGATAGTATAGTTTAGATGATCATGCATGTATCCCTAGATTGGTATGTATTTTCTCATTTTGTCATCATCTCCAATATATGATTCTTACGAGTCTTCCAAATGCTGAAATAGGAACTCGATCTGCGGTGCGCTATTCCTCTTGGATTTTACCGTGCTGCCCTCAACATAGGGATGGCCGCGGGTGTTGTTTTGCCATGGGGCAACGGTTTTCAGAATATGCAAACTCCTGTACCTGAGAGGTTTTTCTTGGGAGGAAATATATCTCCTGTCTGCACACTGGGAGGCCCTACAGCATTATGGGGCTTTAGGTCAAGGGGGCTCGGCCCCACTGAGCCCAGAAGGCAAGTGCCTAGAGATACATCTGATGGCGATACTGATCCTGGAAGAGATTTTCTTGGAGGCGACCTTGCTGTTACTGCTTTTGCCGATCTTTCTTTTGACTTTCCGTTGGAGTGGCTGAGAGCAAAGGGGATTCATGGGCACATCTTTGCTTCTGCTGGAAATGTTGAGAAGCTTACAGAAAATGCTTACCGAAATTTCTCGCTGAGGAGTTTTGCTGAATCATCTCGAAGCTCTATTGGATGTGGGATTGTTGTTCCTACAAATTTGTTCCGAATGGAGGTTAGTAAAGTTATTCTTTCAGTTGATGTTTTGGCTGCTTCCTTAGTGTCTGTCTTCCAGTGATTCTACTGCTCGCTCTTTTCTTCAAATGCACCTCCTCCAACACTGAAATTCGGGGTGGTGAATATCTGCTATCTTGCCAGTCCGAGCAATGAATTTATCATTGCTTATCAGTTACCTTATGCCTTAGGGTATGCATTCTCGAGGACAGTTAAAACAATCAGACCTAAGGGAAAAAAAAGACAGAGGGGGAGATGTGGGGTTATGACAGATGATTTCTGTTGTCGTAAAATTACCAGAGCCGAAAGAGCTCAGGCGAAGTCCATTTCACTTTTCCGTAAGATATGGAATAAGCTTTGCATTGTCTTTGGATTCATGCATCCTTTCCGTGGGTTGATATGTTTATCTAGTTCCAGGGAAGGTACATTTGCTAGATGGTAGTACCCCCTCTGTGTTCAGATTTAATGCATAACCAAATTTCCATCGCATAACCAACATCTTTCTTTCTGTCTGCCAGATGAATTACTGCTATTTGTTGAAGAAATCTGATCATGACCGTGGGAAATCGGGCTTTCGTATCAGCTTCTCCACATAAAATTCGGAACTTGTGGATTTCTTTGTAACAATGACAGAAAATCTTGATTCCTATCTGATTATGGGAACCTTCCAATTCAGGTAGTTGAGCTCATACACTTTTGGTTGTGGCCTATGATGTTTCGTGCTAACCGCCTTCAATATTTGATGAAGCAAATGAGTGGAATAAGGGAACATAGTCTAGTTTTAGAAGACCCATGGGGGCTTTTTTAAGACAATCTCCAATTCACAATGCAATTTTGTTTTGAAAAACCCCATGCAACCTGCCCGGTCTCTGTCTTCAACGTCACACGGGTCCTGTTCTTGATATAACAGGGCTCGAGTTGGCCGATGGCACCAGCGACATGGTCCCCGTCGTCACTTGAATTCCGTCATTAGATTCTCAAGTTGGTTGATGACATGTTTTCCGTCGAATGGCTTTCACCTGCTATTTTTGTGGTTGGTGTACTACTGAGAATGAGATTACTTGTTGCTTTTGTTCCAGGGGTGTGCTAATTGGACAAAGTTGTGCGCGTTTAGGCATTGCCAGACCATGGAATACTTTCTTGTAGGCATTGCTAAATGCCTGTTAGAGCAGCGGTCCAACTAATCTCCGGATTTTTGTATAAAAACTGTTTTCAGTGGGATTGTGATCTAACCGGTTGGAAGTTTTGACATTATTTTTAAAACAATGCTTTATACAACTTAGGGTATCCAAGCAATTCCAGGGCTCTCTTTTTTTAACCTCCAATACATTTGATATTGGATTTGAGGCCCAAAAATGTCGTAGAAAACGATTGCAGTTGAATCCCAGTAATAGAACTGGTGGCAGCGGGAAATAGTTGAAAATTCACTCCCAGAAGTTGCATGAAAATCAATTTTTTAGTTGCTTGTGGGCCATCGGAAGACTGAAAATAGAGATGGTTCAAATTGGGATAATCGATTAAACCAAGATTTGACACAAAAAGTTGACCATATGGGGCTGAAGGGGTCTCCCCCGGGGGCGGATTTGGTGGGGATTGGGCTAGTCCCCATAAATGGGGACTAACTCAAACTAATATCACTTCACATGCAAACTAATATCACTTCATCTTGCAAACCAGCATTTTGCAAACCAATATCACTTCACATGCAAACCAATATCACTTTACATACAAACCAATATCACCTGATAGGTTATTGACCATCAGATTTAAAGATAATCAAATCTGACGGCCCTAAATGTAGTCCCTACCTGGGGACAAATTTTTTTTAGTCCCCACTCAATCCGGTCTCCTCGTGGAGGAGGAGCCACCATTCACGCCGTCAATCAAATGTCTCTCTTCTGTTGTGTTTTTGGAAGCCAGCGTTTACTTTGGACTGAAGCTAAGAAGTCAATAAAATGTTACTATATCTCATCGAGAATTCTCTAGAAAAAATCCTCTCTAGAAGGTAGAGACTTTTGTCATGGGGTGGGCTGACTTTTTGAAAGCCCAACGATGCCGCGGAAGGTTGAAGAACGTTGCGGATGATCAAGGGACCTTCCAAAACTCCAGTGAAAAAGTTGAGAGTGTTCTAAATTGTTCTGTGGAATATTTTTTTGGGTAAGTAGATTAATTTATTGAAACCTCAATAGTTACATAATGTTCCATCCCACAAAGCCAAGCCAAAACAAGAGGCCAAAAACAGAGAGGCCAAAAGCAACTTGGGATTCATCTCAAGAATTCTAGACACAAAATTAGATCTTGCTGACCCAATTCGAGATCGATTTTGACCACCGAAGTCATTCGTGAGCCCGATGAAGAATAGCATGAGAAAGAAGCTCCTGGTTGCCCCTGTCACCTCGAAAAATAGCTCTATTCCTCGCAAGCCAGAGCCCCCACAGAGTTACACCATACAAGGCTAACCAGACCTTCTTGATCATGCCTCCCCTGACAAGGCCCATCCAAATTTCCAAAGAGCACGAAAAGCTAGGACCACTGCACTAAGATAAGCCCAGCTTTCGCACGAAGTATTTGCAGATCCCTCGAGAAAGAGCACAAAAGAAACAAGTGGTAATGCTTTCATCCTCCATAATACACAGGGGACAAAGACAATCCCATCTGTCTAGGGAGCCTCGCGTGATCAAAATATCTCTGGTCGGCAAGCGTTTGTTGTAGGTCACCACATGGAGCATTCCACTTTAAAAGGGAGCTTTCCAGACCAAATAGATGGAGCAAAAGGGCACATTCGATGTCCAAGAAGCAGGCTGTAGTATTTCTGCTTTAATGCTCCAACTGAGAAGGTTTCATATCTACGAAATGACCAAGTTGCAGCATCATCACGGAACTCATGAGGGTTTGCCACCAAAATTAAGTTAAGCAGCATCTGAGCATGCTCGACTTCCCACTCGAAAATGATCTCCTCCACAAGAGAGACTAGGACCACTGGTTATTCCTCCAAAAGGCACACTCAGTCACTTTAGCATTTTGTTGATTAGAGATGGTAAATAGGCGAGGGAACCTATCTTTAAGAGGGCCACCGATAAGCCAATCATCTGTCAAAAAAAGAACAAATCGTTGCGACCCAGCTTCAAGACAAGACCATCGGAGAAGGTGTTGAAAAGGAGCGACCCATTTGCAAGAATCTTGCAAATATCCGCGCACACTCCTGGACCATTTGCTCAATGGAATGTTGCAGGACATTTGAGAATACTCCATGGACTATATGACATTTTAGGTTTTTCTTTGTAATTATTAGGTAGGTGGTAGCTGGCATTATTCACTAGAATTGTATATATAGTGATTCACTAGCCTCATTTGTGTCTCAAAATGTCTTAGTTGGGTAATACATAAAGTGATGGAGGGGAACGTGGATAGGATATCACGAATTTGTTGATTCTGAGAATACTAAAAAAAATATCATAAAGTCTCAATCCGTTGATTCTTTGAATACCGGAAAGCGATGGTTGCGAGAAAAAAGTGGTACAAGAATACTAAGAAAACTCGAGATAGTCCGGAGTAATCATCTCTAGGTCGGCCTAGCGGAGAAGGAAAAGATCTAGAGCTAAGTCTAAGCTAAGAGAGAAAGATAGAGAGGAAGATAGTTGTTGTTGTTGTTGTTGTTTGTTGTGTTGGTGATATTGTCTCCCTTGCCCAAGCTCTCCTTTATATAGAGTGTCCTGACTTAGCCCCCTTGCCTTCAGAATAGGAAATCATAAGCCGCCTTTAAGACATTCGGCTCCAAGTTTCAATCTCGAGAGATCCGCTTCAAGTTATTCGTTCCTAATGTAAAGAGATCCTCCCGGCTTAGCATAGGAAAACACAAGCCGCCTTCCTCAAACGAAAAGATCCCATCTCGAAATAGGAATGTCTTCATCGTGATGCCCAAGCAACTGCGACCCAATCAAATCTTGCCCGAATCTTAGGAATCCTGGCTCAACTTAGGAAAATATAAGCCGCCATTCTCGAACATTCTTCTCGAATGTCTTCGCCAAAATACCATATAACCCTAAGTCAAGAATGGCCCAAAATTGTAAGCCCAGTCCGGCATTCCCAAGCCCAGGGCGTTCATCGATGTGGGCGTTCACCAAGTCTAATGCGTTCTCTAAGCCCAGCAATATCCAAGCCCACACGGGCATTCTCACCCCGACGCGGGCATTCGCCAAGCTCGAACGGGCATTCTCGGCCCAACCCGGGCATTCACCCAGCCTGGACGGGCATTCTCGGCCCAACGCAGGCGTTCGCCCCCAGCCCAACGCGGGCGTTCTCAGGCCCACACGGGCGTTCGCCCAGCCTGGACGGGCGAGAAGGATGAGCTCAAAACAAATGCCAGCTCGACCCATATGTCTCATCCGAAATGAAAAAAACCAAAATTTGGCTCGTTCCAACTCAAGATTATTTTTAAGTCCCAACAATGTCCCCCGCACGTTGATACTTTGAAGCAACCCGTACAAGAAGTATGGACGTGTTATCTCATATGTCCATGCCTTTAACCAAACTTAATAAACTTGAACTCTCTCTTCCAATTTAATGGGCTTGGACTACTCTTTCACCCTTATTGGGCCTTTTTCTTGTTCAAAGAATAAACAACCCACACACCTCCTTCCTTATCTTCAAAAAAAGCCAAAACTTTTAAAATCCCCCATTTCTTCCCCCCTTCTCTACAAATCCGAATTTTGAGCAACCATGGAGAAAAAATGTCGACCTTCACTCCTTCCCCCACGAAGATTCTTCCATTTTGCTCATCTTTAAGTTCAAGGTAAGCTACAACTTCTTTTCCTCATTTCCATCTTCAAAAACCTTAAGTTGTTCATAAAGAGGGGAGTTCAAGAAGCTTACTCTTTGTCCAACTCTTTGTCCAAATCTTGTGTTGGTAAGGGAATTATTTGGCTTCTTTGAAGGTCGCTCTTTACTCTTAGACACTTGTTGCTTCTCGTCCTAGGTTTGTTCATTTTAGAAGGTATGTCACCAAGCTCCTCTTTTATGCTCACCAAGTGTTTGTGAAAATGCTAAGCTAGATCTTTCCTTTTCCATTTTCAACATTTTTGACTTGTTTGTAAAATGACCGAAATGGACACACTTGCGTTTGATTTTTGAACTTTGCTTTGCTCAATTTCGCCTTAGCTTGGCCTTGGTATAAGAGAGGACATTGTAGAGAATAACTTTTGTATAACGTATGTGTAGAATGGATCGCCTAGACGGGTTCGTCCAAGCGTCCATTTCTCGCGGCCCGAGCTAGGCATTCCTTACACAGGGCGAGCTTGCACCGTGTCCCCATGTGGGGCGAGCTCGGCATGCCATCCCATGTGGGGCGAGCTCGGCATGCCATCCCTACATGGGGCGAGTTTGGCATGCAGTTCTTACGTGGGGCAATCCCAAAATACTGCACGACTGATTCCAAGCCAAAATGGCTTGCCCAATTTTGTCTTGCCACCATATCTTTCTAATCGCCTTTCATCTTATTTTTTAGGGCATACTCATTGTGCCATCCAAGATTTCTACTGCCGAAGCACTCCATGCTGGTATCCTCAACACTTCTACTTTTGGGGACGAACATCCGGTTGAGGATGCCTCTTCCTCCACATCCAAGAACCACGCTCTTGGCCCTACAGTCCGTAAGGCCGATGCCTTTAGAGACTTGCTTCCATATCACACGTTGGACATCCCTCTTTTTAAAAGGAACCCGTTAAACTTATCTTGGTGGGGAGATTGTAAAGGATTTTGCGTATGCCCCACAACTCTTGATGAGTTCGAACCTTGGTACACCTGCTTGAAGAACTCCTTTGAACCAACATGGGAGCACATCGGCATCGCTCCTCTCTTATCACCAATAAATGCAAGAAAGGAAACTCCTAGGAAGAAAAAGCAGAAAACCACTACTTCAAAAGCGACTGTAAACGAGGAGTCCTTGACCAACTCTTCTACTACAGGCAACGTTGGCTCTCCCGAACAAGGTACATTTCCAACCTCTTCACTTCGCTCCTTACTTGCCTAACTTTTTCCTTAGAATCTCCTCTTCGTGAAGTGGCTCCTTCCGACGACTTCAACTTTGAGAAAGACATTGATGCCTCACCTCCATCTCCCATTTTGGAGGTAAAGCTTCGTTCTCTTCCATTTTAATTTTAACTTACAAAGCCGACATAACCTACGATCATCACTCTTGTAGGCATCTTCATCGAGAGCGTCACTAACTTTGGACCCTGACATTTATGATGACCTAGATGACCTCGATTCGCTTCAAGAAATCGGTCGGTCCACCCTTGATGTGAACCTCGTTACGGATCCATGCAAAAACTGAATCTATCTACGTTCAGATTGATGAAAATTTTGACCCATTATTTGCGCCTTTGCAAGAACCTCGGTATGAACAACCTCGATCCACTGCTGTAGGGAAACAAGAACCTTGATTTGGTGAAGACGCCACAAATGGTGATGTAGATCTGCTTGATAAGAAGGTGAACAAGACAGAATCCCTCCGCTCTGTTCGAACAGTTCCAAAGAACCAAGAGAGTAAAGCCCACATTTTTTGTATCCAAATTATTCTTTTCATTCTCATTAATAATGCCTCTATATTTAGGCAGAATGTTACAAAGAGATTCCTATTGAAACAAAACTTCTATCTAGGTAAATATAACTTAAAAAGAGAAACTAAAAAGGAAAATAACTCTAGTCCTCCTAGGAATGCTCTAAAACATGATTATCACATAAGTACCTTCCTAAACAGACTTGAACTCTTAAAGAAACAAAATTCTCACATAATTGACTTTCTAAATAGACTAAAACTCCTAAAAAAAATGAAATCAACACATTATTGACTTCCTAAACTGACTTGAAAATATCATCAACAAAATTATAACTAATTTGGAATTCTTGCAGATTTGATTCATGTCATTCCCCTCCTCTTCAAATAGATTTGTGCTCAAATCCTCGCATGCTTCATGGTGCCAATTAACAAACATGCTGAAATAAGATTGAATCTTCGAACTTTGTGGCTGCACTTGATATCTTCTTTTCCAACATAATAGATACTTCGAACATAAAAAATCTGAAGTCCTCTTTAAATCAAAAACCACAAAAATCAAAATCTTACTTATTTGCACAAGCCTTTCTTTGAACTTCAAACTATTTCAGAAGTTGATGAATGGTGAACCTCCAATATAATCACACTTGTCCACACCCAAGAAGCCGATATGTTTAACATGAAAATTAGGACACATATAAGATATTGGTTGAACGCCTTCCTTGTCAACCACAACAACAAGTTCTTCTTATTCACCATCAATAGCAGTTAAGCACATCTTCATATGAACAACATCCATCAATTCTGATTCGTTGAACAAATCTCTCAAGTAAAGAAGTGACATGACATGCTCATCAAAACAATCTACATCGAACAAGTCAATAGAATATTCACCAAATTCCTCCCATATCAAAATCTCTTCTTCAACAATCTCTTCAGATGTAACCTCAAAATTGTCAGAACTACAAACCTTCTCCTCAATGTCACGCTTAGTGTTAATGGTGTTCTCCCTCTTTACATCGACTTCTCCAACAAAATCAGTTCCTGAATTCTTCTCATCTCTGACCCTCATCTTCCTTTGTTGAATTTTATTTTCCCTACAGACATTAGGAACATCATGTATCTGCTCTTGTTTGCACACTATCCAGTCTATTTTTTCATTGAGCTTCTTAACCTCCGTTCTCATAATATGCTCCATCCCACTCATCATGGCCTCTATAATCTTTGGATCAAGAATTGACAAATCAGCTTCAAAATCACTTCTTGTGTAATTGCAAGACATTTTTTTCCCAGATTCTCTTTTCTTTTTCTTTTTTTTTGAATTTTTTTAGCCTGCTTTCTTCTTCTATTCTAGGCTGCCTTCTTCTCTTTTCCTTCCTTTCTTTTTTTCAATTTTTTTGACTTTTTTTTCTCCAACTAAGAATTCAATAGAACAACAAACTCGAAACAGATAATAAAAATGAAATTAAAAGGATAGATGGATCTGAAGTAGAGCCTAAGCTCAGATACCAACTGATGTGAACCCCGTTACAGATGCATGCGAAAGCTGAATCTACCTACGTTCAGATTGATAGAAATCTCGACTCGTTGTTTGCGCCTCTGTAAGAACCTCAGTATGAATAACCTTGACCCGCTGTTGTAGGAAAATAAGAACCTTGATTTGGTGAAGATGCCACAAACGGTGATGTAGATTCGCTTGATAAGTCGAAAGTGAAATAAATAGAATCCCTCCGCTCTGTTTGAACAGTTCTAAAGAACCAAGAGAGCAAAGTCCACATTTTTTGTATCCAAATTATTCTTTTCATTCTCATTAATAATGCCTCTATATGTAGGCAGAATGTTACAAAGAGATTCCTAATGAAACAAAACTTCTAACTAGGTAAATATAACTTAAAAAGGGAAATTAAAAAGGAAAATACTCTAGTCCTCCTAGGAATGCTCCAAAATGTGATTATCACATAAGTACCTTCCTAAACAGACTTAAACTCTTAAAGAAATAAAAGTTTCACATAATTGACTTCCAAAATAGACTACAACTCCTAAAAAAATAAAATCAACATATTATTAACTTCCTAAACTGACTCGAAAATATCATAAATAAAATTATAACTAATTTGAGATTCTTGTGATTCATGTTGAACAAATTGAATTCTTGGGAGTTGATAAGTTTGATTATATTGGAGGTTCACAATTGATCAACTTCTGGAATAGTCTGAAGTTTAAAGAAAGGCTTGTGCAAACAAGTAAGATTTTGGATTTTGTTTTAGAGATGATATCAGATTGCTTATGATCAAAGTATCTTTTCTATTGGAAAAGAAGGCAATCTAGAAAAGAAGAAGAAAGAAGGCTGAAAAAAATTTGAAAAAAAGAAAAAGAAAAGAGAATATGGGAAAAAAATGTCCTGGAACTACACAAGAAGAGATTTTGAAGCGGATTTGTCAATGCTGATCCAAAGATTATAGATGCCATGATGAGTGGGATGGGGCATATTATGAGAAAGGAGGTTAAGAAGCTCAATGAAAAAATAGACCGGATAGTGTGCAAACTAGAGCAGATACATGATGTTCCTAATGCCTGTAGGGGAAAACAAATTCAAGAAAGGAAGATGAGGGTCAGAGATGAGAAGAATTCAGGAGCTGATTTTGTTGGAGAAGTCGATGTAAAGAGGGAGAACACCATTAACAATAAGCGCAACATTGAGGAGAAGGTATGTAATTCTGACGATTGGGAGGTTACATCTGAAGAGATTGTTGAAGAAGAGGTTTTGACATGGGAGGAGTTTGGTGAATATTCCATTGACTTATTTGATGGAGATTGTTTTAATGAGCATGGCATGTCTCTTCTTTACTTGAGAGATTTGTTTAACGAATCAGAATATGTGGATGTTATTCATATGAAGATGTGTTTAACTGCTATTGATGGTGAGCAAAAAGAACTTGTTGTTGTGGTTGACAAGGAAGACATTCAACCGATATCTCACATGTCTCGAGATTTCTACCGATCTTAACGTAGAAAGATTCGGCTTCCACTTGGATCTGTAACGGGGTTCACATCAACCCTTCGAATGAGTCTCCATTCTCAAGCTTCTTCCTCTGTTGTATGCTCTCTGGCTTCTAGTGCCATGCAATCGCAAGTAGCGCCCTCTCCAGCCGTTGTCATATCACAAAGTGGGCTGGCCGAGGTTGAGCCATCATCGAGCTTCTAGCGTCCTCCTCGTCAGGACACCCCTGGTCTTAAACCTACGACCATTAGAGAATGCACACTCCTTTGCCTCAACTTCCACTCGTGTCATCTCAGACATTGTACATCCCCAGACATCTTTGATGGTCGCACCGCTCCCTACGACTGCTCCATCATCAATGCCCATCATCTTGCTCCTCATACCTTTACTTCCGATCAACGACTCTGAGTTGGTACGTATATTTTTTTTACTTAACCCCCATCTTTTCACATACTTTGTTACACCTTTAATAGCACATGTCATTCGAAAAGTACCAAGCTAACCAAGCTCTTTACCTTTGTGACCTTAGGGATCAGAAGGCAACTGGTGTCTAGAGCCACCCGCCTTTGCACGTGCCGCCCTTGAGTATTTGAAGAGTCACAGGCCATCCATCGGTGCTCATCTTCGTACCATCCACCAATTGCATGAGATCTTCACGAGCGTTGTCAACTGGTAACCGCTTTGCACTCATCTTTATTTAACCATTTACTTAAATTTTGAATGCTTCTAACGCTCTTCCCTTTCAGGTATCAAAGGGGCCAAAAGTACCTCCACTCTATCTTGTGCCATAAGGAGGACAACGAAGCCAAGCCCAAGACCTATATAGAACCTCAGAGTGTTATGACATCAAAGGTCAATGAGTTTAGCTAATAAGGGCCGAAGAACTAGAGGTGGATCAAGTGATTGTATCTGATGCTGAGGAGGTGACCCAGATTCGAGCAGAGATTGCCGCCTTCAAGCAAGATTGATTGAGATCGACTCTAGGACCCAGAAGTTGGAGGCCACCCGTACCCAGATCATAGAGAAAAGAGTGGCCCACAACTAATCAATGTAGAGTACGGGACCAAAGTCTTCAACAAAGCTAAGGTTGACTGGGAGCTCATCCATGGCTTACTAGAGCAAGAGGAAGCCACCTACGCTCATGACCTAGGACACATCGACCTCGCTCGAGGTTTGTTGCCGAGATGATTGCCTATTTTTTTGGCCCTGCCGCTGGCACCACTCGTCCGATAAGTGGTTGACGGTCACGAGCTCGATACTTTTGGAGCTCTTGATCTCTTTAGCTTATTTAGCCTTTTGCCCTAGGGATCTTTTAGACTATTGCTCTTATTTATTATTTATCTAGTCTTGACGCTCGTATGCCCAGTCCTATCGAGATCGTATGCTAGATTTGAGCATGAGACATATTTTTGCTGGCCCTTGAGGAGACTGATGAAGTAACATAACCTCTATTAATTTGCTTCATCGGTTTGGAACAAACCGAGTACATGATTAAGTTACACAAACAAGCGATCTACATAAAGACCGAAAAGACTATCACAAAAATCTTGACCGGCCAAGTAAAGGCTCTATCACTATTAAGTTACCGGTTAGGTTAATTACATCTCTCGATTGTATGTCCGTGCGTATTCTTCGAACAACTGATCATCCACACCTTCCCACAAGCTGGGGCGGTATTTCTTCAAGAATATCCCATTTATTATATGCTCATGAACTTTGCCATTCACATCAGCCAGCCAGTAGGAACCGTTCCACAAGACATCGTGTACCTCGAATGGTCTATCCCAGTTAGGAGACCACTCTCCAAGCTCGGGATCCTTGCGTCCAAGTGGGAGAATGACTTTCCATACGAAGGCTCCCCTTTTGAAATGCTTCTCCCAGACCCTCTTATTGTAAGCTTTCTCTACGGTCTTATTTTGCTGGATGATCACGTCCAGAGCCCCTAGCCTTTCTTCAGAAAGATCTTTGAGTTCAGCCAACATGGCCGAGTCATAGTCAAGTTAGAAAAGTTTTGCTTGCTCAGCCCTCCTCAAGGATCAGACCTTCAATTCGAATGGGATCATAAAATTATGCCCATAGGCTAGGGTGAATGGTGTCATCCTGGTGGCATCCTTCTTTGTGGTATGAAACGCCCATAATGCTTCTGATAGGGCAAGATGCCATGTCTTGGGCTTCTCCCTTACTGCTTTCTTTATGCACGCCTTCAACACCTTATTGGTAGCCTCTGCTTGACTATTACCTTGAGCATAGTAAGGTATCGAGTGGGTGATCTTGAAGCCCATGTCCTTTGCAAACCTCTTAATCTCATCTCCCGTGAACATGGTAGCTTGGTCAGTTATGATTGTCTCCGATAACCTGAACCTATGAATGATGTGTTCTTTAAAGAACTGGATCACCGTCTCTTGGTTAACAACCTTCATATGGACTGCCTCCACCCACTTAGTAAAATAGTCCGTGGCTACTATGATGAAGGTGTGACCCTTGGTAGAAGCGGGATGAATCTTTCTGATGACATCGACGGCCCAACCCCAGAATGGCCAAGGTTTCACCATGAGGTGAAATGTGTTGGTTGGGGAGTGTTCAACTTATCCATGTCTTTGGAACTCTTGACACCCCTTTGTATATTCAATGCAATACTTTTCCATTCCTGGCCAATAGTAGCAACCACGTCATCTTAATGCCTGACAGGTAAGCGCCATAGAGCCTCTTGCAGGCTCGAGCACACCAAGATAAGTCCATCCACGATCCTTCGATAAATGGTATTATTGATGAGCTCAAAGAGAAGAGCCTTTGCCTTCAAGTCCTTATTGAAGCAAGAGCTCGGGTTCTTGAGGTAGTCGATGTATTCCTACCTCCAATCCCGGTCGAGTTTTAACAAAGCAATCTTAACCATCGGGTTAAGCTCTTCTAACGTCGAGGTCAACCTTACCTTCACCGGTACAGAGTTGAACTTGGTGAATGCACAAAAATTGAACCCAGTTTGTGCTAACTTGTTGGCCTCCATGTTCTTATGCCAACCACGAATCCAATGACCACATCCTTGAATTCTTGTAATAGTGACCAGGCTACATCACAATAGGATTGGAAGGCTTCCCATTTGCACTTGAATTCGCCTGCCACTTGCTTGACCACCAACATTGAATCACCAAGAACCCAGATGGTCTTTGCACCTAGGTCCTTTAAGATAAATAGCCCAAGCATCAAAGCCTCATACTTGGCTCGATTGCTGGTGCAAGGAAAATCAAACAAGAAGGATGCCTTTGTCTTAACACCAACCGGAGACTTGATCACAATCCCAGCTCCAGCGCACTTATTGGTACGAGAGTCCTCAAACTAGAACATCCATAATTTTTTTGCCACCAACCCAAAGTCCACCAAGGTATCAGCGGATGCATCTACACATAGGTGGTCAGCTAAGAAGTTAGCCAAAGCTTGCCCTTTCACCGCCCGCTGGGGCATGAATGTCAAGTTGAACTCCACCAAGGCTAATGCCTATTTGCTAAGTCTCCCCCTCATGATGGGTCTGGCAAGCAAGTGCTTGATGATGTCGATCTGGGCAACTACCTTCACCTCCTTAGGTAGGAGATAGTATCTCAATTTCCTACAAGCGAAGAAAATGCAAAGACATAATTTTTCCATGTATGAGTACATCATCTCAGCTCACAAAAGAGATTGGCTCAAGTAGTAGATGGCCTGCTCCTTTACTTCATCATTTTCTTGAGCAAAGAGACATCCTATGGAGTTTTAAGCGGCTGATATGTAAAGTAACAATAACCGGTTCGGGGCCGGCAGAGTGACAACGGGAGGTGTAGTTAGGTACACCTTGAGTTCGTCAAATGCTTGCTGGTGCTTGTCCTCCCATTGGAACTCCTCCCTTTAGTTAGAGCAAATTGGCAAATGATCGTGTCCGGCCCGTCGTGTTGGATATGAAGCGGCGAAAGAAATTAACTTGGCCGAGAAAGCGTTGCAACTCCTTCTTATTTGGAGGAGCTTGGGCATGTTGGATCGCCTTGATCTTATTCTCGTCTATCTCGATGCCCTGCTTATGAATAAAGAAACCCAAGAAGTTCCCCGCTGAGACTCCAAATGCACACTTCAACAGGTTCATCTTGAGCTGGTGCTTGCGCATCCTCTCGAACGACGCCCGTAAATGTTCTAAGTATTGGGCGTGATCATGGGACTTGACCACTACGTCGTCGATGTACACCTCCACGAACTTGCCGATAAAGTTAGGAAAGATCAAGTGCAATTCCTTCTGATAGGTGGCTCTGGTGTTCTTGAGTCTAAAGGGCATGACTACCCATTCGAAGTTCCTGATAGACCCCGGACAACGGAATGCCATCTTATGAACATCTTCATGGACAAGGTAAATTTGATTATAGCACGAATGGCCGTCCATAAAGCTTAAGACTTCATGTCCGGCCACGGCATCAACCAACATATCAACAATAGGCATTTGATATTCATCTTTTAGAGTAGCAGAGTTTAATTCTCTAAAGTCAATACAAACTCAAATTTTGCCATTCTTCTTGACAACGGGTATAATGTTAGATAGCCACTCTACATAATCGGCTTTTCGTATGAAGCCGGCATCCAAGAGTCTATCTATCTCTAGCTTGACTTTCTCTACTACTTTAGGCATCATTGTCCTCATCGGTTGCTGGTAAGACCAAAAACCCGGCCTTATAGGGAGTCGATGCTCTATGAGGGACTTGTCTAGTCCTGGCATCTCATCGTAGTCCAAAGCGAAATAATCTTAGTATTTCATTAGTCTCAACCAGGTCCTTCTCAAAGTCTTCGGAAAGCCGTTCACTAATGAACAATGGCCGAGCACCTTTCTCAGATTGAAGAAGTATCTCCTTCAAGGGATCTTTCACCTCTGCCTTGGCTTCGTCGAGCTTGTTTGGTGTCGAATGAAGATCACTCATCCTTAGTAGATCAGGAGGTCTTGGCCGTCATCCTCAAAGATGTACTCAGCCACTTTGTATTGTGACAAGGCGTAGACCTCCATCCACCTTGCATCTCTTCAATAGTTGCATTATTCCCGAAAGGCAAGCCTAAGCAGTTGCCCCCCGAGTGTGGCTGTAACCGATCATTGGGTGGAAGGAACCTCCCTTTCGACCGAGCACACGATCCTAGCAATTCAGCCATCTTCGTCGCTCCATACCATAGATGTTGGCACCATGGAGCCATCATAAAAGGCCACTTCCACGTGATTGGTATTCAAGGCGAAGGGATTGGTGTAGGTAGCCACCAGCTCTACCTTGCCATCCGGCTTCCATTGGATCAAGAACTGATGGAGGGAAGATGAGATGACTTGTGCCGAATGGATCCAATCTCTTCCCAATAATTAGTTGTAGGAGATTTTTGCATCTATGACAAAGAATGCAGCCTCCCTACTCACAGACCCGATACTGACTTCGGCCGAAAGCATTCCGAGTGGGCGTGTGCTCTTGCCAGCAAAGTTTGTCATGACCATATCAGTTAGGATCAACCTATCCCTCTCCTTATTCAGCTTTTGGAGTTGTGATTGGGGGATGATGTTGACGGCAGCCCCATTGTCCACAATAATCCTTCCCACCGGCTTCCCGAAGATGTGAGCCGTAATATAAAACGGCTTGAGGTGCCTGCATATGTTTGAGGTGGGCTTTGCAATAGTGATGCTATTGCTAAAGTCTTTAATTATGGGCACCGCCATGAACTTCTCTCTGATCTCGTACTCCCCGAGGTCGCCTTCAATCGCGTCCCCCTTTAGGTAACTGGGCTAGTTCTCCTTTGGCTCTCACACTCGTACAGTTTGCCCTTCTTGACCGGCAAGTCGTGATTATCTTCATTAAGGCCATCTTCACCTATGCCATCCTCCAGCTCCACCTTCTCGCCCATCTCATCTTTACGAGCACACTGCCTCATCCTCCATCTCATGTATTTCTCTTCGTTACTGGGGCTAACTGTAAGACTCAGTTTCTCATCTTTGCAGTCCCCCATGAGGTCATCCAATTTTAGTATCTCATCCTCACTAGGGACATGGACACCATGTAGTCTCAGCTTATCGTAGTTCCCGATCCTTACGTAGGTTGGGTTTAGGCCGACTACGACCTTTTTCTTTGTGGGAGGGATGCTGACTTTGTTGTCTCCACTAGAGATATCGCCCCAATTTAGCTTCTTGTCCAGGTTATGGCTATCGCCTATCCTCAATTTTTTGAATGCCTCGAACTTCACATAGCCTGTGTTTTGGTTGACTATGACCTCTCTTTCGTGTGGGCTGCTTGGCTCCTCTCGTGAAGAGTCATCTTTAAAGTGGACCTTACTTTTCTTCTTAGGCACCCACCTCTTGTTCAGCTTCTCTCTAAGGTCCACCGGTCCCTTCGCCTTCACAGGTGCCTTCCTCTTGTCGGACCCCATTGGTGGTACTTTCTTCTTACCAGACTCTATCATCGAGGCCTTCCCCTTGTCTGGCTACATTTTTGGCACTTTTATCCTACTGGAGGTCCACCTTAATACGAGGATGGTGAAGATGTCCACCTTGCCCCCCAAGTTTTTTCTTCACGTCTCAGGGATGTTCTTGTCGTCCCCTGAGTTTCTCCCTCAGGTCTTAGTGGTTCTTGGCGTCCGTGCCCCCCGAGTTTCTCCCTCAGGTCTCGGGGAGGTTCTTGCTGCCTGTGCCCTTCAAGTTTCACCCTCAAGTTTCTAGGCGGTTCTTGCCGTTTATGCCCCCCTGAGTTTCTCCCTCAGGTCTCCGGAAGGTTGTTGCTGTCCATACTTGGGATCTTCCCCTTTCATCCGATCCCTTGCCATACTCACGTTGGTGATGGGTACAGTGAAGGGTGCCGAGGGCTGGTCCTGGGGGAAACTCAGGCACCCGTCCTTGATTGCTTGTTCCACTTGGTTTCAAAATACTACACAATTGGCAGTGTTGTGTGATTTTCTAGCATGCCATTTGCAATACTTTACCCCCTTCAGCTGCTTCTCATCGGGGATCTTGTGACCAGGTGGTAGCACGATCTGGCCGTTATTGAGGAGTTTGTCAAAAATCTTGTCAGCCTTCATTAAAACCCTTGCTCTGTTGAGGTGAGTTCCCAGGACAGGTGAACTCATTCGGGACTATCATCATCTTGTGGACTAGGCTCTCACACTCGTACGGTTTGCCTTTCTTGAGCTCAGCCACAATCTCCTCCATCGTCTGTGCTTCCTCGAACCCATATTCATCACCAACTTGGTCAATCTCAAACGTAGGGTTATAGCGATGGTAAGTACCTTTCGAGGAGGAGACCCTTCTATCCTTCTCGTAGATTAGCTGCTATGCCATTGTAGCCTTTGTGCCAACTCGGAGAGGTCCCAGAACCTCCCGACTCTGCATTTCTTCCGAACGCAAAAAGTGAGCCCTTGCATGGCCAAAGCTGCGAGGTTGGACTCTGATAGGTTGGTTGGGCATCTATTCTTCACCTTCCACAAAAGGATTATTAACTTCTCCACTGACGCATCTTCAAGTTGTTGCATATGGGCAAAGTCTGATATGGTTATGGTCGGCTCTACCCTATAGAATTAGTTAGGGAACTTCTGTTCTATGTCAGGCCAATCACGCATCGAGCCTGGTGGTAAGCCAATGTACCAAGCGAAGGCCATCTTAGTCAAAGTCATAGGGAACTAGCGTAGAAGCCATGCCCCATGAATCAAGGTCTCTCTGTACTAAATGACGAAGCAAGCGATGTGCTCCATGTCGACTGCTTCTCCTCGCCCTAAAATTTGGTGAACTCTGGGACATGGTACCCCAGAGGGAAGGGGATTTGATCAAGGTTCACGGGATAAGGCTTGACGAACCTTGGGCGTGGAGCATTCTTTGGTTCGAACCCCATATCTCTGAGCATCTCGACCAGTTCCTCCCTCTGGTGGACTCCTAGGTTGAGGTTGGGCATCGACCGCTCCTCAAAAGGTTGTCATGGGTTTAGCTCCTCCTCTTCGGGTTGAGGTTATCATCAGTTTGGCCTCATTTGAGTTCCATCATATGTCAACTATCGGGCGACATGGTTTTGGATTTCTTTCTCATCCAGCTCGGTCCACCTTGGTCGAGTGATCAGAATAGAGTTAGGAACCTTCGACTCATACAAGGCATTCATCTGGATGCTCCCTCTCTCGAAGGAACCTTTGATCAGCATCAACCCTACACGGGCATGACCTCTCCTGGGTGCCTATTGTTTGTGTATAACCCGCACTGATCATGGCACGCACGAGTGCATAGGTGTTCCCGAATTAGCATCAACCCTTGTTCCCGAATCATCCGTTCCTTGCGTCCCTCTACTTGAGGATGCTTGGAATGACAAGTGCATAGGTGTGTTGGTCGATGGCTTCTGACTGAGTATACCAGATGTCTTTGGCGCCTTGTCACATGAGAGGCCTCGTTCACCAATGTCGGCTGCACGACTTGACTGAAGTAGTTTACAGTGTGTTAGTTGGACTCTATAGCTGCTCTTTAGACCGATTCATGCACGAAGCCGTAGATCTCTTTAATCTCAAGAGATACTTGGTTAAAGAGTTGCTTGTAGGACGCTTCGGTATATTGGGTCATACCCGAGATATCTTCAGTACGCTTGATGGCCTATTCGAGGTCTTGTCGCAACCCTTCGTTATTTTGCTCCATATTGGAGAATCGAACATTGATAGCATCAATCGACCCGGACATAGTCCCGAGTGCCTTGGCCACGACAGTGAGTTGGTCGGCTAGCTCTGTGAGCGAGGCTGGGTCAGTGGTACCCAACTCCTTGAGGGGAGGCAAGTTGGTGTTGTTCCTCCCGATACCCGTCTGGGCAGTAAAGAGAGCCGTCTCCTTGTTGCGAGCTGAGTTTGTAGAATTCTTGCCAACATTTTGTTAAGAAGATGGTAGTGGTGCCACCTCCTTGCCGGGAGCCGCGTCAGATGTATTCTTCTCAATGAGTTGCTGGGAAGAGGGTAGTGCCGCCTCCTTGGGGCTGGAGTTGGCTTGAACAACATGATTCTTAGACATCTGGATCGAACAAAGCTAGACCGCCTTCTCAGACGCCCTCCTTAGTCCTACCGAGCGTGCTAAAAATATGTTGCTGGGAAAATGTGGTACTAGAATATTAAGAAAACCTGAGACAGTCCAGAATGGTCGTCCCAAGGTCGGCCTAGCGATGAAGATATTTGTTGTTGTTTGTTGTGTTGGTGATGTCGTCTCCCTTGCCCGAGCTCTCCTTTATATAGACTGTCCTGACCTAGCCCACTTGCCTGCAGAATTAAAAATCCTAAGCCGCCTTCAAGACCTTCGGCTCGAAGTCTCAATCTCGAGAGATCTGCTTCAAGTAATTCATTCCTAACGTAAAGAGATCCTCCTGACTTAACATAGGAAAACACAAGCCGCCTTCCTCAAACAAATAGATCCCATCTCGAAATAGGAATATCTTCATCGTGACGTCCAAGCAACCGCGACCCAACCAAATCTTGCCCGAATCTCAGGAATCCTGGCTCAACTTAGGAAAATAAAAGCTGCCTTCTCGAACATTCTTCTCAAATGTCTTCGCCAAAATACTATCTAACTCTAAGTCAAGAGTGGCCCAATCGTAAGCTCAGCCCAAAATCGTTTGTCGATGTGGGCATTCACCAAGCCCAATACGTTTTCTAAGCCCAGTATTATCCAAGCCGACGCGGGCATTCCCAGCCCGACGCGGGCGTTTGCCAAGCCTGGACAGGCATTCTCAGCCCAACGCAGGCATTCGCCCAGCCCAACACGGGCGTTTGCCCTGCCTGGACAGGCGTTCTCGGCCTTAAGTATGTCACGACCCAAATTTGGGGTCGATGACCGGCGCTAGACCCTAACCCATTTACAAAACCAAATGAGTCTAGCCAGCCTCAAAACATATTTTGATTTTACAAAGTATCATTCAAATACAATTATTCTTTACATTTATTCCAGGATCAAATTAAACTTGGTGGCTACGGAGTTGCTAGACAAAGAACCTGCAAAACTGGAGAGAGGGGGGGGGTGAGTATTTTGGAACACTCCACAAGCACATAGAATATAATATATCATTTATGTCAGATACATGTGGGAGAGACAGAACTTAACTATGTCCCACATCAAACCCAACCAATACGAACACAAAGCTAAGACAACAAAAGACCATCTCACAAATAAGGTCATCAAGCAATCGCATATCAAATATAACCAAATTTTCAGATAGACCTTCACAAACATATAACACATATCAGATGGACTTCAGATACGTCTAGATAGTGTCACTCCCACGCCGATACGAGGATACCACATCTTAAAGGCGCCATCAGAAACTAATCCGCCGGCCAAACATATCATATCATATCAGAATCCTTGTATCCTTAGTATATGTGCACAGATGCCAACAGCCCCGGTTGGTCACGGGTAGACCTCATCATCCGCCATCTATAAACAACGTACCAAACATACCAAAATTCACATAGACCAAAATATATTGTTCACATATTCACATACATATCAAAGTAGCCCCAAACTAGGAAACACATATTTTCTAGCTGGCCATACACATATGCCACGCATTTCACAAATCTGACCCAAGTAAGACCGAACATAACACATATGAACAAGAAAAATTCATAAACAAAACTCATATGCATAAGACGCACATACTTAAGTCTTTAAACATGCACATGTACCAAACAAACCAAAGCTGTCATGATCTATATGCTTACTCTAATGAAGACTGCTCTGCGAATGCTCATTCCTAATTCAATTCTACTTTCACTTTGTACCTTCGTCCACCCTTCTTCCCAAGCTTATTTCTTCCACCAAGAACTTTGTGGAAACTTCACATACTCTATATAACAATTTTCAATCACAAAGTGAGGTCAGCTCCTCACTTCCCCAAGCAAATCACTTCCAACACTTAAAAATAACCAACTTTGGCACAATCGACAACCAACGTAAAAAATAACTTAAGTCCATCAAAGTTGCTTACATTCTTTTAGTCACTGGTCTATTATTAACTTACCAACATGTACAACAATTTTTTGTGACCATAATTTCATAAAAAGATCTATTTTGGCCAACCGAACACACACCAAGCACAAGATAAGGCCATTCACACTAACTTCGGTAAGAAGCCCTTATAACTCAATATCACACAAAACCAAGTGCATATCTTCATCAATTTACCACATCTATATTCTCTCATGATCACAACGAGTCCAAAAATTAACTTAGAAGTCCAAAAAAATTACTTACCAAGTTGTTACTCTCGAACCACCTCAATTCTGAAACCTGAAAGTCAGTCCGTAGCTAAACTAAGGTTTGATAATGATTCCTTGATCCAAACAGAGCATTTGATATATCACTAGAAAGGTATTTAAGTCCTCTACAAACTATATGAAGGTACCAAAGTCCAATTCGGAGTCTAAATATATGTACCAAGAACTTCTTATTCTACCATCTTGACTATATACTCCAACAAATAGTCTGTAGTTCAAAATATATTTCAGGTCGATTCCTTTATCCAATTATAATCAATCATATATGGTTAGAAAGCTCTTGAAGTCCTATATAATGCTCAAAAAGAAATGGAAGTCCAATTTTAAGCTAAATGATACTTATCGAACACTTCTTTGTCTACCAGCTCACTTGTATACTCTAGTTATTAGTCTGCCATTCAAAACTAATTTTTCATTGATTCCTTTATCCAAATAGGACATATAATATATGGTTGGAAAGCGCATTGAGTCCTCTACAACTTTTGAGAAGACTATAAATCCCAAATTAAAACAGAAACCTACTTACCGAACTATTCTTTATTGAGCTACTTCTTTCTCTTTCTTCTATCTCTCTCTTCTTTTTCTTCTCTTTCGTTTTGTGGCTTATCTCCAGAGTTTCTTGCCTCTTCTTTTAATTTTCTAAGTCCTAAAAGAGTGTAGGTGAGTCACCATCTAGTATGACTCATGTTCTCAACTAATTCTAACAAGTTTCCAAGTGGTGAAAGATGATTGGATGGCTTTTCCAAGGGGTCCAATCAGGATGCAGCATATTGAGTCCCATATTTCACCAACCTATGTTACTTTTTATCCAAAATTGCTTTCTTTTCAATTGTAGGCCTATCTGTTTAGTTTCTAGATCATATTTATTTGTACCATTTGGAGCCAAATTGAGACCGTTATGTCTATTTGACCGAACACGTGTCAATGCTGTCCAAACTTGACCAACTAACTTCATAACCCTTGTGAATTATTTATGTAGGCTTTGTTGAGATTGATCTAGAATCCTTAGAAGACTAACTCATGTCTATATACACTTTACAAAAGTGTAGGACATAAATTCTTGTTTAAATAAAGATTGAGAAGTCCAACCGAAGTACTTCAAGAACCAACAACACAATGTGTAATTTATCCACTTGCTAGGCTTGATCCAAATTGCTAGTATGACAAAGTCAATGTCTTTCAAGCTTATAAATCCATATCTTACCTTTCAACACCATTTTGAATCATCTCCATTGAACCCGGATGAAGAAGTTATGTTCAATTTATCGCAGCATATCCGAGGTAGTTCGAGATGTCAAATGCATTCCTTCCCACTATCATTGGCACTCTATTAACATAGCAATCTCACTCCAAATATGAATCCAATATGTCATTACAACTAAGTATACTTCACTTAAGTCAGACAAATATAATTAAAGAACTAGGGTATTACATTCTCCCCTCCTTATAAAAATTCATCCCCGAATTTACTTCCATTTGAAAGTTCACTAACATTGCTATGTAATAGATGTGACTATTTCAAAATGTCTCTTTTAAGACTCATATGCTCTTTGTAAGTTGAGTTGTTCATACTTATCTCCAATGTCGATCACTTAATCTTGAAATGTCCATCATAATCACAATGGTCCCAACTTCCCCTAATGTTGATCACAATACCTCACATCATATCTTTAAACATTTGAGTCATTGAGAGAACTTATCAGCATCATAAGTTCTCTTTGCCCAAAGAAATAAGGTGACTTAGTCAATTTGTCCATTACCACTCACATAGAGCCATAACACCTCCGAGTAACTGGAAGCTCTCCAAATATATTCATCTTGATCATTTCACACTACCATGCTACATTTCTTATATCCATACCACCAAAATACAATAAACTATTTTTCAAAGTTGCAAGCTTGGCAATCCAACATTTCTAACTTGTATCACAAGCTCACTAGTCCTTAGGTTCTTACATTGAGATTCCATAACTCAATCTCGAAAGATAGGTCATTTGTGAACTTGTGTCATAAGCTTAGACAATTCCTTAATAGTCTCAAATTCTAACTTAACTCTTATTTTATAAAATTTTGTAATCCGAAATAAATGATCTCAAACTTCTCTTTATATGAAATATGCCTTCGTGCCTTAAGTGCAAAGACCATGGTTTTCATCTCTGGATAATTGTTCTCATTCTTCTTTATTTGACCCACAAACATAGGCACATTCTCTTATTGTATAACGTCACACCTCGAACCCACTCTTGGGCAGAACATGTCTGAGAACCAATACATTTTGCATCCAAAACTAAATCGTAAAAAACTTGGCACGTACTTGGTATTTTTACATTATTAACAATACCAATTTGAGATGTTTATGATGTTCTTCCAAAATATTCAGATACTCCATCAAAAGAATCAACTTCATATTCAACTTCCTTTCTCTTACTTCCTTTCCCTAATCCAAGTATCCATATCAACTATTATGTATCAGCATATATCAAATCCACGTATTCACTTAATACCAAATTCTGACACATCAAAGTCTTACCATATGCATCCTTCCTTTTTATAGTATATATCCGAGCCTCACTTCGAGATAAACCATAACCATAATTTATTAATATTTATAACATTTGTTGGACTCACAATCGCATACACTCATGCATATGGTGAGGTTCTATCAAATCAAATGATATAGCCCAAGTTATAAATTCATAAGAATATATCAATTATATAAAGGTGTTCTGATAATGTGCTGGCCAGGCACATAATCAAAATATAACAGAAGAAAGATTATATATATATATATATACTCAAATGGGCCTTCAAAGTTATAATATATACCAATTAGAATAAGAACCTCCACCAAAATATTGAGTAATTACCAAGTGATATCCTCTATTCCTTATTTAGCTTATGATAACTGATGCACAACATCAAACTCTCATCTTTTTTCCACAAAAATAACACCAGAGTACCCACGGGAAACACTAGGCAAAATATAATTCTCATCCAACCAACCATGAAATTAATGCCAAACTCAATATTCCTCTGATTTAGTAGACCAAACACATTTTCTGAAAACACATCTGAGAACCCTTTCACAACAAAATCTTATCATCCTAAAATATCAAATTCTGACTCACCATCTGTCCTGAAGATCATAATCTTGCTAAAGTAATCAATTTTTGTGTGATACGATGATAACTATACAATTCTCAAATTATATCAAAGTCTTTAATATCCAACACATAAATGTGCCATTATGTCGTGATCACCCAAACCAGTTGGGCTTGATTAGACCATCACAGATACACATATTGTATGTCTTAAGGACGATAAGCAACTATCAAAAATGTATTCAAAAACTCATAATTACATATCCAAGTGATGTACTTAGTAGGTTAACACAAAGATAGAATAGATCCCAACAAAAATAAAAATGCATACGACAAACATATAATCATCAATAAAAAATGAAGACCATGCAATGTCATATCTCACTACATATCAATGTGTATGGATATTCGGGGTGCTACATTAGTGAAGCCAACATCAATCGGCTATTCTTACCCACCATTGGGTCATAACCGACTATTCTTACCCGCTGCTGGACCATAATCTGTTGCTTCACTAGGTAACCTCTTACATGTATGGTTTCTATATGTTCACATATATATCCATTGGATTCTCTAAGTAACTTAATCCACGAGACCACTACAAATGCACATCACAAATTTAACATCATCTCCCTTCATAAAATAGTCACAACAAATTGCACAAACAACTTTCACAATTCAAAGAATCCAAAGATTAGGAAGGTGAACAATAACAAGACATGACAAATCCTATGCTCCGTAGAAAGTTGACTCGAGAATCAAAACTTTTTTAAACTTAGATGTTAAATATAGGCTCTAACCATACTCTGATACCAAGTCTGTCACGACCCAAATTTGGGGTCGGTGACTGGCACTAGACCCTAACCCTTTTACAAAACTAAATGAGTTTAACCAGCCTCAAAAGATATTTTAACTTTACAAAGTATCATTCAAATACAATTATTCTTTACATTTATTCTAGGATCAAATTGAACTCGGTGGCTATGGAGCTACTAGACAAAGAACCTGCAAAACTGGAGAGAGGGGGGGTGAGTGTTTTAGAACACTCCGTAAGCACATAGAACATAACATATCAGTTATGTCAGATACATGTGAGAGAGACAGAACTTAACTATGTCACACATCAAACCCAACCAATACGAACATAAAGCTAAGACAACAAAAGACTATCTCACAAATAAGGTCATCAAGTAATCGCATATCAAACATAACAAATTTTCAGATAGACCTTCACAAATATGTAACACATATCGGATAGACTTCAGATAGGTCTAGATAGTGTCACTCCCACGCCGACACGAGGATACCATATCTTAAAGGCGCCATCAGAAACTAACCCGCCGGCCAAACATATCATATCATATCAGAATCTTTGTATCCTTAGTATATGTGCACATATGCCAACAGCCCCGGTTGGTCACGGGTAGACCTCATCATCCGCCATCCACAAACAACGTACCAAATATACCAAAATTTACATGACCAAAAAATATTGGTCACAAATTCACATACATTTCAAAGTAGCCCCAAGCTAGAAAATGCATGTTTTCTAGCTGGCCATACACATATGTCACGCATTTCATAAATCTGACCCAAGTAAGACCGAACATAACACATATAAATAAGATGAATTCATAAAAAAAATCTATATGCATGAGACACACATACTTAAGTCTTGAAACATGCACATGTACCAAACAAACCAAAGCTGCCATGATCTATGTGCTTACTCTAATGGAGACCGCTCCGCGAATGCTCATTCCCAATTCAATTATACTTTTACTTTGTACCTTCGTCCACCCTTCTTCCGAAGCTTATTTCTTCTACCAAGAACCTTGTGGAAGCTTCAGATACTATGTATAATAGTTTCTAATCACAAAGTGAGGTCACCTCCTCACTTCTCCAAGCAAATCACTTCAAACACTTAAAAATAACCAACTTTGGCACAATCGACAACCAACGTCAGAAATAACTTAAGTCCATCAAAGTCGCTTACATTCTTTCAGGCACTGGTCCATTATTAACTTACCAACATGTACAAAAATTATTTGTGACCATAATTTCATAAAAAGATCTGTTTTGGCCAACCGAACACACATCGAGGACAAGATAAGGCCATTTTTACTAACTTCGGTAAGCAGCCCTTATAACTCAATATCACACAAAACTAAGTACATATCTTCATCAATTTACCATAGCTCTATTCTTTCATGATCACATCGAGTCCAAAAATCAACTTAGAAGTCTAAAGAAATTACTTACCAAGTTGTTATTCTTGAACCACCTCAATTCTGAAACCTGAAAGTCAGTCCGTAGCTCAAATAAGGTTTGATAATGATTTCTTGACCCAAAAAGAGCATATGATATACCATTAGAAATGTATTTAAGTCCTCTACAAACTATATGAAGGCTCCAAAGTCTAATTCAGAGTCCAAATATACGTACCAAGAACTTCTTCTTCTACCATCTTGACTGTATATTCCAACAAACAGTCCGTAGTTCAAAATATATTTCAGGTCGATTTCTTTATCCAATTATGACCAATAATATATGGTTAGAAATCTCTGGAAGTCCTCTACAATATCATAAAGACATAGAAGTCCGATTCTAAGCCAAAGGATACTTACCGAATACTTCTTTGTCTACCAGCTTACTTGTATACTCCAGTTATTAGTCTGCCATTCAAAACCAATTTCTTATTGATTCCTTGATCCAAATAGGACATATAATATACGGTTGGAAAGCTCATTGAGTCTTCTACAATCTTTGAGAAGACTATAAATTCCAAATTGAAATAGAATCTCACTTATCAAACCATTCTTTGTTGACCTACTTCTTTCTCTTTCTTCTATCTCTCTCTCTCTTCTTTTTCTTCTCTTTCATTTTGTGGCTTATCTCCAGAGTTTCTTGCCTCTTCCTTTAATTTTATGAGTCCTAAAATAGTGTAGGTTAGTCACCATCCAGTATGACTCATGTTCTCAACTAATTCTAACAAGTTTTCAAGTGGTGAAAGATGATTGGATGGTTTTTCCAAGGGGTCCAATCAGGATGCAGGACATTGAGTCCCGTTTTTCACCAACCTATGTTGCTTTTTATCCAAAATTGTTTTCTGCTCAATTGTAGGCCTATGTGTCTAGTTTCTAGATCATATTTATTTGTCCCATTTGGGGCCAAATTGAGACCGTTATGTCTATTTTATCGAACACGTGTCAATACTGTCCAAACTTGATCAACTAACTTCATAACCCTTGAGAATTATTTATGTAGGCTTTGTTGAGATTGATCTAGAATTCTTAGAAGACTAACTCATGTCTATATACACTTCACAAAAGTGTAGGACATAAATTCTTGTTTAAATAAAGATCGAGAAGTCTAACCGAAGTACTTCAAGAACCGACAACACAATGTGTTGTTTATCCACTTGCTAGACATGATCCAAATTGCTAGTATGACAAAGTCAATGTCTTTCAAGCTTATAAATCCATATCTTACCTTTCAACACCATTTTGAATCATCTCCATTGAACCCGGATGAAGAAGTTATATTCAATTTATCGCAGCATATCTAAGATAGTTCGAGATGTCAAATGCATTCCTTCCCACTATCATTGGCACTCTATTTACATAGCAATCTCACTCCAAATACGAATCCAATATGTCATTATGACTAAGTATACTTCACTTAAGTCAGAAAAATATAATTAAATGACTAGGGTATTACAAAGTGGGCGTTCATCCAGCCCAATGCGGGCATTCTCAGCCCCACAGGGGCGTTCGCCCAGCCCGGATGGGCGAGAAGGATGAGCCCAAAACCAAATGCCGGTTCGACCCGTACGTCTCATCTGAAATGAACAAAATCAAAATCTGGCTCGTTCCAACTCGAGATTATTTTTAAGTCTCAAAAGCGACAAATAACTCAGAAAAATCCTTGTTTGTATTAATCAAATTCAACCAAATAAAATAATAGCGTATAGGTCATATTTATAGAAAATTAATAGCAACCTATTACATAGATATCTATTACGAATTAAACTCATAATAATAAACTAAAATGCATAGATAATTAATAGTAAAACTACAAATAATTAATAAACTCTCTTCATCTTTATCTCCATCATTCTCTCCCGGTTGGAGAAATTCGTCCTCGAATTAGGTATCATTGGCCAGTTTGAGATCTTCTTTTTATGAACTGTTTAACACCTTCGAGCCTCGTGGAGATATTTGATATGTAAATGAGCTTCTTATTTATGTACACCTTAAAAAAAATTAATAAACGATATAGTTTACAGGTTTTGAAACATAACGGCACTCGCATCGCACGTGTGTCTTTGCTAGTATATATAAAACTAACTAAACCATTTCCTAACTACGAGTATTTACGTGTGGCATAAGTTGGAAGCTCTTGGTGGCTTCCAACGTCGATTTTGTCTTTCGGCTTTTGAGACCGGTATAATATTTTTTTGACCCAGTCAATATGTTCAACACTTAGTTATTTTTATTATATTTTAATTAAATCTAATTTAATTAAGTAATAATAATTATTATTATATCTAATAGAATTATAATATTTCTCTATAGATTAAATATTCTTATCAAATTAATATTTAATCTAATCAACTTCAATTCGTAAACTAAGACAACTTGTTGAGTGACCCATAGGCCCTCACATATGAAGCTCAAAGTGATACGGTCCTTTCATTTGCGAATACTCGATTAAGTCTAGAACATGATTAAAGTGTATGTTCAAATAACTTAATTATATGATCTCATTTCATTGATTGATCATATTATCACTTTTAGACACCATTCCAAAGTGACGTGCATTGGCCAATGACTAACGATCTAATTAGTTATTAGAAGACACATATTCTCTCCAAGTCTATTTGAGAAATGAATCATATTCTTGGCTCAGCTACCTCGCACATATACTTCGTGATGTACTTAACACATGCCATATCTACCCCGTTAGGAGTACAAGCGTTGGTCATGGTCAAGTCCATCATTTCGTACATGTCGTGCGTATTGACCTCAAGTCAGAGGACTATTACACTACTCCACAAACTGATATTTTCGTAGACCTATAAATAGAATACACCAAATGATTTATCGGTCGGGCATGCCAATACTCTCCAAAGTATCTGTGCATCCATCATGAAATACTTATTATCTGGTAATTGTGAGAGTCACTGCATCCTCTAAGGATATGATGCAAATCGCACACCAATCTCAATCACATCATCGATATCCCATTCTCGATGATCATTGATTGTGGCTCCTATGAACTATGTTCATAGTCCTTGATATCTCACATTCTCAAAGACAATACTAGTTCATGGGAGTGCTAATATGAATATATACAAATAATCAAACATTGTATATCCAATAAGTGTAATACCGAGTATTATAAATAAATAATACAAAATAATTAAATATGATCAAGTACAATGTCCTTACTTGGATTGTATCTAGCACATATATATTAACAGAGATTAGTTACTGTTGGACACGTATGAAAACCAACATCTTTATTAGTGTCTACTACAGTTTCGAAATTTAAATGCGATACTTGAATTGTGAGAATAAATGCGATACGCTCTTGTGCAAACTAATTCCACTTGATGACACAATCAACTTGTTGGTAAAAATAATTTACTCTTAAATTTCCCCTTTTTTCTAAGCTGCTTAATCACGAAAAGTTGACCTAACGATTCTGAAGTAATCACGAAAAATAACAATTATTCTCGGATTGGCCGGCCGGACCGTGAGCATCTCGAGTCAATCCATTTTAATTAATACAATATTAGCATGTTTGTATTAAAAAATGATAAATATGATTATATATATATATAGTGAAACAGTACATTTTTAATATGGTTTTTTCCAAAGCTTAAAGTTTAGAAACAGCAATCTTAAAATTTCATAAAACCGACATGCTCCAAAACTTCGGCTACAGAAACTTTGGAAAAATTGATGGTCTCGTTCACGTTATTATTTCCATAAAAAATTATATCAATATCAAACTAGCTAACTCACATACTTTTGATCAAATCAACTGAAAAACCTAACGATCAAAGTCAACTCTTAGATGGAAATGTTCTTTAATTACATTGAATAATTGGAGGGACAACTTTCAACCATCTTATTCCTCGTCGTCGGGCGCCTACTATACAATTTAGTCAACCATTTCCAAATAGTCCATTGAAATTATATAAATTAAAGCCCTTAAAGCCATACATGGTGTTTTTACGAGTAATTTTATGACAATTTGGTAACATTTTGATAAGATCCATTGTAAAATTGTCAATTCATAAAATCAACGTAAATAAAATTGTAAAATTATTGGTCTCTTTACATTGGTTTACTAACGTAATATATTAATTCTGATGTGATATTAACAACACGAGATTCAATGCGAGACTAATTCTATATTAAGGAGTGAATAAAATTATAAATGATTGGTAACATGTCACCCTCGCTGGCGTGACAAAATGCTTGGAAGGGAGACAAAGAATACCTTTGAGATTCGAATAGCTATTTTATATATCAAACAATATTGTTCCATTTCAATACGAACATTTTTTTAACAGGAAGACGGATCCCTATGCCATCGCCTAAGAGTCCTAGTAAGACCTCCGATAGGATTTGTACAAAATTTTCACTTTATTAGAATTGATGTATACTAGAGGATGGTCTTACGAATTTTGTAACTGAGTTTTCTTATGCTCTTCACACATTATAGAGAGATTATTTCGATCCCGTAAATACACTTATACTGTCGTAGAGATAGTTTTGTAGTATTTACATTACTTGCAACGTCATTACCTTTTTTGTAATGACTAAGATGCTACACAAACATGGTCCGATGATCTAATGCGCCACCTATTAAAACTTGAACGTATAACTAATATGTTCATAACGGCCTAATCTTTTGGTGTATTTTTTACCGTATGGTATTAAATCAACAGTCTGATTAAAAATCTCCATCCAAATCCAAATCCAAAATCCTTAATGTGATCTCACTTCTAGCTCTCGTGTCCTCAAACCAAAGACATCGTAATAATAGAACTTGATCCAAGTGGTTAAAACTTGGATTCATTCAAGCAAGTTTTAGATTCAAGCTTAAAAAATATATTATTGAGAGACCAAGACTTGGTAATACTCGATCCTTAATATGAGAATTTATACTAAAAAGATACTCTCGACAGCGCCATAACTCTCCACTCTGGGCCTCCAACCACCTCCGAGACCGCCCCGACCTCCTCATGGTCCATGGCTTTGGCAGCGATGGCAGGTGGTAGTTCCTGTACCAGGCCGATGATCTCTCATCCCGCTTCAACCTCTGGTCTCTGTTGGAGCAGATTATTCATGAATTTGTACCAAAAATATATCGATAAATCAGCCGTAAGTTTTTATACGAGTATCAGATTAATACGATCCATTGGCTATAGAAAGATGAGACACATGTCTACAAATTTATATTTATGTAGCGTTACCAAATTCGGAGCAGAAATGAGTCAAAATTGAGATGGAAGTCTCAGCAGTTTGGGGGCCAGCACGATGACGGTTCTCATAGGGGATTAGGAAAGTACTAAGAGTTTTAGTCGAGTTTGATTTCTAACAACAAGTCATGGATTAATGAGGAACTTGAAATTTAAGACGAACACATCTTGTTAGAAGGGGAATAGAATTAGGTGTCTAGGATTGCTAGTTAGAGTTTATATTGAGCTAAAACACCTATTTCAATAAGAACACAACTAAGCCTTTTTTTTTATTTGACCAGGCTAGGACTTTTTTTTCTTTATAAGGAGGGGATAGCTTAAACACAACACACAAAATTCATACAATAACTACACAAAAATCTTATCTTTCAAACCATGCTACACGTATTGGTTTCCCTAACCCTTCTCCCTTACATTTTTAATTATTTCTTCTCCACCAATTCTTTTCTCATCTACCAATTCTATTCTCTTTCTTCTCTTGTTTACCTATATTTTTTCTCTCTTTTTTTTTGTTTGAATCGCTCTTAGGAGGACCGCTCTGACTTCTTTCTGAAATTCGTTCTTGACATTTTTACACAATTTTTTTCGTAACATAACTTTTGGCATGTCTAGTGAGACTAAAGAAGACGTCTAATAAGACCGATTGGTGTGTCTAAAAAACTAATTAGTTTTAAATCGTTTCTCAAAAGGGATGAATTCAATCAAAAGTTTTGCTTAAAGAGCAGATCCAATAAAAAATATTTAACATTGGAGGGTATTTTGGTCATTTTTAGATCGAATCAGAAGACATATATTTAACGCAAAATTGAAGATCAGTCTTTATTCTTTCTTTGAAAACCAAGAACTCCTCAATTAAATTTTGGAACATAAAGTTCTGCTAAAATACTCAAGGCTAGTAAATGTGGAAATTGATTTTGAATTTTTAGATTTACTCATTGGATCTTACTCGTCGGCGATCATATACACTTAATCCTATCATGGCGATGTCTACGAAGCTCATGTGAGATATTTTGTCAAGCCAGTTATCCGCAAAATCTTTTATACAGACCCTTGATGGGACCTTTTTAATAGTTATTTAGTAGTTTTGTTGTAGGAATGATGGCTATAAGGTCTCTAATTATCTAGTTGAAGCCTTCTTAGCTAGCGTAAAGAATATTAAAGATACGAGAAGAAGATGTGCTCAAGTGCTTTTGGATAACTATGTTACTACTTCGAGCAGGATTGCATGGCAGGAAGCAACGAAATACCTCAGGTATGTGCTTTTTGTTCCCCATAGTCATGAGATGATCTAAGAATGTGAAAAGTTGCTTGTGAATGACAGATTGAAGGCAATACTTTTGGCTAATTGTTCATCAAATCACACAATTGAGATGGCACCAAATGATGTACATAAAGTTGAAGATCAAATGATTTCTGAATCCCGCATTCCAAGACTAAAATTAAAATGTTCGTACATGAATCAGCAACCAAAATACTTAGCTTATGCTTGTTGATCAAACTCCTAGTGGCTTGCAGAAAGATAGGACTTTCGGCACCACAAAAGTTCCAAAATAAAATAGATATAGAAGACATGAAGAAATTAATAAAACTTAATAAAAGAGGGATTAGAAAGTGCAAACTGATGGGCTGTATCAAACGGACATGGACAATGGGCCTGCTTCCTCCTCAACCGTGGGTTCGAAATATGTGGGCTTCTACATCGTGTCCACAATAATCATCGGGTCACGGGAGCTATGAGGGTCAAGATTGGGGGGGCTACCCCAATGGGCTCTATGGGGTTCTCCATGGGTTGGACTGGAGAGAATCCAAGGATCCAGAACTTGGATGTTGCGCCATTATCGATCTCTTCTTTGGACTTTAGATCTTAGGCTTGGTCCTATCCATGGAGCCCTACCAGATCCACTTCTTGTTGGGCTCACTCTAGTCCAGATAAGGCATGCCCATTGGATCCTTTCATGGGATATCTTTTCCTGCCCTTAGACCGCTTCTTATTCTTCTTGTGCCTGGCTTCCTCCTCAGAAGACTCATCCACTTGGGAGTAGGATTTGAAGGGATCTTGGGCCAAATTATCTTGGGCTCGGTAGGCCTTATAATTTACCTGGACATATTTTTGCTTTTGCTTTCTCGTTTGTGCCGGGGCCCGAAACAATATCAGGTCCTTTTCCCATTTTTTGTTCAGCCTTAAACAGAGACAAATTAGGGTCAGGTAAATTGGACAGATTAATTTGAGCAGAGGAAAAGACAGAGGGAGGGGGAAAATCAGAGGGTGGTGTCAGGGATTTTGAGCTCGAAGAGGCAAGGTTGGGGGAAGCTTTTCTCGTGGATGATAGGTCTGTGGCGCGTGGGTCGTTGGACCTAGAACCCCTCTGTGAGATTTCATTTTTTGTTGAGGTGGAGGGTTAACGGGGCTTGGCCTTTAATAGAGGAGCACCAAAATGGGAAAGGTGAGGTTCCCGGGTTAAATTTGTGTTGGGGCCATCGCCGGGCACAGTATCAGAGGAAATTTAACCTTTTGGGTCGAAAAGAATCCCAAAATGGTTCCCAGAAAGGGCACCCATCATCTCATAGCATGGTGGCCATCGTTGTCGGTGAGCCACCATCATCCAGGGACCTAGAGTGGGCTCAGCCAGGTCTAGCAATACCGGTGGAACAGAGGGTACAGCATCCATGTCGATAGGGGCACCCAAAGAGGTGGTCAGAGATTCAGTTACGGCGGTGGTCCGATCTACTGGTAGGACATCGGTGGAGCAGGGCTTCTCTAGGCAGGCTTCTTTCTGATGCCTGTATCGGCCGCAGTAGAGACAAATAACGTGTAAGCCCCCATACTCCACATGGTAGATTGGTCATCAACAATTATAACTCCTACGAGTGGTTCCTACAGGTTTAACTCGATGCAAATCCTGGTGAATCGGGCTCTCTATGTAGCGAGAGTAGTCGGATCTACCTTCTTTGGCACGTTGAGTATGCTCGTTATCCCTCTTAGCACAACTTCATTGTAGAGGAAGAAGGGATGGCCGAATATTTAAGTCTAGACCGTCGTTGAGAGCATAAAGCCGTGGGAGGGTTAAACTCTAGCGTCCAGCTGCTCAAAGTGAGGTAGTGGCCAAAGATTATCCATGTTTCCTCAGTTAGAGCACGGTTGTAGTCGTCAAGAGGTTGAAGAACGATATGAGGCCCTGGGGCTTCCAGAGGTGCCTCACCTTCTTCTCCATATTGTGGATGTTAAGGAACCTGCCAAGCATCTTCAGCGCTATGAAGTTGCTCCAATCGGCAGTGAACTCTATCCAGATAGACGAATGGATTCTCACACGTGGGGCCACGAGTGGTCCAGCCATCTTTTGGCATTGCATCAGTCCTTCTTCCACCAGGTTCATGTTTGCCTCTATGGATGAGGGCGAGATATTGGGTGTGCAGAGTCTATCGTAGAATGACATCTGGGGCGTACGCAGAGGTTTATCCATCCCATTTGCTTGTGTTTGTTACTGGTCAGACTTGTTACTTTGGGATGGAAGTGGTGGATTGTTCAAGGTGTTGTTGGGATTCTAGTTCGGAGATTGTGTAATAGTAACTAGTTGCGGGTTGTGTTGCAGGTGGGGAAGGCAAGTGAGCTGGGTTTCTTGTTCACTCATCATCGGGTTTATTTCTACTTAGATGGGTCTTTCCAGAAAGGTGATGAAGATCGCTGGAGGGGCATCAAACGAGTTGGTCATGCACAGATTTCAAGTCAGAGAACAAAGCAGCAAAGAAACTCGAAAGTACTTCTTTCTTGTTTTTTCTTCTTTCGGGAGAGAAATTTTTATGTATCTTGGTTAATGATTTGTAATCAACCATATATATATATATATATAATCTGACCAACTTCAATTCATAAACTAAGACTACTTGTTGTGTGATCACAGACCCTCACATATCAAGCGATTAGTCAAACTAATGGTCTTGGTCGAACCCTAGACAATAAAGCAGACAATCTTAAAATATGAGGTACGTTGCAAGGATACTACAACTACTTTTAATGTGAAACTCATAGAGGTACGTTGCGATGATACTGCAACTACCTAAAAGCAAAGACAAATATTCTCTCCAAGTCTATTTGATGAAGTGTCTATTCAAATAATTTAGACACCAATCTAAAAGCGACGTGGATTGACCAATGACTAACGATCCAATTAGTTATTTTTTTAGGGACAGATCCAATTAGTTATGAGAAGACAAATATTCTCTCCAAGTCTATTTGAGGAATAAATCATATTCTTGGCTCAACTACCACGCACATGCTCTTTGATGTACCTAGCACATGCCATATCTACCCCGTTAGGAGTACAAGCATTGGTCATGGTCAAAGCCCATCACTCGTACATGTCGTGTGTATTGACCTCAAGTTGGAGGGCTATTACACTACTCCACAAATCAATATTTTCGTAGCCACTTAAGTAGAATACACCAAACAGTTTCTCGGTCGGGCATACCAATACTCTCTAAAGTATTTGTGCATCCATTATGAAATACCTAGTATCTCGTAGTTGAAAGAACCACTACATCCTCCAAGGATATGAAGCAGATCACACACCAATCTCAATCGCATCCTCGATATCCCATTCTTGATGATCATTGATTGCGGCTGTTTAACAACTATGTTTATGGTCATATGAGATCTCACATTCTCAATAAAATATTAGTTCATGAAAATACTAATACGAATATACGCAAACAATCAAACATTATATTAAATAATTATAATGTCGAGTATTATAAATCAATAATACGAAAAAATTGGATGTGATCAAGTACAATATTCTTATTAAGATTATCTCTAGGATATATATACTAATAGTGGCAACGGTCGGCGATTGTAGGATCCCTGAAGGCATCGGTCACCGATTTGGTATTCGATTGTCGTGGCAAAGGCGGCTAGCTGCTTTTCAATGGGAGGCAGCTTCTGGGTTTACTTCGCCAAATCTCACGTTTGCTCTTTTGTTTCTTTTCTAAACAAGAAATCAGATCCACGAACAAGCAGATCGAACACAGAACATGATAAATGAAGTTTTGATAACACTTGACTTAGCGTAGTGGAAGCGAAAATAAAAATAAAAGAATATGACAATTTACAATGTGGAAATTGCCTGTATAAAAATATATCGAAAGGGACATGATGCAATGCCTAACTCACTAGGTTGCCTCAATGAAGGATTTGAGCGTATCATTGTTGGATCAAGAATGAAATACTCAGCTTGGTTGCAACGAAAGAGAAACACTCTCTCAATAAAATCCTCGAGATTCTAAAATATCAATTATCATCTCTATCAGAACAATATGTAGCTAACCTACATAAAGAAAATATCAAAACCTAATATTAGCTAAAAGGATTTAACCCAAATAAAAGCCTAAATCAGACATATAGGTTCAGAATAGCAAAATATTGAATAGTAAAAGTCCAACTAATAACTATAAAATATCTGTGCTACACGTCGAGACACCTATTTGTTCTAGCAACATCAACTTTTTTTTTCCTCATAAAATGCACTATCAAATGTGATGCTTAATCTTTGTACTTTGTCAAACATGCAAACCGTGAATTCTCTTATATTCTACTGTTGTTCTACAACTTTTTCGATTAGCTATCATTAGCCCCCAGTCGACGACACTGAGTTGGCCACTATAAGGATGATCATGGCCATTATTATAACAAAGTTGATGCTTCTCATCAGGCTTGATATTTATTTATTTTTCTTATACAATTTTTTTTAATAAGCGGGGTTGTATTATTACTGAAAAAAGAAAAACATCGATTTGAGATACATTCAACCCAACCGTCTGCCAAACCGAGAATACATGACAAGCGGTACCACCTAGACCTAGCCTACATCTAATCCACAATCCAGGTAGTCAAGAGGGAGTGTTCACAAGCAAATAGGTAGGGAACATGCAGACATCCTATAGCTAACCTCTAGGTATCGCACAAACCGGGTAGTCAAGAGGGGCTCTCCCCAACATGCAAACTAGAAATACGCCAGCCTAACCCCTTAGCTTTAAGCTAGCCCCCAAATCGAGTAATCGAGAGGTACGCACGTACCCACTAACTCGCATACAGTGTATAATGGGTCGCAGCCACAACCTCCGTAAATACCCCATTGCCGAAAAACTCAGTGGGAAAAGCACGGTGTGGAGTACTTTGGCACGTATACACCTGTTACAAGCATCACCTCTATAATAGTGTTGATGGCCTTAGTTGCACTACACAAAATTATTGTATACCAAATTGATGTTAAGATAGTTTTCCTTAATCAGGACCTAACCAAGGAGGTGTACATGGAACAACCAGAAGGTTACGTTCTACCTGGGCATGAAAAGAAAGTTTGCAAGTTGGTAAAATCTTTATATGTTCTTAAGCAAGCTCGAATACAATTGCATGAGAAATTTGATAAGACAATATTGTCACACCATTTTTGACATAATGGAGCTTATAAGTGTATATACTCAAAAGTTACAAAAGAGTACATGGTCATTAACAGTCTTTATGTTGACGACATGTTTATCTTTGGGGCAAGCATGGAAGGTAGGAAGGAGACCAAAAGGTATTTATCTTCTTAGTTTAAGATGAAAGACATAGCAGTGCTTATGCATTGAGTCAATCTCATTACATTGAGAAAGTGTTTAACAAGTTTGATCACTCGGGACTCAAGGAAGCTAACACCCCTTATGATTAATAGTGTCCTTTGGAGGAACATCATGGAAGAACTATAGACCAGCTTCAGTATGCTACTGTATTAGAGAGTCTTATGTATGCCATGTATTGTACTTGCCCAGATATTGCATTTGTGGTTTGCAAACTATCTAGATACACGAGCAAACCAGAAGCCAGTCATTGGAAAGCTGTTGGTTGAGTACTAAGGTGTCTAAAAAGGACCAAAGATTTAGGAATCTTCTATAACTACTTTTCGACGGTACTAAAAGGTTACTCAGATGCTAATTGGATAACTAGTGTGAAGGATAATAAATCTACATCAGGATGAATATCTATATTGGGAGGAGGTGCGATTTTTTGGGCATCAAAGAAACAAACTTACATATCGTAGTCAACGATGGAGTCAGAGTTCATAGCTCTGGTAGCTGCAGGCAAAGATGCAGAATGTATGAGGAATATTTTACTAGATATTAAATTTTGGCGACAACCGATGTCAGCCATATCTTTGTTCTGTGATAGTCAATCGACTATGTCTAGAGTGTTTAGCCGAGTCTACAACAGGAAATCTAGACAATTCATTTTGAGGCATCAGTACATCAGTTACTTGATATCTGCGAGCATAATCATGATAGTGTTTGTACGGACTGATAGTATCTAGCAGATTCATTCACTAAAGGACTCTCGAGAGGCTTAGTAAAGCGCGCGCGTCTTTGATAATGGGTCTAAATTTATTTCTCACAAGTCACCAATAATGATAACCTAACCTCTATTCTAGCACTACCACTACTCTAAAGGTTTAATGATTAATAAGAAGCTATTGTTGAAATGAAAAATAAAGTACGGATCAAAGTACATGTTTAGGCTTTGGAGGTTGAAGCATTATTAAATACTCTCAATGGCGTCAACCTGTTGGATAAAGAGAAGAGTGTATTGTCTTAAAACACCAAGACAAAAAATAAAAACTCCACATATATATTAACATTGGGAGTGGTGCCGCTTGTAACAAAATTTGGAAGTAGAACTTTGTAAATATTCATGAAACTAGGAACATGGTCATTAACGGAGGGAAAACTTTGTAAATGTTCATAAAACTAGGAAGAGCATATGGTTAACGGTGCTAAAACTCTCAAGGAACTCAACAAAGTATCCATGGCTTATGTGTAAAATTATTTCTTGTTTGAACACAACAAATTGAGGTTCAAGCAATTTATCACAGTCGATTTCGTTCAAACTTTAAATATTCTAACTAATAAAAGGTTTAATTTGAAAGATATCTTTTAAATATATAAAACTATAAGATTAGTAAACTAAATTGTTAACCAAAAGAGAGATTGTTGGTGCATTTATGATTTAGAAGAAGCAGTAACCTCTTTCAGTTTAAGAGGCAGCAGCCTCTTTTTTATTTTTAACGAGGCCGTAGCCTCTTTTTGTGAGGCATTAGCCGTGGGCACTTAAACATCAACTTGGTACCATTTGATTTTTTTTAAATCAAAAGATTAACAATTAAATGAAAGTGTATGAAAAGGAAAAAGAAGAAGAAATGATAGATGAAAATGTCCTTCCATTCATGATTCTAATTTTTAAATTGATAACATTTCATGAAAAAAATGGATGATATTTGAACATGACTTTTGAATTTTATTAACTTATAGCCTTTGAAATATGTTCATTGAATTCCTATAAATAAAAAAGCGCTCTTTGTCTTTTCATTCATCCAAAATCTTTTCATATCCTCTTCTCTCACTACATTCTCTACTATAGAACATTGTTGTTGTAGTCATAGAGATGATATTCTACAATTTGCCACTTAGAATATCAAAATCTTGAGTACTTTTAGAAGCATAATAATCTAAACCATTTGGCAACTAATAGTGAGAAGCAATTAATACTTTAAAAAAGTAATAAAATCACGCTTCAAAAATTATAATTTCCTTTCGAATATCACTTGTGTCTATCAGGCCTTTTTGACTTTTCTAAAGTCACGTTCCATATTCTTCCTTTTGATTCAACAACTGATAGGTCACATTAACCTTATTATTGAACATTTTGAAGTGTTGATAACTTCTTCTTCACAACATTGTGCTTCACGGGATTCCTATGAATTTCGTCGCCAGTTATTCTTATTCATGATCTCTAGATTAGAGTAAGTATAATTTTCACAGTTAAAATATGTGAGGAATATGAGAGAGTTTTCTACTTGAAAAAAATATTTTTTTATTGAGTAGTTAGACTTGTTTATTAACAAGAGAAACGTTTCTTCTAAAAATTAAAATGAAGAATTTTTACATTCTCGATTTCATGAAAAATACATATAAATCCAAATCTTTTACTTTCCTTTTTTGAGACACTTTACTTTGGAAAATCATAAAATAAGAGTGTTAGTATACATGTACTAGAGACAATCCTAGTAAAAGCATTGTATTTGATCACATTCAGTTATTTCGTATTATTAATTTATAATACTCTGCATTACACTCATTGAATATATTGTTTGATTGTTTTTATATATTCATGTTAGTGTTCCCATGAACTAATATTGTCATTGAGAATGTGAGATCTCAGATGACTATAAACATGGTTCTTAAACAGCCACAATCAATGATCATCGAGAATGGGATATCAATGATGCGATTGAGATTGGTGAGCGATCTGCATCATATCCTTAAAGGATGTAGTGGTTCTCACAACTACAAGATACTAGGTATTTCATGATGGATGCACAGATACTTTGGAGAGTATTGGCATGCCCGACCGAGAAACTATTTGGTGTATTCTATTTACATGTCTACGGAAGTATCGGTTTGTAGAGTAGTGTAATAGTCCTCCGACTTGAGGTCAATACGCACGGCATGTATGGAGTGATGGACTTTGACCATGACCAATGCTTGCACTCCTGACGGGGTAGATATGGTATGTGTTAGGTACATCACGAAGTGCATGTGCGTGGTAGTTGAGCCAAGAATAGAATTCATTCATCAAATAGACTTGGAGAGAATACTTGTCTTCGCATAACTAATTGGATCGTTAGTCATTGGCCAATGCACGTCACTTTTGAAATGGTGTCTAAAAGTGACAATATGATCAATTAGTATAATGAGATAATATAATTAAGTTATTTAAATAGACACTTCATCATGTTCTAGACTTAATCGAGTATTCGCGAATAAAAGGACCGTATCACTGTGAGCTTCACATTACAGGTAGTTGCAGTATCCTCGCAACGTACCTCATATATTGAGATTGTCTGGTCAATTGTCTAGGGTTCGACTAAGACTATTAGTTCGACTAATTGCTTGACATGTGAGGGCCTATGGATCACACAACAAGTAGTCTTAGTTTACGAATTAAAATTGATTAGATTAAATATTGATTTGATCAAGAATATTTAATCTATAGAGAAATATTATGATTCTATTAGATAGAATTATAATTGATTAATTGAATTAGATTTAATTAATATATAGTAAAAACTAATTAAGTGTTGGACATATTGACTAGGTCAAGTTGGGCTCAAAACCGAAAAGAGAAAACGTAGAAGCAAGGACTTACTGCCTTGGTGGCTATGTAAGCCAAGCCAAGGGCTTATAGCCTTGGCATTCACGTATAACACTCCTATTAGGAGTTGTTATAGTTAGTTTTATGTATATATATACATGGGTTCCTAGGTTCAAAAAGTTACGCCTTATTAACCTAGAAACAAATTATTCTCTAGTTATTTTCGATATATAATTCTCGTAGCAAATTTTTTAAGATATCAACTGTCAAGAGTTCGTAGACGAGGACTACGTGGATACCATAGTTGAGGATTCGATCTACAACGCACTGTAAAAATTCTCTAACTATATTGTTATCCATTTTTATGTTATACTGCCATGATCAGGATTCGTGTTGGTGAAAAATTTTATCTACCGCTGCTACGAACCTAGGGTTCGTATTTATAAAACCTAACAGTGGTATCAGAGTTTCAGGCTGATTTTATGGCAGTACGCATAATGCATAATGTTGTGTATCCTCGTGGATAAATATGTGAATATTCTGCTTTTTATGAACAAGTTTTGGTTGTTGTCTTCAAGCGATGGTCATATAATCTGTCTTCATGTACATGTGTTGGTTCGAAGAGCACATGCTATTGAGGGTTACTGTAATCGGTTTAGTTTCCATCACATGCTATAAAGAATTATGAATTCCACTTGCTATTGACTTGGTTCGCTTACTGTTTGCGGCTGATTACTATGAACAAATAAAATTGTTAATTGGTTGTTTATTTTCTGGTCGATGGTGCAATCGTAAGCGATGGATTAGGCATTTTATAATCTGATTATATAGAGTGGATTAGGGTTCATAGGTCACGCCGCTTATTGAAGTTTGTCCTAGGGGCAATCTTTGAGAATTTAAAATTTTACAGGGACTTATGTGAAATTTGTGGATCCAAAATTACAGTTTTGCCCTTGGGATGTTTCTGAAATTTCTAGATCAGCTGGTAAATTACAATTTGGTCCCTGGATTAATTTTTAAATTTTAGAAGGTAATAATAAGCTATTTCGTTGGACGAAATTGGGCAAAATATTTTAAAAGGGCTTTAGAAATTGACTAAAAGCTTGGAGCTTGTCGGTAGTTCTGATTTAGAAATAATTTTACCTAGGAATAATTATTGCCTTGCACTTTTATTTGATATATGTGTAAAGCATGATTATTATATTTCGGGATTGGATTCCGTTAAATGTTTATATTTCGTTTTCTGGGTTAGATCTCAGTATATGTTATATGAACTATTTGTGGATCTTGTTTGAGCAAGTTAAATACCCCGACGTGAAATGTTCCTCAAACTTAAATATGGTTTTTATTTAGAATGAATAATGTCTTCCGTCATAATTAAGAGAAACCGAGATTTCGTTCTATAGTATTTAAGACCAAAGTCTTTTACTTGGAACTACGTCTTATGGAACTCTTATAGGGACATGTAAATGTCGCCATGTGATGGTTGTAAACCACCTAAGTTATTTCACTAGCCAAAGTAAGGAAATAATGAGGGGACATCGATTGGACTGGGTCTGATAACTAGGAATTGCATATACTCCAATTGGTTTAGAGACCTACCAGTTCTACTGTTACAGTCACCAGCCAAAGCAGGGGTTGTTATAGTAGGAATGTGGATCCTAGTCCATTAAGATTTATATTAGATATAAATTCGTACTCTTCCGATGAGGTCGTTGAGTGTGTGAAAATAATGGAGATAAAATAAAGCTAAAGGCCGTGTTTATTTTGATTGCTGAATATTTATCATAGGAATTATGTGTTTTAATTTATTTCCTTAAGTGTGTTGAAATGGCTAACATGTCGTTGAGATTTATACTGGAATCGAACAAGTTGGCTGGGCCAAATTTTTTGGATTGGCACCGAAACATGCGTTTGGTGCTAAGGCAAGAAAAGATTGAGTACTTGTTGGACATGCCCATCCCTGTAACCCCTGCGGCTGGTTCTCCTGAACTTGCTACGTTTGACGTAGAGGCTCAGAAGAAGCATCAGGATGATGCAAAGCAGGCGCAGTGTGTTATGTTGCTTGGTATGACACCTGAGCTACAAAGGCGGCATGAGAGTATGAATTCCTATGAGATGTTGAGGCACTTGAAGGATCTATTTGACTCTGAATCTCGTTCTGAGAAATATGAGGTCATGAGGGATCTTTTCAGGTGTAGGATGTCTGAAGGAGGGAAGGTCTCACATCATGTTCTAAAGATGATTGGGCTCATCGAGAAGTTGGGTACTCTGGGTATCAAACTAGAGAACGACGTCTCGGTGTGCGCCATTCTTCAGTCGCTTCCTGATTCATATTCTAGCTTCATAGTGAACTATAATATGAATAAGGCAGAGTCGACTATGCCTGAGCTGCATAACATGCTTAAAACTTTTGAAGGTACTACTTCGAAGGAAAGGAACGTGCTAATGGTGGGCTCCTCTTCTGGTTCTGCATTTAAAGGCAAAAAGAAACAGAAGAACAAGGCTAAGAATAGTTCTAAGTCTAAGTTCCTTAATCCTAAGGGTAGTATTCAAAAGAAAGAGCAGGTTGACAACGATGTGTGCCTCCACTGCAAGAAAAAGGGGCACTGGAAGAGAGACTGCAAGGTTCTGGCTGCTGAGAATAAGACACTAGGTATTTCTGGCTCTGGAACAGGTATGTTTGTAATTGAGATAAACATGTCCACTAATAGATCTGACTGTTGGGTATTAGATACGCATGTGGCTCACACATTTGTACGAATGTGTAGGGTCTCAAAGACAGCAGGGCGGTTAGACCAGGCGAGATTGCCTTATGCATGGAAAATGGAGCACGAGTTGCTGCTGAGCGCGTAGGGACATATAGTATAGACTTACCTAGTGGGTATATATTAGAACTTAAATAATTGTTATTTTGTTCCGTCAATTACTAGAAATATTATTTCCATTCCAATGTTTGACATTGAAGATTTTTTCTTCCATTTTTCTAATAGTAGTTGCTACTTTTTGAAAATGGTATTGTTTATGGAAATACCTCTCTTTCGAATGGTTTATACTTATTAAATAGTGGACATGATGTTCTTAATGTGCAGAACAAGAAGCTCAAATTAAGTAATCAAGAAAATCCCACCTTCTTATGGCATTGTAGACTTGGTCATGCCAATGAGAAAAGAATTGCAAGGTTAAGAAAGTTAGACTACTTAACCCCATTTGACTTTGAGTGTTATAGAAATTGTGAATCTTGTCTCAAAGGCAAAATGACTAACAAACCCTTTACTGGAAAAGGGGTAAGAGCTAAAGAAGTGCTAGAGCTAGTTCACAGTGACGTGTGTGGACTACTACCCACTCTAGCAATGGGTGGTTTCAGATACTTCATCACTTTTACTGATGACCTCTCTAGGTATGGATACGTGTATCTTATGAAACATAAATCCGAGGCCTTTGAGAAGTTTAAAGAGTATAAAGCAGAAGTAGAGAAATAACTTGGGAAGAGTATTAAGACTCTTTGATCAGATCGAGGAGGTGAATGCCTTAGCCATGAATTCTTGGATTATTTAAAGCTACATGGGGTCCAATCACATTGGACACCTCCGAGAACACCACAATTGAATGGTGTGTCCAAAAGGAGGAACCGAACCATGTTAGACATGGTAAGGTCTATGATGAGTTTCTCCTCTCTTCCAACATTTTTTTGGAGTTAGGTACTCCAAACCTCAATCTACATTCTGAATAGGATCCCATCTAAATCAGTTGAAAGTACACCATACGAGTTATGGTGTGCAAAGAAGCCATCATTCTAACATATCAAGACGTGGGGTTGCCCTGCGTATGTGAAGAAGATGCTCACTAATAAGTTGGAATCCAAAGGTGAAAAATATTACTTTGTGGGATATCCTAAGGAAACAAAAGGATATTATTTATATCTCCCTGAGAAATAAAAGGTTATTATTTCTAGACAGGCGACGTTCTTCGAAAATGACTATGTCTTTAAAGGACAAGGTCGTAGAAAGATAGAGCTTGAATAAATTCAAGAACCACAAGGTAATGCTGAGGCTGAGGACTTGTCGGATAACCACAACAAGGAATCAGTGGGAGCATTCAGTGATTCTCAAGGTGGGAGTCTTTACTAGGTGATAGTCTTCCAGCCAGTGGGAGTGTAGTTAGGGATAACTCGTATGCGCAAGATACTCCAATTAGACTGAATGAGAACAATTTGGACATTGTTCAATCTCCTGCTCAGGAAATGCGCGAAAGCGTCGCTCTTGAGAATTCTCCTGGCATTGATCAGATCATTGCAGAAGAACCTCTTCACGATCAGAATGAGCAGCCTGCACAAACGCAACTCTATAAGTCTACTAGGATTCGTCGTCCACCCGTCAAGTTTACTTTTCTCATGGAGGAACATGATAATGTGGAAATTTCGGACAAGGATGGACCTAAGACTTATACTGAAGCGATGTCAGACATCGATTCAGGAAAGTGGCTACAAGCTATGAAATCCGAGATGAACTCGATGTATACAAATCAAGTCTGGGACTTGGTAGAATTGCCTGAAGGGTTTAGTCTCATCGGCTGCAAATGGGTCTTTAAGAAGAAGACTGATGCAGATGGTAAACTGCAAACCTACAAGGCTAGGTTGGTGGCGAAGGGTTATAAGCAACGCCAGGGCATTGATTATGACGAGACCTTTTCACCATTTACAAAATCAAGTCCATTCAGATTTTACTTGCTATAGCTGCATACTATGATTATGAGATTTGGCAAATGGATGTCAAAACAGCTTTCCTTAATGAGAATCTCGAGGAGAAAGTATTTATGACACAGCCAGAAGGTTTTGTATCCAAGTCAAATCCAAAATTAGTATGCAAGCTGTAAAGGTCCATTTATGGATTAAAGCCAGCTTCTAGGAGTTGGAATATCCATTTCGACGAAGCTATCAAATCGTTTAACTTCGTCAGGAATGCGGAAGATCCATGTGTTTATCAAAAATGCTGCAGGGATAAGATTGTTTTTATTATCATATATGTTAATGACATATTGATTTTAGGAAACAGTATCCCGCTAATGCAATCTGTGAAGGATTGGTTGTCCAAGACCTTCATGATGAAGAACTTAGGTGAAGCTTGCTACATCCTTGGCATAAAGATTTACAGAGATAGATCTAGCAGGATGTTGGGGCTGTCACAATCTACGTACATAGATAAGGTACTGAAGCGTTTTAAAATGGAAGACTTTAATAGAGGTTTTCTACTGGCAAATCATGAGATTAAGCTATCAAAGAAGGATTGTCCTTCTGAAGAAGCAGAAATTGAGTACATGGAAGGTATCCCATACGCATCTGCTATTGGATCAATCATGTACGCCATGACTTGCACTAGATCTGATGTGGCATACGCTATCAGCATCACTGGTAGATTCCAGAAGGACGCAGGGGAACCTCACTGGATTACTGTTAAGAACATTCTGAAGTATCTTAGACGAACTAAAGAATATTTCTTAGTCTATGGTGGACAGCCAGAACTTGTCGTAACTGAGTTTACCGATGCTAGTTTCATGACTGACTGTGATGACTTTAGATCACAGTCAGGGTATACTTTCATGCTCAATGGCGGGATGGTGAGCTAGAATAGTTCCAAGCAAGACAAGACCGCAGATTCAATAACCGAAATAGAATTAGAACGTATTCCCACAGAGGATAACCTGGATGATCCTTTCACCAAACCACTTAGTATTCAAAAGCATGCCAGACACTTTAAGGATCTGGGTGTTAGACATATGGGTGATTGGCTCTAGGTCAAGTGAGAGATTGTTAGTATACATGTCCTAGAGACAATCCTAGTAAGGGCATTGTACTTGATCACATTCAGTTATTTTGTATTATTAATTTATAATACTTGGCATTACACTCATTGAATATATTGTTTGATTGTTTGTATATATTCATGTTAGTGTTCTCATGAACTAATGTTGTTATTGAGAATGTGAGATCTCAGATGACTATAAACATGGTTCTTAAATAGCCACAATCAATGATCATTGAGAATAAAATATCAATGATGCGATTGAGATTGTTGTGCGATCTGCATCATATCCTTAAAAGATGTAGTGGTTCTCACAACTACGAGATACTAGTTATTTCATGATGGATGCACAGATACTTTGGAGAGTATTGGCATGCCCGACTGAGAAACTGTTTGGTGTATTCTATTTACATGTCTACGGAAGTATCAGTTTGTGGAGTAGTGTAATAGTCCTCTGACTTGAGGTCAATACGCACGACATGTACGGAGTGATGGACTTTGACCATGACCAACGCTTGCACTCCTGACGGTGTAGATACGGCAAGTGTTAGGTACATCACGAAGTGCATGTGCGTGGTAGTTGAGCCAAGAATAGGATTCATTTCCCAAATAGACTTGGAGAGAATACTTGTCTTCTCACAACTAATTAGATCGTTAGTCATTGGCCAATGCACATCACTTTTGAAATGGTGTCTAAAAGTGACAATATGATCAATTAGTATAATGAGATAATATGATTAAGTTATTTGAATAGATACTTCATCATGTTCTAGACTTAATCGAGTATTCACGAATGAAAGGACCATATCACTGTGAGCTTCATATTACAGGTAGTTGCAGTATCCTCGCTACGTACCTCATATGTTGAGATTGTCAGGTTTATTGTCTAGGGTTCGACTTAAACCATTAGTTCGACTAATTGCTTGACATGTGAGGGCATGTGGGTCACACAACAAGTAGTCTTAGTTTACGAATTGAAGTTGATTATATTAAATATTGATTTGATCAAGAATATTTAATCTGTAGAGAAATATTATGATTCTATTAGATAGAATTATAATTGATTAATTAAATTAGATTTAATTAATATATAGTAAAAATTAATTAAGTGTTGGACATATTGACTAGGTCAAGTTGGGCTCAAAACCCAAAAGAGAAAACGTAGAAGCAAGGACTTACTGCTTTGGTGGCTAAGTAAGCCAAGCCAAGGGCTTACAGCCTTGGCATTCACGTATAACACTCCTGATAGGAGTTGTTATAGTTAGTTTTATGTATATATATACATGGGTTCCTAGGTTCAAAAAGTTAGAAATAAATTATTCTCTAGTTATTTTCGATATATAATTCTCCTAGCGAATTCTCGAAGATATCAACTGTCAATAGTTCGTAGTTGAGGACTACGTGGATACCATAGTTGAGGATTTGATCTACAACGCGCTGTAAGAATTTTCTAAATATATTGTTATCCGTTTTTATGTTATACTGCCATGATCAGGATTCGTGTTGGTGAAAAATTTTATCTTCCGCTGCTAGGAACCTAGGGTTCGTATTTATAAAACCCAACAAAAAGTACTTGTAACACAATCATACTGAATAATTAAGAAAAAATGATACATAAGAAGGTATTTATTGAGTTTAAATCGGGAATCAAATATTTGATATTGGGACAAACGTAACAGGAGAATTTTTTGATTAGGCGATTTATAAATTTCAATAGTTTTATTCATTGTACTTTTAAAGGAATATATAAAGATCTACCAATTAAAAAAAAGTCGTACCCAATATTTTTTAACTTTTAGAATCTTTTTACGCAGACGGGTCGGTAGAATAATCTTTTCTCAGAATGGGATCTTCGGGAAATATTTTACTAATTTAGATTTTGTCAGAAAATGGCCAAATATGCCCATTTCTAATTACCAAAAAAGGCCAGTTTCCACCATTTTTTGGCCAGAAAATGGCCCTTTTGGTAAAAGAAAAAAAATGCTAATTTTGTGTATTTTTTGGCATTCTAAAACAGACTTTGCCATTTATTTATGAACCTCTAATTGCTAAAATATGTCCTAAAGACATATTCGAGGAAAAGAATCTTCTGCTAACCCATATGAGGAAAAAAACTCAACTTTTTAGATAATTGTTTTGATGACTTATAATGGATCAACGTCGAGCCAAATCAAAAAATTCTACAGTAAAGTAAAAACTTCTCTCTAACTTTCTAATGAGAGTTTTTTTCCTCTTCTCAAAAATTCCCAGGGAAGCTCGATAACCCACGGCATTCCCAAGTGTTCACAACAGAGGGCCCTCCCCTGGAAGACCCTGAGCCACGAGAAGTAAATGCACCAACACCCCCTAAAGGGGGAAAGAAGGTTCAGCTGGTGGACGAAGCAGTAGACTAACAACCACAAAGCAAGGCCGCGAGCTGTGTTGCTGAAGAGAGCAGAAGGAGAAAACTGAGTTTCAGAGAGGCAACGATGAACCATATGAACGAACACAACATAGATAACGGAGAGCAAGAGTTCTTCTTCGACCCGGAAGAGTTGGTTTCTAGTTACTCTGAGTGTGAGGAAGAAGACGATCCATATTGCCCAACAATACACTTATCCAAGCAGGAAAATGTCGAGATGCATCGCCTTTAGTTGAAAATACTAATTATCAAGATGCCTGGCCACCGGGTGGCGTATCCTTACCTCAAGAGGCGACTGTCCCAGCTGTAGGGGATCCCGGTAGATTTCCACACGATTGATCTCGGCTTTGACTTCTATTTGGTGAGGCTGACTTCCGACGAGGAGTATAGACACATCCTCTTGGATGGACCGTGGATGATAGCTCATCACTACATCACGATTCAGTGGTGGATCACAAAGTTTAATCCGATGGAAGCCAATATGTCAAAAGTGGTTGCTTGGGTGAGGTTCCTTGCCTATCAATAGAGTTCTATCAATCTAAGTTCTTGCCCAAACTTCCCTATAGGATCGGCTCTCTGATTCGCATAGATACTACGATGGAATAATGCCAGCGAGGAGCGTTTGCTCAAATCTGTGGGGAAATTAATCTGAGCAAGCCACTCCTCTCATTTATGGCTTGTCGGACTACCCAGAGGCTCCAGTATGAGGGTATCCACCTTATATGCTTTGGGTGCGGTCGTTATGTTCATGTGTTTAGGGGCGACCTCTACTTGAGTGAACCAAGAATACCCGAGAAAGAAGCTAGGGCACCAGCACTGCCGCTGCGTACAGCTGCCCCGATGCCTCCACTACCGCCGTGCTGACCAAAATTATGGACTAACTTTGGGAAGTGGATGGTGGTCCAGAAACGCTCAAAGACAAGGAAATTAATGGGCAACTCGCAAGGTACAAATGGTTTCACTACTTTGGCTAAAAATTTTAATATGCAGGGAAAAAGAGAAAACCACAGGGATACCAAACCAGGCTTCAAACTTTTGACATCCTACGGTCAGAGAATTCAGACGTCCAGTCTGTTGCTGGTGAAAGTTCCCATGAGTTAGCCCAAGTGAAGAATGCCTCTTCCAACTGTCATAAGGCTCCCATTTCAGAAAAGAATAGGTCAAAGTCCATGAGTGCCCTGCTGATGTCGAAGCATGCCATGTGTACCCAGGACAAGGCCAATATGGACCATGCAAATAAAAAAACCCATCGTAAAAGAGAAACCATTGCTGAAGAATGAAGCCTAGAGTAGCACCTCATTGCAGCCAAAATAAGCCCACTAAGCCCAAGGCAGTCACTGGAGTCCCCAGGACAAGCCTCAAAATCCCCCTCAGTCGAGGGCGAAGCCACAAACTATAAAAGCTCTTCCAATATGAGAGAGACCAGGAGACCCGCCGCCCTGAGAAATATCTAGTCGACCAGTACCTAAATTTCTCTCCGACAATGGAGGAACCGATGGAGCTCTCATCCCAACCGCTTCACTCAAACCCTCTCATCCTGAATGGATCCCAGTTTTGGGATATTCCACTAGCTGATGTGTGTTAGGGAAGTACTATTAGGGCAGAGAACCAGATGTCGAAAGCACCGGAACCAGAGGACCCATGGCCTGAAGGGTGTGAGCCCTCAAATTTGATGCAGCATGATCCTCCTGGGGTACCTGATTGCAAGGTGGATCTCTCTGGGCATAATTGTGAGGTTGATGAAGCGTTAGAGTCAGAGGAGGTACGGGTTTATAGGTATCAGATGCAAGGCTGACCTGAAAACTAGGCCCTTGTTTAACCATTTATCTAATTCAGGCTACGGGCAGAAGACACTTTTGGAAATTAAGTCCCCTTTTTCATCGACTTTTAGTTCTTGCCGCATTTTGCTCTGTTTCTTTGTGAAGAGTCTAAATGAATATTTTAACTTGGAATTGCCAGGGTGCAGCCAGCATCAGCTTTTGAGCTTCTATTAAACAGATTAGTTACCAACATCGACCTGATATCCTGGTCCTTCTTGAAACGTGGATCTCAAGTCGAAGAGCTAAAATTTTATCTAAGTCTCTAAAATTTTCCAATGTTGTACATGCACCTATGCAGGGGCATTCATGAGGCATTTGGGTGTTATGGAATGAGGACATCCACCTACTCACCATCTCTATAGTGCACATACAGTTTATTCATATGGCTGTCGGGTGAGACCCGGCATCACGCGGGTTCTTCACGGTGATCTATGGCCACCTGAAGAGTCACATCCAGGAGGTGTTGTGGTCTCAGTTGAGATAAATTTTTGAAAGGATAGATGGCCCATGGCTTCTTGCAGGGGACTTTAACATATTTTTGCTTTCTGATGGCAAGACTGGAGGCGCTCCTATTTGAGTCACCAAACACGTGAAGTTTAAAGAGTGGATTGAAGAGTGTCAGCTTACTGATTTGGGGTACTTTGGTGCATATTTTTCTTGGGTTCGTGGGAGTATTCATGAAAGGCTCGATAGAGGGGTCGCTAAAATCCTATGGTAGCTACGATTCCCTGAAGCAAAGGTGGTTCATTTGCTTAGGTGGAAATCCGATCACTGCCCCCTATTAATCAAGCTGGATGCTACTCCGAGAATGAACCTGGGGAATATGATGCTTTGTTACCTGCTACTTGTACGAGCTTTGTGGAGCATGTAAAAAAATGGAACTTTGAGGTCTTTGGGAACATCCACTACCGGAAAGCAAGAATGGCAAAGCGCCTTCGAGGTATTCAAAAAGTGCTGAAGGGTGGGTTAAATCCTTTCCTTTGAAACTTGGAGCATGAGATGAGGTTGAACATGAAGAAAACTTTAGAGTAGGTAAAGATGCTTCGGATGCAGAAGCCACGAAAAGAGTTATTAGTTAATGGAGACCGTAATACACGCTACTTCCATGCCTCAACCGTTGTGCGACATCGCCACAACTGCATCAAAAGTATCAAGGATGAGAATGGTGTATGGGTGACAGAGGACACTGCTATTAAAAATGTTATGAGAAGCTACTTTGTAAATGTATGTGTTGAGGACCAGGAGACGTGACCTAAGAGCCAGATTCCAAATCTCTTTTTCTAGATTATAGATAAGGACAAGTTAAGCCTTCAGAGGACACCGGATGAAGATGAGATTAGACGCACACTCTTTACCATGGCTCCATCTAAAGCACCCAGACCGGATGGGTTGCACACCCTTTTCTTTCAAAAGAATAGGTGGGTAATCAAAAGGTTCCTAATCAGCTTTGTTCAGAAGGTCTTTATTCGCTCCGTCTCTCAGGCATACGCCAATAAGACAACAATCACTTTGATTCCTATGATCGATAATCCTCAGATTCTGGCCCATTTTTGCGCTATAATTCTATGTAACATCCCTTTAAAGGTTGTTACTAAGCTCGTGGCGGGCCGGCTTTAGGAGTACAGGCCGTGGTGGGTGGCAAAAGTGCCGAACAGCTTTGTCCTGGGGAGGCACATCGCGGCAAACATAATTATAGTTCAGGAGGCAATCCATACCATGGGGAACCGACGCCAAGGGAAAGGATTGATGGCTTTGAAAGTGGACCTTGAAAAAGCTTATAATCAGATTAGTTGGTCTTTTATCAGGGAAACACTTGAACTCTTTATTTAATACTGAAGTGCGTGTCAATGACCTCCTTGCAGGTCATCTGGAATGGTGAAACGACGGAGGACTTTCACCCATTATGAGGCATATGCCAAGGCAACCCACTCTCACCATATCTAATCATTTTATGCCTGGAGAGATTGGGTCACATGATTAACACGCAAGTTCAATAAGGCGCATGGCAGCCACCGACAAGGACCACCTATTTCGCATCTATTTTTTATAGACGACCTTCTACTTTTTGCAGAGGCTTCTAAAGTTCAAGCATCTGTGATTAATCTTTGCCTTTATGAGTTTTGTAGGTTCTCACGACAGCAAGTTAGCAAGGATAAGACTATATTATTTGTGTCCAAGAGTGTGTCTGGTTCCTTGGCAAAAGAGCTAACTTCCTCTCTTTGAGTTGGGTTTAATAATAACCTAGGGAAATATTTGGGAATGCCTTTACTTCATAAGCGGGTCACTAAAGCGACCCATTCTTTCATTTTAGATAAATTTCAAGCGAGACTGTAGGGATGGTGTGCTGACAAGCTCTCTTTTGCCAGGAGATCGATGTTATCATAGTCTATTCTCAGAGTGCTCCAGTCATATGCTATGCAAATGGTAAAGCTCTCTGTGGGGATTTGTGATGATATCAAAAAGTTACAAAGAGGGTTTCTCTGGGGATCCTCTACTTCCCGATGGAAACCACATATGGTGGCCTGGGAGATAGTGTGCTCTCCTAAGCAAGAGGGGGTCCTCGGATTTAAGTCCCTTCATGACCAAAACCTTGCCTTAATTATGAAGTTAGCATGGCACTATATATCTTACCGGTCTACTCTATGGTTACAGGTTCTTTGGGAAAAATATGTGAAGCAGGATGCGACCATCCCCAAAGTTACAAGCAGAAAATTGAATTCACCTTTATAGAAAGCAATCGTCTCCCTTTGGCCGATCATGGCAAGCGGGGTCTTTTGGTCCCTAGGGGATGGAAGGCATGTATGGTTTCTTAGGGATAAATGGCTCGAGAAATCTGATAAATAAATTACCTACTGTTCTAGACTGGTCCCTGAATCTCTAATTAATCTTAGAGTTGAGGAGTTGGTAGGCAGCAATGGTAATTAGAAGTGGTAGACTTTTGAATCGTACTTACCTGCTGGACCAGGGACAAGATAAGCTCAAGTGGGGCTGGACGGTTAAGGGACAGTTCATAACACGGTCAGCTTATGGCATGATTCAGGGAAGGACCCAGGCAACTAATAATTGAGGATGGAGCAGGTTGTGGAGTTGGAAGGGGCCACAAAGATTGAAGAAGGTGGCGTGGTTAGTAGGACATAGGAAGTTGCTCACAAATTCCATTCGGAAGAGAAGGCACATGACCCATGAGGTCGCTTGTCCGTGTTGTGGGTTCAGGGATGAATTTGTACTTCATGCGCTTAGAGATTGTGCCAAAATTACTAATTGTTGGAAAGTCTTACTTCAGAAGGCGGGGATTAATACTGCGCACTTTTTTGCCGTTAATTTAGATGAGTGGATTGAAATGAACTTGAGTGCCTCTCCTAATTGGATTACCACGTTTCTAGTGACAATTAACTATTTTTGGCGTTGGAAGAATGATTTAATTTTTGGCGCATGTCATTACTTGCAGATGTGAAGAAAACAATGATGCTTGGGAAGCGTCAAGGAAGATGCTGTTACAAACAGCAAGGCGAGAGACCTTTATTGGCTTAAAGAAACCTCTGGTGGGGTGGGTGAGTTAGACACCGACGGAGCGATGCGGGCTTCAACTGATAGTGCAACCTCGGGTGTCATCCTTTATGATCATAATGGCTTCTGACTAGGCAGATTTGCCTCGAATATGGGCAGTTGTTCCAGCCTCGATGCGGAGCTCTGGGGTGCTTCCAAAGGTTTGGAGTTGGCATGGAATTTGGGCTACAAGAAAGTGATCCATGAGGTGCATTCAAAGTTGATTGACAGCTTCATCAACAGGCCTTCCCCACAACTCAACATCTTAAAGAACCCTCTCTTGGTTATGTTAGAGCAGGAACTCAAACAGGGTTGGAATATCCGGGTTGTCCACATTTACAAGGAAGCTAATAGATGTGCCGATAGTTTGGCGAACCTTGGGTTTTCAAAGTCAATAGAGATGTTTGTGCTGAATGAACCGCCGCTAGTCGTGCGAGAGACGATGATCTTTGATTGCGCAACTTTTCCCCGACATATTGTGTTGGGTTTTGAATGCATTTTTTAATGCATTTGGCCCAAAGTGGAAAGGCCCAAAGTGGAGGCCCAAAAGGGAAATGAATGGGGCAATACCACATTGATTAGAGCAAGAAGGATTTCCTTGTTTATAAGGAATTCCCCTCCTTGCCTCTCAACTTGTTTGGCTACCCAAAAGGCTGACCCACCGCTAGCTGTCTGCGAGGACGGTGCGAAGCACCGTTCGCACCGTCCGAGCACGAGCACGAGCACGAGCACGAGTACGCGCTCGCGCACGTGCACGTGCACGTGCGTGTGCGCATGGCGCATTGGACGCAGGTCGCAATGGGCGCTTTGTGGCGCACTTGGCACTTCGCACGTGCGCATCGTCTGGAGGAGCCTTAAGTATTTTGCCCGGGCCCGGAGGCAGATGCGCAGCTACCGAAGCGACGAGGAGCTGCAAGCGCCTTCAGGTTGGCCGCCGAAGAGGCACGACGGGATGGAAAGTCCGGGAGACTTCCAGAAGGCCGAAGGGCTGCGAAATCCATCGCGAAAGGGCGCCAGCGCAGCCTGGAGCACCTGGAAGGATCCAGAAGCCTCCGAAGGGTCACGAGCGCAGCCTGGCATGCCTGGAAGGGTCCAGAAGCCACCGAAGGGCCACGAGCGCAGCCAGACAGCCTGTTGGCCGAGCGGACGCGTCCCTTCGGGGTGGCTGCCTCCCTGCCTCCTCCAGCCTATAAATAGGCGTGCCCTCCTTGCCATTTCCTCATCCCAGCAACAAAGCATTCTCCGAGCATTTGTTGACTTCTCCTCTTCCCCCGTTCTTCACTTAGAAAAGAGTCCGAAAGTTCTGGGTATATAAGGGTTCGCCCGAAAGTTTCGAGATACGTGTGCAACGGTCTTGGAAATGCCCTAAACAGTCATTGTATCTTGGGGACGATTGCCGAAGCCCGTACCGCACTGAAATATACGGGGCAATCTTGTCTTACGGAGAAAGTGTCCAATAGTTGCCTCGACTGAAGAAGATCCTAATCAAGTACACCAACTCCGACTAACAACAATCGTAAGACGAGATTGTGTACTTGAAGATGGCATCGACAAGCTCAGCACCAGTGCCAGCGGTCCCGGGAACTGTCCACCCCGAAAGGCCGGCCAAGTTCAACGGTACCGAATTCAAGAGGTGGTAACAGAAGATGTTGTTCTACCTGACGACGCTCAACCTGGTCCAATTCCTGAAGGAAGAGGCTCCGAAGGTAGCGGAAAATGAGGCAGATCAACAGAAGATCAACGCCCTCGATGCATGGAGTCACAGCGACTTCCTATGCCGGAACTACGTCCTGAATGGACTAGACGACACGCTCTACAATGTCTATGCGGAAGCTAAGACCGCTAAAGAGCTGTGGAGTTCACTCGAGAAGAAGTACAAAACGGAGGATGCCGGGACGAAGAAATTCATCGTCGGATGATTCCTCGACTTCAAGATGGTGGACTCCAAGAAGGTCATCGACCAAGTGCAAGAGTTGCAGCTGATCCTTCACGAGATCCAAGCCGAAGGGATGCAACTCAGCGAGTCCTTCCAAGTAGCTGCAATGATCGAGAAGCTCCCCCCGCTGTGGAAGGATTTCAAGAGCTACCTCAAGCACAAGAGGAAGGACATGGGACTAGAAGACCTGATAGTGAGACTAAGGATCGAGGAAGACAACCGAAAATCCGAAGTCAAGCAAGGCAAGGTCAACTCTGAGACCACCGTGCACCTCGCTGAGGGAAAAAGTGGTAAGAAGAGGAAGAAGTCCGAGGATAAGCAGAAGGAGCAAAAGCCCAAGAAGAAAAAGATCAAGGGCGACTGCTACAACTGCGGGAAACCCGGACACATGGCTAAGGATTGTCGCCAGCCGAAGAAGGACGACCAAAGAAGGGCTAACCTGGCTGAAGACTTGTCCCAGATGGATCTGTCAGCCGTAGTGTTTGAAGCCAACCTGGTGGATAATCCGAGAGAGTGGTTCGTGGACACTGGAGCTACCCGCCACGTCTGCTCGGACAAGGAGATGTTCTCGAACTATATCCCGATCACCGGCCGAAAGCTGTTCATGGAAAACTCCGCAACATCCAAGATCGTCGGTCTGGGAAAGGTGGTCCTGAAGCTGACCTCAGGAAAGGAGCTGACCCTCAAGGATGTGCTGCATGTCCCGGACATCCGCAAGAACTTAGTTTCCGGCTCACTGTTAAGCAAAGCCGGTCATAAGCTTGTATTTGAGGCTGATAAGTTTGTACTGACCAAAGCGGGTCAATTCATAGGAAAGGGTTATCTAGAAAGGGGGCTATTTAAGATGAATATAATAACTGTACATCGCACCTTTAACGGTGAAAATAAAGTTAATGCTTCTTCTTACTTGGCCGAGTGTTCTAATTTATGGCATGGTAGATTAGGACACGTAAATCTAAACTCGCTAAGAAAGTTAGTAAGTTTAAATTTATTACCGAATCTAGAGTTCAACCCATCCGATAAATGTGAAGTATGTGTGGAGGCTAAAATGACCAAAGCACCTTTCCATTCAGTGGAAAGAAGTACTACGCCTTTAGAGTTAATTCATACGGACACTTGCGATATGAAACACGTGCAAACTAAAGGCGGGAAGAAATTCTTCATAACGTTTATCGATGATTGCACGAGATACTGTTATGTATATCTCCTAAGGGGCAAAGACGAAGCTCTTGATGCTTTTAAGAGATATAAGAATGAGGTTGAAAATCAACTCAACGTGAAAATCAAAATGATCCGAAGTGATCGAGGAGGAGAATATGTAGCTCCGTTTGAGGAACTCTGTCAAGAACATGGCATTATTCATCAGACGACTGCTCCATATTCACCTCAATCGAATGGCGTAGCTGAACGCAAAAATCGAACTCTTAAGGAGATGATGAACGCTATGTTGATTAGCTCGGGCTTACCCCAGAACATGTGGTGGGAAGCTGTGCTCTCAGCTAACCACATTCTAAACAAATTGCCACACAAGAAAAGGGATAAAATCCCATATGAACTATGGAAAGGAAGGAAGCCTTCCTACGGTTACCTTAAAGTATGGGGGTGCCTAGCAAAGGTCGAAGTACCTAAGCCTAAGCAGGTGCGAATAGGACCCAAGACCATTGATTGCATCTTTATCGGATATGCGCAAAATAGTAGTGCTTATCGATTCTTGGTGCATAAATCTGAAAACCCTGAGATAAACACGGGAATGGTCATAGAATCAAGGAACGCAACATTTTTTGAAGATAGCTTTCCTAATAAGGAAAGAAAGGAAGCAAGTCCGAAGAAAAGGGCTCACGAGACTACGCAAGGGTCAAATCAGAAAGATGATGAACCTAGACATAGTAAACGGACGAAGGTGACCAAATCTTTCGGTCCGGACTATCTAACCTATGCGTTAGAAGATGAACCCAGGACAATCCAAGAGGCATTGTCCAGTCCAGATGCTCCTCTCTGGAAGGAAGCTATCAATAGTGAGATAGAATCCATTATGCAAAACCACACGTGGGAAATCGTGGATCTCCCACCGGGCTGCAAACCTTTGGGATGCAGGTGGATCCTAAAAAGGAAATACAAAGCTGATGGATCAATTGACAAGTACAAAGCTCGATTGGTAGCTAAGGGGTTCAAGCAGAAGGAGGGATATGATTTCTTTGACACGTATTCACCGGTCACAAGAATCACATCGATTAGAGTACTCATAGCTGTTGCAGCACTCTATAACCTCGAGATCCACCAAATGGATGTAAAAATAGCTTTCCTAAATAGAGAACTGGAAGAGGAGATATACATGGAGCAACCTGAAGGGTTTGTGGCTCCCGGTCAAGAGCATAAAGTATGTCGACTAGTCAAGTCACTATACGGGCTAAAACAAGCGCCGAAACAGTGGCACGAGAAATTTGACAGAACAATGTTGTCAAATGGATTTAAGATCAATGAGTGCGATAAATGTGTTTACATTAAGGGCACACCTGAAGCTTACGTAATTGTATGTCTCTATGTAGATGACTTACTAATTATGGGAAGCAATAAAGAGGTTATTGTGAAAACTAAGAACATGTTAAAGAACCACTTTGACATGAAAGATATGGGTCTGGCAGACGTCATACTAGGAATAAAAATTTCTAGGAAAGCTGACGAAATTATCTTGACACAATCCCACTACGTGGAAAGCGTGCTCAAGAAGTTTGAAGCTTTCGACAAACCTTCGGTTAAGACTCCAGTAGATTTGAATCTACACTTAGCCAAGAATCGAGGGGACCCAGTATCGCAACTGAAGTATGCGCAAATTATCGGGAGCTTGATGTATTTAACAAACTGCACTCATCCCGATATTGCGTACTCAGTTAGTAAACTTAGTAGATTCACAAGTAATCCAGGGAAGGATCACTGGCTAGCTCTGGAAAGGGTTCTACGGTATTTGAAACATACCATAAGCCATGGCATACATTATGCTAAATATCCAGCTGTATTAGAAGGATACAGTGACACAAACTGGATATCAGACACTAAGGACTCCAAATCTACGAGTGGATACGTATTCACCATAGGAGGAGGAGCTGTGTCTTGGAAGTCCTCTAAACAAACGTGCATAGCTCGATCCACCATGGAGTCGGAGTTTATAGCACTAGACAAAGCTGGAGAAGAAGCTGAATGGCTCAAAAATTTCCTAGAGGATATTCCGTGCTGGAGTAAACCGGTGCCTCCCGTATTGATACATTGTGATAGCATGTCTGCAATCGGGAGAGCACAAAGTACATTGTACAACGGAAAGTCTCGACATATCCGTCGGAGACACAATACCGTTAGACAGTTGATCTCTAGTGGGGTGATCACCATTAACTATGTAAAGTCCAAGGACAACTTAGCTGATCCTTTTACAAAAGGAATCAATAGAGATCAAATGTACAACGCAGTAAGGGGAATGGGATTAAAATCCACACACTAAAGAACGTCCATAGCGGTAACTCAACCATGATGAGTGGAGATCTCACAAACTTGGTTCAATGAGACAACTAAGTTATGGAGGGTTCAGTAAATCACCTGGAACCTATCTCATTCTCAGAAGCTGCCCAGGTGTTAGCCTGCAGCGGTGTGGTAAGGTTAAGCATTACGCTTTTAATGATTCCTATACCTTGATTAAGGTGGAGTATGGCAGGATACTCCTGATAGGAGATCACCTATGTAAGCGTGAAGTGAGGCCGCTTCAAATGGGAAAAACACTTATGAATCCAAGATACGGTCCATGGCCGAAACGGATACAACGTGAGAACCTAAATAAACTAGGGTTATTATTGTGTAAATGTTATTGTCTTGGTTTACACCAAAAGCTGACGGTTCAAGACATCACGTTCACCGAGCAGCGAGTAAATCCGACAACATATTACTAGAGAAGGTTCAAAGCCGCAAGCTACCTGTCTCGATGCAATAATAACACGTCAGAACTTTCGATTAGAGTCTGCATGCATTAATCATCATTCATGTGGGGGATTGTTGGGTTTTGAATGCATTTTTTAATGCATTTGGCCCAAAGTGGAAAGGCCCAAAGTGGAAAGGCCCAAAGTGGAGGCCCAAAAGGGAAATGAATGGGGCAATACCACATTGATTAGAGCAAGGAGGATTTTCTTGTTTATAAGGAATTCCCCTCCTTGCCTCTCAACTTATTTGGCTACCCAAAAGGCTGACCCACCGCTAGCTGCTTGCGAGGACGGTGCGAAGCACCGTCCGAGCACGAGCACGAGCACGAGCACACGCTCGCGCTCGCGCACGCGCACGCGCACGTGCGTGTGCGCATGGCACATTGGACGCAGGTCGCAATGGGCGCTTTGTGGCGCACTTGGCACTTCGCACGTGCACATCGTCTGGAGGAGCCTTAAGTATTTTGCCCGGGCCCGGAGGCAGCTGTGCAGCTACCGAAGCGACGAGGAGCTGCAAGCGCCTTCAGGTTGGCCGCCGAAGAGGCACGACGGGATGGAAAGTCCGGGAGACTTTCAGAAGGCCGAAGGGCTGCGAAATCTGTCGCGAAAGGGCGCCAGCGCAGCCTGGAGCGCCTGGAAGGATCCAGAAGCCTCCGAAGGGTCACGAGCGCAGCCTGGCACGCCTGGAAGGGTCCAGAAGTCACCGAAGGGCCACGAGCGCAGCCAGACAGCCTGTTGGCCGAGCGGACGCGTCCCTTCGGGGTGGCTGCCTCCCTGCCTCCTCCAGCCTATAAATAGGCGTGCCCTCCTTGCCATTTTCTCATCCCAGCAACAAAGCATTCTCCGAGCATTTGTTGACTTCTCCTCTTCCCCCGTTCTTCACTTAGAAAAGAGTCCGAAAGTTCTGGGTATCTAAGGGTTCGCCCGAAAGTTTCGAGATACGTGTGCAACGGTCTTGGAAACGCCCTAAACAGTCGTTGTATCTTGGGGACGATTGCCGAAGCCCGTACCGCACTGAAATATACGGGGCAATCTCGTCTTACGGAGAAAGTGTCCAACACTTGCCTCGACTGAAGAAGATCCTAATCAAGTACACCAACTCCGACTAACAACATATTGTAATAGATCATACTTGATTTGAATAAAATTTCTAGCGACTTTGCCCCTCGGCAATTGCCAAAAATAAAAAATCAAGTCCACTCTCGTCAATTGTCAAGGGAAAAAAACGTAAAAGACAAACAAGTCAAAATAAAGAAACATCTGTTTTTTGAGAGGAAAAAAATAAAGAAACACCACAGATCAAAGAAATAAACATAAAAGCTACGAGTAAGGATTCTTAACCAAGTACTCATATCTAGCGACGCCGCTCGCCGGCACGGCAACCATCACCCTAACCCCTTCGCACGACCGGTCGTCCGCTCCTCCAGGCAATATAAGGCAGTACCGGTCGCAGCAAACGGGGCCCACATGGGCGGCCCTCCCCATCCCGAAGTCGACCTTGTCCAACCCCAGCCTCGACCACTGCGTCATCACCAGCGTCCCGACCAAGTCGGGGCAACTCGCCCTCCTCCGACTCAGCAGCTCGACAAGCGACCTCACGTGGTCGTCGTCCACCCTCTCTTTCGCCGCTTTGACCAGCGTTGACCCGTACCCGAGACCCTTTCCCTCAAGCTCTTCAACGGTTGCCTGGGCGCATCCCAGGACGAATGCGTTTCCGTAGTACCCGCTGGGTAGACTCGGCCTGACTCGGTCCCTTATGTTGACGCTAAACAAGAGCTTTGTTTCTTGGTGAGGGGGCAACCTCAGAGCCCCAGCCCAGCTTGTCCATATATGTGCGGATAGCGCCTCAAACGTCGTGAACGGCGTGGCTCCTGGGCGCTTTAGGGAAGCGACGCGTTTCAGCTCGTTTAGGAAGGTCTTAGTGAGTGTAACCGAGGTAGGGACGAGTTCCTCGTCGGCGAAGCGGGAGGAGAACGCCCCCGAGACGTCGCTGAGCCAGTCGAACTCCGGGTGGCGACTCAGTGAGGAGGGTGTAGCTGTTGGTTTCGTTGGGCCGAGGAGGTGACGGGACCAGATGGGGTTCGGGTTAGGCTTCGGCTGAGTTTGAGTCTGCCCGAGTTGCGATCGGGCAGACTCAGCGAGCGCGTTGAGGAACTCCCCGCTCCCGACCCCGTCGCAGAGGCAGTGACTAATGCCGACCCCCAAAACCGCGGCCCCGTCCTTGAGCCACGTCAGCTGGATCACCACCGGTGGGGCCCCACGGAGCACGTCGGCCACCTGGAGGGACAGGAAATGCCTCCACTCGGCCACGTGGCTTGGGGCCTCAGCAAAGTCCTGGCGGGTGTGGTGGTCCGAGGAGGCCTGGACGAAGGCAGCGCCCTGGCCCTGGCAGGCGACCTCGAGGAGGCCTGACCCCTCCGGGCTGTGGCGCACCCGGCCCGCGAGAGGGTAGTACGGAACCAGCGCCCTGGCGAGCGCGCGCTTGATGGCGGAAGCGACGGCGTTTTGGGGGGAGGCGCGTAAGGGGTGGAAGACGAGGAGGTACTCGATGGTGAAGCGGAGGAAGAGCTGGGAGTCGAGGGTGGAGAGCGGGAGCACGTGCGCTGGGGTTGGCTCCCATGGTTTAACTAGAACGGCTTCTTTTATGCGAATCGCAGCCATAATGTGTATGGTTGGGTTATTGTTCAATTAAGAGGTGGGTATGGGATGTTTATGTGGTCATTTGAGGTCGATGATGTACATATATAGAGCGAAAATAAAGTAAGTTGTATTCAGATTTCAACATTATATTAGGATGACGATCTATTATATTTTTTACATTTTCACGAGATTTTATTTAAAATAATTTTTTTTATCAATAGTACAAATTCTGAGACTACACCTAGCAGTGATTTTTGTCACTGAATCGTGAATGAGACAATAAAATAAATTAAATTAAATTAAATCAAAAAGAAAATGGGAGCTCGCCCGGGCCATGTCACCGGGCTGTCGGGCTCCCTTGACACGCGGCCCGGGCGAGGAGTAGTCCAACATTTTTTTTTTGCTTTTTTAATCTAATCTAATAATACTTTGTACAATGTTATTCGATAAAAATATAAAAAAAATTATATTTTTATTTTCTATAAATTTAGTCTAATATTTTTAATTTGTATAGTAATTCTCTATGAAAATTCATATAAATAAAATATGTATGTAGATGAGAGAGAAATTAATTATTTATTTGGTGATCTAGGTTAGACAAGGTCATTACTAAAGTAAAAAAATTATTTAGTTAGTTTGGGTTGTATATGGATAATAAAAAAATTATTTATTCATTCGTGACTCAGATGACTACTAGCTCTAGTCTAATAGATGTTTTTTTTAGAAGAACATATTGCCTAGTCTAATAGATGTTGTTCGGTGAGTCTTGTGACTTGCTAGTGGTAGATTTTCTGTTTTGAGGAGGGGCCCAGACAGCGGCGAAGCGAAAGGATCTTTTTGTGAACTTTAATTTAGGGAAGGTTGTCTAAACTTTTGAGCAGTGTTTTGTTCGTTCCGATTTAAGATTTTTTATTTTTGCAAGATGCGAAAATTGTTAATCGATCTTTTAAAAAATGAGGTAAGATCTATTGTTATCATATTTATTATATTTAAGGAATAAATATATCCATTTTGTTGTCTCGAGGGTAAAAGTATTGACACATGCATAATTGGTCGTTGGGAAAAGAGGGAACGGAGACCAAGACAACGCGACCGAAACTACGATATCATATTTTTTTGTTTAACTAAATATATGGAATTTGAGCATTTATCATATATACGGTATTCGTTGGAGTGAAAAGAAACTTTGCCACCAAATTCAGGTTACTTATTTTAAGTTCGACAAAAGTTTATATGAATGTACAATTATTGTGGGAAAAATTTGTGAGAACGTTGAAACAAATTTGAGACTGGGTCTGGAGTAGTCGTTACAAGATCAATTCGAACGACATGTAAGATAGAAAAAATATGGGAGAGAGAAGAGAAGATCTAGAAAAATTGGTATCACAGAAAATAATTGGTACAGCGGCAAGAAGTTTGTCAAGAATATAAGGAGAAGGGGAAATGAGAACAACAAAAAAGATAAAAACTATAAAACTAAAGATGTTTGAATGCTTGATGTGTGGTCTTTTTTATACCCAAGCTCTCCTTATACAGAAAAACCTACCCTAGTCCCGGCCTAATATAGGAAAATCTAGGCCGTTTGAATGCTTGATGTGTGGTCTTTTTTATACCCAAGCTCTCCTTATACAGAAAAACCTACCCTAGTCCCGGCCTAATATAGGAAAATCTAGGCCGTGTTCAATATAAAAAAACTTAAATTGGCTTCGGCCTAATTTGGAAAAATCTAAACTTCCGAGAATTGCAACCCAATATTATCCTTTTCCATGTCGAATTTGGACATGACACCAAAACGCATAATTATAGATCTTTGCCTTATCTTTCTGTTGCTTTTGTAATTGAGTCAATCCAATACTTGAATAGAAAGTTACAGTTATTTTACCGAGAGAAGGTCGGTACAAAACTGCGAATTAAATTTTTGCTCCAACAATTTCCCCTACATGTCAATGTTTTGACACTAGAAAAAGTGTTGACATGTATCCATTCTTAAACATACGAAAAATTAACTCCACCCCACATATAATCGGCTAAGTCAAGAGCATAATATACAGAAAAATTACCATCAAACCAGTCGAGACATAGTCTTTGTAGGTCTGCAGATGATCACCTATTCAATAATAGGTTTTCACGGCTGAGTAGGAGCCCTTTGTTTTTCATTGGAACGACCATATAACTGTTCTCGAAGGTCTCTGAGCTTTTGCTTTTGTTTCTGGATTTTGCGCTCCAACCTTCTTCTTTGTGTCTTGGCAAGAGTAGGTCGTTGATATTCTGCATAATTTCTCCTCGAACTTGGTGTCGGCCTTCTTGGCACCTCTTTATGGTGACTTTGATAGCTTGTAGGCCGATCACTCCTTGTGGGTCATGTCTCACATGGTCCCTTCGCGGACCGTGAAAGTTCCTTATTGGGCACCCAAACGTTGAAGGACTTATTTTTCTGGAGAACTCCTTGCTCGGTCGCCAATCGAGTGAGCACGTCCCTCTTAACCCACGCATATTCAAGCTATCTCACATTTATGTCGGCTAATGTTTGCCATGTTTCTACATCCTTCATGGTAGGAGAAGATCTAGAACAAAATTGGTATGAGATAAAAGAATTGGTGGAGGAGCAAAAAATTTATTGAGAATATAAGGAGAAGGGAAAGGAGAACAACAAAAAAGATAAAAGCTATGAAGCTATGAAGCTAGAGGAGTTTGAATGCTTCGTGTGTGGTCTTTCCTATACCCAAGCTCTCCCTATATAAAAAATCTAACCTAGCCCCGGCTTAATACATGAAATCTTAGGATGTGTTCAATATAGGAAAACCTAGGCATTGTTCAATATCGCAAAACCTAAACTGCCCCGGCCTATATTGGGAAAACCTAAACTTTAGAGAACCGCAATCCAATTTTGACCATTTCTCTTGCCGATTTTGGACATGTTACATAATATAATTACATAATTGCAAATCTTTGTCTTATTTTTCTGTTACTTTTGGAATCGCGTCAATCCAATATTTGAGTTGAAAGTTCAGATATTTTACCGAGACAAGGCCAACACGAAATCGTGAATTAATTTTCTGCTCCAACAACAACATAACTAACTAGGTTACTCTAAATAGGTAGAAAAATGTGGTGCCAACAATTTGACTGGTTAAAATTAATTGGTTTCTTCCTCTGTATTAAACGAATGGTAGGAATTATGTACTAGTTTGTTAAAGAATGACTTAAAATTAAAAAATTTGTATTCTAGTTAGATTATGTTTTAGAATCCTAGGTGACTTAGATGGATTCCATGGTTATATTAGGATTTGCTTATAAATAGATAGGGGATCTAATCCTAAGTGCTGAGTTGAATTGAGACTGAGTTTGAGACGATATAAATAAAAGATCTACCTCTCTCACGTGGGTGTAGGCAATTTGCCGAACCACTTAATTTTCTTGTATCTGTTTTATGTTATTGTTTTCTTGCGTTAGAACAGAGGTAATTTCGCTGCGCATCCATACCTAGAGTAGGTTAATTTTCTAACATAGTTTTTTTAGAAGTAAAATTTTAAACCTATTACACTTTAGTAGGAATTGAACACTAGCCTTCCATCAATCCATATTTCACCTCGTGCCGATGGAGCAAGTGCCCCTTGACGTATTAGGAACTAGTTAGATTAAGTTCTTTTTTTCTTGACACACTTAATCTAGGTGAAGTTAACAAACGCTAAGTAGGTAGGATGACAAAGGTTCTTTCCTCATTTCTCAAGGGTCGGTGGGTCATTTCTTACCCCTTGTAGAAATGGAAATACTTTACATGTGAGGAGAACAAAATCTAAAATATTCTAAAGCACCGGAGTTTAAGCCAACTCACTTAAATTTTCTTGAGAAAAAAATCTAGGTTAAGTTAATACAAAGGTATTATCATTAATTTGTAGGGCCAACTAGTTCACGTATTAAACCCAGCCCAGACGTAAATAAATTAATACATTTCTAATTTCTGTTTTGATGGCTGCATTTCTATTTTCTGGGACGCTACCCTACTTGAATATCGATCTATAATTAACCATTTAGTAGTCGGCAGAGGGTACACTACCCCACATCAAAGTCATTATTAAACCCAACAATTTCATGGTCGACAATTAAACCTTTTACCTGTAAAAAAAATCTTGGTCGACAATATCTTGGATTTTAAAAGACTGAGATTATCATATTGATAATTACAAAAAAATATATTTGAAAATTCTACTTCCTAAAACTTTAAAATTTTGCGTAGAAACCAACTTCTAGTATGGTATGATCTAATCCCTCAAAAAAAAAGTGGTATGATCTCGTGGTGACCCCTTGACCAACTTAATTTTGCTCAACGACAAGGTTGATTATACTCTGTTACTACAGTAATATAAATTTCATGTCCGATCAACTACAGATAGTTAGCATGATGCCTTGTACTAACTTTCGTGAAAGACGGAGGTTTTTGACTTCTTGCACCTTCTATACGAGTCCCAGATCGAGCTCTGATTTGGTTGGGTAATACAGGTTAGTAAAATAACTAATAAGTTTATGTCATTAACAATTCTATCTTAATTAAAAGATTTCAAGTTAGAGTGATTGAGAATACAACAATGTTAAACACTAAGAATTTTAATATTTAGATTATATCTATTTTTTTGGGTGGAATTTAGATTATATCTATTCATATCTAAACAAATCAATCTAGTTGGTGTCCCATATCGGAAAATATAAAGGGAAAAAAAAACAATTTTGTCCAATAGGATTAGAAATGATGTCACCCCGGAATTTTTGCTCGTCTCTTTTAGAACGGATAAGTCTAACTGCTCATGATATAGTAATCGTCATCGCCAGGCCATATGGGCCAGGTGGATCTTTTTGTGATGACCATCAAAGATTTGTGCCAAGATTCTCCGGGAATTGCTTTATGGGAAAATCTTTTATCAAAACATATCGTTTACAGTGTTAACAGACCGGCCTTGCTTTTCTGTCCGTTAGCATAGGTGATTTATTTATATCATCAACATTTTTTTTGAGCAAATTGCTCTCAGGTCTTTGGTATTTACTTAAATCACTATTTTTATTTATGCTTTTTCAAAATTGAAACTTTAATCCTCTTAGTTTTTTTTTATTGTACTCTAAGATCTTTGATGCTGGAATCAAAAAATTTTGAAACTTTAATCCTCCTAATTTGCTTTTATTCAAAAATAGTTTTTATTCAAAAATAGTGATTTAAACAAACATCAGGGACCTGAGAGTAATTTGCCCCTTTTTTTTCAAAATCATGTGATATTGAAATGTTCGAGTTGGAGATACAAACGTTGAAAATCTTATGTCAGTGTCTAATAAAACTAGATTTATAAAGTTTGAATTCGAGACATTTAAATAGAATAGCTATTTGTGAATTGATTTTTTTGGCTATGTGGTTCATACCATATTCGGTCGTTACAACGTTAAAAATTCATCAACTTATTACTCTAAGATTATTTTTGTTGTAAATTATAATTCTAACATTATAGAAGAGCATGTTGATCACAAGTTTGTTACTGTCTTCACACAATTCTCGTTTTATAACACGTTCACGAAGTCAAAGTGCGCGCAAATTTTGGCCCGATAAGCTTCATTTGATGAAGCTTGTTTAGATTTTTACATCGCTACTTGTGAGGGTGATAAATTATTTATGAGTATGAAAATTTATCTACTAATTATTTTAAGATTTTTTTTTAATACTATGCTAACGATTAATTTTTATTTTATTGATGCCGTATCATTTCTGTTTAAGAGCAGCTTTCAATTTGTGCCACCGAGCATTCCCTTTATTTGGTTGTTAATTTCACGTGATGGGTGTTTCATACAGTGAGCTTTGACGAACGATTCGACACAAAGTCCATGTTTGGATCGAGTATCAATTATGGAGATTTTTTACATTATTAACTTTAACATTGTGTTTTCTTGTAGAAGTCTGGATAATTGGATGAATCAATATGCGGATTTTTCAGTTTTCATGTGGGTTCAGGTCAATCAAAAGAGAGGAGGAAAATCAAGATCTTTCCTTCATTTATTCTTTAGATTTAAATAATTAATTCTTCATCAGCAATCCAATCAATAGCCTGCAATTTTTCATTTTGGATTACATACTGATAGAGTCACAAAAAACAAGCAAAGTTGTAGATAAGCATTTAGTATACATCTCAAATAGCATATTATGATATATTATCTTATAGTAGTCAGGAATATTTGGGGTTATTAATTTTTTAATTTGTCTATTTTAATTTTTTCGTTTTTTTCCAGCTGCGTACGTACCTGAATGGGACTCTGCAAATTTACTACTCTGATACTTAGCCCAAGCAATCTGTGGGACTTACCATAATTTTTAAACTTTTTTGTCAAAAAATACATTATGGACCTCAATTTACCTTAAATACAACTTAACAAATAAACCAAAAAAATCGCAACCCCAAGAAAAATCCAAACAAACGCGAATCGTTGGATAAATATTATTTCAAAAGTATATAATAATAAAACTTGGCTTCGAATCTGAACAAAATAATGATTGATTTGGTCAAATTTTATATTGTATATAATGGACAAAGATTTTTTGAAAAATATATATTTTTTGAAAAGAATGCTAACACAATGTAAGTGTATTTTTTTAATAAATGAAATTTTTATTAATAAAAAAATAGCATCGTCTTCCAAACTCCAAAAGAGACACGTGCTTAAGCTAACCAACAGTAGTTAGTTTGAAAATATAAAGAATCATTCAGATGATGGAACATTGGATGACACCAGTAGATATCATATTCTGCAGCGGGGGCCGCGTTTCTCTTAAGTTTTTTTATATTGAATTTTACTATTACAAGATTTTAACGATTTCTATTCATATAAAAAATTTATACATTAGAATTCCTATTGTAGACATGTATTTATGTATATTTTGGTTAAATAAAACTTACTTATAAAAAATTTGAAATCCTGAAAATTGGTGTTGACGTTGACCTTTATTTTCTTATAAGTTCACGTTGACCTTTATTTGTCACATAAAATAAATCTGAAACCATAGCTACAACAGATTAAAAAAATATCACAAGAGTTAGTTTAATATAGAGGTTTCGAATTGTAGTTATCACGAACATTACAAATCTAAATATTTTTTAGAACATTTTGTCACATTTTAAAATTTTTTAAAAATTATAACCTTGTTTAGTTAGCTTATTTTTTTTATAGGTAAATTTTTTTGGACGAAAAAAAGAATTTATTAAGAAAAGAAAAGGAAATGCAAAAACAAGAAAGTTCCCTATGACTTACCTCTTGCTAATCCCACAACCTCGGTAGTCAAAGAGGTGGGATCCGCTGGCCAAGAGGCCAGTGGAGAGCCCGACCAACCTATCAACAGATTCACTTAAACCCACAAACCGGGCATTCATAGTGTCGTTCCTAGCCAGCAGGCCAGGAGGGTGACGCCTAACAACTAACCTAGCTGAACTCATAGGCCGGCAGTCTGGGGGAACAGCTACCAAACAGCAGTCCAGTAGCTGAGCACCTAGCACACAAGCCTCGAGGCTCCTCGTACAAGAGGCCCAACCCACCCTCCAACCTCGAGACAGACACTAACTGAACCTACACACATATTGTATGTAGTGGCAGCTGGGGGCCTCTGTAAAAAACTATACCCCCGCCTAACGGTAGAGAAAAAGAGCACCCAAAGTCCTGTTGATGCCACGCATTCCTATTACAAAAATAATCAAACCGAAACTCCGCACCCACATACTTCAACTAGGCGGCCACCACGAGCACGGGGGGGGGGGGGGGGGGGGGGGGGGGGGGGGGTGGGGTGTGGGGGCACGGGGGGTGGGAGGGAGAACTAGTCTGCTAGAGCTCTGCAAATCCAAAGCCCTCCTCATAAAGAGAACCTAAAAAAAGGCAAACTTGAGATATCTCTACCCACATACCTTTAGCTTGAAATTGCATGCCCTTTAGCTTCTCCTGCACTTGCAGCCACCTATTCCTAAATTTCCAAAGGACTATCACCTTCCTGCCATGAAAGTCAATGAAGACATATGAAGAGTCAGTCTCCAGCCACAACTGAAGCCACCCTTTAGAATGAGCAATTTTCACCGCCATCACAACAGCCACAAGCTCTACTTCAAAGGCATATCCGACTCCCAAATCCTGCACGAAACAACTCTGCACAAACCTTTATGTTTACAAAAAATGCCTGCAGCGATCGAGGGACCCGGAGCACCTCGAGTGCTGCCATCAGTGTTATATTTCACCCAGCCCGATAAGGGGCGATGCCAGTGCACTTTCTTAATCTGAGGTGCCCTGCTGGCTCTACCAAAAAATCTTAGAGCCTTCAGCCACAACAAGTCATCCTGTGAGTTAAACATACAACCAATATCAAGCGAACCAGCTTCTGCCGTTCCGGATCTGCGACACCACTGATGCACTACTGCTCCTAGAGTCATCAAACAACTGCTTATTCCTCTCAATCTAGATCGCCCAAACACAGGAGATAAAATTGATTCTCCATAATGCCTGCAACTGAGGACTGAAGCTGATTTGCCTCGCCCGCACCATCATCCATCTCATAAAATATCGCACAACCCCACCAGGGAATCCTGAAGATATTGAAGAGCTTATTCCAAACTCTAGTAGAAAAGGTGCACCGGGCAAACAAGTGGTCAATGCTTTCTTCACCTGCAAAATAGAGGACACAAAAAGAGGGGCCAACAAAACCTTTCCACCTCAACAAATCACCAGTAGGGAGACAACCATGAATTGCTCTCCATGTAGTAATAAAGCATCGGGAGAAGGAATGAAAGAAGCCCAAATCGAAGAACCCCGATAGACCGAGAGAAAAGATGGGCGCAACCTGTGATAGTGCCTTCGAAGAGATAAGGTCGTCAAGAGAGTGGGACCAAACCACTTTGTCACAACTTAGAGGCCCAACCGAGTAAGCCTCCTAGTCTGCAACGATATCCGAGAAAGACTCAAAGAGACTGTCCCTATGCAACTGCCGCCTTCCATTAACCTAATAATAAAAAATAGGCTGATTGAAATACTCTCTGAGGTGCTCCAGCACACCCAGCCTGTCAGGCAAGACATACCCTAGCCAGTTATCATGCAAAAAATACGCTGAGGAGTCTTCACCCACCAACCAAATTACTGAGCCAACCAGATCCTTGTAGCTCTCACGAAAAGCCTTCAAGACGGAAGAGTGCAATGTGCTTCGAGTTACCATCCCTCCCTTATTGCAGAAATGATCTCGAAACACCTTGAAGTAAAGAATAGAGCTATATAGGATATTTCAAGACAATCTGGAAAGGAAAGCCATGTTCATCTTAGGAAGATATTTCAAACCAAGACCTCCCTCATCATTGGGCACACAGACTCTAGCCCACGTCACCGGGAAAGATCCACACCGTTGACTATCCCCAGTCCAGATAAAATTTCTAATGCAAGTATCCAAGTACTCCATCAACTTAACAGACCATTTATAGACTATCACCGAGTGAACCACAGAGCTTTGAATGATAGATTCGACCAGGAAAATCTGACTTGCCATCGAGAGGGAGCTACCTTTCCATCATGATAATTTGGCAACAATACCATCTGCCAGCTGTTGTAAGTGGCGAGTCCTAGGCGGGCCACAGAAAAGGGGAACACTAAGATAAGTAAAAGGCAGAGACCCCGTAGAGATCTCAAACAAAGAGACAAGGCAGATTTTACTGGCCAGATCACCCTGCATATTCCTGCAAGATATTTAGAATAACCCTGTAGTTGGGAGGAGAAGGCTAACAAAAAATCATAACATCGTCAGCGTAGAGAAGGTGGGAAGGGAAGTAGATTCCTCTACACGCTTTGAACCCCATCAGAAGACCAGATTCAGTCGCTTCTAGGATCCTTTTGCTAAGAACCTCCTCTGCAGTACAGAACAAGAGGGGCGATAAAGGGTCGCCCTGGCAAACCCCATGAGAGCACCCAAAGTAGCCTTCCGGGAGTCTATCAACCAGAATCGAGAGCTTGGCAGAGACAAAGGCCTTACGAACAGATCTGTGAACAGCTGTATAAAAACTCCATTTGCGCAGGACAACCAGGAGGAAGTCCCAACGGATAGTATAAAAAACCTTACGAATGTCAATCTTAAGTGCCATATTCCCACAACTCGTACGTCTCTCCAGGCAGTTAATACCCTCAGAAGCTAAGCCAATACAGTCGTGAATACGTCTGCCTGGACTAAACCTAAACTGGTGATAAAATAAAAGCGAGGAGGTAATAGGCTCAAATCTCATCCCCAAAATCTTAGTAATCACCTTATAGAGAAAATTTCCCAAGACAATCGGTCGGTAATCCTCAATTTTCATAGCCTCAGGATGCTTAGGAGTCAAGGAAACAAAGCTATTATTCAACCCCTGAGGCATCCTCCCAAGGCAGAAGAAACTCTGAATCACTTGAGTGACATCCAAGCCAATGATCTACCACACCTCCTGATAAAAGGCCCCGCCAAATCCATCTGGGTCCGTAGCACTCTCCGGACTCATACCAAAGACCACATCCTTAACTTCCTCCACAGTAGGAATATAAGTAAGAAAAGCATTCTAGTGCTCCTCAACCATCGATGGAATCAGCCTATCCACCAAAGGGAAGGAGCTAGAACCAGCTGATTGCTCCTCAAATAAAGACATGTAGAAACCAACTACATGATCCCTAATTCTGTCCCGATCGTCCACGTGATTGCCATCAATCAGAAGAGCCAGAATGCCTATAGTACTTCATCTAATCTAATGACGTGTTTCTGTCTCCATCCCTCAACCAAGTAGCACTACTTTTCTGACGGAGGAACAGATTGTGCTAGTCTAAGATAGCATTATGCTCCTTCAGGGCCACTTCTTATTCCCAAACCAAAATCTCCAGAAGACCTTGATTGCTAATCCTGGCCTGAGCCTTAACAACTCTAGAGTCGAAGAGATCTCAAGCTTCCTATTCACATCGCCAAAACCCTCCTAGTTCCAATACCGAAGCAAGATCCGTAGGCAACAAAGCTTATTCATAACTAGAACAATAGGGCAAAGCCCCCCAACATGCTGAGCCCAAGAGCTTTGAACCACCTCTATAAAGCCCGAGTGCCTAATCCACATTTTTTGGAAGCAGAACGGTCTCGCAACTATAAGGCCTTGGTCAGCCAAAAAATTGAAGAGCAGGGGCTTATTATCCGAAGCATTTCGAATCAATGCACAACAGTGGATCGAGTGCCAGAGATCAAGGAAATTGTCAAATGACAACACCCTATCAATTTTGGACTCCACATAGCCACCAGCATAGCGACCATTGGAGTAGGTGAACTGACCAAGCTACAAGCACTAACAAAAGCTTGGAATTGAAGGCACGAGTTACATTAGGCATGTAGCGGCTTGGTCTCTCATGATCCCATAAGACCGAGTTAAAGTCCCTAACAAGGGCCACTGACAGATCCGGTAACCCCATCACCTATTCCCAAAGCTCCCGTCTCTTAAGTGCCTCACATGAGCATAAACAAAATCGAACAGAAAAGTGCGCTGCTGAAATCTGATACAAACAACCAGGATCTGAGAAGTAGACAACTCCAAATCTATAATTTTGTTTGGAAGATTGGTAAAGACCCATAAATTAGGCAGACGAGAGCCTCTTTCATTAACCCCAATTAGCCGATAACTCAACGAGCTCTGGTACCAATCTGAAACAGAAGAAATATCTACCATAGGCTCTGTAATAGCCACAAAAGAAGGCATGTATCTTGAGCAATGATCTCTAAGCTGGGCACGGGATTGCTCGTCTCTGATGACAATGCCAATGTCAAAGTTTGAAGTTTGGATCTCCTAGATATTTACGATGCGTTATGCCGTTGGGCTACAAGCCATTTGGCAAATTTAGTTAGCTTAGTGAGTGTTTCATACGAGATGGTGTTAAAAAAATACATAGAGAAAAAAAAACGTATCCGCATAAATCCTCTTGTTTACTGTCCAATTATATGTCGACAGACCATCTGAATTTTTTTTGAGAACTAGGAGGACTAAGCGATTCTTTTAAGCACCACTTTGTCGAACATTTCACAAGATTACATTGTTTATTTTCGTCTATTTTAAATGTTCGACCTATAGGCTATAACTTTGGAAAGTCGATTCATTCCGTCCTTTTTCATATTTATGAATAGGTAAAATGGTCTAACTTGATTTTAAATTTATGTAATTTAGATTACATTTGTATCTAAAATCGTTAAAGTGACTGCGGTCATTGTTAAATCGCATAAAAATCGTCTAAATGCTATTTTTATATTTGTAAGTAAAGTCAATATAATCATTTACTTGTATAAAAATGTTGGAGCAGAAAATTTGCTATTTTTCTAAAGATAAAAAACTTTAAAACACTGATATCAAGAAAAAAATTATCCAGATAACAAATAATTACACTTACTATTATACACCCATTCGTGCCCCTAAGCACATGCCGCCTAAATGTAAATCTCTCGCTATCAATTTTTAATATATCATAAAATTTAAATTCAAAATATCTAATTAAATTAGAACAAACTAATACCAGTTATTTACACATTAAAATTATAAATAGTGGGCACATTGATTATTTGAAGCATTTAAGCCCTGCGTATTAAGGATCGTTGTGTGTTCCCAGCTGCCAACAAAAGAGGACACCCGCTTAAGAACACTTTATTCCCAATGGTAGATATGGACTACATATCTTATATCTTGTAAAGATGATTATAGGTATTCTACCCTACCGACCAAAAAAAAGGTATTCTACCCAATAAAGATGATTATAGATGCACGATGAAGTATAAGTATTTTACTTACCGACAATTTTATATTAAGTTCGACACGATTCGCCTTTTCTTTAATAAAAGTTACTAAACCTTTTCTTGAATAAAAGATCATTATAATAAATATTACCATATAAAATGATGATCCGTAAAATTAGTCGAAAAATACGGCATACGTGGATCCGATAGGCGATGGTTTTCCACAAGTGAGACATCCGTGCGTGCAGATAGCTTGTTAAATTGTGAGTGCACCATGGTTCATCTTAGTTCTTTATTTTGATTTGATTTTTTGGTTTTTTAATTCTTTTAAAAGCGATTTAATGGACAATATCATTTTAAAAAATTATAACCATAATTTAATTTGCAAGATTGGGTCAAATTTACCAAAAAAAGTCTGAATAGACGTACTATTACATTCGATCAAACCAAAATAAAATTTGTAGCTTACTCTCATCTCTCTAGTGTCTAGTCAGCATATTTTTACCGTTCCTCGATTTTCAGAAATAATTTTTGTCCCTGTGTTTGGTTTTATTATACTATAACATCCATATTTCTGGAATATGTCATTTTCTCTAGCGAATTTTCATTTGAAAAGATAAAAATACCTCTCCCGTATAAAAAACATAAATCTCTCTTTCCTTCTTCCTTCTTCTTCCTCCCACTTTATCTCCTTCCTTCAACCTTCAACCAAAATAAAAACTCAAATTCAAATTTTTTAGTGAGAATCAAAATTTAAAAAACTCTAATTTTGAAAATACTAATTTGATAATCTAAATTAGTAACAGAGACAAACCAAACCAAACGACAAACAACCTTGAGTGAGAGACCCACCCCACTTAAAGAGGCAGCCGAATTGGAAGGTCTGAGTAGATTGCAGCTTCTCATTCTTAGATCAAATGGCTTTCATGGCACAAGTATTAAACTCTGGTCAAGAACCCCAAAACCAAAAACACCCATCAAGAAAATCAAAACCCAATCAATAGCCCCTAGACCCTAGCTTCGAATCCCAACAAGCACAAGTATTAAATTATTAGAATCAAACGATAAGAGTTTGATTCAAGTAGTAAGATATCTAGATTCATTTAAGTATGTCTTGGATTCAAACTTCGTAAGATACCATCACAAGAACCAGGAGCGGAACCAGAAAATTTGGGGAGTGGGGGCAATATAATTTTTTTAAAAAAGTTCAACGTATGTAATTACAACATTTATAATTGTCCTCTACGATTACTCATACATTGAAATCGCTCCATAATAGCTACATTGTCAATAGAATCAAATACGTTTTTCTCGATATATGTAATTAAATAATCAGCTAGCAATTGATCTCCCATCTTGTTGCGAAGACGATTCTTCAAAATATACATGGCAGAAAAGGCTTTCTCAACACTTGCAGTCGCAACCGGCAATATCAAAGCTAATTTTAAGAGCCGAAATACCGTAAAATAAATGAGATCTCTCTGTATTTGTACGAACTTCTGAGCCAAAATATCGAACCTCTTTATATCATAAAATTCATCATTAGATCTCATGTCAGCAATATAATTATCCAGCTGACTATCCAGTGTCAAAATATCTAATGACGAAAAGTCAAGTGGATAAAACTTAGTCAGACCAAACAATTTTTTCTTATCAAAAGCAACAAATGATTCATCCGGACTCAAACATGCCACACCAAGAAACAATTCAGTGTGTATCTTAATAAACTGACTATTTAATTCCTCAGTAAACTAATTTTTATGATCATCAAACCAAGCGAGATTAAAAGAACGTACCACAGTTCCAAATTTCTTTTTCTGAAAATTGTGTCTCCTAGGCTGACAAGGTCCAAATAACAGATACTTTCTTCTTACTCTATCACAGATATCAGGATGATATAATAAAATTCTTGGTCTCAAACCAGGATCTGAAGGAAGATTTTCCAAATCAATCTCGACATAAACTTGCTTGAAACTCTTTTATGTTCTTTTAGAACCACTAACTTTATCAATAGGCCTCTTACCTTTTGTCACGTACTTATCAATAACTAATCAGAAATATAAAATCAAATAGATTAATATAAATCAATTCCCTCGCTGACGTCAGCAAATATTTTTCTTTTTTTTTCAACAAAATGACAAAAATAGCCTTGAGGAAAAAAAATTTCTTCAAGCTTTGAATACCAAGAACATATGAACAATAAACTAAGAACACCAAACCAACAAAAACCAAAGATAATTTTTACCCACTTAATCACTTGACAAAATAACACCAACACTGACCATACCCACTTAACCACTTGGGAAGAAGGAAGAAGAAGACATATTGACCACCCAAAAAAATCATCTATTGCTAAAAAATCAAACTAAACGGTGAAACCCAATTCCCAATAGTAAGGATTTGCTTCACTTCAAGCTTTGAATACCAAGAAAATAGGAACAGTAAACTAAGAACACCAAACCAACAAAAACCCCAAACCAACAAAAACCAAAGACAATTTTTACCCACTTAATTACTTGACAAAATAACACCAACATAGACCATACCCACTTAACCACTTGGGAAGAAGGAAGAAGAAGACATATTGACCACCCAAAAAAATCATCGATTGCTAAAAAATCAAACTAAACGGTGAAACCCAATTCCCAATAGTAAGGATTTGCTTCACTTGAAATGGAAAGAAGTGGTTTTGTTTTAATGCAGAAACTGACCGGGACATTGGGAGAGTCAAAGTCGCAACGGACAATGAGCTCGACGCAATCGTTGAGGGAGGTGTCGCGGACAGCATCGGTGGCCACAACCTGGCGTTGGCTGTGGGCCTTCTGGTAGAACCAATTTCCAATCCCCAATTTTCGAACACCAAACACCCAATCCCCAATTTCCAAACCCAAACAAGAACTCCTAGTCACGGCGACCCAGCCTCTCAACCAGATTGGTCCCCATCTCAGCCTCCAATTCAGCCTTTCAATTGTTCAACCCGACCCAGCCTCTTAATCGTTCAATGAGCTTGACGGAGCCGGCGAATTCGTCTACTTCCTCGCCACCGATGACGACGACGGTGGTGACCACACTCTCTCTTCCTCCCCGTTCCTTGCCGGGATCTGGTGAAATCTCTGCTCCAAGATCCTGACCAGCGCTGACACCGTAGAGGACGGAGTAGGAGCGAGGCCGGAGGAGCAATCTCCTCCCTCGTTCCATCGGCCGGAAGAGCAAGCTCGGGCTTCGTCGGCTTGCCCATCGTTGAGATCCCAAAACTATTTTTATTTGATTTCAATTCTTTAATAAAAATTAATGGGTGTTGATTTTAATATTTAGATGAAAGTTTTTGATTTCAAGGTTGAAGATGAAGATCCGAAAAGAGATGGTTTTTTTTTCAAGTTTATTTTTTTCATTTCCATGACAAAAAAGCAAAAAAAAATCTGCTGATATAAGCAGGGGGAATTTTTAATCGATTTTTGAAAAGACAGGGGTTGAGAGGTTAATGACAAATATCTGATGGTCTCAGAGTATAATTTCTCCAAACTATGGGGGTTTTTAATCAATTTTTGAACTCCAGGGGGGTGAGAGGCAAATATGCCAAACACCAGGGGCCTGGTAGTAATTATCCCAAGAAGAAAAGGTAATTCGCCCTATTCCAAGTTGACCCCAAACGCATTCTGGTCTGCTTTGGGTTGGACGTTTTATTTTTTTATTTTTTATTTTTTTGAGGGATCTCTAGGGTTGGTTCTTTATATGAGGAGGAACTGTAACTCAAAATATAACACCAGTGATTCTATTCAGAAAGGGAATAAAACTCTTTTGTATATGCTCAAATTGTATTCGAACTTGATAACTTGTTTGACATTTTGAATACATATTTTTTGGGGCCCGATTAGCATATGATAAGTCGGTAATGAGCCATTCTGGTTTCAATTTTTAGGTTGATTAATTTTTTAGTGGGGTCAATTTTTAATTTTAGTGAGGACATACATTAAAAAATATACCTAATTATCAAAAAAAAATTAAGTGGGGGCAATTTTATCAACGTCCCTCCGCCCCTAACAAGAACCATCCCTAAAAGAGACCCGGCAATATTCGAGACATTAAAAAAAATTCTAAAACTAAAAATATTTAACTTATAACCTAAAAACAGAACAAAATTTATCAGTCCCACAATCTAGAGGTTAAATGCAAGTGCAGCATTGACTCAATAAAGGATAAAGAAGCACATAAGATGAGATAAGCACATGCAATAATTCTTTTTTATTGGCGAAACATGGCGCGTGCATGTGCTTTATTCTTCTTAACCCATATCTCCTCCGCTGCTGCCTCTTATCTGTCCCAAGTTTCAGTCACCCACAAGCTCACAAATATGCCAATCACCGATAATTGCACAACTTTTTCCTTTTTTTTTTTGGTGGAACCAAGTTTTTCCTTTTTAAAACCACAATAGGTAGATCTACCTAGGCAAAGTTATCTTAGATTATATCTGATATGGACAAAAAAAGAAAATTATTCATTAACCAGACTACTCAATTAAACTACACCCTTAACTGGGACCGGATTTGGTCCTGGAAGGTCCATTTCAGGATGGTCCTGGATGACCTATTTGGTCGACCATTTTATCATAACCGGGTAGACTATTTTATCATAATCTGGTAGACCATTTAATATAACCGGGTAGACTATTTAATCAAGGAATGTGTTTCTTGCATCGGGGAATGGATTTCACGAATTCAACGCCCAAATCAACCTTTGCCAACCAATTCTAATCTTCTGTGACCAACCAATTTTAATTTTCGCAACCAATTTTAATTCATGAGGAAGGGGTAGTTTGGGACGAATCCCATGAGGGGTGCGTCGGCGAAAAAATGGCTCCGGCAACCACCATGGTGTATCTGCGGCCAATCCAATCGGAAGTCCTCACGGGTGGGCCATCGGTTCCCGAGAAATCCTTCGAAAAATGAATGCTCATCTCTTCGTCTTCATATCTAGGACGGTCCTAGTGTGTTTTACACATCGAGGACCAAATCCAGCCCCCTTTGACTATAGTTATATATTTTGAATATTTTTTGAAAACAGATTTAAGAACAAATCGGTTGGCTATACACATCCTAATATGACTGACAATTTTTTTAAATAATTTTTTAGTAATTTTATTAAGTACTAAAATGATAAATAATCTAAATATTTTCTAATTTAGTTTCAAATTTATCATTGAAAACTATTAAAATTTAATAAAAATTACTTTTAAACTAAAAAAATTAATCATTTTCTTAAAAAATATATTTTGTTAACTTAAATTTTAATCGACTAATCCAATCGGGTTTGACTGTATTTTTTTAAGCAATGATATATTTTTCTTTTATTTGAATAATTAATTTATTTAACAAAATAGCTATTTCCATTCTTTCTCTCGTCCACTCCATTTTAATTTTACTCTTAATCTGACTAACTTTCGGTCACCATACTTTCTTTCCTCTTGTCATTTTTTTCCCAAAATTTTTTTTTACTTGCGCGTTCCAAACTCTAAATTCAAAAAATTATGTTTCCCTTCATCCAACTCTTGTTTGGATAATCTATTAATATATACATATAACATTAATTAGAAAAGCCAAGCAAGCTAAATTCAGAGAGCAATACAAAACAGGGCCAGCCCAATTAAAATGGGCCGACCCATTTCTGTCTCTTTTGCTGACGTCACGGCCCAAGTTCAGTGTTTTTCCCACACTCCTTTGCCCCCCAACCTAGAAATTGGAATCCGGAATCCCCCACCACCGCCGTAGATTCCTTCTCTCGATGGACCCCACTCCAACCCCGGCCGGGCCCCACCACCACAACCCAACAACCCGGCCCAAACCAAAACGGGCCTCTTACGACGGAACCAAAACGGGCGCCAGGAGCAAGAGCCGGGCCGGCGCTAACCCTAGCTCGGCCCGTTCCAAGGTCAACCGCAGGTCAACGCCGGCGCCGGAGGAGGCGTCGGAAGACGAGAGGGCGGTGAAGAAGAGGCGGCGCGTGGAGGGGTGCGAGTGGAGAGAGCTAGCGAGGGCGGTGCTGCGGTTCGCGGAGGTGTACGAGCGGGTGGAGAGCTCCAGGCAGGCGTGGATGGTGGAGCTCGAGAAGGAACGGATGGAGATCGCCAGGGATGTCGAGTTGGAGCGGATGAACTTGCTCGTCGACGCGCAGGTGGAGATCGCGAGGCGGAGCCAAGGGCCGGCCGGCTAGGGTTCCTTCTCCTCGTTAATGTTGGGCGTCCTATTTTGGAACTTTGCTACTACATGTCTGATCTTAGGTTTGACTTTTGATGTTTAGTGATGTTTGAAAATGTTGACTCCAGGTCTGACTCAAGTGGTAAAAGACGGGACGGGAATTGTGGATTTTGACCAATCCACGTTCTACTTGTTTGGCTAACAAAGTAGTGGTACAAGTATAAATATGCTGAGCATTTCGTCATGCCAGATGCTTAATGTAAGATAAGTGGATTCGCAAGTTGATTGGCTGCAACCCGAAACGAGATTAATCTAACTCGGTCTGAAGGTAGAAAAATGTCTCATTGTGTGCAAATGGCAAGTGATCTTATAGTTTGGGAGGTTTTAGGATGGATGATGTTTGTTCAGAAGGGATTTGAGCATTGTGTAGTCTGTATAACCTAGACCTGTTTAACCTAGTTCCCCGTCTGCCTGATGTTGTGTTTGTTAGGTTGTGCACGAAAATCCCTGATGTCGTTCGTTGTTCGGAATGCCCAACTTGTTGCATGGAGTGATTTGTTGGATCGCTCCGATTTCTGTACAGTTTGTGCCTTTCGGATTGAACATGGTGTATCGGGCTCTACCCGACTGGAACCAGAACCGAGTGCTACCTCAGCTGTGCCATAGATTTACCTGGGGTGGCAACAAGTAGAATTACCTCATCCATGACCGATAGTCTACAACTCTGTTCATGGAACTTGTGGAGATGGGTTTAGGCAGGCAGGTTCCTTTGAGCAAGGAGGTGTCGGGACGGGATGAGAAAAACTCGAACTTGTCTCTGGATGCTCTTGGCAGAATCAGCTGATCCTATTCCGAAAGAACCGGTACAGATGGTAAGTTACAGCATTATGTTTCCTTAAAATTTTGAACTGTCGCAGCAACGATTTACTCTTTCTCCAGTAAATCACAATTCTCTCACTGCAGGAATTCCGTTACAGAAGGATGAATAAGAAGTCGCTAAACAAGCTCGGTGGAAGAAGGCTAAGAGAGTGAGAACTCTATTATTGTACATGGTTAGTGTGTTTCTAGGTCTATGGTAAATGTTAGATTTCCTTGTTTCCCTGTTTGATTTGATTTAGAGAGCCGATTGTCACGAGCTGCTTTCTCGGAGGTTCAAAGCTGCCTCGAAAGTTCAAGTGACGTTCATTGCAACTCTTTTAAGTGTCTTGGTGTTTACCGTCTCTATGCTTTTTGAGGAATACAACGGATGGACAGGGGTGAGCAAAATTTGGGTCAAATAATCGAACTGGATCGAATCGAACCGAATTTTTTGTTTTGGTCCAGAATCGAATGTCATTTGTTTCGGTCCGATTCTGTATTCTAAATTTCCGGCTCTCGATTCGGTTTTCTGCCCCAAAAAACCAAGGAACCAAATTGGATTATGATTTGCATCAACTTGCATATAGGGTTAATTTCGTTTATATCTTTGTTTTTGTTTTTTTGCTTTTTTCTTGTGATGCCAAACTGATCAAAATCCTGCAATTCCTGGACATTATTTCCTCTCCACATGCTCTTAGTCCCATTTATTTCAGCTTCGTACACCAGATGTAGACTCTCCACATGCTCATGTCCTTTTGGGTCCTCACCAATGCATCTTTCCATCGTTTTCGTCACCGGCGACTCCTACTTTCTGCTTGAATTAAATGCTGCCTGCTTGTACATGAATTATTTCCCGACTTAGGACAACTTCTTACGAGTCAATCTACGCATTCCGTGGGGTGTGGTTGAAGAAACTTCTCTAATGACATTGGACAAAGAACTTTGGATTCTCACTGCAACAAATCATAGTGCGGGGTTTTTGGTGGGGCTGGGGACATGATTGGCCACTGTTCCACAATGGAAGATGCACCGGGGACCTGCGTGCAATCCTACTAAGACAAGCATGTTAGATAATTATCTAAACAATAAGCAGAAACGTACCCGAGATATCTTATAAGACGTTAATGATGTACACTTTTTTTTATTGCTTTTTGTTGCCTGTAGCTAAGATAGCATCAAACAGTAGATGATCAAAATTGGTCACAGAGGTCCAATTATCAGAGCTAGGATTCAAAGGGTAGCTAGGTAGCAATTTCGGAAAGCATATGCACTTCAAAAAGGTAAAAATTCGCTCCAAATTGCAAAATTTTCAGATTCATTAAAATACCACGCGAAAGCGGACATGAAGATAAGGAAAGGAGAAAAGGGAAGATGAAACAGTTCATGGAATAGCTTGAAACATCAAGTCCAAGCTAGATTGATATTGCAGACATTAATTACCATGTTCATCTCTGGTGGACTTCATTAAGTATCACACATAAACTTGATCAGTTTCAATCCTTGAGACTTACCAGATGAATATAAAAAAACAAAAAAAAACTTTCTTCTTAATATCAGCAACAACATAGGGACACAGAAGAAGGAAGAACCATCACAAGAGATATGGTAATTGGGTGAGATCATTGACCAGAGATCCACTCTGGATCGGCTTATAAGAATTCTGGATTAGACCATCAAGCCATCCACCACCAACAGGGAATTCACCAAGGCTTGCCTCTCCAAAACCATCATCAGCCAACATGGTAGACGAATTGGGGGTGTACAGCGCCAGGCGGGCCCTCGCAACAGCCAGATCAAGTTGTAGCTCAAGCATCTTCATCTGCAAGAGGGCTATAGTGCCAATGCAACCGTAGACAGGGTCCTTGAGCCTCGCCTCGGCCTCGTAGGCCAGAGAATTGACAGTGTCCTCCCTTTGCTCTTCAGGGACTAATGTCAGGATCTTGCTCACGTTGCTTGCACCGAACACTTTGTGCACCTTGGCGAACTTCTTCGGCTCGTCGGACCGGAAATACGAAGCGAATATGCAGTTGGCCGTGCATCTTCTCTTCAGCAGCTTGCAAGCAGCACATGAGGAGCTCGAACGTGGTTCGTACGTCCTCATGGGACTTCGCCTTAGAAACACTACTTTTGTGTCTATATGCCATGTCCTCCCCTGTATATATACCCCTTCCTGAATAACGTGGTTTAGTATTAACTTAATTGAAATATATATATCATTTGATCTCGTTTATTAATCCTTTCACCCATATTAAAGCCAGACCCTATGGGTCTCTATTGCGGGGAAAAGGGGTAAAAAATGCTAAAATTTTTCGAGACGGATCTAGAGTGGTCGTCCTAAAGTCAGCTTAATGGAGAAGGAGAAAAGTGCTAGATTAGGTTAAGCTATGCTACGGAAAGGAAACATAAAGATAAGTAAAGTTATTGTGTTGTGTGTTGGTGATGTCTTCTCCTTCGTCCAAACCCTCTTTATATAGAACGCCATGACTTAGTCCTGGCCTTCAAAATAGGAAAATTTATCATTAGGTTATTTCTCACTCAACCAAGCCTAGAATACGAAAAGCTAGACCGACTCCCAAAACAGAGAGATCCACCCTCGAATAGGTAGGCCGTTCCCGACTCAACCTGACCTTGTATAGGAAAGACTTAAGCCGTCTTCCAAAATAAAGACATCCGGCCTCAAATAGGAACATTTAGACCTTGTCGGGCAAGATATCTCGACCTAGAATATGGACATTCCAAATCTTGACAGAATATTGGAGGATCTGGCTCAACATGGAAAAACTTCATCACCAATTAGGTCATGTCGTAGCATCGCCCCCCAATATCATGTCGGTCATGAAGCCTGTAATGGTCCCAAAGCCCACATCGACCTTAGGGTCCGCGCTGGCATAAAGTCCATATGGGACATAAAGAACCCCTTTAACATTGCCCAAGACCTAAAATTACTCTTAACATCGGTCTGGACATTAAGTTCCCCTTTGGCGTGGCACTGGTCACTAAGTCCTCCTATTGCATTGGACATTAAGTCCTCCTTTCGCATTGCACTGGACATCGAGACGATCCTTGACATTACATCAAGATATTGAGTAGCCCTTTTATACTGCACCAGGATATCAAGTAGACCCTTGGCGTCCTCCTGGATATTAAATCGACCATTGGTGTCGCACTTGGACATTGACTAGACCCTTGGCATTGTCCTGCATATTAAATGGATCATTGGCGTAGCACTAGGACATTGAGCAAACCATTGGCCTTGTCCTGGACATGAAATGGATCATTGATGTCGTATCAAAACATTAAGTCCCACTGGCACTATAATGGACATAAAGTAGACTTGATATTTTTGCACTCTAAAAGTCTTGTTTGAGAGGATGTGCTAAGAATTTCACATTGCTTGATGCAAGAGTGTGGGACAAGTTATAAGTATGGAAATCTACTAACCCACTGCCTTAAGATTTTGGATTGGATATGGAGATTCTAACATGGTATCAAAATCAGTGCAATCTTTGACCCGATGAGTCTCGTTTGAGGGGGTGTGTTGAGAATCTCACATCGCTTAGTGCTAGAGTGGGTGACAAGTTTATAAGTGTAAAAAATCTACAAACCCATTACCTTAATATTTTGGGTTGGAACTGGATGTTAGGAATTCCACCACAAGATAACAAGGACGCACAGAGAATAGTGAACACAAGAGTTTACGTGGTTCGGCCTAATGTCTACGTCCACAGTGAGAAGTAGAACTTTTATTGATGAGATTCGAGCCACAAAGCCATATATGAATTAAAATAACATGTCTTTATATAATAGACAAACTATTACAAGCCACAAAATCTATCTAGGTCAATCTAGGAGTCCAAAATAAGAACTAAAACAAAAGAGGAAAAACTGCCGCAGCACAAACTGGCTAGCCGAACCCTGGCTACTGCAGCCAACAAGCTGGTGGCTGCCAGCTTTACTTCTATTCTCGCCAACTTTCCAACAATCTCCACCTTTGGCGAGAAATCATCCCTTGTGAAGAATAATGAAGCTCCACCCGAACTTCAAAAAACTCTACCTTGATGAGAAACCACCCCTTAAAGAAACATGAAGTTCTGCAAAATCAAACTGACTCAACCTTGAACCGTAGACTCTTCTGTGCTAAAAAACATCAATTAAACCAAATAGGCAGTCTTTTGTTCCACCTAGTAAAATCATTGATGTGTTAAGAACTCCACCATTTGGCCTTCAGTGAGACACCTGATTCATCTGTGATGTTACCAACGACTTCTTCCCAATGTCAACACATTTACTTTTCGACACCTATAGACAACCACAGCAGGGCCTTGCTAACCTTGCCTTCGTGAATCTCCATTCCAAAAATTATCTTGACAGTACTCAAACCATTCATGTCAAGATCTCGCTCTTTCATACGATCTAATCTCATATGCCAACAGCTTTTCCCACCTCATTCACACTCCAATGAGGTGACTCTACCTACAACAGTGCCCCCACTAACCTGTAGGTGTTCATAGCATCCTTTTTACTCTTAACACCACCATAGCATCCTTCTCCACCTCAATTAGACTACCTTCAATCTTATAGCCATACCTACTATAATCCAAGACTCCTAATGAGATCAAGTTTATTTCTAACTTTGGAACATGCCTAATCCCACACAACTTTCTCTCAATACCATCCCACATCTTGACTCATAAATCTCCTATATTATCAATTCTATAAGTAAAACCATACCTAAATTAATGAACTTATAGGTGTTGACCCAATCCCTATTAGGAGTCATGTGGAAAGAATAAGCGCTATTTAAAATTCCGAAAATTACTAGGATGCTTAGGACTTGATAAGACAGAAAGACAGTCACCATTTGACCCTTCCGAATATGAGGCCATATTCATGGATGTCGATCCTTTTCCTTGTGGTCCCGAGTTCTTCTTCGACAACCCTTCTTCATGTGCTTCTTTTCTCTGCACTCGAAGAAATTTTCTTTATACCTCATTAACTCTGACTTGGATCCTCTTCTATCTTTTTCTTCTCTATGACCATGACTGTCCCTCACAACCAGCCCTTCTCCTCATTTATAGCTGGCCTTCTTTTTTTTATAAAATTCTAATAGAGCACTAGTGATAGCCTCCAACTCCAAAAAATATTTGCAGGAACTTGGCAAGGAATTCAGTAACAATAATGCATTGTCTTCGTCCTCGAACTTCATATTGACCCTTATCAAATCACTCACTAGTTGATTGAAACTGTTGATGTGTTAGCTCAAATCTGAGCCCTCCATCATCTTAAGCATATCAACTTTTGCGTAAGATAAAACTTGTTCGACAGAGACTTTGATATATACCTAAGCTCAAATTTTTTCCAAACCACAGCTGGTGACTGCTCATCCATGACATGATACAATACGTCATCTGCCAAATACAAGAGAATCGTTGCCACCGTATTGGCCTCAAACTATTTTCACTCTTGTTCCTCCATCTTCTCAACCTTCTTCCTCGACAGTGTGTTGACCATCCCTTGTTGGACTAGCAGATTTTTGACACGCCTTTGCCATAACAAAAATTCTGATGAGCTATCAAACACCAAGCCAAACTTCGTGTCGTGACCCACCGTCCTCTACCTTAGCTTGGATACCAGTTGTTTGGAATTCCACCACAAGAGAACAGTGGACACAATAGTTTACGTGGTTCTGGCTAATGTCTAAGTCCACGAAAAAAGGAAAATTTTTATTGATCAGATATGAGCTACAAAGTCATACATTAACTAGGGTAACATGTCTTTATATAATAAACAAATCGTTGAAAGCCACAAAACCTATCTAATTCAATCTAGGAGTCCAAAACAAGAGTTGAAACAAAACAGAAAAAACTGTCGCAGCACAACGTGGTTGGTACCAGACCCCTGGCTGCCGCCAGGTCCTTGCTACTGCTAGCCAGTTGGCTGGATCCAACAAGCTGGCGGTCACCAGCTTTGTTTTTATTCTCGCCAACTTCCTAACAATGAAATTCTAACATGATATCAGAGCGGGTTGATCCTGTGCCCGTTGTTGTGTTCGTATGACCTCCATTTTAGGATTAGATATGGAGATTCTAACTAGTATTAACTTAATTGAAATATATATTTTTTATTGATCTCTTTTTTAATCCTAGATAAATTTCACTTTTATGGAATACATGGGCCAATTTTGTTTTGAAAAAAAAATCTACTTATGGTTATTGAATTTTGAATTTTTTTCCCAACTTCTTTTCTCTCAATATTCACACGTGAAACTGTATGATTAAATTGTATTTTAATATCTAAAACGTTTCAGAAAAATATTAATGAAATGGTATTTGCCATCTAGATGAAATTGAGTTTTGTGCAATCACAGTAAATTTTATTTGAATTATATGTCATAAATATATACCCAGTGTTATACCAGAATCATGCAATGTTCTTCCGTCCGTGATAGCCTTGAAGACTCTATCTAACTTCCGTCAGTCAGTAATTTTATGATTCTTATAATAATATTTGGATTATTAATTTTTTAATAATACTTAGAAAAATGGAACTAAACTACATAGATTCAACTATTATTTGAAAAAATGAAACCTTAACAATTAACTATGCCAAATTACACTAGTAAATAAACTCGAGGTGTGATGTATCGTAGACGGTCAAATTAGGAGAAAGATAGGCTATACATTTGGTTGTATTGTTTTTACTTCTAGTATTTTTGGTATATTTTTCTTTTAACTAGAGTAATATACTTTCACCTTTTCAAAAAATTGTAAATAAACTATTGTAAGCAATGAGGAAGTTCCTCATGCACTTGAGAAAATCATCTTTTATGAATTTAACAATTAACTGAAGTACTAGCGTTAATCTTAAAAATATATTTCATTGCCTAGTGCGTCGAAAAAAAAAAGAAACTACACGAGAAAAATGAAGCACACTTGTACAAGTTGGTTCGGTCCACGAGATGGAGAAGAAACCGAATTAGAGGGTGAAAAGACCAATTCCGAATCTAAGGCACCACACTCACACCCCAAGTCAGTGGAGCCACAAAAATGTTGCCTTTAAGCCATGTTCGTTATCTCGCTCGCTTTAGCTTTACTTATTTTTTGGACTGCATAGTTTTATGAACTCCACGGACTGATATTTTATGTCTTGTACTGATGTTGTCTGTTTTTTCTGTTTTGGGATTTGTTTGATCATGGTTAATTTTTTTTATAGTGAGTCTTATCATGGTACGCCTTGTGTGTATCATAATATTTGTTAGCTAATATCTTGGATCAAATTTCAAAACTAATCATTTCTCGAATTTTAGTTGTTCTTCCATGTTTGACCAACTTCACTCTATGTCTCTTCAAGTAAATTTCATGTTCAATCTTAAAAATTACATCATCAACCACTTCAATCTAAAAAATTCTACTTGGAATCTTCCACTAGTATCTCAACATTTACTCGCCATGGATCTTCACACCTTAAGAACCGACGCAACAAGAGAAAATCTGTATGCGCACAATATTGCAACCTGTTTCTCAATGCCGTACTCTTTCAAATGATACTTCGCAACTCTACCTCCACGGGAAACCTCCATCTTCAGGTGGTCACTTACCTATCTCAGTCAATGCAAGAGAAGAGGGCACTAGCTTTTGGACTTTACATTATCTTCTGTGAATGCCATTCTGCCTTTACATGACCTTCTCATGAACACCCTTCTGGGCTTATATCACTTCCTCGTGAACACCTTGCTGGACACCTATCTTGAAATTATAGCACCTCGCACCTCCATCCTCGTGGACAACTTGGCAATATACTGCAAAACATGTGAGTAAAAACAAACTGCTACTTGTACTAAATGAGCACTAAACTGCATTGCGCCAAATCTATGGAAAACTGCACTGCGCTAAATATGGATTACATCTGGGATAAATATGTGTCAAATTGTATTACACAAAATTTGCATTTGCGTCAAATTTGAATTTGCATCTGCTCTTAATCTGTTCCAAACTACACTACGCCAAATTTGCATCTAGCCCAATCATTGCTAAACTACACAGCACAAAATCTGCATCATCATTAAATCTGTGCTAAACTGCACTGATCCAAGCCTCCATCCGCACCAAATTTGTACCAAACTGCACTGCCAAATCTGTATCTACGCCAAATCACATTTGTGTCCAATTTGTGCTAAACTAATTATTTTCAAAAATGATCCGGAGCCTGACCTAGATTTTGGTCTAACCTTCGGGTCAACTAGTTTGACAGGTTGAACTGCCGGTCAGACCAAATTTTTTTATAAAAGATATTTTTTTTAAATTATATATATGCAGAATATATGTATAGTCGTATGTGTAATCACACTCACACTTCAAAAATTATCAGATTCATGCATAAATAGAATCAAATACATGTGTCGGGAAAGATTTTTAATTATAGGGCTGGAAGTTAAAACAAAAATGGCAAAATACGATAAGTTGAGGCTCGGTTATTCACTTTTTTTAGGCAAACCTAACGAACCAAAATTTTTTGGGTCACATTTTTTGTCGTACCATCTGGTCCGATCAAAAAATGGTCGGTTTGTTAGGTTGACGTCCTGACCTATATTTTTGACTTGGTAAACTTTCTGATTCACAGTCCGACCAATCGGACTGCCGGTCAGATTACATCTTTAAAAATAATGGCTAAACTGCACTACGCAACCTCTGCACTCCATCAGCACAAAAAATGTGCCAAATCTTCACTACACCAAATCTGTACTACATCTGCACCTCCTCAGCAAGTACTAGGTCCAAGCTCTGCTCAAGATGTTCACACAATCAATCTCTTGGACCAATACTTCTATGAACGCAAAACCAACTTGATCATATCTCATGGAACAAAGGAGTATTCACAGAAACCTCCTCACCTCTATTAAGCTTGAGTTCTAAGTCCAATAAGGTATGGGTCAACTACCCAAACAATCCTCCACCTTAATCCAAATCTCAGGACCAATCTTCAACCGTGAATCAACCTGACCTTAACCAATATGCATCAACAGGAACCAAATTAGATCTCTATCTGGTCAACCTAAACTCAAGCGAATAAATTCACCACACCCATCAAATTATTCACTTTTGGTCTACTGAAATCTAGGATTTTCTCCAACAACCCAGAATACTAAGGAACAAGGGGTGGCAGCTAATGCCATCACGCGACGATGACTTTCTTGAATGGGACTCCTCCTCAGCGGCGGACCACCATGCAGGTTGCACAATGGCGTACTGCTTTCCTAGATGGCAATTTCAAGCGGTGCTTAGCCTTCGTCAATTTGAGCAGGCAGCAACATGGACAGGACGATGAGGTCTTTGCTCTTACTTATCAGGCGCAGCGGCCAGCGGCTACTCAAGGCTTCTACCTCTCTGCTCGATACTCGGGATGGGTGGAGCTGCTCTTTCTCCTCAGAGTAGTGGCCACGAAGTTGGGCTGTCTACCCTCTACTCTCTCTTCGAGTTGGTGGCAAGTAGGCTGCGTTATTTGCGATGATGGCTTCCTGCTTCCATCGTGACGCATGATTCGATCCCCTTTGTGTGGTAAATGGCTGAGTTACAAGCGGCACTCTGGCTGGCGACTGAATGTCGAGCGAACTACGCGACGGTTGACAGCTCTACGGGTGGTGGCAGTGGACTGCTTGAATGGTTGGAAAATCCTAAATCAATTTTTCCCAATTTTATCCTAAAAATTACCATATTGCTCGTGGCTCAATTTCTCTCTAAAATTACCAAAGTGCCCCTCTTGTCTCTGGAATTAAAAAAAGGTCATTCCTCTTACATTCTTCACTAACTTCTACCCGGATAGACACCAAAAGCTGTGATACTAGTTGTTGGGCCAGCGGAAGCAGAAACACGAGTGTTCAGTAGGCCCACAAACAACAACAGAGAGAGATAGAAATAATAAGAAATAACAAGGACATGCAATATACGTGGTTATATCAACTGAACTACATCCACGGGGGTGAGATGATCTTTCACTATGATATGTGGAGTACAAAACATACACAGACCTCTGCCTAGGCGACCTGCCTCGAGCCTATCTTCCTATGCTAATGCACCAATTGTCTTTGCTCTAAAGAACTCTTAAACTATGCCCTCCTTTTTATAGCTCTAATATGTTATATAAGCAATAATGTTATCACCTAATTAAAACTACTATACAATAAAAAAAATAGAAATTTGAGACATATATCAATAAAAAGAGATAATTACATACAGAACCCTAGGATATACTCAAATAGACTCTGAGGACCCTGTAATTTCCCTACTAATTGCTGAGCCCCTGTAGTTTGGTTATTATTATACTTTCAGATCTCTGGCTCAAGTAAATGACTCAAATACCCTTGCAATTTTTTTTAAAAATCAATTACCCTGGCTCAACTTGCTCCCCACCGTCTCGGAGTCTCCCGCCGCCGCCCCCAACCACATATCTTTCGACCCGAACCCGCCCGGGTCGGGGGATTCACTTCGGAGAAGGAACAACCAGAACAGCAAGGAGGAGGACGCGAGCGACCGGTCGTTCAAGAGGAATTCGAGCTTGCTCAAGGAGAAGTCCAAGTCGAGACTCCTCGACGTGTCACCCCGCCACCCCCCGGAGAAGTCAGGCCGGTTGGGAGCCAGGTCCGGGCAGATTAGGGCTGGGTTTCTCAGTAAATGGAGCATTGTGGACGAGGATGAGGATGATCCCCTGCTCGACGAGGACTTCCCCTATGAACTAAAGGGGGAGAAGCTCGACATGTGGGGCCTACTCGAGTAGGTTTATCCCCAATTGTTTAGATGAGTTGGTGTTCGCCGGAAAAATAGCCGAAGAAGATGACCGGTGATTTTAGTTGACCGGAGCAAGGGCATATCTGTCATTTCAAATATAAGATAAGAAAAAATTGATTAATGACATCAGCCAGGGACCCAAAAGTATAATAATAACCAAACTATAGGGGCTCAGTAATTAGTAGGAAAACTGCAGGGTCCTCAAAGTCTATTTGACTATACCCTGGGATCCTGAGAGTAATTATCTCCAATAAAAACTACCAATTATACTACTCGACAACTTGTAGTGACATGAGACACTATAGATCTTATCATCAATTTTTATTGTAATTTCTACCTTAAATGAAATAGCTATAGGCCACTCGTTAAAATAATGTTTGGGCAAATTATGCTTGGGTTCCTAGTTTATGGTCAAATAAACAATGCAGTCTTTTTTTTAAATGCATGTAATTGCCCCCTTAATTTTGTTTTATTATAATCTCGATCCTTCGCTAACATCATTAATTTTATTTTATTTTATTAATAAAATGACTATTATGCCCTTTAACTTCACCTATGCCCTTCAACACTCAACTTCACCATCACCTATGGTTCTCTTCAAATAAAATGCACAATGCACCGAGAACAGAACCATATCCCCCCCATTGTTGAAGCAAATCTAAGCACTTCCCATGTCCATCCCCTCATTCCAACTTCCTGGGTCCCATATTGAACTTGATTTTTGGACGAAAAGGAAAAATGGCTAAATTATTCTCAGGTCTGTGGGTTATAGTAAAATAAATAGTTTGGTCCCTGTATTGCCAAAATGCACGTAGCCGTCATCGTAGTTTGGTTAAATTATACTTTTGGGTCCCTGGCTTATTTTATCAATCATTTTATAATTATTGTATCTTTGAAATAACTTTTATACCTTTACTCTGGTTGATCCAAACCTTCGGTCATCTTCTCTGGCAAACATCGACCTCCGATGAACACCAAAATCTCCCAAAACCTTCGAAAAACCCACCTTGCCCTTCTTTCAATCCGTTATTGCTAAGATCCAACTTATTTAGACTCATGCACCCCATGATTGAATTTGGAATATCACTGAGCAAATTATTACCAACAAGAATCACCGCTCAATTTATTCAGAGTAAGAACCAAAACTTCTAGCTTCGCCTTACATAAAATGCTCTCAGATATTTGTCCTTCATACTGATTAGAATGGCCGCCATAACCACCGTCGTGTTCTCCCTCCGCTGTCACACAATTCATCTCCTCCCACTCTTCAGTCTCCTTCCCGGCCAGCAAGCTCCTGCTCACTGGCTTTTGTTTTCTTCACATGCCCAAAAATGCGGTGCGACATACTTGTCTTAGTCCCGGGCCTCCGAGGACTACTACCCCAGACTCGAGGTCTTCAAGTCTTTCACCGTCAAAGAGATCAAAGCCTCCTATTTGAAGATGACTCGCCAGATATCCACCGTCAAGGAGAATCAGGAATTTGGGGTTTGGAATTGGCCAGGTTGTTTTCGGTGGGTTGGCGATTCGTCGACCCAAGATTGAGGAGAGTCGGCAATGAAGAGGCCAGCCTCATCGATCCACGGTGGAGCTATCCCTGGATTACTTTATTAAGGTATATAAGTCATTTACATGAAAAAAAAGATCGATGACCTCAACGAGTTAGCCGAAAGTATAATTTTATAAAACTACATGAACGGTTACATGTATTTTAGAAATATAGGGACCAAATTGTCTATTTTACTATAACCCAGAAATAAAACGGAAATCTACCGGGAAAAAAAAGACAACTCTAGTCTTCAGATAAATCTGTCCGTAGCCTAGCAAATCCACCTAGTTTCCGGTAATTGCAACCACCTTTACCAATAAAAAAAACCCATCTTTAACTTGCGAAAGTTGACAGTTACGTGTAGGGAGGTCAATTCTTGTGCGGATTGGTTAGCTAACTATGATTTCATTTTTTTCTTAGGAAACCACGTATTTTGTACGCCACCGAGTGGCCTAGGTACTCTTTTGTTGCGGGATGTGAGCAACGTCTCTTTCCCTCCTTCTGACAAAAAAGAAAAGAAAAGTCGACAGTTACGCACCGGGATTGATCTGGGCACCAGTTTTTGATTTCTTCCGGAAATGAAGATGGTTTAATTGATGGGGTTTTGGTTGAAATTAAGGGAGGTGGAGAAGAAAGAGAAAGGGGAGTTGGAAGAAGATTAATTTTTTTAATTTGAGGATATAAAAGTTATTTCATCTATTAAAACTAGAAAAAATTGAACTAAAATATTAGACAGAGACCCCTGAATATAATAAAAAAAATGACTACATATATTTTATAAAATGAGAAATCGAATCGTCTATTTGACCATAAAAAGACCTAAACTTAATTTATTCATAAAGTTTTATAAACACGATACCCGCAACTACAAAGCAAGTGACATTGATTGGTTTGTAGAAAACATGATCTGGCCAGGAGCCGCCTAAGCCTATTTAATAATCCATTTTTTCTCGAAAGATGAAAAGGTTCATACCTAATAATGCAATTTTCAATTTCTCTGGAACCATGCAGAATTCAAGTAGAACTGACTCATACCGTAAAAATCTAGAACTGACTCAAATTTGCATATTTTATCGATAAATATTATTTTTAAATTTTTGTTAGATTTAAAAAGATTATATTAAGAACTATTAATTGTAAATAATAAAATTTATTAGAGATTATTTTAATTTTTTAATATTTTAATCAAAGATATAATTTTTAGTTGAATATTTTTAATAAAACTCTTTCGGTTCAATTAATGGTCCGACCAATCGGTAAAAAATGGTTAGTCGCCTCCCGGTCAAAAGGTAGTTTGGAACATTTGTTAAAACTCACCGTACCCAGGCGGGGCAGGCCCAGGTCCTCTGGTTGTTGGAATGGGCCGTAAGTACAATGGGCAGCAATTAGTAGTAATTTCAAGCACAATTTGATTTTATTATTTATAAAATAAGAGTTTAGATGCCGAGATCGAGCCTCTCACCCCACATCAAATTTTTGTGTTGGCCCTATGCAACTTGAACCAACGTGATGGATTTATTTTGTTCTAATATTTACTGATTTAGATGTGAATATTGTTGGTCTATTTTAGACTGTGATTTTCACAATAATTTTTTATTTGATTTGTAGTTGTTGGAATTTTTAATGTTAAAATTCAAATGCAGAATTCTTCAGTAATGTTCGAACTTCATTTACTTGAGCATCCGAATTTTTACCCGATTAATCAGAATTAATGTGGTTGATTCGATATCCTAATTTCCTAATAAAATAATCTAGTATCTAGATATTACTACGTCAACTAATCTACATTTAAATCAGGTGAAACCTTTTCAAAAGAACAAAACTCTCCCATTAAATATTTACACTATTATTTGTCCAACATTTAATCTCTTTGGCATTAAGAAATGCAATTATGTATTAAACTATAATGTTGAACCAGTACCTATAAGTTTTGTCCATACTCAGGAATCAGTCTGTGTTAATCGGTAAGTAGTCCTGCTTGCTATCGTCGAGTACTTTGACCTACGTGGCATTTTCAGATGCTGACACATACATATCATGTTTTTAATAACAGCTGTAGAAAAATAATGTGGAAAAAAAGATTCTATCCGAAAAGTCTCAATCGAATTAAAAATTGTCGACTTCTGATGCTTATAATAGTCCAAAAATAAAATTCCAAAGATTCAGCAAGATTAAGTCCACCAACCCGTCTTAAATTTTTTATGTCTAATCTAAACATTTAAAGTAACGAGTTGCTAATTTTTTAGCATTTCTGTTAAAACTGTATACGATGACTATTGATATGCGAGATTCACATCGAATTTCATTTTTTTTCTCACTCAACTTTCAACTAACCACACAAAAAATTGCTAGTATTTGGTTGAATTTACTGGTGAATAGTATGATAGTTCCATTTAAATTTCAAAATTTTACAATCCCTTGACGAAGTGATTAATGCAACTGATTCTATATTTCAGCAAAAATAAAATGAATCAATCTTTTTTGGGTTAGATCAAAACTAATATTCGACTGTGCCGATTAATCTAGGTTCAAACTAAATAAAAAATTTAAAATATAACAAAAATTTTCTAATAAATATTTAATTATAATATTTTGACTTGAAATGTTAGTTTTTAATCTATCATTTCGATTTGAATTTGAATTTAAATTAATTAATATGTTAACATCGGCCAAAAGCAGAAGTAAACAGTTGTTATTGTTTCTTATCCATCATAAAAATGGAGGAGAATTATCAACCAAATCCCGTTGAAGCCGGAAATCCCTCCAAATGGCAGCGACCAAGCAAGTCATACCACATCTTTATTTATACCTATCTCCTTGTCTCTTATAGGAACTGTACAAAAGGAACAGGTCAAAAATCCCATGCAAAATAATATTCTTTAGTTTCTTGTAACCAAAGCAAGGTCGCCAACGTCCTTCTCATTGATTGAAAAGCCAATAAGTTAGCCTCCACTAATCATCTCCAAAACCCTAGCTGCCCAACAAAAGAAGATACATTTCTAAAGATAGTAATAAAAATGGATGCTTCATTTACTGTCTCCTCAGGGTTTCTACCAACTGGGTCCTTGCTAGAATCATTGGTTCAGTTGTCCAATGAGGTTGCTTCCATGGACAAGCTTCCTTGTGTCCAGCTGAAGAACGCTTCAACAATGGTGAGGAGGATAAGGTTGCTTTCTTCATTGTTCGAGGACATACAGGAGACGACCGGTAGTCCACTCCCTCCGTCTTGTATCCTTTGCCTTACCGAGCTCTTCTCGGTTACGAGGCGAGTCAGCTTCCTCATCCAGGGGTGCAAAGATGGCAGCTCTCTGTGGAGTTTATTGCAGTCGGAGTTCGTGTCGAGTCAGTTTCATGTTCTTGTCAAGGAAATGGGAAGAGCTCTTGATATACTGCCTTTGAGCTTGCTTAGTCTAAATGCTGACACCAGAGAGCAAGTCGAGCTTCTTCACAAGCAGGCCAAGAGGCTGGATGTGTTCGTTGACCCGAACGAGGTTCGAAGGAGAGAAGAGCTTGTACAGATAATGGCCAACACTAGTGAGAAGAGGAGCAAGAACAAAGGGATCGTTGACTTGACAAGTTTAAAGGAGTTGTTGAGTTGCATTGGCTTGAGAAGTCCAATGGATTACGAGGAAGAGATTTCGAAGCTTGAGGTAGAAGCAAAGAAGCAGGCCGGCACCGGAGGACTAATAGCAGTTTCCAATATCAACAACCTCATATCTCTCTTGACATATTCCAAGTCCGCGATTTTCGCCGGGGAAGAGGACGGGAGGATTGTTAAGGAGAGCCTCAATCAACACTCTCTTTTTTCGAATCCGCACATAATCTCTTCTTCTTCTTCTTCTCAGTCAATTGTTGCCAACATTCCTGACGAGTTTCGGTGTCCTATATCGCTTGATCTGATGAGGGATCCGGTGATTGTCTCATCGGGGCACACGTATGATCGCCAATCGATCGCGCAATGGATCAACTCGGGCCACCATACGTGTCCCAAGAGCGGCCAGAGGCTGATTCACATGGCCCTGATACCAAATTACGCGCTCAAGAGCTTGGTGCGCCAATGGTGCGAAGAGAACAACATCCCACAACTAGATTGCTCCTCGTCGTCGTCGGAGACAATAGAGAGGAGCAACAGCAAGAGGAAGCTATGCGAGAAGCCTGTAGACCACATATCAGCAGCAAAAGCAGCCAGTGATGCAGTCAAAATGACGGCCGAGTTCTTGGTGGGTAAGCTAGCGATGGGATCGCCTGAAATCCAAAGGCAGGCGGCTTATGAGCTGAGGCTATTAGCCAAAACAGGGATGGATAACCGCAGGATCATCGCGGAAGCCGGAGCCATACCGTTTCTAGTTACATTACTCAACTCTAGAGATGCCAGAATCCAAGAAAACGCGGTCACTGCTTTGCTTAACCTGTCGATTTTCGACAACAACAGAGTCCTGATAATGGCTGCAGGAGCAATTGACAGCATCATAAGAGTTGTCGAATTGGGAGTAACCATGGAGGCCAGGGAGAACGCTGCTGCTGCGATCTTCAGCCTCTCGATGATAAACGACTCCAAGGTGTCCATAGGAGCGCGCCCGAGGGCGATCCCCGCCTTGGTGAGGCTGCTAAGGGAAGGAACAACAGCGGGGAAGAGAGACGCCGCTAGCGCGTTGTTTAATCTAGCTGTTCATGGTGCAAACAAGGTCAGTGTTGTAGTTGCCGGTGCTGTTCCTCTCCTCGTCGATCTCCTTATGGACGACAAGGCCGGAATAACAGACGACGCCCTGGCCGTGCTGGCACTTCTCTTGGGCTGCTCCCAAGGGTTGGAGCAGATACGGAAGAGCCGAGTTTTGGTGCCACTTCTAATCGATCTTCTGCGATTCGGGTCTGCGAAAGGGAAGGAGAACTCGATAACTCTCCTGTTGGGGCTGTGCAAGGATGGAGGAGAAGAGGTTGCAAGGTATCTGCTGATAAACCCAGGGAGTATTCCTTCACTTCAGAGCTTGTCTGCTGATGGGTCATTGAAAGGTAGAAGAAAAGCAGATGCTTTGCTTAGATTGCTCAACAGATGGTGTTCTCAACCACAAAATCCTGTTGGGTAGAGAGCAAGCAAGTGAATTAACTGTTACATATTTGGTGACAAATGTAAATTTTTAAGTCTGTCTCAGAATTCTGCTCATCATCGGGAGAGAATTGGATTCCTGTGCAATAACACAGACGCTAGAATGCAACACAGATCGAATTATCGTGTTTGTTCTCTCTTTTAATAGATCAAAGAAAAACACAAACCACCCCGTTGTGATCCGTTCATGTACACAAACCCATAGTTTTAAAAAATGTGGTCCGACCACTAGTACGACTACGAATCATTCCAAAGAGCGGCCCGTTTTTGGGGTAAAAACGGCCACCGATCAGACTGCCCAAAATCCGGTCGGACCGGGCAATTCATACTGAGCTTTGACTCAGATCGTCTAGTCTGACCAAATTTTATTCAAATCAGTAAAAATTAAAACAAAAAAGTCGTATCATATGCTCAATTTTTCTAAATCAACAATGAAAAATAGACTTTATATGTTATAAATTGGTTGATATTTTTTAAATGTGAATTTTGAAACATATATTTTGACTATTTAGTCTACATATCATTCGAATAATAGAAAAAAATTAATAAAAATATTCCAGTCCAACCGATGATCTGACCGGTCGGACCAGACAAACCAAAAGACAGACAAAACCCGTATTTTAAAACTATGACAAACCACCCCGACGGAACGACTGTGCTCGAATCTCCGACCGTTGATTCGTAGGATAGAAAGAACATGCCGATGGAGCAATCCCCGGCCTCGAAAGATGCAACATTTTACAACGTTTGACGTTAATAGTGTTATGAAACAGTTGGCTACTCCAGTAGAGAAAAGTACTCATTGCTTCAAAAGATGCAACAACTTTTACATTTTAATCTATACATTTTGGGGGACAACATAGCCCACCAAGCACCTGCCTGGATGAGGCAAGGTAAACATATGAAAGGAAAACAAGTCTCTATTCTTCTGTAATTGTAAGGAAAAAGATCCTAAAAGTTAAAAAAGAGGTTTAACCTGAGTTGAACCAATCCTTCTCCGCAACTCGATCCCATCACGTTGAGCTTCGGGACCATTTGTGAACCATGATTCACAATAAATAACCAATATTCGTATTTTAGGCATACTATGACTCGACCAACTCCAAGCGAATGCTAGTGCCGTTTATTTTGTAATCCCAACGCCAGCTTCCGCTGTCAACCATACTTGCTTCCAAGGGCTCAAGGTGAACATCCGGCCCTATAACAACGAAGTTGTTTCCATAAGTGAGCCAAGGATCTCTGGTGGCTAAGCAAAGAGAACGAGAAACAGACATGTTTAAGCTAATGAGATGGAACTAAGTCGAGCATGTTGTTGAAAAGGAACAACTCGCCAATAAGATAAGATTAAGTTTCAAATCTACAAGTAGTCAAGGGCACTGGCCATGTTAGCTGTTTGGAACTGTATGATAACTTGCAAACCATGCAAATCTATAATGAAACTCTCAAAAAATGCAAATTTATAATGAGGGATTAAATATCTGCATTTTTGAGCATCTATTTCTTAGAATACTACAGTTTAATTACTGAGGGAATTCAAGTACCCGAATCACCCGATGCGACTACCATCTTGTGTCCAGCTGGAACTTCGAAAACATGATCTCCCTGAACATTAGAGAAAGGGAGTACAATCAAGACCAATACAAGCACTAAACAGTCAATCTGAAAATGTCCGGACTAATTGGTAAATGAAAAATATCTATATTTTAGACAGCCTCTTCGATATAAGCTAACCTGTAGGGTGACATTGCTGGCCTCAAATTCTGCATTTCCATGTAGTATAACTTTACATGCCTCGAAACGCTGTACTTCATGCTTCCAGTATACGTTCTTTTGGCTTCTCCAATTGATACCTTGATTCAAGACAGTCACATTTTCAAGTTTGCATCTCCCAGACCTACAAATTTACTGCCATTAGTACCTCAAAATCCGAAAGCTCTGAAATTCAGCTTAAGTTATGAACTGTTACCTGTACCCATAACGTAATATTGGCTCACCAGTTTCATTAGTTGTTGTTGATCCCATAACATTTTCAGCAATGACCATCAAGCTACCGTCAACCTAGAAAAGGCAAACCGGTTAAGCACAGACAATCTGTTTATTCTCGTATAAACATCTATCAGTTGACTATTAACCTTGACATTCCTCCACACAAACTCTGAAATCTCAAGTTGTAGCTCAGAACCCTTGGAAATGGATCCTCCATCAAACTGTCACAAAGAGTTCACAAATGCAGAGCTCCTGTCAGCTTTTTTTATTTAACATGTTAGATTTAAATGCATTAAGCATTATAGCAATGGAAGGATTTCTTGGAAATAAAAGAGTTCCTAGCACACAACATATAAAGATAGAGCACAGCAGATGAAAAGAGGCCAGACCAACCACGACTTACTTTTTGCCTTGCTACTTCCCAGAGTGGCCCCAGAGAAGGATGTAGAAGGATGAGAAATGGCGGTCCAGAATCAACATAATTTTCATTACCTTCAATCTGTGAATTATCAGATTATGATGGCATTAGATCTGAATGACAGTAGAAGCTATTTAAAATTCGTGTGCATTACCTAGAACATATACAACAAATAAATAAATGTATGCATAGAGCCACATGACAGAAAACCAGATGTATATCTGCTGTAAAGAATGTGGCTCCTAAAACGAACTTCAGAGACTACCTCAGGGAGCTGAATATTGCAACAGGAAAGAAGATCATAGGCATTCCGCATGATATCAAGCAACGAACCCTCTGGAGTCTGCATGTGGAACCATAATGAGAAGGAATGGAATCAGATGCATAAGAAGCAGATCAGGTCCTTCGCATGATAGATTTCAATTTTTAGCTCAAATTTCACCAAAAAGTTGCAGACACTCTTCTAAGTAGGCAAAAAGCACCACAAGATACAAAAAAGAAGTCCAAGTGTCATCCAAAAATGTTGAACAAAATATAACCTGGTGAAGTGAACTGTCAGCATGTCTTCTCTTCTTCTTGGCCGATGATGTAACCCTTCTTCGTTCATTGTACACAAGAAATGTGTCCAGATTATCTGAGGAGGAACTATTATGATAACAGCAAGGTTTTCAACATTGACCAGTATAGACAGCATCCCTATAAATTTAAAATCAAAGTAAAAGATCCAATGAATTTTCCAAATAAGCATGTGATACCTTCCACACTCTGGTCACATCTAGATGAGTATGTATTCAGGAAATTATCGGCAATATTTTGCATCGTGCATTCTAAACGACCACCATGAATGCTGAAATGAGAAACAACAAATAATCATTTCACCAAGATGAGCAAGTATTGAAGAAATGATCAAACCACTTCTGCACACAAGGAAGAATTTTAATTAATGAACAGATCTGGCAAATTTTTTAAGATGAATTTTCCCGGATTAATGTATAGGAACCAACTATAATGAAAATCCAACAAAAGAGCCAAATACGAAAAAAGCACAAAACAAATGTAATTCCATTTCAATGCATCAGGAAATATATAAACATCACTCTGAAAATGAGGGAAACACAGAACTACTTCTTACAAGAAAATGGCAGCTTAATGATTAGATTACAAAAGCAGTTCGCTGAAAGCAACTCTGTTGTGCAGGGTAAAGCATTATCCGAGAATATTCTTTTTAAGCATGGATCCATACAGAACTCTGGATTCAAATAGCATCAGTGACATTGATTAATCAACCTCAGGTACACAGATGTTCGGACATGAACAACGAAGAACATCTCCCAACAAGAATTATCAACGATAAAATTTACACATGCTTCTGTGCAACTGCACTAACCTGTGACAGTGGCCATAGTTGTCCACAAATGAAATTGGTTTTTTTGTATTTAACACCAACCCCGGTAAACTTTTCTCGTTATTGCTTGATGCTACCGACTCCACAGCCAGTAAATCTACATAAAGAATATTCGTATTTGCTGGGAATTGAACCTGCAAACTTAGTAAGGAAATCAAAAGTGTTAGTACTTGAAGTATTACCAGTTTTTCGAAACCTCAGCTTAAAAGTCCACGGAAGCTGGAGCAAAAACATTTGGAAGTATACGCCCCCCCAGAGAACAGAAAACCACACAGATGAAATGACTGAAAGGTAAGAAAATGTTACATACCCATTAGAAGACTGTGGCCCGCCTGTGATCCCAAACTTATCAAATTCAGTATATTCAATGCATGAAAGACCATAAGCCCACTTTCCATCAAGATTCTTCCTCTCAAGAAGGACATTGATCCCTTCAGTAGCACCAGAGGTTCTCTGGCAAGAAGCAAATCCCAGTTTCTGCACAAGTAATTTTACGGCTCACTGGAAGTAGAATGGAAGTAGAGGAGTTTCTTGTGTAAATGGTGACAGGACCACTAAACTGGAACTTAGAACCAAGTATTGTTAACAGAAAAAATGCCTATGTACCTTCCATATGCTTGGTGCTTACTACAAGCAAAAGGAAATTACTCATACAAACAAAAAAGTACACTACCTTCTTATGTCGTAAACCAATCCCTGCCAAGGCCAACATGGTCAAATCTGTGGCAGCCACAACATTACTGCAAAGTAGCAATTGCAGGTAAAGATTGGAACCCGCTCTACTGCCATGCAAAAGATGGAGAACTTCAGAAGTTCTAGCTTACCTGACTTGGCGAACAGTGGCACCTTTTCGTCCATGATTGTAAAACCAATCAAAGATACCTTTGTCATAAGCAAGTTTCCAAATCACACCGTGTCCCCCAGGCTTGCATACAGGTTCTAATGGTTTTGTGCTCAGCCACTGGCCATCCGCCGCACTGATAGCTGGAACAAGAGGCTGCCAATTCATATTACAGATTATCAAATAAAATTCACAATAATTGCTCATGCAGAAGAGAGAACCAGAAAACATGCCTAATACTTTAACTTAGAACCTGTTCAAAAAGATTGAAACTGGATCGACCTCTTCCAAACCAGCCATGTTTTTCACAAAGAGAAGTTACAAGCTCATGGTTGTTCTTCGCCGAGCTGGTCATGATCGCAACAGGGGTGATGCATTGCCTTCCATACAACTTGAAGTACAAGAACTCTCTAGCCTTGCAACCATCACAATAAAGAGAAGTTAAAATCACCACAGTAATTTGATAGCCACCAATGCTACTTTCTTGGCAACCAAGAATCAGAACTATAAGAAATTTGTAGCAAACAAAACAATGATACCATACCTGAAGATCTCTTATAAGACCTTCCAACAAGCTTCGTCCACAATAAGGAAGCATTGCAGCAGGTAGACATTCACCTGTGTCAGGATCGACTAAACCAAGCCTATCTGCCGAGCCACCCAGGGGATAAATTTCCCCGAGATCTGGCAGACCCTAAAAGAGCAAGATTTTATTACACATGACAACTGTCAAAAATGAATAAAAAATGAGATCGGAAGTAAAATCTAGGAACTTACTTCAATTCCCCAGAGAGCTGCTTGAGATGCATACTGCGTGTTTTTCGAGAGGTCGAGGCCACGAGGAGCATGAATTTCTAAAAACTGGCACTCCATGCAATTTTCTAAGTGATTGGACCAATTCATTGCCTGGTTTTCTCTAGTTGACTGTGTTAGAAGCTCCAACACCTTTATCTGATACCTACATCCAAAAACATCATGGTCACTCCCACTTTGCATCATCAAGTGGCCAAATTTCGGAATAGTTACAATTGCAGATCATTGAAGTTTCACGCGATACTCCTTTAAAAAAAAGTTCAACACCATAGAGCTTTTGCATAATGGGGTGACACACAATCATCAACCTAATATTCAAACCATCGGGGAACACTTCACGGAAAGACCTTGTCCAGCAAGGAAATGTAAGCTACTAGCCAGCCAGCAAGCACTCTCCCACATTCAAAACAATCCCCACCCAAACACACTCCCTACGACTACCATTACAAGTAGCAAGGTTTGAACTAATCAAAAATCAATAAAATCCAAGAGAGAAAGTGACATTGTAAGGCCGCCATACATAATGCCGTGGCAATGCTAAAACCTTCCCCCTCGCTACTCCAGCGAGTAGAAATTCTAAGCCGGACCACATCTACCACCTCGAACCATAGGAAAAATATCCAACTGGCCGCGGGCGGGTTCAGGAACTAAATCTCACTCAGTTTCATCAGGTCTATCCATCCAAGAATTACACATTTCTATAAATTCTCTATAGAAAAGAAAAAGTCTAGAGAGAGAGGTGACTGACCCGATGATACCTCCGATACAATCGTAGAAGCGCTCAACCTCTTCCAAAGTTTTCAACAACTTCTTCAACTCCTTATCCTCTTCCTTCCTCGAAACAACACCGGCCGCCCGAAACCCTAGCACGTGCCCCTGCCCCGCCGCGACGAGACACATGAGCAGGTAGACCTCCCGGCCGCCCCAAACCCTAGGGAGGCGGCCGAGCTCCCGAACGCGGGGGTCGGAGTCGAGGACGGCGAGCCTGTCTTCCTCGGAAACGGCGGCGGCCAGGCGGGAGCGGAGGGACGCGAGTCGGGAGATCTCCTGGTGGAAATCGAAGTCCGGCGCGTGCTCTACTGGCGCGGTGGAGACGCGCGTGGGCGCAGGGAAGCGGTGCGGGTAGAGCGAAAGAAGCGGAGCCGGGAGCAGCCGCTTCCTCAAGTGAAGGCGCTTGGAAGAAGAGCAAACGGAGGTCCGCTTGGCGGGAAATGGAGCGGCGGGGGCGATTCTGTAATTTCGCAGGACGTACGAGGGCGGTTTCCCCGAGCTGGCCATATCTAGCTAGCTCGAGACCGAAATGAAGGGAGTAAATATTTAAAAACTTTCCCTCTGTTTTTTTTTATAAAATATTTTTTAAACTTTATTTTGTTTCTGGTTTTATTTTTGGGGTGTCTACTGTTTTATTAGAAAAGAGAAATGGAAGGGGAGGATCAGAGGAGAGATGCTTGAAGGATATCCCGAGGAATGAGTGAGAGAGAAGCGGGGGTATCTATCTTCGCGCGTTTTTTTGTGCTTTTTTGGTGTCGTGTCCGGTGAGCTGGAGGGTAGGGCCCGGAGAGAGAAGATGTAACGCCCCATGATTTGACCGACTGTCTTCACAGACCAACACAGGTCTTTTCCAGAGTGTTTTGTCCTCACTCACACGCATCCCGAAAAACTTCCCAGGAGGTCACCCATCCTGATACTACTCCCGGCCAAACGCTTTTAACCTTGTAGTTCTCTCAGTATGTGTGCCGGAAACGAAGGTGCACCTTATTGATGTGGATAGTACCAATCAAATCACTTAAGCGTTTCAGACAGAACAGATCGGGATATCACAGAAGAAAAGAGTGTGAAAGAGGACAGGTATTCTTTTGTTAGAAAATAGTGTTATCTAAATATTTATTAATTTGACTAATTGAAAATATATATACACATTTTATTTTATTGAAAATATATATGTTATCGTGTTACAAGTGTGGATTTTTAAAAAGTTTATATATATGTTTATGTAGATTTTGATACTACAAGTATATTTAACTGACTTGGAATTTTGTTCCATTTGTAAAATATATTTGCAATCTACAAATGTATGATGATTGGTCGGTTTAAGCTGTGGAGTACTTTTGTGTTCTAAGCATGTTCATGTTTGATTAGATTATGGAATTCCTTTGCAACATTTCACTTTTTAAATTATGTGGATTTTATTATAACTAGAGAAAATCGCACCAAAGTATATGTAATTTGCAAATGAATTCCAAAGAACACCAAACAAGAAACGTTTTTATAAATAACTTAGGAACTCATTTGGAATTCATCGATAAATGAGATGAAATTCTAATTCTTTTACTACTAAACTTATAGCAAATCGGAGTTAAAGCAAATTTTAACATTTTTATTTTCAAGACTTAAATTAAGTTGAAACAACCACAGAGAACAACGGTTATTAATTATTTGTTTGGTAAGGTGTTAAACTTGATTTTAGATTGACTAGTTAAGTTTATATCGATTTTAAATAGGAGAAATTACTCTCAAGTTTCTCGTGTTTACTTAAATATACTCAAAAGTCTTCCGTGTTTGCAAAATACATGCCCTCATGTTTGATTTTATTATACTTTGAATTTTGTTTCAATTGTGTAATATATTTGCAATCTACAAATGTATGATTGGCTGGTTTGAAATGTGGAGTACTTTTATGTTCTAAGTGTTAGGAAATCACCGCACAAGAAAATAATAATGCGCAAAAAAATACGAACACAAGAGTTACGTGGTTCGGCTTAATGTCTACATCTACAGGGAGAAAAAAAATATTTATTGATGAGATCTGAGCCACAAAGTCATACATAATCCTACGGTAATATGCCTTTATATAGAGACAAATTCTTGTACCTCAAGTATCCTATCTAGGTCAACCTATGAGTCAAAAACAAGAGTCCAAGCAAAATAGAAAATGGCTGTCAGTACCACCTAGCGGTCGCTAGGTCCCAAAATCAGCTACATTCTCGAACACAAATATTAAAAACCCCCTAACGTTCGGCTAGCCCCTCGTTTTACATCAACGGACATTCCGAGCATGTTCATGTTTTATTAGATTATGGGATTCATTTACAAAATTTCACTTTTTAAAATATGTGGATTTCATTATAACTAGAGAAAATCACACCAAAGTATATGTAATTTGCAAATAAATTCAAGAGACTAACAAACAAGGAACGTTTTTATAAATAAATTTGGAACTCATTTGGAGTGATGAATTCCTAAATGGAATTCATTTATAAATGAGATGAAATTCTAGTTCTTTTATTACTAAACATATAGCATATTGGAGAAAAGACAGTTTTTAACATTGCTCATTTTCAAGAGTTAAATTAAATTAAAACAACCACCAATAACAAGGGTTATTACTTTATTTTTTTGGTAAGGTGTTAAACTTGATTTTAGATTGACTAGTTAAGTTTATATCGAGAATGATTTTGTATAACAAGAGAGTTTTTTTCTAACTAATTTAAACAAAAAAGGAATAACCTAAGTACGTCATATTGCCTGGTTTGGGAGGTGGGTGGGATGGTAAGTAGAGAATGGAGCAAATTTGGCAAAGATATCACTTGCTTTTTTGATATATTCTTACGCAACATAGACGTGGGGCCACACAGATTCGTTGATTCATCGAGAATATCAGAAATGGGTCAGGTAGATGTCAACGAATCTGTTGATCTTTAGTACAAGTACCAATTAGGCCGATGACACGAGCAAGAGCCAAAACGTTTCAAGCAGCACTTAATGGATTAGTGCAAGAAGTCTGGGCTCAAGCCAGTGCGTACAAGTGCAAGGACGTGCATGAGGCCCATCCAAAGCCCATGCACGTGATAGAGGCTATTTTGGAAGCTTGACATGCACGTAAACTTCTGGATGCATGCGCACATGGAGAATCAAGAAGAATCAGCCTATTTAGTCCGTGCATCTACTTGTTTAGGACGTGCAGCTATTAGTTATTCTATTAGATATTATTTGCTTAGATTATTTCTTGTTTAGTTGAAATAATTCGGCCAGAATCTCCTTAGATTAGGAAAGAGAGTTTTGGCCAGCCTTTGAACTCCTTTTTAGGAGTTAGCTTGTTTAGGAATACTTTGGTACTTTGGAGCCTATATAAGGAGGTCTCCTAACAATAAAAAGGACGAACCTTTTGAGATTGATAATTCTTTTTTGTGAGTTAAGATACTCCTTGCGTGTTCTTGCTAATTGCTGGATTGCTTAGCTTGAGCAAAACCTTTCACTTATCAAACGATTCTTCCATCATCGTTTGTGGCGTGATTCGACTTAGACCATAGGTTCACGAAATTCCATTGCTTGGGTTGCGGTTCTTCCAAACCAAGGTTCTGGCAAGGCTCGAGTTCGTGGGTTGCGGTCTGCTCCATCCGAAGTAGCACGGTCCATTGTGAACTTCCCACCGAGGTTCATATCATTTGGTATCAAAGCCACGGCTTGCTACTATCTATCTTTACCTTTCCTTTTGTTAGTCTAGTATCCAATTCATTTTTTTTCATAAGTAGTTTGTGTTTCGTAGCAATCAGCTTCGTGACTTAGTATTCTAGGTTGTGTATTCTGATAAAAAAAAAGAAAAAAAAAGAAAACAGAAAACAAAAGAAGAAGCAAGACTAAACAGGAAATTGCAAGACTAAAGCGGAGCGAGGTGAATTAGGAAGCTTGTGATTAAAGAGAAGACGCAAGAGAAACAAAAGAGGAAGCAAGAAGCAAGACCAATAGGCGGACAGAAAACAAGAGGAAGTCAGTCCGAATTAATCTACGTGCAGCACAAGAAAACAAGGAACTACGTTTGATAGTGATCCGTGTAGTTCAAGCAAAGCCTTGTTAGCTTAGTAAGAACGTACAAGAGTATCACGAGAGGAAAAAGGCAAGAGTTTGTGAGTGCATTAGAGAGAAAAGCCAAATAATTGAGTGCAAACACGAGTGAACTTGAGTGCAACTTACATTGAGAGTAAACACGTAAGGGAGTGAACTTGTGAGGCCATCAATTTTTTTTTACTAACGAAATTTTCTTGCAGCAAGATGTCTTACGAAGATCAAAGAGAAAAAGAGGGTATGTTGGCTGATGTTGGTCTTAAGGTATTTGTGGAGGCCATAACAGGAAAATTCCAACAAATGATGCGAGCGGAGATGGAGCCATTGCAATAACGCATAGATGCAATGGAGGACACTCGCAACAGCCAACAACCAAGAAGAGAAGTCCAAGCACAACGAAGGTTTGCACCTTTGGGAGGCACAAGTGGAGGAGAATTCCGTGCACAAAGAAGGAGAGCACCTTTGGGAAGCACAAGTGAAGAAGATTCTGACCCTTCTCAGGAGGAGGACGTAGGCTCTACAAGGAATCTAAGGCGAGCAAGGACTAACCGCCCACCTAGAGAGGCAAGGCGAAGAGGAGATGACAACTTGGGAAGTATTAAGCTGAAGATACCTTCCTTTGCAGGTCGTTCTGACCCGGAAGCATACCTAGAGTGGGAGAAGAAGATTGAGTTCGTGTTTGATTGCCACAATTGTTCCGAAACAAAGAAGGTAAAGCTAGCTGTGACTGAATTCACTGATTATGCTATAACGTGGTAGGATCAACTTGTCACTAGCAGGAGGCGTAATGGAGAGCGTCCTATAGCTACATGGGAGAAGATGAAAGCGGTGATGAGGAAACGTTTTGTTCCAAGTCATTACTATCGAGAGCTATACAAGAAGTTACAAGGAATGAGACAAGGAAGTCTGAGCGTGGAAGAATATTACAAACAGATGGAGATGGCCATGATAAGAGCTGACGTGGAGGAAGATAGAGAAGCTACCATGGCAAGGTTCTTGAATGGACTCAATCCTGAGATCCATGACAAAGTAGAGTTGCAACACTATGTGGAGTTGGAGGACATGGTGCATATGGCCACGAAAATTGAGAAGCAACTGAAGAGAGGAGAAGGAGGGACAAGAGCTACATCAAGTGCTAATTGGAAGCCAAACTATTCATAGAAATTTGACAAACCACAGACAACCAAGATAGAGCACAAGACTGAGAGTTTCAATGCCAATTCTCAAAAGAAGGTGGAAGCCACTCCCATACGAAACCGTGATATCAAGTGCTTCAAGTGTCAAGGAAGGGGGCACATCTCAAGTCAATGCCCTAACAAAATAGATTATGGTGATTAGAGAGAGTGGGGAGGTCGTAACAGAAGGAGAAGATTCGGATCATGAAAGCATGCCTTCATTGGAAGACGTATCCGAAGAGGAAATTCAAGTTCCTGAAGGACTCACTCTAGTGGCAAGAAGAGCCTTGAACTTGCAAGCAAGAGAAGAAGACGACAAAGCACAAAGGGAGAATATCTTCCATACAAGGTGTTATGTCAAGGACAAGGTATGTAGTGTCCTCATTGATAGAGGCAGCTGTGCTAACGTGGCAAGCACTACTATGGTTGAGAAGTTAGGGTTACTCACAAAGAAACACTCTAAACCTTACAAGCTGCAATGGCTGAATGATAGTGGAGAAGTACGAGTGGAGAAGCAAGTGCTAGTGACATTCCGCATTGGCAAGTACGAAGATGAAGTGTTGTGCGATGTTGTGCCAATGCAAGCTAGTCATCTACTGTTGGGGAGGCCGTGGCAGTTTGATAGAAGGGTAACTCACGATGGACACACCAACAAGTACTCATTCACACTCAATAGGCGTGTGTTCACTTTGGCACCCTTAGCGCCATCACAAGTTTGTGAAGATCAGATGAAGTTACAAAAAGAAAGTGATGAGAGAAAAAAAAGTGAGCAAAAGAAACGAATTGAGAGGAGAGAAGAAGCCGAAAAACAGAAAGAAAAAATGGCCAAAAGAGAGGATACAATGGAGCGAGCAAAAGAAGCTGGAAAAACAGAATTGAAATCGGCCATTGAGAGAAAATCCGAGGGATGGAAAAAGAACTACTATGTGGGAGCAAGTGAAATCAAGCAAGCTTGTTTTGAAAAAAAGTCTATGATCTTACTTCGGTGTAGGGAGACACTTTTGATCACTAACGAACTTGAACCACACTTGCCTAGTATGGTTGTTTCTCTCTTGTAGAACTACAAGGATGTCTTTCCCGAAGAGCTACCAGCTGGATTACCACCTATACGAGGGATTGAGTATCAAATTGACTTTGTTCCAGGAGCTACCATACCTAACCGCCCCGCATATAGAAGTAATCCTGAGGAAACAAAGGAACTTGAGAGGCAAGTAAATGAGCTTTTGGAAAAAGGGTACGTGAGAGAAAGCATGAGCCCATGTGCTGTTCCAGTCCTACTTGTGCCTAAGAAGGATGGATCATGGAGGATGTGTGTTGATTGCCGAGTTGTCAACAACATCACGGTAAATATCATCACCATATTCCTCGCTTATATGACATGTTAGATGAGTTGCATGGATCTTGCATGTTTTCTAAGATTGACTTAAAAAGTGGTTATCATCAGATTAGGATGAAGGAAGGAGATGAGTGGAAGACTGCTTTTAAAACAAAATATGGATTGTATGAGTGAATGGTCATGCCGTTCGGGTTATCTAATGCACCTAGTACATTCATGCGCCTTATGAATCATGTCTTACGTCCATTCATTGGCAAATTTGTCGTTGTGTACTTTGATGATATACTCATTTATAGTACGAGTTTAGAGGATCATGTAGAGCATTTGAAATCTGTCCTAGAGGATCAATTGTTTGCCAACTTGAAGAAGTACACCTTTTGCAGGTTGATGAGGAGAAGATCCGAGCCATCCGGGACTGGCCAAGTCCTACAAGTGTTGCTAACGTTCAAAGTTTTCATGGCTTAGCTAGCTTTTACAGGAGGTTCGTGAAAGACTTTAGTAGCCTAGCCGCGCCCCTCACTGAAGTCATCAAGAAGAACGTTGGATTTAGTTAGGGAGAAGCTCAAGAGAACTCATTCTAACTCATCAAAGAGAAGTTGACTAATGCTCCTTTGTTGGCTTTGCCTAACTTTGCTAAAACCTTTGAAGTTGAATGTGATGCCTCAGGTATAGGGATTGGAGCTGTCCTCATGCAAGAAGGGAGACCAATTGCCTATTTTAGTGAGAAACTAAGTGGAGCAACCTTGAACTATCCAACTTATGACAAAGAATTGTATGCGCTAGTTCGAACATTGGAAACATGGCAGCATTACTTGTGGCCCAAGGAATTCGTGATCCACACTGATCATGAATCACTCAAGCACTTAAAGGGGCAACACAAGTTGAATAGGAGGCATGCACGATGGGTGGAGTTCATTGAGACATTTCCTTATGTCATTCGCTACAAGCAAGGTAAGGAAAATGTAGTAGCTGATGCCCTATCGCGAAGGTATGCTTTGATCTCAACTCTTGATGCGAAGTTAATTGGTTTTGAACACCTTAAAGAGTTGTATGCTGATGATACTGATTTTGGTGATCTGTTCCGAGCTACGGAGAGGAGTGCAAGTGGTAAATTTTTCCAGAATGAAGGTTACCTATTTCGTGAGAACAAACTTTGTGTGCCTAATTGTTCTATGTGAGAGTTGCTAATTCAGGAGGCACATGGAGGCAGATTGATGGGGCACTTTGGAATCGCAAAGACTTTGGCAATGCTACAAGATCACTTCTATTGGCCACACATGAAACGCGACGTTGAAAGAGTTTGTGGGCGTTGCATCACATGCAAGCAAGCCAAGTCAAAGGTAAAACCCCACGGTTTGTATACCCCACTACCTATACCTAGTGAGCCTTGGATTGATATCTCTATGGATTTTGTGTTAGGACTGCCTAGGACTAAACGTGGAAGGGATTCAATCTTTGTGGTAGTGGATAGGTTTTCTAAGATGGGATATTTTATTCCATGTCATAAGACTGATGATGCTTCAAACATTGCTGATTTGTTCTTTAGAGAAGTTGTTAGGTTGCATGGTATGCCTAGAACTATTATTTCTGATAGAGATGCTAAGTTCCTGAGTTACTTTTGGAAGCCCTTGTGGAGTAAGTTAGGTACAAAGTTGTTATTTTCTACTACTTGTCATCCACAAACTGATGGTCAAACTGAAGTTGTAAATAGGACTTTGTCTACTTTATTGAGAGCACTTATCAAGCATAACATTAAGACTTGGGAAGAATGTCTGCCACATGTTGAATTTGCTTATAATCGTTCAGTTCATTCTGCTACTCAATTCTCACCATTTGAGCTTGTTTATGGATTTAATCCTTTGACTCCATTGGATTTATCACCTTTGCCTTCGAGTGAGCATGTTAACTTAGATGGCAAGAGGAAGGCTGAATTTGTCAAGCAACTGCATGAGAGGGCGCGAATGAACATAGAGAAACGAACGGAGCACTATGCGAGACAAGCAAACAAAGGACGGCACAAGGTTGTCTTTGAGCCTGGTGATTGGGTCTGGCTGCACATGAGAAAGGAACGCTTTCTCGCGCAACGACGTTCAAAGTTGCTACCACGGGGCGATGGTCCATTTCAAGTGCTTGAACGCATCAATGACAATGCCTACAAGCTTGACCTGCCAGGTGAGTATAATGTTAGTGCTTCTTTCAATGTTGCTGATTTGAGTCCGTTTGATGTAGGTGACGATTTGAGGACAAATCCTTTTCAAGCGGAGGGGAATGATGTGAAGCTACAAGACTCACAGCAAGTGCAAGTACCAATTGGGCCGATGACACGAGCAAGAGCCAAAACATTTCAAGCAGCACTTAATGGATTAGTGCAAGAAGTCTGGGCTCAAGCCAGTGCGTACAAGTGCAAGGACGTGCATGAGGCCCATGCAAAGCCCATGCACGTGATAGAGGCTATTTTGGAAGCTTGACATGCACGTAAACTTCTGGATGCATGCGCACATAGAGAATCAAGAAGAATCAGCCTATTTAGTTCGTGCATCTACTTGTTTAGGACGTGCAGCTATTAGTTATTCTATTAGATATTATTTGCTTAGATTATTTCTTGTTTAGTTGAAATAATTCGGCCAGAATCTCCTTAGATTAGGAAAGAGAGTTTTGGCCAGCCTTTGAACTCCTTTTTAGGAGTTAGCTTGTTTAGGAATACTTTGGTACTTTGGAGCCTATATAAGGAGGTCTCCTAACAATAAAAAGGACGAACCTTTTGAGATTGATAATTCTTTTTTGTGAGTTAAGATACTCCTTGCGTGTTCTTGCTAATTGCTGGATTGCTTAGTTTGAGCGAAACCTTTCACTTATCAAACGATTCTTCCATCATCGTTTGTGGCGTGATTCGACTTGGACCATAGTTTCACGAAATTCCATTGCTTGGGTTGCGGTTCTTCCAAATCAAGGTTCTGGCAAGGCTCAAGTTCGTGGGTTGCGGTCTGCTCCATCCGAAGTAGCACGGTCCATTGTGAACTTCCCACCGAGGTTCATATCATTTAGAATATCGAAGACGCAACGGAATAAATAACAATAGATCTATTGATCTCGCAAAATACCAGAAGCAAAGTTCTTCGATCTATCAGAGTACTCTCAATGATTAAATCAGGGACAAATAGAGCAACACGCTCAATAATCAAACAAATATTTTTAAAATGGATTACAAAAGTCCTATGTATATATAGGATAACAAAATAAACTAAAAGACACTAACATAAATATTGAGAAATGAAGTGGTGCATCAGAAATGCATCCGACAATATATCTCGCTTAGCCTTCTGTGTATGAATTTGTCTCGTGCCACGAATCAATCTCGTGCCCCGCATCATTCTATCATGGTTGGAGAAAATTTGCCATCGAATTTGGCATTGTCTTCTACTCGAATTTGAGGTGGCAATTGGCACCGTCCATTAAAACAGAACATATATTTGGAAACCAAAAGCGCTGCATACTTGATTGAGAAGATTCTCCAAAGAGTACTCCTCTCACACATTTCAGGTCATTCCAAATTTAACCAAATAAGAACCAGGAATATAGTCAAAACGATCAATTCCGAAAAAATCAGTGTGCTCAACCTGATAATCCTAGACCATAGGCTCAATCTCATCAACAAGAACTTCATTATAAACTCCACTATCAATGGAAGTTACATACCCGTTAAAAGATTTAGGAATATCATCAAGTTTAGAAGGCTTCAAAATAACCTTTGTTCCATCTTCCTCATGTTTAGCTCTTAAGAGACGTTGATTCACAGGAACGAACACCACTCTGGTACCAATGAACGCAGCGTGTATGCGAGGGCCAAACAGATCGTTGATTCACCAAGAATACCAGAAACATGCCATGATAGATGTCCACGAATCCGTTAATTTCTCAGAATACCAGAGATGTGACGAGATAAATAATAACGAATTTGTTGATCTTGCAAGATACGGGAAGCAAAGTTCTTTGATCTATCAGAGTACTTTCAACGATAAAATCGAAGATAAGTAGAGCAACACGTTCAATACTCAAGTTTTATATTAATCATACTACTTTTTTAAATAGATTACAAAAGAGATATATATAAGATAACAAAATAAACTAAAAGATACTAACATAAATATTGGGAAACGAAGTGATGCCTTGGAAATGTATCCAACAATGTATCTCGCTTAGCCTTTCGTGCATGAATTTATTCGTGCCACGAATCAATCTCGTGCCCCGCATCATATTGTCAGCTTAGGCACACCTCTAAAAAAATAAATAAAATAGCCAATTGAATTGTAACGATGTCTAGAATGAGATTGTGTACATAAATTTGGTACAACAATCTTCTATAAAACTCAATACCCTTTTGTATAAGGATTTATCTGACTTAAGTTCATATAAAAGTAATAGTATTATCTTTCAAAAAAAGGGTTGGGTGGGGTGTAGGTTATCAGCCCGGAATTGGAAACAACTTATTACGGAACATATCCTACATTTGGTTCCTTTTTTTTTTGTGATACTTATAGGTACGTATAGGTTAGAAACTCAAAAAGAAAGTTGAAAGTTTAAAGTAGATTGGCGTGACGTATTATTCAACACGTTGTTTCATGCATTAATATTGTTTTGCTTTTCGGTTTAAAAAAATATTATTTTATTTGTATGTTATTTCAATCTGTCAAATTATACATACTCTTGGTTTGCCATTTCAAAATGTTTCAAAAATGGAGTTCTCCACTAAAAAACCCAACACTTGAGATCAGTTGGATGGAAATAGAATCCGAGAAAAAGACACATAATGGCAATTTTTTTAAAAGGTAAAATATAATTGTTATATTTGAACTTTGGACTTCTTTGAATTAAAACATTTTTTGTGTTTTTAGGCTAAATGTCAATAGAATAGGAGAAAAAAGACACATGATGGCTGATTTTTTAAAGGTAAAATTTTATATCATAATTACAATTTCCATATTTGAACATTGGTCCTCCTTGAAATATTCACTACTTGTGTCGTTGGACTAAATACTTTTTGTAACATGATCCTTTACAAATTTTAGCCTAGAATCACAATTTTTTTTTTCAATTTTATGCTCTTTGATTCAATTTACATCACCGTTTTATGCAACTTGACATAAAATTTCAAAATATCCAGAACTTTTTTTCCTCTCTCCCTCTTTTCTTCTTCTTTCCTCTCCCAACTTTTTCTCCCTTTAACAAGGTACCGTCGGCCCCTTAACGCCGCATTAGAAATGGGTTGTCTCAAAAACCAAGATCAAAAAGTCCAGGACATACCGGCCCAAGCCCAGCTCAGGATAAGCACAAGTCAGAAGCAGATAACGCTCCGAGCATTCCGTCTACTTCAGAACTCGCGAATGGCTCTTTTGGTCGAGAACTCTCAAGGATATTAGAAACCAAGAATTGAATTTGTTTTAGGACATTTTAAGAGTTAGGTACTGGTTGGTGCACTTGTTTTGGCTTTCGTCGGATCTCTTGGGTTGGGTTAGGATCGTTGTGAATAACGAATATGTTCGATATTAGTTTTTTCCGAGTGTTTTAACTTTATAAAATAGTGGATACGAGGCAAATTTTTTTCTATCCCCACTTTTTCCCACTGGGTTTTGCGACTTTAAATATTTTGTGAGGTCCTCGACTACAACCTCGTACGTTAGTATGAAGATGAGTTAACTCTAAGAGGTATTGGAGAGCTAACGGGTAGGAACTTTTCCGGGTAGAGGTTGGTAGAATTTTGTAGAGATAGGTAGGCCATTGTGGAAACCAGTAAGGTTTTCGTATTTCTTCTCCTTTATTGTTCTTTCTTGTTTCCGTTTTTACATATAATAAAACGTATTTACTTCTTTTTTTTAAACGCTACGAGGCTTTGCTTGGACCACGAGTTAAATACGCATCTTATTGGACCTACGATGGCACTGAAGCGAGCCCACTTTGTTGGGCCTTTATCCCTTTCAAGCCTTAATCGAAAAGTCGAATCGAGTTCTTGTCCGAATAATAATCGAAATTTCTTTTTTAACCTTCGAATTTGAGAAATATGGGATCCTGATTAATCCGTACAATGTTATTTGGATATCAGGTGACCTAGACCACAAAATCATAAAAATTATATATATTTTTTCAAAGTTTGACATTTAATGTCGTCGATGGCATTTATTACTTTCTCCTCTGGCAAGCCGTGTGCTTGATCACCAAAATGTTGGTCAAAAGGAAAAGGGATTCGGAAAAAGCAAAGAAAGTCGAAGGTTGTTCACATTTTCGCTGGAAGGTATACTGTTGCCAATCTGGCATTTGCAAAAGCACGAAAATTTTAGGAGTCCTTGTAAAGTTGAGCACGGTTCCAATTAAGATAGATGGACGTTGGAATTGACACCAAACCAATTCCATTCTACTTTTTGTGATTTTTTTTTCTTTTCTGTTTATTACTTTCTGGTATTTGCTGCACGAATAATCACTAAATTTAGAATTGAGTTAGGAATTACAATTAGATTCTAATTTTAAGGATCTATTTGGATCGAGACATGATGTTATTCAAGACTCGTTGACTTTGGCTGGGTTTAGATTTGAATCGCTCCTAAATCCTTATTTTTAAAAAGAATAAGAGTATGGATATAGATCTATAGGATCATGTCGGGATCGTACACGATTTTTTTAAAGATATTATTAAAATAATATATATTCTTTACTAAACCTAATACCAAATTCTTAATATCGAGATACCCAACTTGGGTTTCTTTCAATTTGTTTGTTTGATTTTTTATATTAGCTTATTATAATAAACGAATCAATTGCATTCAAATTTTCAGTGTATCCTTGCTATTGCAAATAATCAAGTAATGATTTAAATTTTTTAATTAAATAATACGGATCTACAAATCACCTTGATCATATCCAATATTTTAGTACCAGATCTTTATTTTCAAAGAAGATAAAAATAAGCCTACCCAGGTCATGTATATTGTCATTCCTAAATCGAGTACTATCATACGTCTTATAAAAGAATACGACTCTTATAGCTATATTTGATTAATCCATAAAATTTTAACTCGTAATATAATGTCAATCACGGGTTCACCTAGACATGCGATGACAATGGAAAGCAAAGTGTAAATTCTGCAAATGCAATAATAGGCACACGTGTGCATGAAGCAGATAGACTCCTCTTTAATTAGGTTACTTTTTGGTGCCATTTTATATGATCATAATTGAAACATGAGCTACCATCCCCGAGACTCCATATGTTTCGTTCGAAAAAAAGTGCATACACAAAAATTTAACGTTGGTTCTTCATCTACTGCAACTGTACATATTATCCAACAAACCTTTTGCTCTCAACTTGCAATCTTTATTGAGAAAGAGCGTGAAGGCATTATTGATTGTGAATTCATATTAGGTTAGTTACATGTCATAATGCATAAATTAATTGAAAAAATTTATGGTTCAATTTTTGGCATGTATAATATTGGAGCAAAAATTAACTTGTGAAAACAATCTTTAATATTATGTTTGTTTCGCCTCCTTGAAATTATTTTATAGAAAAAATGTTATCTGTCAGAAAATAATGTTTTACATTTAATTCATATGAAATGTATCCACCCTAAAGTTCCAGCAAACCTCATGTGATACAAGGCATGCAGTTTAAAAATTGCTCTTCATTATAATATAGACAAGTTAGCTAATCAACATGTAATTATATATTACCAATTGCAAATAGACTAGAGACGTTATAACCTTAGGGAGTGCTATGCAATTCAGTTTCTTTAAATTATGGTGCTGCAAATCTTTTGGCATTGCAGTAGTTGCTGCTACTGGTTTGGTGGTTTGGGATTTTTTAGTTGGTCTTGGCATCTTAGATAAATTGCCTTTTGGAGCAAGATAACATAATTGCTTTGCATTTAGATGAAGTGGTTATTTGAACATAGTAAACATGAATGTAAAATATACATCAACGCTGCTGCAAAGATCGGTCATCTTATTTGTAGAAAAAAGATTGGATCGTCGGTCTAACCAGTCAGTGCCTCTGCCCAAAAAACCTCCCCTCCCCAATTGCGTTCTTAGGAGACGGGAGGATTTCTGGGTTGGGCTACATACCGATAAATCTCGACCATTCTTTTTAACAAATAAGATGATCAATCTGCTCAACTAAAAAAAATCACATTATAGATTATTAGTATCTGTTTTCTTTCTAAATTTTTAAAACTCAAAATTCTTGGTGTAACTTTTGAATAAGACACGAAAACTAAGCTGTACGTATTTCTTATTAATTTGTTAACAGACATCGCTCGAATGTGAAACTGTACCAAATACTATCCAAATTAACTTTAAATGCAATGCATGAAATATTGCTAGCACCTACGTGCGTGGTGTGGTATGTGAGCTTAGGATAAGACTAGCACTAAAACAATAGTGTAAAGGCATGCAAGACAATGCTTAATCTTGGTCCATGCTACACTCCCACCACTTCCCTATGCTCTCTAGAAGCTAGTAATATTTTACCTACATAAATCACGAGACTTAGGTGAGTATATATACGTAATTATATTTCGTTGAAATTACCTAGTATCCGGATACACACGATACTAACTAATCCAGATTCAAACCAAAAATGATATTTGAATGGTGACAAAATTCTTGCAACAAATACTTAACAATACACGTTTCGAAGAGGTCGAACTAGAGATATACATAAATTAAGCAGGAATATGGATCCATTCTAAGTGATTCATGTTCTTCCTACAGATTGTTACACCGAATACGATGGAAATTAACTTTTTTCAAGATTGTTTGCTTGTGAATAAAAGTAATAAGATGGTCAAACAATGTGTAGCACTCTGTAGCTAGCTCTATATTGAAAAATATAAAGACTGTAAGCTCCCAAATGTTCCCTGGATCAGCACATTTCAAAATTAACTATTTGGTAAATATATAGATCAAGGTTGTCGTTTCTAGTAACTTGGTTCTAGGGATAATATAAACAAACCTTTTCAAATGAAATCAATTGAGCATTTCAAGATGGTGCATTGGAATTCATTTTTGTCCGGGTAGCTAGCTTTTTTTTGGCTTCTATAACCTGATATCCAGATACTTATTAACTTGATTAATCCAAATTTAAGCCAGGTAGATCAAGAAATCATCCATGAAGTTGCAAAGATATTGACCAGAACCCATTTTGCATATTTTGAATGATAAAACTATTCATCTATTTCCTTGGGAACCAGCAAATTGAAGCCTTTTTTACTAGCTTATAAAACCATGGCAATACAAACAACAAAAGCTACAAAAGGAGATCAAACCGAGCTGATACCTTTTTGTGTGTGTGTTTTTTGTTTTGTAGAGTGGTAGTACATGATCAACAAGCATTTGGTTTTGGAAAAGTAAGTACCTCAAGATCTCACTCAGAATTGTCCACATTCACAAAGTCAGATCTAGGGTACTAGCCATCCTTGCATGCTTATTTCCATGGTCTCCTTGCTTCAATCTGGTGAGCATTGGGGATGATGAAGTTGAGGACAAAGAAAGAGACAAACTGCTATCCAATTTCTCTCCCATAATGGTGTCTTCTTTTGTTGGCGCTTTCAATGACAGGTTCAAATCCAAGTTGCAATCTGTATTAGGAGCCTTCCTCTTGAGCCCATTTTGCATTTCTTGAACTTCTTTCCAATTTTCCCTACCAAGACAGGTGCTTGCTAGACTTTCTTGATCCATTCTTCTCTCAATTAGAGACACATTGCTTAAGTAGGGATCCATTGAACTTGGCTGTCTCTCAGTAGTCTTCCAGCTTCTGGATCTATTAAATGACTCCATTTCATAAAACAAATGACAAATTAGTAACTTGGTTAATTAATTGATCCAGCTCATGTACATATAGTACATAGATCCTATAGAAGAAAAGTATCGTCTTTAGAAGCAATTTTTACATCAAGTTACGCCTGCCACGAATAGAAGAAGAAAAGAAGAGAAAAGTACCTGGAGATGGCTTTTAACGTGGGCGATACTGAGGCCTTTAATGTTCATCAACTGAAGAACCAACTTTGGTGTAGCTCCTGCACCAGAATTTATATGATCCTTAAAGACTATAAACAATCAAACCCATCAAGGTTTGTTCAAGTGCAAGATGAAGAAATTAAGTCAAAGGTCAAGTTATAAGAAAATAAAAAGGAAAACCATAAGCTTGAGAGGCTAAAGAATACTAACTGTCTTGTCCTCCTAGCCTTTCAATCGCATGGATAAAGCAGAGATGGAGCTCAGGAGTCCACCGGAGCCTCGGCATCTTCGACCGGATGTACCGGCGAACAGATCCGGAGGTCGTGCCCTTCTTTTCATCATCATCTTCTTCAACCGAGCTATTGCTAGTGGTCTCTCCATTTCTTGGCTTACAAGTAACCTTCTCGGCCTCTTCCTCCTCCTCGTCCTCTTCTCCCTCCTTTTCGTCGGCCCGAATGTCGAAGCAGTTTGAGCTGGAATTGTTATCCTCAGAAGTGCCACTTCCTCTCATCCCTTTCCCAAATTGGCTGTCTCCCTAGCTAGATTGCAGGTAGAATGATCAAGAAATAGTGATTAGGAATTTTTGGTCATTCCTTGTTTTGGTATATTGAACATGACTTTTGATGTATCATTCTCTCTTCTTTCTTACCTCAGGCTTGAGGAGAAAAGGGAAGATTATTATGGAAATATTATATGGATAGTATAGATTGGTGGTCAGTGGTGGCATTTAATATTTACAACATTCGGGAATTGTAAACCCTAGTCCCCACCGATATATGAATATATTGTCGGACGTATGACATGCTCTCTCTCTCCCCATCTAGGTGTATACATCTTATAATATGTCATATATATTTTTGATAGAGTCTAGCGGCATATATTTAGAATTTTCTAAGTCGATTAATTCTGATTTAAATAATAGAATCTTTTATAGTGAGAGCATTGGGACTGGAAAAAAATACTACCTTAGAGAAGTTATCAAAGTTCACATTTTTTAGCTTAAGAAAGATTAAAATTAATTTTTTGCCACTAAATGCATATACACCAAAAATTACTTTGTATATATTTAAGTCACAAAAATTGTAGTTATTTCTGCATTTATATTCAAGTTATAAAAATTTGATTTTTAACGTATTAAATTGCTATGCTTGATTGAGATATTTCATTACAGGAAGACAGTACTTACAAAAGTCATTTGAAAGTAATTAAGAAGATAAAGGATGATGTAAAAATGATAAAACATGTAAATTTAGCAAAAATTATTATCTTATAATATTTTTCAAATTTATAAAATATGTAAAAATTTATATATTTATTTAAAAATATCAGTTTATGCGAACTCAAGTTTAACAACAGAATTTTCTGAAAAAAAAATGTTAGTTGATATGATAGAGGTGATATTAAATTTTAACAATGATCCAACTTGGGACCAAATTTTTTATCAATTGTTTATCAATATTTTCTAAAATATAGTATATGCATATTGGCATCTACATGTACAGCTTGCATGAAAATGCATGCATGATATATGTATATTTGTACAACGCGGTGGGGGCTTTTTTATATTGAGTAGGTTTTAATTATTAAATTTGGAATTACAGAGAGAGAGAGAGGGAGAGGGCTATTATAGAATGACCATCGTTTAAGAGCCGTCGATATATTGTTCCAATCTTGACGAAGCAGGATGACATTGGCCTTACCCTCGAGAAAAAGTTACAAAATGTGCAAAGGAACTTTTGCCCAAAAAATTGAACGTTTTAAATTTCATATTCAACAAAAAAAATCTTAAAACAATAAGATGGGGAATAATAATAAGTATTTGCTCAAAAGAGAGAAAAGAGAGAGGTGAAGATCTAGATTTCATCACACAATATGGTATTCTCAATATGTTTCTTAAACAAAGCTTATCAAATGTTAAATTTTACACAGAATTTTTTTCTGAAATGTAATTTATAGGGAATTTTACTTTAAAACACCAATTTGTTCGAGGAGAGACGAAACCTATTTTTGACACGCCCCAATTTAAATTACATTAAAGAAAATAAATCATTTTACCACCTGAATCGGATTAAATATCTTCCGTATCTTAATAATTCTTGCTAGTTTTGTTAAACAAGAATGTGGACATTTTATTCCCTATTTATAGATTAGAGAGAACAGCAGGGACTGATACTGACGTCAACCAGATGAAATAATTAATAACTCATTCACGCCATTATTTAATTAGAACACGTATATTATACGTAGCTATCATGAAATGTTAGTCAATCACATGAATTTGTCCCTAATTACGTGGAATTTTAATCGGCAACATGCCCTTGGTGGATTTAGATGCAAAAAAATAAAGAACAGACGTCTAGAATATTTATAGTCCGCTCTTATCCTCTTAAAGAAAAATGACCAAGAAGAACCCGATCAATATTAATGTGATATTTTTAAAATTTATACTTTTTATTTTTAAAATTCCTGATTTCCTTGAGATTTGTTAACTTTACAGTAATTCTTTCAAATTTTGACATTTTAAATTTAGTACTAATTTTTTAGATGTATAGAAATTTCTATCAAAATCCCATTTATATATTTTTCAAACTTATATGGTTAAGAGAATGAAATTCGGGAGTATTTCAGGAAAATTGTGCATATGACAAAGCCTAAAGTGTACTTTAACTCTTTTAATTTCCTTCTAACAGAAAAAGTTGCGTAGGGAAATAGAATAAGGCTGGCTCCTTCTTAAATCCAGCATATACATATAGCCCAGATAGTTTTGGTTCAAATGACTTCGTATCGAGTAGCATATGTGTAATACGTGGAAAATGATATTTTATAAGTTTTTCTTCTTGACCGAAACTGTAGTCCTCATTAGCAGATTTGTTCCGAAATATTTAAGTGATTTAATTTGAACTATTTATATCAATAGGTGAATTTATTTTTTTGGCACACATTTTGAGAGAACTCCAAGATTAAACGTACTTGACGTAGAGTAATTTCAGGATGGATGACCTTTTGAAATTTTTTCCAAGATACGTGTGAGTTAGGACAAAATACGCGTCTATGGAAACAGTCCATCCAATCACCAGCATTACAAGTGGTAGCAGAGCAAGAACGTCATGTATTTAAGAAGGGTTGAATGTAATATCCCGTAAAAGATATGTCATGAAATGCTTAAGTGATTTAATTTGGACTATCCATATTAACAAGGTACACTTACTTACTCAAAAGTTAAATGTGTTTGGCCTGAATAATTTTAAGATGGGTGACCTTCTGAAAAGTTTCCTTGGTTACGTGCGAGTGAGGACAAAACACGCTGAGACAGTCGGACGAATCACGAATTATTAATATGACTTATGAATATGTTCTACTAGCTAGCCAAAAGAAAACTCACGATTAAATATGTTGCTCTGCCGTTTCAAAAAAATATGTTACTTTACAAAATTGGAATGTCAACATAATTTATCTGTTGAATTTCATCCACAACATAACAGATGTACGGGTGTAATTCTGGTTGACCCAAGATATACTGAGAAACCTAATATTCCAACCCCCGTATAATTCTGGGTGCATTTATGGGGCGTCAAAAGATGTACACAATTGTTGCTCCATTGAAATATTCAACTACTAACTGAATCTTCTGCTTTTGCTTCACACAAAAGTTATTTAATTTTTCTGATAGAGATTAAAGCTACTCATTTGTCACAGGGATCTTGAGAGCAAAGCGATGCCGCCCATCAAGTGCTAATCACAACGAATTCACTAACAATCAATTATATGAATTATGAGTTATTCTAACTTAACTAAAAAATTTTGAGTTCGAGCAGTGTTAAATACTTATTTAAAAATTTTGACACCGTTCAAATGTCTTACTTAGTTTGAACATGGATTAGTGGACGTAGTAAATATGTATCAAAAAAATAGTTGGCCTAGTTAATGTCTCGATACCCAGTGATATGAAAAAAAAACACACCCATTTTCAAAATAACTTTTATTGATATTTCCCACTTTGTATATTTTTAGCACAATTGTATTCATGTGTTCAAACTTGAGATATGATTAGGACTCGTACTTCTAATTGCAAAGCTAAATACTCTTGGGATACATACACGCAGTATAATTTACATAATTAATTAAGGCCCTTACCTTTGAAGAAAACTATTTAAGATCTTTGGGTTAGAAACTTGTTGATCATTATTGTATTGACCAACTAGCAAAAATATTCTTGTGGTAGTACGCCTTGGTAGCTAATTTCTGCCACTTCATCGGTCCCCAGTAATTAAAATAAATGAAGTACCCGGTGCTTGGAATTGTATCCATATGCCCATATATTCAACTTGGTGCTTCGTTTATAGTTTTCAATTTTTGTCTCTTCGTCCGAGCTCATACTTCTTGGAAACACAAAATTTTTAAGAATTCCCAAGCTTTGTCGATGGGGATCAAACAGCATGATTCGAGGAAATTGTGAATTTTATGTTTAATACATATTGGTAATTTTTTTGTTATATCATGAAGTGCAACTATCAGCGGAGCAATGGTTAATAAAGAGTCAAGTATTGTCAGCTTTTATAAAAAAGATAACTCATTTTTTAGTTATATTTGTTTCATTTATAAAGGTCGAATTTGAAATTTTACTCAAAAAAATTGAAATTTGTTACTAATTGATCTCAATTTGTATACGTATTGATATTTTATCGAAGGAATCATATTGAGATCATCTCTCTGTCTGGTTTGCCTGTGAAAAATATTAAAAAAGAGGGTGAGGCCTGACAGATTCGGCATCTACCAAATATATAAGAAACCAACCTGTAAAGTCAACTGCGAACACCAACAGGACCAATGTTTTCTCTCCTTCCTTTTCCAAATCATTACTTTATTTTATGTTTGGTATTATTTTTTTGAGCATGAGAGTACGTGAAGCCTATTAATGCGGATCTACCCCATCCTTTGAGAATGAGGATGTCTGTCGTTTTCCTTCAATTAACTTATAGAGGGGTTTTTTTAAGGGGTGGTTTAGAAGTCTTCTATTTATATTAAACACGAGTTACATAGCGGATTACAGGAAATAGACATAGGATAAAAGCTAAAAATAATGTGAAGACACGATTAGCACAATTGTAGATTGCAAAGTAAACCAAAATCACAAAACAAGTATATTGGGTATGGGTGGTATCGACATCGGCTTTGAGAGCCGAATCTCCATCCACATCAGAAACACCACATAGGAAACTGCAGAATACATGATCAGCTAAGGCCCCCTCTCGGCTACAAATAAGTTTATAGTACAGCAAACATGGGCGGAGCCAGAAAATTTGGGAAGTGGGAGCAATATAATTTTTTTCAAAAAGTTCAACGTATGTAATTACAATATTTATAATTGCTTGTGTGGGGGGTCCGTGCATTTGCCTTTTTTTTTCATTATGTGTTTGCCTGCGTGGGCCACTGGGTGGGCTACGTAGATAGGTACTATCTTTTTAATTTTTTTAGTTGATTACTTTATTATTTATGGTAGTATAATTAGACTAACTAAGATCTTATAATATATATTAAAAGATTAAGAAATATCTAAATTTTTTAAGATTTGGTTTCAATTTTTAGGTTAATTAATTTTTTAGTTGGGTCAATTTTTAATTTTAGTAGGGACATACATTAAAAATATACATAGTTATCAAACAAAAAAAATTAAGTGAGAGAAATTACACGTCCCTTCGCCCCTGACAACAGAGATCTAGACATGGTCATATCATAAAAAATATTACTTCATAGAGATATTTTTGTCCCGATTAAACCGGACAAAGTAGGGACAATATCATAGGATAATTATAGAGGTTTTCCTGCCATACATAAAAAAGCTTTATGGGTTTCCTTTAGAATTATTTAATTGGTCTCATCATGATTCAAAGTTAGATTAACAGGTAGTATAAATAAAAAAGAATGTATGTACGCCAAGCATTTTCATACGGACATCGTTGAAACGGTCCGTTTCGGATTTCAAAGAAGCTTCACCAATATCTGCGTACAAGTCTCAACAAATGCTCCTTTGACCATGTAGTATAGAAAACTCCCTGTTATTCTTGAGAGAATAAATAAATTGAGCTTATACCATTTCCCTGTTATTTCCAATTTCGACGATCTCATATATACAACAGCGATGAAATCTTCTTATCCAGTAGAATGCAGAAAGAAATTTGAAGGCTTTGAGATAACCATAGACTTTAAATAAGGCATATAGCCATTAGCCACTTTTTCATTTGTATAATTCGAAATAGACATTTTTTCTTAAATTTATCTAACACTGTCAAATTGGTCTGACTTGGCACTTCATAACGAGGCAAAATCTGCCAGATCACACTGACGTGGCCGGTTCTTCTTGTCCGGAGTGCGCCAGGCCCAACAAAAAAAATTAAAACCCTAAAAGCCCAACCAAATTATCCCTCCTTCCTTTCTATCTCACGTCGTCCCTCTTCGGCATGAGCGGTTAGGTATTCAGTATTGCTTTCTGAGGACATCACGAGACCGTGGCACCGAAGGTTAAAACTGTTTTATATTAGGCTTAAAATGACGTCGTCTTGGGACACAAATATAAAGGGAAACTCGCCCCTTGCTAGTTGAAGCCTTCGCCCTTCTCCTTTAAGAAATTTATTTTCCCCAATAAAATCAAAAACTCCCTCCTCATGTTTGGGATTCTGGCCGCAATTCCTCTCGACGCCGCCCCCTTCTCTCTGTTCGCCAACCCCCAAGTAGGGTGATAAGAATTGAATCCAATTCGAGATTCAATTCGATGTATCATAAATTTAATTTATCAAAAATTTGATTCATATTCTTCCAGAGACGAAATAAATACCATACAAGATTTGGAGAATTTTTCGATTCGACGAAATACTCGACGAATCAAATTGATCTCATTCGTCAAATTATATTTAAAAATTTTAAAAATAGGATTGTTTTGAAAAATAGAGGGAAAGGGGGTCTGAAATTTCAACTCCAAATTTTCCCCTCCCTTCATGTTTCCACTCTCTAAGAAGACTTGTGAGTACGCCCACCGAGACGACGTGCGATTTGAAGATACTCTTTGTAATTTGAAACCTTCAACAGTCGAGGTTGAACTGACACGTCAAGATGTTGCTTCACCACAATCTTTCTTGCTTGAGGAGTTTACAATTAAATTTTATCATCATTCATCTTGCTCGTCATATGCATGCTTTGCACCCCAGCCGGAACTACTATGGTCGTTGTATGAGAATTATTCACTTGTTTCTGTCATCTTCATTCCCTCCAATTGATGTAGAATGCCTACCGATACATAACAGTAGTAGGCTTGTCTCCCAGTATCTCATCGTTGAGTTAGGACAAAATTGGGCAAGCGAAAAAAGCATACTCCACGTGGAACAAATTGGGACTCGATCATGTGTAGTGGTTTACTCGGCGGAGGTTCTAAAATTAACTTAGCTAGTGATTGCACTTTGATCTCCTTAGCCGACAGAGACCCTCAGATGCATTTTGTATTTGATACGACACTTAGAATTATCCGGTCCACCCCTTTAACTAGAGTTATGATTTGCTAAAACTTAGCTGATGAATGCACTTTGATCAAAGGTAGGCCTTATAAAATAGAGAGTGTTGGAATCGGCTAACTGTTGACTCATTATTTTATGACATCTTTGATAACTGGGAAAAAAGATCTTGGGGAGCAAAGTTGATAGGGTTTGCCAACATCTGGGCTTCTTAAACATTGAGCGCGTCGAGGCATCCGGGAGCAGCGGAGGCATTTGGCTTCTCTAGAATGAGCCCACAACTCAGCTCTATATCCGGGTTTGGGATATCCAGTTTATTCTAGCAAGGATAAGTAACCATCATGAGGCCTTTCACCTCACTGCCGTCTATACTAGCCCCAAACCTACTAAACGCCAAGGCTTGTAGGATCCCCTTATTGCCCTTACCCCATTCATTATTGGAGTTAGATTCTTAGAGGCAACTTTAATGATATCCAGTCCCTCGATGAGCCGCAAGGGAGCTCGGATGGCCTCTTGGACTAGAATATGCATTTTGCAGAGCACATTGATACCTTAGGCCTCATTAACGTTAGTTTTTTGGGACCAAGGTTCACTTGGGCTCATGGTCGGGAGTGCTCCACTCGGATCTCCAAACACCTTAATTATGTCTTGTGCAATGTGGATTGGCATTTAGATTGGCCGGAGGCAGTAGTGAGACAACTACTGCGGGTGGCCTCTAACCACTCCTCGATACTTCTTGAGCTTTGGCCGAGTGAGGGGGGAGTCAGAGGGTGAGGCCGCTTGGTTGCTTCACTCTGACTTTATGCCCTTCCTCGACACCCAGTGGCCAAGACCATCTCTGGCTAGCAGTGCGCTAGAGTCCCTCACTCTGGCTCTATGTAAGATTCCCAAGCCCTTTTTTTATACTATGGTCAGCCCGGTGGAGTCTAGCTTCATCTTGGGCTGCTATATGTCAAACAATATTATTATTCTTCGTGAGGTGGTTCACTCGATGTCCCAGAAGAGGGAAGAGAGAGGCTGGACGGTTATTAAGCTAGATCTTGAGAAGGCTTATGACCATCTTAATTAGGACTTCCTCCTGGAGACGCTTCTCCTAACTGGTCTTCCTGCTACTTTTATTGACTCGATTATGGAGTGTGTCTCGACTACCTCGATGCATGTACTTTGGAATGGGGGAAAGACTAATGCCTTCTCCTTGACCCGTGTGATTCGACTGGGTGATCCTGTTTCCCTTTATCATTTTATTCTTTGCATGGAGAGGCTCTCGTATGCTATTAAGCAACTGGTATAGGATGGCAGTTGGATCCCTATATGTCTGATGCATCTTACGTCCCCACTATCTCAGCTGATATTTACCGATGACCTAATCCTCATGTGTGAGGCCTCTGTTACCCATGCTTAGGTAGTATGTGGCCTCTTGGAGACCTTCTGCGGTTGCTCGAGGTAGCAAGTTAGTCTATCTAAGTCTAAGGTCATAGTTTTCCAGAACATCGACTCAGGGTTCACTAGCCAGATTAGCGATGTAATAGGCATCCCCCTAACTTCAAACTTGGGCCAGTACTTGGGTGCCCTGACTGATCTCAGACGGGACTGTCGTCAGTCATACCACAATGTTCTTGGGAATCTTTATGGCAATATGGCTGTTTGGAATGCGAGATCCTTGAGTAGGACAGGTCGTCTGACGCTCGCTTATTTGGTTCTGTCTTCTATCCCTACCTATACGATGTAGACGAATCTATTACCTGCTAGTCTTTGTTGGGATATGGACTGTTGTATTCGTGAGTTTATTTGGGGCTCCCACCAAGACTGTCAGCAAATTCATCTTATTAGAGGGGATACTCTTTGCCTCCCCAAGGAGGTAAGTGGCCTTGGTCTTCGGCCTATGCGGAAGGCCAATATGGCATCCTTTGCTAAGGTTCCATGGAGATTTTTCCAGCCTTATGACCCCCTCTGAGCGCGTGTCCTGATTGGCAAGTATGGCATGAGTGGCATTGACCTGGATCTACTAAAGCTGAAGCGGGGCTCAACTGCCACCTGGCGGGCCATAGTGAAGGCCCGACCATCTCTTGCCCACGGTCTCTGCCAAAATATTTGTAATGGTCGTCGTACTCTCTTTTGGGATGACCCGTGGCTCTCTCAATATCCTCTTCGAAACCACTCCTTGGCGACCTACTTGTGGAGGAGGCCGGGAAGGGGGTGGCTGAGTACTGGTCCCCTAAGGATGGTTGAGATATCTCTCGTCTGGAGGTCTTTGTGCCTCCGCATATTATTATTTCTCTGACTTCAGCTCTGTTGCAGGTTTCGCTAACGTGGATGGACTCGCTATCCTAGAGCCTCACTCAGGATGGGCATTTTTTTACCCAGTCTCTTTATAGGATCTTGTGCAAGGATGTAGAGATGTCGCCAGCCGACCCTATCAGGGCTCGGATCTGGACTATACAGATTCTCGAGAGGATTCAGTTTTTATTTGGTTATTTCACCATTGTAGGTTAATGACGAATGCAGAGCGAGCACGGACGCACTTCACGAAGGATGATACGTGTTTGAGATATGGTACTGAGCCAGAGTCTCTGACGCACAAGTCTCATATTTATAGGTTTTCTAGGAGGGTGTGGTCCTCTCTTCTGACACGTCTACCTCAGGGCTTCTACACTGAGGCTGATCCCCACAGGTGGCTTTGGGCTAACATCTCTGATATCACCGTGCCGATGGATGGCCTATCATGGGCTACAACTTTTGTGACTACTTGTTGGTGGCTTTGGCGTTGGCAGAATGACTCTGTCTTTCAGTCAGGCACCACCTCGGGGCACCCCCTTCTCTCATCACTTCTCAAGCAGGAGAGACTCGTCGTTGGCCATTCTCTGCGTTGGACGGTCTGTTGACCGAGCTCACCTTCTAGCTACGCTTATTTCTAGAATAAGGGAGCTTCTGGCGAAAGACTGGGAGATTGATCTTCAGCATACCTGGCGTGGGGACAGTTAGGTGGCAGATGTGCTGTCCAAGTTTGCTCTCGAACTTTTGCTTGAGTATGTTACTTTTGATGTCTCTACAGACTATGTATTGATATATACTTGGATGATTTACGTGGTATTAGCCTTCTCGGTTGTACTCGTATGTCTAGACATATTGATGGCATGGTACCTATGGGAAATTTACCTTCGCTAGATGTGTTATCTAGTGATGGTGGAAGGCCAGGTTATGCGATATACCGAACGTCAATGGGATATTTTTCTTCCCGATGTACTTTTTCCCTATCACAAAATTTTTCCACTTAGTTTGCTCGTGATAGAGTTTTGACGAGGCTGCGGTCGCAACCTGAGAAGAGGCCGAGAGGGGGTCTTGCACTTAGTAGGTTGTAATTGGCTATTTTGTTTAAATATTTAGAGATTTTTGCCCCTCCTCTTCCACAAAAAAAAACCGTCTTCCATAAAAAAAACCAAGATACAGACAAGTTCTCTAGTTTTTTTAAAAGAGTTCTCCTAGCGAATTTTTGAGAATTTCATTTGTCAAAGAGTTTGTAGACGAGGACTATGTGGATACCATAGTTGAGAATTCGATCTACAATGCACCGTAAGAATTTTTTAACTATGTTGTTATATTTTATGTTATACTGCTATGATCAGATTTGTGTTGTTGAAATTTTTTAACTTTCGCTCCTACGAACCCGATGTTCATATTTATAAAACCCAACACTATCCAGCCCTGACCAACGTTGGAGCACACCTTCGAACCACTATTCGAAGGTGAAATCTGACCGAGGGTTCAGACCAATACGGGCCCAGTCTGCCCCTTCGCAGTTAGCAGTTCTCTTGGGCCACTGAGCGGAGGCCACTTTGTCCGCAATAGCCCTTGCGACCCCCGCTGGCCTCCGCCTTGCGCACCTTGCCAGTAGCTTTGGTTTGATTTTTACCTTTTTTTTACAATTAGGGTTTAGAATTTAGAATTTAGAATAGATTAAAATTTGGCAGAATTTTTGGACTGATTGCGTAACTAGAAGAACTTTGAGGACTTTTTAAAAATTTGGCAGTGACATTAACCATTTCCGAATTTTTTGCTGGTCAAAATTACAGTTTGGTTCAAAAAAATTTTGAAAATTATAGATTATCTTTTAGGGTGAATTGACATGAAGAGAATCTGAATACGCCAAGTTGTAGGCCGGGTATGTTACATATACCTACTTTAAGAGATATTTTTGGTCATAATTGGAGAATTTCAAAAAGATATATTATTAACTGACTTTTGAATGTTGAAATATATTTTGATACTCATGAGTTTATAGAGTTGGATAAAATAGGGCTTGCTACTCAATGATTGCGAGGAGATCTATTGTCTTGGTGGCTTATTTACATTTTCATAGATGACAATATGGCAAAAAAAGAATTTCTCTCTAGAATAGGATGAAAGATATACTTATATATGAGCCATTTCCTAGACATAAAGATGAGATTTGGGATGCTATTGATGAGAGGTATTATCACTTTCGGTATTTATATGATTGTGTTGTTTGTGAACCAAAAATTAAGATTTTTGAATCAAAACTTATAGCTCAACCTGTTGAAGAGGTTTTGACATTGGAAATTAAGACTGTTCATTCGAAGCATAAAATTCAACATGTTTGAGAGACTTTGATATGTAAAAATTTTGATGTCTTTGCTGATGATTTGTTTGATGGGAATTCTCTTGAAGAAGGTGATTTAACTTTACTTTTCTTGAGATAATTATTTGATGAGGCATCTGTTCTGGCAAGTTATGCAATTCCTTTCCCTGTCATAGATCTTCAGTGTGAATAGAGGTTTGAACTGGAAGAATGTGTTGAAGCTGATGAGTTGGTTAATGAGCCCATAACTCATATGACCAGGATTGTCAGGTTGACTATGTCGAGCATATTGATTATCTCAGTGTTGACACGTTTGAATATGTTGGAAGATCTTCATTGTTGAACATGTGTAATGATCTCAATGATGCAGTAAAAGTGTTTTGCAGGTATGAGTTCGAAGCTTTGTTGCTGCTTGACTTCGAAGTATTTATTCTATTGGGATTGAAGGTATCATGTACATCCACTTCGTTTGAAGATGTTGAAGAGTGCAATTGTGGATTTCTTATACTGGCTTCTTATCATATGCGTTCACTTGAGGACAACCTTAATCCGAGAGAGGGACCCTGACGTAGGCACATATATTTTATAGTTATTAGTTGGACTTTTACTATTAAGTCTTTGCTATTTTGGGCCCATATACATTATTTGGGCATTTATTTCGGTTTAGTCCTTATAGCTTTTATTATGGTTTGATATTTTTTTATATAGGTTTGCTACGTATTGTTGAGATAGAGAGTTGATAACCGATATTACAGAATCCGAGAGTTTTATTGAGAGAGTATTTCTCTTTCATTGCATTTGAGCCGTGTGTTTTGCTCTTGATCGAGCAGTGATATGCTTAAACAAGTCCTTGAGAAAAAATTAGAGGGTATTGCATTGTGCTCTTTCGATTTAGTTTTATCCAGGCAATTTCTACAACAGAAATTGTCATATTTTTTTATTTTTATTTTTGCTTCTGCTACGCTACATCAACGTATGTGTATGTGTTAGCAAATGACTATTTCTAATTACATTGTTGTTTGTGCTACAGTGACAATTTTCGGTGAGCTCCGTGTCTGCACTCTGATCCAACCATTACTGTTAACTGCGATTGGAGGATAAATCTGTGAATACCTAGTTTTTGTGACATTGGCGCAGCGAGTTCAAGAGTGGTATGTTAGAGAAGTTCAGCTATTGCGAGGAGTAGCCAATTACGAGGGCAGATGTGGATGTGAGTTTCTTTCACATTCCATCAACTTGATATGAATAAAGTTTTCTCGGATTTTACTTGATCTTGTGCAATTAAATGAGAATTTGTACTTAATTAACATGTTACCAAATCAATTTACTTTAATATTAATTTTTTCGTAAATCATTTCTTATTATGTTTGGTGGATTGTCGAAATGACTGAACACAGAGATGCAACTTCGACCATTGGACGACATTGCGAAAATTTATTCTAAGAATAAATTTGGACTCGTTAGATTTCTTTATAAATGTTAAGCCATATAAGTTTATTATCTAAAATTTTATATTAAATACAAAAATTTTAGTATGATAATAAAGTATATATCTCAAAATTATATTAAAAACAGATTTATGTTCGATAATAGAAATTTGAATGATCATATCTAATCTATTTCCCAATTACAATACATATTTAGGTTCGATAATAGAAATTTGAATGATCCTTTTTTCACTGAAAGATGCTGATGCTTCTTAATATGATATTTATGGATATGCATGTTCATTTTTTAAAAAATATTTTTTTATATTGATCAATTTAAGTTGGTAAAAATCCATTTAATACTGTGTGGTTGTGAGTTTTGACACCACTATCTTGTAGTTTTAATTTCTCTTACCAGATGATAAATATTTTATCTAGTTATTAACCAAGTAAAAATTAATAATCTCAGTTAAATGAGCATGGCATGTGGTGTTCCACATAATGACTTTTATCTACGTGGCATGCCACGTCAATAAAATTCTTGACATGGCATACCACATCATCTTTTACCCAAATTTTACTAAATTATTCCAAACCTAACCTCAATTTTCTACCTAAAATTTTCCCATATTTTTGTGAGACATTCGAGGCATTGGTAATAGCCAATCCCGGAATATGCTTTTTTTCGGGAGCATGTTTTTACACAGACCTGAATGGTTAGCGATTGCAGAGCCTATGGTATCTTTGGATTCTGTTCCGGGTCTTTCTGGAGACCACTGGGTTTCAGCTAGTTGGGACCAATGACAGGGGAGAATGGAACCCAGTATTTGGGTGTTCCCCATGGCTTTAGTGACTGGGGCAGATGTATTATATATGCTGATCAAATTCTGGTAATGCGGACGGAGTTGGAGGAGGTGACTGTTACTTGTTTTGTACATTCCATTGTTCAATTTCACAGCCACGTGGCACTTTGAGAGAGGGTATTGGGATTGCCTCGACTACCATTTATTTTGGTATGGGACTTTAACGTTGTATTGGGTACCCATGAGAGAATGATTGCTTGCTCCCCAAATCTGCTTCTTGTGCGGAACCAGGGTTTCATCAATGAGGGCGGTTTGGTCGATATTCTTAGAGCGAATGGGAAGCGTTAAAGGCTTCTGGAATAGTAATATACTAATATATAAAAAAAAAAACTGAAAAAATTGCACCTGCACAACTTGTCTGGCGGAGGTAGGAACTTTGAAGTTTGGTGTGATACACAATACACATGAGGATTTATTGCGGCTCAAAGAAATGGGGGTGGCGTATAGGCAAGGTAGCGCTCCGCGTATAAGAGAAGTTTTCTAGTATTGTCTCCTGCCTGGTTGGCTGAAATATAACAGTGATGATAGTTCAAGAGGTTTGCTGCTAGTTTCGTGCAGGCAATCAAAGTATGTTATGCTTTTGAGGATGCGTTGAGCATGGGGCTTCTGGCAGTGGAGATTGCATTTGGTAAAAGGTGTTGGGTATGGAGTCTGAGAGGCAGTTCGGGAGTTGACTGAAGTGATTAAGTGTTCGGGGATGACCGAGGGGGTCATTCGGGTGACGAAGCCAAGAAGTCAAGGCGAAGAGGCGAAAGAAGTTGGAGAGGCAAGCCCCGGTGGGCGCCACCTTACTGGCCGCCGCCAGCCGCCGGATTTGTGAGGAGGAGCGGCCAGCCGCTAGGCCAAATTTGGCCTTCGAACCCGGCGCGTGCGTGTGAGTTTTGACTCCTAGGGTTGTTGGCTCTATAAATACCCCTTGTAACTCATTTGTAACCCCTAAAAGAGAGAGAGAGTGGCTAGAGAGATAAGAGAAAACCTAGGTGAGTGGATGCCAAAAGTGTGGCCTTTTCTTGTAAAGAGCAAGTGAAGCTCAAGAGCATAGTGAACTCTCTTCTGGCCTGGTACACCCCCGGACGTAGATCGTTGTGGATCAAACCGGATAACCAAACATCTTGTCTCTTGTGCCTTTTTCTTTTGGTTTCTTGTGAGTTCGTGCTTCTCATTATGATTGTGGTTCGCTTGTGTGTTTGTGGGCATTGTGTGGGTCCTCTCGGTTTCCAACAATTGGTATCAGAGCTCGGCGGGATCGGCCATGATGGGTGAAGTGAAATCACTGGTAGAGAAGTTCGACGGCATGGATTTAGCCTTTTGGAAGATACAAATCGAAGACTACTTGTACGGGAAGGATTTGCACTTGCCATTAGGTGAGAAGAAGCCAGAAGCTATGAAGGAAGAGGAGTAGAAGCTCCTAGACAGCAAGGCCATGAGTGTAGTACACCTTTCGTTGTCTAGGAATGTGGCTCTACATACTGTGAAGGAGAATACCATGAAGGACATGCTAAAGACGTTATCCGATATGTATGAGAAACCCTCGGCGGCCAACAAGGTTCATTTGATGAGGAAACTCTTTAACATTAGGATGGCAGAGGGGGCGATGGTGGCCAAGCATCTTAATGATGTCAACATGACACTCTCTCAATTGAGTGAGGTTAAGATTGACTTTGACGATGAGGTTCAAGCCCTAGTCCTACTTAGTTCTTTACCCGATAGTTAGAGTAGCACGGTCACGGTAGTGAGTACCTCGGCGGAGAAGGTAACACTCAAGCTTGATGAGGTGTGAGGGACTTAATCATGAGTGAGGAGATTAGAAGGAAGGAGTCTGGTGTAGCCTCGGGTGCGGTGTTGAGCACGGATTATAGGGGGAGGTCTAAGTATAAGTCAAAGGGAAAGAAAGAACGAAGGAGGTCCAAGTCCAAGATGAAGGGTGAGTCGAAGAAGGATAGAAGTTCTGTTTAATGTTGGAATTATGAGAAATACGATCATTTTAGGGAACAATGCACTGCGCCAAAGAAGAAGGATGACAAGTCAGCTAATGCCACAACAGAAGATCATGCAGAAGCCTTGGTTTTGAGCGTGGGAAGCCCGTTAGAAGTATGGGTATTAGATTTGGATGCCTCATTCCACTCTTGTAGTGACGCGAGTATGATAGAGAGGTACACCCCGGCCAGCTTGGGTAAAGTTTATCTAGCCGACGATAAGGCTTTGGATGTTGTGGTTAAAGGAGATGTGAGAATCCACACTCCAAATAGATTGGTATTGCCGTTGAAGAGCGTGAGGCATGTTCTAGAGTTGAAGAAGAAGTTGCTATCCGTGGGGCAACTTGATAATGAGGGTTACACGGTGATCTTTAGTTACAAGATATAGAAGATCACAAAGGGAGCCATGGTGGTAGCTCGAGATGAGAAGGAAGAGACGTTGTATATGATAAGAAATACCAATAGCATCAATCTAGTGGATGTGGGTCTTTGTGAGAATTGTGTTCTTGGGAAGCAAAGGAGAGTGAGCTTCTCGAGAGGTGGCAAGCCCTCGAAGGAGGAGAAGCTCGAGTTGGTCCACAGTGACTTATCAGGACCAGCACCGATGGCGTCCTTTGGTGATTCTTTGTACTACATGACCTTCATCGATGATTCTATGAGAAAGTTGTGGATCTACTTCTTGAAACGTAAGTCTGAAACTTTTGATGCCTTCAAGAAGTGGAGAACCCTTGTAGAGAATGAGATGGGTCTTAAGGTGAAGTGCTTGAGATCCGACAATGGCGGTGGGTACGAGCTTCAAGAGTTCTAGGATTAATGTACGGCGAATAAGATTTGCATGGAGAAGACAGTAGCTGAAACTCCTCAACAAAATGGCATCGCAGAGAGGATGAACAGGATAATCAACGAGAGAGATAGGGCTATGAGGTTGAAGTGTGGCCTACCAAAGATGTTTTGGGCAGATGTAGTGAACACCGCGCCTTTTTTGATCAATAGAGGACCATCAAGTCCTTTGAAGAACAGGATACCAGAGGAGGCTTAGAGTGGCAAGGAGATTGATCTAACCTACCTTCGGGTGTTTTGTTGCGTTGTCTATGTTCATGTGAATGCAGGTGAAAGGAGCAAGCTAGATGCCAAGTCCAAGAAGTTCACGTTCATTGGATATGGAGGAGATGATTTCAGTTTTAGGCTATGGGATGAGAAGAACTGCAAGGTTGTGAGAAGCCAGGATGTCATATTCAATGAGAAGGTGTTGTACAAGGACATGGGGAGTGTACCCAATGAAGTGGGTTCTAGTAGTGAGGTGGTCTAGTTAGACATCTCGAACTCGGGTGGGAGCAAGAAGGTACGAGGTGGCCAAGAGCCCGAGGAGGAAGCATGACCAAGTTCTCCACCACCAGTGGTTCTGATGTGGAGGTCCACTAGACAACGTGGGTCTCTAGATAGATATTCGCTAGCTAATTTCTAGATCCTACTCACTGATAGAGAGTTTGCAGAGGTCCAAGAGAGTGGACAAGAGGACAAGTAGAAGCTTGCTATGGATGACGAGATGGAGTCACTAAGGACTAACGGGACTTGGGAACTAGTCCAACTCTTAAAAGGCAAGAAAGTGCTGCATAACAAGTGGGTGTATAGGATCAAGCATGAGGCAGATGGCACCGAGCGTCACATGGCAAGACTCATAGTGAAGGGATTTTAGCAGAGGTATGGTATAGACTTTACCGACGGCTTCACTCCCGTAGTGAAGCTTACCACCATTTGTATGGTTTTGAGTTTGGTTACTTCGGAGAACTTAATGTTGGAGGAAATGGAAGTGATGGTGATATTTATATGGTTCAACCAGAGGGGTACTTGTCGGGACGTGATGGGGAGCTCGTGTGCAGACTAAGGAAGAGATTTTATGGGTTGAAACGAGCTCTGAGATAATGGTACAAGAAGTTTGACGAGTTCATTCATGAGATAGAGTTCATGCGGTGTGAAGCCGATCACTGTTTCTACAACAAGAGCTTTAAAAAGAGTTACATCATTCTATTGTTGTATGTCGATGACATGTTGATAGCGGGCTCAAGTGCTCGTGAGGTGAGCAAGGTGAAGAAGCAGCTATTCGAGAGATTTACCATGAAGGATTTGGGGGAGGCTAAGCAAATCCTTGGGATGAGGATTGAGAGGAACAAGATAGAGGGAAAGCTGTTTCTCTCACATGCTGAGTATATTGAGAAGGTGTTGAAAAGGTTCAGTATGCATAAGGCCAATCCCAAGTTAACTCCTTTAGGTAGGCACTTTAAGCGGTCCAAGAAGGATTCGCCTAAGAGTGAGACAGAGAAGGCTCAAATAGAGAAGACTCTTTATGCATCGGCGGTGGGTAGCCTAATGTATGCCATGGTGTGCACGAGGCCAGACATTGCACACATGGTGGGAGTAGTGAGCAAATTCATGAGAAACCTGGGTGAGCAATATTGGATCGCAGTGAAATAGATCCTTGGGTACTTGCAAGGTACCAGTGAGAAGTGCCTTTGCTATGAGGGAAAAGTCATTAGGCTCCTAGGGTATTATTTTGCAGACTTGGGGTCCAATGACCATGATGAGAAGAGGAGCACGAGTGGTTATATCTTTACGCTGAGAGGGAGAGTGATATCTTGGGCCTCGAGGTTACAAAAAGTAGTAGCTTTGTCAACTGCAGAAAGTGAGTACGTGACAATGACGGAGGCAAGCAAAGAGATGGTGTGGTTGCAAAGCTTCTTGGGGGAATTAGGGAAGGAGCAAAGTAAAAATGTGCTCCATAGTGATAGCCAAAGTGAAATTCATTTGGCAAAAAATCCTGCCTTCCACTCAAGAACGAAGTACATTGAGTTGAAGTACCACTACATTCAGGATCTCTTGGAGAGGAAGATCCTAAGACTTGAGAAGATTAACAGGAAAGTGAATCCCGTAGACATGTTGACCAAGGTGGTTACCTTGGAGAAGCTGAGGCTAAACATGGCCTCAGCGGGTCTAGTGAACTAGAGAAGAGACCTGGCGTACCAAGAGGAGAAGGAGTGAAGAGGGGATCAAACAAATGAATGGTGACAAGAGTTGAGCTCAGTCATCAGGTGAGAGATTGTTGGGTATGGAGAGTGAGAGGTGTTCGGGAGTTGACCAAAGCGATCCGGTGCTCGGGGATGCTCGAAGGGGTCATTCTGGTTAAGTGAGGAAGCCGAGAAGTCGAGGCGAAGAGGAGAAAGAAGTTGGAGAGGCAAGTCGTTGGATTTGTGAAAAGGAGCCGCCGCCCAAAAGCTAGCGGCTGCCGGGCCAAATTTGGCCCTCTAACCAGGGGCGTGTCGAGTGGCCGGCAGACAACCGGTCCACGGACAGCTCCAGAAATTTTGCCAAAACATAGACAAAAAATACCCCTGCGTGTGAGTTTTGACTCCTAGGATTGTTGGCTCTATAAATACCCTTGTAACTCATTTGTAACTCCCTAAGAACAAGAATAGAAGAGAGAGAGAGAGTGACTAAAGAGAAAAGAGAAAACCCTAGGTGAGTGTGGGTGCCAAAAGTGTGGCCTTTTCTTGTAAAGAGCAAGTAAAGTTCAAGAGTATAGTGAACTCTCTCCTGGCTTGGTACGCCCCTGGACGTAGATCGTTGTGGATCGAACTGGATAACCAAACATCTTGTCTCTTTTGCCTTTTTCTTTTGGTTTCTTGTGAGTTCGTATTTCTCGTTGTGATTGCGATTCGTTTGTGTGTTTGTGGGCATTGTGTGTGGGTCCTCTCAGTTCCTAACAAAAGGTTGTATAAATTGTGTATTGAGACTGATTCTACGTTTGTCTACTCTTTGTTTTAGAATAGGAAATAGGAGGTTCCATTATTGATGCCCCGAATGTTTCAGAAAAATATGGGAAAATTTTAGGTGAAAAATTGAGGCTAGGATTAGAATAATTTAGTAAAATTTGGGTAATTGTTCATGTGGTATGCGATTGACTATTGACATGCATGCAATGCGGATAAAAATCATTATGTGGAACACCACATAAGATCATCATTTAACTTAAATATTTGTCACTTGGAAAAAAAATTGAAACCACGAGACAGTGGCGTGTCAAAATTTGAAACTACAAAGTATTCAAATAGACTTTTACCAACTTAAATTGATCAAGATAAAAAACTAATTTAAAAAATGAACATGCGTATCCATAAATATCATATTTAAGAAACAATTAAAAAAGTATACGGCTAATGACAGAAAACAATTTGGTTGTTTATACATATTCGAATAGGATGGTCTAATTCTTTAAATTCGAATAGAATATTTTTAAAAGTGATAAAACTTTTTACAAATATTTTACTACTGATAAATTTTAAAAAATTCAAACTCAAAATTTTGTAATTCAACTTAAATTCATAGTGAATTTGGTTAAAAGATTATAATCTATACCTACTACCTATGATTTCTTTGTCCTGTCGTAATAAAAACGAAAAACGCCCAATACCGTGCATGAGGTGCTTAGGATTCCGCGTGCTTCATCGACACTAGGAGAAAGCTTTCTAATCGGACCAGACTTTTTGAATATTGATATCCAGCTTAAAATTTTCGTCCTTTTTATTTTTTATGTATATATTAGTATATTACTATTCCAGAAGCTTCTCCAAGAATTCTGTCCCACCTCACTCTCTCTTTCCTTGTGGCCTTTTGCCTAGTAGTCCCTCCTCGATTCTTATATTATGAACAGGGATTTCTTCCAAAATATACAAAAAAATTTAGATATATTCTCTAAATAGGTAAAAATTTAATATATTTCAAAAATAAGTAAAAATTTAATTCAAAATTAAAAAAATAAAGAGACGACCCATGTGAGGGTCGACTCCAACCCTTTGCCAATAATTAAAAAATGTAATAGTGGAGGCGTGACATATATATATATTTTATTTCAGTCGATCGAACTCGATCAATTTTTGAATTCAAACAAAATTTTGATATTGTTACACTCAGTATTTAGAAAAATTATAAACTATAAAGTTGTAGATATATGTCTCAGCTTTGCATAGAAATTTGAATCAACTCAATCGGACACCAGAGTAAAAATTTGTGTCTCCCAATCAAAATCAGTCGATAGAAGCTTTTGACTTCAAATGAATTTTTGACATTGTTACACTCCGTATTTAGAAAAGTTATAAACTACAAAGTTGTAGATATACATCTCAGCTTTGCATAAAATTTTGAATCAACTCAATCGGACTCTGGAGTAAGAAGTTGCAAAAATTACTATTTTTACTCTCTTGTATTTCGATTAAAAAAATAATTTTTGCGACGTCTTACTCCGGAGTCCGATTGAGGTGATTCAAATTTTTGTGTAAAGCTGAGATATATATCTACAACTTTGTAGTTTATAACTTTGTCATATTCAAAGTGTAAGGATGCCAAAAATAAATTTGAAGTCAAAAATCGATCGAGTTTGATCGACTAATTTCGGTTGGGAGATACAAATTTTTACTCCGGATTCCGATTGAGTTGATTCAAGTTGCTGTACAAAGGTGAGACATATATTTAAAATTTTATAGTCTATAACTTTTCTAAATATGGAGTGTAACGATGTCAAAAATTCGTTTGAAGTCAAAAGTCGATCGAGTTCGATCGACCGAAATTAAAAAAAAAATTAAAAAATTGTCAGGGAATCCATTATTTTATTTTATTTTTTAAAGTCACATGGAGGAAGTCGACCTGTACATGTGTCATCTCTTTTTTTTAATTTTAAATTAAATTTTTACCTATTTTGAGAATATATTAAATTTTTACCTATTTAGGAAATATATCTAAGTTGTTTTGCCTATTTTGAAAAAAATTTCCTATGAACAAGAATTAGAGGCTAAGAATACACTGTACTATACATGAGCATAACAAGAGCAGGTCAAGTATGGCAGCGATCGAGCATAGACTAGAGAGAGTGAGAGTGACCAATATCCCACTACAACACAAAATTATCATCTTTTCTTCTAGTTCAAGTCCTCGTACAACTACAGAGAGAGTGTGTGATAGAGAGGGAGAGGAATACCTCCACCAGCAAGAGGCGAGTGATATGAAAAGGTGTTCCTAAACGTAATAGCATCCCTTTCTCTCTCCTTTCTCTCTAGGAGCACCCCCACCCAACCCCTTCCCTACCCACCTTCCCTGACCTCCAACTTTTAATTCTTCCCTCCCCTACCCACCTTCCCTCCCCTACCCACCTTCCCGTTTCATCCCTGGCTGTAAATTCCCATCCTCATCCAAATCTGGTTCACTCTTTCTTTTCCCCTTTTTTCCAACTCTCTCGTTGTTTTTTTGGTAACTATTCCTGGGGGTGTTTAGCTCTTAAATCCGACATGGATTCGGGGCTAGACCAGAGTGTACTTCTGGCAGAACTTCTTAGGGAGACTTTGCTTTTGAAACATGGCCTAATCGAGGACCCGGAACCAGACTTGGACTCTGATTCTCGGGATCCAGAGTTAGTTCTGGTGGGAAAGTTAGTTTCTTTAAGTCCTTTTCACCCTCCATCGGTGAAGGCTTGCGTTGTCAAGTCGTGGGTGATGGCCTCGTCTGATTTGGCGGTTGGAGAGCTCCAACCCAACCTCTTCTCCTTCACGTTTAAGAGGTCGGTGGATCGGAATTGGGCTTTCAACAATACGCCCTGGTGCATGGACTCCCCAGAAATTGAATTAATCGCAGTGTGGTGGCGACTGTGAGTCACTATTTTAAAGGAGTGGTCGCTGTTGATAAAAATGAGCTTGCCCGACCTGGTTTGGGCGCTGCGCTTAAGCTCAAGGTCAAGGTGGCCGTCGATCTCCCTCTTCCAACGGGGTATCGAATCCTGAGGCCTGGCTTGGAGCCTTGGCCAATTACCTTCAAGTATCAAAGACTACCAGTCTTCTGTTTCTTTTGTGGTATACTTGGACATTCGTCTAAATCTTGCACTATTGATGGAGTGCTGGCAGAGCTATTTCAGAATTTTGTGGCGGAGGACCTACCTTTTGGAGAGTGGCTACATGCTGAGTCTCCCCGCCGAATCTCTTCGACGAGGTCCTCCCGGCTTTTGCCCTCTGCGCAAGGCAGAGAGCCAGGTGCATCCCAGTTGGTTCTTGATACTCTGGTGGTTGATCCGGTGGCCTCCCCGACTGTTGATGGGGGGCTTTCAGAGAATTACAGAAGTATCCTTCGTAGATTTCCGGATATTTTGCCTTCGGTGGATAGGGGCAAAAGGGTTATTATTGAGAATACCCTCTCCTCTGCTTTTGTCCCCAGCCACTCGTTCTCTGTCTGGAGTGGAAATTATCTCTGGTGAACAGTTGGCCTCTTTTAGTTCTCTTGGAACTACACAAGTACACTCTCAATCTGGTTCGGTAAAGCCTAGGCGATTTTATGGGCTAAACAAATTAGGACTGTTACCTGGCGAATTTTCTGCCCTTCCTACAAACCCAACCCTTACCCCCACCAAAAAGACCCCTGAACTTATGCAGAAGAGGAAGCTTCCTCGTAGCCTTCAAGCCCTACAGCCTAATCCACCTAAAAAACAAAAAGGAGTTAGGATTTTTTCTGACAAATTTTTTGGCTGTTGCGTCTACTCTTTCTTCTCAGATGGCGGATCTTTCATTTACTGCTGGCAATTCATCTCAGCCTCCTGTGATCAAAGGTAACTCTCTACCCCAGTCGGCGAAACGCCGAGGGAAAGCTGTGGTGGCGGGTAAGACTAGTAGTGCTTCTTCAATATCCAAATCGGTTTCAAGAGTTATGGTGGCAAAAACTACTACTCTTTTGGACCCTAAGCATGGCCTGGAAGCCCTTTCTTCTGCTAGGCTTGATATTTCCCGGGAGACAATTTCTTTGTCTCCTGAGAATAAATGAATTGCTTGGTGTGGAACGTCAGGGGATTGGGCCTTCCCTTGACGATCCATATGTTGAAAGGCCTTGTTTGAAAACATTCCCTCAAGCTCGTTTTTCTGATGGAAACTAAAAATCAAAGGAAGATGGTTGATAAGATTCGTCGCAACTGTAGGTTTGATCATGGCTTTTATGTTGATCCCCGGGGATGCTCCGGGGGTTTGGCATTATGGTGGACTAATGACATTAACCTGGAGGTTATTAGTAGTTCTAAAAATTGTATCGAGGTTTCCTGCTCCCTGTCCAAGGACTTTGTTCATTGTTACATTTCCTTTGTGGACGGGGAGCCGGATTCGGCTAGAAAGAAGCAGTTCTGGCAGAATTTTCAATACTCTTACAGGGATCCTTCTGATCCTTGGCTGTGTATTGGGGATTTTAATCTCATCACTTGTTCAGATGAACATTGGGGGGGGGGGGGAACCCCCCGGATTTGTGGCAAATGAACTTACTTCGTGATTTTATCCATTTTGGCGAGTTGTTGGACCTTGGTTTCAAAGGAAGCCCCTTCATTTAGTCCAACCTTCAATTCGACCAGGATAATATGCTCCAATGCTTGGATCGCGGTCTTTGTAATGTTGCTCGGCGGAACCTTTTTCCTAAAGCTCAGTTGGCTCACGGTCCAATTGAGGGTTCTGACCATTGTTTTTTGCTTTTAAATACTTTGTTTTCAAAAATAAAAAAATGTCCGTTTCGTTTTGAAGAATTTTGGACGAAAGAGGAGGATTGTTTGGCTGTTATTGATCACTCCTGGTCACAGTTGGTGACCGGTAATCCTTCTTTTGTGTTTAATCAGAAACTTAACTTTTGTTCTAATAATTTGCTTTTGTGGAACAAAAACAGGTCTGATAACCGTCGTTGGCGGATCGAAGTCTTGACTGAGGAGCTCGTGAATGTCCAGAAGTCAGACCATGCGCTTCAATGTAAATCTTCTGAAGTTCGTATCAAGTCAGAATTGGCGGGTCTATACGAAAAGGAGGAGATTTATTGGCACCAATGTTCGCGGGTCCGATGGCTTATGTGGGGGGATCGAAACACAAAATTTTTCCACACATCCGCCACTCACCGCCGTCAGGTAAATCAGATTGTTAAGCTCAAAGATCCCTTTGGAAATTGGGTCGAGGATGAGCAAATTTTGAAAAACTTGGTTTAGGATCATTTTAATTCCCTCTACACGAATGATGTTAATTCTGATCTGACTAGGATTCTGAATTGTATCCCTGAGTTGGTTTCTATTGATATGAAAAATGATTTGCTCAAACCAATCTCCATTGAGGAAATTAAACTTGCTACTTTTGACATGGGTGGGACTAAGTCGCCGGGGCCCGATGGATTTTCTGGTATTTTTTATCAAAAATATTGGAACATTGTTTCGGTGGACTTGATTGCTCTGGTGCGTAATTGTTTTGAATTTGGGCTTGTCCCGCATGATTTAAATAAGACTTACATTTGTTTGATTCCTAAAGTTAAACACCCTGAAGATGTCCATGGTTTTCGTCCGATTGGCCTGTGTAATTTTGCTTATAAGGTTTATTCTAAAGTTTTGGCCAATCGGTTGAGACCGTGGATGAATTCTATCATTTCTGAAAGTCAAGGGGCTTTTGTGAAGAATAGATGCTTTCATGATAACATTATCATTGCTCACGAAGCATTTCATTGTCTTAAATCATCTAACAATAGGTTTTCAAGTTCTATGGCCATTAAACTGGATCTTAAAAAGGCGTATGATCTTGTTAATTGGAATTTTTGGAACGTGTGATGGTGAAGCTTGGTTTTCCTTTAAAATGGATTACTTGCGTTATGAGTTGCATTCAATCTACTTCTTATAGCATCCTTTTTAACGGTGAACCTCTTCCTTGGTTTTATACGACGAGGGGAATCAGGCAAGGGGACCCATTATCCCCTTTCCTTTTTCTGTTCGTTTCCGATGCCTTCGCCCATTATGTGAATTTTGCTAAACTCTCAGGTGCTATTAGTGGTTTTGCATTTAATCGAAATTGCCCTTCACTGACTCATATTTTATTTGCAGATGATACTTTGATGTTTGGTCGTGCTACCGTTCACGAGGCTAGGAATCTTAAATCCCTCCTTGTGAATTTTACTCATATGTCGGGCCAGGCTATAAATTTTAGTAAATCTTGTATCTTTTTCTCAAAGCTTGAGTCGGCTGATCGGAGGGCAAAAATTTCTAACATTTTAGGTATGGTGCAGATGGCTCCGAACGACATGTATCTAGGCCTTCCTTCAATTTGGGGGAGATCAAGGAAAGATGCGCTGAATTTTATCTATGAAAGATTTCTTTCCAAGATACAGAGTTGGAAACAAAAACTTCTTTCTATGTCGGGTCGTGAAGTTCTTATCAAGTCGGTATTGTCTTCCATTCCGTGCTATTCCATGCAATGTCTTTTGTTCCCTACCACTTTCTGTGCCAAATTGAATAGTTTGATCGCTCAATTTTGGTGGTCGGTGACATTGATATTAAGAAGATTCATTGGCTTAGTTGGGAAAAGTTCACTTGTTCCAAAAAATCTGGTGGCCTCGGCTTTAAAGACTTAAGGTTGTTTAATGTCGCTTTGCTGGCCAAGCAGGCCTGGCGTATTGGAAATGCACCGACTTCCCTTTGTTATCGTATTCTTAAAGGTTTATATTTCTCTTCCTCTAACTTTTTCAATGCTGCCAGAGGACGAAAATCCTCATGGATTTGGACAAGTTTGTTTAGAGAAAAAGAAGCTCTTTTGGAGGGTTTGGTGACTAGGATTGGTGATGGAAGAGAGACAAATATCTGGAAGGATCAATGGATCCCATCTTTACCTTTTGGCAGGCTTACTGTTCGGGAAACTCCCTGTCATCTTGTCACCCTTGTTTCTGATTTAATCTGTCAATCTACTAGGAGATGGAAGACTGATTTACTTCTAAATTTGTTCTCAAAGGAGGAACAAGTGGCTATTTCTTCCATTTCCTTGGGTAGAAACCCTATCCAAGACCGTCTCGTATGGAAGCATGTAGCTGATGGGTATTATTCAGTTCGTAAAGGATACTACATATTAAAATCCCAGCAAGTTCGTGCCTCAAGAAATTTGGCAGCTGATGTTCCTGAGTTTCATCCTGCGTCAAATTTTTGGACTAAAGTTTGGAAGGAGAAAGTTTCTCCTAAAATCCAAAATTTTATTTGGAGAGCCATTCGGAATGGCCTCTCTACGACGGAGAACTTGTTTCGAAGACATCTTTCTCCCTCTCCCCTTTGTCCCATTTCTGGTCTTGCTAATGAAACTGTCATCCACCTTATTTTTCTATGCCCCCATGCAAGGGCTACATGGCTTTGTAGCAGCTTGGGTTTACGTTTTAATTATTATGTGCATGAGAATATTGGTGATTGGATGACTGATTTTTTTGCGATGATTGATCCTGATGATTGGAATTACCTGATTTTTAGTGCCTTTCACCTGTGTTGGTACATTTGGTTGGCTAGGAATGATTGTCTTTTCAATGATATTTTACCTGATCCGATTGCCACAGCACGTCGTGTTTCTTATTGTAGCTCGGAACCTTTGCAGGTACTAGGTACCTCTTCGCGATTTCAACAAACCAGAACTAACCTAGCTTCATCTTGGATCGCACCGGCGGTGGGTTCTTGGAAGCTCAACTGTGATACCTCTTGGTGGGATGCTACTTCTCAGTCAGGAATTGCAGCGGTTGCTAGAGATTATTCAGGCCTACTCCACTGTGGCCATACCAGTTTGTGTAGTACAGCTTCTCCTCTCGAAGCCGAACTAAGGGCGATTCAAGCCGCTCTTGATTTAGTCACCTCAAACTTTACTTGTGATGTGTCTTCCGTGGAGACCGACTGCCTGGTGGCGGCCTCCCATTTGAAGTCCATTGGCCCTTGTCCGTGGCTTTTGGAACCTCTAGTTCAAGACATTAAACAAGCTTTGTTTGCCTTACCCTTGTGTAAAATTATCATTATTCTGCAATCTCTTAATCGAGTCGCGGATTGGCTTAGTAAACAAAAGAGATTAGGTCTTCTTCCAGGTGATTGGTCACATCTCCATCCCTTGGAACTAGATGCTCTTTTGTTTACAGACTTTCCTATCTGATTCTAATATATATGTTCTTTGTTCTTCAAAAAAAAAGCAAGAGGCGAATGTTACGGACCTTAGTGGAAGAAGCTGAACTGATGACGTGGTATGAGTAATGGATCAATGACGCGGCATGTTAGTTGAGAATTAGTTAGTAAGGCGGGAACAATTTTGGCGGGAATAGCAGTTATAGTAATACAGTAGAATCAGTGAGAACTACATGGGGATGTCCTCATGTCTTGATGGTGGGTACGTGCATGGTGGCCATTTCATGTGATTAAAAATCCATGCTACATATTTAACGGTTAAATTTTAATGAGCCTGGTCACATGGGCAAACTTGGTGTTTGACATAATACTCAAAACCCTAAAGGTAAACTGAACTACTTCATCTTCCTCTCTCTCTCTCTTCTCCTCCCGCTCCTCGTCGACAAGCCGACATCCCTACATCTCCCTGTCTACTGGGAACTGTCCGCCCTCCACGCCACCGCCTCCCTTGCGGAGGCTGATCCGTTTGCCGTCGAGAAGGCCCCAGCCAAGTCATATCATTGTGAGGGAGAACACTCCAATGACCAATATGTTCATGTGCTTGTGGTTCGATGAAGCAGTCCGAACATCCCGTGGCTACTGAAAGGAAAAAAATTGGACCAATGGGCGTGCCCAGTGGCATGTATCTAATCTCAATTTTGATTTGCTTTTGATTCGGGGATTAGAATTTTGGTAATGGTATAGATGTGATGTGATAATGGCAAAAATCACCAATTTTTTTTATTTTCATAACTGCCTAATTCCTGATTTTTAGTTGGGTATATGTAAAATTACATTTTTTCAATATTTCCTTTGTCATAATTACAAGTTTGCCATTAGGGGGTGTCCCCCTTATCACTTGGTCCCCAAGGTGGGGAGAGGAGCTGTCCCCACTGAATCCGGCCTTGATGCTACTAGTTGGTCTAATTCTATGGACGGTGTGATAAAGACGAAGGCGACTTATCAACACGTCTGTCCATTCTTTCCTGTGGTCCAATGGGGTTCATAGATTTTGGCTTTTTTTATCCCTCCTCGATGTTCAATTATGGTAAGGAGGACGATTTATGGGCGTTTGGCCACTTTGTGTGATACCCTAACCCTTCAATCAAATTGGTTACAACAAAATAAGGTTGGTTTTGGAAGGGTTTAGGCTTAGTCCGTCATCATTCAGTAAAATAGGCATAACTTCTCCATCCGAACTCCAAATTAGGTGATTCTAATTTGTGTGAATTCATAACACCTTGATCTATAATTTATTCTTTGATTTTGGTATTTTATGAAATAATCTGGCTGTAACAAAGCAATAAATCAAGGTGCTCAGAAATTGGTCTAATTTTGTCGGTATTGGAAAATTTTGTAAAAATAATTTATTATGTGACTTTATTTGAATAAGGCTCATTTTAGGGACTTATTAGTACATATTAAGAAGTTTAAAAATAATTTTGAATGGCTGAAAAAGTCTAGGATCAAAAGATAAATTCAATTGCAAGTTGGCTAGGTGGCAAATAAAAAGTATGATGACTAAGCTACTTAGCATGCATATAAAAGAAAAAATCTTTTGGACCAGAGGATAGGCACAAACCAATTGGTCATTTAGGACAGAAAAAGAGAGAGGAAGGCCTAGGAGAAAGGGTGAAACCGAAGGTAAAAGAAGAAGGAAAAAAGGTGGACAGATTTTAACAACTTGGAAGAATAGGTAAGTAGTTTTGTAAGATTTTGCTTAATTTGAGTAGAAACTCTTTTACACCTTGAAGAAGCTAGTAGGTGAAGATTAGAACAGATTAATATAGACCTAGAAGAAGGAAGTTAAGGTAAGTTTTAGCTAGGATTTTTGTGTATAGAAGTTGGAAGAGAAATTGATCATCGGGGGTGTAGTTTTGTGAATTTTAGTATAGGTTTTGGGGCTGCCTTGTGTAAATCCGAATCTAAGAAATGAACTAAGACATTTTTATGTTACCTAGGATCTAATTACATGCTTGAGAGGTTGGTAATGATAGTGGTTTATGTTCTTTTGACTAGTTAACCAATATTTTGAATCCGAGTGCCACGAGTTGTAAAACGAAGCACGGAGCTTCTCTTTGAATGGTTTGAGCAACCATTGTCTTATAAGTAGATATTCTTTGTAACATGTATTTAGTTAACAGGATGTGGGTGATATGCTTTATTTGGCGTACTTTTGAATGATATGAAATGTGGTATTGGGTTTGGTTTTGGTCTATTTGATATTTGAGGTTGCTTTTGGATTGTCTGTGTATGTTTGTGAATTTTGAAAAGTTTGGTATGTGATTTGTGTGATGGCGGATGATGAGGTCTACCCGTGACCAATCGGGGATGTTGGCATATGTGCATATATTCTGAGGATACATTGGATATGTAAACGATATGATATTTGGCCGGCGGGGTTAGTTTCTAATGGCGCCTTTAAGATATGGTATCCTCGTGTCGGAGTCGGAGTGGGAGTGACACTATCTAGACCTATCTGAAGTTCATCCGAATTGTGTTATATGTTCTGTGAAAGTCTATCTAAAATTTTGATTACGTGTGATACGTGAATTCTTTGATGACTTATCTGTGAAGTGGTCTTTTGTTGTTTTGGTTGCGTGTTAGTATTTGGCTGGGTTTGATGGGAACGACTGGTTGGTTAAATACATGTTACTTATAATATTTTCTTACTAAGTGTTTCAAAACACTTATCCCTTACTTCAATCCACAGGTGAAGAGATTTGAGCTGTAGTTTGCATCTGATGAATCTTTTTCATCCGAGTTCAGCCCGTTGCCTTCCATCTCGGGCTATATTTGAAGGTCTCCAGATGGTCTTTCTCTTTTGTGATCTAGGTCGCTCTATTGTACATATTTGTTGGTCTTTGACATATGATCTTAGATTAATGTTAATAGGTAATGTATGTGTAAATTTATGTTTATGTTTTAAAAGGATGAGTTTAATGATATGACGTTAGAGATGTGTACTCCAATGCCTTCCAGATTTTGGACACGATAAATATGTTTGTTTGAAGAAACAATGTTGTGAAAAAAAAATATTTTGACAATCCTGATAATAAGAATGATATATTATGATTTGAGGCTTGCTAGGTTGTGGTTTATTATATTAAGTTTGACATGATCTAGCGTCGGTCACCGACCACAAATTTGGGTCGTGACACTTTGGGTGTGCTGTGAAAGGGCGGAGACTTCCTTGGCTCATCATTTTGCTCGTCATGTCAAAATGCGGAGGAGAGTATTTTTTCATGTTACTCTTTTGCATTTTCATTTTGGAGGCAGATTTTCTCTCTTTTTGGGGTCAATTTTGTAGGAAGTGCAAGTTCTTACAGTTGTATGTTTCAGCGATGTAGGTGCAATTTAGTGCATAAGTCATTGCTTTATGGAAAGTTGTTATGGTGTCGGTTGTACAGATGATTTGGGGCGAGGGGACGAAGCGAGTATTTCAGGGGAAAGCATAGGGGCCTCTATCTATGGTAGAGACATGAACTTTAGGGATTGGTGTGATGATACACAATACACAGGAGAATTTTATTGCGGCGAAAAGCAATGGGGATGGCGGGTAGGCCAAGCATCGCACCGCGCATACAATATATTTTCTAGTATTGTCCCTTATCGGGTTGGCTAAAATATAACATTGATGATAGTTCAAGAGGTTCGTCGAGATAGTCTTCAGCATCATAAATTTTTCAAAATTGTAGGGGATTCATGCAGGGTTGTTCGGTGTAGGCGATCAGGGTATGCTATGGTTTTGAGGCTAAGTTGAATGTGGCGCTTCTGGCAGTGGAGATTGTATTTGGTAAAGGGTTGCATAGATTGTGTATTGAGATTTCTATGTATGTGTGCTCATTGTTTCAGGAAAGGAAACATAAGGTTCCATGGCAGTTTAGGAACATATTGCTTCAGGTGCAGGCAATGTTGCAGGAGATGTAATTTTATATGTCCCATATTTTTTGGGAAGGTAATGATATTGCAGATGTTTTATTGAAGCAGCTAGAGGCAGATTGTGGTATGGTATGCCTGACTTTTTGTTGCGCCATATTGGGAAAGATTTAAATTTTTTATTTTCATAGGATTTGCAACGTTAACATATTTGCGCTCTTTTCTCTGTTGCTGGTTTTTCCCACCCAGTTTTACAGTGACAAATTTTTTTGCTAAGGGTGCGGTTGGAACCTCGCCCAGTCAGGTGCGAGAGAGAGGTATGGGTACCTGCTGTGGATGCTCGAATTCGTAGTTGTAGTATTCATTATTGATGAAATTTAAGTTGTTTTTGACTACCCGCTTATGGGATAGCATGAATGTGGGTGTCTCATATAAGTTTGATTATTACTATTACTTTTCTTTTAATTAATAAGGTTCTTTATGTTGGGATTTCGGATGAGTTAGCGACCAATAGCCCCTTAGCGAACACTAGAGAGTGTTAAAGAAAATTGGGTTTCTAAGGATTGGCTTTTGTGCCTTCTCGATCGTCCTTCGCTCCCCCCTGTGCCACTGCTACCATTGGATTGGGTTTCATTTTCTGATTAATTTTTATCATCTCATGTCTATGTATTTATCTTTTCTGTATTGTAACCCTTTCTTAACATAAACTTTGTTTGTGTCCTTTTGGATATGGACAACCAGGAGACACAAGTGCTCCTGTGTGTTTTGTTCAAACCAGGAGACGCAAGTGCTCCTGTGTGTACAACCTTAATTAAGGTTGAATTCTTGGTCTCAGTTGACGCAATTTCTAGTCCAAAGGCCACGATTAGTAAAACAACACAAGAACATTACATGCTATTTTATTTGTTGGTTTTTGTTTGATTTTAAAATCAAGGGACACAAATTTGGTTAACAGTTAAATGAAAAGAAATGAATTAGAAGAGATAAAGAATGAATGTGACCTTTTGATACATGTTAAACATGTCCATTGACAATCTATAAATAGGAGGGTCTTCTTGCCATTCAATCATCCCATTTATTCTCTCCACCATAAGACATTCTTGTTTAGTTCTAAGAGGTGATATTCTATTGATTGCCACTTAGAATATCTACAATCTTGAGTAATCCTAGAGGTGTACTTGCCGAAACCCTTTGGAGAGTGGTCATCATCACGCCTCAAGAGTCTAATTCTCATTCAAAGATTGTTCATGCTCCATCGGGTGTTTGTTGGTTTTCTTAAAGTCAGGTTCCATATTCTTTCTACTTACTTCAAAAATCTTAAAGTGTTATTTTGGTTTATATGGAATCCACAAACTTCAACAAAGTGATTAACCAAGACCTCATCATGTTGGATTGATTTGATGGTTCTAATTTCACTCGATGGAAAGACAAGATGATTTTTCTACTTATGGAACTTGGAGTGTTCTATGTTCTTGATTCCAAGTTAGTGCACCGGTTCCCCCACCGATAAAAAATGAGTCAACCGAAGCCCGACTTGCTTGAAATAAGTGGGAGGATGACGAGGTTCATTATTGAGGCCACATACTCAACTCTCTTTTCGACTGACTATATGATCTCTAGCGATCAGTCAAGTCCCCGAAGGAGATATGGATCATGATAGAGATCAAGTATAACTCGGCACGACAAGGTACCAACATGTTCCTTGGTATGAAGTATTTCGAGTTTACTATAATAGATAGCAAGTCTATTACGAACCAAGTAGATGAATTGCAAGTATTGGTATCTAAACTCAAGGATGTGAAGGGGGAGGTTTCAGAGTCACTCCAAATTGCGGTAATTATTGCTAAATTACCTCAATCTTGGAATGACTACTGTAAGAAATTGCTCCACACTTTGGAGATACTCACCATAGATAAACTTCTTACACATGTTCGAACCGAGGAGGAATCCCAAATTTGTGCTAAATAATTGTTTAAGGAGTTGGAATCTAAGGTGAACTATGTTGAGTCTAGTACCAAGACTTCCAATAAGTCTAAACGGAAGAAGAGGAAGCTTGAGCCTTCGTCCAACATCATCAAGACAAGCAAATCGTGTTAACATTGTAGGAAAAAGGGACACTTCAAACGAGATTGTCGATCGTGAAAGAAAATGAAAACCGATGGCAAAGTAGCTAATACGGTTGAAGCGGATGTCACTAATCTGGTTGCCATGGTCTCAAACATGCATGCAAGCATGATCACGGAAGTGAATATGGCAACCGGGAATAAGTCCAATGACTGGTGGTATGACTCCGGAGCAACGGTCCATATTTCCAATGATCGCTCTCTCTTCAAGGCGTTTGAAAGTATTTAAGACCAACAAGTGCTGATGAAAAATAGCAACGCTGCTAAATTTTTCGAAAAAGGCACCGTTGATCTGTCATTTACCTCAAGAAAGGTTGTAACTCTTGTGAATGTACTTTTTGTGCCCGATATTAGGAAGAATTTTATTTTTGGTTTTTTGCTAAGCAAGAAGGGGTTTAAAGTTGTACTTAAGGCTGATCATTTGATCTTGTTCAAGAATGGGATGCTTGTTGGGAAGGGCTACAGCTGTGATGGCTTGTTCAAACTCAGTATTAATAAAATTGAAGTTTTTGCTTATGTGCTTGAATCTTTTAATTTATGGCATAGTCGATTAGCACATATTGGACATTGATCTTTAAAGTTCATGCCTAAAAGTGGATTGATTGAATATGAAAATAAGTATGAAAATAAATGTGAAGTATGTGTGCAATCTAAAATGACCAAGAAACCATTTCCTAAGGTTGTGAGAAATTTCAAACCTCTCGAATTAATTCATTCGTATATGTGTGAATTTAATGGTGTCTTAACTAGAGGCGGCAATCGATACTTTATAACTTTCATAGATGATTATTCTAGGAATACATGTGTTTATTTAATAAAACATAAGGATCAAGCTTTTGACATGTTTAAAAGTTATAAAGTATTGGTTAAAAATCAGTTAGAAAAGAAAATTAAAATTCTTAGGAGTGGTAGGGGTGGTGAATTTCTCTGGTAATTTTGATGAATTTTGTGATGAACATGGAATTATTCACCAATGTAGTACTTCTTATACTCCCCAACAAAATAGATTAGCTGAAAGAAAAAATATAACTTTGGAGGACATGGTAAATGCTATGATCTTAAGTTCTAGATTGCCAACCAATTTGTGGGGAGAAGCTTTACTTATTGCTTGTCATATGCATAATAGAATTTCTTCTATGCATTTTAAAGTTTCTCCTTATCAATTATGGAAAGAAAGACATCCAATTTTGGGATATCTACGAGTATGGGGTTGTCTAGCTTATTATAGGGTTCCCCACCCTAAAAGAGTCAAACTTGGACTAAGGGCTCGAAAAAGTGTGTTTGTGGGATAAGCTAAAAATTCAAAAGCATATAGATTATTGGATTTAGATTCTCACATCATAGTGGAATCGCGGGACGTAGAATTTTTGAGAATAATTTCTCAAAGATCCTAATATGAATCAATACAAGCACCTGGATCAGATCCAACCACTAGCTTGGGAAGTAGTAGGAAACATAATTCTGATGCTGAATATTCTAGCGAGCCTAAAAGAAGTAAAAGAGCAAGAAAAAAAATATTTGGATCTTGATCATGTCTCAACCGATTCAATTATCTTCTTAATCGAAGGAAGTCGAGATATGGTGTTACATAAGTTACCCGTAGTACTTCAAGTTGAAGGTGATCCCAAAACTTATAAAGAAGCAATGTCTTCAAGAGACTCTGAATTCTGGAAGGAGGCAATAAATGATGAGATGGACACGTTGATGTCAAATGGAACATGGGATCTGGTTGACTTACCTCCTAGTTCGAAGCCAATATGCTACAAATGGATATTTAGGAGGAAGCACAATACAGATGGCTCATTTCAAACCTTTAAAGCAAGGTTGGTGGCAAAAGGTTCTAGGAAAAAGCACGGTGTGGACTACTTTGACACTTGTGCACTCATTGCAGGGATCACCTCTATAAGAGTGTTGATGGCCTTCGCTTCGATACATAAGCTCATTGTACACCAAATGGATGTTAAAATGACTTTCCTTAATGGGGACCTATCCAAAGAGGTGTACACTGAACAACCAGAAGGTTTCGTTTTACCTGGGAATGAAAAGAAAGTTTACAAATTGGTGAAATCTTTATATGGACTTAAGCAAGTTCCAATGCAATGGCACGAGAAATTTGATAAGACAATATTGTCACACGGTTTTTGACATAATGGAGTTGATAAATGTATATACTTTAAAGTTACAAAAGAGTATATGGTCATTATCAGTCTTTATGTTAACGATATGCTTATCTTCGGGACAAGCATGGAAGGTGTGATAGAAACCAAAAAGTATTTGTCTTCCCAGTTCAAGATGAAAGACTTGGGAGAAACAGATACTATTTTGGGGATCAAAATTAAAAGACATAATGGGGATTATGCATTGAGTCAATCACATTACATGGAGAAAGTGGTCAACAAGTTGGCCAACACCCCGTATGATCAGTCGTGTCCATTAGAGGAACATCACGGAAGGGCTGTAGACTAGCTTCATTATGCCTAGTGCACTTAGGAGTCTCATGTATGTTATGCATTATACTCGCCTGGATATTACTTTCACTGTTTGCAAGCTATCGAGATACACGAGTAATCCTTGAGCTGGTCATTGGAAAGTTGTTGGCCGAGTATTAGGGTACCTAAAAAGGACCCAAGATTTAAGAATTTTCTATAACAACTTTCCGACAATAATAGAAGGATACTCGGATACTAGTTGGATAGCTAGAGCGAAGGATAATAAATCCACATCAGGTTGGATATTTATATTGGCAGGAGGTGCAGTTTTTTGGGCTTCAAAGAAATAAACTTGGATATCGCATTCGACGATGGAGTCGGAGTTCATAGCTCTGGAAGCTGACGGCAAAGAGGCAGAATGGCTGAGGAATCTTTTATTGGATATTGAGTTGTGGCCACAACCGATGCCAGCCATATCTTTGTCTTGTGATAGTCAAGCGACTATGTCTAGAGCATTTAGCTGAGTCTACAACGGGAAATCTAGACATATTAGTTTGAGGCATGAGTATGTCAGGTGCTTGATATCTGCGGGTATAATCACGATAGTGTTTGTACAGACCGACAGTAATATAGCAGATCCATCCACTAAAGGACTCTCGAGACTTAGTGAAGCGCACGACTTTGGGAATGGGTCTAAAGGTATTTCTAACAGTCACCAATAGTGGTAACCCTACCTCTATTCTAGCAGTACCCCTAGTCTAAAGGTTTAATGGGTAATAACAAGCCATTGTTGTGGCGAAAAATAAGGTTCGGACCAAGGTACTTGTTTAGGTGTTGGATGTTGAAGTATTACATATACTTTTAATGGAGTCAACTTATCGGACAAAGAGACAAGTGTATTATCTTAAAACACCAAGACATAAAAGGACAACTCCACTATATGAACATCAGTAGTGGTGCCGCTTCTAACAAAGTTTGGAGGTAGAACTTTGCAAATATTCATGAAACTAGAAAGAGTATAAGGCCATTAACGGTGCTAAAATTCTCTGGGAATTAAACAAAGTGTTCATAGTTTATGTGTGGAATTATTTCTGGTTTGAACACATGGAATCGAGGTTCAAGCAACAAGTTACCATCGATTTTATTCAAACTTTGAAATATTCTCACTAATAAAAAGTTGAAGTCAAATGACACCTTTTAAATGTATAAGACTGTGGGATTGTTAGACTAAATTCTTAACCAAGTGGGGGATTATTTTTTTCCTTTTGGATATGGACAACCAGAGCACATAAGTGCTCCTATGTGTTTTGTTCAAACTAGGAGACGCAAGTGCTCCTTTGTGTACAACCTTAATTTTTTTTTTGAAAGATAAATTATTATACCATGACATTGTCAATGTTTGAACTTTGGATCTCCAACATATTTACAATGCCTTGTATTGTTGGGCTACAAGCTTTTTGGCGTGTACAACCTTAATTAAGGTTGAATTCTTGGTCTCAGTGGACGCAATTGCTAGTCTAAAGGCCACGATTAGTAAAATAACACAGGAACATTACGTGCTATTTTATTTGAAGGTGTTTGTTTGATTTTAAAATCAAGGGACACAAATTTGGTTAACAATTAAATGAAAAGAAATGAATTAGAAGAGATAATGAATGAATGTGACATTTTGAGACATGTTAAACATGTCCATTGGCAACCTATAAATAGGAGGGTCTTCTTGCCATTTCATTCCATTCATTCTCATATTTTCTCTCCTCTCATACTCTCCACCATAAGACATTCTTAATTAGTTCTAAGAGGTGATATTCTATTGATTGCTACTTAGAATATCTACAATCTTGAGTAATCCTAGAGGTATACTTGCCGGAACTCTTTGGCAACTAATAGTGGGGGAAAATAACACTTTAAGGAGAGTGGTCATCATCACGCCTCAAGAGTTCAATTCTCGTTCAAAGATTGTTCGTGCTCCATCGAGTGTTTGTTAATTTTCTTAAAGTCAGGTTCCATATTCTTCCTACTTACTTCAACAAGCTTTGAACCACGTTATCCCTAAAAAAAGATGTTGGTTTGTTCTTGCAATCTTTTGGGGATGGAGGGAGACGACAATGACTCCCTATTATAATCTCCATTGTTAGGGCTTAGCTTCCGGATTGTTTTGCAGAACGGGAACTCGGGCCCTGTAATTACGATATTAATAAAAATAGAAAAGTCCACTTAAGTACCTTGTAGTTGCATACATTTTTAATTTAGTACCTTGTGGTTTAGTTTTGTATTTTAGGTGACAGAGGTTTTCAAAAGTAATATATTTGATGACAATTTTGTAACTAGGGTTAATTTTTTCAACCAAACCATGCTAGTCAGTGCAAATTACTGTAGCACCCCTCTTGTTTGACTTAATCGATAATTTTATCCCCCTTGTTTCAAAAATTATTCGCTCGTCCCTGGTGTTTGATTTTAGGGCAAATTACCCTCACGTCCCTGAGGTTTGGTCACCCACCCCCTAGGGTTCCTGGCTTTTGGAAAATGATTGTTCCGTCCCTAAGTTTTGATGATAATAGACTCTCAGGTCCCTGGCTGACGTTATCGGCTCTTTTTTTCATTTTTGGTCATGAAAATGACCAAAATACCCTTAACCAAAATGAAAAGTTCAGGGTATTTTGGTCATTTCTATGATCAAAAATGAAAAAAAGAGCCGATGACGTCAGCCAGGGACCTGAGAGTCTATTATTATCAAAACTTATGGACGGGACAATCATTTTCCAAAAGCCAGGGACCCTAGGGGGAGGGTGACCAAACCTTAGGGATGTGAGGGTAATTTACCCTTGATTTTATTATACGTTCAGGTCCTTGGCTCACGTTAGCAACTCTTTTTTTCATTTTTATTAAAATGATTAAAATCTCCTTAAAAAAACTATCCCCTTCTTCGGATCGGAACCTTCTCGCCGTCGGCAAACCAAATTCATTCCGTCCAGACTTTGGTTCATTGTCCAACCAAATTCGATTGTTCGACGACCTCTTCCGATGCCGACACCGACGTTGTCGTTAATAAAAGGGCAAGACAAGAAAATCAAGAAATCAAACAAAAAAAGTGCACGAGAGCCTCAAATGGTGCTGGGTGGAAAAACTCAGAAGAGGAATAAACAATCAGGAGATTTCCTCTGAGATAGCAACCGTATTGCACGAAGCTGACCGATCGACAGATAGAGAGAGAGAGAGAGAGAGTAAGCGCGGTAGAGGAGGAATTGTATAAGAGAAACAACCAGGAGGTCCACTTGTAGAAGAGAAGGTGGGAGGAGGATTCACCGCCATTTCTGTGCGTGGCGGAGAAGGAATTGCCGTTGGAGGAGATATTGTGGTGGTGGTGGTGGCAGTTTCTGTTGTTGTTGTTGTTTAGAGAGGAGGCGAGCCGGGCCGCCGTACCATCAATTTCTGGGTTCACTGGCGGGGCCCCCGATCTAGGTTCACTAGCGTCCGACCACCAGCAACGGCGTGGAGGATCGTCAATTTCTGGGTTCACTAGCGATATCCCAACTATTGCTGGCTCTCTCTCCCACCGGAGAAGATAATCATAAGTTGTTGTTCACTGGAAAAACTGACCGGAGAAGATGTATGAGACTTGGGTTGATCGGAGAAGGGTATTTTTGTCATTTCAATAACAAAAACAAAAAAAATTTGGTGATGACATCAGCGAGGGACCCAAAAGTATAATAAAATCAAAAAAGGGAGACGGGATAATAATTTTTCAAACGTGAGGTACTAAATCGTCGATTATGTCAAACAAGAGAGCTACTACAGTAATTTGCCCCTTACTATTTTATCCTAAGTGTCGCTGACGTGACAAAATAAAAAAAATCTAATTTTTCTAACCCTAATTAAAAAAAAAAGCAAATTCCAACATTGTTCCAAATTCTCCCGCCCATCACCCCATCCTTCTTCGACCTCCTCGCCATCCACCTCCCTCCCTCCTTCCCTCGACCCCCTCGAAGCCCTCCTCCTCGTCGCCATCCACCTTCCTCCCTCTCCTCCTCCTCCTTCCCCTCCCCTTCCCCCTCCCTGAACCCCTGAACCTCTCGCCCTCCCATTCCCCGCTAATCTTTCATTCATTTTACAGAAATTGAATAGCCAGAATTTTAACAGCCCAAACTGACCTTTCAACTGAAATTAACCAATTAACATATCGGTCTGCAACATGAAGCTTTTGCCCTCTAACTTCAACGTGAGAGTGGGTAATCTTTTCCATGGTGGGATGCAGAGAGTTTCTGGGCTTTTCATTGGTGTTTATGATTTATGATTATGCCTTTGGAAATAAAAGGTCTCGGCTCGGGTTATAAAGGAACAGGAGGGTGAGGTTCTGGTGCGTTAAGCTTGGGGCCGTGAACTGCAACCCAAAAATTTCCGTAGAAGGTTTTCTTTTTTGGTGAAATCATTTTCTGTTTTTTAGATGGAAATAATTTTCAATGGATTATCATGTTTGTCTGCCTTAAACTACCTCTTGTTAATGGGGTGATCCAAAAGACCCAAATCTTTCCGCTTCATTTTGGTTTTTAAGTTATCAACGGGAGAAATCATTGCATTTGTAATTATTTTGGAAGGGTTGCAAAATTTGGGGTTTTTAATTAGGGTTAGAAAACTTTGGGTTTTTAAAATTTTACCATGTAAGCACCATTTAGGATAAAAATGTACGACGTGGAACTGACATGGTACTTTCTAGCATGATTCAGTTGAAAAAAGTCAATTTTGGTTACAAAATTGTCACCAAATATGTCACTTATAAAAATTTCCGTCACCCAAAAAAACAAAGTTAAATTACATAGTACTCAACTAAAAATGCATGAAATTACAAGGTAACTAAAGAAACTTTTTCCTAATAAAAATATACCGCGCGCTCAACCTTCGCTCTCTTCAATCTTCAATTGCGAGTTTTTTTAATAAGAAAATATTGTTTTTTCGAAAGGTAGATTTATTAAACGCCTCAAAATAAAAGTTACATCAAATTTACAATGGCTATGTGACAGTTTTGACGCGTAATTAACGAGTAATTACGTGTTAAATCCGTTTAATTAACAAACTAATTCGTTAATAATAAATCACTTACTTGTTGAAGCAAGAGATCCACAGGCTCTGGTCCACAACTTCTTCGTGCTAGTCGAATTACGATCACGTTTGAACGGATTCGTAATTAATTTTCACGAGATTTTCATTAATGAAAATCTGATTAAAATTCTGGAATTGATCCAAAATTTTCCTTTCTTATTGAGTGGTTGTGGAAAAAGTTTCAAATTGGTCCAGCCAGATTTCCCCTTTTATAGGAAAATTCGGACAACCAAAATGCGCCACGTGGCATGCCACGTGTCGCCATGTGGCATTTTGGGCCACACGTTCGCCACGTGACAAGGCTACTCAAAGCTTTGCCACGTGGCGCCACGTGGCGAGGCTACCCATAGCTTTGCCACGTGGCGCTTTGGACCACATGTCCGCCACGTGGCAAGGCTACCCCTAGCTTTGCCACGTGGCGCCATGTGGGTTGTCACATGTGACGCCAGTGCCACGTCATGCTGACGTGGCGTTTGCGTGGCTTCGGGCCGGTCAACACGGGTTGACTGGCCCATCCAACCCAACTTATGGGCCTAATGGGCCCGGGCCCAATTAGGCACAATAATAATTGCCTATTGGGCCCAAGGTCCAACATCTCCCACTCAATTATTATTGACCTTGATCAACAGTTATCAGATTTCTTTAAAGGATTTCGTGCGACCAGCACACGTCGAGTATGTTAAGCCAAATTCAAGAGCACAGACACTCAGGCTACTTGAATAGTAGCATCTCGACAACCTTCTTGTATAATGTATGCTATTACCCCAGGACTCATGTCACATTCCATTGTTCACATCAGTGATTTCAAACAATTATATTCGGGTTCACTATTGTACTTTTCAATACAATTGGTGCACCTGAACCTCGAAACTCAGAATGTGATGAACAGAGTTCCTTCTCCCTTAACTATATTCCTTTCATAATGATACATCCTGCTTTTCTGGTCAGCGCTGCCAGGTCGAATCGCTATGCCATAACCTTTTCATGAACTTTCCAAGCTAGCAGCACTGGATCATACTTCCAGAATATGTTTAGGATCTTAAGGGTAGGTTTCGGGAATCACAATTCTCGAAAATTGGTCTCACACCAGGGATTGTGAAATCACTCAATATTTTCATCCCATCCAGTGGTCGAGTAGCACACATGATACTGATCACGTGTTACGGTGTATTTTCCTTTTTAAAGGAACACATGTCATTTAACACCATACTAGAGTATCAGCCTTAGCTTAACTCTAGGCTAATAGGACAGACAGTATGATAAGTTCCACTTATATCTTATCATATGGATTGTAGAAAATCCAAATGCAGCAACTTATTCCTGCATCCCATAAGGAAACTTGCTCTTAAGCAAGACGGCATTCCGTCATAGGACATGCACTTATGTATGTCCAATAACTACCTCATCTCATCTAGGAATCAACTTCTTAACTCCAACTGAGGTAAACACCCGTGTGAGTGGGCTACTTCTCTGTCCGACATATTTCACATTTAACTCATATTGCCAAAAAAAAATTCTTTTATTCCAACTAATTGGATTACAAATGAAACCGTCGTAAACCCAGTGACTTAACATGTTTCTCGAACACTTCTCGAGGTAATACTTTAGTCATTGGATCTGCAGCCATATCTCGTGTAGATATGTGTTTCATACACAGTTCTTTATATTTTATTAAATTTCTCACAAAGTGAAATTTAATATCTATATGCTTAGCCCTGCTATGAAATCTAGGATCCTTAGCATATGCTATAGCTGCCTGGTTTTCGCAGAATAGACTCACTGGCTCCATCGACTTATCAAGCGGATCTTCATCACCGTTTGTGGCGTCATTGACATATCAAGGTTCTTTGTTTCAACACAAGCAGCGGGTCGCGGTCTTAATACCAAGGTTCTTGTTTGGTTGTGAGCATCGGGTCGAGATCTCCATCACAGACTGATCTAGAACGATCTGGGATTTCAACGCTTCTTGGACGGGTCTCGCACATCGTTGGCGGGGTTCGTATCATTTGGAGACCCGTCCAAGAAGTGTTGAAATCCCAGATCGTTCTAGATCAGTCTGTGATGGAGATCTCGACCCGATGCTCACAACCAAACAAGAACCTTGGTATTAAGACCGCGACCAGCTGCTTGTGTTGAAACAAAGAACCTTGATATGTCGATGACGCCACAAACGGTGATGAAGATCCGCTTGATAAGTCGATGGTGAACTCGACGGAATCCCTCCGTTGTGTTCGAACTGTTCCGAAGAACCAAGAGAGCAAAGCCCACGTTTTTCAATCAATAATGGTCTCCTTTTCTCATTGCATAAGCCTCTATAAATAGGCTCAATATTACAAACAGATTCCAAATCAAACAACTCCTAAAAATCTGGCTGGAAAGGAAAAATAAAAAGGAAACAAATCTCTGCCTTTTAGGAAAGCTACAAACGTGAACAACAAGCTAAATAAGCCAAGAGTTGTTGGAATATAACTTCCTAATCAAAACTAATGGCTGAAATAAACTTCCTAAATAGAATTCCCAAATCAGAGAGAATCACTCTTGTAGATCTTGGCTGCTGAATGGACCTTCTAGAACTTGTATTAAGGTCATAAACTCAGCTGAATTTCATGGCTCTTGGTCCATGGACTTTAATAAATTTGCTTGGGCCCAACTCTCCGATGTAAGCTTGGAAATCAGCCCACAAAGTTGTGACTTGAAGTGCTTTGTGCGTGCTCTCTCACATGGTCAGATTGGCACTTGAAATCATCATATGAGTGCTTCCCATATTCATATCATTCCCCTCCTCTTGAAAGGGATTTGTCCTCAAATCCTCGCATATGTCATAGTGCCACAAATTAACAACCATGCTGGAACAAGGTTGAGTCTTTGAATGTCGTGGTTGTACTTGATACCTTCTTCTCCAACAGAATAGATACTTTGAACATAAACAATCTGATATCATCTCTAACAGAATAGATACTTTGTACTTTGATATGAACCTCGGCAGGAGATTCACAATGGACCGTGCTACTTTGGATGGAAAAGACCGCAACCCCCGAACTCGAGCCTTGTAAGAACCTTGGTCTAGAAGATCCGCAACCCAAGCAATGGAAATTCGAGAACCTATGGTCCGAGTCGAACCACGCCACAAACGATGATGGATGAATCGTTTGATAAGTGAAAAGTTTCGCTCAAGCTAAGCAATCTAGCAATTAGCAAGAACACGCAAGGAGTATCTAACTCACAAAATTATCAACCTCAAAAGTTGTGTCCGTTTTATTGCTAGGAGACCTCCTTATATAGGCTCCAAAGTACCAAGGTATTCCTAAAAAGCTAACTCCTTAAAAGGAGCTCAAAGGCTGGCCAAAAGTCTCTTTCCTAATCTAAGGATATTCTGGCCGAATTATTCAACTAAAATAGGAAATAATCTAAGCAAATAATATCTAATAGAATAACTAATAGTTGCACGTCCTAACAAGTAGATGCACGGCCTAAATAGGTTGATTCTTTCTGATTCTCCATGTGCGCATGCATCCAGAAGTTTGCGTGCATATCAAGCTTCCAAAATAGCCTCTATCACGTGCATGGGCTTAGCGTGGGCCTCATGCACGTCCTTGCACTTGTACGCACCATCTTGAGCCCAGACTTCTTGCATTAATCCATTAAATTCTGCCTGAAACTTTTTGGCTCTTGCTTGTGTCACCGGTCCAATTGGTACGTGCACTTGCCGTGAGTCTTGTGGCTTGAATGTAGGTGTGTTCGTAGGTGTGCTCACATCATTCCCCTCCTCTTGAAAAGGATTTGTCCTCAAATCTTCACCTACATCAAACGGACTCAAATCAGTAACATTGAAAGAAGCACTAACATTATACTCACCTGGCAGGTCAAGCTTGTAGGCATTGTCATTGATGCGTTCAAGCACTTGAAATGGACCATCTCCCCATGGTAGCAACTTTGAACGCCGTTGCGCGGGAAAGCGTTCCTTTCTCATGTGCAACCAGACCCAATCTCCAGGCTCAAAGACAACCTTATGCCGTCCTTTGTTTGCTTGTCTTGCGCAGTGCTCTGTTCGGTTCTCTATGTTCATTCGCGCCCTCTCATGCAGTTGCTTGACAAAATCAGCCTTCTTCTTGCCATCTAAGTTAACATGCTCACTCGAAGGCAAAGGTGATAAATCCAATGGAGTCAAAGGATTAAATCCATAAACAAGCTCAAATGGTGAGAATTGAGTAGCAGAATGAACTGAACGGTTATAAGCAAATTCAACATGTGGTAGACATTCTTCCCAAGTCTTAATGTTATGCTTGATAAGTGCTCTCAATAAAGTAGACAAAGTCCTATTTACAACTTCAGTTTGACCATCAGTTTGTGGATGACAAGTAGTAGAAAATAACAACTTGGTACCAAACTTACTCCACAAGGTCTTCCAAAAGTAACTCAAGAACTTAGCATCTCTATCAAAAATAATAGTTCTAGGCATACCATGCAACCTAACAACTTCTCTAAAGAACAAATCAGCAATGTTTGAAGCATCATCAGTCTTATGACATGGAATAAAATGTGCCATCTTAGAAAACCTATCCACTACCACAAAGATTGAATCCCTTCCACATTTAGTCCTAGGCAGTCCTAACACAAAATCCATAGAGATATCAATCCAAGGCTCACTAGGTATAGGTAGTGGGGTATACAAACCGTGGGGTTTTACCTTTGACTTGGCTTGCTTGCATGTGATGCAACACCCACAAACTCTTTCAACGTCGCATTTCATGTGTGGCCAATAGAAGTGATCTTGTAGCATTGCCAAAGTCTTTGCGATTCCAAAGTGCCCCATCAATCCGCCTCCATGTGCCTCCTGAATTAGCAACTCTCGTATAGAACAATTAGGCACACAAAGTTTGTTCTCACGAAATAGGTAACCTTCATTCCGAAAAAATTTACCACTTGCACTCTTCTCCGTAGCTCGGAACAGATCACCAAAATCAGTATCATCAGCATACAACTCTTTAAGGTGTTCAAAACCAATTAACTTGGCATCAAGAGTTGAGATCAAAGCATACCTTCGCGATAGGGCATCGGCTACTACATTTTCCTTACCTTGCTTGTAGCGAATGACATAAGGAAATGTCCCAATGAACTCCACCCATCGTGCATGCCTCCTATTCAACTTGTGTTGCCCCTTTAAGTGCTTGAGTGATTCATGATCAGTGTGGATCACGAATTCCTTGGGCCACAAGTAATGCTGCCATGTTTCCAATGTTCAAACTAGCGCATACAACTCTTTGTCATAAGTTGGATAGTTCAAGGTTGCTCCACTTAGTTTCTCACTAAAGTAGGCAATTGGTCTCCCTTCTTGCATGAGGACAGCTCCAATACCTATACCTGAGGCATCACATTCAACTTCAAAGGTTTTAGTAAAGTTAGGCAAAGCTAACAAAGGAGCATTAGTCAACTTCTCTTTTATGAGTTGGAATGCGTTCTCTTGAGCTTCTCCCCAACTAAATCCAATGTTCTTCTCGATGACTTCAGTGAAGGGCACGGCTAAGCTGCTAAAGTCTTTCACGAACCTCCTGTAAAAGCTAGCTAAGCCATGAAAACTTCAAACGTTAGCAACACTTGTAGGACTTGGCCAGTCCCGGATGGCTCGGATCTTTTCCTCATCAACCTGTATCCCGTGAGTACTAACAACAATTCCCAAGAATACAAGTTTATCTGTGCAAAAGGTGCACTTCTTCAAGTTGGCAAACAATTGATCCTCTCTAAGTGCATCTAGGACAGATTTCAAATGCTCTACATGATCCTCTAAACTCGTACTATAAATGAGTATATCATCAAAGTACACAACGACAAATTTGCCAATGAATGGACGTAAGACATGATTCATAAGGCGCATGAATGTACTAGGTGCATTAGATCTGCATGACATTCCACTCATACAACCCATATTTTGTTTTAAAAACAGTCTTCCACTCATCTCCTTCTTTCATCATAATCTGATGATAACCACTTTTTAAGTCAATCTTAGAAAACATGCAAGAGCCATGCAACTCATCTAACATGTCATCTAAGCGAGGGATAGGGTGACGATATTTTACCGTGATGTTGTTGACAGCTCGGCAATCAACACACATCCTCCATGATCCATCCTTCTTAGGCACAAGTAGGACTGGAACAGCACATGGGCTCATGCTTTCTCTCACGTACCCTTTTTCCAAAAGCTCATTGACTTGCTTCTCAAGTTCCTTTGTTTCCTCAGGATTACTTCTATATGCGGGGCGGTTAGGTATGGTAGCTCCTGGAACAAGGTTAATTTGATGCTCAATCCCTCGTATAGGTGGTAATCCATCTGGTAGCTCTTCGGGAAAGACATCCTTGTAGTCCTGCAAGAGAGAAACAACCATACTAGGCAAGTGTGGCTCAAGTTCGTTAGTGATCAAAAGTGTCTCCCTCCACCGAAGTAAGATCATAGATTTTTTTTCAAAACAAGCTTGCTTGATTTCACTTGCTCCCACATAGTAGTTCTTTTTCCATCCCTCGGATTTTCTCTCAATGGCAGATTTCAATTCTGTTTTTCTGGCTTCTTTTGCTCGCTCCATTGTATCCTCTCTTTTGGCCGTTTTTCCTTTCTGTTTTTCGGCTTCTTCTCTCCTCTCAATTCGTTTCTTTTGCTCACCTTTTTTTCTCTCATCACTTTCTTTTTGTAACTTCATCTAATCTTCATAAACTTGTGATGGCGCTAAGGGTGCCAAAGTGAACACACGCCGATTGAGTGTGAATGAGTACTTTTTGGTGTGTCCGTCATGAGTTACTCTTCTATCAAACTGCCACGGCCTCCCCAACAGGAGATGACTAGCTTGCATTGGTACAACATCGCACAACACTTCATCTTCGTACTTGCCAATGCGGAATGTCACTAGCACTTGCTTCTCCACTCGTACTTCTCCACTATTATTCAGCCATTGCAGCTTGTAAGGTTTAGGGTGTTTCTTCGTGAGTAACCCTAACTTCTCAACCATAGTAGTGCTTGCCACGTTAGCATAGCTGCCTCCATCAATGAGGACACTACACACCTTGTCCTTGACATAACATCTTATATGGAAGATGTTCTCCCTTTGTGCTTTGTCATCTTCTTCTCTTGCTTGCAAGTTCAAGGCTCTTCTTGCCACTAGAGTGAGTCTTTTAGGAACTTGAATTTCCTCTTCGGATACGTCTTCCAATGAAGGCATGCTAGCATGATCCGAGTCTTCTCCTTCTGTTACGACCTCTCCACTCTCTCTAATTACCATAATCTGTTTGTTAGGGCATTGACTTGAGATGTGCCCCCTTCCTTGACACTTGAAGCACTTGATATCTCGGTTTCGTGTGGGAGTGGCTTCCACCTTCTTTTGAGAGTTGGCATTGGAACTCTCAGTGTTGTGCTCTATCTTGGTTGCCTGTGGTTTGTCAAATTTCTTTGAATAGTTTGGCTTCCAATTAGCACTTGATGTAGCTCTTGTCCCTCCTCCTCCTCTCTTCAGTTGCTTCTCAATTTTCGTGGCCATATGCACCATGTCCTCCAACTCCACATAGTGTTGCAACTCTACCTTGTCATGGATCTCAGGATTGAGTCCATTCAAGAACCTTGCCATGGTAGCTTCTCTATCTTCCTCCACATCAGCTCTTATCATGGCCATCTCCATTTGTTTGTAATATTCTTCCACGCTCAGACTTCCTTGTCTCATCCCTTGTAACTTCTTGTATAGCTCTCGGTAGTAATGACTTGGAACAAAACGTTTCCTCATCACCACTTTCATCTCCTCCCATGTAGCTATAGGACGCTCTCTATTACGCCTCCTGCTTGTGACAAGTTGATCCCACCACGTTATAGCATAATCAGCGAATTCAGTCACAGCTAGCTTTACCTTTTTTGCTTCGGAACAATTGTGGCAATCAAACACGAACTCAATCTTCTTCTCCCACTCTAGGTATGCCTCCGGGTCAGAACGACCTGTAAAGGAAGGTATCTTCAGCTTAATACTTCCCAAGTTGTCATCTCCTCTTCGCCTTGCCTCCCTAGGTGGGCGGTCAGTCCTTGCTCTCCTAAGATTCCTTGTAGAGCCTACGTCCTCCTCCTGAAAAGGGTCGGAATCTTCTTCACTTGTGCTTCCCAAAGGTGCTCTCCTTCTTTGTGCACGGAATTCTCCTCCACTTGTGCCTCCCAAAGGTGCAAACCTTCGTTGTGCTTGGACTTCTCTACTTGGTTGTTGGCTGTCGCGAGTGTCCTCCATTGCATCTATGCGTTGTTGCAACAGCTCCATCTCCGCTCGCATCATTTGTTGGAATTTTCCTGTCATGGCCTCCACAAATACCTTAAGACCAACATCAGCCAACGTACCCTCTTTTTCTCTTTAATCTTCGTAAGACATCTTGCTGCAAGAAAATTTCGTTAGTAAAAAAAATTGATGGCCTCACAAGTTCACTCCCTTACGTGTTTACTCTCAATGTAAGTTGCACTGATGAGTGTGTAAATGCTCATGTTTTGTCATATGTTTCGTGCGTGTTTAGTCATGTTTTGAGTTATATTCATCATGTCATGTTAAACCTTGTGATCAATTTAGTATATTTATGTTCGGGAATGGATTTCTACCCATCGTCATATTTTGTAGGAAATTGGAGCTCAATGAAGGTCGTTGGAGGGGTGATTTCAAGAGATCATATTGCAAGAGTCATAACTTTCTACTCGAGCATTGGATTATAACGCATAAGATACCGTTGGAAAGCTTGAAGAGAGATCTATATTTTGTCTTTTATAGTCGAAGTCAAATTCGGAGCGGAAGAGGATCAAAAATGAAAAATACGAAAATTCAATGAAGCTGTGCAGGCCAACTAGCGACGGGGAGTCAACTAGCGGCCGCCAGTGAAAGTGGAAGGGCTCCCCGTCGCTAGTTGACTAGCGATCGCTAGTTGACTAGCGATCGCTAGTTGGGTAGCACAGAGATTTACAAAGGGGTCGAACTGGCGGCCGCTACTCAACTAGCGATCGCTAGTTCGCCCAACGCAGCTTTAGTCCGACTTCTTATTTAGTTATAATTTCAGATCCGCTAAAGGAAATATTCGACTTTTAGCCTCCTGTTTCGGCTTTAGGACTTAAGGTATATTATTTATATTATTATTTGGCTAGTTAAACTTCCAATTTAGATTAACCTCTTCTAGGTTTTCCTAATTTTGTATTAGATTCGTGGCTATATATAAGCCTTAGGGGACGTTTTTGGAGGAGATTACTACTGCAATATTTTTGAACAGCCTTTAGAGCTTAATAAAGGGACGGTTCCAATTAGCTACGGGGAGAGGATTGGCAAAGCTTGACCATCACGACTAAGCTTTTTCTTCCTCTATCTTTTATGTTAATTGCTATCATGTTCTTCGTTAATCTATTGTGCTTTGTTAACATGCTTAGCGAGTAGTTCTCTTGTGAGTGCGATGCCCTAATTATGTGATTACTCGTCTATGTTAGCTATGGTTTGATTATCTTTTGTAGTAGTTGTCAATTGATGATCTTAATACTTAATCTAACTTGATCACTTAGATTATGATTTTAGTTGATAATAATGGACCGGAAGGCATTAGAATCAACGGAAGAGTCAATTGACATGTCTTAAGGTATTAATGAGGAATCTTGATACTAAGGGATAACCCGATAGGAGTTAACTTCATAATTGAGTTTAGTTTAATTCTTGGTCTAATTAATGAGCGGAAGCGTTGATTAGTAATCATGAACTACTCTAGCTTAGTTTTGTCACCCTAATGAGCGGAAGCGTTAGGGAGATGCATTAGAACACTCCGGGTACTAGTTAGAACTTCATAAAAACCATAGTCTCGACATAGATGGGTAGTCCATAAGGGTATCGTGCTCGTTTATCTCCATTGATTTACAACTCGTCTTTTATTTGCGTTTCTGATCTAGTTTTATTTACTTTACAATCTTTATAATCTTTTAATTTTCTCGCTTCACATAATTATTGGCATTGATTTTGTGTTCAACCCTCAGTTCGAAACCCTACTTACTCACTATACTATTTGATTGTGCATTTAATTGCTTATCAATTTTGCGTACATCAAATTGGCGCCGTCGACACGGAACTGAGATTTTAGGACATAAACTTAATAGCAATTAGTTTTGTGTGGCAAACTTGCTGATTTCGTGTGATTTCTTTTTCAGGATTCTCTAGTGCATGCCAAGAACCCGGAGTGAAGGACTAGACCTTGACACAAACACTGTGCTTGAGGTTGACATCGGAGTACTCGAAAGGGTAATTAGGCGTGAAAAGAGGGACCAAGCGAGAGCAATGGCACAAAATCAGGAAGACGGAGCGCTCCAAGCTGTAGGGGACGCTCCACGAAGAAGGACGCTGTTGGAATCATCTGTTCCTACATGGAATGGGAACCTTAATGGTCTACAACAACCACTTGTAGGTCCCCACTCGTTCCAGATTCCAGCAGCAATTGTCGGACTACTGCAAAACTCGGTCCAATTTGGCGGCTCGCCAAGCGAAGATCCTCAAGACCATCTATCTCGATTTGAAGATATCTGCAACATCATGAAATTCCAAAATGTCGATGATGATGTCTTGAAGCTGCGCCTCTTTCACTTTTCTTTGAAAGATCGAGCTCGTGCTTGGTACAACAAGTTGAAAGGAGAGACAATTCAGAGTTGGAATGATCTGGCTCATGCTTTCCTCCGAAAGTTCTTTTCTATGGCCAAGTCATCCAAACTCTTGCAAGAAATCAACACGTTCATCCAAGGAGATGGGGAGAGCATCTATGAAGCGTGGGAACGGTTCACGGATCTCCAAAGTGCCTTCCCTCAACATGGTATAACTCAAGACAACCTCATGAAAATCTTCTACAATGGGTTAGATGGCCCATCCCGTGACCATATTGATGCCTCCTCTCAAGGGGTATTCTTGAGGAAGACTGCTGATGAAGCTGCTCGCTTAATGGAGGAAATGGCTGAAGTCAATGGTATGTGGCCAAAAGAACGTGCTAGGCAACCATGTAAGGAAGCAGCCCGAGGAGTACTCACAGTAAATGCCAACATGAAGCTCGAAGCTCAAATAGAAGCACTTACCAAAAGACTTGACAAGTTGACGAAGGACAAGGAACAGACAGCTGTGGTGCAAGATACTTGTCAGCTTTGCAAAGGGGCACATCCCACAACTGACTGTCCAATGTTGGAAGAGATCCATGCCATTGCTGATAGAACACCACCAGGAATGGGTTACTCACAACAAGCTAATGCTCATCCAAATTTCTCTCGATTTGGTCAGCAAGCACACAACACTAGTGCCCAGCAAGACTCCAGGAAACCATATTTGGGCGAGCAAGTCAAAGAAATGGGTGACAAGATCGATAAGTTAGTGGGGGTAGTCCAGCAGTCCATCCAACAACAAAGTATAACTGTGCAGCGGCTGGATCGTTATGAAGCACGTCAACAAGAGTTTGAGATATACTTAAAGGGGCAAGCCACACAACTCCAGAAGATGGAGATCGAACTCAGAAATTTGGCTGCAGCAAATACTCAAAGGGAAATAGGTGCTCTACCCAGCAACACCGAGTCGAACCCGCGAGGACAGGTGATGGCCATCACAGTGAGGAGTGTGGACGAGGATGATGAACCATATATTCCTCCACCACCTTATGTCCCTCCACCTCCATTCCCGCAAAGACTCCGGAGAAAGCCACCACTTGAGAACAAATCCTCTTCAAAAGAATGTGCCAAACCAATCAAGCCAGCCATCGAGGAGGAGGTAGTTACTGAAAAGAAGGAGCCACCAGTCTATATCAGTGAACAAGAGGATTCTTATATTCCTCCACCATCACCTCAACAAGTCAAGAAAGTAGCAGTGATCGATGAGAAGGCCCTTGAATTCATAGCGACAATGGAAGAAATTCAAAGCCATGTCTCTTTCTTGGAGATGTTAGATAAAAGGCCACAATATGCTGAGTTTTTGAAGGAGATCATCGCGAGGAAGAAGAGGCAGAATGATGGCAAGACGACTCCTTTGGTAGAAAATGACATACCGCCAAAACTAGAAGATCCAGGGAGTTTCACTATTCCTTGTACTATTGACGGTATTCAGTTTCCACATTGTTTATGTGATTTGGGTGCCAATATTAATCTTATGCCTTTGGCTACTTTCAGGAAACTCAATTTAGGAGATATCAAACCTACATCTATGATGATAGAGCTTGCAGATCACACTAAGAAGAAACCACATGGAATTGTGGAAGATGTGCTAATCAAAATAGACAAGTCTCTTATACCCGTAGACTTTGTAGTGCTGGACTACGTTGTAGATGCAAGTTGTCCATTAATTCTAGGACGTCCATTCCTCAACACTTGTCATGCAATGGTAGATGTTCACAAGGGCAAGCTACTTCTCCGCATAGGCCCAGATGAAATAGAGTTCCAAGTAACCGATAAGCGCCTCCATCCACCATAGTGCCACAGGGAGTAACAAAGTCAAGCTAACGACTCTAAATTAGCATGTTTAGTATTTAATTTTTCTTTTATGTTTGTATTTGCTTCAGTATTGTTATTTTGATTTAGTGTTTTAATGGCCTTCGCAGGAGGTTTCAAAAAGAGAAAATTGAGCTGCAGCAGAATTCGCCAGTCCATACACAAACTTTGTTGTGCACAAAGACAATTAGAGCAAAACACCACCAACCTTCCCCACCACCTCCTATCAATTGACAGGGCAGTACCAGTCCTTTCCTCTGTTCCTCTATGTTATGTGTCTGTTTTGTGCCTCGTGATGTTCATGTTCGTACGTGTGATGTTGTTGTTGTCTTGGCCCTACATTGAGGACAATGTGTTCAATAAGTGTGGGGGGGTCAACGTGCGGTTTAATTGTGGTTTGGCATATGTGATGGGGTCTAGATTTGAATTTAGGATTGTGTTTGTGATTGAAGTGGTGTATTTAAAGCAAATGATGAATCTCCCCCTTGAATTTTTGAACTTTTGTTAGAAGTTAAATCCCATACCATGTTAGGAATCAAGCCTGAGTATGATGAGTAGGGACGTGTAGGAACAACACCCTTGGTTGTTTAGGTTAGTGGTTGCACTTGGTAGATTATACTAGCAGCATTGATGAGTGACCTTGTGAGATTTTAGACCCGAAGGAGGAGACAACCGTCTCTGCATAGCATGAGGTGCCTACATTGCTCCGGTCATCGGGTTTCATGCCATCACTTGGTACCGTTTTGGTGGTGTGGGTGTAAGTGACAGGACGGGGGCCATCTTTGATTTTGAGCCTAGAGCCTTAGAGCTGAAAACCCTGTATATCTCTTGTTTAAACACGTTGAGCTTAAGCCTTTTTCCTTGAAATATTATATGTAAGCCCTATATCCACAATCTTACCCACCTTTGATCACTTTGGTCCGAGGATGCATTAGGTCTTAATCTTTGGGGTATTATTGTAAGGGTTCATTTGATAGAATAGCTCGGGAATAAACAATGGGGGTAATGGGTAGAATTGAGGCTGATAAAGAAGCCGAGACCAGTTGCCTTTGATGTGTAATGTGCTGAATGCATGAGATTGAGTAAGGTTGTGAAAAGGAAAAAAAAAAGAAAGAAAAAAAGAAAAGTGAAGGAAAAGAAGAAGAAAAAAGTGAAAAAGTGATGAAAAGGGAATGGAAAAGTTGGAAATGGAACAAACGTTGAATGAGGGAAAGTGGAAAGTTTGGAAAGAGGTTGGAAAGTGAATAAATGGCACGGCTCGAGCTAAGTGGTCAATAGGATTTGGGTGTAATCTTGGGATGAGTGCATATTAGATATAGTGTGAGGTATTTAGAGTAGACGAGAGCTAGAATATTTTTGTGAGCTCCTCGGCCGGGTGGTTTAGCTACCTCCCACATATATTATCCTCACCTGACCTTAACCCCATTACAACCCAATGAAAAGTCCCCTTGATCATGAGCCCCACATTTATCGAGGCACCACTGAGTGAGACGTATGAAACTTTGAGATCCCGGACGTGTACGCGAGTGATAGGTAGTTGACTACTCATATATGTGAGCTTAAATTTCTGAACCTCTGAGTGGTCAACCTTCTAGTGTAATCTACTAAGTGCGAAAACTGGGTTAAACCATCAAGGATGCGGTGTCTACACATTCTTACTCATTGTGCTCAGGTAAGTGAACTACTTGGTTAATGGGTGGTGTTTTAATAAGAGTTTGAAATGCTCATGTTTTAATAATGGGCGGTGTATGATGCGCCTTACTTGAGGACAAGCAAGGAAATAAGTGTGGGGGTGTGATGAGTGTGTAAATGCTCATGTTTTGTCATATGTTTCGTGCGTGTTTAGTCATGTTTTGAGTTATATTCATCATGTCATGTTAAACCTTGTGATCAATTTAGTATATTTATGTTCGGGAATGGATTTCTACCCATCGTCATATTTTGTAGGAAATTGGAGCTCAATGAAGGTCGTTGGAGAGGTGATTTCAAGAGATCATATTACAAGAGTCATAACTTTCTACTCGAGCATTGGATTATAACGTATAAGATACCGTTGGAAAGCTTGAAGAGAGATCTACATTTTGTCTTTTATAGTCGAAGTCCAATTCGGAGCGGAAGAGGATCAAAAATGAAAAATACGAAGATTCAATGAAGCTGTGCAGGCCAACTAGCGACGGGGAGTCAACTAGCGGCCGCCAGTGAAAGTGGAAGGGCTCCCCGTCGCTAGTTGACTAGCGATCGCTAGTTGGGTAGCACAGAGATTTACAAAGGGGTCGAATTGGCGGCCGCTACTCAACTAGCGATCGCTAGTTCGCCCAACGCAGCTTTAGTCCGACTTCTTATTTAGTTATAATTTCGGATCCGCTAAAGGAAATATTCGACTTTTAGCCTCCTGTTTCGGCTTTAGGACTTAAGGTATATTATTTATATTATTATTTGGCTAGTTAAACTTCCAATTTAGATTAACCTCTTCTAGGTTTTCCTAATTTTGTATTAGATTCGTGGCTATATATAAGCCTTAGGGGACGTTTTTGGAGGAGATTACTACTGCAATATTTTTGAATAGCCTTTAGAGCTTAATAAAGGGACGGTTCCAATTAGCTACTGGGAGAGGATTGGCAAAGCTTGACCATCACGACTAAGCTTTTTCTTCCTCTATCTTTTATGTTAATTGCTATCATGTTCTTCGTTAATCTATTGTGCTTTGTTAACATGCTTAGCGAGTAGTTCTCTTGTGAGTGCGATGCCCTAATTATGTGATTACTCGTCTATGTTAGCTATGGTTTGATTATCTTTTGTAGTAGTTGTCAATTGATGATCTTAATACTTAATCTAACTTGATCACTTAGATTATGATTTTAGTTGATAATAATGGACCGGAAGGCATTAGAATCAACGGAAGAGTCAATTGACATGTCTTAAGGTATTAATGAGGAATCTTGATACTAAGGGATAACCCGATAGGAGTTAACTTCATAATTGAGTTTAGTTTAATTCTTGGTCTAATTAATGAGCGGAAGCGTTGATTAGTAATCATGAACTACTCTAGCTTAGTTTTGTCACCCTAATGAGCGGAAGCGTTAGGGAGATGCATTAGAACACTCCGGGTACTAGTTAGAACTTCATAAAAACCATAGTCTCGACATAGATGGGTAGTCCATAAGGGTATCGTGCTCGTTTATCTCCATTGATTTACAACTCGTCTTTTATTTGCGTTTCCGATCTAGTTTTATTTACTTTACAACCTTTATAATCTTTTAATTTTCTCGCTTCACATAATTATTGGCATTGATTTTGTGTTCAACCCTCAGTTCGAAACCCTACTTACTCACTATACTATTTGATTGTGCATTTAATTGCTTATCAATTTTGCGTACATCATGCACTCAAGTTCACTCGTGTTTGCACTCAATTATTTGGCTTTTCTCTCTAATGCACTCACAAACTCTTGCCTTTTTCCTCTCGTGATACTCTTGTACGTTCTTACTAAGCTAACAAGGCTTTGCTTGAACTACACGGATCACTATCAAAGGTAGTTCCTTGTTTTCTTGCGCTGCACGTAGATTACTTCGGACTGACTTCCTCTTGTTTTCTGTCCGCCTATTGGTTTTTGCTTCTTGCTTCCTCTTTTTGTTTCTCTTGCATTTTCTCTTTAATCGCAAGCTTCCTAATTCGCCTTGCTCCGCTTTAGTCTTGCAATTTCCTGTTTAGTCTTGCTTCTTCTTTTGTTTTCCATTTCTTTTCTTTCTTTTTTTTTCTTTTTTTTTCTTTTGATCAGAATACACAACCTAGAATAACTAAGTCACAAATCTGATTGCTCGAAACACAAACGAATCAAACTACTTATGAAAAACGAATTGGATACTAGACTAACAAAAAGGAAGGTAAAGATAGATAGTAGCAAGCCGTGGCTCTGATACCAAATGATATGAACCTCGGCAGGAGATTCACAACGGACCGTGCTACTTTGGATGGAAGAGACCGCAACCCCCGAACTCGAGCCTTGTAAGAACCTTGGTCTAGAAGATCCGCAACCCAAGCAATGGAAATTCGAGAACCTATGGTCCAAGTCGAACCACGCCACAAACGATGATGGATGAATCGTTTGATAAGTGAAAAGTTTCGCTCAAGCTAAGCAATCCAGCAATTAGCAAAAACACGCAAGGAGTATCTAACTCACAAAATTATCAATCTCAAAAGTTGTGTCCGTTTTATTGCTAGGAGACCTCCTTATATAGGCTCCAAAGTACCAAGGTATTCCTAAACAAGCTAATTCCTTAAAAAGAGCTCAAAGGCTGGCCAAAACTCTCTTTCCTAATCTAAGGATATTCTGACCGAATTATTCAACTAAAATAGGAAATAATCTAAGCAAATAATATCTAATAGAATAACTAATAGTTGCACGTCCTAACAAGTAGATGCACGGCCTAAATAGGTTGATTCTTTCTGATTCTCCATGTGCGCATGCATCCAGAAGTTTGCGTGCATATCAAGCTTCCAAAATAGCCTCTATCACGTGCATGGGCTTAGCGTGGGCCTCATGCACGTCCTTGCACTTGTACGCACCATCTTGAGCCCAGACTTCTTGCATTAATCCATTAAATTCTGCCTGAAACTTTTTGGCTCTTGCTCGTGTCACCGGTCCAATTGGTACGTGCACTTGTCGTGAGTCTTGTGGCTTGAATGTAGGTGTGTTCGTAGGTGTGCTCACATCAGAATCTCTTTAACCATACCGCTTCTTTTGCAGCATGAGCTGAAGCTACATATTCTGCTTCCATTGTTGACAGGGATACACAGGTTTGCTTCTTACTGCTCCATGAGACAGCACACCCATTCAACAAGAAAATAAATCCAGATGTAGACTTTTTCTTATCCATATCACCTCCCCAATCAGCATCAGTATTGAGTATTCTGCAGTAGTATTCAAATATTTCAAAATCCCTTTGACAGCCTTCCAGTGAGCACTGCCTGGATCAGACTGATATCTGCTTGCTATCCCAACAGCATAGCAAATGTCAGGTCTAGTACACAACATTGGGTACATCACGCATCCAACTGCATTGGCATAAGGAATCTTTTCCATGTCCCTACGTTGTTTAGCTATTTTTGGGCACATGTCCTTACACAAATTATGACCTTTAACCAATGGGACATACTTTGGGTTACTGTGATTACAATTGAAACGTTCTACTACTTTGCGAATATATGTCTCTTGTGAAAGAGACACTATTCTTTTCGAACGATTCGTCGAAATCTTAACTCCGAGTATGTAATCTGCTTCACCCATGTCTTTCATTTTAAAGTTGGAAGATAACCAATCTTTGATTTTGACAAGAAATCCCATGTCATTTCCAGCTAAAAGTATGTCATCAACATACAAGGTGATGATAATAAACTTCTTTCCTGATCGCTTAACATACACACAGTGATCTTCATCTATCATTATAAAATTATGCTGCATGATCGTATTATGAAAGCGAATATACCACTGTCTAGATGACTGCTTAAGACCATAAATTGATCTATTCAATTTGCAAACTTTGTGTTCGTAGCCTTTTTGAATGTAGCCCTTAGGCTGAATCATATAGATTTCTTCATCCAATTCTCCGTGGAGAAAAGCAGTCTTTACATCCATTTGATGTAATTCTAGATTCATGTTAGCAACCATAGCTAAAATGACCCTAATTGACGTAAATCTAACAACAGGTGCAAAAGTCTCCTCATAGTCTCTCCCAGCCTATTGTTTAAATCCTTGGGCAACCAAACGTGCTTTGTATCTTTCGATACTGTCATCTGCATTGCGCTTGATTTTGAGAATCCACTTATTCCCAATTGCCCTACGCCCCTTAGATAGGTCAACCAGATCCCAAACCTGGTTTTTGATCATAGAAGACATTTCTTCATCCATTGCATTCATCCATTCATCACGTTTTGGAGATGACAATGCTCCAAATATATTTTTAGGTTCATCTTCATCCTGCAGGATGGCCAGAAGAATTTTACTTGGACCACCAAATTTCTTTAGTGATACCAAGAACGCATTAGCCTCGCCTTCGATGTCAAATCGTCGGCGTGGTATGCTAGTTCTGCTAGACCTACAGTATTCCCGATTTTGATAAACATCTCTCATATATTCATCATATCCAGGAATCGCACTCCCACTGGGTGGAAATACCGTACTCCCACTGGAATAAGGAATTACCTCCCTTTCAGGACTCAGATCACGACCTTCCGGATCATTTTAAGTTAAAAAATCTCTATTTTCCTCCTCAATTCTCCCACTCGGAAGAAGTGATCCAGATGAAGCTGGTTCATTTGTCTCATAAAGGGTAAGGTCACTACTAACCTCTCCCAACTTTGGAAATTCATTCTCCAAAAAAGTGACATCGCGTGATTCAAATTCTGTTACATGTCCATTATCCAGTTCACCCACGAACACGTACCCTTTAGATACCTCTGGGTATCTTATAAAGATATTTTTCTACCTCTCGGTCCTAATTTACCGAAAGTACTTGAGGTAGAATGGACATAGGACACACACCCCCATGGCTTAAAATAGGATAAATCGGGCTTTCGATCTGTCCATATTTCGTAAGGAGTGGCTGTAACAGACTTAGAGGAAACACGGTTTAGAACGTATGCGGCAGTCAGGAGCGCATCTCCATAGAATGATATAGGCAAACTTGCCTCTGCCATCATCGATCTAACCATATCAAGAAGGGTTCTATTCCTTCTTTCAGCAACTCCATTTTGCTGTGGTGTATAAGGAATGGACAACTGATGTTCAATTCCTTTTTCAATGCATAGAGCTTTAAACTCATCAGAAAGATATTCACGGCCACGATCAGTTCTTAAGGCCTTTATCTTTCTGTCCTTCTGATTCTCAACAAAACTCATGTACGTCATGAAGCAGTTTAAGGCTTTAGACTTGTGAGAAATCAGGTATATCAGACCATATCTAGTATAGTCGTCAATAAAGGTGATGAAGTAATATGCTCCATGCCTTGCCCTCACGTTTATTAGACCACATATGTCAGAATAGACTAATTGTAGTGAAAATTTGGCTCTAGCCCCAGTACCGAAAGGTTTTCTAGTGCTTTTCCCTTCTAGACAGGATACGCAACTAGGTAATATAGATTTCTCTATATTGCCCAACAGTCCTACCCTAGCTAGACGGTTTAAACGATCCTGACCAATATGGCCAAGTCTAGAATGCCATAGTTTAATATCATCCTCTGATGAGTTTGAACTAGTGACAAAGGAAAAACTTTCACAAGGATCAATATCCAGAATCAAAAAACCTTCCGATATATATCCAAGGCCAAAATAGGCATCATCCAAAAATAATCTAACGGTGTCGTTCTCAAATGACCACCGAAAACCTAAAGACATTAAGGCCAAAACTGAGATCAGGTTCCTTCGTATGTCTGGAGCAAACAACACGTCATGTAAAAGAAGGGCACAACCACCACGAAGGTATAATCTACAAGTGCCCAGGCCTTTCACATCCACGCACGAGTTATTACCGACAAAAATAGTTTTTGCTCCAGCCGGCAACCGCCTGTACTCAACGAACGAACCACGGTCTCTAGGTATATGGTCTGTCGCTCCTGAATCAATCACCCACATAGAATGTGATTCAGTTAGAAGGGTACAAGAAGATACATACAATTTACTCACACTTGAGTTTAGATGTACCTGCTTGGGCATTTTGCAATCTTTTGCAAAATGTCCCTTCTGTTGACAGTTAAAATATTTTACTTTTGAAATGTTAAACCGGTTGTTCTTTTTAGCCTTGGAGCCATCCAACTTGGTTCCATGGTTTTCAGCCTTTGGAGTTTGTTTACACTTACCCTTCCATGGTCATATTGGACATCACTCTCAAGTGTTTCCTCATGGGAACCTCCAGACGCTTTTTAAAGGTGTCAAACCTTATGGTCAAAGCACGCAGCTTCGACACTGAAAGCTTTCCGAATTTCAGTTTGAGAGCATCCCATAACTCTTTCGCGTTGTCATGCACGCGAAATTGTCTGGTGATATCATCCATCATTGAACTCAACAAGATCAATCGAGCACTATTATTTTTCCTCTTCCAAATAACATAAGCTTCCTTATCTCGCTTATGTTGAGCAGTTGTGCCTTCTTCAGGCTCACCCATTATGACATGTATGTGCTCCAGAACCTCTTGTTCCTCAAGAACATATTGGATTTTCATACTCCAATTGTCATAGTTTTCACCGTTGAGTTTTAACTCACAGTTTAGCTCAGCTGTGATGGATCTAGAAGCGACTGACATCTCTATAGGAATTTTTAATATGAGAACATATTAGAAATTTGATTTGGCAATATGATTCAATTTACTAATCACTCATAACTTTTAACGATATGGAGTTCTTGATTAATCTCAAAATCGAAGTGGGTCGCGGGCATGCTTCCCCTCACCATTCAAGTATTAATCTTAAACTTCAACCGTTTAAAGTTCATCGATAGTAAATTCAAGTGGAAGTAAGTAAACAAACATTTTTATTTAATTACATGCATTTGTACATTCTGAGCTTATACACACATGTACAAAAAAAACTCAGATAAGGTCTCAACCTATTGTACAAAAGTCCCCAAAAAATAACATATGTACATGGGGACAGTTAAACATATAATCACACAGGGATCGGATGTCCAGGCGATTCGGTAGGAGAATCCAGATACATATCTGGATCCGGGTCCGAGGGCGATCCGGTGGGGGCCGGGTACGAGGACGATCCGATGAGAAGTTCCAGGGTACTTTCTGGAACTAGAATTGAATCCATGATCCAGATGATCAGGAGCGGAGGAAAACTATAATAGTAATCCTTAGCGAGATAGCGGTTCAAGATCAAACCACTTCGCAGCTCCAGAACAGGAGAAGGTATCATTTCTTTGCGAAGACCCTTATCCTCAAGATAATGGATCAGACCATAGAGAGCATCTCTATGGGTATTCAACTCGGGTGCCAAGAAGACACTCATATCTTCTCGTATTTTCATCGTGACCAAGAGGTCTCGAAACATAGAGGGCCAGTCCTCTCCATGATCGTAACCTCCGGCCCAGATGCACTCTTGCATCTCCCGGTGAACAGCCTCAATGTGCTCAACAATGACATACATGTCATTCTTAGGCACACGCAGCGATAAACGGCGCTTAAGAATCTTCTGTCGAAGTTCTGTTGCACAGAAGTTCAGATACCTGTCTCCAGTAGCCATCAAATCTTGCAACAATTGCAATTCAATTTCGGGTTAATACTCATATTTTCCCAAAATAGGATTGAAAAACTCATTTTCCAATCTTTTGATGATCATACTATGGATCAATTTATGTGATTTTAGTTTAACTTTCACATATCTCGGAACTCGTTCCAAAATATTTTCTTTTTAAGTTTATTAAAATATAATTTTAATAAACTTAATTGACAAAAATTTCTCAAAATTTTTATCAATTTATTGGATTTTAATTGAATAAAAACTGATTTTATCCAATTAAAAGAGAAAAAACCCAATTTTTAAGTCCAAGTCAAAATTGACGGTAGCGGCCTCGCGGGCCGTCGTCCAGCCGTTCTCCGCCGCGATCGTCTTCTCCGTTCCGTGTCTCTCCGCCGTCGTCGTCCTCGATCTAGCGATTCCGGCGACGTCGATCCACAAACGTGGTATCGGGACGTCGGGGAGAAGCCGGAGAATCGACTATCGTCGATTTACGGCATCGAAATCGTCAGATTTCCAACGAAATCGACGGAATTCGATTTGGGGAAAAATCGCCCCAAAATCGCCCGATTAGGGTTCTGTCGATTTGGGGATTTTTGGAAAAATTTCCAATTAATCCCCAAGTTTTCCAAAAATTGCACCGAGGTCTATGACACGCAGGTGCCACATAAGCGGTCAAATTTTAGATTGGTACCTTAAGGTTTCGCGCATGCGCAAATTTGCCCGCGTGGTTAGGCAAAATTTAATTTAGTTCCGCTGGTTCCAAATTAATTACATTAAAGTCCAACAGATTATGATTTTCCATAAAATCACGATTAATATAGTTTTTAACTCAATAAATCACATAATTACTTGAATTAAAACATCATATTATCATCAAAACATGGTTTCAACCATGCTCTGATACCAATTGACGGTTTTGACACGTAATTACGAGTAATTACGTATTAAATCTATTTAATTAACAAACTAATTCGTTAATAATAAATCACTTACTTGTTGAAGCAAGAGGTCCACAGGCTCGGGTCCACAACTTCTTCGTGCTAGTCGAATTACGATCATATTTGAACGGATTCGTAATTGATTTTCACGAGATTTCCATTAATGAAAATCTCGTGAAAATTCTGGAACTGATCCAGAATTTTCCTTTCTTATTGAGTGGTTGTGGAAAAAGTTTCAAATTGGTCCAGCCGGATTTCCCCTTTTATAGGAAAATCCGGACAACCAAAATGCACCACGTGGCACGCCACGTGTCGCCATGTGGTATTTTGGGCCACATGTCTGCCACGTGGCACCTCAGACCGCGTGTCTGCCACGTGGCAAGGCTACTCATTGCTCTGCCACGTGGTGCCACGTGGCGTTTTGGACCATATGTCCGCCACGTGGCAAGTCTACCCCCTAGCTTTGCCACGTGGGTTGCCACATGTGACGTCAGTGCCACGTCACGCTGACGTGGCGCTTGCGTGGCTTCGGGCCGGTCAACGCGGGTTGACCGCCCCATCCAACCCAACTTATGGGCCTAATGGACCCGGACCCAATTAGGCACAATAATAATTGCCTATTGGGCCCAAGGTCCAACACTATGAAAGGCACCAAAGCAGAACCACGTTTGCAACAAACCAAACAACACCATAATAAGGTAGATTTACTTATTATGGTATTTTTTTCTGACTAATGGGGCAATTGTGAGAATCATATGATCAACTGATTGGTTAAAAATGTATTTGTAACCTATTGATTTCGCACCGAAATAAAATTTTATCTTTACAAAAAAGAGCCAGATAGACTTGTATTATCTTCCTTCGCAATCTCATGACACAAATTGGTAATGCACCAAAGGAAATTTAAATCTAGCGATACAAGGAGTGTACTATTTCTAGGAGGTTCAGAATTCAAACTCTGACGTGATGTAAAAAATTTACCATTCAAAAAAATAAATTCGTAATGCATCATCTAAATTCACACTAATATTGTTTATAAGCAAAACATAATTCCCATCAGATTTAGCCATAGTTTTTTTAAAAAAAGTCTCCCACTGACGGTGCGACCAGTTTTGAGAGTTCGCTTGATGACTTTGAAAATCGCGCAGAATCTGATCCAACTGAGTGGTTCGACCAATTTTATTGTCAAATTGTAATCTACCCAGAATTGAAAAATATATATTATGTGTAATTTTTTAAAGAATAATAAAAGTCTACTTTAAAAAATACCTTCACCAACATCCCGATTTTGGCAAATTATTTCTAAATCCGGATTTTGCTATGGTAGAATTTTTAAATCTAGGATGAATGTCATTTTCAGACCTATATTTTGTTATTTAACTTTTTTTATCTATATACAAAATTAAAATAAAGGCTAAAAAAATAAAAAGACCGGTTCGGCTGATCAGAACAGTCAACCTGGAGAATGAAAAAAATATTGAGTCAATCTCCGGGTATTTTTTAAAACACTACATTTTATACTCGGGGGAACTTGCTAGTTGCTTTCCATTTCTGAAGTTACCAACGCCTCGCATGCCAGAAAAGGAAACGGAAAATAATATACAAATTAATCCTTGATGACATCGTGAAAATTATATTTAACCTTTTTAAAATAAATGTAACATCCGAAATGAAGCTAAAACAATGGAAAAATAATGCAACGGTTGAGGTTGAGTTTAAGAGTTATCAAATTTGAATTTTTGGAAAAATAGTAATATTAAATTTTTTTTCACATTTATAATATTTTACCTAACTCAAAATTTAATTAATGAGCACACTGAATGTGGTCTAGAAGAAAAACAATGAAAAAATAAATTGCCCGATCGGTGAGCGTCGTCTTGGTACCGACACGAAAATGAAGGGTAAAAGTCTCCAAAAGCGAAATTAAATCCCCTAAAAAGTTCAAATAAACGAAGAGAAGAAAAGTAACTAAACTTTGTTAATTTATTATTTTAAATTTAAGATTAAATATTAGAATTTGATATAATATTGGAGCAAATTGGCCCCTTATCGTTCCATGGAAAACATAATTTCATAAAGAGAAAGTGTTGAATATGTTTTTGTTGAACTTATTCAAAGTCAATTTCTATCCTATTTTATTATATTTCTCAAATATATTTTCTTACAGTCAAAAAATTTTAATATCGTTAAGTAAATAAAAATTGTGCAATCGCCCGAGACAAATAATCCCAATTTCCAAGACCAATGTGCTTCTGGTCACCATGCATATCATCTCTCTCTCTTTGTAAGTGAATAATATTATAGAGAGAGAGATATATTAGGGCACCGCCCTCCTCCACCATTTAGACACACAACACATTTAAATCCCAGACCCTCTCCTCCTCTCCTTCCCAAGACAACCTCAGCTTTTACTTTTTCCCAGTTTTTCCCACTAATCAATACCACTCAAACTGAAGCAAAGAAAGAAAAAAATAAATAACGAAAAGAACCCTATTTTCCATATAATTTAAAAGGCCGGATAATTGCAATGGAGGATAACCAAAACAACTCCTCGCCTTCTCCTCATCCCCAGGAACCCACCACCAGCGACAAAGACAATAAAGGAGGAAGTTCGAGTGGGACTAGGAAAGGGGGGGGAAGGGGTGGGCCCGACAACAGCAAGTTCAGGTACAGGGGCGTGAGGCAGCGCAGCTGGGGCAAGTGGGTCGCCGAGATTCGTGAGCCGAGGAAGCGCACGCGCAAGTGGCTCGGCACCTTTTCCACCGCCGAGGACGCAGCTCGCGCCTACGACCGCGCCGCCGTCATCCTTTACGGCTCCCGCGCCCAGCTCAACCTCCAGCCGCCCTCCACCCATTGCGGCTCCTCCGAGTCGACCTCCTGCTCGCGGTCCTCCTCGGCTCAGACGCTCCGCCCCCTTCTCCCCCGCCCGGCGCCACCCTCTTCGGCTTTGGATTCGGGTTCGAGCTTCTTCCCGGACGGTTTCTCTTTTGGTGGCTACTTCCAACCTCCCATTAGTACCAGCAGTACTAACAGCTTTGCCCTAGCTGGTGTTAGTGGAGGTGAGGGTGGGGGTGGGCCCTCTCTGTGCCCTAACAACCTAGTACAGAATGTTCTCCCGCCGACAAGATCCCCTCTAGGGTTATTACAGCAATACCCTAATGACATGACCGGTTCATGTGATCCGGCTGGTGCGTCGTCGTTTTATCACCACCCCCAGGACGCTTTGATGGGGCCGAGCGATCAGAGGGACGATCTGGTAATTCACCAGTTGGGTGAAGGGGGTGGCGGGGGAGGGCAAGCGGTTGGACCGGGTTCGGGTTTGGGTTCTGGGTCAGGCCAGGATGACTTTGGATTGCATGGATCTGGATCTACCCAACAGCCGGCTCACGGATGGGGTTTGGGAGGCGACGTCGATGAGTTCTCTGCTTCCAGAATTTGGGACGACGGGGACCCTTCCTTCTTTGATTTTTGATGGGTTCGTATAATTTTTTTGATTGTTTAATTAGAACCTAGCTAGGGTGTTCACCCAAAAAAAAGATAGGGTTTTAGGGCTAAGAAGATCTTTCCTTCTTCAATTTCCTTCTCCCAGATTAATTATCTTTGTTCCGTTATGGGTCAATAGGAATATTTCGTGCATGGAATTAAGTTCTCTAGTTGCAGATCGATCTAATTCCCAATTATTTTTTCAAATTTGTAAAGTATTGAATCGTGGAAACTTGTTGGGGTCAAGTGCATGCACGTTCTTGTGATCTTCCTGTAGAAGATTTCTGGATTTTTTTCAATTAATATCAGAATTTCATTAGGTCAGATGAATTTTTATTATTTCGGAAGTGAGTGCGTGAATTAATATTTATTCCATTTCAAAGTTGCATTGATACTGTAATACTGTTGAGTACATTAGTTTAGTCAGTAAGATCTTGCTCGTTTAGTATATATGTTGGGGTTTGTAGTTAGTTGTAATAATGTACAATTTGTATTTTGATTACTAATTTGCTATATTTCTATAGTGGACTTGTGTAATACTGAGATGATGTACTTTTAGTCTTTGGCTTTGATGTCTAGGACCTGATCAAGGATGTTGAGAACTAAACGAAATCGTCAGTAATTATTAAGGATGGTTTCTCTTTGTGGAATTATTAAGCTTGGTTTAGTAAGAATTTGGATAGGATCAGGTCTAAATCCTCAACAGGTCTTGGAGTCGTTGGATCTAGGTGCGGATAAATTCTCCAGATCGGGGTCTAGGTGCTTTTTGCCCTTCTCCTATGTGTGACATGGAAAATGTAACTTTTGGGCGAACAAATTGAAGGAGGAAGCTGCGCAGGTCTTTAGCACGAACAAATGGAAGAATTGCAGGGATTTGAGGCCGTTAATAGCTCTCCAAGTCTAGCGGAGTCCTTTTCTTCTCCGAACGGATGCGCAAGTCTAGGTGCCGCAGGGCCTGTGTTACGGTTGGTGCTGGCAGGGAGAGCTCCTCTCTTCGTGGCCTCCAGTGGTTTTCTAGCAGGGGTGTTGCATGGAAAAATGGAGAGAACGTCGATCGAACTCAAGGACGGTTTGGAGTGATCGTCCCAAAGTCGGTCTAACACGGTGGAGAAAAAAGATGGGTAGGAAGAGACTTCCATAAACAAAAAAGTAAAAATGATACAAAGTAAAACCGGAGCTTGGAGATTTTTTGTGTGTGATATTGGATGTCCCTAAAGAGAGCACTACGAACTGGGCAAGCATGCATTTTAAGCTTCTCGTTATGTACTTCTATAATAGCACAACTAGAGTTGAGAAACGATCTTCCAAAGAGTAATTGGCAATCTTCATTTACTTCGTTATCTAGCACTACGAAATCTGCAGGAATAACAATTTTGTTAACTTTAACTAGCACATCTTCCACGATTCTATGCGTTTGTTTAACAGATTGATCTGTCAATTGTAAGATCAAGTTTGAATGCTTGAGATCGCCTAATCCAAGTAGCCTGCAAAAAGAAAATGTTATTAAATTAATACTAGTACCGAAATCACATAAGCAATGTTCAAAAATATAATCTCCAATAGTACAAGGGATCGAAAAACTCCATGGAACCTTGAGCTTGGCTAGAATGTCTATTGTTATGAGTGAGCTACAGTTGGTTGTCAGTGGCACCACTTCTCCTTGCTTATAGGTGTGCTTCTAATTGATAATCTCCTTAAGGAACTTAGCATACCGGGGCATTTGATCCAGTATCTCCAAAAAGAGAAAAGTAATTTTTGATGTCCTTCATCTTTTCCATGAAGCCTAGAAATTTCTCATCCCTCGTAGCTTACTTCTTGACCTTTTGAGGAAATGGTGGAGTCACTCGCAGCGGTAGGGGTATGTAATTTGTATCCTCCTTGGTGTGTGATGTGTTCTCTGCATATGTTTCCTGTCCTCCCATAGCTGCACTATCTGTTGTACCAGTATTTGGTGTCTTTGGAGCTTTTTGTTGAACGAAAGAGGCGCAGCTTCAGTGCGTCTTCGCTCACTCCTCCATATTGCATAGTACTACAAATGTCTTTGAATTTAGAGAGGTGCTCCTGAGGTACTTCATTGGGCAGCCCACCGAATTGGACTAAAGACTACAATAGATTGATTAATAATGGCTTGACTTCGAAGATATTAGCATCGGCAGCCGACTGATGCACGTTGTTAGGATTTCCATTGCAGATGAGAATGTTCTAGTCAAGCAGGATCCTTCTCGGTGGAACTCTGATAGGGGTAAATTTAGTGTTTAATCTACATATCCTAATCAAATAATTTAGTGATAAGTAAGGTTCGTACTGAGAGATCGGCAACAAAATCTAATATAATCTTAAGTTTACAGCATAAATAGTGGTTATGTGTGGATTAATGGAACCTAAAGCAAACAGAGTAAACGAAATAGAAACAAAACAGAACGTAAATAAGCAGGAAGATAAGTACTAATCATAATAAAAAAGGTGCAATTGCATCTAGCAAAACCACTATTAGAATATGGATAAACCTGAAGTGCGAGGCACCAATTCAAGTTCACCATTCCTTAAGTTTCCTCCAACGAATCACTTATAGAGAGTTTCATGTACTCAACTACTAAGTGTATTATTCAGTCTTTTCGGCTTCTCAACATCCACAGATCAGCTAGATATCATACCACTTTTCATATTATTAATCTTGAACTAATAACCTATTTCTAATCATCACCAAGTGCGATGCATCAACCTAAGAGAAAGCCTAGGATAAGCCTAGTTCAATCTCAACAATAATGAAAGTACAGGTAAGCATTAAGTATTCCGAATAATAACCATTTCCATAATCTCACCCATCAACATGTCGTACGGGCATCGTACTCAAAGAAAACTACTCCCTACTTATTGCAATCATACTCAACATAATCATGATAAAAGTATAAAAGGAGAAGGTAGGAAAGAAGTCACCAATGACAGAAGTCTCACGAACACTGGAATAAAGATCATTCCCGAACAATGTAGCAAATGGAAAAGTACAGAGAAATGTATATGGAAAAGTGTGTCTCTGAAACCTAGAACTGGTCGGGCATATATAGAGACCCAAAAATGTCAAAAACCCTAGTTCTAGATTCTTCTTATTTTCTTCGGCAGAAATGAGGCAGGCGGAGACTTTGCTGACGTGGCTGCAATGCTGCGTGTACGCGTAGGTGAATCAGCGTAGGAGCCCTTTGGAAAAGCTGAATGATCAGCGTACGCGTATTGGTACCAGTGTCCGCATCCTTTGATAATTTTTCCCTTCACCGTACGCGTAAGCTGGTGAGCATACATGGCGAAACCAAAATCAGGTATTCTGGCATATGCGAGGGCCTGTGGGCATGTGCTGTGAAACCATAGCAGAAAATCAGGCGTAACTCCTTTTGACTATTCTATTTCCGGCCTTTGACTATTCTGACTGCAACTCCTTTTGTTCCAACTTGAACATGATCCCGGACTTTGACAACTACAAGACAAAACAAAACAACTCCTAAACAAAAAACTATCTCTGGCCTTTGACTATTCTGACCGCAATTCTTTTTGCTCTAACTCGAACATGATCTCAGACTTTGACAACTACAAGACAAAACAACGTGTAAATATCCACTCTCACGACTCGGCTGGAATCAAATACGATAACATAAGGACAAAAGTGACCAAAAATAATATAAATAATATATCAAATAACAATGCGATTTGACACGCATCACACCCCCACACTTGAAATCTTACTTGTCCTCAAAGAAGCAAAACAATCACACCGAACGAATAAACTATTGAGAAAAAACTATCTCGAGGAATTCCTTGTTAGCTCCATTTCATAATTCAAGATCAGCCCACAAATCATGGTAGTCCCCCATAATTTTTCATTCTAAAAGTGGCAACGACCAGTAGGTGTAGTACCGCACTAATTAAGGACACCTTGCTCCATCATTTTACCTCACCCCAAAATATTTTTATGTTAGCAAAGTTAGCACACATCTGTCTTGGCCCCTGGGACTTTACTTCTCAGATGTTGCCCTGCACTATGGCTTTGCAACTGTCCTAAAGTTACATCCTAGTCAAGCCCGAGACATCACTCTGGTTACCTGACTACTGCCCTTCCACAAAATTTTGAAATATCTTTTTTGACATTCGTAATATACACGCATTTTATTGATCTTCATGATATACATGTATTTTATTTTTTATAAAATTAAAGAAGTGCAGCAAGGTTTTATTGGTTAGTCCTCACGCAAGTTAGTCAAAAACTTTTGTAACATACAGGTGGGGATTTTTGACTATTAGGAACGTGTCCCCTTAACTACTCGTGTACTATTGTAGACCGGCCACCGACTAATCACTTAATCCGGTTACAAAATTTTTGAAAAGCAAGAACTGCCTCTCAATATGGGCTTTACACTATCCTTGTTACTTTAGTCCTAACACTGGCTTTCCTCACAATTTTAAGTTCCTAACAGTTTATAAGTTCAAGATTGCAAGTTGAAGTGGGTGACTCGATCACATACGAAAATTAAATGAAAACATGTAGACACCCCCTACACATATTGAACACATTGTCTTCAATGTGAAGGGAACTGACTCACAAAACATCACGTAGTAGACAGAATTGAAACACATATACTGAAAAGAAAAGATGGTGAGAGTGAACGTTACTAGTCTGGTCACTGGTTGCATAGAGGTGAAGGAGGTATGTGTTGCGCCACCTTCTCCACTAGGGTTGTCACACTCTTGTTTTGCTTGAGCTGGGCATCCTGAAACTCTCTATGCTCGTGCAAAACTGAGCGCAGCTTTTTGTCCTGGTGGAACATGCAAGTACAAAGCTCCTCTCGCATGTCCTCTTGGCATTGAGTAAGATCTCAAATAGTAGCCTTGAGAATGATAAGATGCTTGCCAATCTCATGATTGGCTTGCTTGAGGTTCTCGATCTCCGTCCTACTTTCCTCTTTATGGGCATCTCGTGCTTGCTGGGTTCCCTTATAGACTGGTCTTTCCGCCACAGGCAGTAGGCGAACATTTCTAGTGTTTGGTTCCTAAGCTGCCAGTCCAGCTTCAATGAGATGCAGCCCGTCCAAATTCCTTGATTCCATTCGGCATCTACTTCTGATGTGCTCCTGTGTTTGCCAAGAAGAACACGCAAACAAATTTCAATGATAATATGTCTGTAGCACATGATATCTTTTTGCTGAGTAACATATTTTTGAAAGTAGCGCATAATAGCGCCAACAGTATTGAAGCAGTATCCATTACGAGCATACAACTCAGTCCTAGTAACACGATCCAAATCAGTACTGGTAAAGTAAGTAGAAGTAATAAAATGATGCAGACAAAGCATGGTATTATCTTTGATTAAGTGAGCATATGCTTGATTCTTTTTAAATTTATGCACTCCAGTGAATGTGAGCGTACGCTAGTTTGTGGAATCGGTCTTGGACGCGTGCTCTGAGAGGGGGCAGCATACGCTAGCTTCTAGTCGCCAACATTCTGCCATGATTATTTCATTCACCATTAATGAGGCAGGCGACGACTTTACTGACGTGGCTGCAATGCTGCACATACGCTTAGGTGAGTCAGCGTACGCACCCTTTGGAAAAGCTGAATGATTAATGTATGTGTAGTGGTATCAGCGTAAGTGTCCTTTGATAATTTAGCCCCTCAGCGTATACGTAAGCTAGTGAGCATATGTGGCAAAACCAAAATCGGGAATTCTGGCGTAAGCGAGGGCCTATGGGCGTGCGCTGTAAAACTGTAATGGAAAATTGGGCGTACGCGACCCAAATTGCTCGTACGCCAACTGTGCTCTATCTCCAGCCTTTGACTATTCTGACCGCAACTCCTTTTGCTCTAACTCGAACATGATCTCAGACTTTGACAACCTACAAGACAAAACAACGTGTAAACATCCACTCCACGACTCGCGAATCAAATACGATAACATAAGGACAAAACAGACCAAAAATAATATAAATAATATATCAAATAACGATGCAAATTGACACGCATTAAACTCGAATATGTTCCCCTAGGGTGTTCATAATCTCATCCTCCTGGTTATTCGCCAAATTTCTCCTTGCTAAATATTTTCATGCACACCTATTTGTATTTTTGATGGAACGGATGTCGAGTATGAACTGAGGGATTGGCACGCAAATCTGAACAAAATGGTTTACAAAAACTAAATATGGCAGTGACAAAAATCATGGGAAACAAGAACGAATTGGAACACAATAATAAAATTATTGAAAATATAAACGGTTATGCAATCAATGGCAAAGATGATCACGGTACCCTAACAAATTGGTAGATAATGGTTATGGATTTATTATGAACTCGTATCTTGAGTTTCTAATGCATTATTCTTGGCTCTCGCCACATAATAGCAAAACTAAACGTCCATCTAATCAAAGGGAGTGATCTGCCTTGCTCTTCGCTAGCGACCAGGCTTACAACCTAGATTTAAGTTCGGTTATGAATTCCCTCCTTAAGGTTCATCCCTTAGATAGTTAGATCTCTCTACCCTACCTTTGGGTTGTATTATTAGACTAGATCTGCTTCTCTAATCTCCTTTAGATCTCATAGTTATGACTAAAATTATGTTACATCCAACCACGTCAATCTGAACCAATAGTCTAGTCCTAATCTCTCCTATGTCTCATAGGGTAGAACTATTTTAAGATTAACAAAGTTAATGTATAAAATGCATTAAACACATCGAATAATAACCACTACTCTAGATTTTCAATCCATAATCTAACCCATCAATTGTGCCGTATGTGCACCGCTCCCAATGGAGAACTGCTTCCAACTCATATCAATCAAACTCAACATAATCATAGTAATAAAAATAAAAATCATAAAGGAAAGAGTAAGGGAAGAAGTCACCAGTATGATAGAAGTCTCACTAGTAATAGAAAGAAACACCAAATGCATCCATTGAAATGTTAAGTTAGAGATCTCCCTAAAAACTAGACCTAGCAGAGATTATATAGAAAACTAAGATGAAAAAAAACCTAACAAGCAGGAAGCCACCAATAGAGAAAAACCCTAGCTTCTAATCAACCCGTAAAATAAATTGAAACGATGCAAATGACGACATAATGCTCAGTGACTTTCTGACGTAGCTCTCAATTGGTGTACGCTAAGAGTGGATTAGCATACGCCAATGTAAAGAATTAGAGAATCATAATGGCCTTGATTGCATAATCGGGGGTACGCCTGCTGGGTCTTGGCTTACGTTGATCAACCTTGACTTCGATCTTCCTTTCCTTGAACTCCATGGCTCCCTCCTCCCTTGCTCCACACTCGAACCTTGCTCCGCAATTCTCGAACTCCTACAAGATAATACAAGGTATAAATATCCAACCTCACGACTGTATTGGAATAAAATAGAATAATACAGAAATAAACAAAATGGAAAACATCGTAAAAGACATATCAAATAAGTATATGCACGTGACATCATCATGAGACGTCCATCAGATATAATCTGCCCCTTGGTGAAGAATACGCTTGACAAGACAAGCCAATTTGATGTTGCCGAGGTTGAGACTTTGTCCGTGGGTGATAGGAGGACCCCGACACCCATCGACCAGACAAGCACTTTTCCCTACTAGAGGTCTCAAGCCTCTGAGGTTACAGGTGTTTTCAGCCAGCTAACCAGGGTTGGAACTCCTCCGTACCCGATGTTCTAAGCATCCTTAGCATGGGACCGAAGGGACAACCAACACAAGCCCCTTGACATTACGGCCATCACCAACAACATCTTGGCAAACCCGAACAAACCTTGTTCGAACATGATCGACACCCTCCATGACTCCTACGAGAGGAGGAATGTGAGGATCAACATCTTATTTGAAACCAATGTACCGACCCTCACCCTGGCAACCTAAATGCATATGTTACCACATGGACATGAGTTAGACGATGTTGACGTCAACTATTAGTTGAACTTTATGTGTGCCCAACCACCGAGGATAATGGGACAACCTCAACCCTTGGATTCTAATGAATCTTTGCCACATACCTTTTCTGGGGGAAAACTCCATTCAATCCACAATGGGCCAGTAACTGTGAGTCGATGGCTTACGAGTAGCAAGAGGCTTTGGTTGAATACCTAAGAGATATGGGGATAGAGGCCAGGAGCACCCTTAAGCCCAGGTTCCTCAAGCCATACCCAGAGGCATTTGACCAAGGGTATCCTTACACATGGGGATATCGAGTTTCAGACTTCACCCAATTCTTGGGTGAAGAGAGCGAGTCGATGGTTCAGCGCATTGCTCATTTTATCATCCAATGCGGGAAGACCTTGACCGATGACATCTGGTTGTTGCGCCAGTTCCTCATGACCTTGACCAAGGCAACATTCATTTGGCATGCTTTACTCTATTCACACTTGGTCTGACATGGAAGAGAAGTTCTTTAGCCAATTCTTTGATTCTGCAAGGTAAAGAGCCATTGCCTAACGCCACTAACTGAGGATGAGCTAACTTCCACGGCTGTGCAAGGCTGACCTATCGTCTACGTAAAAAGCTGGTCATGGCAAGGTGTTGTGATCTCTCAGAGCTCGCTAAAAGGGCTTCAACGGTCCAATGGCTCATGCATGAGAACGACCAAAAAGCATCCTCCTCCAAGGGTACCAACTATTATGATTCTACCTTAGAATGACCTATCAGGGCAATGCTCAGTACATGGAGTTTGATCAACCTATGGAGGAGATGGCAGCTGAAATCAAGAAGGGGAATCTGTATGAATGTGAAACCCTGGTTTAGAAGATAGTGACGGTCCCGAATGAGTTCATTCGTCAGGGGAACCCACCCCACTAGAACAAAGGCATCAACTAGGTCGGCCGAGAGTACTCGTTTGATATTACCAAGGCTGACTAGATCTTTGATAACCTCCTGAAGAATGGCCAAATCGTGTTACCAACTGGCCACAAGATCCCTGAGGAGAAGAAGCTAAAGAACATGAAGTTCTTCGAGTGGCATATGAGTAAGTCACACCATACTACCAATTGTGTGGTCTTTTGGAACCAAGTAAAGCAAGCGATCAAGAAGGGACATCTGAGATTCCTCGAAGACCAGCCTTTAGCCTATTTCAATGCACCTATCGCTATAGAAAGTACGAGGACGGACCAAAAGAATAGTGACCCTAAGCAAGTGAAAGCGAACCTTGAGATCCGAGGGTTAAGACTCGAGAGGCAAGCGAGGTCATATGCCAACGTCCACCCAAGGATACCAAAGTTTTTTCATCCGAGAGTGGATGATAATAAGTGGAGGGCCAATCATCCCCGAACATATATGGACCTCAGTGATCAAAGCAATCCATGCTGAAGCTCTTCAACAGGCTTGGAAAGAAGAGGGCTATCTCTAAGCCACTAACCCAAAGGATCTAAACCAAGACCCAATGACATTGCTTGGAGAGGAAGGTCTAGAAGCAAAGGCGAATCACAAGGGACCTCTAGCGACAACTCACAAAATAAAAGGTGGTCTTAGTACGTCCCTGGGTCCTACACCATTTGGCCTTTATTCGTGGCTATGTCAAAGGGGTCAAAACCTCTAAGACAGACAATGGTCATATTATGGGGATAAAGGAGGACCTAGCTAAGGTACCTACCAACTCGCCCACGAAGCTAGTATGTAAGTGGGTACCCAAGGTGTGAATTGAGGGGCATATGAAAGAAGACCATCCTCAGGGGGATGAAAAGGAGATTGATCAAAAGAGAAAAGATGTCTCTGTCGGTCTCGACAGTGGTTTTGTTAAGTTTGGGGATTTCCCAAATAAGGTGTCAATCAACATGGGTTCACCATCCTGACCATCTTTTGGCCAAAACTCAATCAACTTAGCCGTCTAGATGGGGACGTGATTGAGGAAGATATATCTGATTTTGAAGTAGGAGAGAGGTCCTCACTCGTTCCCATAATTGAAGACTTCTGCGATACCATCACCATTGCGAGGCCAATCTAAAAGATGTGTGACTACTTGAAGCCCCTTTACATGATCGGCGGGAAGATTTCTTATGGGCAATGGAGCAGTTATAAATATCCTACTTCACTCCCTTCTCTAGAAGTTAAATAATGAGAAAGGGAAGCTGATGTCATCTGACATGATCATGATAAACTTCACCGGGAGAGATACCCATCCTTTAGGGGTACTTACGACTGAAGTGAGCATCGGGAATGTGATCAAAGAGGTGGCATTCTTAGTCATCAACGACAAAACTGCCTATAATTATCTTTTAGGGTGAGACAAGATCTACTCCTATCAGGTAGAACCTTTCTCCAATAAAAGTAAGATGGGAAGGTTAAGATGGTGACAGTCGATGCACATCCATTCTTGCTCACCTAGAAGCTACATAGAAGCGGTCTTCTATGATGGGTCTATAGTGCCAACATATGGGCACGAAGCAACAAAGATGGTCATATTACAAGGTATAGGAGCTTGATTTAGTGGGAGGTCCCTTCAGCCCAACGACCAGTTAGTGGTGCACTCAGGGGACAAGCGCTCTGACATGCTTGTGAGAAGTGATGTCGTAGCAGTGGTGATAATGCGATTGGAGGTCTGTACCTCGTCACCGTATAATGCCAAGTCGGAGATGAAAGACCTTGTAAGTAAAGAGACTACAAGTTCATCAAGTCAAGGAGACTACAATGCTACACATCAATGTTTCTCACCTGGCCGTACCAAAATATTAACGTGCTTGGAGCATTTTTGGAGTGAAAAAGTTGCATGCCCATTGGGGCGAGCTCATCTCAAGGTCTATGCCTTGTTGGGTCATCAAAATATTGAGGTAGGTTTGCCTTATTGACCCAAGTGATTTGGTGTTGATATAACTTGATGGCAAGTGTCGGGTTGATTGAGCAGAAGGGTGAGCGTGGTGCTAAGTCAGTTCAAAGCTTGAGGTGATGGACATCGACCTTAGCTTAGGCTATTGAACATTGGCTTTGGATTGAGCAGTTAGACATTGGCCTTAGCTTGAGCTATTGGACAATGACACAAACTTGATATAGCGAGTCTCCCTCCGGATCTTGTTCAAGTGCAAAATATCATGTTCCAAATTTCTTAAGGGAGAGTGCCTCTACCTAGGTGGACCCAATGTGTTACATAACAGACTCAGACATTGTACATCAAGACGGTATCGAGGTAGGCACCACATCTTGTGCGTCGAGAAGGCTTTGTGTGCTAGTGTCCATAAGGCTCGCACGAGGCTCTACGCCCTTGTGTCCATAAGGCTTGCACGAGGCTTCATGTTCTGGTATCTATAACCCTCGCATGAGGCTCCATGCCCTTGTGTCGAGAAATCTTGCACAAGGCTCTGTGTCCTAGTTTCCATAAGGCTCAGACGAGGCTATGCATCATAGCGTCCATAAGGTTCACACGAGGTGTATCATTTTGGGGTTTAAGATGAGGCCTCAATACTTTAGCCTTCGTGCTTTGAGGTTGAGTGGATATACTACATTTCTAATAGTTTTGCCAAGGTCGGACTCTTTAAAGAGATCAGGTAAGTGCTCAAAGAGACCTGAAGCTCAAGAAGGCTTTATGGCAGTAGGCTTGAAGGAGGGTAGATACGCATTAAAGTATGATGGAGATAGACTTCCTTCAGCTACTATGAGTTTGGGCTAAGATGGAAATGGACTCCGGGTGATTGAGCCCAATCCAAAATATAGCCTAGGAGGCCGATTGGGGCTTTGTCATATTTTCCTACAGTAGGCCCAATTTTCCTATATAAGGTCAGAGCTAGGTTTTCCTATATTAAAGACTGCCTCAGTTTCGGTTTTCCTATATGATGGTGGCCTTGGTCATTGCTTTCCTATACTGAAGATGGCCTCAATTAAGGCTTTCCTATATTGAATACGGCCAAATTGGAATTTTCCTATACAGAGCACGACCTATTTTTGATGTTTCCTATATAAGGGTCGCGGCTACGTCAGGATCTTCTATATAAGGAGAGCATAGGAAAAGGAGCAGGACACCATAAATCTTCCATAGCTCTCTTTACATTATTGCATTTTTTCCCTCTCATTTCAATTCCTTTAATTTTTGTAATAAACCTACCAGCTTCCCCAAGTTTGTTTACTTCTCTTTACTTTGTGTGTTATACCCACAGTTCGTTGGATCGGTCTTGCGATTACCACTCTAGATCAGTCTCTACATCGCTCTCACATTCTCATACCCTTTCCACCACAACAATCTTCAACGTCTATTTATAGATCCATGATTCCTTCCGCAGGTTTGAACTTGCTCGCCAAGCAAGCTTTCAAAAGCTTCTTTATTTTAATTCCAAGTCAGATTGTAGCCTTGGTGAGTGGAGGTTTCTTGGGTGCCGAGGCTATCGCAACTACTTCCAAGGCTAGGTGAGTTGAACTTTTAATTTGAGACTTCTTGATCCATAACTTATTGACAAAGACACAAATCACTCTAATCTTCTCTATTGTATCCGGTTTTGTTAGTTTACTTTAATCTAAAATAAAATAATATTGTATATAGCACAATAGAGTGATCAAGTCTGTATCCGGATACCCTAAAGTCTTGATAGTTCTTATTTGGGAAAATCTCTTCCTCATTGTCTGTCTAGATTGATTAAAAAATTATTCCCTATGTCCAACATTTTTATGTGGATGGAAGACCTCTTAATCTACTGAATTCCCAAACTCAATGAAAAATCTTATACACCATGTAAAAACATTAATCATCTTTCCTCCTTGGTCTCGGCGATGTTCAAATTCAAGTGCCCTTGGGACAATCATCGTTCTAAATCTTTACTCCCCGGCTCTCTATGGTCATACACCTCCCAGAGTTTACGTCGAATACCACTAAATCATCTAGTGTGAACCTATCTCAGATAGCGTAGGATCGACTATCTAGATCGGTCTAGGCACATTCAGAGCTAGAAGCATTAAGACCTCTGGTTCATACACACTGTAAGGATGATTAGCCCATTTCGATCACCTAGCCAATCAGGTGCACTTACGATACCCGACTCTCGAGGACTTTACTCACTAAGCATGTAAAACATAAAGTAAAGATAGATAAATACAATCATAAATGTCACAAGTAAGATAAAAGAGGTAAGGTTAGAGAGGCTTAGATGCATTGGCTCCCTCAGAGCTTCCTCTCTGATCCAGCCCCCAGCCGACTACCTACCCGAGAAAGTTGCCTCTCCTCTAGCTAAATGTGTCCCCCAAAAGTCTATCTAGGTTAAATGGGAGGGGGCTCTTTATACGAGTCATTGCCCCCTTACCCTAAAAGGAAAATTACATATTGGTGACAAAACCAAATATCTGGTTCAATCATCAAGAGAGAATATTCCATAAAGATTCACAACGTGGCAGCTTGTGGTCCCAAAGATGTGTGTGGGAGCTAATAGAAACTTCGCGAGGAAGTTTTCTCGAGAAGAAGTCATCCGGCTCAGCCTACTTCAGCAATTCTCTACACGGCCGTGAGCTCTGCATGGATTCCCATAATTTGTATGGTTTCTGTCTGACAAGCCCTGTGCTAAAACTGCTCGGGTATCTTCTGGTTCTGCTCGGGCCTCTTGTCCTCCACTCTGCTCGGGTATGAAAATGTCATTCTAGCGGTCCAAACAAATGACACCTTGGGACCACGAACGGTAGCTCGTAGTGCACTCTCCGTGGTTTCCCACACTTGCTTTGCTCTTAGCCTTGCATTCTTAACTGTGTCTTAACCTTGTGTTGGGCTTGACCTCCTCCGATCCTCCGTTCAGCACTCAAGTCCCCTAATTTCTTCCTAAAACACAAAAGACTCACAAAATACTTCATTCCATGTAATGAGCCTAAAATGGGTGAAAAGATGCAAAACTAAAGTTAAAAAGGACTAAAAACTACCTAAAATGACCCTAGAATGGCCTAGTGAAATGAATGTTTTGGACACTCATCAAGTGACAATGATGGGGTCAGTCCAGGATCCTGAGGCTACTGAATCAGCCCTACCAAAAAAAACTTTTTGATTACTATCTGCTCTACTACTATGCTGAAGTACTTTTGGATACCATTCCGTTATGATTATAATGCTTTATGATTGAATTTTGTCCTTCATGATTGATCTAACATGGTTGTTGAATTGCACATAGACTGGGGGAGCATAACGATAGGGAGAGTCTTAATTGACATAAATAAAGGGGGAGCCATAGCCCAAGTTATGATAAAAAGTTCCCCGTATCAGAAAAGGGGGGGGGGATTGAAAGTGCATTTAGTATTTTGATTAAGTGCATATCAGAATTTGGCTTAATAGACTAAGCATACTAGTACGTGGATGGTTAACTAAGTTATCATCTCGGCTAGAGTATGCTAGTCATTCTTTTGGGATTAGTCTAAAGTACATGACGAAATTGGTCATAAGCTATATCTTGTCGTACTAATTAAGTAGGCAGTGGCTTATTTTGGAGACTTGGTTTATTCGTACTCGAAGTCATAAACTTATCTTTTGGGTGATTTCTCGTTCCCCAAGTTAGGCTGAATTTTGAAACTAAACTAAACGATTAATTTTGTGACTTTAGGTATAAGATATTTCTTAAGTACAGTTCAAGTCATTAGCTTACATAATTTAGTTAAGTCAAACTTGATGTGACCCGCTGACTTGATGATTTTTCCAAAGGCTAGTTCAAATTTGAACATTGCCTAGATCAAGATGATTAAGACTTTTTTGCATCGTATAAGCACCCTTGCTAAGCTTGGATGCTCCGTGGATGAAGCTCGCTTCTATGCATAAAGAGGGTTAACTTTGGGAAGAGTTTTATAATCATCTCGGCAGTCCATGTTGATGGAAATATGCCCAAGAAGATTCACTCTATTTTTTGGCATACACTTGATTAAATTCTGAATTAAGTTCAACTAAAATAACCCGATACAATAGAGAAAATCAGAAGTTTTGTTTTCTCTTTATTATACAGATATTTTGTGGATCAAATCAAATTCATCCACGAGGTCAACTCAAGTGAGCCTAGGAAGAAAATTATTTGCTACTTAGGTAACAAATGAAGGCTTTCCCTCCAATGGCTACATTTCTGACGAGGACTCATGGAATTTGAATCCTTTCTTGGTAACCAAGCTAAGCTTAAAGAAGAAGCTATGGCGATCCTATAAATATATGACAAAGATGAAGACGATTATAGAACTCTACATGTGATCAAATTCAAAGATGCAAATCAAGTAAAGAGCTAAACACACACACCTAAAAGAGAGAAAGCTGAGATCATCCTTCTAAGACAAAGAGCAATATTAGAAAATTATTGTCTTAATACTTGCTCGACTTGTGAGTGAAGTGCTGAGAAGTATACTTGCGAAAGTAACAATTGTAAAGGTCTCTAGATAGGATGCAAATCTAGAAGTTGGTTACTAGCCAAGTCTGCCAAAGCTAGTGATTGTAAAGGTTGCAAGTGAACTGTGAAAACTTGTGGTGTACTCTTATTATTTTTTTCAGAGTAATAAAAAGGCGAGAGAATGGTTGAAGAGTGGACGTAAGCTCAAGTGGACCCGAGCCAAACTTTTATATATTTGGTGTCGAATATCTCTATCCCTACTCTCGTTCATGCTAATAGAATAAGTGGAAAAATAGTATGGAAAATTATTAGAAACCTAATTCATCCCTCCTCATAAGTTGCATATTGGACCTACACCTTTGCCATAACCCAAAATTGGATGAGCCATCAAACTTCACCAAGCCAAACTTCGCGCCATGATCAGCCATCCTCTCACCAAGTTCTGATACTAGTTGTCATAAAATCACCATAAGAGAACTTAACGTACAAAGATCACAAATACACGAGTTTATATGGTTCGGCCCAATGCCAACATCCACGTAGAGAATGAGAACTTTTATTAATAAGATCTGAGCCACAGAGCCATACATAAAGTAGGATAACATGTCTTCATATAATAGAAAACTCCTTACAAACTACGAAACCTATCTAGGTCGGGTCCAAAACAGGAGTACAAACAAAATAGAAAAGAGATCACAGTGCCCTCGGCGTTCTTCTAGTGAGCTTCAGGTCTCCCAAACACCCTCGGAACTGGCTGGCGCCAGGTGGGTGGCGAGTGCCAGCCTCGCCCCACTCTTTTCCTTTTCCTTTTTCTCGGCATTCCCAACAAACTATTGGTTACTCAACAACTTAATACATAATTCTGGTTTCTCCTGTGTTGATTTTTAGAATCCAATCAAATTGAGAAATTCGAAGATACATTTTGCATTATGATTATGACTTCATGTGTGAATAAATTAAGTTAAGAACTACGTCACTTGTCTCACATTAGATTCTATTACACGTGATCTATTAAGTCTATGCCCTATTCTCCTACTATACCTAATTATCCTTCTTACAAGTTGCACTCGATATGTCTAAGTTTATTACCTTGTGCACTAGTATATTCACCATGTCTAAATGATCTATTCAAATTCTGATTTGCACTTAATCAAAACTTTATGATATCTTCATGTTTGGATCCTCTCCAAATTTTTTTAAAGTTATATATACACGCACAAACCTATATTTTCTAAGATTAGATTGAGTGGGAACTATATAAAAATGTTCCCATGTGGGAACTCAATTTTAGACAAACAGATTTGCTTAAAAAAATATCTTACAGATCTTACGGTCAAAATATTCTCGGAGGCATTTTGTGTTTTTACCCAAGGATACCCCAACTAGGGTTCCACGCCTCAAGCTATTTCTGTCTATTTTGAGAGTGAGTTTGTAAAAAAAACAAAAAAAGAAGGCGGAAGCGGAGAGGCGGAGAAGATGGTTATCATCTTTAATTGAACTTTTATGGTCCTCCTGTTTCAGATGGAACTCTTGTTTTTTTGTGTGCGAAAAGTTTTTCCTTTTTTTCTGGAAGTTTCATTTGGCTTTGGTTCTGGTGTTGCCTGGTTTTGATCACGGGGGAATTTTTTTCCTGCGGTATTATCGTTCCGAACATTAAAAGTGGCGTTCGGCAGAATGCTCGACTGCGACATTTCCTGGGCTAGACAAGAGTGCATAGGTTCAACTCGTGTTTAGTTGTTTAGGTTTCGTAATGTTCGTTGGATAGTTAAATAAATTAGTGAATACTTATTATTGGTTTTGTTCGGGGAGCAGGCGGAAGCGGAGATGCGGAGAAGATGGTGAATGCGATGGGGGCAAGGGCGACGAGCAACAAGAATAATGTACCAATATCATTTGTACAATGTATTAATACCAATTATGTTGTACACCAGTTTCTATATATATAAGGATTCCTGTTAATTTGGTTTAAAAATGATAATAGTATATACGTGAATTGATATTGATAACTATGTGATATAAAATTGGTATACATTCTGTGTTGTATTGGTACGATTAATCTTGTAACCAATTGTAATAAAAAATAACACTAATATACTCGGAGTATAAATTATAGTATATGATAATTCGAAATAAAACTAGTTCAAAAATGAAGATGGTATACATATTGGTAACAGTTCAATTTAAAATTGGTATACACGTGAATCGATATTGGTAAAAATTCGATATGAAATTGGTATACATGTTTGACATATTGGTAATAATTTGATATTAATTTTGTATACATACGAAATATACATATGTTGTAAGAAATAATCATTACGAAATTTACTAACCAAAAAAGGAAGGATTAGGGTTGACGTGGGTTTTTTGGGAGATCAAAATAGTATGTTTAAATTTATTTTTTTCTTTTTGATTACTTTACATAACTGTCTCATCCCTAATTTTTAGCTTGGTAAGTTTAATTAATAATTTTTCAATATTGTCCCTCGGTATTTTGTTATTTACACGAGTGCCACCCAAACACCCTTTATTTTCTATGATGGGGAGAACCCTTTGCCCCCACTAGATTCGATCCCATATTTCCCAACTCCTTAGCCTTCACGGAAGATCCTCCGACAAAAACTTCAAAACTTTTTGCCTCCCGTTAATCGTGCCCCAAATTTCTGTAGCTATCAATCTATTCAATTTTTCTTTTATAATTTTTTTCTTATGTCCCCTCAATTTAGAGCTTATCTAATTTAAGATGGTCAATTAAAGGTTTGATGAGTTTGACAGAAACTGATCGTTACAAGTTGTAAGATAGTGAGAAGAACCTCTTACGTGAAAAAAAATTTTGTGCATTAAATTAATTAAGAATATGAAGAACATTTAACTAGTTTAACATAGACAAATAATTTCATCATGTAATCTTCTTTCTATTTGATTAATGTACGAACATAAGGTATTTTTTGTGTGTCAGGTTTATTATTTTTTAGGTTGTCGGAAGAAACTTATCTATTAAATTACATATTAACTTAAATTATAAAGTTCAGTTTTTCAAGGTAATTTTTTTAAATATTATAAACCCATGGATCAACGAGGCTAGATTAGGTGCGGATCGCTCCCACAAGAGGATGATGCGGAGCAATGGCACTGATCTCAGGGATGGGCCGCATGTCGCCGTTTCGTTGTCTTTTACAATTTTTTGTGCAGATCGAGTTGCACTTTTTAATAATCAAATGAGAATTTTTTAATATGTGGATCAATTTTAAATAGATATTAGGTAGTATATTTTAACATTCAACATGTACATATTATTACAAGGGGACCAGATTTGGTCCTGGATAGAGTTTTCAGGACTAGTCCTCATTCGCAAAAGACCTAGTGGCAGAATGGTAATTAATTGTCAATTACATGGCAAAAAATAAAAGACGAGATGCCCTTGTGGGGAAGCACGCGCGTCATTTTTTGTAGGAGGAGTTCGGTTTGTAACGCACTTTCATTTTTTTAACTTAAATTTATTTTTTAATAAAAATATTATTTAATTAATTATTTAGCTTTCTTATTATAAATATTTTTAATAACCGGACATACCATTCGATATAACTGTGCATACTATTTAATATAACTGGACATACAATTCAATATATAATTAAATTAATTTTTTAATTTTTTTATTATAAGTATTTTAACAACCGAATATATCAGTCGATATAATTAGCCATGCCATTTGATATAACCAGACATACAATTTGAATATAACCGGACATACCATTCGATATATAATTTAATTAATTATTTAACCGGGCATACAATTTGATATAACTGGGCATACCATTCGATATAATTATTCATACCATTTGATATAACCAGACATACTATTTAATATAATTGGACATACCATTTGATATAACCGAGAATATCATTCGATATAATTGGGCATACCATTTGATGTAACCGGGCATACCATTGTATATAATTGGCAATACTATTTGATATAACTGGACATACCATTCGATATAATTGGACATACCATTTGATATAACCGGACATGTCATTTGATATAATTTGGATACCATTCGATATAATCGGGCATACCATTTGATATAAATGGGCATACCATCCGATATAATTGGGCATACCATTCGATATAATTGGACATACCATTTGATATAACCAGATATACCATTTGTTATTTGAATCATCAATAACACCAACACTATAATCAATCTTCTTCAACCATTTAAATCCAAGGCATGGATCTTTAGTTTCCAACAGCACCAAAACCAATCAAATCTCAGACTAAAAATAGCTCAGTTAAGAGAAGTGGATGGATGCCACTTTTTTTTGGAAAAGGTGTAAGATTATTAGTAGATCAAATACACCAGAGTACAACCATGAAGCAAAGTTATAGAGTCAGCAATTTTAAACAATTACAACATCAAGAACAGAACAATTACAGCATCAAGAACAAACTTGAAAAGATCATCTTGTCGCCTCCTCTCCCTCCCAAGAACGAACTTAAAAAGATCATCTTATCGCGTCCTCTCTCTCCCAAGGTCGACGAACACCAAGAGTCCAAAGGTCTCGTCGCCTTCATTTCCACGATAAACACCAAAAGTCCAAGGCATGTCGAAATCTTTGACCACAGGACAGGAAAAACAAATCGTACCCATCTTCGTCTCTCCCCTTCCTTTTGTTGATTCTCGGTGCAGGAATCTATTGGATCTCCAAGGAGAGGGAGCAAATGGAGAAGTTGGCGAGGAAGGCGACGCCAGTGAGGCCGTTGGTGGACGAGCTCAAGAAGGAGAGGTTACCATCGCTATCTCCTGTTCCGCCGTCGACATCCTCCACGACAGAGAATTAGGGCTCCGGAAGAGAGAAAAATTGAGAGAGTGAGAGAAAAGAGGGAGGAGGGCAGCAGTAGGAATATGTTTATTTTTTCGGAAGAGAGATTGAGGGGAGAAAAAAGGAGAGTAAAATACAATAATACCCCTACGTGAATCTTGACTGTTAGATCTTGTACTTGATTTAAAAATTCAATCCAATGACTCCTATATCGAGATTGGTCCTTATTAATTTTTCAAGTTAGGACAAAATCTGTTTTCTATTGCAAGTTGTTCACCTTCCAACAAATGAATTACTCTTTAAATATTTGTTCCTATTTATTCGTCCCTTATCAGTTAAAAGTCCCTTTTAAGTTTTTTTTGAACTGAAATTTTTGATATTTTAATATTTCTTAAGTTGAATAATACTGGTCTACATCGCATATATGACAAAAAAATCTTCTAATAAATATTTAATATTAAATTTAAACTCAAGATTTTTAATTAATCTATGATATCTATGTAAAAGTTTACTACAATACCAAATATTTTAGCCGACTCGTACACAACTACTATGTGGTTTAAAAATATTTGACCAAGTGACATAGTCTTGTATAGCTGACACTCACTATTTGAATAAATATTTTGGACAAAAATATCCTCAAGTATAATTAAGAATCATATGATCTTAAATTTTTTGAAAAACAAATTAGAAAAAAATTTATGAGACCGCAATTAAGAATTATTTTTCACAAGTCGACTCATAAAAGATCTTTTAGCCCAATTTTAAGTACCACCATTTTTTTAAAGTATAACATTAATTTATAAATATAACTTAGTATATCCAATAATGAAAATTTATTAAGTGAAAATTTTCTTGTAAATTTTAGTTCACTTTGTATTTCCTTAATTTTATTAAAATAATAATAATGTAAATATTATAACTGATTATGAAAAATAAGGACAGTAAATATACTTGTTGGGTGTGGAGCCTGACAAGTGGTTTGGGACTTGATCGAATGGATTCGGTGCTCGGGGACACTCGAGAGATCATTCGGATCAAGAAACGGGTCAAGAAACGAAGCAAAATAAAGAAGTGGCAGCAGAGTTATTTTTCATCCGAAAACTCCTAGACTCCGATTGGCGCCCGCCAAGTATCAGACAGCTCGGGAAAAGTATTTTTTAGTGGACAAGTTTGCCCCTCCTTGCACATTTACTCACCTAGGGTTGGTGCCACTATAAATACCCAACTAGATCTCATTTATTATTGTTCTAAGAGAAAAAAAAGAGGCAACAACCTTGTAAAGAGCAAGTGAAGCTCAAAGTGTGAGATTAGTAAAAATTTTCCTGGCTTGGTACGGCCCCGGACGTAGATCGTTGAGATCGAACTGGTTGAACAAATCCTTGTCTCTTGAATATTCTTTCATTTGTTCTTCTTGTAGTTTTGTGGTTTGCTTGCTCATGTTGGTGAATGCGTTGGGTCCATTGGCTTAACAATTGGTATCAGAGCACCCGAGTTTAGGGCATGGTGGGAGCAAGCACGATGTGTGATGGCAAGTCTCCCGTTGAGAAATTCGATGGAGTGGACTATGGATTTTGGAAGATGCAAATCAAAGATTACTTGTAGGGTAGAGATTTGCACCTCCCACTTGAGGAGAAGAAGCCCGATGACTTGGATGAGAAGGAGTGGACGTTGTTGGATAGGAAAGCGATAAGTGTGATTCGCTTGTCCTTGTCCAAAAATGTGGCTTTGCATACGATGAATGCAAAGTCCACCAAGGAGTTGTTGAAGACCTTTTTCGAGATATACGAAAAGCCCTCGGCGGCCAATAAGGTTCACTTGATGAGGAAGCTCTTCAACCTTAGGATGGCGGAGGGTACTTCGGTGTCCATGCATCTCCACGAGTTTAATGCGACCATTACCTCTTTGAGCTCGATGAAGATTGACTTTGACGATGAGGTACAAGCCCTAATTTTGCTAAGTTCCTTACCCAATAGTTGGAGTGGCATGGTCACGGCGGTGAGTGCCTCGGCAAGAAAGGTGATACTTAAGTTGGATGAGTTGAGGGACTTGATTATGAGTGAGGAGATTCGTAGGAGAGAGTCTGGAGTAGCCTCGGGTTCGGCTTTGAGTGCTAGCAATAGGGGGAGGTCCGAGTCTAAGTGGAAGGGGAAAAAGGACCAGAGTACATCTAAGTCCAAATCGAAGAGTGCTTTAAAGAAGGATAAGAGTTTCATTCAATGTTGGAATTGTGAGAAGTTTAGTTCACTATAGAGAGCAATGCAAGGCACCAAAGAAGGAGGACAAGTCGGTAAATACAACAACGGAGGACCACGGGGATGCGTTGATCTTAAGTGTTAGTAGTCCATTGGAGGCCTGGGTATTGGATTCGGGTACATCATTCCATTCTTGTAGTGATAAAGGGATGATGGAGAAGTATACCCTGGGAAAATTTGACAAGGTCTTTCTTGCGAATGATGAGCCCTTACAAATTATGTGTAAAGGAGATGTGAGAATCAATACTCCCAATAGATCATTGTTATTATGGAAGGGTGTAAGGTACATTCCTGGGTTGAAGAGGAATTTACTTTCCGTAGGACAACTAGATGAAGAGGAGTATGATGTGACTTTTGGTTGTCGGACATGGAAGATCACCAAGGGAGCCAGGGTGATGGCTCATGGTGAGAAGGAAGGTACATTGTACATGACAAGGAATACTCATGATAGTATTGATCTTGTGGGAGCAATAAATGATGCAGATTTATGGAATAGTAGGCTTGGCCACATGAGTGAGAAGGGGATGCGGGTGCTATATTCAAAGGGGAAGCTACTGGGTCTAAAGATCATGGATATGGGTCTTTGTGAAGACTGTGTGTTTCAGAAGCAGAAGAGAGTGAGCTTCTCAAGAGTTAGTAGGCCCCCCAAGGCAGAGAAGCTTAAATTGGTCTATAGCGATGTGTAGGGACCGGCACTGGTGGCATCCGTGGGTAGTTCTTTGTATTACATGACCTTTATAGATGACTCTACAAGGAAGTGGAAGGCTCTTGTGGAGAATGAGATAGGTCTCAAGGTGAAGTGCTTAAGGTCTGACAATGGTGGAGAATACGAGCTTCTAGAGTTTAAGGACTTTTGTGTGGAGTATGGGATTCACATGGAGAAGACAATAGCTGAGACTCCCCAGAAAAATGACATAGCTGAGGGATGAACCGAACACTCAATGAGAGAGCAAGGGCTATGAGGTTGAAGAATGGCCTCCCAAAGATGTTTTGGGCGGATGCTGTCAACACTGCAGCATTCTTGATCAACAGAGGGTCATCGACTTCTTTGGAGAATAGGATACCGGAGGAGGCGTGGAGTGGCAATGAGGTTGATCTAACTTTCTTACGAGTGTTTGGTTGTGTTTTCTATGTACTTGTGGATGCAGGTGATAGGAGAAAGCTTAATGCAAAGTCTAAGAAGTGTACATTCATTGGATATAGAGGAGATGAGTTCGGGTTCCATTTTTTGGATGAGAAGAACCAAAAGGTTGTGAGGAGCCGGGATGTCGTATTCAATGAGAAGGTGATGTACAAGGACATGGGGAGTGTAGCTGATGAAGTGGGTCCTAGCAGTGAGGTGGTCGAGTTAAACATCTCAAACTCAGGTAGGAGCACGGTACTTGATGGAAAAGAGGCTGAGATAGAGATGGAGCCAAGGTCTCTATTGCCAATGGTTCTACTGAGGAGGTCCACTAGACAACGTAGGTCTCCGGATAGATATTTACCAGCAAATTTCTATCTCTTATTGATCGATGGAGGAGAACCTGAAGATTTTACAGGGGCTTAGAAGAGTGAGTAAGTGAGAAAGTGGAAGCTTGCTATGGATGATGAGATGGAGTTCTTGAGGAGCATTGGGACTTAGGAGTTAGTGCAACTTCCCAAAGGTAAGAAAGCATTGCAAAACAAGTGGGTTTATAGAGTGAAGAAAGAGGCAGATGGCACCAAGCGTTACAAAGCAAGACTGGTTATAAAGGGATTTCAGCAGAAGTATGGTATTGACTTTACTGGCATCTTCACTCCCATTGTGAAGATGACCACCATTCGTATGGTGCTGAGTATGGTAGCTGCTGAGGATCTATTGCTAGAGCAAATGGATGTGAAGATGACATTTCTCCATGGTGATCTAGAGGAGCATATCTGCATGGAGCAACCAGAGGGGTTCTTGCAAGGTGATAGTAAGCTTGTGTGTAGGTTGAAGAAGAGCTTGTACGGGTTGAAGCAAGCTCCAAGACAGTGGTACAAGAAGTTTGATGGATTCATTCGCGAGATTGATTTTGATTATTGTGGAGCGGATCATTGTTGCTATGTGAAGAGCTTGGAAAATGGCTATATCATCCTCCTGCTTTATGTTGATGACATGTTGATAGCATTGGCTACTAAAATGGATCATTGGCTACTTGAAAGGTACTACTAAGAAGTGCCTATATTTTGAAGGCAAAGATGTGAAGCTTTAAGGGTATTGTGATGGAGACTTGAGGTTCAATGATCATGAAGAGAAGAGGAGACAAGTGGTTATGTGTTTACGCTGGGAGAGAGTGCGATATCTTGGGCTTCGAGGTTGCAAAAGGTGGTGGCTTTGTCAACCACGAAAAGTGAGTACGTGGCCGTGACAGAAGCAAGTAAAGAGATGGTATGGTTGCAAAGTTTCTTGGAGGAGTTGGGGAATGAGCAAAGTGAAAGTGTGCTTTATAGTGATATTCAAAGTGCGATACATTTGGCAAAGAATCTCGCCTTCCACTCGAGAACGAAGCATATTGAGTTGAAGTATCACTACATACATGATCTCTTGGAAAGAATGATCTTGAGGCTTGAAAAGATTGACGGGAAAGTGAATCCCGCAGACATGTTGACCAAGGTGGTTACTTTGGAGAAGCTGAGGCTAAACATGGCCTCAGCGGGTTTAGTGAACTAAGAAGAAATCCGGCGTACCAAGAGGTGAAGAAGTGAAGAGGGGGTCATCAAGTGAACGGTGACAAGAGTTGAGGTCAGTCTCCAGGTTGGAGATTATTGGGTATGGAGCCTGACAAGTGGTTCGGGACTTAATCGAATAGATTCAGTGCTCGGGGACACTCGAGGGATCATTCGGATCAAGAGACAGGTCAAGAAACGAAGCCAAATGAAGAAGTGGCAGCAGAATTACTGTTCACTTGGCGCCCGCCAAGTGTTTGATGCCCACCAACTACTGTTCATCCGAAAACTCCTGGACTCCGATTGGCGCCCGCCAGACAGCCCGGGAAAAGTATTTTTTGATGGACAAGTTTGCCCCTCCTTGCACATTTACTCACCTGGGGTTGGTGCCACTATAAATACCCAACTAGATCTCACTTATTGTTGTTCTAAGAGAAAAAAAAAGAGGCAACATCCTTCTAAAGAACAAGTGAAGCTCAAAGTGTGAGATTTGTGAAAATTCTCCTGGCTTGGTATGCCCCCAGACGTAGATCGTTGATATCGAATCGGGTGAACAAATTCTTGTTTCTTGAGTATTCTTTCATTTATTCTTCTTGTTTTTTCGTAATTTGCTTGCTCGTGTTAGTGAATGCGTTGGATCCGTTGGCTTAACAATACTCTCATTTCTCACAACAAGCCGCGTGTTAGTTGCCCCATCTCACTCGTGGTCCCGTCTCCGCCCCTGACACCATTACACTGGCATTATTAATTATTTTCGTCAATCGTCTCTTTTCTTATGGTTACTCCTTATTATTTCTGTGCCAGAAAATATCATTATTTATATTTAGCGTATCGTAAATTTATGAGCATATAAATTGTTTGTATTTATTGTATGTGTGATTTATCATCTACTTAAATCCTCCAACTACTTGGAATGGGAGAGACAATATCAATTCTTCTCTTTTCTACTTCGGGATATATGCGATGCCATTGCGGAAGATCAAAGGAGAGGCTATGAAGACGTAACTGACTGCTAAAGGGTGAGGTGAGTTGGGTAGCGATAGGTAGGCGGGGGTTTCTATTTGTGCCAAGGGTGTGCGGATGTATCAGGGGCAACACATGACACTCAGGTTTAGCAGTGATATCGCTAGAGCGGGTTCTTATCGCAATGCGCTCTTTTCCTATGTCCAGTTTTTTCCCGGTAGGGACGAGTTTTCTGGATTATATTTTTACCGAGGCCGGTGGCTGCAACCTCGTACTTGTGCGAGGGGAGTGTTATGTGTTGAAGGGTAGTTTGTTAGGTGGGTAGTATTCTCGTGCTGATGTACGATGGACCCTAGGAAGGGTAGGTAGTTCAGGCACTTTGTAGAGCCAGGCGAAAGATGATAGGACTAGGTCGTGTTGTTGCATGCTTTGGGGCTTAGGTTATTTTCGTCAGTTGATCTCTTGAGTTGTTTCCATGAATGTATTAGTTACCTATCTTATTATTAATAAAATAGAAATATTTACCCCTCAAAAAAAATCCTCCAATTACTGCCGGCTTGCGTCTCCCTTCCAAATGTGAACATTTTTATGTCGATACTTTACTAGCTACTTTTCCAGGAGAAAAATTCATAAGTCTCTTCATTATAACTAGTTAATTAGTTTCCAATTTTTTTTAAAATAGACCTCGTTAATCCTTCGAATTCATTTACATCTCAATTGATATATTAGTTTATCAAGATACCCCAACTCAATTTAAAACACTCAAATTATTCTGAAATACACAAATCTAGATTCCATAATAGAAACCTCACACATCTCATAAAAAATATAAAAAATTAAGTCTACCACACCCACCATATCTAACCAAATTGATTAATCAAAAATCCAAACGATAAATCTCCCACTCTATCCACACTTGTTTGATTTATTCTACGTGTTCCGTTGTGTTCCCTTTTCTTGTTGTTTCTATAAATTTACTATTTTGGTGTTCATTATGTTATTTCTTTGAATGGCAAATCTTTTTTGATGAGTTCATGGGGTTCTTTTCCCGTCCATTGTTCTATGAGAGAATGAAAATTTATTTTTATTGGTTGAGTTTTTTAAGGTCGTACATTTGCTCTAAAATCAAACAATTAGTTTTTTGTTTATAATTTGGTGTGTCCGTTTTTTATCGTAATTGTATGATTAATATGGGTTACCTTGATTTTAGAGTTATAAAGTGATGGATGATTATTTTGGTAATCTCATGTGATATTTGAGATAAAAATTATTCTAAAAAATTAATAAATTTGATTTTTCAAAACACAAGTACTAATTAAATAAAATATAGGTCTCTGACTACATTATATCAAAATTTAGAAACTTCTCGGTATTTTTCCCTTATTCTTATATTTTTTTAGGGTGGGGGATTCATTCTTATCTTGAAATATTTCTCAATCGACGTCCTTTTGATAAACCACAAGATTTCTCAACTATTTCATAATTGTTTAATGCAATTGCTCAGACAATTTGTTAATTAGCCTTTACAGAAAGAAATACCTCGTCTCTTGAGCGAATTTTTACTTAATGGATTCACATATTGATTGCAACATTAAATGTAGCAGTTACCGATGCTTTTTAAAACGACTTGGTGGTGATCCAGATTTTCTTTGCTTCCCTTTCAAACGATTGGACCATATTTTTTTAATAAAAAATTTAATAAAATAATTATTTAGTATTAAACATCAATTTATAAAATATGTTATTTACAAATATCCAAATAATATTTTACATTTTTTAATCTAAAAAATTGAAATTTTTTTTCCAAAAATGATAAAGTTTGTACAATTTGATTTGGAGCGACCCTCTCCAAGATTTGTATAAAAACGTCCTGGTATTAGTGTTTTAAAACCGTGACAATTACGGCCTGCCTTCGGAGTTTTCCTTGTCTACCACGCGTTGAAAACGCGAGTAAGATAAGGATCCTAGTCCTCTCTGGATATTAGTTTTTTTTAATGGACACGAGACTTCAGACAATAATAATATCATAGATTTCAGCGAAAAAAAATATCTCCAGCTTCCCTTCTGTTCCTAAAAAGCAGTTGAAACACAATTGTAATACAACTACCGATTTGGAAACCGCCGAATCAGAATCCACCAATCTCCTTTCTTCTGTCCGCCGCCCCTATATGGAAGAGAACCGTACCATCAATATTATAGCCAAAACAAATTAATCAATGTCGTCTCAGGACCCTCAGACCCAGCCGTTCCAGTGGCACTACACCGAGCTAAACGACCGCGACTTCCAAATCCGAGGCCGGACCGTCTTCTTCGTCATCGTCCTCTTCGCAGTCGTCCTCCTCTTCTCCCTCCTCTTCCTCTATGCGCGCTGGGTATGCCGCTACTACAGCCACCACATACCCTTGGCACCCGACCCATCGCCCCACCCGCCCATCGCGGGCCTAGATCCGGCCCGCATCCGCGCGCTGCCCATCACGCTGTACAAGTCATCATCCGCTGGCGGGGGCGAGTGTTGTATATGTCTTGGTGGGTTTGAGGAGGGCGAGAAGGTGAAGGTGCTCCCAAAGTGTGGCCACTGCTTCCATAGCGAGTGCGTGGACAGGTGGCTCGCTGCCCAGTCCAGTTGCCCCATTTGTAGAGCTTCGCTATTGGATGATTCGCTACTTATTGTGGTTGCGCCATTTGTAACAGATCAGTGACTTTTCCCCTCCTGTTATTGGTCTTTTTTCTCCTCTTTTTATTCATATTCTCCCTGTTAATTTTAATTTTGACATTGGTGGAAGCTGTAACAAATTAATTAATTAGCTTTTTAACAACTTTCAAAATCTTATTTTAACTCGAACTAATATAATTGTATCTGAATACCACATAAACAATTAGGTTATTTACTTATTAAAAAACAATTAAGTTATTTAGCGTGCACGTCAAGATTGCGGTGACAAGTTTCTGGTTAGATTGGATTTTCGGAGACAGTAATTAAGTTTACTATTATTAAAGTGTCTTGGAGAATTCTTACAAAAAAAGCGACTTCAATGGTTGGCAAAAAAACCATTAAAAAAGGAAACGAATTAAGTGTACAACCACCAAAAATGTATTTTCGAAAAAAATCTTCTTCTCTTATATAGTTTTCATTGTTTTCGAGACGGTGGTCTGACCGGTGGTCTGACTGGTTGGATCACGAATCGGAGCCAATAGCGGGTCAAAAAACCAAGTTCGAATGGTTACCTAACGAACCGGTAGATTTTCGGTCAGACAGGTGGTTGGCTCGGATGTTTGACCCAGAAAAATTCGGTTCGTTAGGTTTGACCAAAAAATTAACCCAAAAACTAGATTTCACCCAACCCAACCCAAACAAATTAGATTTTATACTCGATTTTTCTAAATCAACACAAAATAAACTAAATTTACAAAGATAATTATACTAAATATGAAATAAATTTACCAATATTTCAAGAATATTAATTTTTAAACCTATCATTTACTAAATATATATTAAAAATATATATAATAAACTACCGGTCTGACTACCAGTTTGACCGGTCGGACCAGTTGACCAGGAGAACGGACTAAAATCTGGGTCACTCTCCGGGTCGTTTTGAAAACAATGATAGTTTTGTCTATATCCGTGAGATATTTTTTGGCAATGCCATTGTGATACTTTGATGCCAGCCTCGCTATCATTTCCAAGCATCGACTTGTAAAACCAACCACTTTCGGCTTTAATGCCGACACAGAGATGACCTTTTCTGCTATTTTCTATTAACTGAGTTATTTTCCTCAAAAAAAATATTGACTGAAGTTCAACTGAATAGGAATAGTGTCTGTGCAAAATTAGACGAAGATCAATGTTTTTAAAAACCAACGGGAGGAGGAGTTTGAATTTTTCCGATTCCCGGTTCATCTGGTCGAACTACTACTTAGATAAAAAAAATTTAAATAAAAAATACATCTTTAGTTATATTTATTATTAAAATATCAAATAATTACTAATATACTCTAATTTCGTTTCAAAATTTATAATTTACTAGTATTCAAATAATAATTTAATCACTTTTAATCTATAAAAACTAAAAAATATAGTTTTTCCCAAAAGATTGGTATGGACCAGTGGAACCGAACCGTCAAATAAATAGTCAACATTGACCACCAATTTAATAGTCATCTGGGTTTATATCTAAAATGATCTGGCATTTATCTTGTGTCGCAGTTAGACCTGGCCATGAATTGAATCCGATTCGTGATTCGATTCGATTCGATTCGTAAAAAATTCGATTCGATTCGACAATAATTCGATTCGTCAAAAAATTCGATTCGAATTCGTCATGATAAGAATTGAATACGGTTCAAGTTTTTTGTAATTCGTCAAACCGGCGAATTCAATTCGAATTCGTAATTCAAATTCGATTCGTATCAAATTCGAATTTGAATTCGTAATTCGAATTCGATTCGTATCGAATTCGAATTCGAATTCAAAAGGGGGGGGGGCGGGAATTTAAAAAAAAAAGGGGGGGAGGGAATTAAAAAAGGGGGAGGGGGGGAATTAAAAAAAAGGGGGGGAATTAAAAGGGAAGGGGGGAGGGAAAATTTAAATTTCAAGGGCAAATTACCATTTTTTTCTTACCATTTTTTTTGTTACCGTTTTAATCCCTAGGTTACCATTTTTTTTACTGTTGGTACTTTTTAAATTTTTTTTTATAAATTCAGAATTTCTTCCCAACTCTATAAATACCACCTCTTATTCTTCAAATTTTACACATTCCAATCTCAATTCTCTACTTCTCTTATTGAAAATTTGAGCTATATAAATTCTCCCTCAAGTTTACTAATTTGAGTTACTTCTCTTATTGTGATATATGGAGTGATCATTGGCAAACACATTCATATTTTGGTGTTACATGTCATTGGATTGATAATGAATGGAATATACAAAAAAGAATAATTGCATATAGAGTTTTTGATGATAGTCATAGTGGGAATAATTGTTATAAAATATTGCATATTATTTTACAAGAATATAATCTAGTTCAAAAAATATTTTCAATTTCTCTAGATAATGCAAGTTCTAATAATGTTATGGTTAAAGATTTAGAAATTTTTTGTACACGATTCGGAAGAAAATTTTTTCATATTAGATGTGCATGTCATATATTTAATCTTTGTACCCAAGATGGAATTAAAGCTTTAGACTCTACATTAGGACCAATTAAATAAGTACTTAATTTATTATGGGCTCGCCCAAAATTGCTAAAAGATTGGAAAAAATTTTGTAAATTAAACAAGATGAAACCAAAACGTTTTCCACAAGATGTTCAACATCGTTGGAATTAATTCGAATTCGAATTCGATTATAATTCGATTATAATTCGATTCTAATTCGAAAATTCATAATTCGTATTCGATTCGTCTTGTGAAGAATTGAATACGGTTTAATGTTTTGATGAATTCGAATTCGAATAAATTCGATTCGAATTCGTCCAAATTCGAACCGTAGTCAGGTCTAGTCGCAGTCTACCAAGTCAAATTGTGGTTTTTAAAATATTGGTGGAGATGATATTCTTGCCTTGCAGCCTTTACACTTTCCATTATTTTTTTAGAAAAACTTACGTTCAAGTCCCTGTAGTTTGGCGTCCCTACTTCTAGAGTCCCTACATTTCTAAAATCTTTCCTGACGTCCCCCAAGTTTGGTTTTAGAGATTCTCAGGTCCCTAGCTGATGTCATCGACTTTTTTTTATTTTTTTGTCATAGAAATGACTAAAGTATCCTTAAACAAAAAATTAAAAAAATTTACATTCTTCAACCTTCAACCAATAAGAACACCCAATCCTCAACCCAGGAACCAAAAATTAATTGATCAAATCTACTAAAAAACTCAAAAAAAAAACCCAATCCACTCATGAATTTTCATCGATTGAACTCAAAAGAACACGTGAACAGATTCACATCCATAAAAAATCAACCATTTCACAAACACCACCACTTTAAAAGAGAAAATTAAAATTAGTTATTTCACTTCCTCGAAGCAGAAGAAATAAATGTAAGAGGACGGGGTGGAACCCACCCCCAAGGGCCCGCCTCTCTCCTATGATTTCTCACGCAATGTCCCCATCAATGTCAGCAAGATCCCCATCGCCTCAGCCACCCGTCTCCTCCCACCTCCGGGACTGGATATCCCTCCCCGTCGTCAAGCCGTTGTTCCCGCCATCGAATCTGGCTCCGGTCGCCAGATCCGAGGAGGCAGAGCCCGAGGCGACTGCTATTGTCTCCCGACCTCTGTTATCGAGAGGGCCACATCCGACGACAACGAGATGTCCGGAAAGCTGAGCAGCTCCAGCCCACTGGCTGAAAGAAGTTCCTGGGCCCGGAGCTCTGGTACGTTAGATCCGGAGAGCTCGTCCCGCCTTAGGGTTTTGAATGAGCTCAACCGGGATGATTGGGCATCCAGCGAGTCAGTTGTGAGACTCGATTACTACCCGTCCTCTCGGGTTTCGAGTCGTAAGTAGGATTCCCTTAGGGAGGAGGTAACAGTTGGGGATGGTAGGAGGGGGCCGATGGTTACGTTTCGTGGGGTAGGAGGAAAGAGGATTAGAATTTTTTTTATATACTTGTTAGTAGATTTGATCAATTTAATTTTTGGTTCCTGGGTTTAGGATTGGGTGTTCATGTGTTCTTGTTGGTTGAAGGTTGAAGATGGTGTTTGAAGGTAGAAGAATGTGAATTTTTTTATTTTTTTTTTCAAGGGTATTTTAGTTATTTTCATGATAAAAAATGAAAAAAAGAGTCGATGGCGTCAGCCAAGGACCCGAGAGTTTCTAAAACCAAACTTGGGAGACGTCAGTAAGGATTTTAGAAATGTAGGGACCCTAGAAGTAGGGATGCCAAACTATCATAGTGATTGTTGGTGCACGAGTCCATTTAAAATTTTGGTAAAAGAACCCGTCACATTCATCTATGCTCATATATGACTGTGAGGTTAGAATAAAATGGGGTTATTATCATAGTTTTAAAAAATGTGGTCTGACCGGTCTGACTACAAATTGGACATCAGAGCGGTCCATTTTTAGGGATAAAAATGGCCTCCGGTCAGATCACCCAAAATCCGATCAGACTGGGCGATTTCTACTGATTTTTGAATTAGATTGCCTAGTATGACCGAATTTTAGCCAAATCAGCCAAAAATTAAACAAAAAGTCGTATCGTATGCTCAATTTTTCTTAATCAACAAAGTAAAATAGATTTTTATGTTATAAATTGGTTGATATTTCTAAAATATAGATTTTGAAACCTATATTTTGACTATTTAGTTTACATAATATTCGAAAAAAAGTCCGGTCTGACCGGTCGGGTCAAAAAACGAACAAAATCTGGCCCGTACCAAAACTCATATTTTAAAACAATGGTTGTTACTGATTATCGCATGCATTTTGGATTTTGCAGAACAGCATGGAGTTCAAATTTTACGAATGAAAAAATCGTCGCACTATGGGTGTCACTCTTAATTAGAGTTTGTGCTTCACTCTGGATATATTAGAGGTTCAAAAAATTAGATATACTTGGGAATTTCTAATTTTATAATTTTAATTTAGAGATTCTTTAAATCATACACGTCAGTGCCATATAAGATAAAAGGATGACGCATTGTTGACGTGGTTATCCACTGAAATTTCAAAAAATATGAATTTGAAATTTTATAACGAAAATAGATAAGACCAAACTACACAATTCTTTTGGGAGGCGAATGAGCCCACACTGTCTTGGGCTTATTGAACCGTCCATATTGGCCACAGCCCAACCCATGAGGAATTAGGGTTTCTTTAGGAATGGCAATGGGCAGGATCCAGGTAGGATCTATAGGATCCGGGTAGGATCTATAGGATCCATATTCTTATCCTCTTTTTAAATGGTAGATCGAGATTCTTACCCTTATCCTCTTTAAAAATAAGGATTTTGGCAGGATCTGGGCCCACGGGTCCAATTTTTTTTAAATATTTAATTTCTTAAAATTAAATTATCTTTTGATAGTTTTTAAATAGCAGTGGGACATTTTAATGCATTAAACAAATCAATACAAAGAAACCAAACAAGCAAATCCAAAAAAGTTGAAGTTGGGTAAGTTAAAATTGAGAATTTGGTTTGTAATTTTAGCTGCTATTACATGGGGCATGTGGCTGCTTCATACAATATTATTTTGTGGCTGCTTCGTACAGTATTATCTTTAATAAGGCGAGGTGCGATAATGAGTTTCTCCTGCATTCTGTCTTCTTTCATGCTCAAAAGTGGATTCTTTGGACAGATGGCTCGATCATTCACAATCTATCATTGCTCAATTTCTTGATTGCCTACAAGGATTTATAGGTCCCTCATCTTCGCCTCTTGAGGTTGAGGGAACGTTTTGGTCGAGGCTAGGGCTGTTTGTAACTGATATAAATATCGGGCCCCTGTATCACTTCTTTCTTTTTGTGCTTGCTCTGTTTTGAACTATCATTTTATTTAAGAATATTTGCTACCAAAAAAATTGAGAATTTGGTATTATGTCTAATAATTAATACATATATATATTATTTTAATATTAATTTATAAAATTCGGGTAGGATCAGGGCAAGATCCTATAGATCCATATCCATGCTCTTATCCTTTTAAAATATCAGGATCCGGGCAGTGTCTAGACCCAGTCAAAATCAACAAATCTTGGACCCTTCGGGTCTGGATCATGGTAGACCCTCAAGATGAGGGTCTAATTGTCATCCCTAGGTTTTTAAAAATCTCGACTATATAAGCAAGCGTCTTCCTCGCCTTCAAAGATCAGCTTCTTTCCCTTGGCCACCCAAATTTGGATTATGGAATTCAAAACTTACGAATTAAAAAATTGTCACTATGAGTATCACTCCTAAATAGAGTTGTTGCTTGGCCCTCGGTATATTAGAGGTTCACAAAAATAGATATATTTGGCAATTTCTAATTTTATAATTATAATTTAGAGATTTTTTAAATCATAAGCGTCAGTGCCATATAAGATAAAAAGATGACGTGGTTATCCACTGAAATGTCAAAAAATAAATATGAATTTGAAATTCTATAACCAAAATAGATAAAACGAAATGAGCCCATACTGCCTTGGGCTTATTGAAACGTCCATATTGGCCACAGCCCAGCCCATGAGGAATTAGGGTTTCTTAAAATCTCGACTATATAAGCAAGCGTCTTCCTCGCCTTCAGAGATCAGCTTCTATACCTTGGCCTCCCAAATTTGGACCAAGAGCAAGGAACAACAAGAACCATGAGAGCCAAGGTAATTAATTATTTCCGTCTTTTCTCTTTTCAATAACCATTTTCCCTTTTTTATTGTCTTATTTGTGGCAATTATTTATTTATTTTTTTTTTTTGCTGGTTGTGGGGTGTGTAGTGGAAGAAGAAGCGTATGAGGAGGTTGAAGAGGAAGCGCCGAAAGATGAGGCAGAGATCCAAGTAGAAATAAATGGACGGCTCTCTCCTTGTCCCAGCTTCAACAATAACAACGGTGTCGTTTTAAGTCGCGTATTGTTCCTTTTTCTTTTGTCTTTTGTAGTGAACTTAAGAGGTCTCTTGCTTAAACAAGACTGCCGGCCTTTGAGAGTTTTGGTGGTTTTAGTTATTTGTGTAATGTTTATGACGTACAATTTTGTTGTTCCATTTCGTTATCGAAATGGGATTCCGCTTTTTCTGCATCGTCTTGTGTGATCTTGGTTTCGTGTCTTTTTAGAATGTAGAATCATCGCCTGGTTTTTTATGAGCATTGCTTATAAATTGGATTTGCCATTTGTCTTGGTCCCTGAATTATAATGTCGACTCTACCGGTTGATTTTTCGGGTTTACATCCTCTTAGATTAGAGAAGTTCTCAGCTGTTTGACCTTGGGGGTTTTTAGTGTCTCTTTGTTTAGGTTACGATTGGTAGCATTGTGTTGGAGATTTGCATATGTCCATTTGTTCTTGGTCGGGTAACTACTGGATTTCTTGTGTGTGAATAGCTGCATCAACAGAACTTTACTTTGGTGTGTGATCTCTCTGTCTCTGTTGTCTGGTTTTTTTTCTTTGCAGATTTTGCTTTAACCTTTATCGATCCTATGTTGTATGTTCCGCTTTTGGAATGTAATGTATTCGTTGATGCTCGCTGTGTATGTCGAATGACTTTTCATATTTTTCTTAATCCCATCTTACGTTAACATGTTGTGATACTAGTGTAGAATGTGTGTGATGGTTGCTGTTTTATTTTTGCCAAAACTGCTTACAGAGGATAGAGATCGCAGAATATACCTTGTGGGTATGTGTTTGTTGACTTTGATTGGGTCTACCATGGGTATGGGTCCATACTTAGAGGTAGGGTCTAATTTGTTTAATTTGTAAGAGGGGTTTTTCTATGGTAAATGTTTAGAAGTGATGATTAAATATTCTTAGTCACAAAAGTCTCTTTCTTAAATGATCAAGCCAAGTTGGTAAAAAATTTATGGCGAAGACAGTGGAGTAAATTGTGGGTTTTCTATTCTACCTAAAAACTAAAAAGAGCTTTTAAGTCTTGCCCATAATCCTAAAAAGCTAGAAAAGACAAAACGCCGTCTCTTAAAATCCCAGTCAAGGTTTGCCCATTTGCGCGCCCAATAAAGGCTTGCACACGCAAGGATCTTCAATCTTCGTACATGCTTTGCCTCTTTTTTTTGTGATAAAAGGGCGACTTCATTGAAAGATGATCAAAGGTGAAGCTCCGGATAATGAGAAACAACAGCCGGAGGGGAGCTAATGAAGGTTGCATCAGAATTAACAGAGACACAAAGCTTGGTAAACATATGGGCAACCTGGTTCGCCATAAGTGGGATAAACAAAAAACGACAGCCCTCGAAACCCAGCATCAGCGCCTTGCAGTCTTCAATAACAGCGGACAGATCACTCCGGTCAGAATGGAGTCGACTGAGAGCCAATATAATAAGTTTGCAGTCCGATTCCAGGATAACTTTTGTAGCGCCCAACCTTCGACCAATTCTATGCCATGTGGTCGGATGAGTGACGTTGTTGAAGTGACAGCTCCCACTATACCTTTGCCGTCCCCTGAGAGTCTTGCATCAGCATTCATGTTGAATTATCCGTGGGAACCTTGTTAGCTTGCTGGAACTCCTTGAGAAAGGTGATAGCGCGACCGAGTTCTTCGTGAATGTTAGCGGGCTTCTTGGGTTGGAAAATGAGGAGGTTCTTAAGCTTCCACAATCCTTACAGAAGGGCGATGAAGACAGCTTGTTTCTCCTTGTTCAGTCCCGAGGCAGTGTTGACAAAGGCCTGGGCGAATGAATTTGCACCTGATATATCAAAGGAGAAACCATGTTCCAACCAGATGGGGGAGGAGAATTGGCATTCCAAAAGGACATGCTTAGTAGATTCTTTATGTAATTGGCAGAGAGGACAGAGTGTGTCAACCTGCATACCCCTCCTCAAGAGATTGCATCTGACCGGTAAATTATTATCCATTGCTCGCCAGAGGAAGATTTTGAGACGAGAGGGACATTCCTGTTAGTGACCAGAAGTTGATAGGTTCCTGTCCGAGTTCTTCATGCCCCACAGATGCCCACCATCGATTCAAATCAGCATGGTAGCCACTTCGTACAGTATACTCCCCATGTGTGGTAAATCTCCATCGCTGCACATCCTTTGGCCTACGGTGGCTCAGATGGATAGACTTTATTCTCTTGATATCAGACTCAGTGAAGAGGGAAGACAAAAAAAGGTCATTCCGTTGGAAAGTGCCTTCCTGTAAAAGGCCAGACACGAACTGATATCTATCAGTCCCCGGGAAACGGTAGCCCAGGTGCCCAGTAGGAGAGTCTTTCAACCAACTATCCGACCATAGGTTAATAGCTCTGCCATCCCCAACCCTCCAGTCAAGTCCATCATGAAGCACTGAGAGGCCTACCAGAATACTATGCCAGGCATGACTTGGGGAATAACCTATCTTGGCTTCAAGAAAGGAGCCCCGCGGGAAGTACCTGGCCTTAAGGACTTTGGCGGTCAAGGAGTCAGGATAACAGATAGGTTAATAGCTTTGCCTTTGTTTTGCGATTCTTGTGCTTACAAAGCATTTTTCCCTAAAGCTAAGGGAGTCTGCGTCTTTTTCTCTTGTGAAATCTGTTGCGCCCGCCAGTCTTTGCGCACAGGGAGTTCCTTTGCTCGCGCATAAATCTTCCATTTTCAGCTCTATTCTCTTGTTCGTCTCTCGATTGCTCTCAATCACCACCGGTACCTCCAAAAATATAAAAAAAAACTAAAATACATTCTAAGAACATGACCACAAATTGGAACAAAATCTAATAAAGCAAACAATAAACACCACATGATGACTCAGTTAAGCACACAAAATCGAAGACTCAATGAGTTGTTTTTCACTCATCAAAGACAAAAAAAGTAGAGTAATAATTCTCAACCAATATCAATATTAATATGAATAATCTCTAATCCTCCAATCTACGTAAATAGCTTAAAATGTCTAATAAGCTACTAAATAATAATAATAATAATAATAATAATGTAAACAAAAACATCAGATGATCGGTCCAAAAAATAATCTCTGCATTGTCAACATATCTCGAGCTACCCAGTGTGACAGACCGGCGTCGTTTGGTAGCCAGATCGATGCTTTGGCAAACTAGTGTCGGTTGGTGACCAGACCGGTGACTTGACAAACTGGCGTCCGTTGCTGACTAGACCAGTTCCTTGGGACTTGGAAGAGCAGTATTAATTGATGTCCAAATTGGTGTCTCATTGAGGCTGGCTGACCAGTATTGGTTGGTATCCAAACCAGTGCCACATATAGGCTGGCTGACCGACTTCGGTTGATATCCAGATTGGTGCCTTGGCAGACCAGTGTCAGTTGGTGACCAGACCGGTGCTTTGGTATGTTGTCCTTGGTTCACTTCAGCTTGTTAGCTGTTACTTTGGACTCGTAGCTTGGAATAAGAAAATTCTTGCAGCTATAGATAGATAAGACCTATAGAGCGTCAAGTCTCGATGCTGATTTGCTCGATGAATTCTGTTAATGACTTCTTCAGATTCGAAGTAAAAAAAGGTCAACAGTTCATGGCAAGATGGAACCCGCTTTGGGTTCAAAAGTGGCCGCCCGCTTTGGGCCTCGTCCGGAAGCACCAACTTTGGGCCTCGTCCGGAAGCACCCGCTTTAGGCTTTGGTTGACAAGGCCGACGCAATGACTATTTTTTAGAGGATATTCGAGAAGGTCGAGTTGGTTTAAGTTTTCCTAGTTTAGGCCAGGATTGGTTGCTGAGCATGACCTAGGATTTCTTGTTTAGTGCCGGGTCTCCTAGTTTCGGGTGTCGACCTAGATTTTCTATTCTAGGCCGGGTTGAATTGGAACCAGCCTAATGAGAGTTTTTTCTATTTTGGAGGCGAGGGCTAGGTGAAGGCATTCTATATAAGGAGCGTTCAGGTAGATGTGCAAGGCACCTATCAACCACACAACAAAACCCTACTTTACTTTCTTGTATCATTTTTTTCCTTTCCGTGGCCTAGCCCGTAGCTGAGCTTAGGATAGTACCTTTTTTCCCCTCTCCTTAGGCCGACTTGGGACGACCACTCCAGATTCGTCCTTGGTCTTCTTGACATTCTTGTACTCTTTTTCCCGCAACATGACCAAAATCATAATAACCAATAAATAGTTTGAGATAAAGCATAAAATTATTGCCAAAGAGATCCTAAAATGCCCAAGACTGCTCAAGGTCAATCGCATTTAACCTTGGAGTTTTATCAAGATGTGTGCCTGAATAGAAGATGTACCTTATTGGTATGGATAGTAATAATCAAATCACTTAAGGTATTTTAGATAGAACATATCATTTATGGGGTATCACATTAATGTGATACCCTATTAATGATCTGTTCTGAAAAGTCTTAAAGTGATATCATTGGTACTATCTATACCAACAAAGTCCACATTCTTTTCTAGCACACATCTTGAGAAAACTCCAAGGTTAAATGAGCATGACCTGGGGTAGTCTTAGGATGGGTGACCTCCTAGGAAGTTTTCTGGGATACGTGTGAGTGAGGACAAAACACGCTTGAAAAGACTTGTGTTGGTCTGTGGAGACAGTCGATCGGATCATGAGATATTATATTTAGTATCAGAGCAAAAATGGTTCTGAGCTTGTTCTGTGTTCTGAGCAAAAATTCTTTTCTAGCACACATCTTGAGAAAACTCCAAGGTTAAATGAGCATGACCTGGGGTAGTCTTAGGATGGGTGACCTCCTATGAAGTTTTCTGGGATACGTGTGAGTGAGGACAAAACACGCTTGAAAAGACTTGTGTTGGTCTGTGGAGACAGTCGATCGGATCATGAGATATTATATTTAGTATCAGAGCAAAAATGGTTCTGAGCTTGTTCTGTGTTCCGACTAGCGCGACGAGGATGTCGCGTATTTAAAAAGGGGTGAATGTGATACCCAGTTAATGATCTGTTCTGAAAAGTCTTAAAGTGATTTGATTGGTACTATCCATATCAACAAGATGCACCTTCTTTTCTGGCACACATCTTGAGAAAACTCCAAGGTTAAATGCGTATGACCTGGGTTAGTCTTAGGATTGGTGACCTAATGGGAAAGTTTTTGTGATGCATCGGAGTGAGGACAAAATACGCTAGAAAAGATCTGTGTTGGTCTGTGGAAACAGTCGGTCAGATCATGAGGCGTTACAAGTATGATGGGAACCACAGAGACGTTGAGTTGCTCCAGTCAAAGCCTGAATCATGTGTAACCTAGCAGGCCATGGTGTGAGCATGAGCGCTACTTGCCTGAAGCCTTCGCTGAAAAATGGGCAATGGACTGATGACCTCCTTCTTGGATGACACATGATTCTCTCCCTCCCCACTCAGAAACCACCTACTTTATAAGCTTACGACTGAGGAGGCGGGGAGACGTGTGGTTAAGTACTTGACCTCAAGTTGTGGTTGGGACTTGACTAGACTAGATACTTTTTTGCCTCCACACTTGATTGCGTCCTTGGTTACTACTACCTTGCAGGACTCCACATTCTAGATGGATACCCTATCCTAGTGCCTCACTCAAAATGTCCATTTCTCCACCCAATCCATATACAAGGATCTGTGTCGGGATGATGCAGTAACACCGATTGATCTAATTTGGAGTTAGATATAAGCCTTACGAGTTCCTGAGCGCATACGACTATTTACATGGTTAATTTCTCATGGAAAGTAGATGACAAACACTGAGCATGCAAAGCGGCACTTTACAGACATCAGTATATTCACAAGATTTTTATATTTCTATTAAGTCACTAATTTATATGTCTCGTGATTGTAGATTTTTTAGAGCGATATAGGTGACCCGCACCCCACGTCTGCCATGAGGTTTATATTTATAGATGGACCACAATGCATGCATTTGGGCCAATACCTCAGCATGAGACCCCATTTATAGTGGCATCCCCTAGGCGACGACGTTCGTGACGACACGTTGGTGACTGTGGCGATGACGAAATGATACTTTATTTAAAACGAGCACTGCTATGGGGCACCTCCCCCTCCATCGTCCTTACACAAAAATAAGAGTTAACTATAGTACTAACAGACTTGATTACTCAACCATCTCCCCGAAGTGAGATCCTAGCTTCTTGGAAGCGTACTCCCCTAAGCTTTGTCAAGCTCAATACAGATGGTGCTTTAATGTGCAACCTGGGACCTGCAGGAGTATGAGGCATTATCCGTGAATCTAGCAGGCTATGGTTGTGTGGTTTTTCCAAGGGCATCAGGAACTGATCCTCCCAGGCTATAGAGCACTGGACACTTGTCCTCGGCTTTGAGATAGATTTGGAGAGGGACTTCTGGAGAGTACAGGTAGAGGTTGACTCATCTACGATAATCTTTTGTGTTGGACGTGATATCGCCCGAGACCATCCTTTGGCAAATCTCAATTCTAGAACTCGAACACTGCTTGCTTAGCATTGGGACATTCATCACACATGCCGCGAAGGACAACGCGTAGCAGATGCACTCTCGAAGCATACCCTGACGATTGCTTTTGACTATTGTGTATTTGATAGACCTTTATGTCCATGTATCGATTGCATCTTGATGAATTAGTGGTATTAGCCTTCCTCGATGTACTCGTATGAATGGTGTAGAACCAAGTCTATCGATAATAACGTCAAGGCAGGATTTACCCTATCGACGTGCTCTTTCCTTATCAGAGTTTTTTTCTGCTAAATTTTACCAGGATAAGATTTTACCAAAGTCGGTGACCGCAATCTCGCAGGAAAAAATTCTAGGATGCAATTTCGTCATATTTATATAAGTGCTTCAGCCGTCCATTTTACCAAAATAAAATAAATACATGCTATCTTCGATCGTTTGATGAAATATTCAATTTAAGAAGAAACAAAGTCAATTTAGGATTATTAGGACTATTTATTAGTTCTTATGCTTTTTTATGGGTAGGGATGGCAGAAATACCCATACTCTGAGGGTCAGACCCTACTCTTACCTTATGAGTTTAAGGTAAGTTAACTTTGACTGGGTATAGAGTAGGATATGGGTATGGGTATAGGTCCATGTTTAGAAGTAGGGTTTAGGGTAGGGTATGAATTCATAATTAGACCTTTTGGGTCAAACCCTACCCTTACATTTTTACCTTATTTTAGACTCTACCATAATTAGACACTAGTTAGACCCTAATATACTTTATGGTTAACTTTAACATATTTATTATGTTATTACACAACCAGCTTAGAAGATCACTAGAAACCGACATTCTATATTTTTCTTTTGTTGAATTATTTATGTACTTCAAACTCGAAAAGAAAAATTTTGTACTATTGAAATTAAATTACAAAATTTGATGTTTCAACACTTTTCTATTTAATGTTAATGTGTAACGTAGTAGATTTCTTGAATTTGTTTAAATTTTATATAAAAATTAACTTTTGATTAAAAATTATCAAAATGCAGAACGTTAAAGGGTCGGACAGACCCGACAGACCATGTAGACCCTATGTCTTCAAGAAGGTAGGATATGAATCTAACAATAAAAAAATTGTAGTAGGGTATAGATCCAACTTAAAAAACTAAGATATGGGTAGGGTCCTACCAATACTCTACTCTACCCTACCCACTCTCGTACCTATTTATGGGAGATTTGTCTACGATGACCGATATGTCGCGATTCACCTTCCAAAGTTAGTGGGTGAAATCTAGAGAAAAAAGTTCCTCCGCAAAAAAAAAAAATCCACTTCTCAAAATGAGAGTAAAAATTCTATTTCAATATCAATAATCAATAATCTCTAATCATCTAATCTGCGGACTAAAAAATTGTTATACAGACCTAGAATACTAAATAGCATGTATAATAAATTCCTAAATAATAATAATGACATAAATAGAAGCGAGAAAGAGTGTACTAATTCAAAGAAATTAAGGGTTCAATTTCTAGCATGGTGTAAACATTAATTTTTAGAAAAAAGTGAGACCAAAACCATAATAAGTAAATAGTTTCAAATAAGCATAAAATAACTGTCCTACAACTTAACCACACAAAAATGAATTTTCAAAATATGGGGCCGAGTTCAGCATGAATCGGACAAAATGAGGCGTAAAAGATTTTAGGGATAAGTTCACTTTAGTACTTTGTAGTTTTAGGCTTTTCGTGTGGAGTACCATGTGGTTTAAAATTGGTATTTTAGTACCCTATAGTTGACATCAATTTTTCGGGCAGGTCCAGGGCAGCTGCCCGTCCAAACCAGCCCAAAACGATGTCGTTTTTGAGATGACGTGGAATACACATGGCAACAGGGTGGCTTAAGTTAAAGCCGACGTGTACGATAGCAAATTATATAATTAGTCCCCAATTTTTTTCTAAAATGCTACGTTGCAACTTAAATCAATCCTAACACTCAACACCCAAAATATTGCCGTCTCGATCAAGGGATTTCATATTCACTTTCGATTAGAACTTCGTCTTCAACCCCACGACCCCACCCAATTTCGACTCGGCCGATAGGTACGCGACGATCCCACCCAGTTCCGACTTGGCAGACCCAGACCTGGTCCTCCCCAAGGACATTATCATAAACCCGACCACCAACACGTGGACCCCGGTCTACCTCCCCAAACGACCCACCGTCGAGAAGCTCCCCCTCATAGTGTACTATCACGACGGGTTCTTCTGCTCCGCCCTCGTTGTCGAGCTCCTCGCCGCCGTCGTCACCGTTAACTACCGACTCGCCCAGGAGCACCGACTCCCGGTCGCCTACGACGACGCCGTGGATTCCCTCCATTGGTTGAGGGACGAAGAAGGGGTCGCCACCGTTGAATTGGAAGCGTAGACGTAGGAGAAATTTTAAAGGGAGTGTGTCTTGTGGGGGGAGAAGGAAGGAGAGAGAGAGGCAAAGAGAGAGAGGAGGAGGAAGACGAAGTGAAGATGAAATCCCTTGATCGATGAGGCTTGGGTCAGTAGAGAAGAGGGGAGGGGAGAGAGAGAGAGAGAATATTTTGGTTATTTAAAAAGGATTACAAAATAATATAAATAAATAAGGGACTGAATAGGTAATTTACAATGGTCCACTTCAGCTTTAACTTTAAAAAGTCGGGTGCCACGTATCTTCTACGTGGTCTCAAAACGACGACGTTTCAGGCGGGTTTCACCGGACAGTTGCTTTGGACCTGCCCGAAAAATTAGTGGTCAACCACAGGGTACTAAAATACCAATTTGAAACTACATGGTACTCTAGGAGAAAAGAGTGAAACTACTGGGTACTAAAATGAACTTATCCGAAGATTTTAATGACAAATTTGTAATATCAGATAAATTTGTAATATCAGACAACTCCAAGGGTATATATGAGATAAAATTTTCAATGGCACATCGGTTTTCAAAGATACAAACTCAACGACACATTAGTAAAATTTTCAATGGCACATCGGTTTTCAAAGACACAAACTCAACGACACATTAGTTTTCAAAGACAAAATCACAACAGCAATATTCATTTTCAAAGGCAAAAATATAACGACACATAAATTTTCAAAGGCGCATCAATTTTCAAAAGCACAAATTCAACAGCATATCAGTTTTCAAAGGCAAAATCACAACGGCACACCAGTTTTTAAAGACACACACAATGACACATCAATTTTTAAAGGCACATCATTTTTCAAAGGCACATTGAGTCCATTATAATTGCTTCACCCATTCAAATAGTTTCTGCTCCTATGAAAAAGAACACGAGAAACCATAAAGCAGAACACCAAAAAATCCCTAATAAACTTTTTTCGATCCTAGAAAATAATTTTCTCCCTAAATAAAGTATTTCTGGGGTCAAAAAGTGGACAAACCACATACGGTTGTTAGCCACCGCATAGAACTTGCAAATTATGCCAAATAAAAAATAATTTCTCGATTCGGACACCCAAGCATCAAGATTGCCGTTCAAAGATTTTCAAAGACAAAAATAAATGGGCATATCAGTTTCAAAGGAAAAAAATAAAAAAGTAAAAACACAAGGGGACAATAGTTCCAAAGTCAAAAAATGCAACGACACATTTATTGTGCCGTAAATCTTGCCCAATGTGTCGTTGTACTTGAAGAGCACAACAGGCAAATTAAAACGGCATATCAGACAAGATTAACGACACATCGAGTATGACCAACGCTACATCAATTTTCAAAGGCAAAAATACAACACTTCAATTTTCGAAGGCACATCAATTTTTAAACACAAAAATACAAATACAAAGGCATGTTAATTTTCATAGAAAAAAACACAAAGTTGCTCAATGCTTCAGATTTTAACATGTTGCTGCCAAACTTACGCACCAAATCCGTTCCCTCAAAATATAAAGAGGGATTTAATTCTTTCGTATTGTGATTGGTTAAGTATACTCTGAATACCAATGCAAAAAAGTGTATTTTGAATAATTCACTTGTTAAATCACACCTCTATGCGGTTAAAAAAATTAAATGATAAATCTATACACACTTATATTTGGTTTTTATTATGAATTCATATAAAAATATCACTTTTTATTAGCTATTTCAATTTTATTTTAACTTGCAAATGGATTCTGGACAATTATATATGAAATCAACACTTGTTGCAAAATGAAGTAAGAAGTATTTGGAGTGCTATTGAAATTGAGTTACAAACTTTCGACTGAATTTCGCATGAATTTTTTTTCCAGTTGAACGAAGTACTAATTTATTTGCAACCAAACCAGTAAGAACAAATATTTTTTGAGAGGACAAATATGGTCTCGTGTATGTAAACCTCTGCTTATAATCAAGTAGGCAATACCGCCATTAAAAAATGTGGAAAATAAGAAAAACCGAACCCTAAATAATATCCGAAATTCAATTACTAGACATCCTTGGGTGGGGTACTGAGAGGAAGGCCATGCACTGATTTATCAAAATAACTTCTAACCTCTGTAGCTACCATCTTCCTGATGATGGGCAACAATGGGTTCTCTTCCAAGTTGCCAGTTTTCGTAACCTCTTCGCCATTTTCTCCAACTTTCAAACCTATTAATTCTTCTTCTTCATACTCGTTTTTCTCTTTCATTTTATCTTCCACCGGGACCGACACAAGCCCTAGCTCTCCAGGTGGAAATAATGTTAACGATGTCTGGAGATCCGCGTTCTTCGTAAAACCATTTTCGTTAATCTCCCCCACCACCAAACCATGGCACAACTTTTTAGCATTTGGGTTGGGTCTGAAATCGTCCGGATTGTAGGTCGGACGCTTCACATCCCCTCCGGTTCCGGAGTCAGTCTCCGACGAGAGGTCCGAGGAGACGACCCGGCGCTTCCTTCTCAGCGTCGAGTTCCAATGGTTCCTTATCGAGTTGTCGGTCCGCCCGGGGAGGAGCCGGGAGATGGTGGCCCACTTGTTGCCGTGAACGGAATGGGCCTGGATGATGATCCCGTCCTCTTCAGGGGTGAAGGGCCGGTGGTGGACGACGGGGGAAAGCTGATTGCACCAACGGAGGCGACAGGACTTGCCCGACCGGCCCGGGATCCCGGCGCTGATCATGGACCAGTTACTGGTGCCGTGCTGCTCCACCAACTTGATCAGGTTGGCGTCCTCCTCGCTGCTCCACGACCCTTTTGTCCTGACGCCGTCCAGAGAACCCATAATGACATGACACACTTCTCCCCACGTCCACAACCTAGGACGCTGTATTAAATAGAATCAGAAACAGAACAAGCTCCTACGGTTCCATTTATAACAGAGAAGGTTATAAGGGAGGAAGATGGAGAGAGAGAGAGAGAGAGAGAAGGAGATATTTATTGTACTACGAACGTTTGAAGATAAATAGTTGCGAGCGATCAACACGTAAAAACCGAAATGGGAGAGGGGCAAGGGAAAGCGGAAGGGTTTTGATCGTTATGAGAATGGGTTTACATTGATTTGTAGAGGGTGAGGAGGAAAGAGAGAAGAGGGGGATGTAGCTGTTAGATTGTTATTGATGTCACGAGGCAGTTGGGGAAGGAGGAGTTACTTTCAAGTTCTTACTTAGGGTTAGCTCTCTTGGGTCCTATTTATTTAGTGTATAAAATATTCATTAAATAAATACTTATCTCATATTACTTGGACCAATATAGATGGTTACAGATTTTAAATTGGAATGAGTTATAATAAAGATTGGCAGTTTGGGAGGGATGAACAAGGGAAAGTTCCGAGTGAAATGTCGAAGAACGGTTTACGGATATCCCGGGAGTTAGGTGACAGAAGCAACAAGGGAGAGAAGGTGACAATAGTTGTATTAATTTCGTAACGGAAACTTTACAGTTACAACGTACATGCATTAGACGAGTAGATACACGGTTGGAAACAATGAAACTGCTATTAATGCTTGGTCAAAAGAAAAAGATATTGCACTTGTTTGTTGGATTAGTTAGAGGTAGATTACGGTAGAATAGTGAAAAGGTACGTTAAGTAGTTATCTCACTCCATAAATATATGGCATAATTTGTTCACATTGTCTTTATTTCTTTATAGTTTTCTTCACATCTTCTTTTTCTATTATCTTTTTATTTTTTTCTAGGTTAAAGTTTATCTTAGTGACTTTTTCTTTGACACACCACTTCTCGGGTTCCAAATTCTCAAATGGTGGCAAAATTTTATAGATTCACAACCCAATGACACCTGCTAAGAACAATTTATTAAGATATTTCATATATCATAAAAATTATTATTTTTATTCAAATGTCATGCAACCAATAGTTTTATTTCTATGACATGATACTTCAATAATTTGAAAAAATATTGTGCAAACTCGATTATTTAGTTTCAAATCAGGTCTGGGAGAAGATCAAGGATGTCCAAATAAAGGACCAAGGGTATCTCATGCAGATAATACTAATGATGTTGTATGACATGTGCGATAGCTCAAGCAACTAGAGTTAGCGGAGTTCACTTTATTGTTATTGGATAAAACTTTTGTCACTTTGTCGTTGAATTTATAACTAGTGTTGTGTCAAAGTACGAAATCACATGATTTAAACTCGACTTTAACCTTTTTTGTAAGGGGATAAGAATTTCACAAATTTTTATAATATTTATCAAATTGATTAATATATATTTATTTATTTTCAAAAGTCCTATAATTGGACTTAAGAACATTCCCATATACTATAAAAATATCAATAGCACTATCAAATACTAATTTTTTTAAGGCTTTAAAAATACAATGTCAATTAGAATAAACAAAAAATTAGATAATTACAAGAAACTTATTTTCCTAATATTTCTAAAAAAATATGTTTTATATTTGTAGATAAAAATAACATTATTCAATATAGACCCCAACTAAAGTTATATATATATATATGTATGTATATATATATATATATGTATATATATATATATATATATATATATATATATATGTATGTATCTTATGTTTTTTTTAAATGTACACTATGTTCTCTTTTTTCTAAAAAAATATGGTTATTAAGATTGTTATGATATATACTCATCTTAATTAAGAGTGAATATAAACTGATGAAAATCGTCAAACTGTAAGACTACATAAATCGATACCGTAAAAAGAGTAAATCGATTGCATGAGCAATTTCGTGGTGCAATTTCAGAGCAAAATTGCACATGACTTCATGATTGGTGTCGCTTCTTATAAAATTGTTAACCCGTGAAATACACACATAATATAACTCGTTTTATATGATATATATATATATATATATATATATATATATATATATATCATTTTCAACCAAAATATCTATCCCACCTTTGATCCCCTACAATATTAAAATAAAGAATCTAGAACATCAAGTGCCTACAACAGTCATCGGTTTGGTGGTTCGTTAGATATTCCAAGCTCTTTGCAAATTGGTGGAAAGAACTTGATGGGAATGCCTTTGATTCACACAAATTTCTCTATAAATTAAAGATGGTGGAATGGAAAATACAGGAGCAGAATAAGCTCCATTTTGGTCTGATTGAAACAAGAATACAAAAAGCAGAGGAGATTATTAACAGCATTAACAAAATGGAAGAGAATGCGGACATGTCAGAGGATGATAAAAGAAGAAAGGGTTAATTCCCAATAGGATATGATCACTTAACAAAGACAACTAGAATCATTGTGGAGGCAGAAGTCGAGACTATTTTCGGGACGAGGAGGAGACAGAATACTAAGTTTTTCCATGCTTCCTCCTCTATTCAAAGAAACGTGTATTTCATTGGATGTGTCAGGATAAATGGGAGATTGAATTACGATCCAAAAGTGGTGAAGAATGATATCTTGGAACACTTTAAGAAACAATTCAGCAGCACAAAAAAGACATGACCAAAGCTACCAGGTGATCACTTCTCAAAATTTAAAGAAAGCTCAGTTGAATTTCCGGATTCAATTTCAACTTCATCATATCAATGTTGGTGATAATAAAGTAAGAAATGTCCTCTCGAAAAAAATAAAGTAAGAAATGTATGCCTATGTACTAGACTTTTTTATTAAAAGCAAGCCACACTCTCTAGTGAATCCTTTATGACTCTGATCCCCAAAACGGAGGGCTCTACTAACATCTTAGGATTCAGACCAATCAGGCTGCTTGGTTGTGCTTACAAGATCATCACCAAACTCTTGTTATTAAGGCTAAGATCAGTAATGCACGAGATCATTAGCTTGTCCCTACAGCCGTAAAGTTCAAATTTGCTCAAATTACTACACATTTCGTGTGGTTATTTGGGAAATTTGAAGTTAGGCGTAATTGTATATATTATGGGATTGAGTGTAGAATTGTCTAGTTAGGCGTAATTGTGTAGAAGTTAGGCGTAATTGTATATATTATGAGACTGGCGGCTGTAACCTTCTATGAGGAAATGCTACATTCACTATATATATGTAAGTTGTAAATACTATTATGATGAATAAAGTTCAACTTATAAAAAATAATGTTAAAATTTGTTAAAAAGAACTTCGTTACAATTTGAAATTATGCCCGACTAAAATTTAAATTAGGTCCAAAAAAGTCATTTCCTTATATTCAGATTTTCTATATGTCTAGTTAGCGGATAAATAGTACAAATTGGAGTTATCTCAAGTTATAAGAGATTTTCATATGATTTAAATATGTAACAATTGTTAATCATCATAGAACCGAAGGAAGATAATATGATAAATTATAAACAGAAAAGAAGATTACAACAATTTTGTTGCAGTAAAAAATATGCTTGGGTGATTGACTACTTAGTGAACGAGCTTCACTTTCACTCGAGCAATCGTTGAATCTTTTTATAATGACAACATGAGCAAGGAACTAAGATAAAATGAAAATGGGATGGGAGTAAGAGGAGAACAGTACTGGCTAAAAATGTACGTGGATAACGCATATCAGAAGACTATGATATGTGTCTATCTCGTATCGTGGACGATGTTCTTTGGTGTAATTTTTTTAAAGTTTTTTTAGGAATATAATACTTATCAAGAAAAGTAAGAGTAAATAACATAAATTATGTATCCAAAGATATGGCAAAAAAAATGTAATTCCATTATTCAATTTCCGAACGTGTGTATCTCAAATTTGAATTAGTTTTGAACCATTAATAAACTTATTCCATTTTGTGAATATTATTGTACATTCTCCCTCCTACAAAGCGTTCATGTTCTTATAACATGATTAGTTGGCCTATAAATCCATGCAATATCTTCGTGGTAGTTGTCATTCAATATCTTTCTGAACAGTAGTTTGCATCATAAATCACTTTGGCCGGATGTTGATTTTGCTAAACTGAACTTTGAATCTTAAATTCGTTAGTGATTTGTTATACCAACAAGCTCCATGTTTGTAATTTCTCTTGTTTTGGAAAACTACGAATAATTGTTTTGAGATTTTGGCAAGGTGTATGATAAGAATAAAATTTTGGCAAAAAAATCCTACACGATTTTGTAAAAATTTCCTTCATATAACTTTTTTTCGAAATTACATTGTATTTGCACATTCACAGAATTCACTAATCTAGATTTGAGTAAGTTGTTATCTCAAATAGTAATTAAACACTCTTTGAGACAACCTCGTATGGTAAGTATGAGGGGTAGGTTGTAGGATTAAAATGCTCTTGAATATGTCCGTGGGCTAACTCTTTTTTTTTTGTCCGTGGGCTAACTCGAGCATAGTTTTTATCTAGGCTGATAAAACTCGTTTGTATATTCTTTTACTGATTAATAAGACTCGAGCAATTATTAAAAAATAGTTAAACTAGAATTTCTATCTGTTCACTCACTTTCGTAGAAAATTAAAATAAAGGCGTCGCATAGTTCGTAGAAAATTAAAATAAAGGCGTCGCATAGAAAGTTAAACTATCTTCTTTTTATTTAGGCCAAATGGGCCAACTATGTCTTATTTGTCCGTGGGCTAACTCGAGCATAGTTTTTATTTAGGCTGATAAAACTCGTTTGTATCTTCGTTTGCTGATTAATAAGACTCTGCAATTATTAAAAAAATAGTTAAACTAGAATTTCTATCTGTTCACTCACTTTCGCAGAAAATTAAAATAAAGGTGTCGCATGAGATCCACGACAAACACGTTACAGACACAACTTGGATCAATCTTACGCACAGGTTGAGCTTGCTCAAACTAGTATTGAAGATTCCGGTCCACTGGATGATCTTGTGTTGAACGAGGCTGCTGCCTTAAGAAAGTACAATGTTATTCTGGAATAGCACAGTCTCTTTCTCAGACAGCAAGCTCGTATTTCTTGGCCGCAAAATGGTGATCGAAATACCTCCTTCTTCCACAGGAGTGTTCAGATTAGAAGAAGTTGTCTTGGTATTAATGCTCTTATAATTGATGGGATTCTCACTGAGGACAAAACTAGGATCAGAGAGCACATTGTGGCATACTTTCAGGACCTTTTCTCTGATTCTCAGCAGGTTCCTGTTTCCTCCTCACTGATTAATCGCACCTACTGTGGCCAGTACTACTACTTTCACAGTGGGCCTTCGGAGATGACAACTCGTAGTTCCCTCGGGTAGAACTTAAAAGAGACATAGTTGGCCCATTTGGCTTAACCCATAGTATAAGGACAGTGCCTAATTAATTAATACTGGGGACTAAATAGGTTGTTATAATTAATTAATTTTTTTAAACATCAGGAATTATTTATGACTGCTTGGTCTAGTGTGTCCGCAAAAGTCATTTCCTTATATTTTGGTTTTAGATATGTCTACTTAGCGGATAAATAGTACAAATTGGAGTTATCTCAAGTTATAAGAGAATTTCAATTGCATCATATCAATGTGGGAGATAATAAAGTAAGAAATGTATGCCTATGTACTAGACTTGTTTATCAAAAGCAAGCTACACTCTCTAGCATGTGAATCCTTTATGACTCTGATCCCCAAAACGGAGGGCTCTACTAACATCTTAGGATTCAGACCAATCAGGCTGGTTGGTTGTGCTTACAAGATCATCACCAAACTCTTGTTATTAAGGCTAAGATCAGTAATGCACGAGATCATTAGCTTGTCGCTATAGCCGTGAAGTTCAAATTTGCTCAAATTACTACACATTCCGTGTGGTTATTTGGGAAATTTGAAGTTAGGCGTAATTGTATATATTATGGGATTGAGTGTAGAATTGTCGGTGTTATTGCTGGTGCTCTTTCCATAATAATTGTAAATACTATTATGATCAATAAAGTTCAACTTATAAAAAAATAATGTTAAAACTTGTTAAGAAGAACTTCGTAAGAATTTGAAATTCTGCCTAACTAAAACTTAAATTGAGTCCAAAAAAGTCATTTCCTTATATTCAAATTTTGTATATGTCTAGTTAGCGGTTAAATAGTACAAATTGGATTATCTCAAGTTATGTGAGATTTTCATATGATTCAAATATGGAACAATTGTTATTCATCATATATCCGAAGGAAGATAAGATGATAAATTATAAACAGAAAAGAAGATTATAAATTATAAACAGAAAAGACGATTAGTGAACGAGCTTCGCTTTCACTCGAGCAATCGTTGAATCTTTTTATAAGGACAACATGATGCAAGAAATGAAGATAAAATGAAAATGGGATGGCAGTCAGAGGAGAATAGTACTGGCTAAATGTACGTAGATAACACATATCATAGGACTATAATATGTGTAGTATTGGTATAATTTCCTTTATGGGGTTTTTTAGGAATATAATACTTATCAAGAAAAGTAAAAGTAAATAATATAAATTAAGTATCCAAAGATTTGGAAAAAAATATAATTCCATTATTCAATTTCCGAACATGTCTATCTCAAATTTGAATTAGTTGAAAATCATTAATAAATTTGTTCCATTTGTTAATATTATTGTACATTCTCCATCCTACAAAGCGTTCATGTTCTTATAACATGATTAGTTGGCCTATAAATCCATGCAATATCTTCGTGGTAGTTGTCATTCAATATCTTCCTGAACAGTAGTTTACATCATAAATCACTTTGGCCGGATGTTGATTTTGCTAAACTCAACTTTGAATCTTAAATTCTTAGTGATTTGTTATACCAACAAGCTCCATGTTTGTAATTTCTCTTGTTTTGAAAAAGGAATAAAGATCACATAAATTTCTCTAGATGTTTAAAATGTATAATTAACTCTTTCTACTAAAATATGGGCTATTTTTTACCATGTACTTTATAGCTACCTACTTTCGGTATATTTTTCGGTGACCGGAGACATGTCATCACCCCAACATGGAATCCAAATCAACATTGATTTAAAAAAAATATTCAACCAACTGCTGACTTGATATAAAAATTTCACATTTATAATTTTTTAAGTAACCAAAGTTTCTATATAAAAAAATCAACGCTTTGATAAAAATCAATAACTAACTCTTCTCTAGATCACGTCAATTTTTTAAGATCATATCAATCTCTTCTTATCTCTTTAACTTCTTAGACTACTTTTTTCAGCGGCCTGAGGGTCTGGGTCATAACAAAAACAAAGGAAAAAAATAAAAATAAAAAGCAAAAAGAAAATGGGCAGCTCGCCCCCCATGTCCAGAGGGATGTCGGCCGCTCTGACACGTGTAGATGAATATTATATTATTATTTATTTTTTCTTTTTTTAATCTAATCTAGTGATATTTGGCACAATATTATTCAATAAAAATATGAAAAATTATATTTTTTATTCTCTATAAATTAAAACCTAATATTTTCAATTCGGATAAAGTTTAATTTTTTAATTCCTTATGAAAATTCGTATAAATAATACATGTATTTGGATGAGAGAGAAATTAATTATTTATTTAGTGACCTAGGTTGCACAAGGTCACTCCTAGAATAGGAAAATCGTTTAGTTGGGTTGTATGTTATGTGGACCAGAGAGAAATTAATTATTTATCTGTAACCCGGGTTCGATTGGGTCACTGGTAGCTATAGTCTTAGCATCCATACCATCTGAAAACTTTCTCAAAACCCTTTCTACAGGCCTTCCATGGAGAGCCGCATCTAACCTTCAAGTTTCCAAAATTATTTACCTAAAGAAACATAAATTTTTGGTACAATAGCAACCTTGGTTCTTTGAGTTAAATAAACAAAGAATGATTGGATTTCCAGCAGATGGAATCAAAATGGGGTAGCACAAAAGAGAGGTAATCAAGATTCCACTAGAATTTCAATTGTATTAGACTAACCAAAGAAAATTCAATCTCTGAAGATGTGGCTTGTCATCTTGAAAACCCTAAAAGCCCGATAAAAAAATTTCTCCTTTTATGTAATCTGTCATAAACATATAGACTCCTAAAGGCCACTGGAATTGGCTAAACTCTTGCTCAAATTGGTGTCGGTGTTGGAGAGAGTCTTCTCGGATGAACTATTCTCCGAGGATGTCTGACTAGTGAGAGCGAAGTGAGCGTGCTTAAATGGAGTGGACAAAATTAACAAGAGCTTAGAAACGAGATAGGAAGTTGAAATTTTTTTTGTACCAAAAGAATGGTGAATAATAGCCACTAATATATCTTATCTGGTTTATGTGTTTTTCATCTTGTATTCTTTGTGGGTTTTCTTTATCTAAGAAAACAAAGGTCCATCTACCAACTCTATTGAGAGAAAAGTACTTTTCAAGTCAATTCTAATAAAAAGAGTCTCTAAAAAAAAGCTTTATCACTGTCTGTTTTTAAGTTTTTAATGTTGAGAAGGGTCTTTCTTTTATAGGATTATCACGAGTATTTTAGTGTGAAAATTACCAAAATTTAATATATATTTTTTAATCAATTCAGCAGTTGGTAACTGATTATTTTTAAATCAATGCTGATTTCGATTCTATGTTGGTGATAACATGTCTCCGGTTATGGGAAAACACATCGGAAGTGGATAATTGTACCCTTTTGTAAAGTGCAAGGTAAAAAATAGCCCAAATTTTAGTAGAGGGAGTTTAATTATACTCTTAGATATTTAGAAGAGTTTATATGATCTTTATTCATTTAAAAAATTACGAATAATTGTTTTGAGATTTTCGTAAGGTGTATGATAAGAATAAAATTTTGGCAAAAAAATCCTACATCATTTTGTAAAAATTTCCTTCATATATCGTTTTTTCGAAACTACATTATATTCTGACACTTAAGAAATTGGAAAATCTTGATTTGAGTATTTCATTATCTCAAATAGTATTTAAACTCTATTCGAGGCAACCTCGTATAGTAAGTATGAGGGATAGGTTGTAGGATTAAAATGCTCTTGAATATTTGTCTGTGGGCAAACTCGAGCATAGTTTTTATTTAGGCTGATAAAACTCGTTTGTCAAAAAATAGTTAAACTAGAATTTCTATCCGTTCACTCACTTTTTTAGAAAATTAAAATAAAGGCGTCGCATGAGATCCACGACAAACACCTTACAAAAGCACCTACTGTGGCCAGTACTGCTACTTTCAGAGTGGGCCTTTGGAGATGACAACTCGTAGTTCCCTCGGCTGGAGCTTAGAAGAGACATAGTTGGCCCATTTGGCCCAACCCACAGTATAAGGACAGTGCCCAATTAATTAATACTGGGGACTAAATAGGTTGTTATAATTAATTAATTTTTTTAAACATAAGGAATTATTTATGACTGCTTGGTCTAGTGTGTCCGAAAAATTCATTTCCTTATATTTTGGAAAAAAAATGTAATTCTATTATTTAATTTCCGAATGAGTCATCTGAAATTTGGAATAGTCGAAAATAAGACTACGTCGATATACTTTGCCACTTTGTGAATATCATTGTCCATTCTCCCTCCTACAAAGCGTTCATGTTCTTATAACATGAATAGCAATGTTTTTAAAACCGACCCGGAAGGTGACTCGGAATGTTTAAAATTTTTGGTTCGTCTGGTCGGGCTACTGGTCGGACCGAAACTTTTATTTTATATTAATATAATTAAAATAATATTTAATAAATTTAATTTAACATAAAAATAATAAAATATCAAATTAGTTCAAATATTTAGCAACTTTGTTATACAATTTATCCAAACAAAGTCTTCAAACATGAATTGAACAAGTCTAGACAAGAAGATGATTATACAAGTTTTCAGGTTCGACATATTAATCTAATTTGTTTGACTTAATTAAAATATAATCAAGAATTGTTAAAAAATAAGTTTCTTGTGATCAAAAAGTGATGTACACGCTCCGAATGTGGAAGTTGAGGTTTTGTTTCTAAATTAAATCAGATAAAATAGAAAAAATAGACACTAATTTTTTAATTCGGGCGAACCGGGTCACCCGGAAGTACCTGACCAGATGGTCCAACCAGATTTTAGCCGATCGAACCACATTCTAAGTTTTATGGAAAAAATGACCCGGATTTAGTTCTGGGTAGTTCTCCGATCGGTCCGACCAATTTTAAAATATTGATGATTAGTTGCCCTATAATCAATGCAATATCTTCGTGGTAGCTGTCATCCAATATCTTCCTGAGCAGTAGTTTACATCATAAATCGCTTTGGCCGGATGTTGATTTTGCTACACTCAACTTATTGATCTTAAAATCGTTAGTGATTTGTTATAACAATAATCTCCATGTTTGTAATTACTCCTGTTTTGGAAAACTGTGAATAAAACATTTGAGATTTTGGTAAGGTATATGATAAGAATAAGATTATGGCAAAAGAACCTACATCATTTTGTAAAATTTCCCAACATACATATTCTTTCCGAAACTACATAGTATTGAATTGACTAATCCTAATAGTGATGAAACTCTCTTTGGGACAAATAGATAAACTAGAATATCTATTTGTTCACTCTCCTTTAACTATTTATAAGGTATAATTTTGCACAATACATAATTATTTAAGTAAAACTATGAGGTACTTATAGATGTTCTAATGAGTTATTTTAGTTTAACTAAAATATCTCGAGTATAATCATTTAAAAATACAACAGTATTAAAAATAATACCTAGTTCGAATTTAGATTAATCGACTAGCAAATTTAAATGAAAGTATAGTGTCATGCAAAATTTGAACTCCGTAAATTCTGGATTTGCCCATCAACTCAAGGAAAATTTTTCCTCTTGTTGAAGTGCAAAAATATTAAGGACCAAGAAAAGCGTTGAGATGTAGTTGGTTATCTTTGTCCTGGGATGTCTCGCCTTGGGTCTCGACTTGGGACGTCTCACCTTGGGACGTCTTGACTTGGCTCTCGACTTGGGATGTCTCGCCTTGGGTCTTGCCGTGTGACATCTCGCCTTGGGTCTCGACTTGAGATGTCTCGCCTTGGGACGTCTCGTCTTGGATCTCGACTTGGGCCGCCTCGACTTGGGATATTTTGCATTGGGTCTCGACTTAAGACCTCTCGCCTTATGTTTCGACTTGGGACATATCAAAAGAAGGCAGGTGCAGCATTGCGCCTCTAAGGAGGCAGGCGCACCCATGTGCATAGGAAGGCAACCCAGTGCCTCTGTGCATGGAGGATACTACAACCCTATGCTTGGTTGGTAGATTAGCCGTAACTTTTGACTCAGACCTCGAATTGAGCTAATTCTTTCAACCTTTGAAAGATAAGACACAGATCTGCAATTTTATATTTTATGACATCTTCCAAATTAGAGCGTAAGAGGGTCAAAACTGCATGTGCAGGTGAAACCCTGTGCCTACAAAGAGGGAGGCTCACCCTTGCCCCTAGGAGGAGCCGCACCCTGCAGCTCGGTGCATGTAGGTATGTATCTCAATCTCTCTTCCTAGTGTGTTGGCCAGTTCAAGTGGACATTCATATTGAAGTGTTTGGCTACGCATTAGTGACCATTAGGAAGAGCTTTGGAGAGCCTAAGTGGAGTCGGGAATTTTTAGAAGATAAGCTGAACAAGGACTGTGAGAAGCTAGGTGAAGACAAACTCAAAGAGACGTGACCAACTCGGCCTCTTAGAATTGTAGATAGACTTGGCTTCAAGGGAGCTTGTTTTGTGCTTGGAGTGAGGGGAAGCTCGCCTCGTGCCCAAGTGAAGAATAGCTCGCTTTGGGCACCATTGGGCTGTAGTTTGTTTTGGGTTTACCTAAGGGGTTAGCTTGCCTTGAAGGATAATTGTGTCGGTTCATGGAGTTGGCTAAGGTATGACTTAGGTTTTTCTACACTAGGTCGAAACTGGGTTGTCCTATATTGGACATGGCCTAAGTTGTGTTTTCCTTGTATTGAACACGCCAGGGCTATGTTAGACTTCTCTATATAAGAGATCTTAGGCAAAGGTGCGGGACACCACAAAATCACACATTAAAATCCTAGCTCTCAAGCTCTCTACTTTTTTCTTGCATTTTTTACCTTTCGTTTACTTTCTTTAATCTTTGCAATAAAGCTACAAGCTTCCCCAAATTTGTTTACTTTCGTTACTTTTCGCATCACACTCATGTTCGTTGGATTGCTCTTGGAACGACTACTCCAGATCCGTATCGAGATCGCTCTCGCATTATCATCACCTTTCCACCGCAACACCTCTGAAGAATTCTCAATTTTTTTTATTGGAATGAAGAATCATTATTTATTTATTTATTGAACTTTTGAAGAATCATTAGTTGGTGCCTGTTGCGTTTCACTTTTGTTTCCCCTTCTCCCATGATATATATATATATATATATATATATATATATATATATATATATATTATTGCCTTCTCTTCTCTTCCTTCTTCCCTTATGTTTTGGTAAGGTAGAGATGGAATTTTTTTTATAGTAATTTTTCTAGATCTACATTTTTCATGTTTGTTTATTAAAAAATGGGACATTTATGAATTCTAACTAGTCTTACTTGATTGGATCACATTTTGAAATCCACAATTTATAACTATGAAAAATATAATAGAGTTTTTCATTCTTTAGGATATGTAATGTAAATGAATGTGACAGCTTAAGCTTCGCATTTCCATGTCTGGATCACCAATACTTTCTGCGATGGATGAACTCATCCGCGGCACAGAAGTGCTAAAGTTTGGTCCATCTATATCATTCCAGCCAAGGAATCTAATAAGCACATTTGGGCAAGAGCTAGTCCTCATAGGTAGGCTCATGGTAGAAAAGGAGCATAAGTTTCACATTGTGCTAGCTAGTATACTGAAGTCCTGGGGAATTAAGGAAGATTAAGTAGAAGTTAAAGAACTTGAGCAAAATCTGTTTTCTTTCTCTTTCCATAGAGTCTTCACAAGAAAGAGGGTTGTAGCAAGAAGGCCTTGGTCAGTTGCATGATTTCTGTTATTATTGTGGTAGGATTGGTCATGCCACTAAGAATTGCTTAAGGAAGACGGAATAACAGTTTGGGTTGCTGAGGAATATGTCAATTAGCAAACTACCACATGGTAATTGGTTGCGTGTAGAAAACTTCACCGGTAACAGACACTCTCCTATCTTATTATTGTGAAGAAGATTGCATGAGATACGTGTATATACAGCATGTATTTAGATACAGTTATTACACTACTAATAGCGAATTAATGATATTCCTAACTACTTTGTATAAGTTAATACGCTTGACTAGCCGTTGGTCGTTGGAACTGTTGAAGCGCGGGAGAGGTTGCCGTTGGAGACGCGCGGGATCCCTAGAGACAAGCACAGGCGCACAGCTGAATACAGCGCAGGAGGAACGTGGGCCTTTGGTGATGATGGGCTTCGATGATCATGGAGTATCATATACTTCAACACTCCCCTCAAGTTGGGGATTATAGGTCACATACACCCAACTTCGATAAATGATGATAAAGAGATTTTGTGAATATATCAGCTGGTTGATCAGAGTGTACGGTGTTGAGATCAATCTTTCTTGACCTTGTCTCGTACAAAATATCAGTCAATTTTGATATGTTTAGTGCGCTCATAGAATTCGAGATTAGTAACAATGTGGATTGCTATCTTGGTGTCGCAATAGAGCTTCATTGGACTCTTATCATCGAATCTCAATTAGGTCAGTAAGCTATACTGTGGCTTTTAACAGACCTTACTATGGCTTTTACGAATGAAATTGTCAATTAAATTACAACGAGATCTATTTCGAATCTGGCTGTGGCCAATTGGCTTCCTTTTGTTTGCTGACTCTACAAACTTATTATTATTTATAATATTTACAGTAAAATATTTCTAAAAAAAAGGTTCTAGCTCAATATTTTGAAATTACAATCACAAGAGAATTTATTTAAATTCATAGCTTTCATCAATGGGGAAAAGAGCTTTTGTAGGGCAATGATGGCCCCGTTTGTTGAAATATTTGTACGGGTAGTTAGTAATTTTGGGGTAGATTGACAATCTAAATGTTAACTAAAATTAGTAGATTGTAATCTACTAGTTTTTTTTTTTGAAAAGTAGAGTTTTATTATTCATCCAAGAAATTACATTTCCTTTCTATTTACAGGAAGTAACTCTGCAAAAACAATAAGTCCAAAGAGCCCCATTACACCCGGCCCCTTACAATAACAATTTAATCTACTAGTAGTTTAGGAATAGTTTCAAAGGGTTAGGTTTGTTTGTAATTTATTTTAGTTGTCAAAAAGTTAAATATTTTTTACTATAATAAATATTTTATTTTTCTTAGTAATTATCTGAAAAATTAAAAGTTCGATTATATTAAATAAATATTATGAAATTTTCATAACTACTATCTAAAATATTAAGAGATTTATTTTTCATGGTACTATAAAAAATTGGTTTTCAAATCCTAATATCAAAGCTTTGGTTGTTGGGTAATCTATTTTGGTTGTTGGGTAATATATCTAGGTTTTCAAAATTCAAATAACTTTTAAGGTAGTGTAAATATTTCATTTTTCTTAGAATTTATTTGAGATATGAAATAGTTCCTAGAAACCGTAAACGAATAATTTAGAAATAGTTCCTGATATCTAGAGATTTGGTTGTTGGGTAATTCATTGTTGGTCGACAAAATTTAAATAATTTTGAAATTAGATCTATTTAACTAAAGATCTAATTTAACTCAACAAATATTAAGAAATTTTATTTTAACTACTATTTCAAATTAGATTAAGAAGAGATTACAATTAGTTTTTATTCTTAATATTTTTCTCTTTCACTATATAAATACTATTTCCTTTTTGTTTTATCATTGTATTACAATTTTTTATATTTTTTATATTTACTAATTAATATTATTGATTGGTGGTGCATAATGAATTATCCCAGAAATATGCATTAGGAGATCAAATTACTTTTAGTTTGATATAATTATAAGAATTAGAATAAATGATAATGTAATATTTTTTTTAAAATTTTAATAAATATTAATTTATCTACTACAATAAATGACATGGTCTTGTTATTCTTATTATTATTCATATTTCCTATCAAATATAAGAAATTAATATATTTAATAAGTTAAACATTTGTCTTTTATCAAAATATTCACTTAGAAATATAATTAAGTAATATATTAAATTATTACCATTTTAATTTATATAATTATTTACATTATTTGATTTAGGCTTAATTTATAAATTAATAATTAATTTAATCAAAAATATATAATCTATTAAATTGAATATGCTATCTGCTAGTTAATTTTGCCAAACACATTCTTCAATCTGCTATCTATTATTTGTTATTTGTTCACAATCTACTATATACTTTCTGCTATCTCTTCCTAATTTGTTTTGTCAAATAGGCCGATATAAAAATGCGGATGAATTGTTTTGTCCCTTTATACTATTTCCATGCGAGACAATGGTATCTTTTTATTTTTTTAGGGGATGCGAGACAATGGTATCTTATTGCATGTGATAAGCGTGGCCCGCCTATTTTGACTACAGAGATTATGCATCGTGGATCCCGAGGTCCATATTCTAAAGGTGATGTGATAGTAAAAAAAGTTGTAAAGAAGAAATTGATCGATAAGATAATTTAATTTCGTTTAGTTTCAGATATTTTTTTCAGCAAATGAGCATTCAATTGATACGTATTATGGTCACTTTCATGGGAAATATAATCTAAAATTTCAAAAGTATTTAAACCTACCAAAAATTACAACATTGATATAGGTAAAAATTAACTATCATCTCCCACAACAAGGATTCACACTAAGTTTCTGAAATGACGAATAATGAGATGGAGGGGACTTGGAGAGGTGAGTTTTTTTTTTCCTTCGACGATCTTGTAATTTTGGTGCCAGTAGAGGTATGTTTTACACTTTAAATAGTATAATTTTTTTATATGTAAAAATTTGGACCATTTTTCGATTTGTGCGTGTCATCCTTGCACAGGGACCATGTTAATTTTCTCTGTATCGTTCCAAGCGCAAGGACCATGTTAATCTTCTCTGTATCGTTTCAATTTTGTCAGATGTCCCTGAAAGGACCACTCTAAATAGTATATCGCAGATGGAAAGTTAGGTCCTGAAAAATAATACTAAATTATCATGATTAATCTATCTCATCAAAGAGAAGTATGACGATTTTTCCTTAAGAAAATAACTGCAGAAACTTGATTTCAAAAAACGATTTTGAAATTCAAAATTTGTAAATAAAAACAAATATTGTCAACAAAGTCACGCTTTTCTAAATATGTTACGATTTGATTTTTGATTCTGTAGTTAGTTCGTTATTCGTAATTAAATTAACAAGAAGTTAATAAGAGGTGCGTTTGACAAAAATAATGAACAGTTGAAGATACATTATATTTTAGAGGCCCACCGGTACATAACGTACAATTCACTCTTGCGCTGAGTTCCCTAAAAAAATTATTGAACTGAATGGAAGACCGCATAACTGGACCCGTCCAACTATAGCCCACTCTTTATTTGACAAAATTGATGATGCTGCTGTCTCTAGGTTGGAGGCTGACCCCACAACGGAAGAAATACGAGCTGCGATTTGGGTTTGCGATGGGGATAAAGCGCCCGGGCCGGATGATTTTTGTTTTGCCTTCTACAAGCATTGTTGGGATATAATCAAAGACGACGTGGCGGCCTTTGTATTTAACTTTTTCAGATATGCTAATCTTCTTCCGCAAGTTGGTGCATCCTTCCTCTCCCTAATCCCTAAGAAAAATAGAGCCAGTAATTTTTCTGACTACAGGCCAATTTCATTGGTGTCCAGCTTATACAAGATTATCTCTAAAATGCTATCGCTAAGGTTACGGGGTGTCTTAGATATGATTATTGGCCCAGAACAGTCTGCTTTTCTTGGTGGTAGATACATTCTTGATGGTGTCTTGATGTGTAATGAGCTGGTCAACGCCTTTAAGAGGTCGAGGTCTTGTGGAGTTCTCGTTAAGCTTGACTTTCGCAAGGCTTTCGATAGCGTCTCGTGGGCCTATATCGATGACCTTTTGCTGGCAACGGGCTTTGGCCCACGAATGAGGGGCTGGATTTCAAGTTGCATTAGGAGTGCTTCTTCCTCGGTCCTAATAAATGGGTCCCCATCAAGGTTATACAAGTTGGAGAGGGGTTTGAGGCAAGGGGACCCTCTCTCCCCTTATCTATTCTTGCTTGCAGCTGAAGGTCTTAGGCGTATTATCTTGGAGGCAGAGCGTTTGGGACTGGTGGAGGGCCTCTCTGTCCCGGGTGGCTATTCTAGTCTTTGTCTTCTTCAGTACGCTGACGACACCATTCTCCTCTCTAGAGCTACCGACAATAGCTTATCAAATCTGCGGAGCATTCTCTATTCGTTTTCTTTGGTGTCTGGTCTGGTCATCAACTTTGAAAAGAGTGCGGTGATCGGCCTAAATACGGATGAGGCTTGGTTGCGTTCGATTTTCGAGGAGTGGGGGTGCAAGTTCCTTGGTATTCCATTTATGTATTTGGGCCTTCCTGTCGGGGCCTCCATGAAGAGGCGGTGTCATTGGGAACCTGTGATGGAAATGGTTGACTCTCGCCTGGCTTCCTGGAGATGTGCTCCGCTCTCTTTAGGCGGTCGGGTTACTCTCATCAAATCTATCATTTCAAGTCTCCCGCTATATTATTTATCCTTGTTCAAAACCCCTGCTGGAGTTTTGGAAGACCTTGAGAAAAAGATCCGCAAGTTCTTATGGGCAGGCATCTCTAACAATCGGGCTATGACCTTCATGCCCTGGTGTCATGTCACTGTTCCGGTTGAAAGAGGGGGACTCGGCATTACTCGCCTTGATATTAAGAATGAGGGGCTGATGTTTAAGTGACTTTGGAGGTTTCTCACTCAACCTGACGCACTTTAGGTCAAGTTTATCTCGGAGCTCCATCACCGCCACCCAAATGGTGCTTTTCCCCTGAATAAAATCCCTTGCAACCCTCGTAGCGATGGTCCTTGGTCGGCCATATGGAATCTGGCTAATACCTCTTCTATCACGGCTACTCTCTTTAGGTCCAAAACTCATATTGAAACTGGTATTGGAGATAAGACGCTATTTTGGAAGGACGTTTGGATCTCTTCGACGCCATTAAAGATGCTTTACCCTCGGCTTTATAGTCTTGCGACAAATAAGGATGATCTTATTGCAAATTATGGGCATTGGAGGGATGGATTGTGGTATTGGGACCTATTTTGGAGACGTCATTTATTTGCATGGGAGGAGGAAGCAGTATCTGATCTAAGTCGCACTATTTCAGGGCATATTGGGTCCCAATCCACTGTGGATTCTTTTATCTAGGTGCCGGATATACATGCTGGTTTCTCTGTTAATAGCTTTTACACATCTATGTTCAAGGGATTTTCGTTGTCATCTCCGAATGTTATGAGGAACGGGCGTACCAAACTTGTCCCAATGAAGGTGAGCTGCTTTCTTTGGATGGCTCTTCAAGAGAGAATCAAAACTAGAGACAACTTGCTGAGGCGTGGTATCATTGGCCCTAGAGATTCCGCTTGCATTTTCTGCAGTACTGATCCTGAGACTTCAACTCACCTTTTTATGCATTGCAAGATGGCTTCTTCTCTTTGGAATTGTTTGCTCAAGCTTCTGGATATCAAGTGGTGTGTCGGAGGTGATTCCATGACTTTCTTGGAGGATTGGATGCAACTTGTCAGGGGCAAGGTTCTGAAGAAGATGTGGTTTATTGCCTTTGCTGCTTCGTGTTGGCATCTATGGCTGGCCCGAAATAGTAGGATTTTTTATAGTAAAGAGGTGAGCCTGGATTCTATCTTTCATTCTGTCTGCAGGAGTCTCATGGAGTGGAGCTTGTGGTCTGGCATTTCAAAAGAAATTAACTGGCAGAATATCCTCTTGTACTTCAATTCAAGCAGGGGTAATTGATTAGTGGCCAGGTTCTAGATGATTGTAAGGAGTTTGTGGATTGTAAGGGGCTCTCGCTTTGTGTTTCACTTGGTGCTGTGGGTTAGTTGCCTTCCTAGCAACTATCTGCTTGGCCTTATTGTTTCTCAGGAACTTATTTTATGGAATAAAATTATACCTTTTCAAAAAAAAAATTTAGCTGCTGTAGTAAAGCATCTAAAAAATATTACGGAAAGAGCAGTCCCACAAAAGTCTGATTGATTTTGAATAGAGATTTACCAAACAAATTACCTACCTGATTCCAGTTTTTAAAATGTGAAGATTTTTCAGAGATTCAATATTTATATTACAGTAACAAACGTTTAGTAGTCATTTTGTCTTTTTTGACAAAAAAAAAATATTTGTTACAATATTAGAGTTTCCAAAATAAATATTATGCTTAGTGGAAGGGGAAAAAATAAGTGCGAACCGCCAAAAGTAAAAGAAAATAACTCAGGGGGCTACACCGTAGAAAATTTAGTGACGAAGCTTTTTATTGTGACTGATTATAAGACGGTAAAAAGAACCTCTGCCTCTTGCTTCTTGCACGAAAACTAGATGGCATGGATGAGGCAGCGATCCTACTCAAAACGACGCCGAGTGACTGCTTAATGGTGCCGAGGGAAACAACGTTTTTATTGCCATTACTATCACGAAGTACCAAGATGCTTTTAATCCTGCCACCAACACTTGCAATGTCAGCTGCAACTATGCTCAGCTTTAGGCCTCTTATGGCCCGGATGAGCTCCGGGAGCAGCTCCGGCCGGTCTTCGCAGCAGACGGAGGCTCTGATCAGTGGGATATCGCCGGCATGGCCCCTCTCTTGGTCGGCATTCTGACGGGGATGTTTGTAGTGGTCAACTGTTACTTCGTCGACGTCTGTTGGAACTGTCGCAAAGTTGGCCACCTGGGTTGCCTTTCTCTTGAGCTCCTTCACATGATCTATCACACTCCCTAGGAGTGTGCAGCCTTGTCCAACTGGATACATCAAAATAAGAATTTTGTTATTTTTTTGAAAGGTAAATTTTTTAGTACACTTGATTTTGGGTTTGAACTCTCAATCTCCTTGAACTTGTACACGTCTTGTGCCGTTAGACTAAATGCAATTTTGGTAATAAGAATCTTGTTACCCTTTACCGTTGTCTAGAAAATCGCATATCAACTAAGATGTCCTCTGTTGAAATATCTACATCTAGTTTATTTGCACTATCATCATGATATTTGATTTGTGTTGCTTTGTGGGATAATTTCGAATCTTGTAACTAAAGATATGAACTGAAATCATAATTGTAATATGAAAAGGACTACGATCCATGAAGAGAAATCTCGAAGGTCTTGGAGCACCTCGTCTGCTTGGGGAATCAGCTTCCTCAAAGCTCCGAGCTGCAAATTAATCCGGTCCCTGCGCCGCTTCTCGGCCTGGCTATGGCTCTTGGAGACAGAGGCTGCTCTATCTTCAGCAGCATCCGTAACCAGAGCAGGCCAGGAAGGGAAGCCACTGAACTGGAAAGTGGCCGAGGAGGAGCTATCAGGTTCTAGTGCTTGCAGGCAAGGAACCATATAATGCTCTTCAGATTCTGCAGAACTGGTTGGAACCCAGTTTGCATCTTCAGGCCAACCTGCAAGAAATTGATCTTCCATGTTTGCTTAAAGCAGGAAAAGTTATTTAACATAAAAACTCAGCTGCAAGCTTTTTTACACTTAAGTTCATTTTATCACCTGCCTCATGCTATTGAACATATTAATGGGAGATTGGATGATGTGACACTTAGCAGCCTGCAATTGGCCAAATTGATACATAGTTTGGCTTTATGCGGCTGCCACCTCCAGCAGGAATTTACTTTGATAGCTTCTGGATCACGTCCCATTTTTTTCCTGTTTGATCCTTTGAAAATTAGTACAATTTTTCGAAAGTGGGAATATTACAAAATTTTTGAAATGGGTAAATCTCATTTTTTTATAGTTTTATAATCACTTTCGGGCGTCGACACGTGCTGAAAAAAATAGTCGGTAAAATAATTATCCTTCCTCTGCCTCGAAGGATTGTGAAGATGAGGACTAGGAATGAATATTTAATCCAAAATGTTCTATAAGCTGACAGTCCGGTGAGAACAACAGATGAGAAAGCAATATTGGGCAGTGGAAAGGCAACCTAGGATTTGATATGTGCAAAATTGAGAATAATTAAACGCACAATCAAATAGTATAGTGAATAAGTAGGGTTTTGAACTGAGGGTTGAAAACGAAATCAAGACAAGTAATTATGTGAAGCGAGAGAATTAAAAGGTTTATAAGGTTGGTAACTGAACTGTAAGAGAATAAACAAAATCGGAAACGTAAATAAAAGGGTTGTGATTCAGTGGAGATAAACGAGCACGATACCCCTATGGATTAACTACCTATGTCGAGGTTGTGGTTCTTACGAAGCTCCAACTAGTACCCGGAGTGTTCTAATGTACCTTCCTAACGCTTTCGCTCATTAGAAAGATAAAATCAAGATAATAAAAATCTAAGCTACTAATTAACGCTTTTGCTCATCAATTAGATACAGAACTATACTAATCTAATTATGAAGATTTCTCCTAACGGGTTACCTTTAAAATATTAAGACGTCTCATTAATATCTAAGAACATGTTAATTGGTTCTTTCCATCAATTCTAGTATCTTTCGGTCCACTATCATCAACTCGAATCATAGTCTAAGTGGCTAATTTAGATTAAGTATTCAGCATACTAATTAACAACTATTACGAAAGATAATCAAACTACAACCTAACATAGATAATCAATCACATATTAGGGCATCACACTCACAAGAGAACTACTCGCTAAGCATAATCATAAAGCACATGATATTAATGGAAGACATAATAATGAATAGCATGAAAGATAGAGATAGAGAAAACTTAGTCGTTCGAGCAAGCCTCGCCAATCTCCTCCACGTAGCTACCCGAAATCGTGACTTTATTAATGATCAAAAGTAGTCTCAATGTCTAGAATAGAAGGTATGAATAAAACTTAAGAGACTATGGCCTATATATAGCCAAGCGACTAGCTAGAAATTAGGAAAACTAAGAGGAGGTTTAACCAAAATAAGAAGTCTTGCTAGCCAAGTAATAGAATAAATAATATAATTATAGTCCTAGGGCCGAAACAAGAGGCCAAAATTCGTAAGAAATCGAAATAGGTAGAATACCCAACAAAATAGGAAGTCGGAATAAGCTGGCATTATGGAAACTGGCGGCCGCCAGTTAATTGGAGCCCACCATTAATTTTGGTCCGAGAGGTCTGTCCAGCTTGACTGGCGGCCGCCAATTAACTTCCCATCGCCAGTTGGGCTACACAACCTCATCATATCTTTATATTTTCTATTTTTGTCCCTCTTATGCTCCGAATTTGGCCTCAACTATAACAGACAAAATGTAGATCTCTCTTCAAGCTTTCCAACGATATCTCATTTGATATAATCGGACACTTGAGCAAATAGTTATGGCTCTTGAAATATGGTCACTCGAAATTATCCCTCCAACGGCCTTTATTGAGCTCCATTTCCTATCACAAAATACGAGAAGGGGTAAAAGTCTACTCCATGACACAAATACATGAAAATGACATAAGACTCAACACAACTAGATAAAAATAACCAAAAATATGACCTAACACAAACGAAACACATAATAAATAGGTGAGTGTTTACACACTCATCACACCCCCACACTTATTTCCTTGCTTGTCCTCAAGTAAGGAGCATCAGACACGCTAAAATTTTTTGGCCCCCTAGCAACATTGAACTACCAAAAAAAAACTCCATATCAGCTCAATTCTGCAATTTAAGTCCAGCCCATAAATCAAAGCAATTTCCCATAATTTTATCATTCAGAAAATAGTGAAGATTACTAGAAACAATACCGCAAGAAGCACATGACATGAAGAGATAATTAAGAACACATTGCTTCATCATTTCACCTAGCCCCAAAATAGTTTCAGATTAGTAGTTAGCTTCACTCAGTTGGCGTCTTAGGAGTTCACTCGTAGACCGGTAGGCAGAGTCCAACACCAACCCTATGGCTCACTTATTTTCCTACAATGATCTCCGAGCTTATCCCGATTAGGCTGGAGTTTACCCCTACTAAGATCCATCTTTTTATTTTTATGGATCTTTCCACACCATGCATTCACATACCACAATCCACGTATAACATTAAACATTCCATACATTCCACAACCACATCCATCCCATCCTTTCTCTCTCTTTTTTTAATCACTTTTTTCATTTTTTCATCATTTTTTTTCTTCTCCCACATCCCACTTTCTTTCTTTTTTCTTTTCCTTTTCCGGGTAGGGGCTTTGCTCTAATTTTTGACCTAATCGCTGCCCTTCGCCTAAAATATTTTTCAAAAATAGATTTTTGGCAGCAAGCGCATCACTCGATTAGACTCACAAGTTAGCTAAAACCTTTGTAATATACAAGCGGGGTTCAGTTTCTAAAAACGTGTTCCCTCAACTACTCATGTGTTCTCTTGGTTTCGTACCTAGCAATCACTTAATCCAATTATGAGATTTTGAAAAGTAAGAACCACTTCTCAATATGGGCTTAATCATATCCTTGCTACTCTTGTCCAGACAAGAACCGTCCTAAAGATATTTGGTTGCTATGAAGCCAACAATTCAAGGGTAAAGTTTCCTCATCTACTTATGACACCACATCAGACTTAAGCACACTCCTAAATTCAGACCCAGACTCAATCACATACACTAAAACAAACAAAAATATGCATTTGACCCCCCCCCCCCCCAACACACACACTTATTGAACAATGTGGAGATAAGACACAAACAAATATCACAAGAGACGAACAGGAACATCACAAGAACATAAATAGACTTATAATAGAAATGAAAAGAGGAGAGGACTGGTACTGCCCTGTCAATCTTGAAAAGGAGGCGGTGGGGAAGGTTGGTTGTGTTTCGCTTTGTTTGCTTTTCGCACATTGAAATTTCTGTTGCGATTGGCTAATTCTGCTTCAGCTTGGTTTTTCTTATCTCAAAACCTCCTGCAAAGGCCACTAAAATACTAAATGAACATAACGATACTAAAATAAACATAAAAATAATGAAAAATTAAATACTAAATGTACTAATTTAGAGTCGTTAGCTTGACTGTGTTACTCCGTTTGGCACTACAGTAGACGGAGGCACTTATCGGTTACTTGGAACTCTATTTTATCTGGGCATATGCGGAGAAGTAGCTTGCCATTGTAGATGTCCACCATTGTATGACAAGTGTTGAGGAATGGACGTCCTAGAATTAGTGGGTAACTTGCATTAGCAGCATAGTCCAGCACCACAAAGTCTACAGGTATGAGGAACTTATCGACTTTGATTAGCACATCCTCCACGATTCCATGTGGCCTCTTCCTAGTGTGATCTGCAAGCTCGATCATCATGGACGTAGGTTTGACATCTCCCAAATTGAGTTTCCTGAAAGTGGCCAATGGCATAAGATTAACATTGGCACCCAAATTACATAAGCAATGTGAAAACTGCACACCATCAATAGTACAAGGAATAGTGAAACTCTCTGAATCTTTTAATTTTGGCGGTCTGTCATTTGCTACCAAAAGAGTCGTCTTGCTGTCATGTCGCTTCTTCTTTCTTGCGATGATCTCTTTGAGGAACTCAGCATATTGTGGTCTTCGATCTAACATCTCTAAGAGGGAGACATGGCTTTGAATATCTTCCATCGTCTCTATGAATTCAAGGGTCTTCACATCGATCAATGCTTCCTTCTTGACTTGTTAAGGTGATGGTGGAGGAACATAAGAATCTTCTTTTTTACTGATATAGGCTGGTGGCTCCTTCTTTTCAGTAACTACCTCCTCCTCTATGGCTGACTTTATCAGTTTGGCACTCTCTTTTGAAGAGAATTTGTTCTCAAGTGGTGGCTTTCTCCAGAGTCTTTACGGAAATAGAGGTGGAAGGACATAAGGTGGTGGATGAATATATGGTTCATCTTCCTCGTCCACACTCCTCAATATGATGGCCATCACTTGTCCTTGCAGGTTCAACTCTGTGTTACTGGGTAGAGCACTTATTTCTCTTCGAGTGTTTTCTTCAGCTAACTTTTCAAGTTCGATCTCCATCTTCTTGAGTTACGTGGCTTGTCCTTTCAGGTATGTCTGAAACTCTTGTTGACGTGCCTCACAATGATCCATCCGCTGCACGGTTATGATTTATTATTGGATAGACTGTTGAACCACTCCCACCAATTGGTCGATCTTAGAGAAGACATTGACTTGGTCACCCACTAATTTATCAATCTTATCACCCATTTTTTTGACTCGCTTGCCCAAATATGGCTTCCTAGAGTTTTGTTGGGCACTAGTGTTGTTTGCCTGCTGACCAAATCGAGAGAAGTTTGGTTGAGAATTTGGTTGCCTAGAGTAGGCTAGTCCTGGTGGTTGTCTATCAGCAATTGCCTGAAGTTCCTCCATCATTGGGCAGTCATTAGTATGATGTGATTCTTTGCAGAGCTCACGGATAATTTGTAATATAGCAGCCTTTTCTTTGCCCTTGGTCAACTCTTCAAGTCTTTTGGTAAGTGCCTCAACTTTAGCTTCAAGTCTCATGTTGGCATTCACTTCGAGTACTCCTCAGGTTACTTCTTTACGTGGTTGCCTAACACGTTCTTTTGGCCATATACCATTGACTTCAGCCATCTCTTTTATTAAGTAAGCAGCTTCATCAACAGTCTTCCTCAAGAATACCCCTTGAGAGGAGGCATCAATATGATCACGGGATGGACCATCTAATCTGTTGTAGAAGATTTTCATGAGGTTGTCCTGAGTTATACCATGTTGAGGGAAGGCACTTTGGAGATCTGTGAACCGTTCCCAAGCTTCATAGATGCTCTCCCCATCTCCTTGGATAAATGTGTTAATTTCTTGTAGGAGTTTGGATGTCTTGGCCATAGAAAAGAACTTCCGTAGGAAAGCATGGGCCAGATCAGTCCAACTCTGAATCGTCTCTCCTTTCAAGTTATTGTACTAGATGCGAGCTCAATCTTTCAAAGAAAAGTGAAAGAGACGCAACTTCAAGACATCATCATTGACATTTTGGAATTTTATGATGTTGCAGATATCTTCAAAGCAAGAAAGATAGTCTCAAGTATCTTCGTTTGGCAAGCCGCCAAATTAGATCGAGTTTTGTAATATTTCGATGATGGATCCTAGAATCTGGAAAGAGTTAGGACCTTCAAGTGGTTGTTGTAAACCATTAGGATTCCCATTCCATGTAGGAACAGATGATTCCAGCAGTGTGGGCCAGATCAGTCTAACTCTGAATCGTCTCTCCTTTCAACTTATTATACCAGATGCGAGCTCAATCTTTCAAAGAAAAGTGAAAGAGACGCAACTTCAAGACATCATCATTAACATTTTGGAATTTCATGATGTTGCAGATATCTTCAAAGCGAGAAAGATAGTTTCAAGTGTCTTCGTTTGGCAAGCCGCCAAATTAGATCGAGTTTTGTAATATTTCGATGATGGATCCTAGAATCTGGAAAGAGTTGGGACCTTCAAGTGGTTGTTGTAAACCATTAGGATTCCCATTCTATGTCGGAACAGATGATTCCAGCAGCATCCTTCTTCGTGAAACATCCCCTACAGCTTGGAGCACTCCATCTTCCTGATTGTGTGTCGCTTTGGCTTGGCCTCTCTTCTCACGCCTAATTACCCTTTCGAGTACTCTGATGTCAACCTCAAGCACAGTGTCTCTGTCAAGGTCTAGTCCTTTGCATCGGGTTCTTGGCATGCATTAGAGAATCCTGAAAAAGAGATCACACGAAATCAGCAAGTTTGCTACAAAAACTAATTGCTTTTGATTTTATGTCCTAAAATCTCAGTTTCCCCGGCAGCGGCGCCAATTTAATATGCGCAAAATTGAGAATAATTAAATGCACAACCAAATAATATAGTGCATAAGTAGAGTTTCGAACTGAGAGTTGAACACGAAATCAAGGCAAGTAATTATGTGAAGCGACAAAATTAAAAGGTTTATAAGGTTGGTAACTGAACTGTAAGAGAATAAACAAAATCAGAAATGTAAATAAAAGGGTTGTGATTCAATGGAGACAAACAAGCACAATACCCTATGGATTAACTACCTATGTCGAGATTATGGTTCTTACGAAGCTCCAACTACTACCCGGAGTGTTCTAATGTACTTTCCTAATGCTTTCACTCATTAGAAAGATAAAACTAAGATAATAAAGACCTAAGCTACTAATTAATACTTTCGCTCATCAATTAGACTTATAACTATACTAATTCAATTATGAAGATTCCTCCTAACGGGTTACCCTTAAGATATTAAGACGTCTCATTAATACCTAAAAACATGTTAATTAGTTCTTTCCATCAATTCTAGTGCCTTTCGGTCTACTATCATCAACTCGAATTATAGTCTAAGTGTCCAATTTAGATTATGCATTAAACACAGCGATTAACAACTATTACGAAAGATAATCGAATTACAACTTAACATAGGTAATCAATCACATATTAGGGCATCGCACTCACAAGAGAACTACTCACTATCCATAATCATAAAGCACATGATATTAATGGAAGACATAATAATGAATAGCATGAAAGATAGAGATAGAGAAAACTTAGTCATTCGAGCAAGCCTCGCCAATCTCCTCCACGTAGCTACCCGAAATCGTGACTTGATTAATGATCAAAAGTAGTCTCAATATCTGGAATAGAAGGTATGAATAAAACTTAAGAGACTATGGCCTATATATAGCCTAGCGACTAGCTAGAAATTAGGCAAACTTAGAAGAAATTTAACCAAAATAATAAGTCTTGCTAGCCAAGTAATGGAATAAATAATATAATTATAGTCTTAGGGCCGAAACAGGAGGCCAAAAGTCATAAAAATTGAAATAGGTCGAATACCCAACAAAATAGGAAGTCAGAATAAGCTAGCATCGTGGGACCTAGCGGCCACCAGTTAATTGGCGCCCGTCATTAATATAGGTCCGGGAGGTCTGTCCAGCTTGACTGGCGGCCGCCAATTAACTTTCCGTCGCCAGTTAGGCTGCACAGCTTTATCATATCTTCGTATTTTCTATTTTTGACCCTCTTATGCTCCGAATTTGGCCTCTACTATAAAAGATAAAATATAGATCTCTCTTCAAGCTTTCCAACAATATCTCATTTGATATAATCGGACTCTCGAACAGAAAGTTATGGCTCTTGAAATATGGTCTCTCAAAATTACCCCTCCAACGGCCTTTATTGAGCTCCATTCTCTATCACAAAACACGACAAGGGGTAAAAATTTACTCCATGAACAAATACATGAAAATGACATAAGACTCAACACAATTAGAAAAAAATAACCAAAAACATGACCTAATACAAACAGAACACGTAATGAATAGTTGAGTGTTTACACACTTATCATGATTGACCTCATGACAGTCATTCTGCTCTACATGCTAGGCTACTCCATCAGCTTATTGGCCTAATTCTGGTGATAAAAATAAAGAATTATAACCGACCATAGTTCAAATAATAAAGTATTTAGTCTTATAAATGTTAAATATATTATTGGAAAAGATGTCTTAAAATAAAGTTTGGCAATGCTATCAGAGATTGAAAAAGGGAATTATACGTTCTAAACTAGGTGAAAATGGAATTGCTCTCATGAGTTCTCATGAGTCCTAGCAGTATGTGTTTCATTCAAAAGGTGCAAACTGAAGATCTTAATTAAGGAAATCAAAATAGTTTTCTCATTTATTTTAGTATTGCTACTTTGATAAGCAAATATCTAGTTCTATAGAAGTTAATAGTTTATGTATAATTAGTGTAACTAACTTTAAAGTTTTATTTTTTATGAGTAATAAAATGTTACTCATAAAAAAGACGGTTTAATGTATTTATATTTGTGAGTTGAAACTCGAGATCTAACGTCAGTTTATATTTGTGGTTGACCGGATCTCATCCTTGGCTTAAAATCAGACCGCCAAGATAAAGCAGGCCACCAAGTTATAGCTTGGCGCTTTGTGTGTCTCTCTCCCTCTCTATTATTTTAGCATTCGTTCACGATCGTCCCTACCGTCGTCCTACATAATCCAACAAAGAAGCCTTCAATGATCCAGAACACAAGTTGCTCACCCTCCAACGGCCCCAACCCGCACACAAACATGGCACTTGACCAATAATAATAAAAGTTAACTTTAAGATTGATACGACCTTTGATTACCCATTTCACTCCACCAACTAGTGGTTGTCATTTATTCTATGTCAATCTTGTTTGAATTTCTTGGGGAAAAAATATCGAGTTTGAATTATCGACGGAGTTGTTTCAAATAATAAGAGATTGTCACTTAAATAAAATTAACAGTGTTCGACTTTAAATATCATAGACTTAGAGAAAAAAATTGTTTGGGTTAACCAACATACCTAGACATGCAATTATTTGGTGAGCTAGAGCTTATCGAGTGCCTGATATTTTCATGATGATTCACATTGAAAATGTGACATATCTTAAGCATATCTTATCTAATCCAAATTACACATCATCTTCTTAGCATTGAAATTTTAAGACAAGGAGGTTGTTTGGAACACGTGGTCGGGAAAGATCTTCCTTCGGATTCAGTGACATCAATACTACATGAAAATTTAACAATGTATCATTCGATAAATTTTGTTTGGCTCTTTTTTTTATCAACATTTTTACTGAATAAGAAAGATTTAAGTCTTCATCAAACGAAGGAAAATAAAAGGTAAGTGAGTTTTTTTTTAATTATCTGATATTTCGTCGAATCCTATTTAGGAATGATTCTCTCAATTATGTATGTTCCATCCGCAAAGTTTAAATCCAAGACATATTCAAGAGAATCCGAGTGCATTATAAAACCAATTATTTTTTATAAGTAAAGTTTTCTATTCTTCCAAAAGAACCCCAAAAGGGCACTTACACCATTTGTACCAAGTTACATCGCCTAAGATACTAAATAGACGCATATCATAGTTCTATGATAAGTATTATCTATGTACATAAATCATCAATCCCAAGATTTTGTTGGTAAAATATTAGTAAACTACGAATATATAAAGCATATAATCGTATATAATCCGTAAGCCAAATAAAAGAGAGGAGTTTAGAGAATGCTCACGATCACACTTATAAGTAAGTGTATAAACCCGTCTTCTTCGAGCTAGGGATTTCGGATGCAATCCTGGACGAGGCCACAGTTTTACCGTGTGCCCTTAAACTCTTATTACCCGCCTATATGCTTCAGGCCTCCGTGGGTAAGAGAGTTCCCAAGGTACAACGCCCAACCTCGTGTACAAACGAAAGCACTTTCGTACACCTTTCGAACCTTTCGTAGCCTTAGAACTCCGACACAAATGGAAGTGAGAGATGCTATGCTATGGAGGGAGAAGTAGAGAGCTCAAGGAAGAGTGAGAGCTGGGATGATTTGGAATGAAGGAGGTGGGCTCCTTTTATAGGCAGCCTTGGACCTCCAACAGCCAAATCCGGATTTAATAGGGCCATTAACTCACCCATTAAATGGGATGTTACAAGACCCATAAAACTCCCAACATAAATAGGCTATTACTCTCATGAATTTAAAATTCGAATTTAAATTCAAATGGCAGCTGGCAAGAGAAGGTTCCGGAACGTGGGTTTGTCCAAACGGAAGTCCAAGAAGCCCAGAGGACTTTTTGGGCCTAGGATCGCTACAATAAGTCCGGCCCAGTTCTAAAAAGATAAGGCCCTGGAACCTGGAACAATTCTCACAAACCCACAATCTCGCAACCCGCAACCCGCACCCGAGCCCGAGCCCGGTCCGGGACGGGACGGGGCAGGGCGCGCGAGGGTGCGTGAGTGCATGCCGAGCCGAGCCGAGCTGGGCCGAACGGACGGATGAACGGTGCGAGAAGCCTCTCCCTTCTCCACCAGTTTACCCATGCTAGACTTCTAGTCCCTTATAAACTTGTCTCAGCATGGTGCGCTAACCAATGTGGGATTGTGCTTATTTTAATAACAACCATACCACTTTAAAGCCAGTTTTCATTCACCCCGAGAATTTGATTTTTACAAGTGTTATATATCATTACGAAGCTCTATCAATAAGCTTCGTATTGATCTCACAAACACCCAAAATCAATTGGTGTGACCTTCAATTAAATTAACTCAAAGTTGCCCACTAATTACTTAGTTATTATATTTAATTAGGATTCTCCCTCTAATTAAATATTTGGGCCAAAGCCCAATACACTCACTTATATTGGGCCATCTCTTCCTTGGTTAATAAACCAATTCTCCAACAATCCCCCACATGAATGCAAAATGGCTTATATGACATGAGCCTACCAATGCTACATGCAACATGGAGTTCTGCGAGAATTTGTTGTACCAGGAAAGGTGGTTGAAAGCCTTAAATCTTCCTTAGTGAAATACCTTCGGATATACTTGCCAACCAGTGGACGCGATGCCTTAAACTATTCAACGTTTTATGTATACCAAGACAAAGGTACTCACACAACTCCTTCTCAAACCACTACTCGGTTCTTTCATTGTTGTCCATTTTGGCCCTGGACTGCCTTGGAAACTTCATCGAATACTCTAGAGATTTAGCCCTTAACTCATCTCATAGAAGCGGCCCCTTCACATTCGATATAGGTGATCTCTTATGAGGAGTATCCTGTCATACCCCACTTATACACTTGAAGTATAAGGATCATTAAAAGCTTAAAGCTTAACCTTCTTATAGACAGGTCTATCACTTTTTCATCATAGGAATAAGTAGGGAACTCAATTTCCCAAGTGCTTTGTTCGACCCTAGTCTCACAATTCGGTTGTCCCATTGAACCTGCAGATCGGAGTTTACGATCTAGGTTGGGTTGCCATCATGGGTTTAGGTCATTTCGTGGGCTTTAATCCCATTCCCCTCGATGATACCTCAACTTGGTCTCTCGTTAGACCTTTAGTTAAAGGATCTGCGATGTTCTCTTTTGACTTTACATAGTCTAAAGATATCACACCCGTTCTCAATAACGTTCTCACGGATTTATGTCTACGACGTATGTGTCTAGACTTTCCATTATACACATTATTCTGTGCTCTTCCAATCGCTGATTGATTATCACAGTGCACACTAATAGAAGGCACTAGTTTTGACCACATCGGGATATCCTCCAAAAACTTTCGGAGCCAATCCGCCTCTTCAGCTGCTAGATCCAACACTATGAACTCTGATTCCATAGTTGATCTAGCAATACAAGTTTGTTTGCATGATCTCCACGAGACAGCCGCCCCTCCAATTGTAAATATATATCCGCTCGTGGATTTTATATTCTTGGAGTCTTAGATCCAGTTCGCGTCTGAATACCCTTCCAGAATGGCTGGATGTCTCGTATAGTGTAATCCATAGTTAGCAGTGTACCTTAGGTACCTTAGGTATCTAAGGACTCTAACTATCATTTTCTAATGTTCATAATTGGGATTACTCGTATATCTCGATAATCTGTAAACCGAGTTTGCAATATCTGGTCTAGTACAGTCCATGAGGTACATTAGACTGCCTATAACTCTAGAATATTCTAGTTGTCTCACACTCTCTCCACGATTCTTGCAGAGACTCGACACCACTTCCATAGGAGTTCTCGCAATTACATTGCTATCCTTATCGAATTTGTCAAGTTTTTTTTTTGACATAGTGACCTTGGAAAAGCGCGTAACCTTCTGAAGTCTTGGTGATTTTCATCCGAAGTATTACATCAGCTTGTCCCAAGTCTTTAATGTCAAAATTTTGTGACAATATTTTCTTGGTAATTTTGATATTATCATTATTACCCACGATCAACATGTCATCTACGTAGAGACAAACTATCACATAGTCGTTATCATCTCCTTTCACGTAGACACATTTATCACATTAGTTTATCTGAAACCTGTTAGATAGCATTACACTATCAAACTTTTCGTGCCATTGTTTAGGTGCTTGTTTTAGTCCATACAAGGATTTTACAAGTTTACACACCTTATGTTCTTTACCTGGAACCACAAACCCTTCGGGTTGCTCCATGTAAATCTCTTCTTCCAAATCTCCATTAAGGAAGGCCGTCTTCACATCTATTTGATGGATCTCTAGGTTAAACAAAGCCGCCAAGGCTATGACTAACCTAATAGATATTTTCCTGGAGACAGGAGTATATGTGTCAAAATAATCAACACCCTCAGTTTTCTTGTAGCCTTTAACAACAAGTCTTGCCTTGTACTTATCCACTGTACTATCAGGCTTCATCTTCTTTTTGAAGATCCACTTATGGCCTAGTGGTTTATTACCCGGAGGTAGATCTACTAGTTCCCAAGTATGATTATGTAAGATAGACTCTATCTCACTATTCACCACTTCCTTCCAAAGAGCAGAGTCTGTAGAAGATATTGCTTCTTTGTAGGTTACAGGATCCTTTTCTAACAGATATGTTAGGAAATCTGATCCGAAGGATTTTTCTTTTCTAGCCCGTTTCCCACGTCTAGGCTCTTCAACTTCATCTTGAGGTTCCTCTCCCCCCACATTGCTCCCACTTTGGTCAACTTGACGGTCAATACCAGTTCAAACTTTGTGAGAAAAGATTTCCTCAAAGAATGAAGCATCCCTAGCTTCTATGATAGTATTTACGTGGACATCAGAGTTATCTGACTTGTGTACCAAGAATTGATATGCAGCACTATCTTGTGCATAACTGATAAACACACAATCCACCGTCTTGGGTCCTATCCTTGTCCTTTTAGGAGGTGGGATCAGAACCTTAGCAAGACATCCCCAAACCCTTAGGAATTTATAGCTAGGCGCATGACCTTTCCATAATTCGTAAGATATTTTATCCAACTTTTTGTGTGGTACCCTATTGAGCACATAGTTGGCCGAAAGTACAGCTTCCCCCCATAAATTCCTTGGTAATTCGGAACTAATAAGCATCGCATTCATCATTTTCTTAAGCCTCCTATTCTTCCTTTCCGCAATTCCATTTTGCTCGGGAGAGTAAGGCGCCGTGGTTTGATGAACGATTCCATTCTCGGCACAAACTTGTACAAAAGGAGATTCATATTCACCACCTCGGTCACTTCGAAAATTTTTGATCTTCTTGCCAAGTTGGTTCTCAACTTCATTCATATAGTGAATGAACATGTCTATTGCTTCGTCTTTACTTCTCATCAAGTAGACATAGCAATATCTCGTACAATCATCGATAAAAGTTATAAAATAATTTTTACTGCCACGCGTTTGTACGTATTTTAAATCACATACATCGGTGTAGATTAAATCTAACGGTTCCGTGCTTCGCTCAATCGAGTGAGAAGATGTTTTGGCGTATTTGGCCTCAACACAAGTCTCGCACTTATGTTTGTGATCGATGTTGAATTTCGGTAGTAGGTTAAGTGATATTAGCCTTTGCAAAGACTTATAATTCACATGACCTAGTCTACCATGCCATAAATATAACGACGTGCGAGAATAAGCAACCTTTACTTTCTTATTAGCCTTCTCGGCAATATTCATTACATCATTGCTCGTGCTAGCCTTATTGGCGGCACCCACATCAATCTTATCATTAGACTTTGCCTTTGGAGCTAAAGTCATTACACTCATCTTGAACAGATTGTTGGTCAAGTAGCCCTTGCCAACGAACATCCCTCTCTTGGACATGATGACCTTGTCAGACTCAAACACGAGCCGAAAACCCCTCTTATTGAGCACCACTCCAGAGATGAGATTCTTCCAGATCTCGGGCACATCCAGCACATCGGTCAAGGTGAGCTCCTTGCTCGAGGTCATCTTCAGCATGACCGTCCCTTTGCCTTCAACCTTCGAGACTGCGGAATTTCCCATGTAGCAGTTCTCATCATCGACCGATTGATAGGTCTTGAACATTCATTTGTTGGCACAAATGTGGCGGGTAGCCCCCGTGTCCACCCACCATTCCTTCGAGTTCCCACCCACGAGGTCCACCTCGGACACAACGGCTGTGAGGTGCATCTCATCGAGGTCGGAGCTCAAGCTAGCCTCCGCAATGTTAGCATTGGCGGGCTTCTTCTTCTTGCCCTTGCTTGGTCCTGCCGTCTTCTTACCCTCCGCGACTAGACGTTTGTAGCAATCTTTGGCACGATGGCCAGTCTTGTTACAAACAAAGCAGGTACTGATAAAGCTCTTGTTCTGAGCATCTCCATTGGAATCATTTGAGCGTTTCTGCTTGTTCCCGCGGGAGCTCCCCCCGGTCTCGACCACATTGGCCTTAGCAACCATGCCACTTGGTTTCTTATCAACCTCTCGGTTGTCTTGCTCGATGCGCAACCTTCGGATAAGATCCTCGAGAGTCATCTTCTTCCTCTTGTGCTTGAGGTACATCTTAAAGTCCTTCCAAGATGGTGGTAATTTCTCAATCACCATCGCCACTTGGAGGGCATCATTGATGGCCATTTGCTCGGTTGCAAGATCATGAAAGATCAATTGCAGCTCTTCGCATTGTTCCACAACGCTCTTTCCATCGACCATCCGATAGTCGTGGAAGCGCCCGGCCACAAATTTCTTTGCACCGGCGTCGTCAACTTTATATTTGTGCTCCAACGATTCCCAAAGATCCTTAGACGTTTCTTTGGTATAGTAGACGCCGTAAAGCGAATCGTCGAGAGAACCCAATATATAGTGGTAATCTTCATGTACCCATGCGTTGTGGATCGCGGTTTGATGCGGATCACTCACATTCTCTTTGAGTTTTTCTTCCTTGACATACTGGCTAAAGTTCAAGGCGGTCAAGTAGAACAATATTTTTTGTTGCCATCTCTTGAAATTTCCACTCTTGAACTTTTTCGGTTTCTCAAGATGATAGTACGGAAGTGGCATTGGGTGTCTATGACCCGGCATGACGGCCTCAGCGCCGCTAGCCCTCACAACAGGAACCTCCTCGTTCAAGTTGTCATTAGCGGTGTTTGTCGCACCGGAGTTGTTAAGTGGGGGAGAGTTGTTAATTCCAGCCATCTAAAAATATTACCAAAATAGACTTTTGTAAGTAATGGGTTTGAGTCCAACAGAAAATCCAACACGTTGAAAACTTTAATATGCAATTATTGGCCAAGCCCAAGTTTCCCAATAAATTAGAGCAATTAGAATAACCCAACGGTCATCCACAAATAAAATAAACCCAGCAATGATATTCAAAAGTAACGCTGGAAACTGTCAAGCCCGAATTCAACAATTGGTGAATTCAATTCAGTTTGGATTTAGGCCAATTTACTTTTGATGTAACCGACTACTAACTGTAGTTGACACGTTACGCAGAAAATTGATAATTAGATCAGTAGCAATTTAAAATCTCAAACCGTTGTCTATAGTATAATTAACGAAACACCTTTCAATTATTTAATCGAATGTTACAGAAGAAAAAATATTTTTCTACTAATTCATTTATTTCCTTGTTTCTGTCAAACACCAAACGAAGCAAGCAGATTAAATATGCTTACTTATAAGAGAGATCATGACAACAACTGTAAAAATAAAATTTAGTCCACAGAACAGAATTAGTACAGAACAGTTTGCAGGTTTAATTTCGCAAGAAAGTGACTTTCAATATACTGCTAAAACTTCTTGAAAATTAACACAACAGAACAGTTTGCAGTTTGCAGGCTACGAGGGTATGTCTATAAACTAGAAAACGCTACTGAATGGCAAGAATGATTACGAACATAATTTACTAATATTAGTAAGAGTTTAAGATTGTTGGTAAAATATTAGTAAACTACGAATATATAAAGCATATAATCGTATGTAATCCGTAAGCCAAATAAAAGAGAGGAGTTTAGAGAATGCTCAGGATCACACTTATAAGTAAGTGTATAAACCCGTCTTCTTCGAGCTAGGGATTTCGGATGCAATCCTGGACGAGGCCACAGTTTTACCGTGTGCCCTTAAACTCTTATTACCCGCCTATATGCTTCAGGCCTCCGTGGGTAAGAGAGTTCCCAAGGTACAACGCCCAACCTCGTGTACAAAAGAAAGCACTTTCGTACACCTTTCGAACCTTTCGTAGCCTTAGAACTCCGACACAAATGGAAGTGAGAGATGCTATACTATGGAGGGAGAAGTAGAGAGCTCAAGGAAGAGTGAGAGCTGGGATGATTTGGAATGAAGGAGGTGGGCTCCTTTTATAGGCAGCCTTAGACCTCCAACAGCCAAATCCGGATTTAATAGGGCAATTAACCCACCCATTAAATGGGCTGTTACAAGACCCATAAAACCCCCAACATAAATAGGTTGTTACTCTCATGAATTTAAAATTCGAATTTAAATTTAAATGGCAGCTGGCAAGAGAAGGTTCCAGAGCGTGGCTTGTCCAAACGGAAGTCCAAGAAATCCACAAACCCACAATCCCGCAACCCACACCCGAGCCCGAGCCCGGTCCGGGATGGGGCGGGGCGGGGCGTGCGCGCGTGCATACGTGCCGAGCCGAGTCGAGCCGAGCCAGGCCGGACGGACGGACGGCGCGAGAAGCCTCTCCCTTCTCCACCAGTTTACCCATGCTAGACTTCTAGTCCCTTATAAACTTGTCTCAGCATGGTGCGCTAACCAATGTGGGATTGTGCTTATTTTAATAACAACCATACCACTTTAAAGCCAATTTTCATTTACCCCGAGAATTAGATTTTCGCAAGTGTTATATATCGTTACGAAGCTCTATCAATGAGCTTCGTATTGATCTCACAAACACCAAAAATCAATTGGTGTGACCTTCAATTAAATTAGCTCAAAGTTGCCCACTAATTACTTAGTTATTATATTTAATTAGGATTCTTCCTCTAATTAAATATTTGGGCCAAAGCCCAATATACTCACTTGTATTGGGCCATCTCTTCCTTGGTTAATAAACCAATTCTCCAACATATTTATCCTATAATTACACCAAACGCAAGGTAAATACATATGAATATCACCTAACCGTATATTTACCCCCGCACACCAAAAACACTTTGTATTTACGGGGATCATGAAATTTAGTTTGGCCATTTTCCCTTCTTGCTTCGTGAATTCCTTGAAGAATATCTGGGACTTTCACATCCCAAGTCATACCTATGTGAACAGCAAAATTCAACGTTAGATTTGCTTCTTCTTTTTTTGGTGCAAAATGGTGGGGTCAAGCCCCTATATAGCAACGAAAAAGTAATAAAAATACATCAGAAAGGGCACCTTACCCATAGTCCGAGCTCCTACCTAGAGAGTCGTGCAATACCTCATCCTGATAGCTGCTACTGCTGGCCTTAGAAAGGGGATCCCCTCTCTCGAATTACGACCGCTAGCCTCAGTAAAAACTTTCTGCTGTAAAAACCAAGTGAGAAAATTTGCAAGAGAGAAAGAGCACATCGGCAAGGTCAGAGTGACCCACCTTGACATTGTAACCGCAAAAACTGATCCCTGTAGATCATCACCGGCCACACGAGTACAACGAGGAAGGTTAACTCCCCACAAATTATCTAAATACACCTCGGTACACAATTCTAAAGTGTTATGGGTTAGAATTCTAGAGAGACTTCATTAGTTAGTCATATTTCCTATTTCGTTATTTCCCCATTCAGTTGTTTCATTCAATTAGGACATTACCTATTTAGTTGTTTCATTTAATTAGGACTTTACCTTTAATTGGTTATTATGTTTCATAGTTCGATGTTAGTTATAGAGAAGTCTCATTTTCCTACATTTTTCTTCTTCTCTTCTTCCTATGTGTTGGAATAAATGCATAATTAATGCATTTGGCTCAAGCTGGAAGGCCCAAGCTGAAAAGCCCAAGCTGAGGATGGGAGAACCATTACCACATCAAAAATTACAAGAGATTTTTCCCTATTTATAAGGAGAAGCTCCAAGCTGGTGTAACATTAAATATTTTACCTGAAGAGCTGACCGAATCTGCTTGCGAGGATGGTGCATGTGCTCATGGCGCATTAAACGCAGGTCGCAATGGGTGCTTTGTGGCACACTTGGCACTTCGCATGTGTGCATCGTCGCGAGGAGCTGGAGGAGCTTCGAAGTTTTGCCAAAGCTCGAAAACCACTCAGGCTGCTCGGACGAAGAGACACAAAGGGCTGGAATATCCCAGAGACTTCCAGACGGCCGAAGGGTTACGAGATTCCTTGCGAAGGAGTGCGAGCGAAGGCCTGTGCTCAGATGCCCACCGAAGGGACACGAGCGGAGGGCTGCCTGCCGAAGGATTCCAGAATACTTTCGAAGAGCCACGAGCGCAGCCAGTCTGCCTGCTGGCCAAACGGACGCGCCCCTTCGGAGTGCCAGTCTGCCTGCTGGCCAAACGGATGCGCCCCTTCGGAGTGCCAGCCTCCCTCCCATCCAGCACCTATAAATAGTCATCTCTCCCTCATTTGCATCTCACCCCACTATAACTTGCATAAGCATTCATTAGCAATTGTAGGCTCTCTCTCCCTCTCTCAGAAAGTTTCGAATATCCAAGGTTCGCCCGAAGCTTCGAGGGTCATTGTGCTACGAATTCGAAAGTAGCCTAGTCATTGTATCTTGGGGACAATTATCGCAGCCCGTAAGCACTGAATACGGGGCAATCTCATCCTACAGAGAAAGAGTCTAACTCTTGCCTCGACTTAAAGATCCTAATCAAATACACCACCTCAGACAAACAACACTATATATCTCAACTTCCTCTCTCTCTCTCTCTCTCTCTAATTCTAAAAGACCCAATAGGGTCTTACCAATTTGGTATCAGAGTCGTCATTCCTTGGGTGGTGAGGGTTTCTATCATGTTGATGCACCAGACTCGTGAGCTTCGCCAGAGCCAATTCTTGGACGAGTTCTTGGATGAGTGGGCCTCGAAAATTCATGAAAATAAGGTAAATACTTTTTTGACTCGACAGGGTTTTCCTCGTCTCCCTTCATTTTGGGGTGTTAACCTGAGGGCTTGGGTTAGGATTTGTGAAAATTTCTTCTCCATTAATCAGTCCATGGAGATTTATAAGGACAGTATAACTGAGGATTTGCTGGTTGGTAAAGCAAAATCGTGGTACTCATCATGGTATTTGAGCAACTTAGAGGCTGGAAGGGGTGATTTCGTCGAAGCGTTGTGTACGCATTTTGAGAACGAAGAGCAAATTGATGAATCAATTGAGAAAAAATAGGAGATTAATGACCAAGAGCCTGAAGCTAACAGAGCCTTGTTGTTCAAGTCCTGTGAAATTAAAGGTGTATCCAACAAGGAGACTAATTTTGAAATTTCTATGAAATTAGATGTGGTTCATGAAGTACAATAGGGGGTGAGGATCTTTGTTTAGATAAGGGTTTGAACACGTACACATATTTTTGTGATGAAGTTCACGATAGTGTTAAAGGTCTCAAGTTGCAGGCGATGCAAGAAAACTAAAAAGTTACAGGACATCATTTACTAGACACGCCAAAGGCTGAAATTCATCATTCAATATCGGATCACCATGTTGGAGCTGACTTTCATTCTCTGGAATCAGATCAATGTGTGGGGGCTGGCCTTAATTTAAAATTTCAATATGAATTGCTAAAATGTTATGAAGGACTCCAAAATTATGATCATTTTGATGTCAAATCTAAGCCGCCTGATGACTCTTGAGCAATTAAAAAGGTGAAACTAAGTTGTTTAAGTGGAGATAGATTTGGACAACCTCTTCTTGAGGTTGTGCCTCCACTGTCCGCTTTTGTTATGATCACTACCATGGAAGTGGAGTTGAGTAAATACAAGGGGTTAGAATTCTAGAGAGATTTCATTAGTTAGTCATATTTCTTATTTTGTTATTTCTCATTCAGTTGTTTCATTCAATAAGGACATTACATATTTAGTTGTTCCATTTAATTAGGATGTTACCTTAAATAGGTTATTTAGTTTTCTAGTTCGATGTTAGCGTTTGACTATATAATGCCACGCACCCTAGGATTTGTTAATTAAGAAATAACAATAGAGAAGTCTCCTTTCCCTTTTCTTCTTCTTTTCTTCTTCTTCCTACATTTCTCAAATTCCTCTCTCTGTAATTCTATCAAGACCCAATAGGGTCCTACTATAAAGGTACTTCAGATACTACATAATCATACGAGGCTCTCAGCGCATGCTTGGAGAGCGCGTCTGCCACTCGGTTGCCCTTCCGCCAATTATGCTGGAAATCAATCTCCCGATCTCTCGCAAGTAGCTATCGTGCTCTCGAGATCAGCATCGCCAGTGGGTGAGACATGCAAAAGTTACATTTGCATTTTTCACTTCCAAGAAAACTGGCGCACTATAGGAAAGGAAAATCCTGGTTTGTATGGACTTCCGAGGATGGCACTAACATTCTCTCACTTTTAAACTGGAATCTCTTTTGCAAGTGCACCACGCATAGGACCAGTTGATTAAAAGGGGTTCTTTCATTATTAAGGATGTCTGGAACCTATTAACTAGCCCATGCTCTTCAGAATCACACACTCAGACACAAAGGAAAGTAGAGCCATTGTAAATCAGTGGATAGATACTTGACAAATTGTAAACAGGCTGCAGAAAGAAAGTTCGAACCTGAAGCCCTAAAGTGTCACAATGAGGATACACGCGATTGGTGCGTGCTGGGATCTTCCAAAGTTCCTCTATATGAGACTGAGTCCATGACGAGTTCACCATCGCGAGGTCACAGGTTCAATACTTGATTTTGACAATTTTTTATCACTTTATTTTACTAAATCATTCACTAATATTAAAACTAAATTGATGAATATTAAAAATTATGTTGAATATTAAATCACTTCGTGAATGATCGGTATTGAAATATTAGTGAATGATTAATTTAGTAAAACAAAGTGATAAAAAAATTATGGTAAATATTAAATTATTCACTAATATTAAAATAAAATTGGTGAATATTAAAAATTATGGTGAATATTAAATCACTTTGTGAATGATCGGTGTTGAAATATTAGTGAATGATTAATTTAGTAAAATGAAGTGATAAAAAAATTCTGATGAATATTAAATCATTCACTAATATTAAAATAAAATTGGTGAATATTAAAAATTATGGTGAATATTAAATCACTTCGTGAATGATCGGTGTTGAAATTATGGTGAATGATTTAGTGAAACGAAATTATGGTGAATGATTTAGTAAAACGAAGTGATAAAAAAATTGTCAAAGTCAAGTATTGAATCTGTGACTTTGCAAAGAGCTAGAATCGAACCTATGACCATCAAGTAAAAAGTGGCACCTTCTACCACCAAGAACAAACATGTGTCATGTCTGTTTTACCAAGATCCGACTTTTTATGTCGGATCTTGTTCATCGGACTTTTTTTGTGAGATCTTGGTTATCCGACAAAAAAAGTCGGATCTTGGTCATCGGACGTTTTTTGTGAGATCTTGGTTATCCGACTAAAAAAGTCAGATATTTGTCATTCAACTAAAAAATTCAGATCTTGGTCCAAGATCCGTCTTTTTTTTTCGTCTGCGCCACGTGGACACCACATCCGCAATACTTTATATTCGAATACTTTTTTCACAAAAAAACTATCAACAGTAACACCAAACAGACAAAAACTCCGTGAGAGCCAAAGGTCATTTGGCCTAGCGGCATAGGCATTGAAGGATTTGACGGAGGTCCAGTGTTCAAATCCTGGCATAGGCATATTTTTGGTGTAATTTATCTTTCAAAAAAAGGTGGGAAGTGAGAGAGAGAGAGAGGGAGTTGTTTTGCTTGGAGGAGGGAGAGGGTGCATTTAAAAAAGAGAAAATTATCCTAAGGTCTCTGATATTTAATAAAATGTATATTTTAGTCTTTGCTATTTTTAATAATTTTTCTCGGTCTTTCTTATTTAAAATAATACACCTCTCAGGTCCCTGACTCCGACACTGAAAAAGACTCAATTATCCTTCAGTTAAAAAAACAAAAATCCCTCTCTCCTCTCTTCATTAATTTTACATCTTCTTCTTCCCTAAACAAGAGGCAGAACAACACCAAAATCAAAATCAAAATCAAGAAACTCAGATGGAATAAAATCAAGAAACTCATAATCAAAATGGAATGAAATCAATTTACCCAGATAGTTCTTCCTGCTCGTGAAGCATACTTCGAAATAACCCAGTTCCACAGTATCTCGTACTTCACCATCGACCATTTTACCCTTCCGATAGTGGAAAGTTTGGAACAACGCCAGAAACGATGGGCGGAGGACCCGCGGGGAGGTCCCGGGAAAGAGGTCGGCGAGGGAGAAACCAATAAAATCAAATCTTTGTGAAGGTCCTTCTGCTGGGTATATAATTTCAGATTTGGTTTTTGCTCTTGTTGTCTTGTATCACTACTGGTAAAAGATCAGTTCGCTTAGATGCTTCAACTTTCGTTTCTTGAAGTACGTAACAGCAGTACATAACCCAGTTCCGAGAAATTGAAACCCAAGAAATGGGTCCTAAACCAAAGACCCAGAAATTTGTTCTTCTTCCCTACGTTGGAGGTTTTAGGGGAAGTTTCGAACCGATTCTCAACCCAGCATCACCATGTCGTGTGCGGACGTAATCTAATGGAACATGTCACTTGAAACGAACACGGGTATTGTTGGATAATTAATTTAATAGCTTCTTTCCATGGGGGATCCAGTGGGTTTTCTTCTCCCTCTCATTTAGGGAAGAAGAAGATGTAAAATTAATGGAGGAGGGGGATAGAGGAGAGATGGATTTTTGTTTTAAAAATTTTGGAATGAGGAGTAATCAAGTGTCTTCTCACCGGAGAAATTTTCCGGTACTAGAGTTAAGAACCTGAGAGAGATATTATTTCCAAATAGAAGGACCGAGAAAAATTATTAAAAATAGTAAAAACTAAAAGAATTGAAGAAATTTAAGGAAGGAAAAGTAAAAAAAAAATAACTCAAAAAATCACCTTGAATGAATTCGTCATTGAACGAATTGATTACGAATTATTATTTTGATAATTTTAATTCGATTTAATTTGATTCATTATCACCTTGTTGGCCCATCGGAGCAAATTATGATTTAATTTCATCGGACTATTTTCAGTATTATTTATCCTAACTACTATCGGAAAAATAGAATGAAATAAGTAATCTCTATAATTTGGATATTCAAATAAAAATTGAGAATATTAAGAAGGTAAGTAGAAGAAGAGGAATCAATTCTCTCATTAATGAATAGACTTTATTGGTGTGTTACATAATGTAACCAACTTATAAATTATTAAATACACTTTATGAAGAAGCCAAGAGACCAAAGAAAAGATAATATTGGAGTAATATCTTACTATAATAAAGGAAATTCTCTTTTTTGCGTAGTTTGGTGTACTAGAAATGTCTAAACTACTCCTAAATCTAAATCCTAAACCACCCTAAACCCAAAACCAATACTCCAAACCCAAATTCTAAACTCAAAACCCAAGCCTAAAACCCAAAACTCAAACCCAAAACCACCCACCCCCGTGTACCACCGGACCACAGGACTATAGACCACCTGACTCTCGGACTATCGGACCATTAGACCATGGACCCCCGGACCCGACCACCGAACCATGGACCCTAGGACACTCGGACCACCGAACCATGGACCCTAGGACACTCGAACTACCGAACCACGGATCCCGGATCACTAAACCCCCAGACCGCGGACCACCGGACCCCCAGACAATCGGACCACGGAATCCCAAACCACCGGACAATGGACCCCCGGACTACAGGACCACCCAACCCTCAGACCATCGAACCACCAGACCACAGACCTCGGACCACCAAACCGCGGACCCCGGACCACCAAACGACCAGACCGCAGACCACCAGACCCTGGCCCACCGACCCCCGAACCCTGAACCACTGGACCACAGACCCCTGGACCAAAGGACCACTGAAACCTGGACCAACGGACCACGGACCACCGGACCCTAGACAAACAGACCACGGATCCCCCGGACCACGAACCACCGAACCACAGACCCCGGACCATCGAACTCCCGCACCTCCTGACCATCGGACCACCGAACCACGGACCCCTGGACCCCGAACCACCAAACCACTGACCATCAGACCACCGAACCATCGGACCCCCGGGCCCCAAACCATCGGACCGCCGGACCACCGAACCACGGACCCTCGGACCACAGACCCCCGGACCACCAGACCACCGAACCCTCTGACCACAAACCAGCGGACCCCGAACCACCAAATTACCGAACCACAGACCCTGGACCCTCAGACTACAGACCCCCAGACCCCGGACCAGACCACAGACTTTCGGACCCTAGGACCCCCGGACCACCGAACCACCGGACCTCCAGACCGTGGACCACCGAACCACGGACCATTGGACTACCGAACCACGGACCCCCGGACCGCAAACCACCGGACCACCGACTCCCTAACCACAGGACCACCGAACCACGGACTCCCGAACCATAGGACCATCAGACCCCTGAACCCCTGACCACAAGACCCCGGATTACCGGACCACGGACTACCGAACCACAGACCCCGGACCACTGAACCACCGAACCACGAACCCCAGACAACCAGACCCCTGGACAACCAGACCACGGACCCCTGGACCGCCGCCAAGCCACGGACCCCTGGACCACCTGATCGTCGAACCCCCGAACTGCTAGACCCCCAACCTCGAACCCCCGGACCACTAGACTGCCAGACCGCCGACTTTGGACCCTCCGACCATTGACCCCAACTCCCGGAACCCCCAACCCCGTTCTGTTTTTATTTTTCTACGGTTTAAAAAAAATATTGAAAGATATGTTTTTCGAATTTTGAAATAGAACAGCACTCGCATCGTGCGTATTTACTAGTCAAACATAAAAGGAATGACGGAGAAATATTACCAAAATACAACGAAATTATGGATGGAATGATATCAAAAAATAAATTTGCCGATGGATTTTTGTTCATTAAAATTAAGAACGACGCCGTTCAATCACGGTATACGACTGCTTGCATGGGTAACAGGAGCTTGTCTGCCTGTGCTCGACTCTATATAGTACGAGTGCCATGAAAGCTCCAAACTAACATAAATTATAAGGGGAACCAAATGGAGATGCATCAGTGAAAGAAAATGTGGAAATCACCGGAACTCTCATGGTCTCATTATCTGTGTATCTTGTGAAAACATTTGGAGTACTATAATATGAGATCAGTTCCTAGACTCGGATAGACCAAAAACAAATACGAAGAAATCCACGGCTAGCCAAACTCAGCAGCCAAAAAAAAAAGCCTCCTATTGAAAGAATATTACAACACATATCCACACAGCTGAAGGCCAAAAGGTGATTTATCAAGTATTATTTCACCCCACATACCCACCATCGTGATTCATTGCAAGCCCGAAAAAAGAATTGACGCCTCAAAGCCAACGTCCAAACTCGCTCCCTAAGCAGCCACGGTTTTGCCACTAAACTCTACAAAAAGGGTTGTGCGCGGAGATCAGTAGCTGCCCATCGGTGGCATCCCAAAAGGCGGCATAGGAGGCATGCCCATTCCGCCCATGGGTGGCGGTGGGGCGTAACCTCCCATTTGTGGTCCTCCCATCCCCGGCATTGGTGGTGCAGGCAAAGCGAGAGGAAGCAGTTGGGCATACATGTTCTGCAATGCACAGTACACCACGATTAACGTCCAGCTTGACAGAATATTTAGACGTTTAAGCAAAAGCAAGCAACATCCTTCCACCGTAGGAAAGAAAGAAGAGCATAATTGGCGGAGCATTACCTGCTGGGCAATCACGTCCTTCTCTTCCAGCTCTTTGGCCTTCACTTCTTTCTGGGCTTCAATCTTGTCCTTTATAAGTTCATCAACTTTGCCTGTGTATTCACGGATAAACTGCAAGAAGGCAGGGCAAAGTTTGGTTAATTCCGAATACGTTTGGCAGACATTTGAATGCATCAAGGATACAGATGGCAGACAGAACATAATGATGACAAGAGTAACTCTTAAGTACCTGCAGCACGTATGGGAAGGCAAAGTCGATCATGTTGTTCATCCAGGCAAGTTCAAGTGCAACATCTGCTCGAATCAAGTCATAGCAAACAAATAGGCACGACGCAAAGCATTCCTTCTTGCCCTGAAACAACAGAACAAATGATTAGAAGCTCTGTCATGTACAATCATCCAATCCTAGATCACCAAGAAACCACACATTTCTAGAAATCCTGGGCCCACAATTTTCCGACCTTTAAGCAAAGTGGTGGTGTATAGTTGACAACCAGTAGAATAGAAGAACGAAAGGCATAATCAGGAAACAGTCGAGGATTCGGTAAATAACACAAAACAATGTACCTTGCCGGACTTAAAAACTCTAATTCAACAACAATGAAGCACTCCCCGATTTATCTTTTTGGTAATTGGGTCTTTGGATATTTAGTTTTGCTTCAGAATTTTCTACATACCTGTTCAATGAAATAAACAAGCAATTCCTCTGCAAGTTCACGATCACCAGATTGGGAAGCTGTCTCCATAGCATCTCTGTAATGACTATCTTTCTTTGACAATGCAATTGATTGCTTCCATCTGCCTGCCTTCTTGTAGATATAAGCAGCTACACGCCTCATTTCAAGAAGCTCATGTTTCTCAATCTGCTCGGAAAAAAAAAGCCAATTATAATTAGAACACACAATATTGGAACCAAAAATTGCAATTCAAACAAATTACCTTTTGGGCAAGCCCAATCTGATCAAAGTTATCATGCAAATCAATTGATTCACGCAATCTATCATAATCTTCCTCCTCCACATAAATCTGGTTCAAAGCCTCATTCACCGCAGAGACGTTATTGCTTTGAACTGCAATCATGTATGGCTTAACAAGGAGCAGATGACCGGCCTGAATACACGATACATATAAGGAAATGTCAACTGGATGAATGATGCCAAGGGAGGTCAGCCAACTAGTTAGACAACAATAAGCACAAACCTTTCGCATGATATCAACCACACGAGTATGGTCAACACGAAGAGAAAGCACATTAAGAAGATCGTTGATAAGATCAGGATGCTCTTGCAGATAAAAATGCACAGCCTTGTAATATAACTCTACGTTAGCCACTTTCACCACAACATCTTTGAATTGCATGTGGTCCCAAGCCTCGGGAGAATGGTTCATAATAGTTGTAGCAGCATTATCAAATTCATCATATTGGATGTACAGATATGTCAGTTCCTTCCAGTGCTGTTGTTCATCACAAGCTCGGATGAGCTTGGGAATGTTGAGTCGGGTTGAGAATAACTTAATGTGCTCCATTAATTTCTCATAACGATATCTAGCATACAGTACACCCAACTCTGTGAAGATACCCATATGAGCACGTTCTAATCCCAGACCACTCTCCATGAGAGAGATCAACTCATTGAAGTAACCTCTGTTCTGGTAATATTCACTCACTTCTTCCAAATCATCCACCTGCATCATTCAATAAAGTTAAGAAAGAGGGAGAATCTAATAGAAAGCAAAGCACCGGTTAGCTGAATGCAGATACGCTATGAGCAGCTCTCATTTAAAAAAAATTTCCATATTAACTGTGTGCAATGATGAGATCAATTAAAAACAAGCAAATCACCTGTACAATAATGTTTAGGCCACATATTTGAGCCAAACGGAATTCCTCGTTATCCACACAGGCAAAGCAAACTTCCTTCCATGTCTTTGCACTGTTGGCTTTCCTTGCTGCATCAACGGCACCTTGAAACTGCTTCAACTTGACAAGGGTGACAGCCAACTTGGCCCAGTTTGATATGAATGCAAAAATTATTTTTGCAGCTTCATATAGCTCATCATCATACAGGCGATCACCAACATTTTGCAGATTAGCAACATTTGGCATGAGAATGAATTCCTCAATCTCACTAAGCCTATCGATCTTTGCATATGCAAAGATAAGTTCACCGTCAACCTTGGGTTCTTTTGCCTTCTGCCTAACCATTAGAAGATATCTCACCAAGTCATGGTACACATTTGCATCCTCGGCAGCCCGAATTACCTCCAGGAAGTGAGTAGCATCATCAGCACGAATGAATGACTCGATGGCATCACTAACCAAACCCTCTCGCAATTGAGCTTTCGCCACTTGACTCCAAACAGCATCCTCTTCAACTCGGAAAGCAAATTCCACAGCACGATCAACGCTTCTGATGTTGTCCAACAAGACATTGACAGCTTGAACATTCAAGTTAAACTTCTTGAAAATTGCAAATGCTTCCTCGTACAACTGTGCTTCAACAGCAACTTCCCCAACAGCAGGTCCATCAAAATTATCTAATCTGTTAATGTAATCCATTACCCTAGATGGATCTGCTTTAATGGCCGTCAAAATAAGTAGGTTTTGCAGATTGAAATTCCCACTGAATGCAGAATTCTGCAGTACAATCTTTTCAAGAAGCTCAATTAATTCGTGGGGAAGATCTGCCGTCATAAAAGCTTTTACAGCTGCAGAAACTTGCTCTGGGCTTTTGCTTTCCGGCAAAGCAGTGGATACAACTTGATCAATGAGTTGCCTCCTGTACTCATTTTCAGGAATAAGAACCTTATCCCAGAGATCAGCATCCATCCTTTCAACAACGTACCTGCGGTACAGAATCATATTGGTGACTTAGAGGTGTTGGTTACCTGGGGAAAACAAAAAAAAAAGCAAGTAGCTGAATGCACATACCTGGCTTGCAACTTGAACAGAGAGTTCTTGTTCGTGACATTAATAAGTTCATCATCACATTGCCCTCTCCGATATGCCACAACAGCAAGGGTAGGGTCACGCTTTTCACAATACTTACCAACAACCCGGGAATCATAGTAAGGATTGGTGGTAAGGAAGTGCTCTGGGTTGTTGTTACTATCAATAATGATTTTTCCCAGAGCATTGTGGACATGCACATCTTGGCTACCCTCGCTCACAAGATGCTCTAGGAACTGAGTAACCAAGCGAAGACGATTTCTGGAAGCAAGAGTAAGCTGTAAGATACTAAGTTAGAAAATGCAGAGCAAGCATAAATAATCAAACTGTAATATACCTCTTCTCACATTCCTCCACAAGAGGTTCAACAGGAAGCAAAGAACGGACAGACAAAATCAGTCCCTTAATAAAGTCCTCAGGACACTCATCATCTAGCAGCTGACCGACGACTAATGGAGCATTCCCTGGGTTCACCTATTCAGACAAGGAAACAGCGCATTAACATACAAAACAAAATAAGAAAATTAGCTAGCTAATGTGTATGCATCTAGCTATATAATAGATTTACCTTCTGAACATAACCTTCGATGTACCGCAGCATGTTATTTGTATAGAGGTAATGTGTGAGATCACCAACAAAACCAAACCGATCACAAACATTGATCAAAGGTCTTGCATCAGGAAGCTTGGCCTCCATTAGGAAATTCTTAGTCTTTTCAGCATCATAGAAATTTGATTCCCTTGTCACACGTTCGACTTCCTTGATCTGACCAGTTTTTGCAGCAGCCTCAATGTACTTAAAGTGTATTTCAGGATCCTCACTGTACCAAAAATGCAAGATCAAACAATCGATTTACTGACCCGTTAAGTGTACGCTCAACCAGAATGAGAAACTTCTAATTTAGCAAAGCATACCTGGAGCTCAAAAATGAACCCAAGAAGAAGTACAGGCCTTCATAGGACTTGAATTGCTCAAAAAGTTTTATGCAGGCATCTACACCCAATTGTTCACAATATTCCTTGGCAGTCTGACCAAGAACAAGCAAGTCAGTACCAACCACCAAGCATAAAACTCGAACAGCTTCTGTACAACCAATATCAAAGTTATATACCTGAACTATTATCTGAAGATTAGCACGTAGATTAACCAGTAGAAGATCCTTCATGCATTCCAAAGCCCATTCTCGCGAGAGAGTACCAAAAAACTCGACAAGTGCCTGTGCACAGTCATTTGTCAACTTAGCTGCTAGGGATCTTTTGTAACAGCACTTGAAGGACAAGACATACCTGTGGCTCTATTGCATGTGTATTGACAATCACACGTTTAATATCAGGCAACTCGGCGTAATGCTGCACCAGAGGCACGCAATTACCTTAGAAGGCCAAAGTGGAACAATAATGAATATAGAAAAAGGAGCCGCATGTTACACTTACCTGTAATGCTCGGATATAGAGACCAGCTTTCTCGCAAAGTTGTGCAATGCGAGGTCGATCATAGTGGCTGAACATTCCATTGGCCAGAATGGCATCAGCTACATTTGGAAATGTAACTAGATTGATTTCAAGAACCTGAGGCAGAAATGCATAACGTCAAAATGATAGAAGAAACATCTCCTAAAAATTGATCGACTCTGACAAGAAAGAAAGTTCAAGGCAGAAAATCATGACCTTTGTTTGCAAGAAACCATGTTCCGGCAAATTCGGTTTCAAGACATCAAGCAGAAATGCTGTGGCCTCACGAATCAAGTTCCTCTGGAAAATACAAATTCTTCAGACACAAGAAAAAAAAAATTCTAGTACTTTTTTTAGTAATAAGTGATACTAGTACTATCTATTGCTCAATTGCAGAAAGTTGCATGCATGATAAAATCATTCCTTGTGGAATTCCAAATTGTACAACATATAATATTCTAAAATGATCAACATGAATCCATAAACATAGCCATGCAAACCTGAAGAAAGAGATCAGTAATGGTATTATAATCAACAGGACAACCTCCCTCCATTTGTGACATCATCAGAGCAAAATTGACTGCTCCCTGCAGACCACATTTTGAACGCAACTAAGGACCAGCCTGGAATCTCTTCGAGAAAAAGAAAGCAAAGGAGCCCAAAACTAGACATGCGCAGTTCAAGATCAAAACAGCACCTGAGGGTCTGTACGAAGAATGGTTTGGAGTAGGAACAGATAATCAGGAGTGTACCCAACCTGAAGCAAACAAAAATTCAACAGTAATATTAAATGAAATTGCTACATAAAATAGCAGTCAAAATCACAATAAAAGAAACAGGAGCGCAACAATTTGCGTAAGTTTTTTATATTACACCTAGGAGAACCAGGAAAGCTAAAATTGAAGAAAATTCAAAGAGGTGGCACTTACTTGTTTTGAGTAGATCAAAATCTTGTCAAACTCTCTCCTTTCGGCAAAAGCTGCAACAACCTTTGGGGTTGCTCGAGCTTTGATGTATATCTTTAAAGCAAGATCATTATCTACAGTCTACATAGAAACACACCCAAGCTACATCAAATAAAAATTACGCAAAACATAATAAAGATAGATAAACCAAATTTGGAGCAAACAAATCAGGCACCAAGTTCTCAATCGCCGGCAAACACATACCTTTACAAGGTCTCCAAGTTCCTCACTACACTCTAACTTATCCTCTGCCAACCAATTCTCCAAAAGATTTTTTTTGTTTTGGTTGACAACAAGGCGTGACAACTCCAAAGACTCAAAGGCATTGAGCTTTCCTCTGGTCAGAAGAGTTCCAAAGTATTGCAACAGAGGTGGCGTTTGCCCGGCTTGCACAGGGACACTCTGCATACAGAGGTATGGTCATTCCCTTAAATTTACTCTCCATCCAATCACCTGTAGACCATATAAGTCATGAAGAAACAAAGAGCAAACCTGAAACTTCGCAACAGTATCAGGTGTTCTGAGAATTCCTTGAGGCGACTCTGCAGCAAGCTCAGCAGCCTCTTTGTACTTGGTCTGAGCAAATAGCTCTTGGAAACGCTGAACGACCTGAAATCTCGAGCATGGTAGGTAATTAAAAGATCTAAACATAAGAAAAGTGTAGAAGAACATAAATAGTATGGAGAAACTTAATTTACCAAGTTTTCTGCACCAGGAAGGTTTCCTCTTTTGGCAAGACTCACAGCCAGCTCCAAATTGTTCAACTGCGTGAACAACGAACATCATAAATCCACTTAGCACGTATATCACTAAGGGAAGCGGAGGCAGTAGATACATGCACATACTTGGCCGCTAACAAAAGGCACAATGGTTGCTTCATTCACAGTAGCTAGTAGCACTTGTCCTCGCCTGTTAATAGCATAAAAACCACCAATCGCTGAAGCTTCAGCAGTCAAAAATATAGGATCTGGACTGATTCTATTTCTGTACACAGCAGCGGCTGAGTCCAAATCATAAACAAACAGCAAGCCAAGCTTTGTGATCACGTAGATCAAGCTGTACTTGTGGGATATCTGCCATGTAGAAATCCAGATTCAGGTATCCAGAGGAAATAAGTATCACTTGGCTGTCAGAGAAAAAAAAATTCATACCTGCATGGCAACAGGGAAGTCATCTGCAAAATCAGGTGGAAAGAAAAGATCTGCCTGTTTCTTTGTAAATGAAGGCTTCCCTGCAAAAGAATCCAATTTATTAGGGGCAACAAGTCAGGACTTTGAAGAAGCGGCTTAATAAGGTTCTCGTGATAAACATTTCCACAAATAATGGTTGATAGATAAAAACAACGTAGAGAAAAAAGTAAACTATTCAATTACAACTATGAGCAGGAGACAACCTGGCTGGGCACCAAGCTCAATGACATGCAACTTTGATGTTATCTGACCAGCATTAAATGTCTTCGTGGCAAAAGATATGAGAGTAGAAGGATTTTCATTCCCTGGAACCTGCAGGAAAGATAGAAATGAGCACACGGCAAGACAACAAACAGACCAAATATATCAGTTCAAGAGAACACTACACACCTTCAACTGAGCAAACGCCGCAGCATGCGCTTCTAGAGCTTGACTCCGTTGCTGCTCCACCGAAAAAAGCTGCATGTTCCCTTTGACCAATTGTTGCCTCTGTGCATATGTAAAAGAGAGGGGACCACATGTAAGAAATTCAAAATCGTGATACCATACAACAAATTGGACAAGGGACTCATTTGAATGTCACCCTATCTAAAAGATGCCAAGATTAAGAACCAACTCAAAACAGAAAAACATGATGCATTCAACTGACTGGAAATGAAGCAGTCCAAAGACTGGAGGTATAATCAATTTAATTGATGCTGCTCAGGATAGTTCATTTAAGGTGGTATGAGATAAAATGTAACAGGTAACAGGCCTCGCTACTAGCTGGGAAACCACTGCCAAGTTAGGCTTATAACTGCTAGCTTTTTCAGCATGAATATATTTATACTCTCGTGAATTCAAGCATGGATACAAACCGGGGACAACCAACCCAAAGCTGTAGGTTAAAAACAGTTTAATCTGGTCAAACAAAAACTTAAGCAAGCAAAAGTAGCCAGACACGCTCTTGAAAAATAAACAGAAGTTCAGCAACAGGGATTTTCTAAAAATGCAAAAAAGGCTAATCGCTAACATGAGTTGGATGAGAAAGAAAGACCCGCGAGACATACCTCTGGAGAACCAGGAGCAATTCCAATCAAAACTAACCACTTCTCAGACGGATCACAGCGATAGTTTATTATCTGATTGTTAACCAAGTTTGAAGTTCTCTCAAACATCTTAACCGGTTCCGATTCACCTACAATAATTCAGTTAATCCACAACCACCATGTCATGATGAGAGTATGTCAAACAGTAAGAAAACATAAACATATAATAAAAGTAAAGGGCCTGAAGCAGAGCAGTTGATCTATTATATTAAATGTAATACCTTCTATTGACCAATGATACACCGATGTCTGTGTGACCATGCCCAATATTTTTGGGGTTATCCACTTCCAAAAGACAATCTACAAATCAAAAGATGAGTTTCACTCATTAACATCTCAAGGGTCAACAAGAAGTAATGCCAACCACCAATGCATTGTCCAATAGAGATCATTACCTGTTCAGGCATCTGGTGAGATTTCAATTTGATTTTTGCCTCGATGTTAAATATTTGTAGATGATCCTGAGTAGTTCCGGGGAGTTGAGCTTCACATGATTAAAAAGACTCAATCAGCAGAAGCAAAAAAAATTTATTTTCTGTATTGAAGTATTCTTTTCGATAGAGGAAAAGCTAAACAAATCAGGCTATCTACAATGACGAGAACTCGTCCGTTGAAAAGAAAAGATTATAACACTGCAGATTGCATGGAATGCCAGAGCAACCTCAAAGAGCAGCCCCTCACTCGTACTCCAGTACCTCTGGAAAAGCGGCAGGGAAATTCTTACAGCTGCAGACACTAATGTTTCATGCTTTTCAATTAGGATCAGTTTCCCAGTACGTTCGACCTGCATCTGGAGGAGTAATCTTAAAGCATTGGAGAATCCCAAATGATTCTGCCTACCATACACCAAAGATCCACTTCGGGATTATGATCAGCACGAAGTTGAGGACAACTGCCAAGAATCATGTAACTACTAGCTAGATCCTAACATCATCTTCCGCACTGATGCTACTGTTGCCAATGCTTAAGACTGCTGCCCCAAACACAAACCACCAAAGTATCACACCAATTCAAGTAACAATTGAACCTGCTACAATGAGTCAACTCCAAACCACTCAAGTACCATAGGACACCGAGACAAAAACAACTACAAGCTTAAAACCCGCACCTTTCAAGGCAAGAATCCTAGTATTGGGATTCATAAGCGCAGAATCAGCAGTGATGGGCCGCCTCAACGGCTGATTCGGCATGCTCATGTCCACAATCACCACGCTGTTCTGCGGCGCCGTTTCCCTCACGCAGATGTACTTGTCAGACTCCATCGTCACGTTCGTAAACGTGATGAACTGCGGACTTATACCAATACTCGGCAACTGCAAAAGGAAGGGAAAACCAGATCGCTAAATCAACCAATCAAACCGAAACCAACCCCCACAGATCTGGAGCTTCTAGATCCACTGAAGCAACTACCCAAAGCTATCCAATTCTCACTAGACATCACCCGGATCTAACCCTAGGAGCTAAAGGAAACCAAATCACGCCAAAAATAACAAATCGATAGAGTAGAGATGGAAAAAAAAAGGGAAAGAAAATACGAGCCAGTGAGAGAATAACTAACAGTGAGGACTTCTTTCATGGTGATCGGGGCGTTAGCGGCCGCCATGGCTGGGAGTAGATCGACGACACAGGAGCGGCGGATCTGATCTGTCGTCTGATTGGAATCGAACCAACCGTCGACCCCGGGCGAGCCAAACCGCCCTAACTCACTGGAACACTCAGGGGAGGGGGGAGCGGGCTTAATTCGAGGTGAGATCTAATCGGAGATGGGGGAAACCCTAATCTTAACCTCGAAGCAAAGGAGAGATAGAGAGAGAGAGATAGAGAGAGAGCGATTTGGCTTAAAAGAAACGGGAAGAGGAAATTATGAGTGGGAAGAAATAATGGGGAGAAGTGGTGGAGGAGAGAGAGATCTGAATCTCAGACTATTAAATTGTTTTAAGTATAAAAAAGGGAATTCAATAGAGAACGGAATTTTCTTTTTTCAGTTGAAAATAAATATTTGCAGAGATGCAGTACGGGCAGAATAAAAACCCGATAAATTTTATGGTGTTTTTTACATACTAAGTCACATCTCTACTATCCTCAAAAAAAAAGTCACATGCCTATTAATCAATAATCGACAAGTATATTTATACATTTTTTAATATTAAATGAATAGGATAAATATTTAAGGAAACAAAATCAGTTTAAGAAAATAATTTCTTAAATTAAATTTCTTTCATCGGGAAATAAAATAACCAGGTAATTAATAGGAAGTCTAGTTTTATTTTTTGATATATTTTATTTTAATTTTCCTAAGTAGAGCCATATAAAAATTATAAGCTATGTATAAGCAATTTCCCAAGCTTCATTTCTTCTTAAATTCATTTGCTATATTTTTTTTTCCTTTTCTGATAGTGAAACCTTTGAGTATGGCGTAGAAATTAATGCTTTTAATTACGAATTAAATTTCATCTCAATATAAAACTTGAAATCTCTATCAACATAATCAACAATGTTGTTCTCATCATCTATAATATTTTATAACCAAAAAAAGCATACACTATTATAATTAGAAATTTAACATACAAAAATTATCTATCATGCAAAAGTCATACACTTTGCAAACAATCTTATAATAAATTCCAGGACTTTGTCTTCTCCGACGCGTCACTTGCTTAGCCGGCGATGTTCTTTGAGTGAAAAAACCTCAAATTGAAGCCGCTCCTCCAGGCGCCTTTTCCCGGTCGTGGGGCCCATGGCCACTCCTTCGAAATCCCACCGAAAGTCCGGGAGGTGCTTGTCGGAGAAGGCACTCCTCCTCCAGACCTTGTCGCCTTCCTCGACTCCCACTACACCGTGCTCGTAGAGCTCGTCTAGAAGGAGCTCCTCCTCCTGACCTTGGAGGACGCCGTGGGCCGCCACAACCTCAGATCGTCACACCCAACAACAAATTACAGAGGAGAAGGTGAAGACGGGGCGCATGGAGCTCGATTCTCCTCCTCTTCCTCCCCCGTCGTCGAACGGCCGCTCACCGGGTTACTAGGCACACCCCCGCCGCTCGATAATCCTCCTCCTCCCTCCACGATCTCCCCTACCTCTGCCGCCTTCTCTCGTCGCTTCTCCTCCCTGCTATTCGACCTCACGCTCTCTTCTACCGCCATCTCTCTCTCGCTCATAGGTTTCTAATTGATTTATTCGATTTCGATTCTAGGTTTTTTGATGGTGGTGATTATTTTTGGATTCGCTAGGAGAATCGGGGACGAGAGGGCTTGAGGAGATTGGAGATTGGGGATCTTTTGTTGTTGATAATGTTTATATTGGAGATTAGGGGCGAGAGGGCTTGAGGAGATGTGTCACTAGCCAGAGGTAGAAGAAGAGATGATGTCAGTATTTTTTTGTTTTTGTTCTAGGGGTATTTTCATCATTTCAATGACAAAAAAAAACTCATTTAGGGACCCAAAAGTATGATAAAAGCAAACTAGAGGGACGTCGGAATGTATTTTGTGAACAGGAGAGACTTTTGAGTATATTTAAGCAAACCCGAGGGACTTGAGAGTAATTTTTCCATAAAATTATAGTGCAAATAAGTGGATATATATCTTCATCTTTATGTTTCATCTAGATACTTTTAAAAAATATTATTTATCAATTTCAAACAAATAAAGTATGTATAAGCATCGAAATTGATTACAAAATACTAAATATACATCAATACGAGACTTTTTTTTATACCGACGTCATGTAAGCCATGTAGTAACTCATGCTATGAAAAAAAATGAAATTAGTCAAGAAAATAAGAAAATAAAACACTAAACTATACGTTTACTTACTTGTTCTTATATAATTTAAATTCTTATTCTTCCTCCTCTCTGTTTAAAAAATTTTATACATTGCATATAATTTTTTTAGGAGAACTAAAATAAAATAAGGGTAATTGTCCTCAGGTCCCTGGCTTATATCATAATTAAGGTTACGGTCCTTGCTATTCAAAATATTATTTTGCCGTCCCTGCTTTTTTGTAAAAATGTTGGTTTTAGGTCCCTGGCTGATGTCAGCACTCGATTTTTGATTTTTTTTGTCATTAAATGACCTACCCTTGAACGAAAAAAATAAATAATATACTTTCTTCAACCTTCAACGCAGAAATCACATCCACCAACAACAAACTAATAAAATAATCCATTAGAATAACAAGAACACCTAAGAACATCAAAAAACACTCTCAATCAATTAAACAACATCTCAATCTCCTCGAGCAAAATTACGCCAACGACCTTCTTATTTTGCGAAACCCTAGACTTGGAGTTGCTTGTCGGTTAAGGTCATGGAGGATTCTTACGCCTTGTTGAGGTACAAAAATAATCTCAGAATTGTCAACATATTTCTAGGTACCCGGTGTGGCCTCAAAGTGATCGGGTGATCGGTGACCAATGTAGTCTCAAAGTGACCGGTGGGCGGTGTTGTCTCAAAATGATCACTTCCAGTTTTGAGTTGGAAAGAGATTATCGATGGTCTCTCCTCTATCAAGTCCGATGATGGTCCTACTTGGTCGAAACCGGTGACGATAGACCACTTTGTTGTGTTGTCCTTGGTTCACTTTGGCTTGTCCTTGGATGACAACATCCTTCCATGATAAATTGGTCGTTACTTTGGACTCCTAGGTTGAAATAAGGAGATTCTTTCATCTATGAAAAGTTGAGACATGTATCTACAACTTTGTTTTCAAGAGCTTTGCCTAATTTGGATTAGAAGCAGGTCTGAACAAAGTGCCAAGTCCCGGCGTTAGCTTGCTCTTTGAGTTCTAACAGACTTTGGTAGATCAGTAGTAGATTTTGATTCGGACATCAGATTGAGCTGATTCTTTTGACTATAGAAATGCAATACAAAGATCTACAACTTTGTAATTTATAACTTCTTTCGATTCGAAGTAAAAGGTGGTCAAAAGTCTACTTCAAGATGAGCCCACTTTGAACCAGTTTAGTTTGCTTCCCGCTTCCAAGACCAAAGTGCCAGCTGATGAGTGTAGAAACACTCTATCATCTATGTATGTTTTAATATTGGTTTTTTGTTGTTTCTAGTATTTTTGTTTGTTATGTATTGATGTAATGTCATATTTCTTACTTTGAATATTTTAGTGTAGTTCTTGTGATTTTCATTGCGTTTTGTTTGTGTTTATTGCTAGGAGACCTTGTGGAGATGCGAGGAGGATATTGGTGCATCTTGGATCGTGTCAAAGACGATTGGATCAGCCGTGAAGAATAGTGCACGATCGGGACTTTCGCATACGAAGTCTGATGGAGACTAGTTAGGTAGTTTTGGAAAGAAGATATTTGTGGCTACAACTTTGTCTCTAATGGTCTTCTTCAAATTCGTAGTCTAAAAGGGTGAAAAATGCATCCAAAGTCAAGCTTCAAATCTGAAAACTTGCCTAGCCAAGATGGCCCGGAATTCATGAACCATTTTGAGCCCATTTTAGGATTGTCCATGGCTTTACTTGGCTGGAACTTTAGGAATAGTTTAGTTAGTTTGAGTTGAAATTTTTTGTATAAATAGCCTCCTTGGCTTTCCTTGGAAGCCAACTCTTAGAACTTAGATATTTTCCTAAACTCACTCACCCTCTCCACTCACTTTTCTCTTTGGAAGAGAACTTGGCTCACCATTGTTGGAGCTTGTAGAGAACTTGAAGGAGAACCTTTGGAAACTTTGAAAATCATTTTGAGCTTTCTTTGACCCTCTCTTTTATGTTCATGGTTTACTTGCTTTATTTAATGGATGTGTTTAGTTGTGTAGTTGATATGTGTGAGTAGTTGATTAGTGGGTTTGGCATCTTGATGGCATCTATTTAACCTATGATTTAGTGGGGTTAAAATGCTAAGGTTGTGAACTAATTAATGAGTTTAATACTTAATCTTGCTTGATCACCTTGAGTATGAACGTAATTAATGCTAATCGTCAGGAGGGGTTAGGATTAATGGACTATTTAACTAGTTAATTAGTTGCCTTTTGATGAGGAATCTCATTAGGTGGTTAGTTGTCCAAAGGGTGATGGTTATAATTGGTAATTAGTTGAATTAGGTAACTAATTAGTCACGGGAGTGCGATTAGTTTAACTAAACTTAATTAATGATCGATTTAGATTAATTAATGGCGGGAGCATTGATTAGTTGCTTTAGAAATACCCAGACCATAACACGAACTTAATAAACCCTATAGGCCATTTGGTTATCTAGGTGTCATTGGTGCCAAGTCCACTCTTTCTTTTATTATTAAAACAATCATCTTGGTTAGTCGCACTAGTAACCAACTCGTGTTTGGAATTGACAAATCTGTAACTTGTAGCCCTAAACTAGTGGTCAAGTCATATTTGTGGCCTAGAACTTAGTCTTTGTAGGATGACAATCCCTTACTTACTCTTTATTACAAGAGGGGTGTTAAAAATCCTTCCTTTCACCAGCTTCCCGCTTCCAAGACCAAGGCGGGAGCCTGGTTCGGTCCGCTTCCCGCCTGTTTGGGTGACGTTCCTCTGTAAAATGCTCATAACTTTTTATCCAGAGCTCGGATTGAGACGATTCAAGTTCTGTGTGAAGCCAAGACATAAATCTACGACTTTGTAGTTTTTGATGTCTTCCGGTTCAGAGCAGAAGTAGGTCAAAAATGTAGGTCAAAGTAGGAGGGTGCTTCGACCTACAAGGCGGGAGCCCGGATGGTTGCTTCGAACTACAAGGTGGGAGCCCAGATAGTCGCTTTGTCCTTTGAGGCGGGAGCCCAGAGGGTGCTTTATCCTTTGAAGTGGGATGTTCGGGTTGGGCATTTTGGTCCGTGAGCCTAAGGCAGGAAGCCAACGACAGGAAGACTACAGTGAGAGGCCGAGCGAGAGGCCTACGGCGAGAGGCCGAGCGAGAGGCCGAGCGAGAAGCCTACAATGAGAGGCCGAGTGAGAGGCTGAGCGAGAAGCCTACGGTGAGAGGTCGAGCAAGAAGCCTAAGGCAGGAAGCCTAAGGCGAGAAGCCGAGCGAGAGGCCGAGCAAGAAGCCTAAGGCGGGAAGCCGAGCGAGGAGCCTAAGGCGAGAAGTCGAGCGAGGAGCCTAAGGCGAGAAGCTGAGCGAGAAGCCTAAGAAAGGAAGCCTAAGGCAGGAACCCGAGCGAGAAGCCAAAAGTGAGAGGATACGAAGGCGGGAGGCTGAACTTGATCCTTATAGGCAGGAGGATCTTGCCGTCGGGCTAGAGCCCATTTATAGCGACAAGGCGAAAGGATCCCGCCATTGGGCTGGAGCCCATTTAAAGTGGGAGGATCCTGCTTACGGGCTTGACGATCCCGCCCTAGGGGCCTAGGCGGGAAGATGATTTTGGATTCGAAGGCGGGAAGGCTCGGTTCACAGGAAGCCCATTTGGCCTATTAAGGCAGGAAGCCTCCCGACATACGTTATTTCGGGCTCGTGTAACCCGTTGGGCCGCTTGGTAGAGAATGAAGGCGGTAGGTACCACCTTATCTGTGAAGGTGGGAAGGCAATTCTGGGAGTAGGTCCACTTTGGTTGAGGAGGTCGTCAGCTTGAGCCCATTTTGAGATTCACTTTGGGCCTGGTAAGATGTCTATCTTGGGCGATGATGGATTTGAGATGAGATTTTACGTGGGAGATTCGAGAAGGTCAAGTCGATCTATATTTTTCTAAGTTGAGCTAGAATTCTCAATATTTGGCAAGACTTGGTAAGTTCCTCTTTAGGCCACGATTGCTTGATCGTCATATTTTGAAAGTTTCCTATTCAAGGACGTGATCTGCTCATTTAAGGAAGATGACTTGTACTGAGCCAGAATGATCTTTGTATAATAGGAACAAATAACGTAAGGCAAACTTCTCAGAATTGAGACTTGAAGCCGAAGAACGGGAAGGCGGCTTGAGACTTCCTATTCTGAAGGCGAGAGGCTAGGTCCAAATGCTCTATATAAGGAGGGCTCGGACAAGGAAGACGATCATCCACAACACAACACACAACTACTTTATTTATCTTGTATCAATTTTTCTTTCCTTAGCCCATAATTCGTAGTTCATAGCTTAGCCTAGCCTAGCATAGTTAGACCAAACTTGGGATAATCACTCCGGATCTATCTCGGGTTATTGTTCTCTTTTCCCCTCAACATGCCTAAAAGATCTCTGTTCGATTAAGGTCTTGTTGGTCGAGAGCTTTCAGGCGAGGTCGGCATCCCAGCAACCGCTCGTAGCATCTCCGTTAGTGAGGTCAGCATCCCATCAATCGCCGGTGACGCGAAGGACGGTACTCTGAAGGAGGAGGGAACTTTTGCTTGGTGATATGAATCCGATTAGCAAGAAACCTAATTTCATTTTTTATGGTTTTTGAGTTTGTTTAGGAAGTTAATTATATGTTAATTTCTTTTTTGGAAGTTCAAATCTATTTAGGATACTATAATTTTATTTTGAGCATATCTCAATTCGAATTAGGATTCTCATGCCCTAGACTTTGCCTATATAAAGAGGCACAAATAGAATAAAGGGACACACTTTTTGCTTCACAAAATCTGTGAGTTTTTGACTCTCTTTTGGTTTTTGCGGGCTGACTTGTTCTTGCACGAACAACCACTTATCAAACGGTTCATCCACCACCGTTTGTGGCGTATTCGCTTTTAAGATTGAGGTTCTTGTTTTCCTACAGCAGCGGGTCAAGGTTGTTCAATACTGAGGTTCTTGCAGAGGCATAAACAACGGGTTGAGATCTACATCATTCTGAACGTAGAAGATCTGGCTTTCGTGTGGATCCATAACGGGGTTCACATCAGTTGGTATCAGAGGTTAGACTCTACTTCAGATCCATCTATCTTTAAGTTTCATTTTTTATCATTCATTTTCTATCAGTTGTTCTTATTGTATTTTGAGTTTGAGAAAGAAAAAAAAAGAGAAAAAAATTCCAAAAAAAAAGAAAGAAAGACAAGTTGCAGTCTAGAAAAGAAAGAGAAAGAAGGCTAAAAAAATCTGAAAAAAGAAAAGAAGAGTGGAAAGAAAAGAGAATCTGGAAAAAAAATGTCTTGCAACTACACAAGAAGAGATTTTGAAGCTGATTTGTCAATGCTTGATCCAAATATTATAGAGGCCGTGATGAGTAGGATGAGATATATAATGAGAACAGAGGTCAAGAAGCTCAGCGAAAAGATAGACCAGATATTATGCAATCAAGAGCAGCATGTGGTTCCCAATTTGTGTAGGGAAAAATGAATTCCATCAAGGAAAGTTATGGATTTGCGTGCAAAAGAGGTTGGTGAAGTACAGCATGAGAACATCTTTCAAGCTAAGTGCGAAATTGAGGACAAGGTATGTTATTCTTGTATAGAAGTTACTTTTGATGAGATTGTTGAAGAGGTATGTTATTCTTGTATAGAAGTTACTTCTGATGAGATTGTTGAAGAGGTTTTGACATGGGAGGAGTTTGGTGAATATTCTATTGACTTATTTGATGGAGATTATTTGATGAGAATACCATGTCACTACTTTATTTGAGGGATTTGTTCGACGAATCCGAAGTTTTGGATGTTGTTCACATGAAGAAATGCATAATTCCTATTGATGGTGAAGAATATGAAGAACTTGCTATTGCGGTTGACAATGATGAGGTTCAGCCCAAATCTTACATGTCTCCGTATTTTCATGTTGAGTATGTTGAGCATATTGATTTCTTGGGAGTTGACAAGTTTGATTATGTTGGAGGATCAGTGCTAGTCAACTTGTGGAATGCTTTGAAGATTGCAGAAAGGCTTATACGAATAAGTAGATCTTTATCATGTGATTTGGAGATGATATCAGATTGCTTATGTTCAAAGAATCTATTCTGTTGGGATGGAAGATATCAAGTGGAACTAAGACATTCCAAGACTTGTTCAAGCATGGTCGTGAATTGGAAAAAGCATGACGTGTGCAAGGATTTGAGGACAAATCCATTTCAAGAGGAGGGGAATGATATGAATCTGATTAGCAAGAAGTCTAATTTCATTTTTTAAGATTTTTGAGACTGTTTAGGAAGTTAATTATATGTTAATTTCATTTTTGAAAGTTCAAATCTGTTTAGGATACTATAATTTCATTTTGAGCATATCTCAATTCGAATAAGGATTCTCTTGCCTAGACTTTGCCTATATAAAGAGGCACAGACAGAATAAAGGGACACACTTTTTGCTTAATAAAATCTATGAGTTTTTGACTCTCTTTTAATTCTTGCGGTCTGACTTGTTCTTGCACGAACAACCACTTATCAAACGGTTCATCCACCACCGTTTGTGGCGTATTCGCTTTTAAGATCGAGGTTCTTATTTTCCTACAGTAGCGGGTCAAGGTTGTTCAATACCGAGGTTCTTGCAGAGGCTTAAACAACGGGTTGAGATCTACATCATTCTGAACGTAGAAGATCTGACTTTCGCGTGGATCCATAACGGGGTTCACATCAATTAGTATCAGAGCTTAGACTCTACTTCAGATCCATCTATCTTTAAATTTCATTTTTATATCATTAGTTTTCTATTAGTTGTTCTTATTGTATTCTGAGTTGGAGAAAGAAAAAAAAGAGAGAAAAAAATTTCAAAAAAAAGAAAGAAAGAGAAGTTGTATTCTAGAAAAGAAAGAGAAAGAAGGCTGAAAAAAATCTGAAAAAAGAAAAGAAGAATGGAAAGAAAAGAGAATCTAGAAAAAAATGTCTTGCAACTACACAAGAAGAGATTTTGAAGCTGATTTGTCAATGCTTGATCCAAATATTATAGAGGCCATGATGAGTAGGATGAGGCATATAATGAGAACAGAGGTCAAGAAACTCAGCGAAAAGATAGACCAGATATTATGCAATCAAGAGCAGCATGTGGTTCCCAATTTGTGTAGGGAAAAATGAATTCCATCAAGAAAAGTTATGGATTTGCGTGCAAAAGAGGTTGGTGAAGTACAGAGTGAGAACATCTTTCAAGCTAAGTGCGAAATTGAGGACAAGGTATGTTATTCTTGTATAGAAGTTACTTCTGATGAGATTGTTGAAGAGGTTTTGACATGGGAGAAGTTTGGTGAATATTCTATTGACTTATTTGATGGAGATTGTTTTGATGAGAATACCATGTCACTACTTTATTTGAGGGATTTGTTCGACGAATTAGAAGTTTTGGATATTGTTCACATGAAGAAGTGCATAATTCCTATTGATGGTGAAGAATATGATGAACTTCATGTTGTGGTTGACAATGAAGGAGTTCAGCCCAAATTTTACATGTCTCCGTATTTTCATGTTGAGTATGGTGAGCATATTGATTTCTTGGGAGTTGACAAGTTTGATTATGTTGGAGGGTCAGTGCTAGTCAACTTGTGGAATGCTTTGAAGATTGCAGAAAGGCTTATACGAATAAGTAGATCTTTATCATTTGATTTGGAGATGATATCAGATTGCTTATGTTCAAAGAATCTATTCTGTTGGGATGGAAGATATCAAGTGGAACCAAGACGTTCGAAGACTTGTTCAAGCATGGTCATGAATTGGAAAAAGCATGTCGTGTGCAAGGATTTGAGGACAAATCCATTTCAAGAGGAGGAGAATGATATGAATCTGATTAGCAAGAAGTCTAATTTCATTTTTAAAGGTTTTTGAGTCTGTTTAGGAAGTTAATTATATGTTAATTTTATTTTTGAAAGTTTAAATCTGTTTAGGATACTATAATTTTGTTTTGATCATATCTCAATTCGAATTAGAATTCTCTTGCCTAGACTTTGCCTATATAAAGAGACACAAACAGAATAAAGGGACACACTTTTTGCTTAATAAAATCTGTGAGTTTTTTACTCTCTTTTAGTTCTTGTGGGCTGACTTGTTCTTGCATGAACAACCACTTATCAAACAGTTCATCCACCACTGTTTATGGTGTGTTCGTTTTTAAGATCGAGGTTTTGTTTCCCTACAGCAGCGGGTCAAGGTTGTTCAATACCGAGGTTCTTGTAGAGGCGTAAACAACGAATTGAGATCTCCATCATTCTGAACGTAGAAGATCTGGCTTTCGCGTGGATCGATAACGGGGTTCACATCAGTTGGTATTTGAGCTTAGACTCTACTTCAGATATATCTATCTTTAAATTTCATTTTTTTATCATTAGTTTTCTATTAGTTGTTCTTATTGTATTCTGAGTTGGAGAAAGAAAAAAAAAGAGAGAAAAAAATTTCAAAAAAAAGAAAGAAAGAGAAGTTGTAATCTAGAAAAGAAAGAAAAAGAAGGCTAAAAAATCTGAAAAAAGAAAAGAAGAGCAGAAAGAAAAGAGAATCTAGAAAAAAAATGTCTTGCAACTACACAAGAAGAGGTTTTGAAGCTGATTGGTCAATACTTGATCCAAATATTAAAGAGGCCAAGATGAGTAGGATGAGGCATATAATGAGAACAGAGGTCAAGAAGCTCAGCGAAAAGATAGACCAGATATTATGCAATCAAGAGCAGCGTGTAGTTCCCAATTTGTGTAGGGAAAAATGAATTCCATCAAGAAAAGTTATGGATTTGCGTGCAAAAGAGGTTGGTGAAGTACAGCATGAGAACATCTTTCAAGCTAAGTGCAAAATTGAGGACAAGGCATGTTATTCTTGTATAGAAGTTACTTTTGAAGATATTGTTGAAGAGGTTTTGACATGGGAGGAGTTTTGTGAATATTCTATTGGCTTATTTGATGGAGATTATTTTGATGAGAATACCATGTCACTACTTTATTTGAGGGATTTGTTTGACGAATCAGAAGTTTTGGATATTGTTCACATGAAGAAGTGCATAATTCCTATTGATGGTGAAGAATATGAAAACTTGATGTTGTGGTTGACAATGAAGAGGTTCAACCCAAATCTTACAAGTCTCCGTATTTTCATGTTGAGTATGTTGAGCATATTGATTTCTTGGGAGTTGACAAGTTTGATTATGTTGGAGGGTCAGTGCTAGTCAACTTGTGGAATGCTTTGAAGATTGCACAAAGGCTTATACGAATAAGTAGATCTTTATCATTTGATTTGGAGATGATATCAGATTGCTTATGTTCAAAGAATCTATTCTGTTGGGAGGAAAGATATCAAGTGGAACCAAGACGTTCGAAGACTTGTTCAAGCATGGTCATGAATTGGAAAAAGCATGTCGTGTGCAAGGATTTGAGGACAAATCTATTTCAAGAGGAGGGGAATGATATGAATCTTATCAGCAAGAAGTCTAATTTCTTTTTTTAAGGTTTTTGAGTCTGTCTAGGAAGTTAATTATATGTTAATTTCATTTTTGAAAGTTCAAATCTGTTTAGGATACTATAATTTTATTTTGAGCATATCTCAATTCGAATTAGGATTCTCTTGCCTAGACTTTGCCTATTTAAAGAGGCACAAACAGAATAAAGGGACACACTTTTTACTTAATAAAATCTGTGAGTTTTTTACTCTCTTTTTGTTCTTGTGGGCTGGCTTGTTCTTGCACAAACAACCACTTATCAAACGGTTCGTCCACCACCGTTTGTGGCATATTCACTTTTAAAATTGAGGTTCTTGTTTCCCCACAGCACTGGGTCAAGGTTGTTCAATACCGAGGTTCTTGCAGAGGCGTAAACAACGGGTTGAGATCTCCATCATTCTGAACGTATAAGATCTGGATTTCGCGTGGTTCCGTCATGGGGTTCGCTTCACTTCGGGTGGTAGGTTGTTGAAGGACGATTTTCTGAAGGAGGAGGGGACTTTTGGTTCATTGTCCCTGACGTCGCCGGCCTCGAGGTGGATGAGGCTGTTCTGCTCGGGAAGGCCCTAAAGAAGACGAACCGACCCAGGATGAGGGACAACGATTTATGATTCCAAGTAATTAGAGATTGATTTGGGGATCTTGTTGTAGTTTCAATAATTAACGATTTAGTGTTATTGCTTTGATTTGGGGATCTTCAAGTAACCAAATGCATCTCATTATGGATTTGTAATTAGTGTTTTTGAATTTTCTGGATCTTGGCTTTAAAATTGAAATTTTAGTTTTGTGCAATTGAGTTGAAGAAGATGGAGGAGAGGTTGAAGAAGATGGATTTTTTATTTTTTTTTGTGCAAGGGTATTTTGGTTATTTTACATGACAAAAAAATTAAAAAATAAGTGCTGACATTAGCTAGGGACCCGAGACCAATATTTTTACAAAAAACGGGGACGGTAAAATAATATTTCGAATAACAAGAACCCTAGCCTTAATTACAACATAAGCCAGGTAACAAAGGGCAATTACCCCAATAAAATATATCAAAAAATAGACTTCTTATTAATTACTTGGTTATTTTCGGATCAAAGAATTTTAATTTACGAATTTATTTTTTTAAACTAATGTCACTATAATGTCTTGATTTTGTTTCCTCGAGTATTTATCCTATTCATTTAATATTAAAAAGTGTATAAATACACTTGTCAATTATTGATTGGTAGATATCATCTTGTGACTTTTTTTGGGTAGAAGATATCATTTTATGACTTGGTATATAAGAATCACCATAAAATTTCTCATAAAAATGCTAGACTTTATGAGATTTTTTGGGTAAAAAATTATCGACATTTTTTTATATAGATAATGAATTAAAAAATTATAAATAGATAGTTTTAAAAATAAATAATTATAAAGGCCTTGTTATATTATAATTTTTTCATTTCAAGAATTTTGTTAGTTTTGTGTTCATTTTTGAAAATTTACAAAGAAAAAATCCCTGGATTTTTTCCATCGTTTTTGGCATTTGCTCTAAAAGTATTTGGAAGGAATAAAGGTCAAATATCCCTTCCTACTTACTCAAAAAATCAATAAATATCTTGTACTTAAAATTGGTCCACTTAACCCCATTTACTTGTATAATTGGGTCAATTAACATCCTGATATTATTTTTTTGATCACCGGGGATAGCTCACTGTCTTATGTGACGTCTCCGTCATTTTAAATATGCAACGTCATTTTTATCTATTTTAAGCTTCAAAAAAGTCTACAAACATTTTCCTTCATAGTTACTTCCTCATCCATTGGGATCGGTGCCATAATTTTATTATTGGTGTCAAAGCACAATTGCAGAAACAAGTATATATCTAGTTTAAACAATATCACATGGCCTGATTAAATTTAGATATTTATTGTTTGTTGAGACTAAAACTAACTGTAACTACAACTGATGCTTCCTCTTGTGAGCTTCTTACTTACTAGAGCTTTCGTTCCAGCCTCAAGAAGTAACCTGATAACTTTACCTCGGAAACACTATCTAATTCCATGTGTATAATATCTAAGCCTTTTATGTATACACTAGAGGGGAGAAATAGTTCATTAGAGTTAGCACTTGTAAATTGCAGAAAAGTAACCCAAACAAGGAGATGAGGCATGAAAAATGTCCCTTACTTCGAAATAAGTTGATCTCATTTTGAGAGCCTTGGGTTATGGAAGGGATGTCCACATTTTTGTTGCCTCGAGAGAAGTATACCGAGGGGAAGTATACCAACTTCTGATGCTTCTTCCATTCCAGAAAATACTTTGGGTATAAACCAACCATCTGTTCTAATACGAAAAGATTATATCGGTTATTTTTGGACCAATGCAACATGATAGTAACATGGGAAGCATTTGCCTCTAAAGTTCGTTCCTACCAAAGAGCCTTCACTAAGGAGCAAAAGTAAGTGAGGCGCTAGTGATATCCTTGGGTGGCGTATTTAAAATAACGGAAAATTTATGTAAAATGGTGAGATGTTACTAGTGACTAGAAAATGATTTTAGGGTGCCAATTGAACTATTTATATGAGTAAAGGGAGTTAAGTGGACCAATTTCAAGTAAGAGGTGTTTATTGACCTTTTTTGTAAGTAAGAGGGCTATTTGACCTTCATTCTTATTTGGAATTGTTTCAAATATCAAAGAAAATAGGCATAAGGATCAAATAGCCCCATGTACATGTTTAAGAAGTGCAATTAGTCCCTCGTACTCGAAATTGGCCCAGATAACACCCCATACTTATCACAACGGTTTAATTAACAACTCGAGACTATTTTTTGGTCATCGGTGACACCTAATCACCTTATATGGCATCTATGTCATTATATTCATTTCTAAAAATATATAGATTCCCATTAAACATCAACTTTTCATCCTTCCCTTCCTTAACATTCATGTCTTCCTTTAGCAAATATCTTCTCTCTTTGTTGGTGTGATACCCCGTTAATGATCTGTTCTGTCTGAAACGCTTAAGTGATTTGATTGGTACTATCCATACCAACAAGGTGTACCTTCTTATTTGGCACACATCTTGAGAGAACTCTAAGGTTAAACGTGTTTGGCCGACAGTAGGATCCGGATGGGTGACCTCCTGGAAAGTTTCCAGGATGCACGTGAGTGAGGACAAAATACGCTAGAAAAGACCCACGTTGGTCTGTGGAAACAGTCGGTCGGATCACAGGGTGTTACATTTGGTATCAGAGCATCACCTCGGCTAGTACGGTGTGGTTTGGGGATCGAACGCACCGGAAGACGAGGAATTTTGGGACTGATTGATTCTGGCACGATGAGATCGTCGCGTATTTAAGGAGGGGTGAATGTGATACCCCGTCAATGATATGTACTGTCTAAAAATGCTTAAGTGATTTGATTTGGCTATACATATCAATAAAGTGCACCTTTTTTCTGGCACACATCCTGAGAGAACTCCAAGGTTAAATGCGTTTGGCCGAGAGTAGGATCAGGATGGGTAACCTCCTGGGAAGTTTGGAAAAGACTCGTGTTGATCTGTGGAGACAGTCGGTCGGATCGCTGGGCGTTATAGTTGGTTAACTTTAGAAACATCCTAAGATTATACCATTGTGGGTAAAACATACTTAGGTTTCTTTTGTTGGCGGAAACGTACATCTGACTCTCAAAGATACAGAACTAAAATGTTTATCGACCCTAAATACAATACATAAATCAAATATCATAAAAAATAATATCATAAATTCATAATAAATATACAATAAATTTGTTTGAAAAAAAATTCCTTCCTTTCTCTTCCTTGACCGATGGACTTCCCATGATTTCTCGTGGAAGGAGATCTAAATCTACTTTGTCACGCTTCACGTAATAAGAGCTCTAAATCTAATTTTCTTATGGAAAAGTTCATTTTTAGTACCTGTGGTTTCACGTTGAAAAGTCTTTACATTGTGGGTGCAAGTGTGACGACGGGGACCATTTTTTAGTAAACTAGAGCCTTAGAGCCTCAAACCCTTTTATACCCATTGCTACGCCCTTTCAGCCTTGAACTTTTCCTTGTCATATATTTAATTAAGCCAATTCTAAAATCTCCCTACCCTTACCACGTATTCGATTGCGCATTAGGACTTATCTTTTGAGGATAGGCTTGGGAAATGAATAATGGTAGAAAATGGTAGAAATGTAAAGGCTAACAACCTTGTATAGTGGTGCCACATATGGAATAAAGGGAGCAAGTCAAAGAAGAGAAAAGTAAAAGTAAAAGTAAGAAAAAAGGAAAGAAGAAGAAAATCAATAAAAAAGGGAAAAGCAAAGAAAAATCCCAAAAAGAGCAAGTTTGGAAGTTCAATAAGGCACGAGAATGAACTGGTAGGACTTCGAGCTATATGGTCACTAGGATTGGGTATGAATTGGTAATGAGTGCATTAGAATATATGGGGAGGCTTCTTAGAATGGACGATAGTTAGAAGAACATTTTTTTATCTAGCTCCTCGAATTAGGTGGCTTAGCTACTTCCCAAATTATATTTAATCTTACCCTTACCGAAGCCCCATTACAACCCAGTGGAGAAAGTCCCCTGATCACGATGCCTTATGTGTTTTGAGGCACCTCTGATGTACGATGTAGGACATCTTGACACCCCAAACGTGTAAGCTAGTGTAGGAAGTTGACTACCACACATGTGAGCTTAACAAACTTCTTATCCTTTGAGTGGTCAACCCTCTAGTGTAGTTTTTTTAGTGTTAAAACTTGGTTAAATGATTTGAGGATATTGGGTCTACATGTCCTTATCCATCTAGCCCAGGTGAGTGAACTGCTAGGTAGATTTAAAGGAGTTTTATTTTGAATTAGTCCTACCTAGTCTTTATTTAATGTCTTTTGAATTACTTACCGTTAGCTTATTTTTAGCTTGCCTAGGTTTGGGATGTGGAGTGTGACCCATTGAGGGTTACATAAATATGTTAATGATTGATGATTTTGAGACATTAAATTATTTTGATGTTATTGTGATTCTTGTTTCGTGTGTTTATGTGTGATCATTTGAGGCCATGTCTTTCCATTTTATTTGGCCACAAAGGTCACTGAATTGTCATTTTTCTTTTATCTAGTTGCCTAAGCCCCCACATTGACGACAATGTATTTTTCAAATGTAGGGTATAAGGTTCCATGTAAGAACTAGTGTGCCTAGGTCCTCCCACATTAAAGACAATATATCTTTCAAGTGTCGGCTGTGTGAGGTTCCAAGTAGGAACCATTATGTGTTAGGTTTAGGTTGTTATGCACACGCAAATTTTTGCATGATTCTTCATTTTTGAACCACCTCAAAATTTTTGAATTTTGGCCTAAGGCAAGTCCCACATTCAAGAGGAATCAAGCCCGGTGACCAAGCATAGGAATGTGTAGAACAATCACACTATGTTACTTAGTTTGGTGGTCTCACTAGGTAGATTTCACTAGAGGGTTGATGAGTGAACTCGTGAGATCAATTGAGCTGAAGGAGGAGACATCTTTTGTGTTTATTTTAGAGTAGTTTTACTGTTGTTTCTATTGCTTTTGTTTGTTCTTCATTGTCGTAATGTCATTTATCGTGCATTGTTTGTTTTAGTGTAGTCTTATATTTTTGTTGTGTTTTCTTCATGCTAGGAGATTTGGTGAGGTGAAGTGGAGGAAGTGAAGTCACTTTGGGTCATCGTATGCGATTTGATTTGCCGGGAGGAAGGCTCTGGAAAGAAGACATCTCTAATGGTCTTCTTCAAATTCGGAGTCTAAGAGGGGAGAACGCTGGATTCAATGTCGTGGTCCAATTCTGTCAAGATTTCATCACAAGTGGGCCGAATTTGAAGGCTTGTTTTGGGCCCATTTTGGGCTTTAATTGTAATTTCGTGGCTGAGACATTTTGGGGGGAAAAATCTTTTATAAAAGCCTTTGCTTGGCTTTCCTTTAGAGACACATTAGATATTTTGCTAAAAATACTCACCAACTCCCCCACTAACTTTCTCTTCTTTGGAGAAAAAAAGCTTGGCTCTCCATTGTTGGATCTAGGAAGCCATTGTTGAAGCTTGTGTAGGGAACTTGAAGGAAGAATATTGGATGCTTGAAGACCATCTTGAGCTTTCTCTTACTCTCTCTTTTAATGTTCTTGCTTTGCTTGCTTTGTTCAATGGATGTGTTGAGCTATTTGGTGAATATGTGTGAGTACTTGATTAGTAAGTTTGGTGCCTTGATGGCACCTACTTAGTCAATGGTTTAGGGGGTTAATATGCCTAGGTATGTGTACTAGTTAATGAGCTTAATGCTTGATCTAGATTGATCACCTTGATTATGAACTAAGTTAATGTTAATCGCCGAGAGGGGTTAGGATTAACGGACCTTTTAACTAGTTGAGTAGAAACCTATTGATGAGAGATCACCTTAGGTGACTAATTGTCCAACGGATGGTGATTATAGTTGGTGATTAGTTAGATTAGATGGCTGATTTGTCATGAGAGCGTGGTTGGTTCTTCTAAGTCTAGTTAAGAATCGATTTAGACTAGTTTGTCGCGAGAGCGTTGATTAGTTGCCTTCGAAACATCCTGACCATATCATGAACTTAATAAACCCCATAAGCCATTTGGTTATTTAGGTTGTCATTGGTACCATGCTCACTCTTGTTTTAAGTGTTTAAACTAGAGCCTTGTTTAGTTGCAATTTTATTTCAAGCAGCATATCGTGTTTGGAATTGACACCTCCATTTCTTATAGTCCTAAACTAGTGGTAGAGTCGAGTTTGCGGCCTAGCTTAGTCCTTGTGGGACGACAATCCCTTACTTACTCATTATTGCAAAAGGGGTGAAAATCCTTACTTTCAATTGACGTCGTTGCCGGGGATTAAGTACTAGACGCTTAATTTGGCTTACGAACTTGGATTGGGATATTTATTTTTTGTTTACTTGGTTACTATTACTTAGTGTCTTTGTTGTTTATCTTACAAGGTACGTATTTGTCGTATGCGCTCAACTCGCTCAACGCACCACATTCCGATCGGAGTAGACGTTGACATTGGATACTTGGAAAGGGTATTGCGACAAGAGAGAAGGACACAAGCAATGATGAATCAACAACCTCATGTGCAAGAAGCTCCACAAGGAGCTCTGCAAGGCGATGCGCAAGGAGTTGGAGTTCCTCGAAGATCTCTCATGGACTATGCTAGGCCCACCTTGAGAGGGGCAATGTCTGGAGTTCCTAGGCCTGCTATTCAAGCTAACACCTTCGAGATCAAGCTAGCAGTAATTCACATGCTCCAAGCTTCGGTCCAATTCTATGGATTACCGAATGAAGATCCCAATGACCATATTGCTAATTTTCTGGAGATAGCCGACACCTTCAAGCACATTGGAGCTACCGACGATGCTTTGAAGCTAAGGTTGTTCCCATTTATCTTGAAGGACAAAGCAAAGATATGGTATAAGGATCTGGTTGGGACAACAATTACGACATGGGAAGAGCTAGCTAATGCCTTCTTTGACAAGTATTTTCCCTTCTCCAAGACAAATAGACTCGTGAAGGACATTAACAACTTGCAACAATTCGAGAATGTGTCATTGAGTGAAGCTTGGGAGAGATTCAAGGGATTACAAAGGAGTTGTCCACACCACAATTTATCAGAGGAGTCTATACTCCAAACTTTTTACTTTGGTCTTGGACCCTCTACAAGGGGGACGGTTGATGCTGCCTCTAATGGATCCTTTTTAAGAAGAGACAGAGATGATGCCTACCACATAGTGGAAGAATTAGCAGCTACAAACATCCTTATGGCAAATGAGAGAGGAAGACAACCTATTAGCCAGGAAAAGGGAGTGATTGATGTTGATGTTGCCTCCTCTATTCAAGCCCAATTGGCAGTGTTGGCAAGAAAAGTGAACGATCTTAGCTTGAACAAAATCAATGCGGCAGCCGTAAGGACGATTTGTGAAGCGTGTGGAAATGTTGGCCACGAGATGCAAGAATGTGCTATGATGAACACGGAAGTAGGGCAAGCACACTTTGTTGGTGGCCAAGGCCAAGGTCAAGGGGCAAATAAGATGGGAAATAACCCCTATTCCTCCACCTACAATCCGGGGTGGAGAAATCACCCAAACTTCTCTTGGAAGGAAGGAAATAGTGGCGAAAATATGGCGATGGTCCCTGATAAAGGACCTCCTCTTCGGTATCAACCTCAAGGGCCCCCTCCGGGTTTCCAACCACGTGCGTTCTTGACAGATAGAATGGGCGCTATGGAGGAGAAGTTTAAGAAGATGGATAAGTTTATGCACGAAGTTGGAGGTGTGGTTAGCCAACAAAGCCAAATTTTGGCAGCCATACAACAACAAGGTGCACGACAGAACAACTTGGAGCAAATTCTCAAGGGACAGGCTACCGCGATGCATAATATGGAGACTCAACTTGGAGAAATTGCAAAGGTGAGTTCCCATAGAGCTTCCGGCTCCTTGCCAAGCTCCACAGAAACAAATCCTCGAGGAAATGTGAATGTAATTTCTTTGAGGAGTGGCAAGGAAATAGCTTTTCAAGAGGCAACCCGGAGGAACAATGACGATCCTATGGAAGCCAATGAGGAGGAGAAAGAAGTAGAGGCAGAGAGAGAGAAGTCCACCGGTTGAGAGTGCTGAAGAAGAAGTCTACGTGCCACCACCACCTAAAGCTCCTCGACTACCATTCCCTCAAAGAGTGAAGAAGAAGAATGTGATGGATGAAAAGTTTATTGGCTTCATTGAGAAGATGAAGAACATCCAGATCAGTGTTTCTTTTCTTGAGATGTTGGATCAATTGTCGCAATACTCGAAGTTTCTCAAGAAACTCATCACTAAAAAGAGGAAGTGGGAGGATGGGCAGACGGTGGCTCTAACGGCTAACTGTAGTTCTCTTGTCTCCCAGAATCTTCCAACGAAGTTAAAAGATCCTGGGAGCTTCACTATCCCTTGTCTTGTTGGAGATGTGGAGTTTCCAAAGTGTTTGTGTGACTTAGGCGCAAGTATCAACTTAATGCCTTTGTCCATCTTTCGGAAACTAGGCTTAAGTGAGGTAAAAGCAACATCGATGCTACTCCAATTGGCGGACCAAACCATAAAGAAGCCATTTGGGATCGTGGAGGATGTCCTGGTAAAGGTTGATAAATTTATCTTCCCAGTGGACTTTGTGGTGCTAGACTTTGTCGAGGATAAAAGTTGTCCATTAATTCTTGGACGACCTTTCCTTAACACAGCCCGTACTTATGTTGATGTGCATGGTGGAAGATTGATCCTTCCAGTAGGAGACGAAAAGGTGGTGTTTAAGATGTCTGATGCAATGCGTCACCCTCTTGATGAGGGCACGTGCATGAAGATTGATCTGGTGGAGGGATGCATCCATGATTTTGGCAAGGAGATCGTGGCAAGTATTAAGGATAAGATTCTTGAAGAGCAAGAAGTGGACAACTGCGAAGATTTTGAGGATGAAGATGGGAAGAAAAGTCTCCACGAGGATTTGGAGGTTAACTTGAAGTATCGCACTCCACCATCTGTTGTGAAAGCTCCAAAGTTAGAGTTAAAAGAATTACCCTCGCATTTGAGGTATGCATTCTTGAAGGATGGAGGGAGACTCCCTATTATCATCTCCAACAAGCTCTCCAAGGAGCAAGAGGAGAAAGTGCTGAAAATTGTGAACAACCGGATTAAGGCCATGGCTTGGCAAATATCCGATATCAAGGGGATAAGTCCTGAAATTGTGATGCATCATATTCACATGGAAGAGGGAGCAAAATCGAGGGTGGATCGGCAAAGAAGATTGAATCCCAACATGAAAGATGTGGTAAAGAAGGAGGTGATCAAGCTGCTAGAGGCTGGAATTATTTACCCCATCTCCGATAGTGAATGGGTAAGCCCGATCCACTGTGTCCCAAAAATGGGAGGAATGACTGTTGTGATCAATGATGAGGGCGAGCTCATTTCCACAAGGACGGTGATAGGATGGCGAGTGTGCGTTGACTATCGGAAGTTGAATGATGCCACACGTAAGGATCATTTTCCTCTGCCATTCATTGATCAAATGTTGGAGAGAATTTTTGGGTATTCTCACTATTGCTTTTTGGATGGGTACTCGGGTTATAACCAAATTGCAATATACCCAAGAGATCAAGAGAAGACCTCTTTCACTTGTCCTTTTGGTATTTTTACCTATCGACGAATGCCTTTTGGATTGAGTTGTGCTCCCGCAACATTCCAACGATGCATGGAGGCTATCTTTTGGGAAATGAATGAGAAGATTATGGAGATCTTCATGGATGATTTCTCGGTGTTCGGAGAATCCTTTGATAATTGCTTGGCCAATTTGGACAGAGTATTGGAGAGATGTGAAGAGAAGAACCTTGTTCTAAATTGGGAGAAGTGCCATTTCATGGTGGATGAGGGGATCGTCCTTGGGCATAAGATCTCTAAAGCTGGTATTAAAGTTGACAGAGCTAAGATAGAAGCAATAGAGAAGATGGAAGCACCGACTTTGGTCAAGGGAGTGAGAGCCTTTCTTGGCCATGCAGGATTTTATCGAAGATTCATCAAGAATTTCTCCCTTATAGCAAAGCCGCTTACCAATTTGCTAGTTAAGGAAGTACCTTTCAACTTTGATGAGCCATGTCGTCAAGCATTTGATTCTCTGAAGAAAGCTCTTATCACAGCTCCGGTTATCTCTTCTCCGGATTGGAAGCTACCATTTGAAATGATGTGTGACGCGAGTGATATTGCTCTGGGATGTGTGCTTGGTCAAAAGAAGGAGGGAAAGCTTCATGTCATCTACTATGCAAGTAGAGTGTTGGCGGGTGCCCAGCTTAACTACACAACCATAGAGAAGGAGATGTTGGCTGTTGTATACGCTTGTGACAAATTTCGGCCATACCTACTAGGGTCAAAGGTGATCATCTATACTGACCATGCAGCTTTGAGGTATTTATTCTCTAAAAATGATGCCAAGCCTAGACTCATGCGCTGGATTTTATTGCTCCAAGGATAAGAAAGGCTGTGAAAATATTGTCGCGGATCATCTCTCTCGGCTAGAACATAGCGAAGGAATGGAGACTCATGGTGAGATTCAAGAAGAGTTTCCAGATGAAGCTTTGATGATGGTGAATCATGTGGGGGTACCACGGTATGCTGATTTTGCCAACTTCCTTGTTGGCGACATTATTCCATCCGATTTGAGTTATCCCTAACGAAAGAAATTTCTAAGGGATGCTCAGCTATTTCTGTGGGATGAGCCTTATCTCTTTAAGAGGTGTAGCGATGGAGTGCTTCGATGTTGTATTGCGGATGATGAAGTGATGACTATTCTGGAGCAATGTCATAGCACCCTGTACGTCGGTCATTATGGAGCAACCAGGACCGCATCAAGAGTCTTTGAATGTGGGTTTTATTGGCCCAATATTTTTAAGGATGCTCGTACTTTTGTTGCTCAGTGCGATCGATGCCAAAGGACCGGAAATATCTCAAAGAGGAATGAGATGCCGCTCTCTGGAATTCTTGAAGTGGAGCTCTTCGATGTTTGGGGATTGGACTTCATGGGACCTTTCCCAACCTCTTATGGCAACAAGTATATCTTGGTGGGAGTGAACTACGTGTCAAAGTGGGTGGAAGCTTGGGCATCACCCACAAATGATGCCAAGGTGGACATTCGCTTTATCAAAAAGCTCTTCTCTAGATTTAGAGTGCCAAGGGCAATCATCAGCGATGGCGGTTCGCACTTTTGCAACCGACCATTTGAGATCCTATTTAAGAGGTATGGGGTCACTCACAAGGTTGCTACACCTTATCACCCCCAGACAAGTGGCCAAGTAGAGCTCTCCAATAGGGAACTCAAGAAGATCCTTGAGAAAATGGTCGGGGGAGCAAGGAAAGATTGGGCCAACAAGCTTGATGATGCTTTATGGGCTTACAAGATGGCATTCAAAATGCCAATCGGGATGTCGCCTTACAAGCTTGTCTATGGAAAGGCTTGCCACCTCCCTGTCGAGCTAGAGCATCGAGCATTTTGGGCCATCAAGACCCTCAACTACGATTATGAAAAGGCCGGTGAACAAGGGTATTACAACTTGAAGAGTTAGACGAAATTCGGGACATGGCGTTCGAGAGCTCTAGACTCTACAAGAAAAGTACGAAGAGGAGACATGATGCCCATATTGTCAAGAAAGAGTTCAAGGAGGGCCAACAAGTTTTGCTTTACAACTCCCGATTGAGACTATTCCCAGGAAAACTCAAGTCGAAGTGGAGTGGCCCATTCAAAATTGCGAGGGTTTTCTCATTCGGAGCCCTCGAGTTAGAAGGAAAAGATGGAGGAATTTTTAAGGTGAATGGCCAAAGGTGCAAGATTTACCTTGGTGGAGATATTGAACGAAGTTCGGAGGTGCAACCTGTGACTTCACCCTCCAATGAATGAAAAAGGGGAGTAAAGTCAAGCTAACGACTATAACTTAGCATGTTTTTTTTCATGTCTTTGTGTTTATGTGCTTTCTTATTACGTTTATTCCCATTCAGGTTATGATTTTGAAGCATTAGTTCAGCTTATGGGATATCTTTTGAATTTTGAAGGTCGTCTCAAGGATTTTCGGATACGTCATGGACGATTGGAAGCTCAGCAGGGGTCGAGGACGAGTTGGGAAAGTCTTAAAAAAAATTTTAAATTTTTTTTTTGGCGTGGCTAAAAGCCACGGCCGTGGCAACTCTCGGTTTTTCATCCCATTTTTTTTTCTCTCTCTCTTGACCCCCCATCTTTAGACCCCATTTTCGCCCCCCTCTCCATTCCTCCCAAACAAACTAAAAAATCTCCAAAATCTTACTTAGAACGCTCCCTCCCATTTCTCCCCAATCATCCCTATCAACCACATCCTTCATTCTCTACACCCATTACCCATTCCCTCTCCATTTTCTCCTTCCCAAACATCTAAACAACTCACCAATTCCATTACCCACCACCAAAACCCCAAATTTTCACCCTTGAACCCTAATTTTGTCCCAAACTCGAAATTTTTTTCATTCCATGGCATTAAGGACTACAAGGGCAAACAAGGGCAAGCAAGTGGCAATTCAAGGGGTCGAAGCTCAACATGCACCTCCGGCGGACATGCGCTTACGTGGTATCAAGGATCTCCGTACACGTTACAAGGCACCATTCTTCATTGCTTCTCAACAAGAAGGTGAAAAGTTCCAATCCCTCTCTACTGTTCCATGGTCTTCGGGTTCTTATTTTGATCCACATTTCTTGATTGATATGAATATCAATGACACTATTCGTGAATTCGCTACACATCTTTGTTGGACCAAATTTATGTTCACACCTATGCCTGGAATTGAAAAGTTGGTGCGTGAATTTTACACCACTTTTGCATTTGTGAACAATGAAAGAACCAAGTTTAGGTGTCGTCTCAATAATTTTGAGTTTGTTGTTGATGAAGTTGTTATGTGTCAAGCTTTTGGCTTTGAGAAGGGTGGACTTTCTAAGCATGACGCCTTTAACGAACATACTTTCTGGAGATCACTTTCTGGATTTCATCATTTTATTTCAAAGAATTCTCCAAATAATTTGCTTCGAGACGGTCCATTGCTAGTGTTTCACAAATTCATGTGCACTTCACTGTTTGGCAAAACGGAAGACAACAAGATGCAAGTCCGTGAATTATTTGTCTTATATTGTTTGAAGATGCAATTGAAGTTTGACACCATTTCGCTAATCTTTGAAAATTTTCATCGAACAACAAGAAAGATGCCCAAAAATTTACCCCTTGGACATGTGATTACTGCTCTAGCTTTGTTCTTTGGCAGGCTCAATGCAACCACCATTCGGTCTTTCGAACCAACAATCTCCTACATTACTTTGGATGGAATGAAAAGATCCGAGGTGGTTGTCTCCGATAGGGGCTATCTAATTTTCCTACCGACAACGAAAAGAAAGTGTTGGGCATCGAACAGAGGCAAAGCAGGCAATTTTTATGATGACGAAGGAGTAACAAGGCCAGCAGCCAACTCGGGAGCTACTCCTGGCAGAGATGAAGGAGCGAGACCATCTGGGCTACCCACTGATCGATGGGCCGAGGTGTTAGGGACGATGAACACGATCAACCATACACTCATGGCCCGCATGGATACAATGGATTCTCGGTTCATGCATATGGACAGGGAGTTACGTCATCAAAGCTACTACATCCAGCAAATGGTGGAGCGATCCGGATACAACATCCCACCACCACCTCCCTCTCCACCTCAAGACTAAGGGAAGTTTCCTAGCACTTTCTTTTTCTTTAGTTACTTTCTTATCTTCGTGATGTCTTGAATTTGATATATTTTGTGATGTCTTGTTCTTTATGTTTGTTTGATGTTCATGCTTGGTTGTTAATGCGTTTGTTAGTATAACTTAGTTGTTTGGAGGTTTATGTGCTCCCTACACCTTGAGGGCAAAGTGTTCTTCAAGTGTGGGGGTCTGGTTCCACTTAGGAATCTTTTGTGTGCTTAGGTCTAGTTTATCTTGTTTAGGCAATGATTTGGCATGAATTTTCAAATGTTGACCCCCTTCAAAATTCTTCAACTTGTGTTAGAAGCTTACCACACACCTAGTTAGGAAATGAACTCGGGCACAAGGCCTAAGAACTTGTAGAAACTTCACCCTCGGTTGTTTAGACTAGTGGTCTCACTATGTAGATTTGGCTAGAGGGTTGACGAGTGACCTTATGAGGAACTTTGAGCCAAAGGAGGAGAAAACCGTCTTCATTTATTCATGAGGTGCCTACATGAGTTCGGTTGATCGAGGTATCCTACTAGTACTTGACACGGTCTTGGTGGTGTGGTGTTAGTGAACGACGGGGGGCTAATCCTTTGAAATTGAGCCTAGAGCTTTAGAGCCAAGAACCTTCATATCCATTGCTTTAACCCATTAAGCCTAGCCATTCTTTGATCATATTATATGTATACCAACTTTAAGCCTTATATTCACCATCCTCCCGACCTTTGGTCATCCGATCTGAGGACACATAAGTTTACACTTTTTGGAGAATGATATGAATTGGGTTTAGTTGGTAGCTTAGTGTTCATATGGGTTAATTCATTGGGAATTTGGGTAGTTGAGAGGCCATACAAAGAAGCTGAGTTTTTGCCTAGAAAATGCCAAGTTTGTGTTTGTAAAAAGAAAAAAAAAGAAACAAAAAAAATGAAAAAAAAGAAAAAAAAGAAAGAAAGGGAAGTGAAGGTTGAATAAGGCATTAATTATTGGCATAACTCGTGCTACGCGGTCTTAAGAAATGGGTGAATTTTGAGAGTGTGCTTTAATTATTTATGGTGAGGATGTTTAGAATAGACGAGAGACTAGAATGCTTTGGCAACAAGTCCTCGGATTGGGTGGTTTAACTACTATCCATATATATTATCTCACCAATACCTTAGCCCCATTACAACCCAATTGAAAGTCCCCTGTTCACGAGCAACCACACGACTTTGAGACACTGTTGAGTAGGACGTAGGATATTTTGAAAGACATCCGTCATGTACGCGAGAGATAGGAAGTTGGCTACTTACAAATCGTGAGCTAAAAATTTCCGAACCTCTGAGTGGTTAACCTTCTAGTGTCTTTTACATAGTGATAACACTTGATTAAACCACCGAGTGGTGAGGTGTCTACTGGGTCTTACTCTTTGTGTTTGGGTTGATGAACTAGCAAGGTTGTGGGGTGGCCTTTTTTATGTGAGTTTCAGATTTTGAGGGGAGTCAATTTGTGAACTTGTCATGCCAAGTCTATTCCTTGCTGTGTTTTTCCTTGTTGTGTGATGTTGTTTTCGTTTTTCTTGTTGCTTGGGGACAAGCAATGATTCAAGTGTGAGGGTGTGATGAGTGTGAAAATACTCATCTTTTGTGTTTATTTTAGAGTAGTTTTACCGTTGTTTCTATTGCTTTTGTTTGTTCTTCATTGTCGTAATGTCATTTATCGTGCATTGTTTGTTTTAGTGTAGTCTTATATTTTTGTTGTGTTTTCTTCATGCTAGGAGATTTGGTGAGGTGAAGTGGAGGAAGTGAAGTCACCTCGAAGACGTGGGTGAGGTGGACCTCTTGTGACTCCAATGCTGATAACTTTCTCATCCAAAGTCCAATGGAGACGAGTGAGATGGCTCTGGAAAGAAGACATCCGGGGCTACAACTTTGTCTCTAATGGTCTTCTTCAAATTTGGAGTCTAAGAGGGGAGAACGCTGGATTCAATGTCGTGGTCCAATTCTGTCAAGATTTCATCACAAGTGGGCCGAATTTGAAGGCTTGTTTTGGGCCCATTTTGGGCTTTAATTGTAATTTCGTGGCTGAGACATTTTGGGGGAAAAAATCTTGTATAAAAGCCTTTGCTTGGCTTTCCTTTAGAGACACATTAGATATTTTGCTAAAAATACTCACCAACTCCCCCACTAACTTTCTCTTCTTTGGAGAAAAAAAGCTTGGCTCTCCATTGTTGGATCTAGGAAGCCATTGTTGAAGCTTGTGTAGGGAACTTGAAGGAGGAATATTGGATGCTTGAAGACCATCTTGAGCTTTCTCTTACTCTCTCTTTTAATGTTCTTGCTTTGCTTGCTTTGTTCAATGGATGTGTTGAGTTGTTTGGTGAATATGTGTGAGTAGTTGATTAGTGAGTTTGGTGCCTTGATGGCACCTACTTAGCCAATGATTTAGGGGGTTAATATGCCTAGGTATGTGTGCTAGTTAATGAGCTTAATGCTTGATCTAGATTGATCACCTTGATTATGAACTAAGTTAATGTTAATTGCCGAGAGGGGTTAGGATTAACGGACCTTTTAACTAGTTGAGTAGAAACCTATTGATGAGAGATCACCTTAGGTGACTAGTTGTCCAAAGGATGGTGATTATAGTTGGTGATTAGTTAGATTAGATGGCTAATTTGTCGTGAGAGCGTGGTTGGTTCTTCTAAGTCTAGTTAAGAATCGATTTAGACTAGTTTGTCGCGAGAGCGTTGATTAGTTACCTTCGAAACATCCGGACCATATTATGAACTTAATAAACCCCATAAGCCATTTGGTTATTCAGGTTGTCATTGGTACCATGCTCACTCTTGTTTTAAGTGTTTAAACTAGAGCCTTGTTTAGTTGCAATTTTATTTCAAGTAGCATATCGTGTTTGGAATTGACACCTCCATTTCTTATAGTCCTAAAATAGTGGTAGAGTCGAGTTTGCGGCCTAGCTTAGTCCTTGTGGGACGACAATCCCTTACTTACTCATTATTGCAAGAGGGGTGAAAATCCTTGCTTTCAAGACACCTGTCTCCATTTTGTTCATGAGGTGCTTACATGTTCTGGGTTATCGGGGTGCTTACCAATACTTGCTACCGTATTAATAGTGTGAGAGTAGTGGGATGATGTAGGCCATTTATGCACAAGTTGATGATGAGTGTCCAAAACACTCATTTTACTAGGCCATTTTAGGCTCATTTTAGCTAGTTTTGAGTCACTTTTAGTCTTAGTCTTGCGTCTTTTCGTCCATTTTAGGCTTGTTACCTTGAATAGACTCATCCGTTGAGGTAAGTTTGTACAAGAGTCAAGAAGGAGGAAAAATGCAAAGCTTAGTTAAAGGGAGTGATGAAGCACGTATGATGGAGCCCCGAAGCGTGGAACATGAGCTATCGTTCAAGGGTCAAAGGCAATAAAAAACCAGAGCTGTATGGACCTGAGTGAGAGCCGCACTGAGATAAGGACAAAGTAATAACTTGAAGTCCATGTTGAGTTTTTATGCAAATGTCAGCTACCACACGGAGCTCTCCAGCCAAGAGTCGTGCTAACAAGAAAGGATTCGCACAGAGTTCATGATCGTGCAAATTTTGGCTGGCGCAAGCGGCTTTTACTTTTAGACAATTTCCCAGCGAAGTTATCTAGCCTTGGCTGCCAAGCTCATTCTGAGACCACAAGTTGCCACGTTAAGGGATCAACAAAGAATAATCTATTTGGATGACTGTAATGGATATTTGGTTTTGTCACTATTTTGTAATTTTCATTTTAGGATAAGTGGGGCCAAACTATTATAAATAGCCCCCTTACATTTAACCTAGATATATTTTTGGAGGCACAAAGCTAGGCAAGAGAGGCTTCTCTCTCGGGTAGATAAGTGGATAGGAGCTGGGTAGGAGATGGTGGTCCGAAGAGCTTGAGAAGACTAAGCCCCCTCTATCCTTATCTCTTTGTATTTAGCTTGTGACATTTATGACTTATTTTGTCTATCTATCTTATGCTTTAGTATGAGTAGTGAGTAGAGAACTCGAGGGTAGAGTGCTCTAAATGCATCTGACTAGCTAGGTGACCAAATGAACTGGAAATCTTTAGAATAAGAATGATCTGAAGGACTTAACACTTTTAGCCTTGAAGGTGTTTATGTAGAACTAAATAGTTGCTGGTGCGTTAGCTTCTCCTAAGTTCACACTAGATGATCGAGTGGTTATGGCCGATGTGCGAAAGTAAAGGGGAACCATGGAAGGCCAGTGAGTTGACTAGTAGGCTGCCCGATGTGCAAAATCAAAGGGAGTCAATGCTAGTTGTCCATAAGTTGTGTATTAAGGAGTTTGGTCAAGGGTTCAGCTTTCAGCTATTGAGAAAGGGCCTCTACGGCGTGACATGCCGATTGTGCACACCTCAAAACGTGTCTGGTTATTGTCCCACGATCTGACTTTAGCATTGTGATTGGTATAATGTAGCAATGCTATCTTAGAAACCCTAATCATCATAAACAGTGTAATCCCAAAAGGTAGCTTAGTTAGGAAGGTGCATGGAAGGTGCCGACCCTAATTTTATTTTATTGTCTAGCATTTTAAGTGCTCTGATTGCATGCTTAACCCCCTATTTTAAAACTACAAAAATAGATCCATCATATATCTAATTTATCTAGCTAATTGAGCAAACTCTATGCTCCACTCCCTGTGGTTCGACGCAATCCTTTACTTCTCTTTGCTGCAAGGTCGGATGTTAACTCTATGCTCCGCTCCCCGTGGTTCGACACAATCCCTTACTTTTCTTTGATGCAAGGTCGGATGTTAAAATTCGACCGCACCAGTTGAGCCTAGAGCCTTAGAGCCAAAATCTCTATTAACCACTTTATTTAAAACCCATTGAGCCTAAATCACTTATTGAAATATACACATATGCCAATGTGAACATATATCAACAATCCTTACCCACCTTTGGTCAGTGATGGAGATAAGGATGAAGATAGTTTATTAATTATCTTTAGTTTTATTATTAGTTTTAGATTATTATTAGAAGTTCGATTAATAGTAGAATTCTATGTAATAGATTTCTTTTAGTTTTTTATAAGTAGGACCTACACGTTATTATTTTAATTGGTTCAATTTTAATAAATATAAACAAGGGTTTTTTCCAGTTATCTGTCGCTTTTTCGTATTCGTAAAATCAAAGGATCGAGACTTTTATCGTATTTTCTGGGTATTCTCAGAATCAAAAGACTCCTATCTATGTTCTCATGCATCAGTTGGTATCAAGAGCTGCGTTCGTTCCTCGTTGTGCTTAATACGATTGATCGGAGTTCGTCCTATCAAAAAATATAAAAAAATGACATTCATTTTTTAGGATTTAGCGAGAAAATCCTAGCCGCCGCACCTTCATCCTGGACCACCGACCAGCAACCTCTCGGGTTCCTAGCCACGTTCCAATGAATCAGTTGGCGAGGGCAGGGACTGACGGCAGCTGCTTGGAGTGTTGTTGACGGCGGTTGGGTTCCTTCTCAAGAAACATAATCTGCCACTTTTTTTGGTTTTTTTATAGAACGAATTTCGATCAATCGGATCAAACACCACGAGGAACAAACCTGGCTCTGATACCAACTGATGTAAGGGAAGTGGATAGGAGATCGCAAATTTATTGATTCTGAGAATACCCAGAAAATACGATAAAAGTCTTGATCCGGTTATTATGCAAATACCGAAAAGTCACATATAACTCGAAAAAATCCTTGTTTATATTTATCAAAATTCAAACAATTAAAATAATAATGTGTAGGTCCTACTTATAAAAAACTAAAAGAAATAATTACATAGAATTTTACTATTAGTCAAACTTCTAATAATCTAAAACTATAGATAACTAATAATAAAACTAAAGATAATAAATAAACTATTTTCATCCTTATCTCCATCAGTTACATTATCCATGTATGCACTAGGAACTCATATTTTAAGGTATGATTGTAAAGGTTTACATGGTAGAATAGGCTTATTTTTAGGAGTTAACATTGGGGATGAATGGTAGTGAAATGCCAACAAAGAAGCCAAGCTTTGCAAACCAAGTTGCCAATGATGAATAAAGGAAATGAAAGAAAGAAGGGAGAAAAATAAAATAGAAAAAAGAAAAGAAAAAAAATGAAGAAAATAAAAAAGTTCCAAAAAAGAGAAATTGTGTGAAGGTGAGATTATGAATAAGGTAACTGAATAAAGGGCAAAACTTGTGGTACGGGTCATAGGATTAGGGGTAAATTGGGTATGTGTACATTGTAGATATAAGTTGAGTCGTTTAGAATAGACGAGAGCTAGTATACTTTTGTAAAAAGTTTCTCAAAATGGGGTGATTTAGCTACTTCCCAAATAAGAGTGAGCATTCAGATTATCCAAATTCGAACTATCCAAATTTCGTACTATCCGAATCAGATATTTTATTATCCGAATTCAAATAGTGAATTATCCGAATCTGAACTATCTGAATTTTTTGGACTCAGATTCGGATAATCCAAATTATCTGATTTTTGAACGACCTGCCATCCACAATTTCATTCAAATCTTCAAAAATCATACAAATCTTCAACAAAAAGGAAAAAAATAGCAACCACAGTAGGCAAAAACAAGGAGGTAGCATTAAACATTCAAATCTTCAACAAAAAGGAAAAAATTAGCAACGAAGTAGCATTAATCATTCAAACTATTAACAACAACCACAGTAGCATTAAACGACAGTAGATCTTTAAATGGAAGAAGCACAGAGATTTTACAAACACATAAATTCTAGGCAAATAAGTATATCTTAATATGGGTAAAGCGGTGCCATGTAGAAGAAATCAACAAGGAGGCAAAAAGGATTCCAAGTCGAGGACTGGTGAAGCTGTGGGCTGCGAACAATGGAAGCAAGGTTTTAGTTTCAATTTTTTTCCTTCAGGGTTTTAACATTTGGGGGGTTGCGGAGGACAATTTTTCTTTGAAGAGATGAGAGAGAGAGGACAACTTGAGTGGATAATAGATGTCTAAATGGAAGGGAAGGATAGTTCTTCGCCGAGGCCCAACTAAAATTTCTTCTAAAAAAAGTCCAACTAAAGTTCGGATAGTTCGGATATCTGAACTTTTTTTTTATCCGAATCCGAATTCGAACTAAAAAGTTCGGATAATCCGAATCCGGAAAAAATTTCAGATTCGGATTCGGACATCATATATCAGATTGAATGCTCACTCTTATTTCCAAATGTTTATCCTCATCCTAACCTTAACCCCATTACTACCCAATAGAAAGTGCCTTTGATCACGAGTCCCACAGGACTTGAGACATCACTGAGTAGAACTTAAGATGCTTTGAGACCCTGGTACATGAGAGATAGAAAGAGGGCTACTTACATTTGTGAGCTTAAACTTCCGAATCTTTAAGTGGTCAACTTTATAGTGTCTTTTACCTGGAGTTCACATTGGGTTAAACGACTGAGGGTGAGATCTCTTGGCATTCCTATCCTAGTGCTCCGGTGAGTGAACTTCTCGGAAGTAGGTAGTCTTTAAGCTTGAATTCAAAGTTTTGGGGGAATACTTTTATGATTGATGAGTGTCACTCTTTTGACTTATGTGTTTTCATTTACTTATGATGTGTGTTTTAGTGCCCATGCTTTAGTTTTTGCTTGAGGACAAACAAAGATTCAAGTGTGGGGTGTTTATGAGTGTCAAAAATACTCATTCGATAAGGTCATTAAAAGTCTTTTTCATGTGTTTTAGTGTCAAATTTTCTCAAGTCTTAAGTCTTTTTGTCCATTTATAGGTTCATTGCCTAATGAACTCATTTGTTGTATTTTTGGTCTTTTGAAGGTATTTGGAGCAACTTGGGAGCATTAGGAGCAAAGACGTGAAGGAATGGAGGCCAAACCTGATGAGAAAGCATCCATGCCGTGCGGCGGGCCAATTGCTATGATGAGTGTGAAAACACTCATCTTTTGTGTATTATTTAGAGTTTATATTCGATTGTTTCTAGTATTTTTGTTTGATATGTATTGATGTGATGTCTTATTTTGTGCATATTTTATTTAAGTGTCTTCATGTTATTTATTATGTTTCTTTTGTGTTTGAAGTTGGGAGACTTCATGGAGACGAGAAGGAGGATGTTGATGCACCTTGGGATGCATCGCATGCGATCAGATTAGCCGGAAGGGATGGCGCTTGATCAAGGCCTTGGAGATGGTTTGGACGAGACTGAACTTGAGGGACTAAAATGAAGATAAGTAGCTCATCCGAAGTCCGATGGAGTCAAATGAAGCGGTTCTAGAAAGAAGACATTCAAGGCTACAACTTCATCTCTAATGGTCTTCTTCAAAGTCGGAGTCCAAGAGGGTGGAAAAGTGTCTAAAGTCAAGCTTTAAATCTGTAAACTAGCCTAGACGAGATGGGCCAAATTTCATGAACTATTTTGGGCCCATTTTGGCTTTGTCCAATGCTTTACATAGCTAGAACTTTAGGAGTAGAGTAGTTAGTTTGAGTATGGATATTTTGGTATAAAAGTCTTCCTTGGCTTTCCTAGGAAGCAACCTTGGATATTTTGCATAATTCCGTCACCAACTCTCATCTTCTCTCTTTTGGAGAAAAACTCTTCTCTCCATTGAAGAAGCTTGTAAGAAACTTAAAGAAGGAGTACTTTAGGGAGCTTTTGAAGATACCTTGAGCTTTCTCTAACTCTCTCTTTTAATGTTCATGTTTAACTTACTTTGTTCAATAGATGTTTTGTGTTATTTTGTGAATATGTGTGAGTAGTTGATTAATGAGTAATGCCACCTACTTAGCCAATGGCTTATGGGGTTAAAATGCTTAGGATTGTGAACTAGTTGATGAGCTTAGTGCTTAATTTAGGTTGATCACTTAGGTTATGAACATACTTAATTCTAATCGCCGAGAGGGGTTAGGATTAATAGACCATTTGACTAGTTAATTAGTTACCTATTGATGAGAGATCTCAATAGGGGATTAGTTATCCAAAGGGTGATTGTTATAGTTAGTAATTAGTTAAATTAGGAGACTAATTAGTCTTGAGAGTACTAATTAGTTCGACTAAGCTTAATTAATGATCAATTTAGACTAATTAATGACGAGAGCGTTAATTAGTTACTTTGGAAATACCCAGACCATAACATGATTTTAATAAACCCCTAGCTAATTGGTTAATTAGGTTGTCAATGGTTCCAAGTCCACTCTTTTCTTAATTGTTAAAACCTTCATCTAGTTTAGTCGTAGTTAATTAGAAGTAACCAACTTGTGTTTGGAATTGACAAATTCATAACAATTAGTCCTAGACTAGTAGTTAAGTTGTATTTGAGGACTAACACTTAATCTTTGTGGAACAACAATCCCGTACTTACACTTTTATTGCAAGAGGATTAAAAATCCATCCTTTCATGCTATACGGCACCCACGAGCCTCGAGCAGTCTGAGCTGCCGCACAAGGAGCCGAAAAGTGACGGGCATCACTTTTGACTATGCCACACTAAAATGGCTGTAACTTCTTGCTTGTGCATCGGATGGTGGCAAACATGGTATGGTTGGAATGTTGAGAAAGAGATCTACACTTCATCCTCAATTTCCAATGTCAAATTCTGAGTAAAATATGGCCAAAAAGCAAGATCTTTGTTGGCGTGTCAAACCTCCAACTAGGATGCCGCCCGACAAGCTAAACCACCATGCAACAGTTGCTCTTTGACTTTGTACTTCTCTTAGCTCTTCTAGGATTTTGTGGGGGCCTATAAATAGCCCTTTTAGAGCCCCAATATTTTTTGTCTAGTCTTTTAAGGGCAAGGTAGTCAAAATCGGGATCCCCCTAAAGATTGTTCGGGCATAGAGAAAGCGTTGATCATAGAATTGTAACACGGACCGTAAGATCCACCAAATAGATAAAATTATAAAAATAACTAAGATTAATAATCTTTTCATAAACTTTTCACTAATGACCAGTTTTTTTATATTAATTTACACACAAAAATCTCAGTTCAATATATTTTTAATGGTAATCTAGTACGTATCTATAGATTACATAATGTGATTGACGAGCAATAAATAAAATAAAATAAACATGAAAATTGATGTAAAAGAAATAAGTGGCAAAAAATTGGTAGGATGAAAATATGGATTTAAATAACTCTAAAACTATTAATCTCAGAGATATTAATTAATATAAATTTGATTATTAATTTCTGGGCTCAACAACAATCGTGTCATTTTAAGCATTTTAGTCGATCAATAGTTATCTGAATAACAAATATTAAACAAAGTATAGTAGATTTTTGTGTTTTGGCCTACACAATAAAAGAAGTATAGTTATCCGAATAACATATATTATTAAAATGTTAAATGAAGGATAATCTCTCATCCTTCTCTCTCCCTTAGAAGCGTTGAGAAATATCCATCGCTCCAACTCGGATCTCAGGATCTTAGGAGTTAACTCGTAGATCTCAGGATCTTAGGAGTTATCACTCAGATCCCAAGATCCCGCTCGACTCCAGATCTTGTACGGGCTATGACTCGTTTTGTCCATGGTGAATCGTAAAATCCTAAGATCTCAGGAGTTAACTCTAGATCCTAACAACCTTGGCATGAGTTTCTAATGACATAGCTTGTGATAAATTACCATTATAGACCACATTTGTTTATAATTTTTCAAAAAACTTACTCTCTCCTCTCACCCTTCTTCCCCTCTCTCTCTTCTCTCTTCCATCCACAAAACAAAAGAACCCAAATCCAATTTTGCCAAACCTTTTCCCAAAACTTAAACCATTTTCCTGTAATTGTTCCCAATTTTGCCATATAAACCCTGAAATGTCACACGGTAAAGCTTCTGGCAAAAGTTGGCAAAGAAGAATAACAAGGGCGAGTCCAAGCCGGAGTTAGAAGCATACAAAAAATGAGGAGCCTTTTTTCGATAAGAAGATGCGAAAGGAGGAGGAGATATCGGAGGATAATTCCGATGTTGTCTCCAATGAGGGTTCTGGTGTTGTCTCCGATGAGGGTTCTAATGTGCTGTCCGATGGGGACAACAACGACCCTCTAGCTGACGACTTCCTCTAGGAGAGCGGGGACGAGGAGGAAAGGCGAGCGAGGGAGGCGGAGAAGGAGTTGAAGCTTAATATAGCAGATGAGTCGAATGAGTTCATGTTGCCTACCCGTAGTGTTTTTTTTATTCTTGGTTATGGGCATCAATTTCTTTTTTTTTGCATTTTTGTTTTGCGGGAGTATTGTGATTATTAGAATGTTTTGTTTTTGCTTATAAATTAGGAGGTAATGCGTCTGCTCTTTCTAGTTGTGGGTTGGATTTTGGGTTCTTTTATTGTTTTTGTGGAGGGAAGAGAGAAGCGAAAGAGAGATGAAACAAGGAGGAAGAAGGGGAAGGCTAAGAGGAGAGAGTGTGAGTTTTTTGAAAAATTATAAGCAAATGTCGTACTATAATGGTAATTTATTACAAGCCATGTCATTAAAAACTCATCACATGGACTGACGACGTGACAATCCATGTAGGACACAAAGTTGTGTCGTCTTGGAAAAAAAATGTGGGCAACTACCTAGCCTGCTCGGAACCTGTTTTGGATAAAAATTAGAATAAGTTGGACATGTTCTATGTGTTTTAAACCATAAGGTAGTCATGTGCGAATTTGTGATACCACAAGGTAGTAAAGTAAAATTTTTTCATCGGCTAAAAATGACTTCATTAAAGAGGAAAAGAAAGAAGGGATAAAGACACTTTAGTACCATGTGTTATAGGATATAGACACTTTGCATCCTGTATTTTAGAAATATCTACAAACCTACCCTGTGTTTTAGTGAATTTAACTTTCTAGTAATTAAAGCTCACATGGCACGCTCACATGGCAATTACTCGATGACGTGGTTAATAAGTTAGTGAAATAATATTTAAAAAACATGCAACTTTTTTCTCCTTCCCGAAATAATTGATTTAACTGAGATACCACTACGAGTCTGGCCAGCCGAGACCGGGGTGTAGAAACTGTCTTCATTGCTCACTGAAGACCCCCTCTGGAGTGTAGAATGCGATTCCGCTGCTCTCCGTCGACGAAAGATGAAAGGAAGGATTTACACCCCTCTAGCAATAAAGAGTAAGTAAGGGATTGTCGTCCCACAAGGACTAAGTTCTAGGCCACAAATATGACTCGATAACTAGTTTAGGACTACAAGTAATAGATTTGTCAATTCCAAACACGAGTTGGTTACTACAACGACTAAACTAAAAGATGATTTTGACAATCAAGGAAAGAGTGGGCTTGATACCAATGACACCTAGATAACCAAATTACCTATGAGGTTTATTAAGTTTGTGTTATGGTCCAGGTGTTTCTAAAGTAACTAATCAAAGCTCCCGCCATTAATTAGTCTAAATCGATCATTAATTAAGTTTAGTTAAACTAATTACACTCCTACGACTAATTAGCCACCTAATCTAACTAATTACCAATTATAACCATCACTCTTTGGACAACTAACCATCTAATGAGATCCCTCATCAAAAGGCAACTAATTAACTAGTTAAATAGTCTATTAATCCTAACTCCTCATGGCGATTAGTATTAATTATGTTCATAATTAAGGTGATCAAGCAAGATTAAGCATTAAACTCATTAACTAGTTCACAGACCTTAGCATTTTAACCCCACTAAACCATAGGCTAAATAGATGCCATCAAGGCACCAAACCCACTAATCAACTACTCACACATATCAACTACACAACTAAACACATCCATTAAATAAAGTAAGTAAACCATGAACATAAAAGAGAGGGTTAAAGAAAGCTCAAGATGATTTTCAAAGTTTCCAAAAGTTCTCCTTCAAGTTCTCTACAAGCTCCAACAATGATGAGCCAAGTTCTCTTCCAAAGAGAAAAGTGAGTGGAGTGGGTGAGTGAGTTTAGGAAAATATCTAAGTTCTAAGAGTTAGCTTCCAAGAAAAGCCAAGGAAGCTATTGATACAAAAATTTGCAACTCAAATTAACTAAACTATTCCTAAAGTTTTATTCAAGTAAAGCCATGGACAATCCTGAAATGGACCCAAAATAGTTCATGAAATCTGGCCCATTTCGACTAGGCAAGTTCTCAGATTTGAAGCTTGACTTTGGATGCATTTTTAACCCTTTTAGACTCCGAATTTGAAGAAGACCATTAGAGACAAAGTTGTAGCCACAGATGCCTTCTTTCCAGAACTGCCTCCTCGTTTCCATCAGACTTTGTATGTGAAAGTTATCTTCATTTGAGTCGCTCAAGGTCAGTCTGCCCAATGTCGTCGAGGTCCCGATCGTGCACCATTCTTCACGGCTGATCCAATCGCCTTTGACACACTCCAAGGTGCACCAATATCCTCCTCGCATCACCACAAAGTCTCCTAGCAATAAACAAGAACGAAACGCAATCAAAATTATAATAACTACACTAAAAGAGAGGAAGCACGATAAATGACACTACACCAATATATAACAAATAAAAACACTAGAAACAATAAAAAATTAACACTAAAACATGCTAGATGATTGAGTATTTTCACACTCATCACACCCCCACACTTGAATCATTGCTTGTCCTCAAGCAAAACTTAACCATGGTATACAAACACAAACATAATCACATAAGAAAGAAAAACACGATAAGGACAAGACTAGGCATGATTAATTCACAATTTAACTCCCCTCAAAATCTCAAACTCACATCAAAAGACCACCCCACAACTTAGCTAGTTCATCAACCCCAACACAAAGAGTAAGAACGGGTAGATACCTTACCACACGGTGGTTTAACCAAGAGTTAACCACTCAGAGGTTTGAAAATTTTTAGCTCACGATTTGTAAGTAGCCAACTTCCTATCTCTCGCGTATATGACCGATGTCTCTCAAAGTATCCTATGTCCTACTCAATAGTGTCTCAAAGTCGTGTGGTTGCTTGTGAATATGGGGGGCTCAATCGGGTTATAGTGGGGCTAAGGTAAGGATGAGGTAATATATATGGATAGTAGTTAAACCACTCAATCCGAGGACTTATTGCAAAAGTACTCTAGTCTCTCGTCTATTCTAAACATCCCCACCATAAATAATTATAGCACACTCCCAAAATTCACCCATTTCTTATGACCGCGTAGCACGAGTTATGCCAATAATTAATGCCTTATTCAACCTTCACATCCCTTTCTTTCTTTTTTTTCTTTTCTTTTCCCTTTTCTTTTTCATCTTTTTTTTCTTTTTCATCCTCTTTTTTTTCTTTTCTTTTTCATCCCTTTTTTTCTTTCTTTTACAAACACAAACTTGGCATTTTCTAGGCAAAAACTCAGCTTCTTTGTATGGCCTCTCAATTACCCAAATTCTCAATAAATTAACCCATAAGAGCATTAAGCTACCAACTAAACCTAATGCATATCATCCCCCAAAAGGTATAAATCTATGTGTCCTCAGACCGAATGACCAAATAGGGAGGATGGTGGATATAAAGCTTAGAGTTGGTTTACATATAATATGATCAAAGAATGGCAAGGCTCAATGGGTTAAAAATAATGGATATAAGGGTTCTTGGCTATAAAGCTCTAGCTCATGTAGGCACCTCATGAATAAATGAAGACAGTTGTCTCCTGCTTCAGCTCAAAGTTCCTTACAAGGTTACTCATCAACCCTCTAGTCTAATCTACATAGTGAGACTACTAGTCTAAACAACCGAGGGTGAGTTTCTAAAAGTTCTCAAGCCTTATGCTCGAGTTCATTTCCTAACTAGATGTGTGGTAAGCTTGTAACACAAGTTAAAGAATTTTGAAGGGGGTCAAATTTTGAAAAAAAATCATGCCAAATCATTGCCTAAACAAGACAACCTAGACCTAAACACACTAAGGATTCTTAAGTGGAATCACACCCCCACACTTGAAAAACACCTTGTCCTCAAGGTGAAGGGAGCACATAGACATCTAAACAATTAAGCTATACTAACAAATGCATTAAGAACCAAGCATGAACATAAATCAAATATGAAGAACGAGACATCACAAAGACATATAGCAAACTCAAGACATCACGAAGACAAGAAAATAACTAAAGAAAAATAAAGTGCTAGGAAACTTCCCTTAGTCAGGAGTTGGTGATGGTGGTGGAGGTGGAATGTCATAATGAGAATGCATCCACTCAAATTGAGCTTGTTGCTGCCTCCATACGAATATTGTATTCGTTTTATCTTTCCCAACAGGCTGCATTTGTAGTTGCCAGCTCTTGCACTCGCACATAGATTGCAGCTACGCGATCTGCAAGTTCATTAAGTTTAACTTGGTGTGTCGGTACTTTGGTTGGAGCATCAGTCTTGAGGCGGTCTTTGATAGTTCTGCGGTCCTCCCAAGCCATGAAAGAGTACACATCTTGGCCATTTTGCCTGATCTTATTAAGGAGTTGATAGGAGCGCAGGCGTTGTATGTCCATGTAGTACAAATCTCGCATAGGACCTTGGTAATCTGCAAAGTCATCAGGAAAGAAGTACTCTGCGAGTAGTGAAACAACGTGCCCAAGATATAGATATTTTGTTCGCAGAGGGGTTATGGTCTGACGAAGCACAGACATTAATAAGGCAAAAGTGCTAAACCGTTTCTTGGTTCGCATGCAATGAATGGTGTACACTTGAGTACAAGTTACCTTACTCTCCTCAAACTCACCATTAACGGCTAAACACATAAAATGATGCAGCACGCAAATATAGGGTTCATATATTAGACCAGCAGGTGCTTCACCGGATAAGTAATGGTCAAAATGAGTGAGTGCTTTCCATTCCTTATCTGCTTCCTCATGCGTCAGAAAGTCTAATTGATTCCTACCCAACTTACGAAGGCCTAAAATTTCTACCATGACATCTTCATCTACCTTAATGGGTTTACCAAATAAACGAGCAGTGAAGGACGAATTGTCCTCAGCTATTTCTAAAGTGCAGTAAAATTCAAGTGTCAGATGCAGACAATTGAGAATTTTATTATTTGCAAATATTTTCCAACCCAAATGTTTCATTGCGGCTCTCAGCTTTACATCAATTCATAATGGACTCATATCAACCCAATTAATAGGTGCAAGCGGGAATTGATCAAGGTTTCGAAAAGAGGTATACCTTTTTCCCTCGCGCATATAATATATCTTAAAGGGCGCACCAAATTGGGCAGCCAAGCCTTCATGCAGTGGAGACAGAGTAGGTGGCGGATGGTTCAGATCGGTCACTCCATTCCTGCATTTAGGAGCAGGTGTTTTCCAACCTCGAGGGCTTGAGCTTGCTTTGGTGGCCATCGTAGTGAGCGGAGGAAGAGGAATGGCAGAAAATTCTTAACGAGCAGTGAGCGGCGGCCGGCAGTGGTGGTCAGAGCTGGTTGGCACGGTGTATATGCCTCGCCTTGATGGTCAAGTTTGTCCAAATGAGCGTGTGGTTTTGAAGCTCCGTTTGTCAACAATTGACTCGAGAAGAAAAATTTAGGGTTTTACCCTTTTTAGCTCGGGGAGGCAGCGGGTGGCGGTGGCTGGCTGGAGGGAGGTGGTCGGAGCTGCGAAAAGGTGGTGGCGTCCTTGGTTGGTTGAGCGGGATGGTTGCAGTGGTCGGAGCTAGCTTTTTCTTTTGGGAGAGTCTTAGGTGGATTGTGGTGTGGGAGGAAATGAGGAGAGGAAAAAGGAAGAAAGGGGGCATTTTATACCCCCTTCCTACGGCACTGGGCGCCCGTCGGGTTTTCTGGCGTCCGTCGGCAATGGGCAGTCCGATTCCGTCTGGCTGCCGCTGGGTTGGCTGGCGGCCGCTAGCCCATCCTCTCTTTTTTTTCCTTTTTAGAGCGATTTCATCCTCCTCCGGATTCCAACGCATACCATTTAGGCAGGGGCTCTGCCCTTTTAGACCCCCACTAGGTGGCGCTGCCCCTTAGACCCCCGCGACCTGGCAGTTCGATCCCAATTTTGGACAGGGGCTACGCCCCCCCGTGGCCCTTGTTGAGCATCCAACCATCCAAGACAAGTCTGAAATCCTTGAGATCAGCTTCAAAATGCAAGAGATCCCATAAGTATGAACCAATGCTTCAAAATCATACCCGAATAAGAACAAACGTAATAGAAAAAATACATATAGACAACGACAATATAAATACAGTATAAAGACATGCTAAACTATAGTCGTTAGCTTGACTTTACTCCCCTTTTTTATGTATCTGAGGGTAAAGTCACGGATTGCACTTTCGAGTTTCGTTTAATATCGCCACCAAGGTAAATCTTGCACCTTTGGCCATTTGCCTTGAAAACTCCTCCATCACTTCTTTCTAATTCGAGGGCTCCGAATGGAAAAACCCTCACAATTTTGAACGGGCCACTACACTTTGACTTGAGCTTTCCCGGAAAAAGTCTCAATCGGAAGTTGTAGAGTAGTACTTGATGGGCCTCCTTGAATTTCTTCTTCATGATGTGGGCATTATGCGATCTTTTCGTCTTCTCCTTGTAAAGCATAGAGCTCTTAAATGCCATGTCGCAGATTTCATCCAACTCTTCAAGTTGTAATACCCTTCGCTCACCGGCTTTCTTGTAGTCATAATTTAGGGTCTTGATGGCCCAAAATGCTCGATGCTCTAGCTCTACGGGGAGCTGGCACGCCTTACCATATACAAGTTTGTATGGCGACATTCCGATAGGCATTTTGAATGCCGTTCGCTATGCTCATAAGGCATCATCAAGCTTGTTTACCTAATCCTTTCTTGCTCCTCCAACCATCTTCTGAAGGATCCTCTTCAATTCCCGATTTGAGAGTTCGACTTGCCCACTTGTTTGGGGGTGATAAGGTGTGGCAACCTTGTGAGTGACCCCATACCTCTTCAATAAAATCTCAAATGGTCGGTTGCAAAAGTGTGAACTGCCATCGCTAATGATAGCCCTTGGCACTCCAAATCTGGAAAAGAGCTTTTTGATGAAATGAATGACCACCTTAGCATCATTGGTTGGTGATGCTCAAGCTTCTACTCACTTAGATACATAGTCCACTCCCACCAAGATATACTTGTTGCCACAAGAGGTTGCGAAAGGTCCCATGAAATCCAATCCCCAAACATCGAAGAGCTCCACTTCAAGAATTCCAGAGAGCGGCATCTCATTCTTCTTTGAGATATTTCCAGTCCTTTGGCATGGATCGCACTGAGCAACAAAAGAACGAGCATCCCTAAAAATGTTGGGCAATAAAATCCACATTCAAAGACTCGTGATGCGGTCCTTGTCGCTCCATAGTGACCTGAATATGGGGTACTATGACATTGCTCCAGAACATTCATAACTTCTTCATGTGCAATGCACCGTCGAAGCAACCCATCACTACACCTCTTAAAAAGGTAAGGCTCATCCCACATATAGAGTTGAGCATCCCTTAGGAATTTCTTTCATTGGGGATAACTCAAATCCATAGGAATAATACCTCCAATAGGAAACTGGCGAAATCTGCATACCAAGGTGCCTCCACATTATTCACGAGCATCAAATCCTCATCCGGAAACTCTTCTTTGATCTTTCCATGAGTCTCCATTCCATCACTTCTCTCTAACTGAAAGAGATAGTCTGCGACAACATTTTCTGGACCCTTCTTATCCTTGATGGACAAGTCAAATTCTTGGAGTAATAAAACCCAGCGATTAAGTCGCGGCTTAGCATCTTGTTTGGAGAATAAATACCCTAAAGCCGCATGATCTGTGTAGATAATCACCTTCGACCCAAGCAAATACGGTCAGAATTTGTCACATGCATACACGACTGCAAGCAACTCCTTCTCGGTGGTGGTATAATTTAGTTGGGCGCCCGCCAACACTCTACTTGTATAGTAAATGACATGAAACTTCCCCTCCTTCTTTTGACCAAGCACACATCCCAATGCGATGTCGCTCGCATCACACATCATCTCAAATGGTAGCTTCTAATCTGGAGAAGAGATAATCGGAGCTGTGATAAGAGCTTTCTTCAAAGTATCAAATGCTTGAAGGCATGACTCATCAAAATGAAAAGGCACATCTTTAACAAGCAAATTAGTGAGCGGCTTCGCGATAAGAGAAAAATCCTTGATAAATCTTTGGTAAAACTGGTATGTCCAAGAAAGGCTCTTACTCCTTTAACTGAAGTCGGTGCTTCCATCTTCTCTATTGCTTCCATCTTGGCTCTGTCCACCTCGATGCCTGCTTGGGAGATCTTATGCCCAAGAACTATCCCTTCCTCTACCATGAAATGACATTTCTCCCAATTGAGAACGAGGTTCTTCTCTTCATATCTTTCCAAGACCTTGTCCAAATTGGCCAAGTAGCTATCAAAAGAGTCTCCAAATACCGAGAAATCATCCATGAAAATCTCCATAATTTTCTCATTCATCCCCCAAAAGATAGCTGACATGCACCATTGGAAAGTGGCCGGGGCACAACTCAATCCAAAAGGCATTCGTCGATAAGCAAAAATACCAAAGGGACAAGTGAAAGATATCTTCTCTTGATCCCTTGGGTATATCGCTATTTGGTTGTAACCCGAGTACCCATCCAAGAAGCAATAGTGGGAATACCCGACAATTCTCACCAATATTTTATCAATGAATGGAAGAGGAAAATGATCCTTACGTATGGCGGCATTCAACTTTCGGTAGTCCACGCATACTCGCCATCCGGTCACTGTTCTTGTGGAAATGAGCTCACCCTCATCATTGATCACAATAGTCATTCCTCCTTTCTTTGGAACACAATGGATTGGGCTTACCCACTCACTATCCGAGATGGGATAAATGATGCCAGCTTCGAGGAGCTTGATCACCCCCTTCTTCACAACTTCTTTCATGTTGGAATTTAATCTTCTTTGCCTATCCACCCTAGGCTTAGCTCCCTCCTCTATGTGGATGTGATGTATAACAATGTCGGGACTTATCTCCTTGATGTCGAATATTTGCCAAGCCATGGCCTTAATCCGTTTGTTCATGATTCCTAGCACCCTCTCCTCTTACTCCTTAGAGAGCTTGTTGGAGATGATAATAGGGAGTCTTCCTTCATCCTTCAAGAATGCATATCGTAAATGGGAGGGTAGCTCTTTCAACTCCAAGCTTGGAGCCTTAATGATGGAAGGTGGAGTACGATACTTCAAATCAAGCTCCAAACATGGTTGTTCAGAGCGGGAGTAAAATCGTGGAAGCTTACGATTTTACGCGTCAATATGAACAAACCGAGTTGGAGCGGAAACGAGATCGCAATTATAAGTGGAGCGGTAGAATCATAGATCTAAATCGTGAGATCCTAAAATTGTAGATATAAAGCGTTGCCAAAAAAAATTAATTTTTGCGTTTCCTGTTTCCTTTTTTTAGAAACATATTTGTCTTTTCCTATTTTTTTAATGATATTTGGTGTTTCCTAATTGTCATGTAACCCTAATCAATATGTACTATAAATACCATGACTTTGGCCGCATTCCAAGAAAAAAAAAGAAGAAATTAAATAAGATCGAGAAAAGGATCATCAATCAGAAGGTACATTGGTTTTCGACTTATAGAATATACTTAGTATGATGTATATTCTATAGCGATTATTAATACTTAGTAGGATGTATATTCCGTGGCGATTATTAATATTTAGTAGGATTATTCCTAATTTTTTAATGAGTCAATATAGAAGATAGTGCAAGGCGTCATGTTTGTTCATGCTTACGTTCACTATTTCAACTTTCAAGTGTTACTGTTTCTATGGAGGAAGATGCTGGGTTTGATGAGCAGACTGACTTGAATGCTTTGTTGAATTAAAGTTTTTTAGATGATGTTTGAGAAAATTATACTTTTAGATGATGTTTGATACAATGAGTGTTTATGACTTATGATTAAATTAATAAAATTTTATGTCAAGTTTATTTTTCTTAGTTATTTCTATAATTTTTTCTATTTAGTGAGATCTTACGATCCGTGTTACGATCCTCCGATCTACGATTTTTCTATACTAAAACGATCCTCAATGAGATCCCGATTTTGACAACCTTGATTCATCCCATGGACTGACGACGTGGCAATCCACGAAGGACACGAAGTTGCTTCGTTTTGAAAAAAAATTACGGGCAGCTTCCAAGATCTGTTTTATGCGTTTTAAACCACATGATAGTCATGTGCGAATTCGTTATACCACAGGAATCTTAAAAAAAAAAAAAGCTCCGAACATCGCGATTTTACCCTCGCACGCAAAAGGTCCGATATTTAGGGTTTTGCAAATGCGCGGGTCCGTAGGCCAACTCAAAAAACAAAATTGGGAACCCCACGGGAAGAAAAAGAGCGGGAGAAGAGAGAGGAGAGAGAATCGAAGTCCAAGGCTCCTCCGTACCAAAAATCCCCAAAGCCTCGATTCGATCTTATCTCCGTTGCCCTACCGGAGCTAACACGCGCGCATCTCCGTCCATGGAGGCTGGGCCTGGGCCCGGGACCCGCGAGCTGGCGGTGGTCGGCGAGTTCAAGCCGTTTGGGCTGATCGCCGAGGCCATCGACGGGAACCCTCCCCCCGACAAGTACGACTACTTCCTCTTCGGCGCCGATGCAGTTAGAGAAAGCGACGCCGATGAGGAGCCGTGGGGTGACCACTGCGACCACGAGCTGTTTGTTAGGGGAAACAAGTAGGGCGGAATCTCTTTCGTCTTTAATATTTTTACCGATTTTTGGGGAAAGTTCGCTAATTTGACGCATTTTCAGTTCGGTTCGCTAAATTGTTGCAATCGTGTGGTGTAAGGAGAGGAAAGTTTATCTCTTTGTTAACTTTTTCTTTTGGTTTTTGATGGATTTATGAAAATGTGGTTGCAGGTTAATCTGGTCGACTGGAGCGCGAGTGTTCAAGAGGTTTACTTTGAGCTCCCAAGTGACCATGGTAAAACCTTGAGACTTGAAGTTCTCACTAAATAGTGGCATTCATGGTTATTTTTCTGTTTCTGTTTATTTTGATTCTAATCTTTTATTGTTTTGACCGATAGGCGTGTTGGTGTCGTTTCCGTGGCGTTTCAGATGCTCTGCTTTGTATATTACAAGTTGATTCCTTGACTATGTACAATGTTTCCGGTACGCAATGACTTTTCGTTATGGTCCTTTGGTAGAAATGTGGATAGTGTTGCACTAGGAAAGTATGTCTCCGAGGTGCGGGGCTTCATGTTGGCGTTGTTGATCTGGAATCTTGTTCTTTCTTTTTTCCCCTTTCTGCTGCAAACTTCATGCCTGTGCTTGGTGTCCATTTGTCGATGTTCGTGTGTGACCATGCTATGTTATTTAGAAGCTTATCAGAATAGTTGTCCCGCGGGTGAAGAGCTTGCCTTACGTTTAGGATTTAGCTCCATTCGGTTGGTTGTTATAGGCTTATAGTCATTGACATGATTATCTGAATTCTGACCATGACAGATTTTGGTGGCTAGACCTTGTTTCCAGTGGATGGAAACAAGATTTGTTATGTGCATATCTTTGGTACATTTTATAGAAGTCTAACATCTATGTGCTTAAACAGATCTCTTGAGACTTCCTACATTAGCCGGTGCATCAAAATTGTAGACTTAAATTTCTTGTTTTGTAATTTATTTTCGGTGAAAATCTATGGGATCAAGCCTTGTTTTTGTCACTATTTGATTTGATTCATATGCTAGCAGGTGAGGTGGCATCCATCCCTCTTCCTTGGAAAATAACATCGATATGGCCTCTACCTTTTGGTTTGTTGCTCCAGCAGGCAGCTGAAGGAAATTCATCTCCACAAGCTCCTTTCTCATCTTCCAGCCCTTTATTTAGTGGTCACCATAATCCTCGTAATAGAAGAGACACCAACAGCCCACGACTTAACTTTAGTTTTCTAGGTTCTGCTGATCTTCCAGTTCAAGGACACTCGGGTACAATGTCTTCACATCTTATCCTGAAGGACTTTTCAGAAGACCCACAGGTAGAAAATGCTGATAGCTCATCTTATTTTTTAAGTAGTGATATCTCAGATTTCTTCTCCCTTTATCTTATTTTAGCTTAGTTGTTGCAACTATGCTTCTTTAGATGTTTATATTCCCATGCTTAATGTTTGTCTTATTGGATTTATTGTTTTCTTCTGTACTAATCCGTGTTCATGTTTAAAAATTTCAGTCAATGTATATAGAAGAACGGGGTAGATTAAGCATAATGAGGGATTTTGATGAAAGAACAATCTGGACAAGTGATCGGATCCCTCTAATGGCATCCTTTAACAAAGGTTCTTCATGGTGCCTGCCAGTCTTTGTCTCCTCCTGCGTTGTTGCCTCCTTGTTTCCTTACCGTTAAGCTTAGTTGACAATGACCTTTACACCTAATTTGCAGGAAAGATGCAGCATTCAGTTTGGTTTTCTGAAGTAGCTTCTGTTGATGAAGAGGCAAATTCTGCTGGAGGTGATACAGTACCTGCCAGCTTATTGGCCAAGAGGTTCTCCTTCCTCAGAATATGGCAGTGGAAGGGTTCCCAGACAGCTGCTAGTAAGGTGCTCTTCTATGAGGATCTGTTAGTTTTTGCTGTTTGTCTGTTCCACTCGAAAAGATTGTCCACATTAATTCCTGTTACTCGAGTCAGCATACCAGAACATTTTTCTTTTTGCTGTTTTCACATTGGTCAACTTTTGTTGTAGGCATTTATAGCTGTTACAAAATGATTGTGCTTTTCACTTTTTGTTGTCATTCATGTTTGATTCTGTTCTTGTTAGCTTATCGTTTCTATTTTAGGTAATGAATAACGCCAGCATGTTTTAGGCTACCATACTAATTGGTAATTCTTACACTTTGGTTTTATTTTGGGCGATTATCAGGTTTTTCTTGCAACTGATGATGACGAAGTTCCAGTCATTTGTTTTCTTCTTCCAGAACAGAAGAAATTGTTGGCTGTAAGACTTCAAAGTCTTGTAATCAACAATGGGAGTGTTTTTGACATCAAACCTGAAATGAGCTGGAGCATACCTGCGACTGCTGCTGCACCGGTGACTGTCACTCGTCCAAGGTTGAATGACATCTTTAGAAAGATTCTGTTTTCGCTTTTCAGATCAAGCATCTAAAAGAGGAATTTTAATTCTAATTCCTTTTTTCTTGTCAGGGCAATATTGGGAATACTACCACATTCTGACATCATTGCTGTTGCACCAGATAACAGTCTCCTTCTGTATGTAAGTTGTGATTACCTGTGCCTGGTGCTTGCCTGCTTCCCAGCTTCTGTATATCATCTTCTGTCCAAGCACTTCTCATTTTGAGCTGTGTAGCCACTGCTCTGTGAACTCTTTCTTTGTTTTTCTTGTTTACCTTGTCTAAGGTAGAGGTCATACTCTGTCCCCTTTTTTTCTGGGACTTTATGGATAATAAGTGGTGATTAGTGCATGCAAATTGGTAGATTTATGCGTACTCCCTCTCAGTACCTTTTGGATGTTGATACATGTTCATCAAACAAAATTTCTTAGATCAAGTTTCTACGAACCTCTGATGGTTCACGGAACTTTGAGTTATCATGTTTCTTTGTGGCTATTTACTAGGAAAACAGTACTCATTCCAAATTATGAAGCAAAAAATTAACAGTAGTTTTGTGTGGCTTATGCATGGGTTTTAAACTGGCTAGGGTAAAACCTTTTGTTCAGCTGAGCTGACTGCATCTGGGGTTGGTATTTCTATTCTAGAATGGGTTTGATGCATTTCATTGTTTATCCCTGAAAAAGCCAACTATTTCTTCCAACATAAAAGGGTTCATGTTCCTTTTCCATTAAATGCCATCTCAAATTAGCCTAGATGACAGTAGATCGACTGTTGTGCGGAACCCCATGTTGGGTCATTCAACAATATCCTATTCATTCTTGTCATTGTTTTTGGTTGACTGAATAAGAAGTCTTGTTTTGCAGTCTGGGAAACACTGTCTGTGCAAGTATCTGCTTCCTTCTTGGTTCATTGAGCGCCATTTTTCGCATCATTGCGAGTTCCCAGAGACCGCATCTGTTTCCTGCAATGCAAAGATTCTAGGATTAATTGATGCTGTGGAAGGGCGTATAAATGTCATAGTTAATGGTGGAAAGGTATTTCTAGTATAGTGATAATGTTTTTTTTCTTTCTAATTCACCATTCCATCAACTGTTCCTTCCTCCTTTTAGAGTGAACAAGTATTGGGCTCTCTGGATCCTGTCTCTATCCTTTATGTTGGATTTTATATAGCCAGTGAGGGTGGATGGGTGTAACCTTTTGATACTATGCCAATGAACTTAATTTCGTGTCCTGTTGTTTTTAAAATACATATCTAGTAGCTTCTTCTTTTTATTGAATTGTACCTTTTAATATTTGTTATCTTTAGATGGAAGCACATGGTTTCATCACCATTATCTCAAAGGTCTTAACATTATGTTGTTTTTCTCTAGATTTTTCGATGTGAACTACAAAATAGGCCATCATCGTCCCTGGTACGTGATTGCATCCTGACAATGGCAGACGGGCTCACTTCCCAGCTCTATAACCATTTCCTTGCACTTTTCTGGCAAGATGGTGGCTCTGACCTTTCACAAAGGGTGGAATCTTCTGTTTCTGAATGGGAGTCATTCTCTGGCATTATGCTTCAAATGTGCAGAAATCCCAATTCCATTTCTAGAAAGCAATCAGATTCCTTTCAGGACTCATCGTGGCAGTTCCTTATCAACAGCTCATTTCACCTCAACTATAGGGGCCTCAACATTCTTTCTGAAATCCCTCATGTGCCATTGAATGAGAATAAGGCAGCTGATAACTGTGATCCAGACCTGGAAGGCAACAACAGTTCAGAGAAGGCATTTCATTTTGAGCTGTTGCTGGAGAGTTTGGATTCATTGCATGCACTTTATGAGAGTCTGAAACTGGATAATCTCCGCAAAAAGTATGCCTAATTTCTTGTTCATAGTTACTGTTGCTTTTTATGGTGAAATTTATTTACTGTTTGGCTCTTGAGTTAATCTGTTGTGCTTTTAATTACCAAAATAATCTGTTTTGTTCTGATTTGATTAGACAAGTTCTCTACATATAACTTGATACATCATCCATGACGTACCATTATGAGTTAGTGTGAATATTGCCCGCCTCTATCCATCTTGTACAAGTGTTGCATGCCCATGTACTGTACAGAAGAAGAAATTTTTTGTCCTCAGTCACTGGGTGCTTGTTGAATTTCTGTTACTGTCGTCCCTTCATCTAAATTTTCTACAACTTTTTTCCTATAGAGACTTGAAGATCCTAGCATATTTGCTTTGTGATATTGCCAACTTCCTTGGGGAAGCTAGTTATGTGGATCATTACATCCGTGATTTTCCATGCCTTTATAAGAAAGCTGGAGTGCGGCAAGCCTCATCTTCCCAAAGAAATCCTCCTAGCTTATTCAGGTGGCTGGAAAATTGCCTTCAGCATGGTTGCTGTTCTGTCAATGTGCATGATCTGCCAACCTTAGTCTTAAAGGAAGAAAGTTCTGTGAATTGGGCACGCAAGCTAGTGTCATTCTACAGTTTACTATGTGGTGCCAAGCCGGTGTGTAAAAGGCTGTCATCCGGTGTTTATTGCAACATTGCTGCCGGATCACATCGCTCAAGCGAGGAGCTAGCTATCTTGGCAATGGTCGGTGAGAAATTTGGACTGCAGCAGCTCGACCGTCTGCCTTATGGTGTATCTCTTCTTCTTCGACATGTGAGTTTATTGTACCATATGATCAGGAATTTACATAAACAGACTACACAAACAGATCTGACATGCTTTATGGAGCTCAGTGGTTACTGTAGATTGTATGAGTTCTTAGATTGTTATAGATGAACTTCTAGCATATTATGGCAGTGAGTTGGCTTTGATTTTGTTGTACCGTCACCCTGTCAGAAGATTTTTTTATGGGTTCAGATTACAATTTTTGTAATTTTTTATTTATGCATGGATGTATCTGCCTTTTGAGATGCGTTGTTTAAGAGTTCTCTCATCTTGTTGTGCGGAAGCAATAGTTTCTGTCTTAAGTAGCTGTGATGCTTTATAATTCCTATTAGCTTGTTCTTGTCAAGAGTTTTCATGTTCAGTTTTTCTCAGAAATATAAATGATCTTATAATTTTGCATTTTGTAGGCATTAGATAAATGCCGTGAATCTCCACCAACTGACTGGCCCAGACCTGCTTATATTCTTATTGGTCGTCAAGACTTGGCTTTGACCAGCCTGGCTTATTCCTCCTGCCAATCAGAGGGAGTCGGAAACCCATCCAATAAGGGTTTTATCTCCATGTCTACACCATATATGCTACATTTGCATCCTGTGACAATTCCTCCTGTGGTTTCTGATTCCCTTGGAGGAGAAAGTGCAAAATTTGATGAACCAGATTCTACAGATGGCTCTTTGGTTGATGGTATGGAGCATATATTCAATTCATGCAGTCAGTTGCGATACGGTAGAGACCTGCGATTGAATGAGGTCTGTTTAGCTTCTCTTTATTTGATTCATTAAGCTAAACATGCACTGTAGTTGTAGGTACTTGTTGGCCACTAGCAGTTGAACGTGTCATGTCTGTAAGAGATTTTCTGTTTGGTTCCAACATTTTGTGGCATTTTTCTTTTAACTCATCAGAGAAGAAGTTCGGAAAACCTTGGATAACCATGTTCAACTCAATTTGTTTAGCGAGAAGACTAACTGTCTACTTTGACGCCTTTCCTTTCATTCTCTTGTTTGTATTTATCTATATCCAGTTATACTGTTGTTCTTGTTAGCATGTTTACAAGCTTAATCTTCTGTTAGGTCAGACGTCTTTTATGTTCTTCAAGGTCTGTGGCTATCCATGCATCTGTAAATCCCAGTGCCTCCGATCAGGATGCTCAGCAGGTGAAGATTGCTCGTTGCGTGTTGCTGTCTTATTAATTGTTTATACTGCTGTCTGCCACTTTATTGTTAATTTCTTTCTGGGGCCACCTTCTTTTCCTCATGTTTTAAGTATCTTTCTAATTTCTTGAAGCTGTCTTCAGTTTCTATGCTTACAACTCGTTAAAAGTTCCAGTTTCTTTATTCAGAAATTACTTGTTTTATTAAAATTAATGTTTCACGAAGAGCTGCAGATATCAGTTTTTTATTAGGCTAGTGTCATGCTTCGTGGCATCTACTAGCATGAGCAATCATTGATTATGTTTCACTATTTTCACATGAATCTGCATGAATCTCCAGTTAATTGTTTCAGCTTGTTTGTTATTTTTAAAGGCTCAGCTCTGGCAAATGGCCCAGAGGACAACTGCCCTTCCTCTTGGGCGTGGGGCATTCACTTTGGCAACTATATCTACTCTCTTGACGGAGGTATCTTTTTTTTTTCAAGGTCTTCCTACGGTTTTCTATTTGATTCTGAGATTATAATTGTATTTCTTCTTGGTTCCAAGATTCATATCTTCATATCTTATTTATTTAATCTATCTGTGTTCTAGGTTTTCACAGTCCCAAAGCTTGTTCTAGCAGGTCGGTTGCCTGCACAACATAACGCAACTGTACGTTTGTACATCCTTCTTAGATGTGCTTGCTGATTCTTTCTTTTGTCTGTTTTAGCCTTTTATTTTGGGTTATGAATCTTCAAACAACTTTCTTTATCATGATGCCTGCTTAGTTTACCACTGATAATCTTGAAAAAAGTTTGTGGTCTGACATTATAATAGTATGTCAGAGGAAATTTGTTGCAACCCCTTCTAATATATCATGTTATAATCTTTTATCTGAATTGATGTAAGATTCCTAAACAAAAAGGATTAGTCATACTAATTGTGTCTTGTTTCGTTTTATTGTTTTAATGTTTCTTTTAACTTGTTTCAGTATGCTTTTGTCTACTTTTTTGCCATTTTCTTCTGAAAAATATTTGTTTTTCTTGATTCTGGCTGCTTGTAACTATTTCTCATTGCCTTGCATTCTCCAGGCAATACTAGTTTTTTCCTTCTGATGTCAGCATAAGTTGTTCTATTGGATTATCTTATTACTGTGCTTGCTTCTGTTTGTTCTTTGTTTATAGGTCAATCTGGATCCCAACGTACGAAACGTACAAGAGCTCAAAACTTGGCCAGAGTTTCACAATGCTGTAGCTGCTGGATTAAAGCTGACGCCTCTTCAGGTTCTCTTTAAGCATTTCTTTGTACTTGGTAAACTTGACTTTTCACACATTTAAATCTATATTCTGGATAAAAAAGGGCCTAAAGGTTTAATAGTCTTATTTTTGAGCAGTTATTTGAATTCTTTTGACCTCTATTTGCTTGATCATACCTTTTCCATGCCTTGCAGAAGATAGGGCTAGAAAAAACCTTAAGATTTTGGGTTATTTTGTGTTGGAGAAACCCACATTGGAAGTTGCAAGTATGGTATGCTAGTTTATAAGTTGGGAAAAACCGCCAACTCATTGCCTTAAGGTTTTGGGTTGGATATGGAGATTCTAACATGGTATTAGAGCCAATTGCTCATACAAGAACCATGGCATGTTGTGCTCGCATGACACCCTTTTGAAAGCACGAGAGGCAGAGTCAAGCCCGTGCAAACTTCAGCCTGATGGGCGCTTCGTTTGAGGGGGTGTGTTGGAGAATCCCACATTGAAAGTCGCAAGTGTGGTAGGCTGGTTTGTAAGTGTGGAAAATCTACCTACTCATCGCCTTAAGGTTTTGGGTTGGATATGTAGATTCTAACATTTTGTGCATTTTGATCAATTTTGAATCTTAGTGTATTGAGTGATTCTCTTAAGTTTCCTGGTAAGCTTCTCCTAGTTTTAGCATTTTATTGTATTCAGATTTTGCTTTCCTCTATTCGAAGTGCATATCCAAAGCTGTCAAATCTTTGGTTTGATTGATCTGATTTGACATGTCTATAGGCAAGCTAGCTCTTCCATCAAGTGGCATATTGCTTCAATAGTGTTATGGAATTACTTTTGGAATGCTTGCTTTTGGGTTATAGTTGGATCATGCTTGATTCTGTGCTGTTACTCAAAGTTATAGTCATAATTTGTAATCCTAATCTCAACTTAATTACCATGCATCCAATTCACTGTGTTGGCATCTTACTAGTGGCTAATATTTTGACATGGTATGCTTGCTCCTGCATTTGAAGGTTAAATCACAGCATTGTGAACTTGCTCCGCATATATAGTTTTGGTGCTTGATAAATGCCTACGTGCGATTGAGTGTTGTTTGTCGCCTGTTTCACTCTCTTGCTTCAGTTACCTTGTATCCTGATGCATGAAGCTAATAAATTGTTGTCTATTTATATTCAGGGAAAGGTGTCGAGAACATGGATAACATACAACAAACCGGAAGAGCCCAATGCTATTCATGCTGGTCTCCTCCTTGCTCTAGGATTGCACGGACACCTTCGGGTTCTGGTCATTACAGACATATTCACATACTTCACACAGGTTAGAGTCACTAACTAGTAACTATGGTATTTGCATCTACTGCTACATACACAATCCGAAACCAGATGAATTAATGCTCATAGTTCACTGCTGATACTTGTTTCTTGTCAATTTAAATCGATCCCTAGGAATGACACCTCTGTGCTTCTGCTTGATGGTATTGTCAGTTCTGAGATGCCTGGTTCTTATGGACAGAATATTAGTTCTTGAAGTATTTATTCTAGTTTAGGTCATAGGCTGAATGACTCTTTGTTCCAATTTACTCATAGGTAGTCTTTATTTCTGTTTAATCTAGATTTCGAGTGTGGCACTGCAGGCTTTTCTGTAGACTCTTAAGTTTATGCTTTGGAATCTGCAGAAACTTGTACATTTCTCCTTACATTCTGGCCATGATATAAGACCCAAACCAATAATTTACTCTGGTTTTATTTCACTTGCGATGCATCATTTTGAACTCAGATTTGGGTGTGGTCACGACATGGCTATCCTATAGAGATAAACAAGTTACTTTGGTTTGATATCAGGAAAAAGATGTTATGGATATTAAAAGTTAATGTATAACAAAATATACATTGGCTCCCCATAAAAGATAGATAAAGTTGGTCCCCATTGTGGGTTAAATATTCACCATTGAGTACAAGGAAATGCTCTTAAGTGACTCGTTAACTTTAAGCTCCCTTTAATTTCGAAAGCTTTAAATCCATTTTAACTTCAAATATACACCATCTTTTTGTCCTTGCTTCTTTTGTTGTCAACTTCTTGGCTCTTTAAGATCCATGTCTGATTTTTATTGTCATAGGAACATGAGTGCACAAGCGCCGGACTGATGCTTGGCCTAGCAGCTTCTTATCGGGGAACAATGGATCCAGCAATCTCCAAGGTAATGAATATATGATCAATGAGAACGTGCATGAATTACTAGCTATATTTTTTTTTGTCCGCCACGCTCTACACTCACTTGGTTATTTAATACGCTGAACTAACTTGTCTTTGTCAGTCTCTTTATGTTCACATCAGTTCACGGCATTCGTCTTCATATCCAGATTTGGAATTGCCGACCCTTATGCAGGTATCTTTCTCCTTTCCTCATTGTTTCTCATTACTGAAATAGCATCTTATGGACGTTTCTGCTAATATGGCGGAAAATTTGAATTTTTAGATGTAACACACTTTGTGTAGATAATTTATTTCACGAGGCATGCTAACCTGTTTTTATTGTTACTTCAGTTGTTTTCTTTAAGAACTTATTATTGTTGTTTCCATTGGTTTATACAAGTCTCTTGGTGATGCTTGTATTTGTAATTGAGTGTCCCTCTTTTTCTGTTAGTCATAGAGTAGCCTTATCCGGTGCTTTTTGTCGAGGTTACTACATTGCCTTAAGGTTTTGGGTTGAATATGGAGAATCTAACACTTTTTGCTATGGAACTGCTGATTCGTGCCATAAAACACTGCTGTTTCATTTACAGTCAGCAGCCCTTGTGTCGGTTGGGCTTCTTTACGAAGGATCAGCACACCCCCCAACAATGCAGACTCTCTTGGTAATGCTGCATCCTTTGGCTTGTTAGAAGACTTGAATCATAGCTCAGCTAATACTCTTAGCTCATAAATGTAAAACAGGAAACAGAAATCACAGTTCTATATTGCAGTTGTTATGCCGGTACTGTCAAATGATTGTTTCAAAAGTATATTTATGCTTGTTGCTAATTTGGAGCCATGTCCACGGGGTTCACACTTCACAGTGTTTACTTCATTCTAGATGAGTAAGGCGATCCATTCTAAAGCAGTGATCCGAATTCGTAACTACTTTTGGCTTCTGGAACTAGAGAGAAATCAATATTATGAGATCACGGAGTTCTCAGTAGCGTTGTTTGTCCAAGTCAGAATGGAGCCTGACGTTCCTTATTGTATCCACCATCGTTTTCTTTCCAGAAAAGTTAGCTTGTGCCTTGTTATAAATATAATCAATAGTTACCTGCAATTGAGCTACTTTTGCAGAATGAACTTGGGCGTCGGAGCACAGGAGACAATGTTCTTGAACGAGAAGGTCATGCTGTTTCTGCTGGATTTGCTCTAGGTCTTGTTACGTTAGGTATGATTAGTTCTCTCTTTCTGAACTGCTGAAGTGTTATCAAATTATTTGTTTCAGAAAAGTATTACATGCTGAATTTTCAATTGAAGGTCATGGGGTTGAAGCACGTGGTTTTATGGACAGTTTGGTAGATCGGCTATTGCGCTTCATTGGTGGCCAGGAAAGTTATCATGTATGCTGTTGAATCTTTTGCATTATATGAGTATCATATTATTGAATTTTCATTTTGTGGCAATTTATACCATCTAAATCTATCCATGGATTTAATGATTGCATGTTCTATTGTTGATGGGTTTGTTGTTTGTCAGGAAATTCCCACTTCAATGATGCCATTCATGGATGAATATAATCGAGGTGCTCCACAGGTTAGATTAGTTACTTTTACAAAACGTTGTTGCAAATAATATACAAGCTCTTTTCGTTTATTTCATTCGGTAAAACGTCTTATTATTCCTTTTTGGTCTTGCCATACTTATATTTTGCTTGTGATGGCCTGAAGATAATGGATGGATCTGCTGTCAATGTTGATGTTACTGCACCTGGAGCCATCATTGCTCTTTCACTCATGTTTTTGAAGGTATGATTTTCCATCTGTGAACAGCTTTCTAGAGCAATTAAATTTTCTTTTTCACTTGGAGCAATACTTTCCAACTAGAATTTCACATTCCCACTCTCACTCGACTGATTGCTTGTTTCACCTTTTCTGCCCCAGACTGAGTCGGAGGAAATCCATGCACGAATTTCTGTTCCTCGAACCCGTTTTGAGTTGCAATATGTGAGGCCTGACTTCATATTGCTTCGAGTAATTGCTCGCAATTTGATAATGTGGGCCAGGTTGTGGTTGTTGAGAATTCGTTTCATAATTAAGTTTAGCTGGAAATCAATCAAACCTTCTAACTTAATATTTTCTCTTCTAGGGTGCATCCCTCAAGTGATTGGATTGATGCTCAGATTCCTGAGATCATAAAATCCAGAGTCAGAGGTCTGGGAAATGATGATAGTGATATTGATGAAATGGATGCACAGACATGTGTTCAGGCATATGTTAATGTAGTGGCGGGAGCTTGTATTTCTCTTGGTAATGCACCACTTGGTATTCTGTATTTTTTCTGCAAATTTTTCATGTGGTGCTGCTTTCTAGTCAAAGCTGTGGACTCAGACTTCTTTCCCTGAGTACTGGCTTTCTAGAGCTGGTCGATGCTTGTTCCATGTATCAGGGATGATCAAATTGAAGGACTTGGGACAAATAGGGAAATACTAATAGGAATTCGTGTTTGACCATGTCAGGCTTGAGATTTGCGGGGACAAAGGATGCAAATGTGCAGGAGTTACTCTATGATTATGCTGTTTACTTCCTTAATGAGGTTTTGCACTCAGTACTGTCACGTCACTTGACTTTAGTCCATTACCTTATATGATTTGTGATCTTATGACAAAATTTTTACAGATTAAGCCTGTTTCCGCTACGACTCGGGGTAATTTTCCCAAGGGATTGTCACTCTACATAGATAGGGGCACATTAGAGATCTGCCTTCATCTCACTGTTCTTTCATTGACAGTGGTATGGCTCCCATGAACTAGTGACATTCTTTTTTCTGTGTTGGGAAAAATAGTTTATTTCTTGTTACTAATATGGTGCTTGAATCAAGCAGGTTATGGCTGGTTCAGGAGATCTAAAAACGTTTCGTTTACTGAGGTTTCTCCGAAACCGCAACTCTGCTGATGGTCATGCAAATTTTGGAATTCAGATGGCAGTAAGTTTTGCCGTAACTGATGCCAAGTTCCCATTCTTAGTTCTTTTAAAGTTTTTCCCCCAGCCAACCACGGTCAAGTGATTTTCACATCCTACTCTCCTATCCGGGGGCGTTACTGCACCATCTTTATTTCTGCTAATAGACGTGGCGATCTTGTACATTTGTAGACGAGGACACATTTTTTGGTTACTAATAACATGCTGATAAATGCTGACGAGCTACCATATTACTGCAATTAATAAGCATGTGTTTTTGCATGAAATATCGGAGAAAATGGTTTCTGGCTTTATGTTTGGTTGCACATTGAGATATCCGAGGAAGCTGAGCCTACAAGCTCTCAGATACCTGGTTGTTGTTGAGATGTAATGGGGTTTCAATGATGACCATCCTTCTTTAATTCGACCTTTAGACTTTTGATAAGGTCATGAGTAAACATGGCTATATGTAACACAGTTATTGCTAAGCTGTTTGGTGGTGTAATTTTTATCAAAGGTGCATCTTTTAGTTGCACCCAGAAACTTGGCTTTAGGTTTTATTTTCGGCCAAACAATTCCAGGCCCAATTAGCATGGAAATCCCATGGTGATAATCTTTGCAAATGAAACTGCATGTTCAACCTGTTGGTTTCAGAAATTCTCTGCAGCATGCATTGAGGTTGTGCCACCTGGATAATTATATAGTAAGTTTAACTGGCATACGGCATCACTGAGTCTGACTTCGATTGTTTATACGTATGTCACTAAATTATTAGGTTAGCACGGACTATGAGAGTTGTAAATTTTCTTTCATTAATCATTTTGTTCATGCTTTGTGTATGTATGCATGCTGTTTTTCCGACTACATTTTTCTCCTTGCTCAATATGGTTAATCTGTAGCTCGACCTGTCAGGTAAGCTTGGCAATCGGCTTCTTGTTTCTTGGAGGAGGAATGAGGACATTTTCAACAAGCAACAGTTCCATTGCTGCTTTACTAATTAGCCTTTACCCTCGTTTGCCAACTGGACCAAATGATAATCGCTGCCACCTTCAGGTACAAGGAGTGCTAAAAGCCTGTACTTTCAACTATTTAAAATCTGAGTTGAATACTCTGATGTCTATATGGTTTGACTAAGCATGCCCAATGTTCCAGGCTAATTTTTTTTATAAGTAGAATTTGTTACTCTTTCAGTGTTGGAACCCTGATCACTCCCAGCCAAATCCCCATCTCTCCTCCCTTATACCATTAGAGCAAGTGTTCATTAGTGTTCCAGGCTAATATTGTTAGATCTTCCTGTTTGATTACTCTGAATTCGCTAAAGAAGGTTTCTGTCCATAGCACCGTTAACCTTTTCTTTCTTTTTTGGATTTAAATATCCTTACTCTTAAGACCATAGTGTATCTTTCTCCAGAAAGAAAATAGACGGAAAACAGCTTCATAAACTTCCAGTACATTTTTCCAATTGAGAGGAGTGTAGGAGAGAATCCCACACCGGAAGTTGCAAGTGGGTTGGGCTAGTTTATAAAGTGTGGAAGATCCGCTTACTCATTGCCTTAAGGTTTGGGTAAGATATGGAAATTCCTATAAGGAGCTCCTTAAAATGATCAACTCTTGAAGTCCAGCTGCAAGTTTGTTTTTGAACATTAGAATTATAGCTGCAACTGATGGGGCATATTCCGGGCCTTCGAAGATGTTTCTATGGTTTCAAAGACTTCAAACGTTTATCAAAAAACTCTCTTTTGAATCACTATCGTAATTTGTAACATTCTATTTACTTTTACTTTCTTGGTATTATTTTGCATGAAGGAAAATAAATTTACTTGGTCTCTCAAGACATGCAGGTTTTGCACTAGAATAGAAACATGCACCTTTGTTTTTCTTGTCAGCCAAACTCCTTTTGCTTTTGAGATTTTTCAGGCATTCAAGCACTGATGTGTCCTTGCTTCAGCTTTTTCATGCTAGCCATATTTTTTCCTTACGAGAGATAACTTTCCAGGCATTCAGGCACTTATATGTCCTTGCTTCAGAGGCTCGGTGGATTCAAACTATTGACATTGATAGTGGCGAACCTGTCTATGCACCTATTGATGTTACTGTTAAGGAGACTGAGCATTACGCCGAAACGAGGTTTTCTGATGTGACCCCTTGCATTTTGCCAGAACGTTCAATTGTAAGCTGAACACTATAGCAAGTGCAGATTTGTTTGTCTATCTCTTGTGTGCTTCACTTGTTTGTGAGGCTGAGTATTTATTTAGCTGTGTCCATTTGATTGTGAAATGATACTGTTCTCTTTTTTGTACCAACCTTTGGTGGTCCCGTAAACACAACATTTGAAATACACTTAATTTTTGTGCTTTCTTATTATTTATAAAGTCAATGTGCTGTTTGCAGCTGAAAATGGTACAAGTTTGTGGTCCTCGATATTGGCCTCAAGTGATAGAGCTTGTCCCAGAAGGTTGGTGGATGCTACAATTACCTTTTTCCTTACTCGTGCCAGCCGGAGACATTGCAACTAGTTTTTTCATTCATTTGCAGATAAGCAATGGTGGGGTTCAGGGGACAAGAAGAACCCTTTTAATTCTGGTGTTCTCTTCGTCAAACGAAAAGTTGGGGCTTGTTCCTATCTTGATGATCCCATAGGCTGCCAATCACTGCTCTCACGAGCAATGCAGAAGGTACTTGCTTTGCTTGTGTTTCAACTCATTAAGCCTTTGTTTATGTGTACATTCCTTCAGTTATCTTTAAGTTGTTCTGTATCAGGTAACAAGTATAAAAGCAGGTGATGGAAGTACAAACTGCATAAGTGGACCTGGTCCTGTTTCCCTTGATCAGTTGGTCAGCACCTTCTCGTCTGATCCTAGTTTAATATCATTTGCACAACTTTGCTGCAAACCTTCTTGGAACAGCAGGTATCCGGGATAACCTTTACTTCTATTTCTTAACTATTTTTGTCTGAACATCCTTGCTTCCTTTGACCTCAAACATGACTACTATCTTGACAAGGTGTTCTTAGGCAATCTGTCTATTACTAAGTTATCATTCGCTGATCAAGCATCTTACATGCCTGCAGATCTGATGTTGATTTCCAGGAGTTTTGCTTGCAAGTATTGTTTGAATGCATAAGCAAAGACAGGCCAGCGCTTGTACAGGTGATTCAAAGTGCTCAATTCTGCTTTAGAAACATTCTTTCTTTCTATAATCTAGGTGAGTTGTACGTTATTGAGCATATATGATACTGGCCTTAAGAATGCAAGCCACAAATCTATTGGGGGATTTAGAGGCGATTCTCTTGTGCCAGTACTTTATAACTTTTTTTATGCAGCATAAACTAAATAGATCCGATATTGGACGAGCTTGTCTGATATTTGATGTGTTAAGTTAGGTCATGCAAATGAGAACAACATTAAAAAATCTCCATAGGTTCAGTAAAGCAAACCAAAAAATCCAAGTGGCATCAACAATGAAAAAGTGTGTTTGGCCGGGTGTTTATGGGTTCAATTCGAAGAAGTGACAAGTAATAATTGGACAGAGAAAGTCAGAGGAACTTCGTAGCAAGTGAAGTTCTGTGTAAGTAATTGTATGATATGGCATGTGTCGTGGGATTGGTAGGTCTATATAGAGGCAATTTTAGGTGTTGAATCTCCTGAGAGGTCATACTTCAAGCTTGCCTCGGATGTACTTTCTCCAAAGATCTGACCTATACTAGTGGAAATTCTGTTTTCCTTGTGAGTTCTCATTTTTCTACATCATTGAGAATTTCTGCTTCCCAGAAATGGTTACACCTATGCATCGAGCTGTGTGAACTGACATTTACTTGTCTGTGCTTCTGCCGCATGCAATTTTTTCTAGACCTTTGCCTTTTTTTTTGGTCTAAAGTTTTATTGTTGACCTCTGCTTGAACTGTTTGTATGTGGCTCATGGTTAACTTGGATGTGATGTTTGTTGATTTATATTTGTTCTTTTCTTTCTGGTTTCATCCAGGTTTATTTGTCATTATATGCCACAATGGAGTCGATGGCTGAGCAGCTCGCCGAGGGTTCTGGTTTCAGAGACCCTGTTGCTATTTCTAACTTAAAGGTACTTTAGCAAGCTGCAATGTTCTACTGATTTAGTTCAGGATTTTCCTTAAAATTTTCATCATACCAATTTTCAGCCTGTTCTTGAAACATGCCTGCCATTAGGCAACAATCTTTGTCCTCTTGTTTGGATCAATAAAATCTGTCTGTGTCAGTAGGTAGCCGAGAGTCAACACTCTATACTGCGCTGTGGTATCATTCGGGAGTGACCTATCGGTTTTTAAAGAAGTACCTGACCTGATTTGCTTTCAACGGAACTTATTTCCTACGTTCAATTTGTGAAAGTTTAGATCCTAAATGTTCTGGTCGACAGAATTACTATCCCCTTCCCGAACCTACATGACTTGGCAGCTCATATCTTGGCATAACCTCTTTTTTTCAGGTAGCATTGGCCTACAACGAGGCTATAATTAGTGGACGATTGACGACTTTGGGAGGTGGCATCGTCCAATCTGTTTTCCTAGGTTCCTTGAGGAAGCGAGTGGAAGAGCTACTGTCATGTTCAGAGGGATTAAATTATGACCTTTGCAGCTATATAAAGTCAGGAAAATGGCCTCGAGATGAATCACGTCAAGGGAGAATAATGCTTCTCTCTTGGTATCTTCAATGGTTTGGTGTGCCTGCTCCATCGGTAATCTTTCAAGCGACGGAGAAATTAAAGTCTAAGCTGGCTTCACCAATTTCAGTTCCGTTATTGCGCTTGGTATTGCCAAGTACGAATATTGCAGCCCTTCGTGAGATATACAAGTTCTTTTCTTCCCATGTAGCTGAATGATCTTTGTGCAAGTTCTCCAGAAGATTCGGAATCTTGCGTATCGATCAACTTGCATCAACCAGGTTTCAAGGATAAGATCAGTAATGTTGGTGTTTATGGACAGATCTTATAGGGAGATCAACTTGTTATCATGACAGGAAACGTGAACTGGTAAGGTATATGAAGGGAACAATCAGAAAATTTGTGCTCAAGGTTCGGGTCCAGGTCGAGTGTATTTATGTAAAATGTTCCTACGGGATCTCGTTATCATGTAAAATCCTTGTATTGTAATGAATAATAATAATGCATCTGTCGATTCTATTTATGATATTGCAGTCCTTTTTTTTTACTAAATTACGGAACCTTTATTAACAAAAAAAAAAGAAAATGTGACAAGCAGGTGGTGGGAAAAGAGAGAAAAAAAGAAAAAAGCTAAACAACTTTAATGGCCTAAACAGATAACTAAACTAACTTAAACTGCTGCTATAACTAGTAATCATACTCAAGCAATCCACAAGTCGGGTAGTCAAAGTAAAAGTAAAGCCTACTTTGTGTACCACACAAACTCCCTCATTTGCAACTATCGCGGGACTAGTTGCGGGTGGGCAGCAATTTAGAATCTGATTTCGTCCAAGGTCTGAAATCAGCTGGCTTCCAAACTCGGATTCAATCACCCCCTCGCCATGCGACAACAAAGCTGGCAAGTTGGCATCTGAGTCAACATGTTGCATGCCATTAGACACCACGATTTCCATATTGCTAAAGACATTAACCTTCGACTATTGCTTCCCGTACACCACTCTCCATGATGTCGTTAGTGAGGGTCATTGTAACTGAAACAAAAGCATCCGAAACAACCAAGGATTGCTCCGAACTTGGACAATCTGTACCAAACTCAAGTGCACCCCTTACATCAATCTCTGTGGATTCAATAGCCTTCAGGGCCCTCTCAACATTTGGACTCTCACTCGGCACCACAACAGCATTGGCTAAGACAATACCTTCAGCTGCCTGAGAGACTTCTGCCTCCTTTCGTACCTGGTCGGATGTGGCTGCCACGGTTGGTGTGAGCGTGGTGGATGGGTCAGCCTTGTCGTCGACTTGTGCATCTTCTGACTCATGCGTCAAAGCAGGACGGCGCCTCGGACGGAGCCACGCCCTCCTTGTCTCCATGGAACAGCGCTTGAATAGGGTGACCGTATATGGAGGGTAGAGGTCCGTAGAGCCGCTGAAGTAGAGGGAGGAGACCACCCTGCAAGACCATGGAAGCCGAAGTATCAACCCCCAACGGGGGAAAGGTGGAAGCCGGCGCCAACTCCGGAGGAACAACGCCTGAGGTCCATGAGGGTACCGCCTGTGAGATCACTGGGGTGATTGTAGGGGAGGCGGTAGAAGAAACCCTAGTCGCAGGGCTAGGTTGAGAGAAAGCGGGAACCAGAATAGGGGCCACCCCGGTATGGTTTATGAGAAATGGCTGAAGAGGAAGGGTGGCTGTCATACTTGGGACCGGCGGCAGCCTAGCCATTCCCCTGCCGGAGAGGCATGGGCTCGCGGCGCCGCTGGAAAAATAGTGGAGAAGGAGATCGTCCAAGATTGCCTCAAAATCGCCGGAGATTGCAGTTCTAGTCATTGTGTTATCTGACTTTTTAGAAGCTGTGAAGAGCCTTAACTCTCGGGTTACTACACTAGTGCACTGGTTCCATCTTTCTTTCTTTCCGTTGGGTGGCCTTTTCAGATTAGTAAAAAGATCAACCTTTCATAGAAGATTTAGTGAATTACTTTGAGGTCCTTTTTCATAAAGGGTAAATGATCTCTTCGTGTTTGGTGAATGTTGTTCCCTGTTTTGTTTTATTATACGTCTGGGACCTTTGGAGGCTGTTGCGCAGAAGAAGACGAATAAGGAAAAAGCCCGATTGGAGGTCATCGGCTCCGACATCAACCGAAGGTAGCATCAAGTAAGCTCCGTGAACGAGTCAGAGGTTAGCAGCACCAGCTTCGACACATTCACGACTCCGAAATTGAAGTGCCAGCAGTATGACGGGGTGGGGGAGATCACCACCACCATTAGTATTTTCTCGACGTGCAGTCGAAGCTGGAGCGAATGGCAGACAGAGATCCCAAAAGGCGCCGACAGTGACCGGAAGAAGATCTAGAATTTTGGTGTTCTGAAGCTGCCTCCCCCTGATATGAAGCAGAAGACAAGAGGTTGGTATGAATGGCAATGGGTAGGGTAGGGTAGGGTAGGGTATTGGTATGACCATACCCATTCCCTAGTTTTTTAGTTGGACTCATACCCTATCCTCGACCCAATAAAAGATTTATACCCTACCCTCCTGGAGACCCAGAGTTTACAGGGTCTGCAGGGTCCGACCCTTTAATGTTATGCATTTTGATAATTTTTAATCAAAATTTAATTTTTGTATAAAATTTAAATAAATTCAAGAGATCTACTACGTTACACATCAATATTCAATAGAAAATTAATGAAACATCAAATTTTGTAATTTAATTTCAATAGTACAAGGTATTTTTTTCGAGTTTGAAATACATAAACAATTCAGCAAAAGAAAAATATAGAATGTCGACTTCTAGTGATCCATCATTCACGACATCTTCTAAGTTGGTTGTGTAATAACATAATAAATATGTTAAAGTTAATCATAAAGTGTATTATATATATTATCAATAGGTCTAATTAGGGTCTAACTATAGTCTAATTAGGGTAGAGTCTAAAGTACTTAGGTAGGGTCCGACCCACATGGTCTAACTATGGATTCATACCCTACCCTAGACTCTACTTCTAAACATGGACCCATACTCGTACCTTACCCTAGACCCAGTCAAAGTCAACATACCCTAGACCCGTAGGGTAAGGGTAGGGTCCCGACTCTTAGGGTATGTGTATTTCTGCCATCCCTAAAGGTTAGGAGAGCAACATGTTGCTTCTTTATAACGGCCTAGAATTTTGCTAGAGATGACGATCGGCGGTCAAGGCTTGGTCACACACAAAAAAAATTATTTCAAAAATAAAATAATTAATGACGATCCTAATATCTAATAAAACCAAACACATGGGCAACATAATCATTTACTAAACGAGAGATTATAAAAGAGATAATACCAAACACAAACAATTTGAGAATAATTTATCCTAGTGTAGATGATGGCTTATACATTCCAATAATTCTGCTGTTGGTATTAAGCCCTGCATTTTATTTACCAAAAGTCAGCAATGTACTACAGCGCCTGAATTCATTGGAGCATCTTTTATTCTTTTAATACCATCTCGTATTTAGGTACTCATTGAACCAACTAATATAAATTTGAATTGGATAGAATAATAAAATATCACAAAGCTCTCCCAATAGTTAACTACTTTAAAATAAAAGAACCTATATTTCTTATCTAGTCCTTCCGAGATTCAATGAACACAGCTCCGAATCCAAGGAAATAAAAAAATTCGAGTGTCAGCAACTCGTTCCATGTTAGCGCATCTTAAGCGTAAACATGAATGTTTAGAACAACTGTAACAAACAGTAGTAGAAGTAAGAAGAATGAGGACACACGATATACATAGTTTAGTCAATGACCTACATCCACGAGGTCGAGACGATCATCACTATAATAGACAAAAATACATAGTACATAAGCTATATTTTGTGCCTCTATCTCTCAAAGCCAATCAAGCCTAAACCAAAAACTCATAGTCCCCACCCTCCTATTTGTAGGAGACAAAACCAATGTGTCATATAATAAAAATAGAGTTATAATCGGGCTAAAATTTAGGATATTTATTGGGAAATGATACGAGTGTATATGAACTGGTTCCAAGTATCGGGTAACCCGGGAAGGCACCAGTGAACACAATCAGCATATAATTTGGGATCGGCTTGTTGCTTCGGCGTCAACAATTTGCCCTGGCGGGTGGTGTAGATGGAAGTATGTGCATCTTTTCTGTACTCCGAAAGTGTAGTGATGTCCACGAAATAAACAAGTGAATTCATCGATCCAATCACATTTTTCGCAATCCAATAAAGCCTCCGATCAGTTCCCATGTACGATGGCAGGCTAGATCTTGATATTGGGGATGATTCCTTGGCACATTTTATTCCGTCCGGATTGTTCCAAAGCAAGCTACTGCAGAATAAATAGAATTTAGAACCACGAGGTAGAAACTTACGCTCATAATAAAATTGTTGACCAGGATTGAGATGGTAGACTGTAATTACTTGAAGTGATTAGGAGACATGCTATTGAAGAAGACCGTCGTACGTTTAGGATCAACGTTGGTCTCAACCCACTTGGACCATGTCCTTAAAACTCTATCGTATGCTGTTGTGTGTTCCATCTCATCGTACTCGGTCGACCTTTCATCGAAAGATCCTCGTCTATACATCAGATCGTGCATATCATATGAGAAAAATATTTAGTATGATTGTAACATAAATATAATTCAGTATGTTCAACCATTGATGCTTTATTTATGTTAGATTCAACGTGATTTTTTATTAGTAATTTTTTTACATGTTCAGGATTTGAATCGTAGTTTTGTTACAATTTTTTATTCCAATCTTATACCACTTGAGTTAAGTCTCAAGATGCCGACTTTATATCATTCAATTTCATTTGTAAAAGATTTTATTGCACTCTAATTGGTCCAATTCTAATTGCTATTGGGTATATATATTCCAATTGTCAATCATCTTAAATTAAATGACAGGCTATAATTGCTCCTAGAAAAAAGAGGAAAATATTAAAATAATACTTACAGAACTTTAATGGTGCTGTTGCCCATCCACCAAATGTAAGTGTTGAAGATAAGGTAATCCACATCTATCCAATTGGCTCCATGCTTTTCGATTGACTCGGCCATAATTATCCTGTTTTGGTTGCTATGATTGACTGGATCGTCTGAATTTGAGTCCACCAAAAATGGGGCCCAATAATATTCTATCGTAGCATTGAAATCCTGTAAACCAGCCGTAAAATTATGAATTTATTGCTGTCAGTCTCATCGAAATTTTATGATTTTTTATGGATTCATTTGAGTTAAATATATATAAATTCCAAGAAAACCAGAAGCCTAAAATTACACCAAGGTTATTTGAGAAATGCAATTAGATAGAGCAAGTTACGGTGAGAATCACAAAATACATGTAATAATTTTCGTATCCAATTCAAAATTTAAAGATAATGGGTAAGTAGATTATTCACGCTTGATTCCCAATACGTCTCCTCAAAAGAGACCCATAGGGTCGAAAATTGCATGGGCTTTGACTTCACCAACGTGCGAAAAATGGGGGTCGTGCGAATACAATAACGAGGCACATTATCAACCCGCTTTAATACCATGTTAGAATCTCTATATCCAACCTAAAATTTTAAGACAATGAATATTTTAATTTTTCACAAAAAAAAATTTAGACATCCAAATAATTTACTTAGGTCGAACTTGTGCAACTACTAGAACTACAAACGAATAATATGATACTGAGCTTTTGAAAGACCAGCATGCTGATTTTTCTCATTTTCTTATGATTTCATTATTTTTTTAAAGTTGTACGACTGCTGTCTAAAAACCCTCGTACGTTTCCACTGACGTTTTGGGGATCCATTGTTATTGACCAGAAAGTACCTGAATTTTGAAGATAGCGACAGTTCCGGTATCAGTGAAGCTATTACTTGTGGAAGGGAATCCAGTGTGTAGCAAACAAACCATCGATTCCCATTGGTTCCTATTCAACGAGTCCCCCACGAACATCAATCTCTTGTTCCTCAGCTTCTTCAGAATTAGACTCGCCTTAAATCTTCGACCCCACATAAAAAAATATAAAGAAAATCAGATTTACAATTTAACCAAGATGTCTTGAGTACGAGTCATTGAGAATACAACAATAATAAATATTTGGTAGGAGAGTTTTATCACATTATAAAGATCTTACCTTTATAGCCCAAGTCCCAACGATATAAGACGTTATAAATAACTAGGAGGTCCAGTATTCAAATTCTGACAATGTCATGTTATAAAAATTTACCTTAAAAAAAACAAAGATCCTACCTAGATACTAGGTGGTATAAAGACAACAACGGGTATGAGATCACTCGGCTCTTATACTATATTAGAATCCTCGTGTTCACCCTAAAATAAATTAATCGGTTATCAAATTTTTGACACTTATTATAAAGCTCACAACTCTTACTACCAACTTCCGTAATCTTAACTAAATATAATGAATCAATTTAATTGATAATACTAATCAAACAGAGACAACGAATTCCAAAAGTGATATTTCTAAAAAATGTACTTGGCACTATTTTTTGAAAAAATAAAATTTTATATCATTCTAAGTTTTAACTTTGGACCTCCTAGAATTAGTACACGCGGCTACCTGTAACTTACTTGGGCAAAGAGCAGCTAGGAGGCTGCCACCTCCACTTTTGAAACAAGGAATCCTTCCTCCCATTCCTGATGCAAGTCGCTTGTTGCGAGAGAAACTCACACTCCCCTTCCTTGTACAAAGGCCTCATCTCATCATCAAAAACCCAACTCCCTTCAAAGAGATCGCACTCAGCAGGTGGGATTGGACCAACCTCCTCTTCTTCTTCTTCTTCTTCTTCTTCATCCTCTCGCTCATCTCCATTGGGCCCACCTGTTTCTTTAAGGACTAATTCGCGTTTAGGAGTTGGGATTCGGGTTAGTGACTTCACCTCCTCAATGTTCAAAGTTATGAAGACCGCCAAGAGCAATATGAAGAGGAGGAGTGTGACAGAATAGATGGAGACATTGCCGCTCTTTTTGTGATTCATAATTCCCTGCATTAGGGTTTTGAGAGAGAGAGACACAGAGAGATATCTAGATGGAGAAATGTCATGAGTGCGATTAAAAAACGGATTTCTTTCTATTTATTTTACAATACGACTTGTCTGGCTTATTGGTTTTTCTTCAAATTATTTTATTATTAATTATATTTAATATTAAAATATTAAAAATATCGTAATACTATATTTATCATTTACAATACTAAATTTTTGATTAGAACCAGCCTGTCCAAACTGACGATTAACGGTGACCACCCACTAGATATAATTTTATAAGATAGCTTTGAGATAGACAATGACATAATGATTATTTACCCGGTGCTTTTAATGTGTGCGACATAGTTGGAGGGTTGTTTGTAGATCCCTATGCACGACATTATACAATATATTCTTTTGGGAACAGTCCACTTAAGTACCCTGTGGTATTCCCGATTATCACTTGAGTACCCTGTGGTTTAAAAATGATAGAACCGGTCCAATTTTTTCCAATTAAGTCCACCCAACCCGGTTCACCCGTTTTTTGTTAAAACGACGTCGACTGGGCGCTTACGTGGACTGCCACGTCAACAACTGTAAATTACAAATTAGTACCAAATGTGAAATAAGTCTTTCTTGAAAAAAGCTCAAAGTAGTTAAGTTAATGGGACTCGAACCCAGGTCTTCAAAGTGTGAGGATGTCATCCCGACCAACTAGGCTACAACACCCGTGTTGATTATACGTGGCATAAAATTATTTTATTATGTTATTAGGCGTGCTTTGATATTTACCTTCTTCCCTACCTTCTTCCCTCCGTCAAGCACAAACTCGACCTTCAAAAAAAAAACTAAGGCACCAACTCCACTCCCCTGCCTCCACCTCATCTCGCCACTCCCGAATCTCGTCCCCGACAAGTCCCGACCGACGGCCTCCAATTCCCCAACCCTAACCCGCCAGACCCTCTCAACCGCCCTTGGCGAGGTCAGAGTCTAGGGTGCAGAGGAGGATGGCGCGCCGTTCCTCGCCTTCTTTGTGTCCTTGACCTATCTGGTCCTCGCCCTCCGCTCCCTCTACGACGACACCGACGATGACACCCCCGCCGCCCCTATGGTCGCCGACGACACCACCGACCTCCCCAAGGACGACTTCGAGGGCATCGTCGAGTCAGTGGTCACGGTGCACTGCCCTCCTACGCCCTCGAGTCCTGCCTTGGGGACTGCCGTCGGGCGGTGGAGGTCCGGTACGGGAGAGGATGGCGTGCCGTTCCTCGTTGATGATGCCGTCGCCAATGATCTTGATGGTGGTGTCGGGGGAGGCGGCGGCAAGGCAATTCCTGTAGTCGTCCATGGCAACGTCGTGGATTGCGGGGAGGAGGAGGATGAGAGAGAGAGAGAGAGAGAGAGAGAGAGAGAGAGAGAGGGGAGGGAGAGGGGATGAGGACGAAGGAAGAATGAGAGGAAGGAAGGAAGGTGAGGGTTTTATTTTTAATTATAAATAAATTAGGTACTAATATGGTAATTTACCTATTGCCATGTCAACAACAATTCATCTGGGTCACCACGACGTGGCAGTCCACGTAAGCGCCCAGTAGACGTCGTTTTGACAAAAAATGGGTGAACCGGGTTGGGTGGACTTAAGTGAGAAAAATTAAAAAAAGTTAGACCGGTTCTATCGTTTTTAAACCACATGGTACTCAAGTGATAATCGGGAATACCACAAGGTACTTAAGTGAACTTTTTCCTATTCTTTTCCAATAATAAACAATTATTGTCGGCACTTTTGTCATAGATGTTTTTTTTAGAGAAACTTTTGTCAGAGATATTGGCATGGTACGTTTAGGTGGACGAAGATCTGTGACAAAGTATTTGTTTACTTACCCAAATGAACTCAAACCACGTGGTTTTGACAGAAAAGATAACTTCAAAGTCAAAAAGTGAAGAAAAAGTCCCATGGGTGTTATATCTTCTTGCAAGAATCCAAAGACACAAATAGACATCGAAGGTAAGGGTATAAGGTTAAAATTCTGTCGAGGCGTTATTTTTTTTTTTTAAATAGGGGTTTCCGGAAAAGTGTTCTTATTCTAGCGAGAAAACGGTTATGCGTAACCGTTTCCATGCACCGGAAAACAACAACTTCTTCAAGGTTTTAAAATGGTACAAGGCCACCGTTTTTTCGGCACAAGCCGTGGCCTGAATAATTCCCTCCTGGCTTCTGATTCGGATCTGGCTTTGCGGAAAATGACAGTAAATTACGCTCAGGCCCCTGGTGTTTGGTATATTTCACGCTCGCGGTTATTCCGGTAATCGATTAAAAATTTCCCGAGGTTTAGTTTTATTATACTCTCAAGCCCCTCGCTGACATCAGCAGTCAATTTTTCATGTAAAATAACTTTTATGCCCTTAAAAAAATAAAAAAGTAATAATTAATAAAAAAACCCACTGGCAGTCACCGTGAAGAATCCCTACCGACCTCGGCCCGTCCCGACCGACCTCGGCCCCATCCCGACCAACCTCGCCCTCGCCAACAACTGCTTCTTCGGCACCATCCCAAATTCTGGGATTTCAATGAGGAGCTGGAGCGGGCCCGGGACGAGTTAAACACCAATCACCGTCGTGGAGGAGAGGGCGAAGATGACGCTGAGCTTGAGGATGGAGGAGAGAGCGGGGATGGGGCCGAGCTTGAGGATGGCTGGTGTGGTCGCCGTCCTTGTCCAAATCACCGTCGCATCGTCGAGCCGAGCTAATCGACGCCAGAACCCCTTCTCAATCCTGTCCTTTTCCAAATCACCGTCGTGGGGTTGCCGTCCTTGTTCAACTCTCACTGTCGCTGACTACAACAACGACATCGTCCAACGTCGTCCAAATCTCGACTCTGACTACGCCGAGGATCACTCGTCTAAATCTCTCACCGACTGACGATAGTCCCCACAGCGAGACTCGAGAGCGTCGGAGACCCCGACGATGTCCTCGTCGGGGAGATCTGCCTTGGATGGTCGCCAGGGCCGAAGAAGGAAAGGAGGTAGAGGAAGGAGGCGAGGACCGTACAAAATTTTTGATTTTGATTTTGATTTTTAATTTTGATGTCGCCAGAAAAATTTTATTCGCCGGAATTTTTTTTGGAAAAGATGACCGGAGATTTTAGTTGACCGAACCAAGGGTATAATGGTCATTTTAGTAATCAAATAATAATATCCTGACCGCTGATGTCAGCGAGGGGCCTGAGAGTATAATAAAACCAAATCTCGAGGAGTTTTTAATCGATTACCGAAATATAGGAGGCGAGCGTGAAATATGCCAAATATCAGGGATCTTAGAGTAATTTACCCTTAAATTAAGTACCACTATCACTTGAGCCATCTGGCACCCACCATCTCGGGGGTGGCTTGGGTGGTCGTTCTCCTAAGCACGGTCAATGCATGCTATTTTCTTGGCAACCCATGACTTAAAAGCCCAAGTTAAACAATCTCAACCATATGGTTTCAAGTTTTTTTCGTTTCTCGAAGGTCTTTTATGTGTTTACTGAGGAGGAGGAATAAAAAAATACTAATATCATCTTCGAATGCTTCATACAAGTTCGATGATGATGTAAGATACAATAATATTGAATGCAAATGTGGTGGTCATGCTTTGGAAAAAATCATCGACAATGAAAAGAAAGGTCGTTTGTATTATCATTGTGTAAATAACAATTATCGATGACTTGGTTGGTGAATTCCACGCGAAGTTTATTTTCGGGATAAGTAAAAAGTAGATTTTTGGTCCATTTTGCAATATTAAGTAAGTAAGGTTATTGAACCCACATGGAGCAACCCTTAGAGCACTAGATTAGCCTGCTATGTCAGATTAGGACAAACCGTTTTTGTAGTTTTTGTGGTGATATGTAATGCATGTGATTCGACCGACTGTCTTCACAAACTAACACAAGCCTTTTCTAGCGTGTTGATATGGATAGTACCACTTGTCACGCCCCAAAAAAAGGCATGTCAACTGCCACGAAGTAAATATCTCCGCAAGGAATCTTTTACATCTTTTATTTCTCAAATTACGAATCAGTCTTAAAATCCAAAATAATCAATTGTCTCGAACTTAAATAAAAAGTCGTGAACTTATTAGATGACTAATGCATGTCCTTGCCTCTAGCTTTCACTCCCGGTCCCACCACCACCCCAGAAAAAAGATTACATACGGACATCACAAATACCAACAAATAGAAAACTAACATCATATGGTTTCAAATACATAATACATACAAAACAAAAACAGACAAAAACATAAGGATAAATAGAGATCAACACAAATTTACGGATAAAAACATACGAATACACATACTGATAGAAATATACTAATACGAGCATAGACATACTGATTACATATAAATAGAATACAAATCATATACAACCAGAAATACTTACAGAAAACATCTAATATACGAACAGATTACCTACATAATAAATAATATATACAGAAGGAAATTCATGGCAGAATACAGGCAGAATATGAATAACATACATACGAAATACATACAAAAATACAGGCAGAGCTTTAAACTTACCTGGATGTCAATCCCTATATTTGTCACTACTCGACGTCCTCCTCAAAGCCCTACAAGTTTCTATAGATTTATAAATCGATCTAGGGTTTTTGGGCATAAAATAGACAACAAAAATTAGAACAAGGCGACGGGTTACCCTAGCTTCTTGCGGTGTATCGTGTATGTTCCATATTGGGTTATAATCGATCTAGGATTCTTGGGCATAAGTATGGTTTCTCTCGAGTTGAATGGTGAATTGAAACCGACCAGAGAAACACTAGGATATATCATGCAATGCGCGTTCTACTTCAAGCCCGAATAAACTAAGTCAATAAACTATGCCATATGCTTAACACTCATCCTGAATTAGATATGATATATGATTGTTCTCTCAATATACTAGACTTATCCTTTTTTCATAACTAACATACTCTCGCACTCTCAATGTCTTAGTTTAGTACATGTGCACCAGTATGCCGAGCCTTTTCTAAATGATCTAACCATATTCTAATTTTTACTTAATCAAAACTCTAAGAGTATCTTCACAAAGGGATCACTACCTTTTATCTATTTGGGAGCTCCTCTGTACTGCTACTGCCCCACGTAGGAGATATTTGTAGGGAGTGGCTGATACTATAGCAGCCAAATTTTCGCAATGAAAAGGAGAAATTTTGTCAATGGCTGGGTGTATTAGTTTGGTAGAATAGGTGATCTAAGGTTCTTTTGTAAATTTTATGATGGTGCATAAGTTATTGGATAAAGCAAGCAGTTGTCAGGTCCTGTGAAGAAGGTGCTGTTAACCGAAAGGGGGGGGGGGGGGGGGGGGGGGCTTAGAATTTGTTCACTGACTTTGATGAATGCGGCATTTTTAACACGACTTTCTTAGAATATTTTTCACCATGGTGCCCCTTATTATTATGTTTTCAGGGAGAGATTTTTCATATAGATGAATGGTATGTTATAGACAAATGTACAATCTACTATGTGGATTACCTTTAAGTCGTATTTCCCTGATCTCAAATCGGACACAGTGAGGATGGTGGGTTCTAATTCCTCTGCACATTTTTGGATGGATAATTTGTTTATGTATGTCAATACAGATCGGATCAATATTCTTGCACATCTCAGACATCATTTTATTTTCCCTACTACAGACTATTAGAAAGATGATAAATGACTGGTTCATAGTGATTTTTATGAGGTTTACCCTGAGATTGTTGAGGATATGCTAAGATATTGAGTAGGTCCAGAAGATAGCGATGCTATTATATGGCCATATTCAGTTGATGGTGTCGTGACATCTGAGGCCGCATATAATCACATTAGGAGTTGTTTTCCAGTAGTCTGATGGGGGCATTGGATTTGGGCATCATTCATTCCTCCTCGGATCTATGATTGCATATAAACTCTAGACTCTTTACGACGCCGTGGGTTTATTTGGGCCGTCCATTTGTGTGCTTTGTTTTGCAGGAGATGAGTATGTAGATCACTTGTTGTGATATTCAGAAAATGGTAGGCTGGAATAAGTGATCTTCTATTAGGCTATCTACTTATGATATGATTGTTAAAGTGTTTCTAGTTATGCTCTAGTCTTCTTAGGATTCTAGATCAACCTCAACAAAGCCTACTCAAATAATTTTCAAGCTTTATGAAGTTAGTTGGACAAAATTTGGACAGCAGTGACATTTGTTTAGTAAATTGAGCACAAATTTCTCAAAATTTCTCCAAATAGAACAAATGAATACGATCCAGAAATAATATACACAGATAACTAAGCTGAAAATAAATTTGGACAAAAATCAAAGGAGGGTAGTCCAAATGGAGCTGGAATTAGTAACTTGACCTCATTTTACAAGAAACCAATCACCTAATAACACTTGAAAGTTCATTAGAATTAGTTAAGGAGGTGAGTCATGCTGGATTCTTACTCACCCATATGCTTTTAGGACTCTGGAACGTATAGAAAGAGACAGGAAGCTCCAAAACTAAGCCACAAAAAAAAGAGAAGAGAAAGTTGATCGAGAACTTAAAGAAAGAGAAAGCAGCAGTTCAACAAAGAATGGTTTGATAATTTATTTTTGGCTTTAAATTAGACTTTAGTGTCTTTAGATAGATTGTAGAGGACTCAATTCTCTTTCTGAAATTATATTATATGTCTTGTTTGGATTAAGAAATCATCCTAAAATCTTGGTTGAAAGACAAACTGACTGGCTGGGTTTAGAATTGAGCGAGGTTCATGAGAAAAGACTTGGTAAGTGGATTCTTTGAAACTCTAAGTTAGTTTTTGGACTCCGTGTTATCAAGAACAGATAAGAGAATACAAGTGGAATGAATAAATGAATTGGTTTTGGTATGATATCAAGTTATTTGTGATGCTTACAGAAGTTAGAAGTGATTGGATATATCTTGTACTCGGTGTTATCACGATCGGTAAAACATATCCATAAGTGCACTTCTAGTCATGAAAAATTGTTGTATGAATTATGTACATGTGGGTTAGTGAATAATGAACTAAGGATTGAAAGAAATTGGGCTACTTGATACCTTTGAGCTATTTTAGATGTTGGTTCTTGATTGTATTTGGTTGGTTATTTTCAAGTGTTGGAATTAATTTTCTTAGGGAAGTGCAGAGCTGACCTCATAAATTGTTATACAGAGAAAGTAAGGCTTCCTCAAGATATGATTGATCATGCTTGAATTATTTAATGGGAGATGTGGTATATGTGAATGGCTAGCTAATGAATATGTGTTTCCTAGCTTGGGACCGATTATGTGATGTGTATGCTATATTTATTTTTGGTGAAATGGAGAGGTTTTTCTGTGCTAACTAGGGATATTATCTTATGTGCACATAGACTGGGGATATCCTAGTTTACTACTTTAGATTTAGTATATGATTCTGATGATGGAGATCGGATGGCCATGTTAATATCCCTATGATGGAGAGGGAGAGGCACGATTTAAACATGTTTAGAGCTTACCGTTTGTTGACTATGTGATTTTATGTTCGTGTGTGTGATCACACGGTTATCATAAATTTTATTTGTCTTGAATGTTGTTGAACATAGTTAAGTTATGTTCTATCTTCTTGCTAAGTGTTTTCAAACACTTATCACTGACATAACCAATAAGTTATGTTCTATCTTCTTACTAAGTATTTTTAAACACTTACCTCTTACTACTCCATCTCAGGTTCCGAGATATCCTAATTTTCGTTGGGTTCCAGAGTCTGCGGTGCAGGCCCATCTCTTTCATTCCAAGGCTATTCTTTTGAGGTCTTAAGATCATGCACTCTTTTGTACTCCTGTTTAGACTCTCCATAGTGGCTTTCAGAGGCTAGATCCTGGACAATAACTCATTTTGAATATTTTGTGTCATAGGAAACTTATTCAGACTTTTAGTGATGGTTCTCATACTATCTTTGTATATCTTGCATTTTTTAGAGGCCTTTTATATAACTTGCCTTTCTATTGGTTTAAATAAATTGATGAACTTTATGTTATGGTTTGAGGCTGGTTAGATCAACATTTTGTCATTTGTATATCATGGAGTCTAATGGTGGTTACCGACCACAGATTCAGATCGTATGACATTTGCTGTCAACTTGCTCATTTATAACTTTGGTGTGGGGTAAGATTTGTTCACAATTAAGATATTTTTTCCCGGCATGTGTTAGTATCTCAGAGTTGTGTGTCATAAAAATGCAGCTACAGTTTAGCCCCCCAGCTCGTGGCAATATCGAGAATAACTTTGTGACTTTTGTACGGACTATTTGGGGTAAGCAAAATGCCAGGAGTTTTAAGGGCCGACGAAGGGACCTCTATCGGTGGTTCCTTTCATTCAAACTGCAACATGGATAGGAATACACATGGTTCTCCAGGGAGGGGAGCGGCGACAGGTATTTTTAGAAACTGCAAGTATTTTGTTCAAGGCTGCTTTGTCAAGAAGCTTAAGATTACACGTTTGTGACAAAGTTGAGAGCAACTTTGATAGCAATGAAAATCACTTATAGCAGAGGATGGTGGAGGTTGTGGTTAGACATTAATTCAAAATATGTCTTTTCTTTATTTCAGGACATGAGGCAAAGAATTCTTTGGCATTTTCAGAATCACTTGCTGCAGGTGCTGAAGAAATTAGGAAATATGGAGTTTTTGGTGTCACATATTTATCGAGAAAGGAACTCTACCACAGATGCTTTGGCTAGGCTATAGGAGGACGACTAATGGTGTAGCACACCTAATTTCTTAACGCGACATGTCGACAGGGACTTGTCATCATTCCCTTTAGTCAATTTTTCATAGGATATGCATTTGTTAACTTATTTTTGACGATCTTTTTTCTTGTCGCTGGTTTTTTTTTCACAGAGTTTTACATTGACATAATTTTTTACTGAGACTTAGGCTGTAACCTCACACGGTCTAGTGTGAGGGAGTAGTCACCTACTCTCGATGTTCATGCCCATAGTTGTAGTTTCATTATTGATGGATTTAATTGTAGTTTTATTATTGATGGCTTTAGGTTTTTTCATAGTTGTAGCTTGAGCTTGGAAAACCTGTATGGGTGTGGTTGATTGTATAAACTATAGTTTTCTTTTCTTTTTGTAATAAATTTTGAATTATAAAAAAATTGTATTATTTCCAAATGTAATAATTTTTCTTTAAAAAAGAAGCATTTATTATTTAACTGTGGCGTTATCCCACTTTCCAGAAAAGATGGGCAGGACACCAGAAGTGGATGCGAGCTTGCTCGAGTGGCACCGTAATTAATTTAAAGAAAAACAAGTTATAGCCGTCATTTGTTGAAAATCTTGAGCCACATCCGAAGCCGTAAGTGAATAGGAATACTTTTTCGGAGAACTTCATTTTGAGATAAGAGTTTGTGTTAATAACTTCTCACAATTTTAACTTGGCTATGGGTATGGTTCGACCCTATCCATCACAAAGGTATAATAATATTGTGTAGCTCGTAATTATTGTTAAAGTCTTTGTAACATAACGATAGTGTATTTGCCTTTTAAGCAAGCAGTCGTGATTTTGTATCTCACCAAAAGCAAAAAAATTTCGTATCCGGAATCTCACCAAATGATGCAAAGTCTTGTGCTGTTTCACATGGTGTAGTCTTGTGCAATAGTGTGCGGTGACTAAATCTAGGTACGGTATTTTTTCAGCCTTGGCAACGTGAATTCGTTCCTTCAAGGACATCCATTTTTATGGCCAAGGCATGGGTTCGATTTACTGGTTTGAGCTATGAGCATATGATGTCTTTCATCTAATTGGGCTTGGTCAAGCTAATTGGTACCCCAATTAAGTGGATAATAAGGCACTAAATAGGAGTTTTGGATTTATGTTCGAGTATTGGTAGAGATTGATATGTCTAAGCCCAAGTAAGATCATGTAATGCTCGAGAGGCCGGGTAAAAGTTCATGGACTTAAATTACAAATGAGTCGGTTCCTCCATACTGCTCTCACTATCAGATTGTTGGTCATCTGTTGTCAGTCTGTCCAAAGTATAAGGCCAGTAATAGATTATCTGCCAGGCCCATGTTAAGGACGGCATATAATGTAGCTTGGGAGTCACCTGCTAATAAGGGCACCAATGGTGAGTTGTTGCAAAAGGTAATGGCAAGAGATAAGCAACTTTACAAGCAAAAATAAGCGATGGTGCAGGATAACAGAGACACATCATATAGGAAAGGTACCGTTGGATTTAATGCGTAAGTGCGGTGGAGGCTGTTTGGGCAGGCTTTCTAAGGTGGAAGTGGTAGTTGGAGCGTATTTGGAGCATGTCGCAGATTTGAGTGGTCGTTCGGGCAAGTATCTATTTCATAGAAGAGTTGAGGTTGATTCAGATGTGAAAAGAAGAGAGCTAAGGTATGAGGATAACTCACGAGCTTTAGTAATTTTTAGGGCTTAAAGGGCAGGCAATGAACAACTGAGAAAGTTTCGGGTGAAAAGGAGGTCACTTCATTTTAGGAGGGCAATGGTGAGTTGAATATTGTGGCCTTGAGTCAGGTAACTATTTCAGAGGAAATTATCCTGTGTGAGGTTGTGATTCATAGCACGAGACAAGTTTCGAACACACTGAATTTAGAATAATAGGTGCCTGGTGCTGAGGAACAGGGCTTAATTACTTTCAGTGGGGGAGGTACCTCACAACAATGATGATAGTGATTCTCATGGTGCTAGTCGCAAAGGTGCTTATCTTCTTGTCGGGTTTGCATAACAATGAGTTTGAAGTTTTGGACTTAGGCTGCTATTCGAGCAATATCTATACTTCTGGGACATAAATGGGACGACCTAGCAGAGGAGCGACCCACTAAAATGCCAAAGCAGACGGGCAAAAGGACATCAAAGAGAATTCTTGTGCCTCGTAAAAAATACTATGCTTAGTATCCTATGGAACTCCCTAATTACATGAAGGTATGTTAACTAGCGAATTTTGAACTTATCTAATTTTTTTTTCGATTCTAATAAATTTGACTTATTTAAAAAGATATATATATACTTTATACCATAAGTCCCCTCCCGCAAATTGGCACTCATTATTTTTTAATGAAAAATAAATAGTAATATTAGTTGATTGAAACACCATCTTCATTACTACTAAAAATAAAATTTTAATGAAACACAATCATATAAATTAGGACACGTCGGATTAGTTGTTGGAAGAACGATCCGATCCGCAAAGTACATACCATATCATGAAGGAGCAAGAAGACGAGCATACACAAGTTGATTCCATGTATCAGGCAACCCAGGAAGGCACCAATGGTAGCAATCAGCAAAAGCGGCAGGATTGGCCTTCATCTGAGGCGCCAATGGCTTGCCTTGGCAAGCAGTGTAAACTGATGGATGTGCGTCTTTTCTAAGCTCCGAGAGAGCGGTGATGTCTACCAACTCCACGCCTACTTTCATCGAGTGGATCACCTTCTTTAAAATATGATATAGCCTTCGGTCCACGCCCACGTCGATTGGCAGCTTGCTGGAGTTTGTAATAATTGGTGTCTTCTCCATTGCACATTTTATGCCACTAGGGTTCCCCCAATCTGTGCTCCTGTCAAATTGGTATTGGGATTCTAGATTATAAACCCTTTGGGCTTTTGTGGGTGTGACGGAAAAATTCACAAATTAGATAACAAGCTAACATATTTTTTTTCTTTCAAAATGGGTAATTTAAAGAAGAATAATAATAATAACAACAATAATAGAGGAGGCTCGTCTCCGTTCCTATGACCGTGTCGGCTGCCTCACATACCTGAGGCTGAGAGGCCGCCAAATGGTTACCTTTTGTTTTTTACAGTTTGTAGAAAATTTTGAAGGCCCGCACGAGGACATGCAATTCACATGGATTTTCAAAAAAATTAATTCATTATGTATAATTTTTGTATTCGATCTAAAATTAATTCTTTGATTTTTCTAAGTTCAAATTAGACACCGATATTATATTCCAGTATATTATATTTTCCACAAGGAAGTTCACAAGAAAGAGACTTACCACACAAAGGGTGAGTAAATACGAACCGTTGTCAAAATTAGTTTTAAATTCGACCCAAAATGAGGAGTTGATAGATCAAAAATATTTATTAAAAAATCCAATGTTATTAATGTAGACATTACTTCAGCCGTACTTTATTTTATTTTTTAAAAAGAATGTACTTCAAAATTTTGATTCCCCCCATATACACATTATTATGGAAAATATCCATATTTACCTGATATGGGTAGGGGACATGCTCATGAAGAGGACGGTGGTCCTCTTTGGGTCAACATTTTCATCCACCCAATTGGCCCACGTTCTCAATGCTCTCTCATATGCTTTGAAATGTTGGATCTCTTCGTACTCATAAGGTGGCTCTTCATCCAACGATCCGCGTCTGTTCCATGACGATAAAATTATGAGATAAATATTCTCTTTTTATAGTTTAATACAATGTAGTATTCGGTTTAATTTTGATTAAGCTCAGAGAATTAGTCTGAAAGGAGTTATTAATATATTTTCTCATATCATAGAGACTAATTCAAAATTAACTGGATTCAATGAATAATACATTATGTCAAAGTATATGGAACTACGAGTATTTAACTCAAAAATTGTTGCAATTTTGAAATGTACATATATTTAAAATAAAATTTCACTTGAATACCTTGGTGATTTGACTTGCTTGTAAACAAACTATCATATTGTTTAAAAAAATGTTCAACCGAATGACACAAGTTTCTCTCATTGAGGCTCGACTATTTGAACAACTTTTAGGACAAAAATACTCATAGGTATCATTAAATTAAAATTGAGAATATACTAGAAAAAATATGAAAATATTACAAGAGAGAACAATTTTTTTCCAGATTTTTCCTCCAAAAAATTCAAAACCAAAATTTTTTCTTATTATACTTGGGGATAGTTTTGTCAAAAAAAAATTCAAATAGTGATGTGTCAATTAGAGAAATTTTTGCTATTTGATCAAATATTTTTAAACCAATACAAGTCGGCCAATTCTCAAGATAAATATGTAACGCTAATTTACAATAGATTATGATCGAAGTTACTTGGAACAATAATTAAGAGACTGCTTGGACAATTCTTGTACTCACAAATGCTTTATGATGGGAGACTTCATCCACCAAATGTAGGAGTTGAAAATCAAATAATCCACGTTTTCCCATACGGCGCCGTTCATGGCAATGGATTCAAGCATTACGATCCGATTAGAGTCACCGTTCATTGCTGGATTTGAAGAATTCGAATCGACCAAGTACGGCGCCCATGCAAACTCCACCGTCGCATTATAGTCCTACAAGTGAGCAAAGAGAAAATTGGCAACGTTTTATTGCAAGAATTAGAGGTAATACTTTGTAAACTTATTCCCTCGGTCAAACTGCAAAATCTCAACCTTAAATCAGTAGACACTAATCTATTGAATTTAACTAATTGAAACTAAGTTAAACCTCAAAAGAACTTCCCGACCTCCGCCCCTCCCCCGCTCTCCCCCCTCCCGAACTCCAACCCACCCTCCTCCCTCCTCCCGACCTCCGCCTCCCCCCCCCCCCCCCCCCCCCTTCCCGACCTCCGCCCCTCCCCCCTCCCGAGTCCCGACCTCCGCCCCCCCCCCCTTCTCAACCCCTCCCTCCTCTCCTCTCCTCTCCCTCCCGACCTCCAACCCTCTCCGCCCCTCCCCCCCCTTCCCGACCTCAACCCCTCCCTCCTCCCCCCATTTGTCTAAACCCTTTTTCATTTTCCCCAAATTAAACCTAAAAATCCAAGATGAGCAGATTTTAATAGTTTGGATAAAAAAAAAAAGAACGAGGGAACGAAGAGAGAGGCAGGAGGAGAGAGCCGCCTCTTGCGCCGCCGCCAGCCGGGGGCCCATGGCGGGGCTCCCTCAGGCTACGGAGGCCCTTCCCCTTCTCATGCCGCCTCTCGCGGCAGCCCTGGCCCGTTCCTGGCCTCAATCGGCTGCGGCCCCTTTTGCGACTTCGCCTGATGTCGCGCTAGGTGGACTGACCTCCGCCTCTGCCTTCTCTCTGCTTCCTTCGGGGGCGAGGTCTCCTCACGAACTCGTGGGGGCGACTCCTCCGGAATCCCTTGCCGTGCTCGGGTTTCTCCAAGCGGCGTTGCAGATACTTCTTCCGCTAGTTTCTACGCTGCCTCATGGAGAGGTGGGCTGCCTTCGACGGTGACTCAGCCTAGGGGTGGCTCCACGCCTTCGGTTGGTCACGACCCTCCACAGCCCGAGTCTCTGGCCTCCAAACCTGCTCAACAAAGATCATACGCTGAATCGATTCGCTCGAGAGCTAGTGGCTGGTCTAATACAGGTAACTTTATTCGACCTAATCTGGATGGTGACTTGCCTGTGCTTGTGGTGAATAAGGAACGATCGACTAGCGGAGTTAACTATGGAGCTCGTGCTCTCATCGGGAGGTTGGTGAGGCCGAAGGGCAGCAAGCCATGTTCCTCTTACGAGCTGCGTTGTTCGATTGCTAAGGCTTGGTCAATTCAGGATGTGAAGATGCTGCCCCTGGGTATGGGTTATTTTGGTTTCAAATTTGCCACCGAGAGGGATCGGGATACGGTTTGGAGCTCAATGGTTTGGCGCATTCCTCATGGCACTCTTTACATGCAGCAATGGGTTCCTATCTTCCGTCCGTCCAAGGTCCATGCTACTCGTGCGAAGGTTTGGGTTCAGTTGGTGGGGTTGAGTATGGAACATATTGAGCCTGACATTGTTTTCGGTCTTGCCGCATCAGTGGGTGATCCTATACGTGTTGACTCAGGTGCGTTGAACAAGGTCAATGGGGCATCTGTCCGTATTCTTGTTGAGATTGATATGTCCAGGCCACGTTGGGGCCAAATTTGCTTACGGCAGGATGATAGTAGTTGTCTTGTGGATGTTGTATACGAGGACTTGCCAAAATTTTGTGAGCACTGCAAGATGCTTGGACATGCCACCTCTACTTGTCGCAAGCTCCATGATGGATTGTCTGTGGAGTTGGAACTTGAGGAGGGAGAGATTGGTGTGGAGGGTGCAGTTGGATGTCCTCCTCCCACGGCTCTTGAAGTCGAGGGGAGTATTTCTCTAGCTATGACAGCTCTGTTAGAACATTTTGCTTATCAAGAGGATCTTGTTTCACCTGAAAATTCTGAAGAATTGGAGGTTGTATCGGGTGAGCTTGTTTTTATTACAAAGAATTCAGAATTTGAAGTTGGTCTTTCTGAGGAATTAGAGGAGTGTGATACTCTTGTTTGGAATACTGTTCTAGAGAATTTGGTGCAGCATGTCGAGATTTTGGGATGCAATCCTGATATTGCAATTTTGGAGAAGGGCTTGATGGTGCTTGATGTAGTTCCTGAGCAGTCTCCAGTGCCAAGTACAAATAACATGGAGGGGGTTTGTGGTGTAATGATTAAGGAGGTTTCGCCCTCCCAAGATACAGGTCAGGTGTTTTCAAGCCCGATTATAATAGAGCCGTTGACGCCGGCTTCACATGTGACTGACTCATCGGGCTCTAAGCCTAGGTCAGTATCGGGCAAGAAAAAGGGGCGCAAGAATGGCCCTTCCTCAGCTGAGTTATTGGCATCACTGTCTCCTGAGGATTTGGCAATGGCGGAGGCTAGGAAGGCAGCATATGTTGCAGCGGGCGGGATTTTACCTACTCGCTCATTCGGTTCAAAGGGCTCCAAGCATAAAGGTTTGAAGCCGGGTTTCCTTGGCAAGGGAACCCCAATAATACAGGGACCGTCCCCATCTATTTTGGGCAACGCCTCTGCTTTACCTACTACAGATCCCATGCCTATCCCAGGTCAAGAGGCCAATGGGGTTGTTGTTTTTTCTGACAACGATGATCCTCCGGACTCGTTGAAGTTCATGGGTTCGATTATGAAGAAGATGACGAACAATTGGGCAGACGAGGCGGATTCACATTCGGACCTGGAGGACTCCCATCTACCACCTGCCAAGAACACCCGCTTTCAAGCGAGGAAGAAGACTGGGACTACCTATGCCAGTAAAGATCTACGTTGGCTGGAGTATGAGGTGGACTTTTGATGCGCCGCGGCTGATTTATCATCCTTAGACTACCCGTGTTGTGGGTACCCCTTCACATCATTGGTTCCTTCATCGGCCACGCTTTCCCTCAAGTTTGTAGGGTCGATTTCTTCTTTATGGCGATAGGCTTGCTGTTTTGCGGTTTCCTATTCGGCCTGGGTGTTTGACTTCCCTTCTGTTTTCTTTTCCCCTTCTTGTAACTTTTCCGTTTCTTTGAGTAATAAAGTTTCTTTTCGCCTAAAAAAAAAAATCAGTAGACACTAAAGTTAACAGTTCGCAAAGAGTGTTAATATTATTATTTTTAACTGTGTTAAAAAAAAATTTCATTGTCTAAATGTTTTTTTTTTGAAATTTTTTTCTCAAATTTTGCCCGACTAAATAATGATTTTGATACTCTAAATTGTAAAGTTTGCTATAAAATTAAAAATATTTACGAATATTTGAAATTTAATGCTACATATAATTATTTAATAAAATATTTTAAGAATATTCAACCATATCGGCGGTCAAACTAGTCGGCTAGGAAATGAAAAAAAAAATCTAAATTATTTTCTGATCCGTTTTTAAAAACATTGGTTAATAATAGCCCATACCTGAATGGCAAAGACAGAGGGGGACAAGGATAGGGATACGTTCAAGTGCTTCCTCCCCTGCGGCACCGTAGATTGAAGCATACAAACCATGGATTGCCATTGGTTCCAATTTAGAGAGTCTCCTACGTACATAAGCCTCTTGTTCTTTAGCTTCTCAAGCAGCACCTTCGCCTTGAAGCTTATTAAATACACAAAATTCACTCTTAACCATGTCAACAACAGATGGCAATTCTAGCGATGTGGTAAACCAAGCCCACCATACAACAAATATCGAAGTTTTTTTTACGAGTTTTGATGAAGAACGACCGCGGGATTAACCCATTTTGATACCGTGTAAGAATCTTCATTTTCAACCCAAAATTTTATGACAATAATAAGTCGGTGAGTTTTCGACACCTATAAACAAATTCACAATATATGCAACTAACGATATAATAATCTCAACATATCTTTGTTAGAGTGGAAAATACAATTTTACCCACAACATTCTTACTAAACTCTATAGTGGCAAAGGGAGCATACTTTAAAACTGGTAATATATTAGTATTTACACTATCAAATACATGCAATACTATCTAATCATCTTCACAAAAGTTTTAGAAACAAACAAGAAAAGGCACTAGCTATGGCAAACTAAAAAAGTGCAAGCTTTTTGATAGAGCTATAGTTAATTAATCTACTATCTTACCAATGGGTAGATGACAACAGATCCTATCTCATTTTCTAGGGTAGGTAGATCAACTCTTACTCTTTGCAGAAATGAAAAAAATTTGTTTACGAAAAAAACAAAATTCAATGTCATCTAAAGTTATCGGATTTAGGTCAACCTGCCTAAATTTTCAGGAAAAAAAAAACAAATCTACTACCTTGGCGATCAATGGAGTTGGTTTAAGGGACATAAAATTTATTTAAGGATGTCTTAGCTTTAAGTCTCACAATTATAAAAAAATATATTGGGAGACTAGTCTCCTGAATAAGAATCAACAGTATTCGACTCTCGATTCTGAATAACATAAATAATAAATCGACTACCTTGGCAAGGAACAATCTCTGGGCTTCCACTTCCACTTCTGGTACAAGGTATCCTTCCTTCCATTCTTCAAGCAAGCAACATCTTCCTGCATAAACTCACGGCACTCTTCTTCTCTGTAGAGCGGCCATTGATGAGCCTCCTCCTCCTCCTCCTCGTCCAAAACCCACTTCCCTAGATAAAGATCACACCCTTGTGGTGCTACTTCTGGCTGGGACTCTCCTGACCTTGAAACCCAATTAGAACTGGTTGCTTGGAGCTCATTGTAGGTGACGAGCCCAACCAGAGTCACCGATAGGGCGATTGCGAATGTTAGTGGGAGCGTCTTGCTCTTTCGGTAACTCATAGTTCTTTCATATTCCAATCGTATGATTTTTGGAAAATGACATTTTTTTGGACAATTATTGATATAGTTGAATTGATTGTACTGTGGATATTGATTGATATGTCACTCGAATTATTCAATCCTTGTTCTTGTTATTATTGGATATGATTCCCTCTTTTTAAGAAGATTTTGACAGTCATGCAACGAGATATTAATTGAAGAGAAATGTCAACTTATTTCATTTAGTTAAAATTTACGCATTACAATAAAATCTCTATAAAAAGATCTTTTATAAAGTGATAACTTTTCTAAATTGGGGTGGGATTAGGTACGGAATGCCCCCATTCTAAACTGTTTGGAGTGAAGGCACGTGGAGACTTTTTTGTAAAAATACAGAAATACGGGGACCAAAATGAAAAAATCTATACGAACCAGTATTGCAAACGGGACATGCCACTGTCGCAAACACGGAAAATACACTAGCCAATATGACATAATGGGGCATGCCATTATCACATAACGAGGCATGCCGGTATCACATAACGGGGCATGCAAGCGCGATCCCCTTCACTCTAAACCATTTGGAATGATTTCATTCACTCCGTACCCGATCAAAAGCCCTTTAACTGATGAAAAGTCTCCGTCTCAAATCGGGATCAATTTTAAAATTTAATAACCCCTCTACCGTAATAACTAATACTTTTTCGAAAAAATTTAGTGTTAAATGTCGGTCCCAATTTTCGCATAAAGTGATATTTAAATAGAGATATTTTTACACCTTTTACGAATGCTAAAAATATTTTAAGATATTAGTTTATGCTACACTTACTTATTTGATAAATTTTACATCATCATTCATCTTCTAGATTGTCTTCAAATGTTCTTTGTGATTGTCGTCTTGTTGTTAAAAATGTTTAAATGGAGTGTAGCATTTAAATAAAGCTATAAGCAGATAATTTAAGTCATTCGAATATAGAAAAAATAGTTTTTTTACTATTTAAGTAAATACATTCCAAAACTCAATTTTAATATTTTTGGAAAAAAAAACATAAACTTTTCTTATATAATAACCTTTCTAAAGTGATATTTTTTTTCTGATCTCAACGATATTACTTTAGAGAGAATTTACTGGAGTTAGTAAATGTTTTAGGTTTGTTTATTGGGTCCAACGACATCATTTTTTATTACTTATTAAAAAACACCATTTTGCATACTGTATTCTACAATATATCGCCCAAATGATGCCAAAATCATCTTAATTTTACACAGATTTGACTATTTTCCTGTCATTCAATGAGGAACATATACAAGTACAATGAATCACAAAATCAATTTGTATTATTTATATGTAAGAATTTTATATCCGATTCAACACCTTAAAGAAACGAGTGTGAGATTTTTTCATGCTAAAAGACTCTCGACTTAAGTTTATTAGGCTGAAGCCTGTGGAGGACGGATTGAGTGGGGACTAATAAAAAGTTGTCCATAGGTGGGGACAAGATTTAGAGCCGTCAGATTTGATTTTAAATTTTTTTTTTACATCCAATGGTCAATAACCAATTAGGGACATTTTTAACTTTTTAAACAAAAAGTTAGGTTAAATCAACCATCTCTCTTCTTCTCCCACCCTCTCTTTCACTAATTAAAAAATCTCTCTCCCTCTCTCTCTCTCTCTCCCCTCCCAACCAAAGAACCACCCACCTCCGGCACAGGAATCCAGGAAATGGGTCCCATGGTGTTGGCAACGGGTCTGTTGGCCGAGTCCCGTCCGCTGCTGCCCGGCGTCATCCCGCCGTTGAGGAGAGAGAGAGCTCGGCGGAAGAAGAAGGAGCCGTCAAGGAGAGAGAGAGAGCTCGCGGAGAGAGAGAGAGCTCGGGGAGAGAGCCCACGAACCCGCGCCGTGCCTAGAGGAGACGTGCTCGCCGTCGCTCGTCCGTCGCCTGGAGTACCGCCGCCGCTTGCTGTCTGTGAAGAAGAAGAAACGACGGAAGGAGAATACTGTAGTGATATTAGTTTTCTACAGTAGTGATATTGGTTTTCTACAGTAGTGATAATGGTTTTCTACAGTAGTGATATTGGTTTTCTACAGTAGTGATATTAGTTTTCGTGACCTCTTTTGTTTGGTTTGAGTATGTAATGATATTGGTTTTAGTCTGTAATAATATTGGTTCGAGTATGTATTGATATTGGTTTAAGTCTGTATTGATGTTGATTTTAATCTGTACTGATATTAGTTTGAGTATGTATTGATATTGGTTTTAGTCTTTAATGATATTAGTTTTAGTATGTACTGATATTGGTTTAAGTAAGTAATGCTATTGGTTCTAGTCTATAATGATATTGGTTTGAGTAAGTAATGCTATTGGTTCTAGTCTATAATGATATTGGTTTGAGTCTGTAATGATATTGGTTTGAGTAAGTAATGCTATTGGTTCTATTCTATAATGATATTGGTTTTCGAACGTAGTGATATTGGTTTTCGAACGTGGTGAGATATTGGTTTTCGAATGTGTTGGTTCTAGTCTATAATGATATTAGTTTTCGGATGTAGAGATATTGGTTTTCAGATGTAGTGATATTGGTTTTGCGATGTAGTGATATTGGTTTTCGAATGTAGAGATATTGGTTTTCGAATGTAGCGATTTTGGTTTTCGGATGTGTTGATATTGGTTTTCGAATGTGGTAATATTGGTTTTCGAACGTCGTGATATTGGTTTCCGAATGTAGTGATATTGGTTTTCGAACGTAGTGATATTGGTTTTCGAACGTCGTAATATTAATTTCCGAATGTAGTGATATTAGTTTTCGAATGCACTGATATTAGTTTTCTATTAAATTTTTGTTCTTTGGTTCTTTGAGTTTATTTATTTAAAAAAATCTGGTAACTGGTAGCATTTTTGAAATTGACAATAATTTAAAGAGAGAGAGAAAGAGGCCTTGTGAAGCGTTCCTTCCTCTTTTCACGAGAAATTGACATATATTTTTTTGACTTTTTTAGTCTTTCCATAAAAAAAGTTTCCTTCTTTTTTCCATTTTCTCTTTCCTCTTTTTGGCCTTTACGTGGGATTGGTTCCTTCCTTTTTCCATCTCCCTTTTTGTTTCTTATAATTTTCCAATTTTACCCTTGATTATTTTATTAATACCTAGATTGCAACAATCTCCCCTTTAGTCCCCAAATTTGGTGAATACCCTTATCCTCTTCTAATCTCTCCCCGAAGGGTGTGATATCCAAAATCTATTCATTACTACCTCAATCTTCAGCATATAATTGAACTAGAAAATTATTTCGAGAAGCGTCGGCCACAAAATACCCATCTCGACTTGGTCGCCCTCCAATTAATGCCCTTCACCTGGTCTGCCTTCCATTTCCGAGGCAAATAAATGTTCGCCCACGTTAAATAATCAATGGGCATGTCACTAGAACATTTAACCCAGCCTAGATTAAATTATTTATTTCATTTGTGCTTCGATTAATAAAATAGTATTAGCGGTCAACTATGTTAGAAGTATGAAAAAATTGGCTATTCATTATTTTAAGGTTTTGAATTGATATGAAGATTCTAACATAGTTTTAAAGTGAGTTGATCTTATTTTCATCGTTGTACTTGCACGACCCTATTTCTTGTACGTTGGAAAAGTCAAAGTCTATTCGTTTAAGAGGGTATTAAGAATCTCACATTATTTAGTGCAATAATAGTGGGCTAGTTTATGTGTGTGAAAAATACACCTACCCATTACCTTCACGTTTTGTGTAGGATATGAAGTTTCTAACATGCGAGCTTCACATTTTTTCATGATTTATTATTATCATATTTTTTTAGAGCACCTAGTATTCGGAGACTACTGTGCTACTAATCCAACTTCAAGTTGGTGTAACCTTTGAAAGTTGGCAAACATCTTCCAACAAATATTTAAATCGAACATGAGACCTCTTTAGTTAAGTTAGAAGAACGCCCTTTGTATGTTAAGTTTAGCATCGTGCTGGCATCCTAAAGCGTGGTGGGCCTCTTTTTCTAGCCCAGTCCAATTATGAGATAAACTGAGCTACTAAATAGTGGGCCGGACTGAAAGATTATCCACCCATGATTATCCTATTAAATTAAATAAAAATATTTGATATCTTTTAGTTTTAATTAAAATTTGAAAGGGATTTGGATAAGGAGAGTTTGTTATACGTGATAACTCTCCCACCCTCTTTCTCCTCCCAGAATTCTCTATTAATACGGAATAGGAATTTTTACTGGGAGAGAGAGACAGACACACACCAGAGAAACAGAGACGTAGCTTTTTCTCTAGGAGACTCTCAAGGCTTTTAGGCGGTGAAACCCGATCCCCGCTTCGTGTACGTGAGCGAGGACGACCAGTGACAAGCCTCCCTCGACTCTGTGACATACTTCTCGAAGAACGGACTGCGCTACAAGAGGTAAATACTTTAATATGGCTATTTCGATTTAATGATATATTCATTAAATATTATGGTTTCGCATTAATTAAGTTTGTGCATGAAATCCTTCATTGGTATCAGAGCGATAACAATGTTTGTTCTGGTTAAATTCGTTTTTTGAAAAAGAAAATCGATTGTGTTGTTTTCTATCAAAAATCGGATTTATTGTTCATAAAAAATCCTACTGCCGTCCTTCCGTGAATAAAAGAAAATAGTGTAGGGACTGAACTGTACTTGCTGAACCTATGCATGATTACATGTTTTTGTACTTATTTGCACACGCGTATGCTGAACTGTGGTATTGTTCTGAAATTATGTATTCTGAGCGTACAAAAGGACTTCGTCGTCATGTGAAACGCGTGAAGATCTGCAGGATTAAATTGATATTTTCCCCAAAAATCTCCAAATCGGGATGAACCCTAATTTTCAATTGGGAGTTCTTCCCCCAAATCGATACTGCTGTCCACGATAGCGAATCTCGATCGTCGATGTTAATCGACTCCCGACATCGACGACCCTCCGAATCTCAATCTCCGACGACCTCAACAACGACGACTCTAAATTGTAAAGTTTGCTATAAAATTAAAAATATTTACGAATATTTGAAATTTAATGCTACATATAATTATTTAATAAAATATTTTAAGAATATTCAACCGGCTGTCAAACTAGTCAGCTAGGAAATGAAAAAAAAATCTAAATTATTTTTAGATCTGTTTTTAAAAACATTGGTTAATAATAGCCCATACCTGAATGGCAAAGACAGAGGGGGACAAGGATAGGGATACGTTCAAGTGCTTCCTCCCCTGCGGCACCGTAGATTGAAGCATACAAACCATGGATTGCCATTGGTTCCAATTTAGAGAGTCTCCTACGTACATAAGCCTCTTGTTCTTTAGCTTCTCAAGCAGCACCTTCGCCTTGAAGCTTATTAAATACACAAAATTCACTCTTAACCATGTCAACAACAGATGGCAATTCTAGCGATGTGGTAAAACAAGCCCACCATACAACAAATATCAAAGTTTTTTTTACGAGTTTTGATGAAAAATGACCGCGGGATTAACCCATTTTGATACCGTGTAAAAATCTTCATTTTCAACTCAAAATTTTATGTCAATAATGAGTCGGTGAGTTTTCGACACCTATAAACAAATTCATAATATATGCAACTAACGATATAATAATCTCAACATATCTTTGTTGGAGTGGAAAATATAATTTTACCCACAACATTCTTACTAAACTCTATAGTGGCAAAGGGAGCATACTTTAAAACTGGTAATATATTAGTATTTACGAGAAAAGCATTTCGAAAGGAGAGACTTGGTGTGAAAAGTCATTCTTCCACTTGGACGAAAGGAGTGAGCATCAAGTAAAGTCGGGTCTGAGTCGCAAACACATGTTGATTGCATACCTTCCATGTGGTCCACGTCCAAATAACTCGTCGACAACTCTCCATTTATCCGGCTAAGTTAGCAAATTGGACGGACCACATTTCCGCAATAGAGGTTACCGGAAAGGAGCGAATATTTACCGCTGCTTTGCACCAGTAAACTAATTCATGACTTCAAGGTTTCGTGTTTCTACACAGTGATGTTAATGTGGATAAAATTATTGATATAAATAGATAAAATTAAAGATGTGACATGACACATGAAGCTCTTCAAATACAAACTAGAGTTGTGTGCGATTACAGATTTTTTTTATAAATATATATAATTAGTTGTCAAGAGTCAAAATGACAAAAAGTGCTAGCCAGATCAGACAAAAAAAAAACACTGACCTCGAGCTCCTCCCATAACGGTATTCTCTCTATCGCCTCGTCCCCTTTCCAAGAAGTCCAAGGACTTCGCCGGCCTTTACCCATGACGCCTTCTTCACCTGGAACACCGGTGTCGACCCAATTCCCTCAGGTAAGCCCGGCCTCCACTTCTTCTTCAAATCTGTTTGATATCGCCGAATTCTCTCACTGGCTTCAACTTTTGTAGGTGTTTGATACTTTCTGTCTGTTGTTGGTTAACTGTTTGGAGAAAGAATCCATCTTTGGTCGTGGGTTTGTGTCTTGCTGGTTACTTTTGAGATCATGGATGGAATTTGCTTTGGGGGAAAGGAATTGTGTCCTCGTTGTTTGGCTGAGCTTGTTTTGCCCTTTTTTTTGGATGAATCTCATTGTCGGACACTATTTAAAGTCGGCTCTTCATTGGTATTGGTGTCTTTTACATCCGTAAGGTTTGAACTCATGACCTCTTTAAGCGAATACAAAAAACGTATATTGATATTTGTATAATAATATAAATTTTCCTTTTTGGTTTGGTCCAGCACTTCAAAAATGTCTAAAATACCCTTCAGCTAAAATACTATTCGTTCAGTAGAGGGCTCCCGGTCAGCTTTCAAGTCAATCACCAGGCGGATGTCTGTGGGGGCTCACCGTCCTCCTCCAACCGGCGACCCAAAGCTCACCGCCGCGACTACACCGAAGAGGAGGATGGCGAGATGCCGGCGCCGCCAACGAGGGGGAGGTTCGTGAACACCATGAGGGGGACGGGGTTCCCGGAGGCCACACTCGACGATCTCTCCATCACCTTCTGCGGCTCCACCAGCGGCGACCGGGGCCGGTCGGGATCGAGGGGCGATGGCGGGAGTGGGGCGAGCGCGTCGCAGAGGAGGGGGAGGTCGGTCGGTTTTGATTTTGGTTTCGCATCTCTTTCCATCTTTTTATAAGTTTAATAATGATAATGATTAATTAAGTAAGAGTATAAGTCAATGAATGAATTTGCTTCATAAGGTCAACTAACATGTGCCATGGGTTTAAGAATTCTGAGTTAAATTTGACGAGGAGGAGAATTAGAATAGAAGAGAAGGCGAAGAGGAGAGAGAGATGCCGACCCCGAAGAGAAAGGGGATTTTGGATTTTGATCTAAAAAAATAATCATGTGCTAAATTTCATATATGGAGCAGTTAGGAATTCTGGGTTATGAAAGTTCACTGGAGCTTGAAGAAGATTCTCGAAGGTGAAGAAGATGGAGCGGAAGGGAGAGGGAGAAGAAAGGACAAGCGTGAGGAGAGAGAGGAGGGGAGAGGGATAAATTTTTTTAATTGTAAGGGTACAAAGGTCATTTCACAGGACAAAAAAAAAGACGACTAACGTTAGCCAGGGACCGAGACCAACAGTTTTACAAAAAGCAGAGATGGCAAGATAATATTTTGAATAGCAAGGACCCTAGCGTAAATTATGACATAAGCCAAAGATCTGAGGGCAATTATCCCAATGAAAAATCAAAACCCAAAATGCGTACACGACCGCCTATAACAGGTCAACTCTTCCGCGATCCTTCCACTTTACAATAAAATTATACTTAATTTCTATTTGATAAATTGATAATTATAAAAAATATTTCAATTCATGTTAATTTCAAAAAATAATTATTTTTTCAAATTTAATAATATATATTTCTAAGAAACACCTCTATACCACACAATTTAGAAAGCATTAGTTTTACTATTCTCTTTTGTCACTTTTGTACTGATAAAATTTAGATTTCCTACCGATACAAACTTAGGATATCTTATTAAAACCACCTTTTAGGCTGTTTGGTGTCACACCTTAGAAGTGTAAGAAACTACTCTTTCAGTTACATCATGATATTGTTGGCATGGTCGAGGAGGAAAACGAGAACGGCGTCGTCGAGGGATGGGTGGATCCTGGCGGACATGACGGGGACGAAAGGGGAGGAATATTCAGACGCGGCAGAGCGGACACTTGGTGTGGGATCGGAGGCAGATGTCGATGCAATCTACGCAGAAGGGGTGGGAGCAGGCCGAGAGAGTCCTCACGTAGTCGTTCTCTTCGAACACAATCAAACACACAACACAGTCTTGCAGAACAGCATCGTTCGACGGCGGATGGTAGAGGGAGATAGAGATCGTCTTAATGGCAGAGTCATCGGGCCCGTAAGGGGAGTACACGTGAAAGCCAGCGGCCCCATCAGGGGAAAAATAGTCGAACGGGAGGAGAGGCGAGTCCTGATTGGAGAATGTGGTATAGTAGGATGGCAGTTGAAACCCGTGGTGCCGTCGCCAGCGTCACCACTGGCAGAACTGACAGACGAGGAGGACGAGGTGGCGGGAGTAGGTGACAGTAGGAAGGCCGCCTCCACAACGACAACCATTGCGATGAGCGGTGGGCTGAAGTCCACGCCTGAGACGTCGGTGTTGCTTGACGGCGGAGCAGACTGATCGATAGATGAAAAAGATGTTGTCGGCGTGGTCGTGAATGTGGGTCCTGCGGATGGAGACGATGATGGGGCCCACAAGGGAGAAGGAGAGGGAGAAGAGAAGTGAGCTCCAACCATCATATATATATATATATATTTTCCCTTTTTGCCTATTTAAATCAATGCAGTGATCCTCAATGGGAATTCCGCGGGTAAGAGAGTATTCATGCATAGGATGCCATTGAATCCACCAGAGAATCTTGAAATGCCGTATAAGATGATACACAAGCAGTTTTCGACAATCAACAAAGCACAAGGACAAACTATTGAAAACGCCGGTATTTATCTATCTGATCACGTCTTCAGTCATGAGTAGTTGTGTGTTGCACTTTCAAGAGGTGTTTCAAGTAAGAACACTAAGGTTTTAATCAAGAGACGTGATGTTGCTCATGAAATTGAAACGTTTAAAAAAAAGGTCGTATACAAAGAAGTTATTATGATGTCTTAGATAAATCAAAAAAATAGTGTAATTAAATATATAAGAGAACATTTTAGTCATGTACAAGTTAAAATAATAAAATCAGTGAATAATATATTTTGTAGGTTTTAAAACAGAACAGCACTCGTATCGTGCGTGCGTCTTTGCTAGTGTTAAGAATAGCTTCAACGAGTTTGTACATATCTTTCCTGAACACCATAACATCTTATTCATGTCTAAATTGTGTTAACATATAATTTAGAATGCATGAAAGTTTAGATCTACATAATGTAATTATATTACATCATCCTGTTGGAAAAGCAAGAAACCCAAACAACAGTTCAATGACTAATTATCTCATCCAACTTGATCTCAACGAATGGTTTGGACAATGGAGGCCATTTCTTCGTCAGCTTGCAGACAATTTGTTCCATGGTTGGCCGCGACTCCAGGTTGGCATTTAAGCAGGAAAAAGCAACTTGAGCGAGGATGAACACCCCAATTGCATCTTCTTTCTTAGGAATGGGAAGCAGCTGATCGAGCACATCCTTCAACAATGTGTCCGGTGAAGACAATGGGACTGGTGAGGAGACAAGATCATATGGGTGCCTTCCCATTAGTACTTCGAGTACCACCACCCCGAAGCTGAAGGTATCACATTTTTTGCTTACTTTCATTGTGTATGCTAGCTCTGTAGAAAAACAAACTTAGCATCAGTCATCACAAGCAATGTCTAATTATAATATGTGAATTACATATGCGTACCAGGAGCCGTGTAGCCAAAGGTCCCTGCAAATGAAGTCCAATTGGAAGAGTCGGGCTTTAGGATCCTCGCAGTGCCAAAGTCTGAGACGTGGGCTTCATACTCCAAATCCAAAAGCACATTGCCGCTGCTAATGTCGCGGTGAATAATTGGAGGAGAGCAATCATGGTGCATATATGACAATGCATTAGCCACTCCTTTGGCAGTATTGATCCTCTTTGTCCAATCCAACTCCACAGCTTGATCATCATTGCGAAGAACTTCTCTAAGGCTCCCCTTTTCCACGAACTCATAGACCAAGAACGAGTGGCGTGGATGTGAACAAAAACCATACAACTTCACGATGTTCCGGTGCCTGATGTTTGTCAGTGCACGAATCTCACTCTCAAAAGCTTTCAGCTTAATTGGCCCATCTTCTTGTGATTGGTGAAGTTTCTTCACTGCAACTACTTGACCTGTTGACAATGCTGCTTCATACACAGTTCTGTATCCTCCCTGACCAATGCAGTATTTGGAATCGAATTCTTCAACTGCATCAATAACTTCTTGGTAGAGCATTTTCCCATCATGGCTCCATATCATAAACAAGTCTTCTTGTCGAGCCTTCCCCGTCTCGATATTAGCGCAACTAACAGGCCGACAAAGAATGCAATAAATAGTGATGAAGACACCAAGAATGAATACACCAGCCAGCACAGGAAGAACAACGGAGACGATAATCTTGTTTCCTCCTTTTCCCCCAATGGTTTTATCCGCTATCGAGTTGCAAGGCTTCAGACTAGTGGTATTCCCACATAGACCTTTGTTGTTTCTTAATGCATCAAATGGTGCATTTTGAAAGACCTTGGTATTTGTCACAGAACCTTGGAGATTGTTGTAAGAGATATCTACAGTTGTCAAGCTCGACAGTTCATCAAAAGTTGGTGAAATGGACCCGGAAAGTGAATTATGAGAAAGGTTCAATACCTCCAAGACTTTGAGCTTTCCTAATGCAGATGGGATGTCGTGTCCCAACATGTTGTAGCTTAGATCAAGATATTGTAGGGACTCCAAATTACCCATTTCAAGAGGTATAGCGCCACTGAACTTGTTCATGCTAAGATTTAACGTCCAAAGCTTCCCGAAACTTCCAATAGCATGGGGGATGGATCCAACTAGGCTATTTGCAGCCAAGTTAAGTTCTTCAAGATCAGATACGGTCCCGATTTCCGGCGGAACAGCACCTGAAAGCTTATTATTGTTGATCCTGTGCTAAAGTAACTTAAACTTCAATTCGGGAAGGCACTCGACCAGAGACATTGTTCCTCGAGATTCCGAAGGAAGTCAGATTTTGAAAGCTCTCCCATTGCAGAGAGAGCTCTCCATGGAATTTGTTGTCTCCTAAATCCACATAATTCAGATGTGGATGTGCTCCAAAGATCTGAGATACATCTCCTTCAAGTTGATTCATTTCAAGCCTCACTCTTAACAAGTTGCTGCAATTTTTCAAACCACTTGGGATGGGACCTGAAATATAATTATTGGAGACTGCAAATTGTTCCAATAGCCCACTCGAGAATATACCATCGGGTAAAGAGCCATGCAAGCTGTTGTTACTGATCTGAAGTGACAGTAATCGAGTGAAGTTATTTAGCTTAGGTATGGAACCCGAGAACAGATTATCCCTGAGAATCAGAGTCTCAAGAGAACTCAGCATCCCAAGTTCTTGTGGTATAGGGCCAGAGAGTCTGTTCTGGTCTAGTTCTAGATCCGAAAGGGAAGTTAGGTTCCCTATTCCGCGAGGTATAGGGCCCGAGAGTTGGTTATCACTAAGACTCAGGATTTCAAGAGAACCCAGCATCCCAATTTCCTGTGGTATAGGGCCAGAGAGTTGGTTCTGGTCTAGTTCTAGATCTGAAAGGGAAGTTAGGTTCCCTATTCCGCGAGGTATAGGGCCCGAGAGCTGGTTATCCACGAGATTCAGAGATTGAAGAGAAAGCATCCCAAGTTCCTACGGTATAGGACCAGAAAGTTGGTTTCCCTCGAGACTTAGGACCTCAAGAGAACTCTGCATCCCAATTTCCCCAGGAATTGATCCTGTAAGCCGATTTTCTTGGAGAAGAAGTGATTGCAAGTTTGTCAGATTTCCTGTACAAGGAAGCTGTAAGTTAAAGGCGACCATATAGTACCAAATAGAGCTTTTGTATAATAACTTAAATTTTTTGTTGTTGTTAAAGTTGATGGTTTGACACACCATACCATGTGATTTTAAATTTTATGACCAAATTACAGAAGTTTTACGTGATACTTGCTAAGTCCAGTTGCTTAAGCTATTCCACGTGACACATGTGACAGCTCAAATAAATAAGGTTAGCAGGTGGTTGTTATTCAAGCTAAAACATCTATACATGACACTATTTAAAAAATCGTAGTTTGAGTAGTGGTCTGACCGGTTAGACTGTCACACCAATCCTGTGACATTTTTGCTCATTAACTAACCGGTGGTTCAATTGATTGTGTGGAGATTTAACCAGTCGCTCCAGCCGTTTTACCTGGTCGGATCGATCGATCCAAGCTAATTTTCCAAAAAACTCTTGTTTTAAATTTTTTATTATATTAAAAATAATTAAATTATAATTTTATTACTTGCAAGTTATAAATTTAGCAAAACTTAAGGAATATTTATATCTATTTGACATTTCAACACTAAATAGAATTAATAATATTTTTATTTAAAAAATTTCAAAATCGACCACGGTCTCACTGGTTGAATAGGAAAACGGTGAAGAATAGTTGGTCGTCTTGGTAGTTGTATCGAAAGCGTAAAAATATATTTAAATCTAATGACACAAAACGTAGTAGGAACTCACAAAGGTGCAAAGTAATAAAGTGGTATATGAAAGTAAAAAATCACATGGTTTTAAAGTGGACTTGATAATTTTTATTGCTAATCTCAACTAATCACTATCGTATCAATGCTAATATCTATTTTGGAATGGGAAGAATGAAGGTAGGATTCTTATGACCCAAATCTTTACTTTTTTTAAGGATGAAATCAGATTTTTATCATTATCTTTTTTTAAAAATAAAGTTTCGGGTAGGATCTGGGTTCTAAAATACTTGAAAAAATCAGAGCGACCTGTGAGTTTGTATTAATTAAAAATTGTTGAATTTCAAAAATTTGAAGAGACACTTGATTGTTCGCAATGGCAACGAGGCATTGCCAAAGGGCTTGTAGTCCAATGACACAAGGCGTTGTAAATATCTAAGAGATCTATGGTTCAAATTCTGGCATGGTCATGATGTAAAATTTACCTTTTAAAAAAATGGCAACGAAACACTCGAAACTGTCAATGCAATTGATTTATTTGTTAAAATAGGTAAATATAAAAAAATAAATAAATAATTGAAGTTGTGCGGGTTGAGATTATGAATTTGGTACTATGTTTAGTAGTTAAATTATATATATATATATATACTATTTTAATATTATCTTAAATAATTAGATAAGATTAATATCCATGTTTTTATATATTAGAAATTCAGCAACTTAGAGAACAAACCGCGCAAAGAACATGGACGCAAGAGATAACGTGGTTTGGCCTAATGCCTACATCCACGGAGAGAAAGGAGAACTTTTATTGATGAGTTTCCGAGCCACAAAGCCATACAAAAAACCTAGGTAACATGTCTTTATATAGAGACAAACCCTTGGTGTACAAGTAACCTATCTAGGTCAGATTAGGAGTCCAAAACCTAGTCAGAATAGGAATAGGAATAGGAAATAAGTCTTTCATATTTCTCGCCATCCCAACAATCTCCACCTTGGCGAGAAATCATCTCGTGGAAGAATCATGAAGCTCCACCCGAACTTCAACAAACTCCACCTTGACAAAACACCGCCCCATGAAGAACCATGAGATCTTGCAAAACTAATCCGACTCCACCGACTCCATCTTGGACCATAGATAATTGCATCAATAAGACCATCTCAACTTTCTCTTCACCTTTTGTTCAATCACTTGGAGCGAACCCCCAAACTCGAGCTTCTTAGCTTGCTTGGCCTATTTTCTCCAATCTCCATTGAACCCCAACTAGCAAGTCCACCTGCTGAAGCAACTTTGTGACCAATAGACACGCCCTCTATTTTTCGGCCAGCCCCATGCTCCGCAACCTCGAACTGCTTTTCCGCTGGACCTTCTTGCCTCAAACCAATGCTACATGTCATAGCATACAAAGGACAACCTTTTGTTCCACCAAGTAGAACCCTCGACATGCCACGAACTCCACCGTTCGGCCTTGAGTGAGATACCTGATTCGCCCATGGTGCTACCAACGGCTTCGCATTCCCCATGCAAAACCTACCCAACACCTTTGACGTGCACGTCCCTTTAGACAACCATAGCAGGGCCTAGCTAACAATGATTCTCCGAGACAACCATGGCTCTTTGCCAACCATACCTCCACGAAACAACCATAGCTTGCCATCCATGTCTCCGCGAATCCCAACTGCATTCAAACCATCCATGTCAAGCCTTTGCTCCCTCATACGAACCAACCTCATATGACCTGAGCTTTTTTTCACTTCATCAGACCCATTGACGTGACTCCACCTACAATAATATTTTCCACTAACCTGTAGGTATTTCCTTTCACCCTTCATCCCTACCATCGCATCCTTATCCATCTTTCTTAGCCTACCTTTATAACTATCATTGTTATAATTCAAGGTCCCTAACAAAAAGAGATTACCAGGATGCATTGGACTTGATAAGACAGAAAGCTAGTCACCATCCGATCCGTCTGAAGATGTGGCCATGGTTGTGGATACCGATCCCTCCACGTTGTCTTGATCCTTAGTTTGTCCTGGATAGTCCTCTTAATGTGCCCTTCTCTGCACTTCATCCCTACCATCGCATCCTTATCCATCTTTTTTAGCCTACCTTTATAACTATCATTGTTATAATTCAAGGTCCCTAACAAAAAGAGATTACCAGGATGCATTGGACTTGATAAGACAGAAAGCTAGTCACCATCCGATCCGTCTGAAGATGTGGCCATGGTTGTGGATACCGATCCCTCCACGTTGTCTTGATCCTTAGTTTGTCCTGGATAGTCCTCTTAATGTGCCCTTCTCCGCACTTGAAACCACTTCCATTGAAATTCTTTGACTCCGACATGGATCCTCTTCCATAACCCAGCTGGTGGCTCTTCATCATCCACTAAGTACAAGCGAATCTTCGTTACTGCCTTGGCCTCCAACTCCTCCCACTCTTGCTCCTCCATCTTCTCGGACTTCTTCTCCGAGAGCGCGATGACCATCCCTTGTTGCACGAGGAGATCCCTGACATGCCTTTGCCATAACCCGAAATTCAATGAACCATCGAACTTCACAAGAGCAAACTTCGCGCCGTGATTCGACATCCTCCAACCTTAGCTCTGATACCACTTGTTAGAAATTCAGCAACTTAGAGAACAAACCGCGCAAAGAACATGGACGCAAGAGATAACGTGGTTCGGCCTAATGCCTAGATCCACGGAGAGAAAGAAGAACTTTTATTGATGAGTTTTCGAGCCACAAAGCCATACAAAAAACTTAGGTAACATGTCTTTATATAGAGACAAACCCTTGGTGTACAAGTAACCTATCTAGGTCAGATTAGGAGTCCAAAACCTAGTCAGAATAGGAATAGGAAATAAGTCTTTCTTATTTCTCGCCATCCCAACATTATCTTTTTTAAAACTAAAGATCTAGAAAAGATCTGAATCTAGACCAATCAAAAATTAACACATCTACCAACTCATGTATGGTCTGATGGATACGGTGTCAGTACTTAAGCATGAGGTGGGAGGATCGAATCCCATGACTGTCTAAGATCCGAAATTGTGGAAACAATTTAAATCTCACAAAAAAAAACACATCTTGAATCTTTCGGGAGTGGAATCGGATACACTTAACTTTTAATTACTTTAATTGAATCAAACTTTTACCTTAAAAAATTGAGGGTAAATTTCAGACATACCTATTGACGCAGGTATTTTGCCAATGAGATTGTTTTCGAAAAACTGCAGATGGACAAGGCGTTGCAGCATCCCTAACTCCTTCGGTATGGAGCCAGACAGGCTGTTTCCATATAAATAAACATACTGCAAGCTTCTTAAATTTCCCAAGGACGTTGGAATTGAACCATTCAGGAAGAAATTGTTTGACAAATCAAGCTCCCATATAGATGATGCATTGCCAATTTCAGGAGGTATTGGACCAGACAGGTTGTTGTTGCTGATGTCCAGATAACCTAACTTGTCCAAATTTCCAATGGAAGCAGGGATTGTACCACTGAAATAGCTTCCACGCATACTAAGCGATTCGAGTTGACTAATGTCTCCAATGTCCTGAGGAATGGGACCATGGATAAGGGTACGAAGAAAGGTACACGCCCGAAGACGTCTCATCGAAGAAACCACTCCTGATGGAATAGTCCCGGAGATGCTGTTGTCTATTAACTCTATGACTTCGAGCTTGGAAAGGTTCGAAACTTGAGGAGGAATGGTTCCGGTGATCGAGTTGTTGACGAGGCGAAGCTCGATCAGATTCGGCAAGGAAGAGAAGTTGAGGCCATGAAGTGTACCACTCAAGTTGGAATTGGATATGCTTATGTTGGTGACACTTCCAGCTTCGTTGCAAGCGATTCCTGACCAGTTCGAACATGGATTACTTCCTCTCCAAGTAGAGAGAATGGGAGATTGGTTTTGGTTACCAAGACTGGCTTTCCAACCCAAGAGAGCCTTGGATTCTGTTCCACTGTTGATGTGGGCTGCAGCTGAATTATTTTGAGGTGTTGCAATGGAAGCAGATGCAATGAAGAGCAGACAAAGTAGTGGTGGTATTTGTGAAACATGTTTTGGAAATGGTGCAGACATGGTGAGAGATGTGTGTAGTTTTAGAGTGTTTCAAGTTTATGTCTATAGCAGGCGCTGTTAGATGATTAAATAGAGAGTTTAAAGGTGGAATTTCATTTATTTTTCAGTTGAAACCACCTAAGTATCCGGACGTATATTGTGCCGACTAATTCAAGTTCAAACTTTGTAAAATCTTTGAATGATGATAAAATTTATACGACAAGTATTAAATATTGGTGCATTCTCAAAGACTCGAACTCGGGACATTTTAGTTAAATTAGCAAAACTTTGTAAGTTTGATTGTCCGCGAAATTTTCTCTGTCTTCACCACAACATTTGTGGTGCACGAATAGTCGTTGGTCACTAGCAACATAATGGCCGGGCGGAAAAGTACCATCTAGCCTTCGTTATGAACTTATGAAAGATATTTGTACTGTTTAAATGTTGCAGTTGCTAGGTACAGTTTCCAAATACTGCAAGAGTTTTTTCTAATAAGCATGCAACATATTGTTATAGTTTAAAATTTTTTTTGAAAGCGTTACAGTTTAATTTTTGCGTGTGAACGAGGAAAATGTAGTTGTATTGAAACTTATTAAAAATAATGTTGCCATCTTTTGTTTTTTTTTCGAACTTAAATAAGCTTACGCACTGATACCCAAATACTAGTGAACTAATGCCGGACTTTTTGTTGTTGTTGTGGGGAAAAGGGTACAAGAAGACCAAGGACGGATCCGGAGTGGTTGTCCCAAAGTCGGCCTAAGTTATCAAGCTAGAGCTACGCTAAGCTAGGCTACGGGCTACGGAAAGGAAAAACAACAAAAATAAGTAAAGTAGTTGTGTGTTGTGTTGATGATGTCTTCTCCTTCCCCTAAGTCTTATTTATATAGAGACCCTCGACCTAGCCCCGTCCTCCAAAATAGGAAAAACTCCAATTAGGTCGGGCTTCGTATAGGAAGTCTTCACTTAAGCCATTTCCAAGATAACAAGATCCAACCCGGCCCCCCCGTGTTCGAACCCACTAACAGTGCGAGCCCAATATGGCGAACTTCACATCAAATGGAGGAACAAGTCCCAGTGCACCCCGTAAGCAAAAAGCAAGTGAACTTGGGAAGGGAAATGGGCACAAGCGGACTTGGGTTACCTACGTGTGAAGAGTGGCCGGTACGGAACAAACTTTGGCTGCCTGCTAGTGAAGGGAGGCCGGCACACACTGAACGCGGGGAAGAGAGGCCCACATGGAGCGAACTTAGGCTGACTGCGTGTAAAGGGATGCCGGCACGAGAACAAGGCCGTCATGAGACCAAGGCCGGCACGAGACCAAGTCTGTCAAGACCAAGGAAAGTATGGGAAGCAAACGGGAAAGCAAGGTGAGCACGATGAGCATGTGGGCAAGCTAGGCGAGCACGCATTCAAATATATTTACGACCTTACTACACTTCGAATATGAAGAAGTCATAAATTATAAAGTTGTAGATCTATGTCTTATCTTTCTAATGCCAAAGAAATTAACTCAATTTGAAGTTAGAGTAAAAAGATGTGGTTGATCAACCAAAATCTGATGATCTTCGATGAGGCAATCGGCACCGTAAATCATAGTCTTGTTTTGACCATTTTCCAAGTAGAATTGGGGCATGCCTTAGAAATATGAATTTGAGAAAGATATTTCAGCTATCCATAGCCATAAGATTCATTTTATTCTAAGGCCTGCAACCAAAGCTACAGATAATCTACAGATAATGAACGTGGCTGCATTGGTATTCACCATGTGTTTGTGGAAATGCCAAAGCTCTCTTCCTTGACTTCATGCCAGGCACCTACCATGTGAGTGTGGAATCTAAACTAATCCTTGTCTCCATAAACGTGGACCTTGTGCCATTTTGAATTTTCTCTACTGGCCACTCAAGGGTAATCAAGTAATACAAATTAGGTGCGACACTCTTACAAGTCGATATTCATGTTGTTCGGTGGAATTTCATTTGTGGTGCACTAATAGTCGTCGGTCACTGTCGACTTGTTTGGAGGGTTGGACTTTTACAAGGTGACTGATTCCCCGCCCAATTGCCAAGTCATGTAGAAAAGTACCATCTAGCTTTCGTCATGTAAGATATGTGTACTGTACCATTTTTTTCTATTATTTTTGTTCATATCAACTAAATACGGGCTTTTCACACAATATTTCTTGGTTGACTTAAAGTCAAGTCATTAGCCACCTGTGACGAGGGGTGGATAGTAGGAATGTGAGTAATTCTCGAACCGTAGGTGGCGTATAACATAAGGCTTCTCCATGCCATAAATGGGTCAAGATCTGATTGAATGTGTAGATAAAAGATAGATTAAAAGGAAAAAAATTATGTTTTTTTCCTTGAAAATATATGAAATTTGGATCTTGGGAATCGAAGACACAATATTAGGAGATTATTTTTAAATAGAGTTTAATAATACTCAATTTTGAATAGTAAAAAAATCGTTGAAAAGTAGCATCTAGCCTTCGTTATGATATATGTGCACTGTTTAATTGTTTCAAGTCGCTAGGTAAATTTTCTAAGAGATTGTTATAGTTTAATTTTCGAGTATGAACTACGAACATATATTGAAATTTGATAGAAATTTTTTTATTACTTTTTATGACTATTTTTATCAAAAATAAATTAATTGACACAATAATATTATCGGAAATTTTTCACGTAACATTTTTGTGGTGGACTTAAAGTCAAGTCATTAGCCACTTGTGACGAGGGATGGGAGTGGATTTGGTGGGGACTAGGGTAGTCCCCAACTATGGGGACTAACTCAAACCAATATCAATACACATGCAAACCAATATCACTTCACATGCAAACCAATATCACTTCATATGTAAACCAGCGTCTTCTAAACCAATATTATTTCAAATGCAAACCAATATCACTTCATATGCAAACCAATAACACCTGATAGGTTATTGACCATTAGATTTAAAGATAATCAAATCTGACGGCCCAAAATGTAGTCCCCACCTATGGACAAATTTTCTTTAGTCCCCACTCAATCTGGTCTCACGAGGGGATGGGTCGTTATGAATGTGATTGATTCTCGAATTGTATGTGGCGTATCAAAAACGCTTCTCCATTTATGCGTCATAGGTGTAGATAAAAGATCGATTAAGTGGTAAAAAATTATGGTTTTTTCGAAAATATCTTTAGTTTGAATAACTAGGCAACATTAGATTCATTTCTAAATAAGATTCGAAAATACTCAATTTTGAATACCATAAATTCATATTAAAAAATATAAGCAAGAAAACTATTATACCTCGTTAATGATATATTCTTAAAAGATTAAGTGATTTGATTTGAACTATCTATATCAACAAGGTGCACCTTATTTTCTGGCAAACATATTAAAAGAACTCCAAGGTTAAGCACACTTGGCCTGGAGAAATTTCAGTATGGGTGACCTCGTGAGAAATTTCCTAGGGTGCGTATGAGTGAAGACAAAACAAGCTGGAAAAGGCCGCTGCTGGTCTGTAGAGATAGTCAGTCAGATCACTAGGCGTTACATGTGGTATCAGAGCAGGACATCTATTAGTACACTGTAGTTCGGAGACTAACCAAGCTAAAGCTGGTGAACATGTGACGCCAATAACCCAGAGGGTGGGAAGTGATCGCCGATGTGAGAGTGCACAGACAATGAGCAACTTTTGGCAAGCATTCTAAATGAAAGAAGACATGGATAGACCTATCCCACATCAAAAAATGAGGAATTTCGGGATTGTTTAGCGTGGCACGACAATGAGTTGTGTAATTAAAGAGAGGTGAATGTGATATCATGTTAATAATATATTCTGAAAGGCTTAAGTGATTTGATTTGGATTATCCATATCAACAAGGTGCATCTCTTTTTCTAGCAAATATCTTGAAAGAACTTGAAGGTTAAGCGCTTTGGCCTCCAGAAATTGCAGGAATGGGTAACCTACAAAGCAATTTCTCAGGGTGCGTGTGAGTGAGAACAAAATACGCTAGAAAAGCCTGTGTTTAACTATGAAGAAAGTCGGTCAGATCACAGGGTTAAAAAAATCATCTCAAATTTAGGAAACATAGGTCAAGAAAAATGCGTAGTAAGGGAAGAAGGAATGAAGAAAATAACATTTGGAATAATTTGTTACTTTTAATTATGTAATATATTAATATTATTCGTTGTCATAAATTTAGATCATACCTAGTTTAAAAATTAAGAAAGGATAAGTTAAAAACTTATATAATATCATTAACGAAAAATGAAATTTATTAAATAGCAAATTTTAGTTTAAAGAAAGTTGGAATATCTTGATTTATATTTCTTATTTTAAATAGATATACAATATAGCTTGTGTATGCCATTGTAATTGAATTTTCATCAACAAGGTTAGATTAGAAATATTAAAATATTAATTATTATTGCTCAACTGTAGTCTTGTGCCAAAAAAATGAAAAGCAAATTTCTTTCCTCCCCTCTTTTTTTCCTTTCCAAATTGGGATTTTTTTTATATTCAGGAACTAATCATATTTGTATCATCTAGCCTCAAAAAATATTTATACTATCTAATTTATGATATTTAATTTGAGCACAATCTAACTCTATATTTTGAGACTTTTTTATATTAGTGTATGTTATTGTGATGCTCAATTACTAATTTGTTCTGTCTGAAATGCTTAAATAATTTGACTGGTACTATCCGTACCAACAAAGTCCACCTTCTTGATATGGATAATCAAATCAAATCACTTAAGCATTTTAGACAGAACATATCATTTACAGGGTATCATGAATAGTACCAATCAAATCACTTAAGCATTTCAGATAGAACATATCATCTATACAGGGTATCACAATTATGTTCCTAAAATTTAAATTCGAAACCATTTATCGGTTTCAAGTCAATTATCGGACAAGTCCAACTCTTATTGGTGTATTTGTTCCATACTTAACGCAAATTTTGTAGCCACGACACGAGCCATTACCATTGGATGTGTGATTTTTGAACCCATTGGGCTTAAAGCCTATGAAAGAAGGGTCAATTTTTGTTTTGGGAAAAATTTACTTTACTGTGGTATCACAGATTCACAATTGGGTATCCTATGGTAGAATATGTCTAACTTATTTTAATTTTTATAAAAAATATGTCACGGGCAAGCTAGGTAGCTACCCATTTTTGAACTAGCGACGTAATGGAACTTCTGATTCTCCCATGGACCCCGAATACTCTCTCTCCCCTAACCTCCCCCTACCACCTAAGCCTCTAGATGAACCAGATACCTTGCCACAGCTACCTATAAACCCATCTTCCCAGCCTTCCGCCACCCACTAGCCACACACTTCAAGCCCCACCCCTCCCGGCCTCACTAAGCACTCTCCACCATCATCCTCCCTCTAGGGAACTGTCTTAACAACCTGCTTCAAAGGTAACCACTGGAAACACATCTCTAGCACATACCTCATTACCCTACCTCACTCCGCTAGAACCCAAGCCGCACAAGGTGATAACCCCCAAAAAGGGTATTACAGCCACTCGTTGAAAGGGCTTTTTGATGGCCCGAAAGCTCAGGCTCAAGAAACAAAAGAAGATTGGTTGTCCTTGGGGTGCTGCATCCTTGGCCACAACATCGGACCCAACCTACCCTCAACTTACCCTTACTTCATATGCCAAACAAAGGCTGGAAGAGCCATGGAAATGCACGACGATTGTAAATATGCACGACAAGGATATTGGCTACCGACTCTCCTCAATAGGATACAAAAACTTTAGAGTCCAAAATAAGCTATAAGGTTAGTGGACTTCCCTCATAGCTACTACCTTGTCTGCTTTAAAGTCGAGGAGGACTACAAGTATGCTCTGAAAGGTGGCCCCTGGCTATACCTTGACCATTACATAACAATCAAACCGTGGGACCCATAATTCAGTCCATTCATGGAAGGAGTAAAGGTGGCACAGGTATGGATAAGGCTTTCCAACTTACCAGTTCAGTTCTATAACAACAATCTCTTAAAGTGTGTAGCCACGACCATAGGTAAGCCGGTGAAGATCGACCAGAATACTGTTGGAAAGATAACAGGACAGTTTGCTAGATTGTGTGTAGAGGTGAATCTTACCAAACCCCTAATTGGTAAGATTGGTATTGATGAAAAACTATAGAAGATTGAATATGAAGGACTTCACACAGTGTGCTATGGCTGTGGAAGATATGGTCATGTGCAAGAAGAGTGCATGTTTGGCTACCGCCAGTCGAAGCAGGAAGAAGCTCTGGTTAGAGAGGACGGTACAGAGATAATGCCCCAGTAAAACCCTAGCATGGAGCACGCCAAAAATCCTAATCCACCGCATCCCAAGAAGAAGAAGGCAACTTTGGGCCCTTGTAGGCAAGTTACCAAAAAAGGTAGAACCACCAGACCTGTGACTTTTCGACCAGAAGGTAATGCTGGAAACAGGTTTGGGGTACTCACCTTACATGAAAGTACCATGGAAGAGGGTGAAATCTCAATAAGGGTGTTCCTAGTTTGCTGCGTGTGTTTGTGAGTTTAATGGGTCTACTTCAAGGACCTATAGCACCAAACCCCAAAAAAATCCAAAGTCAAACCCTGCCAAAAAACCAATGACCCCGTTTCAAAATAAACCCAGCCAATCCCAGAATAATAAAAGAGCCCAAACTGACAAGTCTACCCTCAATGCCAAAATTGATGAAGCCATAGCCCACTACCGTCCAAAGAAAGAAAATGCCAACCTGAACCCTAGCCCACAAGTCTATGCCAACCAAAATGGAAAGCCTATAACAAAGACCCACATCAGCTCCCCGATAGCCAACCAACTTCCCACCTCCTCCCCAAATACAAACAAACACCCCCATCTCCTCCCCCACCAACCAAGACACACTTCCCGATGGCCACTCGATAAAAATTATGACTGAAACACTAAGAGGATGACACTACTCGGACCCCCAGAACCAGGTAGAGAGCTCCAAGGCTAGTATGGACTTGGATGGTATTGGAGCCACCAGAGACTAGGAGGTCAACCACGAACCAAGATCTGGAGCAGACCAAGGTCTGACCAGCATAGTAAAAGAACTAGGAGTCCCCCTAACCAACTTTTAAACCCTTATTTATGGACATTAAGGCCCTTTCTTGGAATTATTGTCGGGCTCGCAAGCCAGGCTTTATGTGAGCCCTTAAGTATCTGGTACGAGTGCATGGAATAAGTATGGCCGCGGTGCTAGAAAGACAAACTGCGAGTGAGATATGCAGAAAGACAGGGCTCAATAGATTGAGAGTGAAAGCTTTAGGCCGATGGGGAGGAATATGGCTTTTATGGTCATCCTCCCTGTCAATCAAAGTGTTAAGGACATATGCTCATTTCCTTCATGTGGAAGCTAGGTTCCAAGACCAACTACCTTTCCTAGCTACAATTGTCTATACTTTACCCCCAGTAAGTGGGTGGGAACCTTACTGAGACACCATTGTGGCTCTTGCACCACGGGACTCGACGCCATAGACTATTATGAGAGACTTCAAAGCTATCACCAAAGCAGAGGAACAAAAAGGCGATTCAGGCAAGCTATAAAGCCAAGATAAGAGATTCTAAAAATGGATCTCTGACAATGGGCTCATTGATCTTGGTTACAATGGTTTGCCATTTACATGGTCTAGAAGCACATGGGCTGGAGGTAGAGTGTCAAAAAGATTAGACCAGGCATTGGTAATACGAATTGGCAATTGAGATGGGCGGAGGGATCTGTGAGGCACCTCGTGAGGTACCAATCAGATCACATCCCCCTATTAGTACATTTCTGAAACACGAATAATGAGAGTTGACACAGGAGACCATTCTATTTTCAAGCAGCATGGTTGCTACATCCCAGCTTTGAAAGAGTCAAGGCAAGTGGAATCCTAATAAAGAAATAGAAGAGGCTTTGGAGAGCCTGAAGCAAGAGCTGAAAGAATGGAACACTAAAGTCTTTAGGAATATTAAACTTCAGAAGAAGAGATTATATGCAAGACTAAGTGAACTACAAATAGAATTAGATGAGAGGCCGAATAAAAGGTTGGAGGCCTTGGACGATAAGTTACGTATGGAGCTGAACCATATCTTGTAACAAGAAGAATTGCTATGGCTGCAAAAGTCAAGAGAGAGGTGGATCACGTGTGGGGATAGGAACATAAGTTACTTCCACACGACCACTATCATAAGAAGGAGAGGCAATAAGATTGCAAAGCTCAAGGATGATTCCAGCGAATGGGTAGAAGAAAAGGAGGATAAGCCTTTAACGAAGTTGGAGCATAGTAAAAGACACCTTAGTTACCTTTATTAAGTGGGTATTTGAGACAGGTTCCCTCCCCTCGAAACTGAACAAAACCTTAATAGCCCTCATCCCCAAAGTGCCTTCACCCGAAAATATCCAATAATTTTAACCCATAAGCCTTTGTAATATAGCTTACAAGATATTCACCAAGATCATAGTTTCTCGCCTTTAAACAAAACTTCCCAATCTTATTTCTAAAGCCCAATGGAGCTTTATTCTTGGGTGTCAAATTAATGACAATGTTGTTATTTTTCAGGAGGTGTTACATTCGATGCGTTGCAAGAAGGGGACGTAGGGATGGATGGCCATCAAGATTGATTTAGAGAAAGTATATGATAGGCTCAAATGAGACTTCATTGAGGAGACTTTATAAAGACTTAGGCATTATGTACCACATGGTGAGGATTATAATGCGATGTGTCACAAATTCAACAATGAGGGTGCTTTGGAATGGCGAGATGTTGGAGGAGTTTCACCTATCTCGAGGACTTTGTCAGGGGGACCCACTCTTGCCGTACCTATTTATTATCTGTATAGAGAAGCTTGCTCAATGGATTGCACTATCGGCCAGACAAAGAAGATGGAAAACGATCTGGGTCACGAGAAAAGGACTGAGAGTGACATATTTATTATTTGCCAATGATATAGTACTATTCATGGAGGCATCAATGGAACAAGTTCAACTCATTCAACATGGTTTGGAGTCTTTTTGCAATGCTATGGGATAATAGATAAGCTCGGCTAAATCTGAAGTTTTTTCTCCAAAAATGTCACTAAGAAAACCAGCCGGAGACTCGGTCAAAAGATGGGCATACAGGCAATTGGAGATCTCGATAAATATCTGGAAATACCTGCTATCCATTCCAGAGTGACTAGAAGTACTTTTCAGTACATAGTAGACAAAACCCAAACAAGACTAGCTGGGTGGAAAGCCAAACAATTAACGATGGTCGAGAGAGTTACACTTATAAGGTCAGTTCTATCAACTCTCATGTATTATGCAATGCATGCCATCTATCTTTCCAAGGACTTTGTGAAAAGATGGACTAAGTAAGCATAGACTTCCTTTGGGGTGATTCGAAGGAGTCAAAGCTGGTGTATCTAGTGAAATTGGATGAGATATGCTAGGAAAAGTCAATGGGTGGGCTGGGGCTTCGAAATGCCATGAAAGCAAATGAGGCGCTACTCACTAAACTTAGTTGGCAGTTGATAACACAGCCATAAGAAAGCTGGGCTCAGGTTCTTACCAAAAAGTATCAGAAGAACCTACAACAATAGAACCTCCTCGTCCCACATGCTAGGTAGTCGACAATTTGGAGTGGCATTACCAAAGTCGCAGCGAAGGTGGCACAAGGGACAAGATGGACAATAGCGGATGGGCAGAAGGCACAATTTTGGCTAGATGCTTGGATCTGGGGGAAGGACCTCTTATACAACAGAGATTTTTGTTGCAGAGGAAGAGCTAAACAAGATGGTTTGTAACTACTGGGAAGCTAATCGAGGATGGTGCTGGGACAAACTCAACAGCCTCATGCCAAAGACCTGAAAAAATAAGCTTCAAGCCATATGGGTTAATGACACGGGCAGCAATGGGGATTCTCTCACTTGGCATTTCTCCAAGAATGGAGTCTTTTAAGCTAAATCAGTATATTGGGAAAACATCACAGGAGCTTGTACACTTCTTAACAACAATACCAGCTGGAATTAAGTATGGAAGTTGAGAGTACCTTAAAAGATTAAACTCTTTCTCTAGAGCTGCTTGAAAAGATGTGGCATGATAAATAGAGAACGGTTTAGGAGGCACATCTCTCCTAACCCTTATTGTCCATCATGCAAAGATAAAGTGGACACAATCACTCACATGCTCCTAAACTGTCCCCAATCGAAGAAACTCTGGTGGCAGTTGGTCTCGGCCATCATCAGAAAAGATTTCTTCGCTGTCAACCAACTAACAGTGATTGATTGGAATCTACGAACATCTAAATGCCCCAAAATGAATGTTTTATAGAATACAGTGTTTGCTACAATGTGTTGGTAGTTGTGGCAGTGGAGGAACAATGTCACTTTTGGAATAGAACAACCACCAAAGTTAGCCTTTGTAAGAACCCAGGCAGCATAGTTTGAGAAAGCTTGGAGTGATTATCCTCAAGCGAGAAGCATGTCAAGCAAAGACCAGGCAAGACGCTGGAGATGGAGCCCGCCAGGTGATAACTGTTTCAAACTCAACACGAATAGTGCCTCTAAAGGAAACCCAGGAACAGTCGGATGTGGAGGAGTGGCTCTTCGGGCAGATGGTTGCTTGGATTCATGCAACCAATAGGTTACTGTACGGCCTTGATAGTCGAGATATGGGAAATATGGCAAGGATTTCAACAGGCAAACACAGAGAAGTTCCTGCAACTTATTATAGAAACAAACTCTAAGCAGGCCGTGGTCTACCTAACCGAGGGCATTGTAAAGGAAGATCCATTGCACAACCTCGTGAGTAATTGTAAACACCTACTTTGCCTCTATGGTAATATTGAGGTGGTTCATTGTAGTAGGGAGTGCAACAAGGTAGCAGATAGGCTGTCGGATCTTGTAATTAATTTTGATGATGGGTTACAGGTTCTAGAAAGCCCTTTACGTGATTGTGTACCCCTCATACGGGATGATCTATCTATTTTTAATTCTGATGTAATTTTTGTTTAAGAATGAAAGAGTGCATGGCACTCACCATTATAAAAAAAAAGCTACCCACAATTTTTTTACGAAATGACGTAGTTTTGTTTCATATGCGGACCACCACATCATATGTGCCTGAGATGAGTTAACAAAAACCTAGCGAAAATCCAAAGCCAATCGCAAAACAGACTTGCTTGGAACACGCAAATGGCTTTTTTTCTTAAGCAAAAGCGATTCCCTTTAAACTTTCAAGTCGATGACTTAACATCAATTGAGGGAGAGCAAGAGAGGAGAGAGAGAGATCTTGGGTCTGTGGGGTAGATGAAGAGGAGGAGAGGACGGCGGTGGCCAGTTTAGGATGTGCGTGAGTGTACAGGCAGGGGTTGAAGGGGATGCGCATGGGGTGGAGGCAGAGGCTAGAGCATGTTTCGATGGACCCCATAAGGTCCAGCCTCATTGCGTACTCTACCAGCTGCTGCACCCGCTCCATTGGCTCCTTAAGAGATTCGAACTCCACCATAAGCCATTCCAACCTATCATCTGTTAGTCCCTGCACGCTCAGCCTCGCGTATGGGCCTGATTGTGAATCCTTGTTAGGTTCGGCGCAAGGTGAATGCGTGGCGGGGCAATCTTGAAGCTCAACGAGTTCATTCCCTCGGTCTTTTCAATTAATGGTTGCAAGTTTCTTTGGAGAGGATTAAAGTTTTCCTATTTGGTAATTTTTTGTGGTAAGAAGGGAGAGGATGAAGAAGGAGGAAGGGGGAGGGTTATGTCTCGGTGGAGGTGGGAATGAGAGAGGTGAAGGGGGATGTTTAAAAAAAATCAAATCAAATATTGTAGTATAGTGGTAATTTACCGTAAGCCATATCATTAAAAAATTATCCCATGGACTTTCGACGTGGCAATCCACGTAGGATGAGAAACTATGTTATTTTGAAAAAATAATTACCGGCAACTACTTAGGCTGCTCGGGACCTATTTTTGATGCAAATTAAAATAAGTTGGACTTATTTTATGCATTTTAAACCACGGGGTATCCAAGTATAAATTTGTAAAACTATGGGATACTAAACTGAACTTTTCTCTTTTATAATTGCCAATAGAAATAAGCATCGATCTGCCTAGTGCCTACCAAAGCCTAGGGGTGAGCAAATAAACCAAAAATTGTTAAACCAGACCAAACCAGACCGAAAAAATAGACCAGACTGGACCAAGAAAATGGTCTGGTTCAATCTAGATAATAGAAGAAATCTAATTTTTGGTCCGGTCGAGTCTGGTCTGGTCCGATTTGGAACTCATTGTTTGTGTGCTTTTTGGGTACTCTAGTGTAATTTTAGGTCGAACCAGACCAGACCAGGACTAGATTAGAGAGGGTCTGGTCCAGTCCGGTTTGCAATATATCCAAAAATCCAGTTCCGGTTTGGTCTTGGTCCGGTCCAGTTCGACCAACTTTCTCAGCCTAGGCTTGTCTACCATAATAGCTCCGATCAAGTATTTTATACAAATTAGGTACATTATATAAAACTGAAAAATATAAATTATGAAATAATAAGTATAATTAAATAACTCCGGCCATGCGAGTACAATGGATGATAGATATTGGTAGAACAATTAGTTTTATTATCATATTAGAATTCTCATATCCATCCAAAAATTTAAAGACTATGAATATCTATATCTTACACATATATTATCAAACACAATACTCTTGAACTTAACAACGTGTGATTGTCGTTATGCCCTTAAAAAAAATGAGATTCTCATCACATATTCTTAAACAATATGTGAGAATCACTTTTTTTTGAAACCTTGTACACACAGAATATTGATTGAATGATGCTTCTTTAAACAAAATCTAGGTAAAAGCACTCTTAATACCATGTGGTTTTAGTGGTTGACACATTATTACCTTGTTGTTCTAATTTACGTGACCAAGTGACAAATGTTTGATCTAATTAGCAATCAAGTATTTTGTCAACTTCAGTTAATTAATTCATCTTATATAATTAGTTTTACTATGCAATGTCAATAAAATTATGGGAAAAAAACTCACAAGTCCCTATGTTTAAAAATAATGTACTGAAAAGTCTTTTACTTAGTAAAATAGTCCCTAAATTTTAAGAAATTAAACTCGTTAATCTCTTGACTAATTTATTTAATAGATTCAATTAAATTACAACATAACATTACCAAAATACCCTTACCTCAATTACCCCACATCATGTTAAGACCAGATTGCAATTGTATAATGCCTACAGAATTGAGACTCCCAGAAACCGACAACACACAAGCTAATTCTAATTGAAACAACAACATTGAAATGGGGCAGGAAGCTCCAAGTTCCGTGCTGTTCTTCGAGGTCACTTCTTGACCTAATTCTTCCAAATCTGCCAAGCCCCACGTGATTGAGTTAAGATTTGCCTATATTTGTATGTATCGTTAACTTGCCTGTAATAGTTTTTCTTTCCTGTTTACTCGTCCTTGTCCTGCTAGGTTTTTCTTTGGAGTTCCAAATCGTAGTTTTCCATGGTACAGTAGTAGTTCTTCTGCCATCCTTGTAGAAAAGTGTCATATACCATGTTGTATTTGGAGTTCAAAAGGCCACACTAATCTCTTCTCAGCCTTGGTCTGGTATCTGTGGAAACTTTTCAAAGTTAAACTTATAACCATTATGCCGGTAAAAGTTCAAGTGTTGATGTTCTCTATCAGATCTTGATAGATGGTTTGTCATTTTTTTGATCCGATCCAGAAGCGTTCATGGAAATTACGAAGAAAAGCTGGTGAGAACGTAGGTTCGGGATAGCGAATCTGGGTTTGTGCTGGGATACTTATTAAGGGTATTTTGGTAATTTATAATTTAATTGAATTTGTTAAATAAATTAGTGTGAGAGACTAACTAGTTCAATTTTTTAAAACTCAGGGACTATTTTACTAAGAACAGGACCTTTCAGTACATTATCTTAAAATTTAGAGACCTATAAAATTTTTTCCCTAAAATTATTGATGTATCACACTACGTCAACAATTACTTAAATTTAACCTAAATTATTATAACCTTAATCTCATTTTTTTACCAGCCGCTCCCTTGCTTCTCTTCTTCTCTCTTTCCCCCAAAGCGACAGTAGCAAAAATGGTGGCTTTTAGCTTTCACCAGCGGCAGGGAAGCCGCTATCCACGGAGTGTGATGAGCACCCCAAGATCTAATCTGGTCTTGGTCTGGTCTGGTCTGGTTTGGTTCAACCTAAAATTATAAGTTTTGGTACTTCTTTACGAAGTCGAAGAAGGCCAAGAAGAGCAACGGCCAAATCCTAGCCATCAACGAGATCGTTGAGAAGATCCCAACAAAGATCAATAACTGCAGTTGAGGTATCAGAGTTGTATAGGCTACCATAATATTTACAAGGAATACCGTGAAACTAAATTTTGTTTCAGATTCTAAATTTTACACTTTGTATGCTCACTTTTTGAGATGGATCAAAAATCCACAATACGCTTTCTATTTTTTTGGTCAGGAAACGTTCTCTACTTTTTTTTCTTGTGCACCGATTTTCTCAGAGATGCTAAGATAGAGAGACGGATTGCAAAACAGTATGTAATTCTGCACGTTGCGTTATATCATTCTTGTTGTTTATTTTATAAAAAATGAATGATGTGTGGTGCCACACAACAACATAAATAATGTGATGTACCACGGAATACCAAGATGTATTAATCTAACCACGGTTAAATGAATGAGTAGAAAATAATTTTGTCATCTGATCAAATAACGTAGTAGTGTTGTATAAAAAAATGAAACCACAAATTTCCTACCATTTGCAGAAATGGCAAAATTTTACTCAACGGCATCTCTCTTTTGCGGAACCAGGAGGACAGCTCGTCCCCTTTCCAAGAAGTCCAAGGACCTCGCTGGCCTCTACACACGACGCCTTCTTCACCTGGAAACACCGGCGTCGACCCAGTTCCTCAGGTAGTCTCGGCCTCCACCTTTCATTCATCTCTGTTTGATTTATTCTCTCACTGGCTTCAACTTTTGTAGGTATTTGACACCTTCTGTCTGTTGTTGGTCAACTATTTAAAGAAAGACTCCATCTTTATTTGTGGGTTTGAGCCTTGCTGGCTACTTCTGAGATCAGGGAATTTGCTTTTGGGCTAGGAATTGTGTGCTTGTGGTTTGGTTGAGCTTGTTTTATCCATGTCTGTACGAGGAGTTACTTTTTTGGTTGAAGTGTATGGTTTCGTTTTTTGACATGACAAACTCGATAGTACAAATTTAAATCTGGATTGAGAGGAGATCAACGATGTCCAAGACAATATGCTAAGTGAATAAAATTATTAATGTAATATGACACTCTGATATAGCTAATGACATGGCATGTCACGTGGGATAGCTCAAGTAACAGACGTTAACATGTGTTATTTGGCTGTGAGAGAGGTAAACCTCTATCATCTGATCTGAATTTAAAACCACAAGTAACTAATCTGTCAAGCGAGAAATCACAGCGTAATAAAGTGAACTTTAACAAACTTTTTTTATGAGTCTCATGCCTCAAGATTATAGAATTCCTGAGTTATTTGGTTCATGAGATTGTTTCCCTATCTATGTTAAGAAGATTGGTGATTTGTGAATCTCCATGTTATTCCTTTGATTGGACTTGTTCTCTCTGTGTCTAGCCTTCCGTGCATAGCCTTTGATCTCCATTTTATTCAATTCGAATTCTATGTTGCTCAACCGACTGCGTTAACATGTGATTTAGAATGCAAGAAAGTTTGCATCTGCAGAATGTAATTATCTTACAAAATCCTGTTGGAAAGGCAAGAACCGTAAACAACTGTTCAAAGACTAATTATCTCATCCAACTTGACCTCGGCGAATGGCTTTTGCATTGGAGGTCATTTCTTCGTCAGCTTCCAGACAACTTGTTCTATGGTTGGCCGCGACTCCGGGTTGGCATTCAGGCAGGAAAAAGCAACTTGCCCGAGGATGAACACCCCAACAGCATCTTGTTTCCTAGGAATGGGAAGCCGCTGATCGAGCACATCCTTCAATAATGTGTCCGGTGAAGACAATGGGACTGATGAAGATGATGCTGCTTCTGGGATCGAAGCAAAGGAAACAAGATCACATGGGTGCCTTCCCATTAGTACTTAGAGTACCACCACCCCGAAGCTGAAGGTATCACATTTTTCGCTTACTTTTATTGTGTATGCTAGCTCTACAGAAAGACAAACTTAGCAACAGTCATTGCAAGCGATGTCTAATTACAATATGTAAGTAACATATACGTACCAGGAGCCGTGTAGCCAAAGGTCCCTGCAAATGAAGCCCAATTGGAAGAGTCAGGCTTCAGGATTCTTGCAGTGCCAAAGTCTGAGACATGGGCTTCATATTCCGAATCCAAAAGCACATTGCCGCTGCTAATATCACGGTGAATAATTGGAGGAGAGCAATTGTGGTGCATATATGATAATGCATTAGCCACTCCTTTGGCAGTATTGATCCTCTTTGTCCAATCCAACTCCACAGCTTGATCATCATCGCTAAGAACTTCTCTCAAGCTCCCCTTTTCCACGAACTCATAGACCAAGAACGAGTGGCGTGGATGTGAACAAAAACCATAAAACTTCACGATGTTCCGGTGCCTGATATTTGTCAGTGCATGAATCTCACTCTCAAAGGCTTTCAGCTTAATTGGCCCATCTTCTTGTGATTGGTGAAGTTTCTTCACTGCAACTACTTGACCTGTTGACAATGCTGCTTCATACACAGTTCTGTATCCTCCCTGATCAATGCAGTATTTGGAATCGAATTCTTCAACTGCATCAATAACTTCTTGGTAGACCACTTTCCCATCATGGCTGCATATCATAAAAAAGTCTCTTGTCGAGCCTCCCCTGACTTGATATTACCGCAACTAACAGGCCAGCGAAGAATGCAATAAATAGTGATGAAGACACCAAGAATGAATAAACCAGCCAGCACAGGAAGAACAACTGATTTTATCCACTGTGGAGTTGCAAGGCTTCAGACCAGTGGCATTCCCACATAGACCTTTGTTGTTTCTTAATGCATCAAATGGTGCATTTTGAAAGACCTTAGTATTTGGCACAGAACCTTGGAGATTGTTGTTGTAAGAGATATCTACAATTGTCAAGCCTAACAGTTCGTCAAAAGTCGATGAAATTGACCCGGAAAGTGAATTATGAGAAATGTTCAATACCTCCAAGACTTTGAGCTTTCCTAATGCAGATGGGATGTCGTGTGCCAACATGTTGTAGCTTAGATCAAGTCTTTGTAGGGACTTCAAATTACCCATTTCAAGAGGTATAGCGCCACTGAACTTGTTCATGCTAAGATTTAACGTCCAAAGTTTCCCGCAACTCCCAATAGCTTGGGGGATGGATCCAACCATGCTATTTGCAGCCAAGTTAAGTTCTGCAAGATCGGATATGGTCCCGATTTCTAGTGGAACAGCACCTGAAAGCTTATTATGGTTGAGACTGAGCTTTAATAACTTCAACTTCATCAATTCCTTAGGAATCCCTCCTACAAGATTGTTGAATGAATGGTCAACTGACTTCAACAATTGCGCCTCTGCAATTCGGGAAGGGACTTGACCAGAGACATTGTTCCTTGAGATTCCAAAGAAAGACAGATTTTGAAAGCTCTGCCATTGCAGAGAGAGCTCACCATTGAATTTGTTATCTCCTAAATCCACATGATATAGATATGGATGTGCTCCAAAGATTTGAGATACATCTCCTTCAAGTTGATTCATTTCAAGCCTCACTCTTAACAAGTTACTGCAAATTTTTCAAACCACTTGGGATGGGACCCGAAATATAATTATGGGCGACTGAAAAATATTTCAATAACCCACTCGAGAATATACCATGAGGTAAAGATCCGTGCAGGTTGTTGTTACAGATCTGAAATGTGTCTAATTGAGTGAAGTTATTGAGCTCTGGTATGGAACCTGAGAGCTGGTTATCCATGAGACTCAAGAGAAGTCAACATCCCAAGTTCCTTTGGTATAGGACCAGAGTGTCTATTCTGATCGAGATCTAGAAACGAAAGGGATCGCAAGGTATAGAGCCCGAGAGGTGGTTATCCTTGAGAAAAAAGAGAACGCAGCATCCCAAGTTCATGCAGTATAGGGCCAGAGAGTTGGTTCTGGTCGAGTTCGAGATGCAAAAGGGAAGTTAGGTTCCCTATTCCACGAGGTATAGAGCCCGAGAGCCGGTTATCCACGAGATTGAAGAAATCTTAGCATCCCAATTTCCCCAGGAATTGATCCTGTAAGCTGATTTTCTTTGAGAAGAAGATATCGCAAGTTTGTTAGATTTCCATTAAAAGTAAGGTTAGGTGTTAGTTATAGACGACCATATGAAACCAGAGTGTTTGTATAACTTTAAAGGCTTTTCGAAAGAAAAAAAATTCAATGACTTGTGGTTGATACATTACTATCTTGTGGTTTGTAGTTTTATGTGACTGACAACCAACTTTAGTTACTTAATCTATTCTACATAACACACGTGGCAACTCAAGTAATTGGGTTTAGGATATATAACTTGATTGTTATTCAGGTAAAATATATCTACATGGTAGTTGTATCTATAATAAATGGTAGTTGTAAAGTGGATTTAAATTTTTTTAATTGCTGGACCCGAGGAATCGTCATTGTATCGGTACTAATCTCTTATTTTGCGTTGATTGAATGGAATTAAACTTTTACCTTAAAAAAAATTGATGGTTGGGCCAATGAGGTTGTTTTGGAAAAACTGCAGACGGACAAGGCGGTGAATCATCCCTAACTCCTTGGGTATGGAACCAGACAGGTTGTTTCCATGTAAATAAACATACTTCAAGGCACTTAAATTTCCCAAGGACGTTGGAATTGGACCATCCAGGAAATTGTCTGACAAATCAAGCTCCCCAATAGTTGATGCCAATAGCCCGCTCAAGAATATACCACTCGGTAAAGATCCATGCATGGTGTTGTTACCGATCTGAAAGGATTCTAACTGAGTGAAGTTATTTAGCCTAGGTATGGAACCCGAAAGCTGATTATCCATGAGATTCAGTTGCTCCAGAGAAGTCAGCATCCCGAGTTCCTGTGGTATAGGACCAGAGAGTCTGTTCTGATCGAGTTCTAGAACAGAAAGGGAAGTTACGTTCCCTATTTCGCGAGGTATAGAGCCCGAGAGTTGGTTTTCAGTAAGACTCAGGATCTCTAGAGAGCCCAGCATCCCCAGGAATTGATCCTGTAAGTTGATTTTCGTGTAGAAGAAGTGATTGCAAGTCTTTCAAGTTTCCTGTAAAAGTAAGATGCTAGTTATAGACGACCATATGAAACCAGACAGTGTCTTTGTATAATAAAGGCTTTTTAAAAAAAGTTTAATCACTTGTGGTTTGACACACTGTTATTTTGTGGTTTTAAAGTTTATGAACAATTGAAAAAAAACTTATCTGACTAACAATTAAGTGACCCTACTAAACTTAAACTATGCTACCTGACACATTTGATTATTCAAGTAATTGAGTTTAACAGATGTGACTTAATTTTTAAAACTAAAGATCTGGGAAAGATCTGAATCTAGACCCAATAAAAAATTAACACATATTGAATCTTTCGGAAGTGGAATCGGATACACTTATCTTCTAATTGCTTTAATTGAATCAAACTTTTACCTTAAAAAATTGAGGGTTGAATTTCGGACGTACCTATTGACGCAGGTATTTTGCCAATGAGATTGTTTCCGAAAAACTGCAGATGGACAAGTTGTTGAAGCATCCCTAACTCCTTCGGTATGGAGCCAGACAGGCTGTTTTCGTACAAATAAACATACTGCAAGCCACTTAAGTTTCCCAAGGACGTTGGAATTGAACCATTCAGGAAATTGTTTGACAAATCAAGCATCCCAATAGATGATGCCTTGCCAATTTCGGGAGGTATTGGACCGAACAGTTGGTTGTTGCTGATGTCCAAATAGCTTCCTTTGTCCAAATTTCCAATGGAAGCAGGGATTGCACCACTGAAATAGCTTCCACTCAGAATAAGCATTTCGAGTTCACTAAGGTCTCCAATGTCATCAGGAATGGGACCATGGATAAGGGTAAAACGAAAGTTAAACGCCCGAAGACTTCTCATGGAAGAAGCCACTCCTGATGGAATAGTCCCGGAGATGTTGTTGTCGATGAACTCCATGACTCTGAGCTTGGAAAGGTTCCAATATTGAGGAGGAATGGTTCCGTTGATCGAGTTGTTCACGAGGCGAAGCTCGATCAGATTCGGCAAGGAAAATAAGTTGAGGCCATGAAGTGTACCACTCAAGTTGGAATTGACTATACTTATGTTGGTGACACTTCCGGCTTTGTTGCAAGCGATTCCTGACCAGTTCGAACATGGGTTACTTCCCCTCCAAGTAGAAAGGATGGGAGATTGGTTTTGGTTGCCGAGACTGGCTTTCCAACCTAAGAGAGCCTTGGATTCTATTCCACTGTTGATGTGGGTTGCAGCTGAATTATTTTGAGGTGTTGCAATGGAAGCAAAAGCAATGCAAAGCAGAAAAAGTAGTGTTGGTATTGGTGCAACTTGTTTTGGCAAAGTTGGAGACATGGTGAGAGATGTGTGTAGTTTTTGAGTGTTTCAAGTTTATGCTGATAGTAGGAGCTGTTAGATGATTAAATAGAGAGTTTAGAGGTGGGATTTTATTTATTTTTTCAATTGAAACCACCTAATATCCGGATATTTAATGTGCCAGCTAATCCAAGTTCAAGTTTCGTAAAATCTTTTAATGGTGATAAAAATTTTCTGACAAGTATTTAACACTGTTATATTCTCAAGAACTCGAACTTGAGACATCTTAGTTAACTTATAAAAATTTATAAGTTGATTGTCATTGAAATTTCCTTTATCTTGGTTGTAAAAAAAAAAAATTTCCTTTGTCTTCACACACAACGTTTGTGATGCACGTATAGTCGTCGGTCACTAGCAACGTAATGGCTAGGTAGAAAAAGTACCATCTAGACTTCATTATGAACTTACGAAAGATATTTGTACTGTTTAAATGTTGCAGTCGCTAGGTAAAGTTTCCAAATACTGCAAGAGATTTTGTTATAAGCATGCAACATATTGTTATAGTACAATTTTTGCGTGTGAACGACAAAAATGTATATGTATTGTAACTTGAAAGAGAGAAATTTTCCATCTTTTGTTCTCTCTTTTGTTCGAAGTTAAATAAGATTACACCGTGGCACCCAAATAATTGTGAGCTAGTGCTGGATTGTTTCAGTCATGCATCGTTAGGAATGCAATTGATTCTCGTACTGTATGTGGCCAATCACATAAGGCTTCTCCATGCCATAGTGGGTCCATATCTGATCTAACGCTTGAAGATGTAGTAAGAAATTATGATTTTCTCTTAAAAATATTTCGAGTACACTAATAAATTTTGGGATAAAGACACTTTAATATCCTATATTATAAGTGTTGTGTTCGGAGGTGGGTGTACTTGATTAGGATGTACGGCAGTCGAGGCAAGTGTTGGACACTTTCTCCGTAAAACGAGATTGCCCCGTATATTTCAGTGCGGTACGGGCTACGGCAATCGTCCCCAAGATACAACGACTGTTAGGGCATTTCCAAGAACGTTGCACACGTATCTCAAAACTTTCGGGCGAACCATTATATACCCAGAACTTTCGGACGGACTTGTAAGTGAAGAACGGGGGAAGAGGAGAAGACAACAATGCTTATGGATGCACTTGCTGCTGGGATGAGGAAAATGGCAAGGGGGCAGGCCTATTTATAGGCTGGAGGAGGCAGGGAAGTAGCCACCCCGAAGAGACACGTCCGTTCGGCCAGCAGGTAGGCTGGCTGTGCTTGTGGCCTTTGGTGGCTTCTGGATCCTTCCAGGAGCGCTCATGGCCCTTCGGTGGCTCCTGGATCCTTCCAGGCACCCCCAGACTGTGGTGGTGCCCTTTCGCGAGGGATCTCACAACCCTTCGGCCTTTTGGAAGTCTCCTGGACATTCCAGCCCTTCGTGCCTCTTCGGTGGCCATCCTGGAAGGTGCTCGCATCTCCTCGTCACTTCGGTAGCTGAGCAGCTCTACCCGGGCAAAATACTTAAGGCTCCTCTAGCTCCTCGCGATAATGCGCTCGTGCGAAGTGCCAAGTACACCACAAAGCGCCCATTGCGACCTGCGTCCAATGCGCAATGCGCACACGCACACGCACACGCGCGTGCGCGTGCTCATGCTCGTGCTCGTGCTCGGATGGTGCTACGCACCATCCTCGCCGCGGTCCGAGTTGGATGTCCTTCCAGATGGTCAACTTCTTTCCTAGCTAACAAGGAGCTTCTCCTTATAAAGTAGGAAAAGTTGGTGCCATTTTCAATGTGGGATGGCACTTTCCATTTTCTCTTTTGGGCTTTTGGACTTTGGGCCTTCTTTGGGCTCATTTACAAATCCAAAAATCCCCCACATGAATGATGACCAATGCATGCAGACTTTAATCGAAAGTTCTGACGTGTTATTATTGCATCGAGACAGGTAGCTTGCGGCTTTGAACCTTCTCTAGTAATATGTTATCAGATTTACTCGCTGCTCGGTAAACGTGATGTCTTGAACCGTCAGCTTTTAGCGTAAACCAAGATAATAACATTTACACAATAATAACCCTAGTATATTTGGATTCTCATGTTATGTCCGTTTCTTCGGCCATGGACCGTTTCTTGGATTCATAAGTGTTTTTCCCATTTGAAGCGGCCTCACTTCACACTTACATAGGTGATCTCCTATCAGGAATATCCTGCCATACTCCACCTTTATCAAGGTATAAGAATCATTAAAAGCGTAATGCTTAACCTTACCACACCGCTGCAGGCTAACACCTGGGCAGCTTCTAAAAATGAGATAGATTCCAGGTGATTAACTGAACCCTCCATAACTTATTTGTCTCATTGAACCAAGTTTGTAGGATCTCCACTCATCATGGTTGAGTTATCGCTATGGAGGTTCTTTAGTGTGTGGATTTTAATCTCATTCCCCTTACAGTGTTGTACATTTGATCTCTATTGATTCCTTTCGTAAAAGGATCAGCTAAGTTATCCTTGGACTTTACGTAATTAATGGTCATCACCCCACTAGAGATCAACTGTCTAACGGTATTGTGTCTCCGACGGATATGTCGAGACTTTCCGTTGTACATTGTACTTTGTGCTCTCCCGATTGCAGACATGCTATCACAATGTATTAATACGGGAGGCACCGGTTTGCTCCAGCACGGAATATCCTCTAGGAAGTTTCTGAGCCATTTAGCTTCTTCCCCAGCTTTGTCTAGTGCTATAAACTCCGACTCCATGGTGGATCGAGCTATGCATGTTTGTTTAGAGGACTTCCAAGACACAACTTCTCCTCCTATGGTGAATACGTATCCACTCGTGGATTTGGAGTCTTTAGTGTCTGATATCCAGTTTGCGTCACTGTATCCTTCTAATACAGCTGGATATTTAGCATAATGTATGCCATGGTTTATAGTATATTTTAAATACCGTAAAACTCTTTCCAGAGCTAGCCAGTGATCCTTCCCTGGATTACTTGTGAATCTACTAAGCTTACTAACTGAGTACGCAATATCGGGACGTGTACAGTTTGTTAAATACATCAAGCTCCCGATAATTTACGCATACCTCAGTTGAGATACTGGGTCCCCTCGATTCTTGGCTAAGTGTAGATTCAAATCTACTGGACTCTTAACCGGAGGTTTGTCAAAAGCTTCAAATTTCTTGAGTACGCTTTTCCACGTAGTGGGATTGCGTCAAGATAATTTCGTCAGCTTTCCTTGAGATTTTTATCCCTAGTATGACGTCTGCCAGACCCATATCTTTCATGTCAAAATGGTTCTTTAACATGTTCTTAGTTTTCACAATAACCTCTTTATTGCTTCCCATAATTAGTAAGTCATCTACGTATAGACATACAATTACGTAAGCTTCAGGTGTGCCCTTAATGTAGACACATTTATCGCACTCATTGATCTTAAATCTATTCGACAGCATTGTCCTGTCAAATTTCTCGTGCCACTGTTTTGGCACTTGTTTTAGCCCGTATAGTGACTTGACTAGCCGACACACTTTATGCTCTTGACCGGGAGCCACAAACCCTTCAGGTTACCCCATGTATATCTCCTTTTCCAGTTCTCCATTTAGGAAAGTTGTTTTTACGTCCATTTGGTGAATCTCGAGGTTATAGAGTGCCGCAACAGCTATGAGTACTCTAATTGATGTGATTCTTGTGACCGGTGAATACGTGTCAAAGAAATCATATCCCTCCTCCTTCTGTTTGAAACCCTTAGCTACCAATCGAGCTTTATACTTATCGATTGATCCATCAGCTTTGTATTTCTTTTTTAGGATCTACCTGCATCCCAAAGGTTTGCAGCCCGGTGGGAGATCCACGATTTTCCATGTGTGATTTTGCATAATAGATTCTATCTCACTATTGATAGCTTCCTTCCAGAGAGGAGCATCTGGACTGGACAATGCCTCTTGGATTACCCTGGGTTCATCTTCTAACGCATAGGTTAGATAATCCAGACTAAAAGATTTACTTACCTTCGTCCGTTTACTACGTCTAGGTTCATCATCTTCCTGATTTGTCCCTTGCGTAGTCTCGTGAGCCCTTTTCTTTGGATTCCCTTCCTTTCTTTCCTTATTAGGAAAGCTATTCTCAAAGAACGTTACGTTCCTTGATTCAATGACCATTCTCTTGTTTATCTCAGGGTTTTCAGATTTATGCGCCAAAAATTGATAAGCACTACTATTTTGTGCATATCTGATAAAGATTCAATCAATGGTCTTGGGTCCTATTCTCACCTGCTTAGGCTTAGGTACTTCGACCTTTGCTAGGCACCCCCACACTTTAAGGTAATCGTAGGAGGGCTTCCTTCCTTTCCATAATTCATATGGGGTTTTATCCCTTTTCTTGTGTGGTAATTTGTTTAGAATGTGGTTAGCTGAGAGCACAGCTTCCCCCCACATGTTCTGGGTTAAGCCCGTGCTAATCAACATAGCGTTCATCATCTCCTTAAGAGTTCAATTTTTGCGTTCAGCTACGCCATTCGATTGAGGTGAGTATGGAGCAGTCGTTTGATGAATAATGCCATGTTCTTGACAGAGTTCATCAAACGGGGATACATATTCTTTCCCTCGATCACTTCGAATCATTTTTATTTTCACGCTGAGTTGATTTTCAACCTCATTCTTATATCTCTTAAAGGCATCAAGAGCTTCGTCTTTGCTCTTTAGAAGATATACGTAACAGTATCTCGTGCAATCATCGATAAATGTGATAAAGTATTTCTTCCCGCCTTTAGTTTGCACGTGTTTCATATCGCAAGTGTCCATATGAATTAACTCTAAAGGCGTAGTACTTCTTTCCACCGAATGGAAAGGTGCTTTGGTCATTTTAGCCTCCACACATACTTCACATTTATCGGATGGGTTGAACTCTAGATTCGGTAATAAATTTAAACTTACTAACTTTCTTAGCGAGTTTAAATTTACGTGTCCTAATCTACCATGCCATAAATTAGAACACTCGGCCAAGTAAGAAGAAGCGTTTACTTTATTTTCACCAATAAAGGTGCGATGTACAGTTATTACATTCATCTTAAATAACCCCTTTTCTAGATAACCCTTTCCTATGAATTGATCTGCTTTGGTCAGTACAAACTTATCAGTTTCAAATACAAGCTTAAGACCGGCTTTGCTTAACAGTGAGCCAGAAACTAAGTTCTTGCGGATGTCCGGGACATGCAGCACATCCTTGAGGGTCAGCTCATTTGCTGAGGTCAGCTTCAGGACCACCTTACCCATACTGACGATCTTAGACGTTGCGGAGTTTCCCATGAACAACTTTCGGCCGGTGATCGGGATATAGTTCGAGAACATCTCCTTGTCCGAGCAGATGTGGCGGGTAGCTCCTGTGTCCACGAACCACTCTCTCGGATTATCCACCAGGTTGACTTCAAACACCACTACTGACAGATCCATTTGAGACAAGTCTTCAGCCAGGTTAGCCTTTCCTTGGTCGTCCTTTTTTGGCTGGCGACAGTCCTTAGCCATGTGGCCGAGTTTGCCGCAGTTGTAGCAGTCGCCCTTGATCTTCTTATTCTTTTTCTTCTTGGGCTCTTACTTCTCCTGCTTATCCCCGAACTTCTTCCTCTTCTTGCCACCTTTTCCCTCTGCGAGATGTACGCTGGTCTCAGAGTTGGCCTTGTCTTGCTTGACTTCGGACTTTCGGTTGTCTTTCTCGATCCTAAGTCTCACGATCAGGTCTTCTAGGCCCATGTCCTTCCTTTTGTGCTTGAGATAGCTCTTGAAGTCCTTCCAGAGCGGAGGGAGCTTCTCGATCATCGTAGCTACTTCGAAGGACTCGCTGAGTTACATCCCTTTGGCTTGGATCTCGTGAAGGATCAGCTGCAACTCCTGCACTTGGTCGATGACCTTCTTCGAGTCCACCATCTTGAAGTCGAGGAATCGTCCGATGATGAATTTCTTCATCCCGGCATCCTCCATTTTGTACTTCTTCTCGAGTGAACTCCACAGCTCCTAAGCGATCTTGGCTTCTGCGTAGACGTTGTAGAGCGTGTCGTCTAGTCCATTCAGGATATAGTTCCGGCACAGGAAGTCGCTGTGACTCCATGCGTCGAGAGCGTTGGTCTTCTGTTGATCTGTCTCGTTTTCTGCTATCTTCGGTGCTTCCTCTTTCAGGAGCCAAACTAGGTTGAGCGTGGTCAGATAGAACGTCATCTTCTGTTACCACCTCTTGAACTCGGTACCGTTGAACTTCGCTGGCCTTTCGGCATGGACAATTCCTGGTACCGTTGGCAGTGCTACGGTGCTTGACGATGCCATCTTCAAGTACACGATCTCGTCTTACGATTATTGTGTTTGGAGGTGGGTGTACTTGATTAGGATGTACGGTAGTCGAGGCAAGTGTTGGACACTTTCTCCGTAAGACGAGATTGTCCCGTATATTTTAGTGCGGTACGGGTTACAACAATCGTCCCCAAGATACAACGACTGTTAGGCCATTTCCAAGAACGTTGCACATGTATCTCAAAAATTTCAGGAGAACCCTTATATACCCAGAACTTTCGGACGGACTTGTAAGTGAAGAACGGGGGAAGAGGAGAAGACAACAATGCTTATAGATGCACTTGCTGCAGGGATGAGGAAATGGCAAGGGGGCAGACCTATTTATTGGCTGGAGGAGGCAGGGAAGTAACCACCTCGAAGGGATGCGTCCGTTCGGCCAGCAGGTAGGCTGGCTGCGCTCGTGGCCCTTCGGTGGCTTCTGGATCCTTCCAGGCACGCTCGTGGCCCTTCGGTGGCTCCTGGATCCTTCCAGGCACTCCCAGACTGTGCTGGTGCCCTTTCGCAAGGGAGCTCGCAATCCTTCGGCCTTCTGGAAGTCTCCTGGACATTCCAGCCCTTTGTGCCTCTTCGGTGGCCATCCTAGAAGGTGCTCGCAGCTCTACCCGGGCAAAATACTTAAGGCTCCTCCAGCTCCTCGCGACACGTGCGAAGTGCCAAGTGCGCCACAAAGCACCCATTATGACCTGCGTCTAATGCGCAATGCACACACGCACACGCGCGTGTACGTGCACGAGCACGTACGTGTGCTCGTGCGCGTGCTCGTGCTCGGATGGTGCTATGCACCATCCTCGCCGCGGTCCGAGTTGGATGTCCTTCCAAGTGGTCAACTTCTTTCCTAGCTAACAAGGAGCTTCTCCTTATAAACTAGGAAAAGTTGGTGCCACTTTCCAATGTGGGATGGCACTTTCCATTTTCCCTTTTGGGCTTTTAGACTTTGGGCCTTCTTTGGGCTCATTCACAAATCCAACAATAAGATATTTCACTATCTTTGGTAAATCTAACCTTTGTATTTCACTTCATGATTTCTGTGAGTTTGTACAGGGGCGTCAGGGATTGGAGGTTGATTCTTCTTAACTCCTGTAATAAGTACTCGCAACTACAACGGGTTTTTAGGCGCTCTTTTTCCCTGACATTTGGCGGCGACAGGATTTTTTACAGAGGCCCCCGGCTGCAACCACACACGGTAGGTATGTGGGATTTCAGTTTTTTCTTCTCTCCCCGAGTTGGGAGGGTGGGTGGCATCCCTTGCATGGGATATCTCAGGTCTAGGATTGTAGGCGCTCAGTTATTGGACTGATGTTTGATATCTGTGCTCCCAGACTACCGACTTGTGGATTCAGCTAGGTTAGTGGATAGGCGGCGACCTCCTGGCCTATTGGCTAGGGACGTCACTCTGACCGCCCGACCTGTGGGTTTCAGCGGAGTAGGTCTTCGGGCTCTCCTTTGGTCTGTTGATCAGGAGGAGTTCCCACCCCTTTGGACTGCCCGGGTGTAGGATCAGCAGGGTAGGTCCTAGGTCTTCCGTGTTTTTTTACCTTCTTCAACCTTTTACCTCCCCCTTCCCCTCCGCTCCCGCTCCCGCTCCCGCTCCCCCTCTCCCCCTCCCGCTCCCACTCCCCCCCTCCTTCCCCTCTCCCCTCCCGCTCCCTCCCTCTCCCCCTCCCGCTCCCGCTCCTCCGCTCCCCCCCTCCTTTCTTTCGTGTCCAACATCACCAATTAGAGATCGAGAGAGCGAGCTAACCAAATCAAAGGAGAGCAAAATGAACAATGCCACGTCAGCGACATCTTCTCCACCCCGGCCCCCCGTCCACGACGGTTACTCTCTCTCTCTCTTCAGAATTCTTTTTGTTGATATTCTCTCTCTAAACTTCTGATTGCTTGCAAACGGAAGCGACACCGACACGATCCCCGAGGCGGAGGAGCCCTCATACTACCAGCCTATCTCCGCCGACGACGACAACGATGGATCCAACTCCGACGAGGAACACCACCACCTCGCCCCGCGGCTCAGCCGCCTACCCAACGGCCACCAGAGCTGCGACAGGTCAAGCGAAGATGACGAGGAGGAGGAGGAGGGAGCAGAGACGGCTATATGGCTGGCGTTCAGGGAGGACGAAGAGCGGAGGAGCGCGCCGATGACGAGAGAGAACGCGGTGCGAGTGGTGGAGGCCATGCAAAGGATTTCCTTCGCCGGATCCCCTCCTGATTAGGCGGGCCGGGTCCCAGAGCGCCTGTGGATGGATCGCCTTCGCCGCCAAGCCGGTACTAGTACTAGCCCTAACCCTAGTTCTGGTGGTGATGTCCCCAATTGAGCCAACCCCTACACTATACTAATATGAAATTGATGAACCGGAAGAGATGCGGCTTTTGTTATTTCACATCATCAGTTGTCTCTCTTTTCACATTTTCTTAGAAACGAAACTGGCTCGATTAATGATATTTTTTGTTTAAGGATATTTTGGTCATTTCCATGACCAAAAATGAAAAAAGAGCCGATGACGTCAACCAGGGACCCGAGAGTCTATTATCGTCAAAACTTAGGGACGGGACAATCTTTTTCCAAAAGTCAGTGACCCTAGGGGAATGGTGACCAAACCTCAGAGATGTGAGGGTAATTTGCCCAATTATTTTTCCGCCAAAAAAAAACCTTTGTATTCCCATAACTGATATGGCACTAGTGACATAGCAATAACTTGATGAGATGGATATTAAATATTATTTAAAAAATTAATTTATTTTTTCAAAAATAAATTAAAAATCTTCCCAATGAACTCGAAACCCTAGAATTAGCGACAAAGTAACCGTCTCCTCGTTTCTTCTTGGAAATATGACGGCGGTTCGAACGGTTAACGGCTGCTCGTTCCTCCGCTTCTCGTCGACTTCCACTTATTCGTCTACTTCCCCTCGGTATCTCCTCCCTCTATCGCGCTCCTCCGGTCTTGCCTCGACCACCCCCGCCCTTCCATGTAAAGAGCCGGACCCTGACAACTCTTCCCCGCCTCTCCACCGTCGTGCGCGAGCTCCGGCTCTCGGGAGCTGGAACCGATGTTCGAGGCCGTTCCTTTTGCAGCCTCCTCGATGTTGTTCTCGCGGAGCTCGCCGCCTGTCTCCGGCGCAAGCGGCTTCCCGTCGCCGCTGTCAAGTACGCTTCGTTCTCTCTTTCAATCGGAAATTCGCGATGGGAATTGTTTTATGCTATAAAAAATTGACGGTTAAGTCTAAGTGCCCCAAGACTTTGTTTAGGTTAGCGGTTTCATGTTTTTGGTCAAGGTTTGTTCGGAGTGAAATTTTGATTTTGTTAAAGATCGAGGTTTTTGGATCGAGGTTTAGGTAAGAAATTTTGTAAAAGATTATTTTTTATTTTGTCCATGTCATCAAGTTATTGCTGTCACTAGTGCCATGTCAGATATGGGAATACAAAGGTTAGATTTACCAAAATATAGGATACTTTGTTGGATTTTTCAAAATAGAAGTGCAAGTTTCTATATCTTATAATACAGGGTACTAAAATGTCTTTATCCCTTAATTTTTTTATCTTTAATTATCATTTGACAATGTTATGGAAAGCGAGACAACTCATCTCAAAACTAGGAAACATGGGTCAAGAAAAAGGGGTTGGATCAGATACGGACTACGAAATGCTCCCATTCTGAACCGTTCGGAATAAAGACACACGGAGCTTTTTTGCAAAAATGTTAAAATATGAGGATCAAAATAAAAAAAGTCATGCGTAAACACAGGCCGGAAACAAATGCCATTATCACATAACTGCGCATGCCAGTATCGTAACCGAGACATGCCATCATCGTAAATGGGGCATGCCAGCGAGACTTTTTTGCAAAAATACTAAAATATGGGAGATCAAAATGAAAAAAGCCATGCACGCCAGTATCATAAACGGGACATGCCGCTATCACAAAAATAAATGTCATTATCACATAACTGCGCATGCCAGTGCGGTCCCCCATTCACTCCAAACCGACCGGAATGATTTCTTCACTTTGGACCCAATCCACTGCCCAAAAAAAATGCTTGAAACGGGAGGAAGGAATGAAAAAACATCATTTCGAATAATTTATTAACGTTTAATTACAAAATATGATATTGTAATTCTCATTAATGTAGATCATGCCTATTTTAAAAAGTACGAAAGGATAAGTTAACAACTTATATAATATCATGAAAGAAAAATGGGAAAAAAAATTTAGTTACAAGAAAGTAGGGATGGCAAAGTGTAGGGTAGGGTAGGGTATTGGTAGGATCTTACCCATACCCTAGTTTTTTTAGTTGGACCCATACTCTACCCTCGATCATACAAATTTTTTATTGTTAGATTCATACCATACCCTCCCAAAAACCCAGGGTCTACAGGGTCTATAGGGTCCGACCCTTTAACGTTCTGCATTTTGATAATTTTTAATAAAAAATTAATTTTTATATTAAATTTAAACAAATTTAAGACATCTGCTACGTTACACATCAATATTCTATAGAAAATTGATAAAATATCAAATTTTATAATTTAATTTCAATAGTACATAAACAATTCAAACAAAAAATATAGAATGTCGGCTTCTAGTGATCCATCATTTACGACATCTTCTAAGTTAGTTGTGTAATAACATAATAAATATGTTAAAGTTAACCACAAAATATATTATATATGGTCTAATTAGGATCTAACTATGGTCTAATCAGGGTAGAGTCTAAAATAGGGTAAAAATGTAAGGGTAGGATCCGACCCACGGGGTCTAACTATGGATTCATACCCTACCCTAGATCCTACTTCTAAAAATAGACCCATACCCATACCCTACTCTAGACCCAGTCAAAGTCAACATACGCTCGATCCGTAGGGTAAAGGTAGAGTCCGACCCTCAGAGTATAGATATTTTTGCCATCCCTACAGGAAAGGTTGAATGTGTTGATTTTGTAGCCACGAACCCATTAACGTGTGACCGGGTGTATATTGAACCCATAGGGCTTCAAACCCAAGAAATAAGCACCAATTATTTTAGAAAAATACATTTTAGTTTCATGTGGTTTGACAAAAGATTATATAAATATTACGTGGTTTAAAACATATCAATTAATTCAAATAATTTCTTATTAAATCACTTGGAGTCCTGAACAGCTATCTGGACTCTCGTCTCCCCCCGTGCCCCCTTGCCTCCTGTCCCCTCGCCACCTTTCTCTCCCTGACTCCCTCGTCTCTCCCTCGTCTCCTTGTCCCTCCCCGACTCTACCGCTCCCCCTATCGGAGCTATGATCCAATATTTTGTATATCTGTGGTAGCTTGTTGTGAGCTAACATTTGGATCATGTAGTTGACTATAGTGGTGAACTCATATTGTCGAATGCTTGATTCAAAGTTTGTGCCTTCAAAGTTTATGATTTATCCGAATATTATCCAACAAATTCTACAAACTTTAGACAAATGCTTCATCGTCAACAAACACTCTAATTAAATAAGCCATATTGCAAACACACTAACTAGAATCACAAATATAACTGTTGGGACTCGAAAAAGGCCTCGGCTTTGGATTAAGCCAGATTTTCAGTTTCATTCGCTCATTCCCAACTTATGTACACTTTGCTTGCCTCGCTCGGTCGATGCACTCGTTCGCTCGGTGCTCGCTTGGTGCTCGATCGCTCGCTCGGCCAAGGTGCTCGCTCGGTCGATGCACTCGTTCGCTCGGTGCTCGCTCGGTGTGCTCGATCGCTCGCTCGGCCAAGGTGCTCGCTCGCTCGCTCGACCGAGGTGCTCACTCACTTGCTGGGTGTGCTTACTCGCTCGGCTGCGATGCTAGCTCAGTGCTCACTCGCTCGATATTTGCTCGCTCAGTTTAGGCTCGCTCGCATGCTCGGTGCGTGCTCGCTCGATGCTCGCTCGTGCGGTGCTCGCTCGACCGATGTGCTTACTCGCTTACTGGGTGTGCTCGCTCGGTCTAGATGCTAGCTCGCTCGCTCGGTCCAGATGCTCGCTCGCTCGCTCAGCCAAGGCGCCTGCTCGATCGCTCACTCGCTCGGCCAAGGTACCTGCTCGCTTTCTCGTTCGGCCAAGGTGCCCGGTTGCTCGCTCGCTCGGCCTCGGTGCTTGCTCGGTATGCTCGCTCGCTCGGCCGGGTGCTCGCTCATTGGGCTTTGAGAGGTACACCCAAGAAGTACATGCGTTGGTTTGGGTTCAGGTTCGATAAGTCCATCTTGGGTCCAATTTGGCGGACAATGTTATTTTGGCAGAAACGTTCGAAATGAGCCAGAACCAAGTCGGTGCCTCAATATGAGTAATGCGGTTTAGATATCGATATGATTAAGGCAGTTTGTGTTTCTCATCATGAGCCAGAGTCAAGTTGGCATCATTAAATATGAATAAGGCGGTTTATGACTAAGGCAATTTGTGTTCTCATCATGAGGCAGAGCCAAGTTGGCTTCGTCTGAGGCGATTGCTCATCATGAGTCGGAAGCTAAGTTGGCATTGTCTAAGGCAGTTTCGATTTCTATCATGAGCTGGAGCCAAGTTGGCATCGTCTTAATGCAGTTTTGGTTTCCATCATGAGCCGTAGTCAAGTTGACATCGTTTGAGGCGGTTGGCATCGTCTATATAAGGAGGGCCCGGGCATGAGACCAAGAATCATCAATCAACCACACAACCAATTACTCTATTTTTACTTGTATCGTTTTCCTTCCCATAGCGTACCTCTAGTCGACCGTAGCACTTTTTTCACCCATTCTGTTAGACCAACCTTAGGACGATCACTCCGGTCCGTCTCGGGAAGTCTTAGCGTTCTTGTACCACTTTTCCCACAACATATTTTTGGCACGCTCGGTGGAACATATGAGGACGTCTGAGAAGGCGGTCTAACTTTGCTCAACCAAGATGACCAAGAACAACCCGACTTCTAACAAGGAAACAACACCCCATCCCTCTCAACAAAACGTTGAGAGGAATCCACCCAACTAGGCTTTAAAAAAAAAGCCACCCTCTCAGTTACCCAAGAGGGTACACCATCAACCCGGTTCCCCTCAAAGAGCTGACTGATCGGCTCGCTTCCATGGCCAGCACGCTTGAAGTTATCACCGCTTGGCTTAACAAAATTAAACGTGATAATGAGGAAGGTCGACAAGGCATCGAGAAGGTGATAAGACGTATCGAGGAGATTTCTTAACGCAATGATAAGTCTTATCATTGGCTCTCTAACCAGATCACCAACCAGATTCAAGGAGTTCACAACTATGTGGACACCTCGATTCAAAAGGTGGCCATTGAGAGCAACTAGCATACCATGGACTATTTTCACCAGACCTTGATGCCGACCATAGTAAACGAATCCGCTAAGGCAGCTGAGGCTCAAGCCAAAGGAAAGGCTATCTGTACCCCATTGCCTGCCGGACACACCTTCAACTAGCTGAAGGTCGGCACTCTACCATCCGATAAACCGTCTGACATGGCTGGTGTATTCAACCGAAGGCCACCAGCCGAAACCTCCATGTACTCAACGTTTCTAACAAATGCCTTGTATGAGTCAAGGGTTCCTAATCCCACCCCAGTCACCCTAATGACTCAACCAAGGCAGATCGAATTAGACGAGGAAGACATCCGTCACCCCATCGCGAGGCAACTAACCTATGATGCGACCCAAACAAGATTAAATCGACGATAACTTCATCCCCAGGAGGAGGGGGAACGAAATCTGTGCCAACCTTTTGAGGAGTATCTGGTACCCAACCTCAATCGAGGAGCTCACCAGAGGGAGGAGTTGGTCGAGATGCTAAGAGACATGGGATTCGAACCAAGGAGTACTCCGCGACCGAGATTTCTCAAACCCTACCTAGTGGACTTTGATAATATGGCCTATCCAATTGGATATCGGATCCCAAATTTCACTAAATTCTTGGGGGAAGACAACCAATCATCGGTAGAATACATCGCTCACATTGTTATCTAGTGTGGAGAATTGGTAACTCAAGGCAGATGGCTCTTACGCCAATTTTTGATGACCTTGACCAAGTCGTCTTTCACTTGGTACAGTGCGTGATTGAGCTGATATAGAGTAGAAATTCCATAACCAATTTTATCGGTCGAAGCCGAGCATCACCGTGTCTCACCTTGCTCACATGTAATAACTTGAGGACGAGTCGGTGGAAAAATTCATCATGCGCTTTCGCAAGGCTAAGAGTCGGTGTCTAACCAACCTCTCAGAGTATGAACTTGCAGCCATGGCCATGCAAGGACTCTCTTACCGCCTACGCAAGAAGCTAGGAGTGGAAAGATTTTGACACCTCTCGGAATTCACTCAGAAGGCGACCATGGTGAAACAACTCATCAATGAGAAAGATAGGAGGGCTTCCTCCTCGAAAGGTACTTATCGCCACTATAACCCTACACTTGAAATTGACCAGCATGGTGAAGAGCAAGGCTTCGAGGAAGGTCATATGCAGAAGAGATGGTGGCTGAGCTCAAGGAAGGCAAGCCGTATGAGTGCGAAAGCCTTGTCCATAAGAAGATGACGGTCCTAAATGAGTTTAATCATCCCGAAAATTCATCTCAGCAGAGCAAGGGCTTCAACGAAGTTGGTCGAGAATATTCATTCGATGTCACAAAGGCCGACAAGATTTTTTATAATGTCCTAAAAAATGACGAGATCATGTTACCACCCGGCCACAAGATCCCCGAAGAGAAGGAGCTAAAGGGGATGAAGTATTACAAGTGGCATGCAAGCAAGTCACACAATACTTCCAATTGTGTGGTCTTCCGCAACCAAGTGCAGCAATCAATCAGAGATGGTTGTTTGATGTTCTCCAACGAACAACCCTCAGCACCTTTCGGAGCACCCATCACGATGGTAAGTGTAAGGAGGGATCGAAAGGAGGTTGACTCCAAGAGAGGAAGAACTCCCCCAAAAGACCTGAGAGAGAAACTTGGGGGGCAAGGCAGACCCGGGGAATAAAATAGGCGACAAGCTGACCACCATTCGAGGATGACAAAGTACTTCTGTCCTAAGGTCATAGAGGATAAATGGAAGGTACACCACCCTCATTTTAAGGTGGACGTTTGTGATGGAGCAAACCCACGTTGAAACATCTTCCATCGGCTCGAGGACAGAAGAGCTTCACTAGGATCACCGGTTCAAGGAGGCCTGACCAAGACCCAAAGGCGGCATCTCGAGAGGAAGGTTCAAGCCCAAAAGCAAGTTACAAGGGACCTCGAGAGGCGATTGGCCGACCAAAAGGCTCAACTTGAGGAGTAAATGTCCCTCCTCACTCTCTCATGGGTTCAAACTGGTTCGACTTTGGATAGAGGTCGGCATGAGAAAACTAAAGAGCCCAATGCAGACAAGGGAAAAGCTCCAATAAGTTTTGAGGAGAGTTCGAGCAAGGTACCCGGTGACTTGAGGGAGAAGCTGACCCGTAAGTGGGTGCCTAAGGTCAAGAGCGAAATTCATCTCAAGGAGGAAACCAAAGAATTCTCTCATCATGGTGTGTCCAACCAGAAGAAGAAGGATTATATCAAGTTTGGATCACTCACTAAGGAGATGCCAATAAATATGGTTTTCACTCTCTCGGCTATCTTCGGACCAAAGGAAAATCAGCCAAGTTACTTGGAGGGGGATGTAATCGAAAATGAATATGGAGGGATTGAGATCGGTGAGAAGTCCTTGGCAGTTCCCGTCATCGAAGATTTTAGCAATAGCATTACCATCGCAAGGCCTACCAGAAATATGTGCGAGCACCTCAAGCCTTTGTACATCACGGCTCATATCTTCAGAAAGCTGGTGGGAAGGATCCTCGTGGGCAATGGAGCTACGGTTAACATCATTACTTAATCCCTACTCCAAAAGTTAAATAAAGAACGGGAGAAGTTAATGCCAACCGGTATGATTATGACTGACTTTACCGACAAGGGTACTCGTCCGCTAGGGACGCTTGCGGTTGAAGTTAGCGTCAGTTCCGTGAGTAGGGAAGTTGCATTCTTTGTCATAGATGCGAAGATATCTTATAACTGCTTGTTGGGAAGGGATTGGATTCATTCTGCTCAAATCATCCTGTCTTCTCTTCATCAGTTCCTGATCCAATGGAAGCCGGATGGTAATGTGGAAATTGTGGCTGCTGATGCCAATCCTTTCTTGATGGTGACCAATTATGTTGAAGTGGTCTTCTATGATAGTTCCATGGTGCCAACCAGCGTGGCACGGAGCGACATAAATGGCCGAATTGCCGTATATACAAGCTCGGTTGCAAGGGAGGTTTCTTCCACCCGATGACCGGTTAGTGCTACACCTGGGGAGCAATCGCTTAGGATTACCTTTCGGGACTAATATGACCATTGAAGAAATTACAAGGCAGTTTTAGGTCTACACTTTGTCACAATACGAAGTGGCCGAGTACATCTTTGAGGATGACTGTCAAGACCCCACGGAACTGATAAGGATGAGCAATCTTTACCTGGTACCAAGCAAGCTCGACGACGCGCAGACAGAGGTGAAGGATCCCTTGAAGGAGATACTTTTTCAATCCAAGAAGGGAGGCCGGCCTGTGTTCATTAGTGAATGACTTCCCAAGGACTTCAAAAGAGACTTGATCAAACTCTTAAATGAGTATCAAGATTACTTTGCTTGGGACTATGACAAGATGTCCAGACTTGATCGATCTCTCATCGAACATCGGCTTCTGATAAAGCTAGGATTTTGGCCTTACTAACAACCTATGAGGAGAATGATTCCTGAAGTGATAGAGAAGGTAAAAATGGAGATCAACCGACTCCTTAACGCCAGCTTTATAAGAAAGGCCAACTATGTTGAGTGGTTGTCCAACATCATCCAGGTTGTCAAAAAGAATGGAAAGATTTGAGTGTGCATCGACTTCTGAGACTTGAACACCGCAACCCCAAAGGATGAATATCAGATGCCAATCGCAGATATGTTGGTGGACGCAGCGGCTGGTCATGAGGTGTTAAGTTTTATGGATGGCCACTCGGGTTACAATCAGATCTACCTCGCCAAAGAGGATATCCACAAAATGGTGTTCTGATGTCTGGTCTCCATTGGGATCTTCGAGTGGATGGTCATGTCCTTCGGACTCAAGAACGCCGGAGCCACCTACCAAAAGGGAATGCACTTGATCTTTCCCAAATTTATTGATAAATTCATGGAGGTATACATTGACGATGTAGTTGTCAATTCCCATGATCACGTCCAACACTTGGAACACTTGCGGGCTTCATTCAAGAGGATGCGCAAGCACCAGCTCAAGATGAACCCTTTGAAGTGTGCATTCGGTGTCTCGGTAGGCAACTTATTGGGTTTCCTTGTCCATAAGCGAGGCATTGAGGTGGATGAGAATAAAGTCAAAATGATCCAACATGCTCAGCCTCCTCAAAACAAGAAGGAGTTGCAACATTTCCTCGGCCAAGTAAACTTCATGTGCCGGTTCATATCCGACACGGCTGGCCGGACACGGTCATTCGCCAACTTACTCAAGCTAAAGGGAGGCGAGTTCCTATGGGAGGAAAAATACCAGCAAGCTTTTAACAAGCATAAGGCGTACTTATCTTCACCTCCCATGGTCACTCTGCCTGCTTCAAGCCAGCTTTGTTGCTCTATATCTCAGTTGCCCAAGACTCAATTGGGTGTCTTTTGGCTCAGGAGAATGACAATGATAAAGAGCAAGCCATTTATTACTTAAGTCAGTTTCTCTTGGGGGCCGAGATAAGGTATTCTTCCATTGAGAAATTATGTTTGTGTCTCTTTTTCGTTTATAGAAAGTTGAGATACTATCTCCTACCCATAGAGGTAAAGGTGATTGCCCAAACTGATGTCATTAAGCATCTTCTTTCCGGACCCATAATGAGGGGAAGAGTAAGAAAGTGGGCATTGGCTTTGGTGGAGTTCAACTTGATGTTCGTACCACAACGAGCGGTAAAGAGGCAAGCATTGGCAAACTTCCGAGCCGACCACCCATGTGTTGATGTTTCTGCTGATACTTTGGTGGATTTTGGAGTTGTGGCAAAGAAACCAAGGACACTTTGGTTTGACAGTTCACGTACCAACAAGTGTGCCAGAGCCAGGATCGTGATCAAGTCTCTGATCGATGTGAAAACTGAGGCATCTTTCCTCTTTGAGTTTTCCTGCACCAACAATCGAGCTGAGTATGAGGCTTTCATTCTTGGTTTGTGAATCTTAAAGGACTAGGTGCCGAGACCGTATGGGTGGTTGGAGATTCAATGTTGGTAATCAAGCAAGTGGTGGGCGAGAATGGGAAGGCTTCTAAGCCTATTGTGATGCAGCCCAGTCACTACTACAAAGCTTCGAGGATGCGATCATTGGGTTCGTAGGTCGCAATAAGAATATGGAGGCCAACAAGCTAGCACAAACTGTGTCCGATTTCTGTGCATTCACCAAGTTCAACTCCGTGCTGATAAAAGTCAGGTCAGCCTCGGCATTAGAAGAGCTTAACTTGACGGTGGAGATTACCTTGTTACAACTCGACTATGACTAGAGGCAAGAATATATTGACTATCTCAAGAACCCGAGTTCCTGCTCTGACAAGGTGCTAAAGGTAAAAGCTCTTTGTTTCGAGCTCATTAATGATGTCTTTTATCGAAGAATCGTGGATGGGTTGCTTTTGGTTTGTCCAAGTCCACAAGAGGCCATGTTGGCCATGACGAAGATTCACGAAGGTATATGTGGAGCACACCAGTCGGGCATCAAGATGAGGTGGTTGATGCATCGCTACAGCTATTATTGGTCGAGAATGGCAAATGATTGCATTGAGTATGCAAAGGGGTGCCAAGAGTGCCAAATATATGGACAAGTTCAACACTCTCCAGCCGACATTTTCCATTCGGTGGTTAAACCTTGGCCATTGCGAGGTTGAGCGGTTGATGTTATTGGAAAAATCCACCCAGCAGCCACCAAGGGCCATTTGTTCATCATTGTGGCAACAAACTACTTCACCAAGTGGGTGGAGGCAGTGCCAATAAAGGTTGTAAACCAAGAGACGGTGATCCAGTTCTTCAAAGAACACATCATCCACAGGTTCGGGTTACTGGAGATGATCACAACCGACCAAGCTACCATGTTCACGAGAGATGAGATCCAAAGGTTCGTAAGAGACATGGGCTTCAAGATCACCCACTCGATGCCTTATTATGCTCAAAGCAATGGTCAAGCGAAAGCTACCAACAAAGTATTAAAGGCGTACATAGAGAAGGCGGTAAAGGAAAGCCTAAGACATGGCATCTCGCCCTATTGGAAGCCTTATGGGTGTTCCGTACTACGAAGAAGGGTGCCACTGGGACAACGCCATTCGCTCTTACTTACGGGCACGACGCCATGATCCTGTTAGAGATGACTGTCCGATCCTTGAGAAGGGCAGAGCAAGTGAATCTGTCCCAGCTCGACTATAACTAAGCTATGTTGGCTGAACTCAAAGATTTTCCCGAGGAGAGACTAAGGGCTTTGAACGCAATCATCCAACAAAAGAAGACCGTGGAAAAAGCATAACAAGGTATGCCGGTATCACATAACGGGGCAGGTCAGCGCAATCCCCTTCACTCCAAACCATCTGGAATGATTTCTTTCACTCCGTACCATATCAAAAGCCCTCTAAAATGATGAAAAGTCTCCGTCTCAAATCGGGATCAATTTTAAAATTTAATACACCTCTATCGTAATAACTAATACTTTTTCGAAAAAATTTAGTATTAAATGTCGGTCCTAATTTTTGCATAAAGTTATATTTAAATAGAGATATTTTTACACCTTTTACGAATGCTAAAAATATTTTAAGATATTAGTTTATGCTACACTTGCATATTTAAAAAATTTTACATCATCATTCATCTTCTAGATTATCTTCAAATGGTCTTTCTGATTGTCGTCTTGTTGTTAAAAATGTTTAAATAGAGTATAGCATTTAAATAAAGTTATAAGCAGATAATTTAAGTCATTTGAATATAGACAAAATAGTTTTTTTACTATTTACGTAAATACATTCCAAAATTTAATTTTAATATTTTTGGAAGAAAAAAACATAAACTTTTCTTATGTAATAACCTCTCTAAAGTGATATTTTTTTCTGATCCTAACGATATCACTTTAGAGAGAATTTACTATAGTTAGTAAATGTTTTAGGTTTATTTATTGGGTCCAACGACATCATTTTTTATTACTTATTAAAAAACACCATTTTGCATACTGTATTCTACAATATATCGCCCAAATGATGCCAAAATCATCTTAATTTTGCACAGATTTGACTATTTTCCTATCATTAAATGAGGAACATATATAAGTACAATGAATCACAAAATCAATTTGTATTATTTATATGTAAGAATTTTATATCCGATTCAACACCTTAAAGAAACGAGTGTGAGATTTTTTCATGCTAAAAGACTCTCGACTTAAGTTTATTAGGCTGAAGGTTGTGATATCCAAAATCTATTCATTACTACCTCAATCTTCAGCATATAATTGAACTAGAAAATTATTTCGAGAAGCGTCGGCCACAAAATACCCATCTCGACTTGGTCGCCCTCCAATTAATGCCCTTCACCTGGGTCTGCCTTCCATTTCCGAGGCAAATAAATGTTCGCCCACGTTAAATAATCAATGGGTATGTCACTAGAACATTTAATCCAGCCTAGATTAAATTATTTATTTCATTTGTGCTTCGATTAATAAAATAGTATTAGCGGTCAACTATTTTAGAAGTATGGAAAATTTTGCTATTCATTATTTTAAGGTTTTGAATTGATATGAAGATTTTAACAATCTCAGAGTGAGTTGATTTTATTCTCATTGTTGTGCTTGCACGATCCCATTTCTTGCATGTTGGAAAAGTCAAAGTCTATTCGTTTAAGAGGGTGTTGAGAATCTCACATTATTTAGTGCAATAATGGTGGGCTAGTTTATGTGTGTGGAAAATACACCTACCCATTACCTTCACGTTTTGTGTAGGATATGAAGTTTCTAACATGCGAGTTTCACATTTTTTCATGATTTATTATTGTCATATTTTTTTAGAGCACCTAGTATTCGGAGACTACTGTGCTTATTAATCCAGCTTCAAGTCGGTGTAACTTTTGAAAGTTGGCAAACATCTTCTAACAAATATTTAAATCGAACATGAGACCTCTTTAGTTAAGTTAGAAGAACGCCCTTTGTATGATAAGTTTAGCATCATGCTGGCATCCTAAAGCGTGGTGGGCCTCTTTTTCTACCCAGTCCAATTATGGGATAAACTGAGCTACTAAATAGTGGGCCGGACATTGCGTTATACTGGACCCATCATAACGCTTTTTTTAAATTAGAACCTAAAAGTATTAACAAATGAGAAAAAATTTGAATGTCACTAAACACTAAGTCCTGATTGAAGTTTGTATACAGTGGAAGAGATGGGCATGCACCACGGACTCCAGAACCCGAGGCAAACTATGATTGCTTTAACCTGAGATGGATTAGTAAGGGGTAAGTGTTTTGAAACACTTAGTAAGAAGATAGAACATAACATATTGGTTATGTCTGCTACATATGAGAGACAGAACTTAACCATGTCCAACAATATGCAAGACCACAAGATGCATGCCAACCATATGATCACACACACACAAAAGTTCACATAGTGAACAAACGGTGAGCTATAGATAGATTTAGACGGGCCACTTCCTCTCCAGCACAGGGATATCAACATGGCCATCAGATCTCCTTTCCATAATCACATACTAAGTTTAATAGTAATAAACTAGGATATCCCCAGTCTATGTGCACATAGGCTAACATCCCCGGTTAGCACGGGAAAACCTGTCTATATCTCACCAAAAACAACATAGCATACCCACACAAATTGGCCCCACACTAGGAAAGACATATTCTCTAGCTAGCCATTCACATGTGCCATATCTCTCACAGACCAATCCAAACATGAACGATCTTATCACAAATGCACATGACCACTTCATGAACATACTTCATATGCATGAGACGCACATAATCAAGACCTGAAACATGCACATGCACCAAACAAAACCAAATTTATCATGTTCTATTCGCTTACACAAACGAATATCACGCAATAGTGCCGATTTCCCGAGTCCTAATCTCTCGTCACTTTCAACCTTCAACCGTTCCTCCCAAATAGTTTTCTTCACTGAAAGCACTTTGAGAAAGCTTTACATGATCTGTATAATAATTTCCAATCATAAAATGAGGTCAGTTCCTCACTTCCCAACCGAGTTACATATTGAGCACACGATAAGCTCAATCGCTTTTAAGTTCGATAGATATCACATATAACCCGATATCACACAAAACCCAATTAATTTACTGTACTTAAGCTCTCTTGTATGTTCTTGATAACTCAGGGTCCAAAAATCAACCTAGAATCCAAAAGAATTAACTTACCAAGCCTTTACTCATAAACCCTGCTCAATCCTGAACCAGGCAGCTAGTCCAACTTTCAACCAGGTCTTGAAGGCGATTCTTTCATCCAAACAGGGCATATAATATGGCGTTAGAAAGCTAATTAAGTCTTCTACAATCTGTAAGAAGGAACCTAAGTCCAATTCGGAGTCCAACTAAGCTTACCAAGCCATTCTTCTTCCACTAGCTCATCTGTGTCTCCCGTAGATAGTCCGTTGTTCAAATCTAATTCCACGCCGATTCCTTTATCAAAACTGGACATATAATATATGCTCAGAAAGCTCTTTATGTCCTCTACAACTTTGATGAAGGTATAAAAATCTAGTTTGAGGCAGAATATAGCTTACCAAGTCGTTCTTTGTCACCTGCTTCTTTCTCTTTTCTCTTACTCTCTCTCTCAACTTTCTCTTCTCTTTTGAGTTATGGCTGAGTCTCAGAATTTCTTGCCTCTTCCTTAAGGTTTCTGAGTCCCAAAAGTATATAGGTGAGTAAGAGTCCAGCTTGACTCACCTCCTTAACCAAGTCTAATGAACAAGCAAGTGGTAATAGATGATTGGTTGATTCCCAATGGGGTCCAATCAGAAAGAGACTCATTCAAGCTCCGTTTTGACTGTCTTCCATTGTGTTTTATAAAAACTTGTCAACTAACAAATTGTAGCCCTATGTGTGTAGTTTTTGGATCATATTTATTTGTAATATTTGGAGTAAAATTGAGAACGTGGTGCTCCATTTACTAAACAAAGGTCATTGCTGTCCGAACTTGACCAACAAAATTCTTATAACTTGGAATAATTGACTAGGCTTTGTTGTAGTTAGCTAGAATCCTAAGAAGACTATAGAATATCTAGAAACACTTCCAAACACATCTCATATGTAGATTGTACCATAGAATACAATTTATTCCAACCGACCATTTATAAGATATCACAATTAAGTAACACACCAAAAAAAATTCATGGGACTGATTTAAATTCAAAATTTCTGGTTAAACCTAAATATGATTCTTGCTCTTAGGAGCATAGTTTTAAAAAATTTAGTCTGATTATCGATCTGACTGATTAGACCACAAATCAAAGTGAAAAGCGTATCAAGTTTGGGTATAAACTCGTTTACTTTATGAGTCGCCCGAAATCTGGTCGGACGGCGCATTTCAAACAGAATTTTGACCCAAAATTTCCGGTTTGTTAGGTTGGCCAAAATTTCCCCAAAATCATCAATTACATTATCCCCAAAATAGTATAGATATGAAGTGGGAAAAGGGAGAATAGAGATGAGGTGGACAAGAGGAGATGGGAATAGGAGAAGAGATTGAAGGTAGAACCATGAAAAAGACAGAGATGGAAGAGGGGATAAGGTTTGTGTGGTTCTGAGATCATTTTTCCGCTACTCGTAAGTCTATTTTACAAGTCTAGTATGGTCTAGGGGTGTGCATTCAGGATATCCCGATCCCAAATACCGAATATCTCGAATACCCAATTTCAAAAAAAATGAATACCAATCCCGATCCCGAATACCGAATTGGGATCGAAATTTCCCTGTAATACCGAATTTTTTAGCAAAAATTATAATTCAAGCATAAACTCGTTCTATTGACAACTGCATGGTGCGATAATCCTCAAAAGGAGGGGAAATCAAACTCACAACCAAGAGAGAAGAAGTTCAATCTATTCGATTTGCAAGCACAATCTCATACTAATTGAAACAGATTATCGGCCCAATCAGAAGCTTGAAACGTAATCTCATCTCATACTTTGAACTCGAAAGCAAGAAAGAAGCTTCCTTTGAAGCAACAAAATCTCAAAACAAAAAATCCCCAAATTTGAAACCCTTTAAATGTGAAACCCTATTTATTTAGAGTAACTGACAGAGATTCGACTGAGACTTGGAGAGGGGTCGAGTGGTGTGGCGGCGTGGCTGTGGCTGCGTTGGTGGCGCTGGTTGGCGGCCAATGGAACTTGGGAGAGAGGCCAAGGCTGAGAGTGGGTGGTGTTTCTTTTTGCTTCTCTCTGGACAGAAGGCTAAGGCAGGGAAGAAACGAAGTGAAGGAGGGAGTTTTGAATTGAGTGGGGACAACATAAAAGTTGTTCCTACAGAGGAGATTTCATTTGAACCATCAGATTTTATTAAAAATCGTGTCTACAAATCTGACAGTCATCAAAAACCGTGCTGGAAGTCCAAAACCTTGATCCATTTCAGTGGAGATAAGTCTTGTCTCCACTGAATCCAACCCCGAAGGGGGAGGTTAATTAGAATAGGGATTTTCTTTATATAGTTGGCAAAATTACAGTTTAGTACTTTGATATTTTTGTATAATACCTGTATATACCGGAATTCACCGAATTAAAAAAAACTCATACCGAATTAAATCTCGAATCCCAAAATACTCATTGCAAAATTTCGAATATCAAAAAAGTACCAAAAATCCCGAATCCCATTTGCACATTTGATCTCAATTTATTTTACTACTATGAAAAAAATTAAATGGGGTGAGGATGGGTGGGTGGCGTGGGAAAATTAAAATGGGGAATGCATGAGGAAGAGTGGGGAAATTAAAATGTTGTTATTTTATTGGGAAGAGGAAAGTAGAACTCCAAACACGCGAGGAATAATAATGGGGGGCTGGAAAAAGTAAACTTGGGACAGTTGACAGATGGAGATTTTTTAGAAGAAAACGTCAAAAATGAAGGCACACTTACATCTGGTCATTGTTAGAATTCGATTCATGATTTGATTCGTCAAAAATTTAATTCGATTCGTTAACAATTCGATTCAAATTTGTCATGAGACGAATTGACTACAGTTTAAAATTTCTATAATTCGTTGAACCGAAAAATTCAATTCGAATTCGATTCGAGTCAAATTCGTCCATATTATGTAAAAAAATTAAATAAGTACTAATTTAAAAGGAAGGAAAAATGAGGGAGGGAAATTGAAATTTGAAACCCCCATTTCCCACGATAATCCCTTCCATCGTAGACCTTCCTCACTTCAATTAAGCACTTCACTGATCTTTTCAGGCCATGGGCCCCAAAACAAGTAATTGATTATTTATTTTCCATTCATTATAATTTACATACTCCAATTTCAATTATCTACTATTAATTTGATCTATATAAATTATATCTAAAAGTTTACTAATTAATTATATTATTAGCTATATTGCTATTTAATTATGGCATAAAGTAGAACTAACAAAGGTAAAGAAAAATAAGTAGAGCAAATAATCAATTTTTGAAACATTAGGTTTAGATAATTCAATTATCTACTAACCTAATATTTTATTTCATTATACCGATCTAGAAAATAAAGAGAAACTAGCTAGATTAGTTGCTGCAAAATATTTATCTTTTAGCTTTGGTTAAAAACTTAACCCTAATCCTATCCCTAAACCATAACCATAACCCTAACCCTAACCCTAACCCTAAACCATAATCCTAAACTATTATTAGAATCTCATTCGTGATTTGATTGAATTTGTCAAAAAATCTAATCGATTCGTCAAAATTTTGGAAGTTTATGATTTTTTTAATAAATATTTAAAATTAAAGAATTATTCGAATTCGACTAGAATTCGAATATTCATAATTCGAATTCGATTCGTCCTAGGAAGAATTGAATATGGTTTAAGATTTTGATAAATTCAAATTCGAACTAATTCGATTCGAATTTGTTTGAATTCGAACCGTGGTCAGGTCTAGGCACACCTAGATGGGTATCTATTTTTCAATATAAATATATGAATACAAAAGCACCAGTCCGACTGGCAGTTCAATTGGTCAGATCAGTTGACCCGCGATCCGGAGAAAAAAGTAGGTCACTCTCCTGGTCGTTTTTTAAAACTATGCGTAGTAGCAAGTAAATGCACATATATAGGAAAAAAATGAACTTTATTATCTCCTAACATTGTGACTTGTACAATTTGGCATGAGATGAAACAACTTTTTTCCCCAAACTTTTGCAATTTGGCAAAAGCCATCCTCCTCAATCAGTGCGAATTCAAATTTACATGCTCCCAAAAAATGTCGCAGGCATCCCCAACCTACAAAATACGCCGAATTGCGCTATACCAATATGGGATGTGATTGAAAGAAAATGAAACATAGAAATGGAAAATAACAAAAAATGTGTAAACTAAAATATTTTTTTTTGCATATATACGAGTATGTACGTGTCGTCACGTAGCGATGATACGTGTGTAAATGAACTCGTTCCACGTGTCGGGCAACCCGGGAAGGCACCAATGGATGCAGTCCGTATAGGTTGCCGGGTCGGCCTGCTGCTGGGGAGTGAGCATCTTGCCCTGGCGTATGGTGTACACCGAGGTGTGAGCGTCCTTCCTTAGCTCAGAGAGAGAGGTGATGTCTATCAAGTGAACCGGCACTTTCATTGAACTTGTCACGTTCTTGGCTAACACAAGTAGCCTACGATCGGTTCCCACGTTCAGTAGAGTGGTTAAGTTCAGAATTGGTGTCGTCTCCTTTGCACATTTAATTCCATCTGGGTTGTTCCAATCATCGCTCCTAAAACAATCCACACAGAAAATCGGTAGATTAATTAGTGCCCTTTTTTTGTAATAAATAGGGTTTGGAAAGTGTGGAGCATATGCTTTTTATGGAGTTGGTACATCTCCCACCAAATGTCAACAACCACAAGATGCATCTAATACCTAATGCACCTAATGATTGGACGTAATTTAATAAAGAACAAATTTGGAAAGTAAAAAAAATTAAGAAGAAAAATAAGCAAATTGGTGAACCGAATTCTGATCATTAGCCTAAATTAAGTGGATAAAAAATGAAATGAAATGAAATAATTAAGTTACTGAAATATTGCCCAAATGGCAATTAATAATTACTCAATAGTTGCATTGGTCCAATGATACTAATGTCATGTGCAACCAGATATTTGGCTTTACCTGCAATCGCTTAGTTAAAATTGGTCCGACTTTTTCTGATATAATTATTCGGTTAATTTTAACTATAAGACCTTTTTTGGGTTCTTTTGGAATAAAAAAATTTATCTACTTATTAAAACATTATGAGGGAAGAGCAATTAATTACTTGATGTGAAGAGGTGACATGCTGCTAAAGAAGACGGTGGTGCGATTGGTGTCGACATGTTTATCAACCCACTTGGACCACGTCCTTAGAACTCTATTATAGGCTATCGGCCGTGGGACCTCGTCATACTCCGTCGCTCCGTCGTCGAATGAGCCACGGCTGTCGTTGCATCAGGAAATTTAAACCAATTAAATAGTTCATCAGTTAGCAATATTTCTAGACATACAACTCAAAACTTTAAAATTAAACGAATCTATCATACTTTCGTAAGTAGTAATCTGAACATGCTCTTTAAAAAAATCGTGAGAGTAACAATGGGTATTAAGATTATCTCCATTTAATATCTGTTAAAAGTTTATATCAAACCCAAAATCTCAAGGTAATAAATTGGCTTATTTTTAAGCCTTATAAACAAAACTACTACACTTACAACAAGGGATGTGATAATCTCAATAATTTTTTTATCTAGACTAACTGGAATCGGAAAACTATTCTGTCGACTAACCAAAATTTGAGGTAGGTTGGACTTTTAAAATGTGACAAAATTCTATCAACAAATATTTAACACTGCTACGTTTCTTAGAACTCAAACTCGAAATATCTTGATTACGCTATAACAAATATTTAATACTACTATGTTTCTCTCCGAGGGTTGATATACTTATTTTATAAGTAAACTTCATTGCTCCAAATAAACACGTCTCGGTGTTCTTTCACCCGTTTTTTTCTAAAAGGTAGAGATATTATTAAAAATGCAAGTGAACATATGTAATCAATCAAAATAAATAGTTAGACATGCTGAACTTGACCCTTGAACATATTAAAAATGAACTAATGAAAAACTAAACCAAACTAAAAAATAAAAATAATGGAGAGTTGAAACCCCCTCGAACCAACTGCAACATGGTCTCACCAAAATCCTGGCGTGGTATATTTTGGTGAGAAAACTACAAGAAAAGAACATCCCGTTTTTACCCGTTTAATCAAAAAATAACAAAATATACTAATTACAGTATTAATGGATAGAATCGAATGATATTAACCATTCTCGAACATTGTAAAAAACTGAAGGAAGGAGTGTCTCGAGGGTTGGTATACTTACAGTACTTTGATGGCGAAAGTGTTCATCCACCATATGTAGGTGTTAAATACGAGGTAGTCCACGTTCTTCCAATTAACACCGTGCTTCTTGATGGATTTGGGCATTATGATCCGGTTCAAGATGCTGTGCATCCTCGGGTCGTCGGAATTTGACTCCACTAGAAATGGGGCCCAGTAGAATTCCACCGTGGCATTGTAATCCTACGTAAAATACGTAAAATAATTGAAATGGTAAATATTAATAAGTAAAATATAGCGTTCTAGGGAATATAATCATTGATAAACTAAGTGAAAGCAGATCCAAACAACATTTGTGCTGTACCACTATCATTAAAGCAGACCCAAAAAGAAATTGTAGTAGGTAGAAACACGTGACAGAAAAGGGAATAAAGTTAAGGTAAACAAGTACAATTAATTTTTAACTTGCACACACTGAGGAAGTTATTTAATAAGAGAAGGGTAAATTGGTTGGAAAGAAACGCACCTCAATTCTGAACACAGAAAGGGACCCTATCTTGTTCAAGCTCTTCCTCCCAGGAGGAATCACAGATTGGACCAAACACACCATTGATTCCCATTGGTTCCTGTTCAGCGAGTCCCCCACGAACATCAGCCTCTTGTTCCTTAGCTTTTTCAGCAATAACCTAGCTTTCAACCTGAATTAATCGAGCAAACATCTATATAAATCAAAAGAAAAAAAAAATCAATCTCAATCCGAATTTGTTGGTCATGAAAATATTTTTGTCGGAAAATGATTTTTTAGATTTTTATGTGATAAGATTCTAGAGTTTTCATTAGTTAATCGTTATTTCTATTTAGTTGTTTCCTTCAATTAGTTAGAAATTATTTAGATTTTCTATTCAGCCAATAAGCATGTGGCTATATAACGCCCACTCATACTAGGATTTGATTATCAAAAAATAAGAATAAGAAATCTCCTTTTATTTTTCCCATTCTTCTATCTTTAGTAGCGTTGAACGTCGGCGCCTAAGTCGAAAGCCACTTGCGTGGCACTCGGATCCATAACATTATGCTAAATTGAGTGATTCTTTTATTATGAACTCGGAAAATATTTTTTTGGCGAAACAAACGGAAGAGTTTGGGAAGAGTAAAGGTGTTGGGGTTATATAGTTACCTAGGCAAAGAGCAATCTCTGGGCTGCCATTTCCAGTTCTGGTACAAGGAATCCTTCCTCCCATTTCTCATGCAGGTAACTTGAGCCGTAAGGAACTCGCACTCATCTTCCTTATACAAAGGCCTCGTCTCGTTATCAAGAACCCAGTTCCCGGTGAAGAGATCGCACTCTTCAGGCGGCAATTCCACGTCCTCCAAGTCGTCCTCTTCCTTGTCCTTCTTTAGGGTTTCTTGAAGTGGGTTGGATGGCAGAAGCTTGGAGGGAGGTGGTTCCTGGTCTTCTTGGAGCTTGGGCCAGGAGAAGGGGAACTCGGCTATGGACTTGACGTCCTCGTTGTACATGAACACTCCGAAGAGGAAGATGGAGAAGACGACGACGAAAACCGGGAGGTTGCTGTTCTTCCCGTGCTTGTTCATGGCGGCTAGTACTGGGTTGATGATCACTAGATGGTGGCTCTTTCTTCTATGTGGATACATGAGAAGAAGAAGAAGAAGAGTAGTGAGAGAGTAAGAGGAGAAGGAGAATTTTATAATAAGATATATATAAATGTGTTGAGGTATAAAAATAATCTCGACATTGTCAATATATTTTGAGGTATCCGGTGTGGTCGCAAGGTGATCGGGTGACCGATGTGGTCTGAAAGTGATCGGTGGGTGGTGTTGTCTCAAAGCAATCACTTCCGGTTTTGAGTTGGAAAGAGGTTGTCGATGGTCTTCCCTCCATCGAGTCCGAAGATGGTCTTACTTGGTCTAAACCGGTGATGATAGACGGCTTCCAAGACCAAAGTTTCCGGTTCGGTCAGCTTCTCGCCTGCCTAGATAATGCTCCTCAGTAAAATGCTCATAACATTCTATCTGGAGGTCAAAATGAAACGATTTAAGTTTCTATGGAAAGCTAAGACGTGGATATACAACTCTTTAGTTTACAATATTTTCTGATTCGGAGCACAAGGAGGTCAAAAATATAGTTTAACGCGGATATTTGCTCTGAGTTCGAAGGTGGATGCCCCATCCGTGAAGTCCGAGTGGGCGCCCCAAAGTTGTCTGAGTGGACGTCCCATCCTTGAAGTCTGAGTGGATGTCCTCTCTCTGAAGTCATCCGGGATGTCCGGGTTGTGCCCTTGAAGTTGGATGTCCGGGTGAACGCCGAGCTCTTCGGCCCGTGAGGTCGATATGTCCGGGTTGGACACTTTAGTCCGTGAGGTCGATATGTCCGGGTTGGACACTTTAGTCCGTGAGGTCGATATGTCCGGTTGGACACTTCAGTCCGTGAAGTCGATATGTCCGGGTTGGACACTTCAGTACATGAAGTCGATATGTCCGGGTTGGATACTTCGGTACGTGAAGTCGATATATCCGGGTAAGGTGCCTTGATCCGTGAAGTGATATGTCCGGGTTGGGCGCTTCGGCTTGTAAGGTCGATATGTCCGAGTTGGGCACCTCGGCCCGCTAAGTAGGATGTCCGAGTTGGACCACTCGGCCCACTTGAAGTGGCCGTTTAAGTCCGCATTGGACTTTAAGGCGGTAAGGCCCGCTTCGAGTTGAATGTGGTAAGGCCCGCCTCTTGCTCCATGCTTGTAGGTGGGAAGATGATTCCGGGTTCCAAGCGAGAAGCCTACGGCAAGAGGTCGAGTGAGAGGCCTACGGTGAGAGGCCGAGCGAGAGGCTTATGGTGAGAAGCCTACGGCGAGAGGCCGAGTGGCAAGAGGCCGAGTGAGATGCCAATGGCGAAAGGCTCCTCTCGCCCACGTAGGCGAGACCGAGCGAGGGCTCTTCTCGCTCACGTTGGTGACCGGGCGAGAGGCTCCTCTTGCCCACGAAGGCGAGATCGAGCGAGAGATTCTTCTCGCTCACGTTGGTGAGCCCAGGCGAGAGGCTTCTCTCGCCCACATGGCCGAGTCCTATCGAGAAACTCGTCCGACTCAAATAGGCGAGGGGCCGGTAGGAGGCATGAGCGAGGAGCCGAGTGAGAGGCCTACGGCGAGAGGCCGAGCTAGAGGTCGAGTGGCGAAAGGCCGAGTGAGAGGCCTACGGCGAGAGGCCGAGCGGCGAGAGGCCAAGTAAGAGGCCTACGGCGAGAGGTCGAGTGGCGAAAGGCCGATCGAGAAACCTAAGGTGAGAAGACGAGTGAGGAGCCTAAGGCGAGAAGCCGAGCGAGAAGTCGAAGGTGAGAAGCCAATTTGGACCCGAGCGGGAAGCTCATTTGACCTTCGTAGGCGGGAAGGTAATTCTGGGAATAGGTCTACTTTGGTTGAGGAGGTCGTTAGCTTGAGCCCATTTTGGGATTCACTTTGGGCCTGACGAGATGTTCGTCTTGGGCGATGACGGACTTGAGTCAAGATTTTGCATGGGAGATTCGAGAAGGTCAAGACGATCTATATTTTCCTAACTTGAGTCGAGATTCTCAATATTTGGCAAGACTTGGTAAGTTCCTCTTTAGGCCGCGATTGCTTGGTCGTCACATTTTGAAAGCTTCATATTCGAGGACGGGATCTGCTCATTTAAGAAAGACGGCTTGTACTGAGCCGAGAGGATCCCGTCATATTAGAAACAAATAACTTGAAGCGGATCTCTCGGGATTGAGACTTGGAGCCGAAGATCTTGGAGGCTGTTTAGGATTTTCTATTATGAAGGCGCGGAGGTTAGGTCAAGGCACTCTATATAAGGAGGGCTCGGGCGAGAGAACGGATATCAATCACCAACACAACACAACAATTACTTTACTATCTTGTCGTTTTATCTTTCTTTAGCCTAGCGTAGCCCGTAGCATAGCTCTAGCTTTAGCCTTAGTGTAGACCGACCTTGGGACGACCACTCCGGATTCGTCTCGGGTTACTTGTTCCTTTTTTCCCGCAACAAAATGTAGAGAAACATTTTGGGTAAAACTCGAGTATTCCCGGACCTTATTTAGTCTCTTCGTAAGGCTTGATCTCAATAACACTTTAAATAAATTCAAGTCACTTACCACCTCTCGACCAGCTAACAAAGAGGTGTTTGATTAAGAGGGGACGGTGGAAATTGGTTTGTTGCTGCTGCTGCTGAATTATTTTTATATTTTATTTTTTGAGGTAGCTTAGTAGTGTATATGGGATTTGGTGAGATGGGTTTTTCTCGAAGGAGTTGGCTTCTGTTTGGAGGGAGAGTGGTCTCTATCGGATCCCAATTGCTTTCTAAAATTCACTTGTTTAAGGAATTCCCATAGAGGTGTCCATGAGAAGGATAGTAGAGGAGTGAATTCTAAGTTTTTGCCCCAGTTGGTCTTTGTCCAACGAATATTTGATGAGTGAGTCTAAAAGATAAAGTGGTCCTTTTATATTATGGAAAAGTTATGCCATTATTGGAATCCGACAACCAGTTTTTAGATGGATGTGAGGAGGAAAAAGAAATGGCCCATTTCCATTTGATATGGGTTTAGATTAATTACTTGGAATTTAAGAGGGTAAAGTGAGATTGGGGGGTCATCTCATTAGATTTCCTCTGTTTTGGTGCTTTATATATGCTTTTGGCCCAGGCCTTTTCTTATAAGTAAATTCTTCATTAGTCAAAGTAAAAGATTACAAAATACTGAATTATAGTTATCCTTTGATTCGAGAAAAAAGGACCAAGTCCTGATTCCATACTTTTCGAAACAGTATAATCATTCCCGAAAGTTGCACAAAATGGAATGAAAAAAGTTATCCATCCCCATCACGTCTTCCTTCCATTAAGATAAATGCATTTTTTATTTTGGCCCAGGCTTTAATCCTTTATATTGTCACTGTGAATTTAACCCATCAAGATCTCGCCGCAAACTAACAATGCATTGGTACGCTTATTTTTTAAGGAGGATTAGTATACCATTAAAAGAATACCACATGAAAAATTGTAAATTGTTATACCAATATATACATAAAAATATTGTACATAGTTATTTAACCTTCAATTTAATTTAGTTAAGACTTTCAAGTCATGGCTGCTAGATTCCTAATCGCTTGCCATAATCTTGGCCTCTAAATTTAATATTAAGTTCCGCTTATTCATCGATATTATTGGCTCCAGGGACCCGTAATAAACTAATAACCATTCTACTAGTTAACCACTAAATAATATTATATTAATTGGTGGGTGACATTTTGTACCAGGTAAACAACCGGATATTTCAATCTTGACTATTGTTGATAAAAGGCTTTCATTTTTGGTTTAAAAACAACTAGAAAAGGGTTGCATTAACTACGGATGTAGACTTGAATATTATCATATCCTGTTTTAAAAAGTAACTTTTTTATATTTTTCATTTGTAATGTTGAACTTAAACCTTCTTGTTATCATTTGGATTTAATAAGCATGTAATATATATCTTTTCTATGTAGAGACGCACATTTTTTTCATGGACACCATGGGTCCAATTGATAAGATTGCAATAATGCTTCGGCCAACACTCAACAAAGACAAAATTTGATGATAAATATATGTTATATCACTTGCACATTTATTGAGTCGATTAAATCACGTTGGAACCTGATGAAAGTTTTGAAAAGTGCAAAAACTCTCTCAACAAATACTCAAACTCGAAACTCGAGACTATTGATTTAACTAGAATAACATATTTATTAGTTTTTTTTCGGAAAAAAAACTTTATTAATAAGTAAAAGAAAAGCAACAGAAGATGGTGAGAAGCGAGAGGAAGAGGGTGAGAAGAGAGAAACCTACTACAAAGACTATAAAACTACCAAAGGCCTAAACGGGTAACTAAGGACTAGCTACACCCGATGCCTAACAAGTAACTCTACCCAACTAACAACATATTTATTAGTTAATTTAAGTGTTTGTTGGTTACGCATATCATATATGCTCCTCGTTGAACGACCTCTATGATTTTGTTCGAAATGACATTTGGCCCAACAACACAAGACGTAAAATGATTTGACGGGAGTATAGGATTCAAACCTTGGCAAGATGTAACTAGGTGTAAAAATTAACCTTTACAAAAAAAATTAGGTTAGCATTTAATTTAGCAAAATTTAAGAAACTCTAATTAATGGATAAAAAGCGCATCATGATCCAATGCTTCTAGCACTAATATTCTATAACATTACCATCATGACTAGTTCTCCGTGTATGAATTTCAGGTAGTTTCAATATAACACCTCTCTTTACTTGCAGGATCAACAAAACCTCCGTGTTTTTCTTATAAATTAGCGGGTGGAAGAGTGGAGTTTAGACATTTTAATTAGCTTCCAAGCAACGAAGTGCTTGCGAGTAATTAATAAAATTAGAGAATAGCAGTGGCTAGTACGAAGCTGACCTAATTTTTAATCTAATCTCGAAAGTGGGTAGAAGTACAAAATCTTGTTGATAACATATCCGCTGTTTATTTAGCAGTAATTAATTGTTCCAGTCACTAGCTAATCTAAGCTTTCACTGTCCTCAACAACTATGACAAGCCGATGCATTAGTCATTAAGGAAGTCTAGTAATTACACCTCCTGTATTCATATTCCCGCACTTTGGGGCTCTATTTACGGTTAATTCTCTTTATGGTATTTTTTTCATTCGTAAGACTTAAACCTAAGACATCATTTACTTGAAATTTGCGAACCCGTGTAAGATCGGTTGAGGAACCTGCGATCCTTTTTTATCAGATAAGAAGGGGTTGTACGAAATGAATTTCTAAGAAATTGTCCCCTATATCTTATATCTATCTATATGAAGAAGAAATTATGTAACGAAGGAGATTCTTATTTGTACAAATGGTATTTCGAACTTGGAATGACCATGAAGAAATTAACGATACGAAATTCAAATCGATTACACTTGTACCGAACTCCAAATAGTCGAATGATTAGATACTTTGTGTTTGAGAAAAGTAGAGGCCAAGGAACATCTTGCTCTGTGTTTGGGTAAGAACAGCAACAACATCATGTTCTCGTTACCCTCACTTCCACTTGCAGTGGTGGTACACTTGCTTTTCTCAGAAGTAAAGGCATCTAAAACTTGAGTTTCCACACATGCTGCAGATCATAAAAAAATGGTTTCATGAAATATACTAGTTTGTTTGTGCAGTTGATTGAAATATGAGTTAACTACTAGGATTTCTCTGTAATTTGGTCCATTATCTTACTTAGACCCTGAAAACTCCAAAATTAACCAGGAGGTCCTTTCTTGTTGACTTGGAATTTGCTTTGACAAAAATTCCCCTAGAACTATCTTTTGGGGGAAAAGAGACCATAATTTTTCCACAATTGGCTTGTAATTTACAATTTTAAAACTAAAAAATTGAACATGAATAAATATATTTTTCTTTCTCTCATGGTCTCACCTCCCCATCTCTCTCTCTCTCTCTCTTCATTTTCAATAGCCTATTTGTTTTGCTCAATTATGAAATTAATCATTCGTTATAAGTATGTTAGCATATATTATTTGTCATACACAAGAGACTGGTAGCATGGAAACATAGACTACAGCTTTGGAGTTTTGGAGACAAAAATCGAAACAGGCTGCCCTTCAATGATAGATCAAAATTTCGGAGTTTGAACCTCTTTTATATAAATAGATAATTTAATTACTATCGTGATGGATTTCACCGTGTAGGAGATCTATATATAAAAGTGAGTTGGGATAAAAATTCGTAAGTCACTAACGATTTTTTAAATAAATTTGAGGTTCAAATTCATAAGTCACTAACAATTGATATAATGTATTGTGACATATGACATATGGAATTATCAAAATATTCCTACTTTCAAATTGCTGCCGATTTGATTTTCTATATCAAGGTTTCACGCAGCTAAAACCTCAAACTCGATTCTAAGTAATTTGGTTTTTATACCCCAAATTACTTTCATTATTGGCCCTTTCCCCGTCAACGGCGACCAGGTTCTTAACTCTCTCTCGTGTTTCCCTCTTGTGAACTTTGAGAAGTGTTTTTTAAAGCTCTGATATGTAGTGTCCATAATTGTTGGATTGCTATTTTAAGATAGTTATCTCAATAATATTTTTTATATTTGTGAGATTTGAATTCAAGACTCACTTAAATAAATTAAATTTGTTTTTGAAAAATAAATTATTACACCATGATATTGCTAAGGTTTAAACCTTTGACCTCCTAGGTATTTACAACGCTTTATGCTGTTGGGCTACAAGTCATTTAGTAATAAATCAAAAAAAATATATAAAAAATTGAATTCAAGTCTCTAATCACTCGAAACGAGTCCCGTTGATGAGAAGTTTTGTGTGCGTGATTGGTAATGAGTGGCCTTACTTCATTTTCCGGTTGTTATCACTGCAAATATTTATTTTGTTGAAACCACTAGTATCTGAACATTTATTATACCAACTAAATCGGATTTCAGTCGGGTAGAATTACAAATTGCTGGAAGATTTTCTATCTCAAGTTTTCACGCAGCTACAACCTCAAACTCGATTCTAAGTAATTTTCCATATCAAGTTTCAAGTTTCCTATACCCCTCAGCCTGCAAGATTACCAAAAAAAATCTAATTTTGTTTTTTAAATATGCTGGGCAGGTTTCTTTTACTGCGAGGATGTGGTGTTAGTATTTTTATGGTGATTTTGGAGCTTAAATACTCCTATATGTTATTTGAGATTGTTGAGGTATAAAAATAATCTCGACATTGTCAATATATTTTGAGGTACCTGGTGTGGTCGCAAGGAGATCGGGTGACCGGTGACCGATGTGGTCTGAAAGTGATCGGTGGGTGGTGTTGTCTCAAAGTAATCACTTCCGATTTTGAGTTGGAAAGAGGTTGTCGATGGTCTTCCCTCCATCGATTCCGAAGATGGTCTTACTTGGTCGAAACCGGTGATGATAGACGGCTTCCAAGACCAAAGCTCCCGGTTCGGTCAGCTTCTCGCCTGCCTAGGTAACGCTTCTCAGTAAAATACTCATAACTTTCTATCTGTAGATCAAAATGAGACGATTCAAATTTCTATAGAAAGCTAAGACGTGGATATACAACTCTTTAGTTTACAACATTTTCTGATTCGGAGAAGAAAAGGAGGTCAAAAATATAGATTAATGGGGATATTTACTCTGAGTTCGAAGGTGGACGCCCCATCCGTGAAGTCCGAGTGGGCGTCCCATCCTTGAAGTCTGAGTGGATGTCCTATCTCCGAAGTCATCCGGGATGTCCGGGTTGTGCCCTCGAAGTTGGATGTCCGAGTGAACGCCGAGCTCTTCGGCTCGTGAAGTCGATATGTCCAGGTTGGACACCTCAGTCCGTGAAGTCGATATGTCCGGGTTGGACACTTCAGTCCGTAAAGTCGATATGTCCGGGTTAGATACTTTAGTACATGAAGTCGATATGTCCGGGTTGGGCACTTCGGTACGTGAAGTCGATATATCTTCGAATGTGCGGGAATCGGCTCGGGCTCGTCGGAACGAGGAGCCCGGGCGAGAGGTCCCTCTCGCCCACATAGGTGAGACCGAGCGAGGGCTCTTCTCGCTCATGTTGGTGATCCGGGCGAGAGACTCCTCTCGCCCACGAAGGCGAGACCGAGCGAGGACTCTTCTCGCTCACGTTGGTGATCCGGGCGAGAGGCTCCTCTCGCCCACGAAGGCGAGACCGAGCGAGGGCTCTTCTCGCCCACATGACCGAGTCCTATCGGGAAACTCGTCTGACTCAAATAGGCGAGAGGCCGGTAGGAGGCACGAGCGAGGAGCCGAGTGAGAGGCCTACGCCAAGAGGTCGAGTGGCGAAAGGCCGAGCATGAGACCGAGTGATGAGAGGCCGAGTGAGAGGCCTACGACGAGAGGCTGAGCGAGAGGATGAGTGGCAAAGGACCGAGCGAGAGGCCGAGTGGCGAGAGGCCGAGTGAGAGGCCTACGGCGAGAGGCCGAGCAAGAAGCCTAAAGCGGGAAGCCGGACGAGAAACTTAAGGCTGGAAGCCTAAGGCAAGAAGACGAGCGGAGAGCCTAAGGCGAGAAGCCGAATGTGAGAAGCCAACTTGGATCAGAGCGGGAAGCTCATTTGACCTTCGTTGGCGGGAAGGCAATTCCGGGAATAGGTCCACTTTGGTTGAGGAGGCCATTAGCTTGAGCCCATTTTGAGATTCACTTTGGGCCTGACGAGATGTCCGTCTTGGGCGATGACGGACTTGAGTCAAGATTTTGCGTGGGAGATTCGAGAAGGTCAAAACGATCTATAGTTTCTTAACTTGAGCCGAGATTCTCAATATTTGGCAAGACTTGGTAAGTTCCTCTTTAGACCACGATCGCTTGGTTGTCACGTTTTGAAAGCTTTCTATCCGAGGATGGGATTTGCTCATTTAATGAAGATGGCTTGTATTGAGCCGAGAGGATCCCATCATGTTAGGAACAAATAATTTGAAGCGGATCTCTCGGGATTGAGACTTGGAGCCGAAGGTCTTGGAGGCGGTTTAGGATTTCCTATTGTGAAGGCGTGGAGGTTAGGTCAAGGCACTTTATATAAGGAGGGATTGGGCGAGAGAACGGACATCAATCACCAACACAACACAACAACTACTTTACTTATCTTGTATCGCTTTTACTTTCCGTAGCTTAGCGTAGCCCGTAGCCTAGCTCTAGCTTTAGCCTTAGTATAGACCGACCTTGGGATGACCACTCCGGATCCGTCTCGGGTTACTTGTTCACTTATTCCCGCAACATATTTTTGGCACGCTCGGTGGGACTAAGGAGGGCGTCTGAGAAGGCGGTCTAACCTTTACCGGCCAAGATGACGAATTACTTTGTTGCTCCGGTTCCTTACAAGGAGTCGATACCTTCTGTTTCCCAGTCGTATGCATGGAGGTGGGACTCATCTACCTCGGCTCTCTCAAAAGAGCCGGCTGAGACAAATGTTGCCATGATGGTGTTCTATACACCCGTCGTCCCGATGGAAACATATGCCGCTTTTCGTGCTCGAAAGCTCTACGAGAAATCTTTTGGGCACCATGAGGAGTCCTCACGGTTGGTCATCAATCAACACCAAGGGATGAGCGTATCCACCGGATCAGCTGTACCCGTCCAACCAGCCTTTGGGCAATCATGGACCGGTCATATACCTTTCACCCCAACTCGACCATCGTCGGGTGTGTTCGGTTATGATCCAATGCCTGGAACTCCTATGTATCCCCCGTACCAAACAACTCCTTACATGGGGACACATAGTGAACTACTCGGGACACTACGAGACTACAAGGACGAGGGCTAGCAATCTCCAAGAGGAATCGAGCTGGTACCAACCGGCCCTGACCCAAGATTGGTCATACCCATCTAGGGTCTTGGCCGACCAAAGCTCTTTCAAAAGTGGGGATGTCTGCATGAATCCTTTGTTCGACTCAAGGATTTCTAATCCTATCCTGACCCTCCAAGTCTTGCATCAAGCACGGATGGACCTAGACGAGGAGAACAACCGTCATCCTATCAATCATCAAGAAGAGCTCGATGAGAATGATGAGCTCGATGACAACTATGTTAACCAACAAGAAGAGCTCGATGAGAATGACGAGCTCGATGACGACGACGTCAACCGACAAGAAGAGCTCGATAAGGATGACGAGCTCGATGACGACGATGTCAACCGACAAGAAGAGCTCGATAAGGATGACGAGCTCGATGAGGATGATGTCAACTGATAAGAAGAGCTCGATGAAGACAATGTCAACCAACAAGAAGAGCTCGATGAGGACGACGTCAATCGACAAGAAAAGCTCGATGAGGATGATGAGCTCTATGAGGACGACGTCAATCAACAAGGAGAGCTCGATGAGGATGACATCAACCGTCAACTGGTGTTCGGATCAACCCAACAACAAGGAATGGAAGGACAACCTCAACTCTCTCAATTTGAAGGCTTGGCTTCACATCAATGTCACGGGGGGACACTGATAATCGACCCCCATGTAAGTACTTTCATTGCTATTGCTGGCATCCAATGAAACCAAAAAGGAGAGAGGCCAAAGCCAACAAAGGCCAACCCTAAGACCCGGAGGGAAAGACTCGGGAAGCAAGGACGGCTGGACCCTAAGAAGGCAATGACTGACCCTAAGACTCGGCGGGTAAGACTCGGCGGGCAAGGACGACTGCCCGATAATGGCGTCCTTAAAGCTCAGAACTCTTTTTGTCCGAGGGGAGCTGATAGCCCAAAGAAAATAAAAGGCCGACCCCACAACCCGGTGGACAATACTCGGGGGGCACGGAAGGCCACCTGATAACGGTATCCCAAAGGCTCGGAACTCCTTTAGTATGAGGGGAGACAATGGTCCCAAGAGAGGGAAGGTCGATCTTAAGACCCGAGGAGCAACACTCTAGGGGCAAGGACGGCCACCCGATGGCGACATCCTAAAAGCTCAAAAGTTCTTTCATCTGAGGGGAGTCGATAACCCTAGGTAAGGAAAGGCTGACCTTGAGACCCGAGAGGTAAGACTCGGGGAGCAAGGATGGCCGCCCGATAGCGGCATCCCTAGGACTCAAAAGTTTTGTCCAGAGACAACCGATGAAGTATGGAGGATCAGTCATCCTCGTATCAAAGTGGACCTTCAAGACGAGTCTAACTCATACATGTATACCTTCAACCGGCTTGGAGATAAGAGGGTTGTTCTTAAGCCACCAACACATGATGCCCTCACTAAGACTCAGAGGCGTCGCCTTGAGAGGAAGATCCAGAAGCGGAAGCAAGTCGTCAAAGACCTTGAAAGACAGCTTGCAGGGCAAAGGGTCAAGTTCGAGGAGCAAAATGCCCTCCTAGCTCGTCCGCAAGTTAGACATCTACCAAACTGTACTCAAGACCAGGCCAGGGAGATCGAAGCTTCTAAGGCGAAGAAGTATATCAAGAAGGTTCGACCAAAGGCACCCACTGACCGACACAAGAAGTTGATCCACAAGTGGGTACCCAAGGTACAAACTGATGTCCATATGAGAGAAGGTCGCCCTCAAGAGGATGAGAAGGAGATCGACAAGAAGGAAAAAGATGTCTCGGTCACTCTTGAGATTGATTATGTAAAGTTTGGAAACTTCTCAGACAAGGTGTCGATCAATAAGACGTTCACCTTACAGGCCATCTTTAGGCCAAAACTCAACCAACCCAGCCATCTGGAGAGGGACGAGAGTCAGAAAGATGCACCTTATCCTTACATAGCAAAGATGTTCTCTGTCACTCCCATGGTGAAAGCCTCTAATAGCGATGTCACTATTATGAGGCCAATCCAAAGAATGGGCGAACGCAAGAAACCTCTTTGCATCATGGTTCACATCCTTGGAGAGCCAATCAAGAGAGTACCCGTGGATGGCATAGGTGTGGCAAACACCTTTCTTCAGTTGCTCCTTAAGGATTGCAATAAAGAAAAGGAAGATGTCAGCCCGACCGGAATGGTCATGACCAACCTTAACGGGAAAGGGCGAGACTTGATATGCTCCAGTCTGATAATCCCATCTTCCATCCACCAATGTCTAATCTGGTGGAAGTCAGGTGGGAAGGTGGAGATCATGATAGCCGATGCATGTCCATTCATCCCGGCCATATGCTACATAGAGGCGGCATTCAACGACGGAGCCACAATACCAATAAGGGTGGTCTGGAGCAACGTAGATGGCAGGTTTGCCTGGTGTGCAAGTTCGGTCAAGCAAAACATCCTTTCAACTCAACGAGCGATTAGTGCCACACTCGGGGGGCAAGTATTCCCCCTTACTTATGGGGAATGAAGTAATAAACGAGGTGACAAGGCGATTGGAGGATTGCACCTTGTCACCCTATAAAGTCGGCCTGGTAGACGGCCTAGACCTCTTCAAACTGCTCGTCTTCATTCTAAGTTAGCTGATGGATGCCAACCAGAGATGAAGAACCACGTCAACACTTCTCGCCTGACCGTACCGAAGTGTTAACATGCGGGGGGCATTGTTAAGGTATAAAAATAATCTCGACATTGTCAATATATCTTGAGGTACCTGGTGTGGTCGCAAGGTGATCGGATGACCGGTTGACCGGTGACCGATGTGGTCTGAAAGTGATCGGTGGGTGGTGTTGTCTCAAAGTAATCACTTCCAGTTTTGAGTTTGAAAGAGGTTGTCGATGGTCTTCCCTCCATCGATTTCGAAGATGGTCTTAGTTGGTCGAAACCGGTGATAATAGACGGCTTCCAAGACCAAAGCTCCCGGTTCGGTCAGCTTCTCACCTGCCTGGGTAACGCTTCTCAGTAAAATGCTCATAACTTTCTATCTGTAGATCAAAATGAGACGATTCAAGTTTTTATAGAAAGCTAAGACGTGGATATACAACTCTTTAGTTTACAACATTTTCTGATTCGGAGAAGAAGGAGGTCAAAAATATAGTTTAACATGGATATTTGCTCTGAGTTCGAAGGTGGACGCCCCATCCGTGAAGTCCGAGTGGGCCTCCCATCCTTGAAGTCCGAGTGGATGTCCTATCTCCGAAGTCATCCGGGATGTGCGGGTTGTGCCCTCGAAGTTGGATGTCCGAGTGAACGCCAAGCTCTTCAGCTCGTGAGGTCGATATGTCTGGGTTGGACACCTCAGTCCGTGAAGTCGATATGTCCGGGTTGGACACTTCAGTCCGTGAAGTCGATATGTCTGGGTTAGACACTTCGGTACATGAAGTCGATATGTCCGGGTTGGGCACTTCGGTACGTGAAGTCGATATATCTCCGGATGTGCGGGAATTGACTCGGGCTCGTCAGAACGAGGAGCCCGGGCGAGGGGTCCCTCTCGCCCACATAGGCGAGACCGAGCGAGGGCTCTTCTTGCTCACGTTGGTGATCCGGGCTAGAGGCTCCTCTCGCCCACGAAGGCGAGACCGAGCGAGGGCTCTTCTCGCTCACGTTGGTGATCCGGGCGAGAGGCTCCTCTCGCCCACGAAGGCGAGACCGGGCGAGATGCTCCTCTCGCCCACGAAGGCGAAACCGAGCGAGGGCTCTTCTCGCCCACATGGCCGAGTCCTATCAAGAAACTCGTCCGACTCAAATAGGCGAGAGGCCGGTAGGAGGCACGAGCGAGGAGCTGAGTGAGAGGCCTACGCCAAGAGGTCGAGTGGCGAAAGGCCGAGCAAGAGACCGAGTGGCGAGAGGCCGAGTGAGAGGCCTACGGCGAGAGGCTGAGCGAGAGGCTGAGTGGCAAAGGACCGAGCGAGAGACCGAGTGGTGAGAGGCTGAGTGCGAGGCCTACGGCGAGAGGCCGAGCAAGAAGCCTAAAGCGGGAAGCCAGGCGAGAAACTTAAGGCCGGAAGCCTAAGGCGAGAAGACGAGCGAGGAGCCTAAGGCGAGAAGCCGAATGTGAGAAGCCAACTTGGATCCGAGCGGGAAGCTTATTTGACCTTCGTAGGCGGGACGGCAATTCCGGGAATAGGTCCACTTTGGTTGAGGAGGCAGTTAGCTTGAGCCCATTTTGAGATTCACTTTGGGCCTGACGAGATGTCCGTCTTGGGCGATGACGGACTTTAGTCAAGATTTTGCGTGGGAGATTCGAGAAGGTCAAAACGATCTATAGTTTCTTAACTTGAGCCGAGATTCTCAATATTTGGCAAGACTTGGTAAGTTCCTCTTTAGGCCACGATCGCTTGGTTGTCACGTTTTGAAAGCTTTCTATCCGAGGATGAGATTTGCTCATTTAATGAAGATGGCTTGTATTGAGCCGAGAGGATCCCGTCATGTTAGGAACAAATAATTTGAAGCGGATCTCTCGGGATTGAGACTTGGAGCCGAAGGTCTTGGATGCGGTTTAGGATTTCCTATTGTGAAAGCGTGGAGGTTAGGTCAAGGCACTCTATATAAGGAGGGCTCGGGCGAGAGAACGGACATCAATCACCAACACAACACAACAACTACTTTACTTATCTTGTATCGCTTTTCCTTTCCGTAGCCTAGCGTAGCCCATAGCCTAGCTCTAGCTTTAGCCTTAGTATAGACCGACCTTGGGACGACCACTCCAGATCCGTCTCGGGTTACTTGTTCACTTATTCCTGCAACAGAGATAAAAATAGATTCTAAGAACTAATATGTTCAATTTCTGAAAATTCAGTAATAATTAACGAAAAATTTAACCTCGGTACAATATATCAAACGGCTCTTCAATAGGTGATAGTGTCGTCAGTTTCCCTCAAATCACACACTAAGCACAAAATACTTTTAAAAGTCATCTACTACCACTATCTTTCTTTATAGACTAGAGGCAAGAGCTTTCGCAAAAACAGCTTTTTAAGGAAGTGAAAAAATAGTGGCATCTGGGAACCTGCATTGAAACTCCAATGATTGTAAATAGTGGGATTACAACTAACAGCAAACCACTCTCCATGACATCTCAAATAAAAGGGCAGGAAAGCCGGCACTTGTCTAAAGGCCACGAATAAAAGAAAAAAATCATTCCGTACGTGTCGATAAAAAACTCATTCAGTACCGGAACTTTCACAAAAATTAAAGGAAAACTCCATGTCAAACTTCAACCTTAACACATACTACTACATCTTCTGAAAATAATGCAAATCGGAAGTTTACAAACGGTACCGATCGAGTGGATCTTTAAAGTGTAAAGGCTCGTTATAGACTCTCCAAGCGTAGTCCTCCAACGGAAATGAGCTGAACACTTGCTTCTCCTTGAGGACGCTCCCATCAGTTTCTATTGGATCATTCTCATCAATTTCCTCTCTAGGGAGAAGGGGGGAGACAATACTTTCCAAAGGAAGAGAAATTAACAGTGTCATTGACATGAAATTCGAGTTGTTGTTGTTGTTCTTGTCGTCTAGTAGACAAGGTACCGGTGTTCCTCGCACTTTTTTCAGTTTCCCGTTGCTCCAAACCTGTCACATAGTCAATTAAAATCTTCATATTTAATCCAAGACTTTAAGTAGTTCAATTTTCAACACCACAAGAAGTTCACAACCGAAATTTATCGGGTCAAAGTTTGTACGAGGTTTGACTTCTCTAACTTGTCACGTGTGAGTACAATATCTGACACGTGATCAACTCACTCTGATAACATGTTAGAATTTCAATATCTAATTCAAAACCTTAAAACATTAGTAAGTGGATTTTACAGAAACAAGTACATGGCAATCTCGGCAAATATAGATAAGAGTGTGATATGACTATCAAACGTTAAAATTATAATGACGATATTAAAATTTTCCTATATGAATTATATGGAGACACTTATCATAACTGGTTGATTCAAGGTTAATGGCTTAAACCAGATGCAACCTTAACAAGCCCTTTTTTACGGTTCAAATAAATGGAATTGTTTAAGCTCATTTATGCTGGAATTGTTTAGGCCCAAAAATAAACGAGTAATTTTTATGAATTACCATAAGCAAATATTCTAGGAAAAAAGATCTAAAAATAATTATTTTATTTTATAGACACAAGTATTTTCCCACACCACAAAACAACCGGATCCTAAAACCAGAATCTGTAGGATCCATAGAAAATTAAGGGCGGGAATATAATAAAATATGCTAGTACCTTCATTTGCCTTTTTGCTTTATTGGGTGCGACAAAATTGAAATATTAAAATTTTGTCATATATCTCAACTCCCAACAGGTGTTATGATTTGAAAATGAAAGGTTGTCGCCGCTTTTAAAAAACAAAAAGCAGCCATAATTAAATATAAAACATCTTTCTTGTTTTCTGGCCCAGGATTTCGCCCCTATTTCAGTAAAGCAGCTCAAATTAAATCAAGAAAACAGAAGCAGCCTCTAACCTTAAAAAAATCATTATTTTGAGGCAACCAAATTGAACAATCGCCGCCAATAGGTCTAAGTTGTGTTGGATTCCCTCCAAAAAGTTTGGGGTTAAGTTGTACTAATAATAATAAAAATAGTATAAAAATAATCACTCCCTAAATAGAAATAACACTAAATATCCGAGATTAATAAACAAAACCAACTAATTTAAGAAGGGGATAAATTGATAATTAGACTTTATTGTCAGGTATCAATAATTCCACACCGCAAACGTGGACGATGATGCAATACGGATATCCGTGCCTTGCCGGCTGATTAAAACTGATTAGTCATACATTAAGACATCGTTTGGTACGAAATTTTCAAGATTTGGCATTTAATTTAAAGGGACACGGAAATCAAATCAATGTAGATTAATTATTCCATCCGTTCCGTTCCGTCTTTGAATTTAGTCCAATAATTTTGAGAGATGTTTATTAGCACAAGAAACCTAACTCAGATACTGCATGCATCTTGTCCTTATAAAACTCCGTAAAATTAGATAAGGTCATACACAAAACTTCAATAAAATTAGATAAGAGTTATACAGAAAACTCCAATAAAATAAAAAAGACACCAGATATTGTCGAAAAAGAACACATGAAATTTTGGAAACTCTCGTGAACAAAAAAAAACATATAATATCCGATTTAAATAATTGTTTCGCAAAATAATATCGTGACACCCGTAGTATTTATTAATCATAAAAGTGGAATTGGTCATTTCGGTAAAATTTGAATAATTTCGAGAAAAGATCAAAAGAATAGAAATCTTACCATAATAATTACCATAATAGAACATATCCACGTCATATAGACAAACCTTAATAATTTTACTACAGTTCGTATAAGAAATGACAGTGTGATGCCAAAGTATGATAACACATGTTGGTTTTTCCATCTAAAGATTTAGAAATCATTTTATCACTTTTTAACAGAAGAAATTGTTAATGATTTTATTCTTATTGGTGTGATGTTTCAATTAGTCACTATATCACTAGTTAATGATAATATTATTGGTATATTATAACCCATTAGACTACAATAAAAACTAAGAAGGTCCATCATAAGTCTAAAATTTTCATAACCCATTAGAATATTTGGTAAGGGAATTAAATTCATTAAAGAAAGTCTTATTTTAATTTTTTTAGGGAACGTTAAATATGTTTATATGACAAGATTTTAGTAAAATTTTCTGACTCCGGTATCTTTTTCTCTACCCGATAACAAAACTAAACTCATACCCATGTAATAAAAGTTTTATATACTAAGATTAATCTTAGGGCAAATTACTCTCACGTCCCTGACTTTTGGAAAATGATTGTCCTGTCCCTAAGTTTTGATGATAATAGACTCTCGGATCCCTGGAGTCGGAATATTCCTTTTTCTCTGGCGAACCCCCACTTGAAACGACCAAAATGCCCCTCCCACTTAAAAACAAAAAAAAATTCCTTCTCTCTTCCCCTTCTTCTTCCTCCCACCTCATCTCCATTCTCCCAACCTTCAACCACAACTTAAAACCAAAATTTTTTTTAGTGAGAATAAAAAATAATTAGAAAGAATTAAAATTTGAAGAACCCTAATTCTAAAAACTAATTTTAATTAGAACACCCAATGGAAATAACCTACATCGGAAACAACCCCTTCTTTCAAGTTCAACCTCAGGCGAAGAACGACAAAAACCCATGGCATTTTCCAGTCAGTAGATGGTTCTCTGAAAATGGTGGCCGGCGACACTAAACGATGTCGTGCATGAGTTGGCGAAATGGGTGGGGTACGAACCACAAGTTCTCAACATCGATTCCACAAGTTCTCTTCTCAAATTCAATTGGATTTCAAAACATGAGGAATGGGAAATGGGTGGGTACAAACCCTAGCGACATTATCCTCAACATCAATTGAAATTGACACTATTCTTGCAAGCTTACAAGGATACAGAGATGAGTGAAACTTTCGTGGGTCACTTTTGGACGGTACAGAGATGGGTCTCTTTTTTACGGTACAGAGATGGGTCTCTTTTATTGGGGATTAGAAGAGGTTGTGTTATGATCACCACCGTTGATCATAGTTAATCGGGATCGTTAGTTTAGCAAAAATATTAGAATAGATGGGCTTATAGTATGTTACAGCCTATGAGATATAAAAAGGGGAACTAAGATTGTAAGGGACCATTCTGGATATTATACACTTTCTTCTATACGGAGTCAATAACCGTTCCTCTCCCAATTCTATCTCTCTCTCTCTCTTCTTGATATTTCTTCACCAATCTTGATCTTTTTGATCCAGATTGTGACAAATTGGTATCAGAGCACTACGATTCTCGGTTACAGATTACGCGCCTAAGAGTCATGGAAGAGCAGACCCCGAGCATTCAAGAAAGTGTGGCGAGACAAGTCGCGAACCACGAGGTTGAGGATGATAACCGCCGTACTCAGTTGGAGGAGCTGAGGTTGAGGATGGATGAGGAAACGAGGAGAGTGGACTTGCGATTTTTGCGGATGGAAGCTCAACTGGAGTTCATCATCGGAGTGCTGAAGCGAAGCAAGTGGATGAAAATCGGAGGCCGCCCAACCTTCCTACACCTCCTAGGGTTTCCAGATCGGAGGACCGGGGAGCAAGTAGCGTCGGTCAGCCTAACCCTAGGCCAGAAGGTCATCTTCGTGTAGAGGAAGAGATGACGCATCCTCGAGCACAGGCACCACAAGAGGTAAATTTCTCTTTTCCACGTGTGGATATTCCTTCTTTCGCTGGCGTTAATCCAAGAGCGTGGTTGAGAAGATGTGAAAAATGCTTCCTAGTTAATCGTACTCCAGTTGATAAGAAGGTAGTTGTTGCTGCGATATTCTTGGAAGATAAGGCGGATACTTGGTTCTTGTCGTGGTTTGGGGCGAATACGGGGGCCACTTGGGCCCAATTTGTTGATGATCTAACTTCTCGATTTGGGAATAAGGGTTATGATGCGTTGGTTAAGGAATTCCATCAGTTGAAGCAGACGAGTTCGGTGGATGACTATGTTAGCAAGTTTGAGGAGTTGAAGGGATTGATGGAAGTGAAAAATAATTTTTTGACTGAGAAATATTTCACTTCTTGTTTCTTGGATGGTTTGGATGAGGATATCCAAGCATTGGTGCAAACTGTGGCAACCCCGTCTTTGGGAGAGGCAATAAGATTGGCAAGGCTTCATGACACTGCCATCAATGCTATGGTTAAGCGGAAATCTTTTGGTAGAATGGGTGGTTGGAGTCATTTTATCAATCAGGCTAGTGGTTCTATGGCATATGCTACATCTGATGCAGGTTCTAGAGGAAGTGGTGCTGCATATGGTCCAAAAAATAGCAGTAGCAACATCAGTTCTAGTAGTAATAGACCTCCCCGGAAAGACCCAACTTGTTTTAAATACAGGGATAAATGGTGGTCTGGGCATGTTTGTTCGATTCAAAAGAAACCAGCCTTGCATATAATGGATGAAGAGAGTTTTGCAGATGAGCAGGGTATTGAGGGAGTGAATTGTGGAGATGATGAAGCAATCATTTCTCTCCAGGCCGTGGAAGCTATTGATAAGACATCATGAAGTGGTACACTCAAGGTGGTGGGAAAAAGTAAGGGAAAACCACTTCTGGTCTTATTGGATTCAGGTAGTACCTTTAGTTTTGTAGATAGTGCGGTGGTGGAAGCATTATCTCTGCATTCTGAATCCATTCTAGTCGTAGAAGTCACCATTACTAATGGTGAGAAGATGAGAAGTGATGAACAGTGTACAGGCTTTCAATGAGAAATGGGAAACCAGCATTTCAAGAGTGATTTGAGGGTACTTAATTTGGGAGGATATGATTTGATTTTGGGTACGGATTGGATGAAGGGGGAGAAGCCTGGCACTTCTGTGGAATTCGATTTCTGGCAGATGCAGGCTATCTTGAAAAAGGATGGAAAGATGACTGTATTAAAGGGAATGTCTGGTGCGAAAGTGAACAAGTTGCAGCAGATGAAACCAGGCTCGGGTGCAATTTCAGTAGAACTGGCTATTATGGATTGTGAACACATAATACAGTCACTAAGCAAGGTTGGAGGAGGGCAATTGGAGGAGTTGTATATGGTTACAAGTGACTTTGATTCAGGACAGAAGAAGTTGGTGATGAGTGACAAGTTTATAGAAGATCCCGAGTTTGTGCAAAATCTGCAGACATTATTGAAGCAGTACATCGACGTATTTGCAGAACCAACTTCTTTGCCTCCTTCTAGGAGCTTTGATCATGAAATTCCTTTACTTTCAGGGGCTAAACCAGTTAACATCAGGCCATATAGATACTCCTATTATCAGAAAAAGGAGATTGAAGATCAAATGAAGACTTTATTGGATGCAGCGTTTGTTCAACCATCAAAGAGCCATTTTGCTTCACCCGTGTTACTTGTGAAGAAGAAGGAAGGAACATGGCGCATGTGCATCGATTATAGATAGCTTAACAACATGACAGTTAAGAATAAGTACCCAATCCCCATGATTAATGACTTATTGGATGAATTAAATGGTGCATCAATCTTCTCCAAGTTGGACTTGAGGTCTGGTTACCACCAAATTCGCATGGGTGAAGCAGATATCCCTAAGACTGCATTTGGCACCTATCATGGACATTTTGAGTTCAAAGTTATGCCATTTGGGTTGACGAATTCTCCTACAAGCTTTCAATCACTCATGAATACAATTTTTGGTCAGTTTTTGAGGAAGTTTATACTAGTATTTTTTGATGATATCTTGGTTTATAGTAGGAGTTGGCCTGAACATTTGGCACATTTAAAGCAGACACGAGATCTTTCGAGAACAAAAGTTCCATGCCAAGAGGAGCAAGTGTTCTTTTGGTGCTACCGAGGTAGAATATTTGGGGCATGTGATCACGGGTGAGGGAATTAAGACCAATGCCAACAAGGTGGAAGCAATACTTTCCTGGACATTTCCAAGAACAGTTTATGATCTTCGCAGCTTCCTTGGTTTGACAGGTTACTACAGGAAGTTTGTCAAGGATTACGGACTGATTTGTAGACCACTCTTTGATATGTTGAAGAAGGGAGGCTTCCGATGGTCTGCTGAGTCAGTTGCTGCATTTGAGAAACTAAAGAGGGCTATGTTAGAAGCTCCTGTTCTTGCTCTTCCTGACTTCTCCAAGCCCTTTGTTGTAGAGACAGATGCAAGTCAATTTGGCATTGGAGCAGTCCTGATACAGGAGAATAGACCACTGGCATTTTTAAGTCAATCATTTGGTCCTAGGAATGCTGGACGGTCCATCTAAGAGAAAGAATTACTAGCAGTTTTAACTGCAGTTGATAAGTGGAGACCCTACCTCGAGAATGGTCACTTTTACTTGAAGACTGATCAATCAAGTATTAAGTACCTATTAGAACAAAAAGTTCACACCAGCTTGCAAAAGAAAGCTATATCCAAATTGTTGGGATTGGATTTCAGTATCAGTTATAAGAAGGGGAAGGAAAATGTGGTGGCTGATGCTCTATCTAGGAAGCAACAACTTGAGAACAGTACAGAGATTCTGATAGCAGAAGGAATGGTCTTGAGCAGTGTTCAACCTCATTGGATGGAGGAAATTCAAAATTCATATGCAGGAGATGAAGAGGCAATGAATTTGTAGGCTGCTATCCTAGTGGATCCAGTTGCTTATCCAAATTATAAAGTGCAAGCTGGGTTGATTCGATATAAGGAGAGAATTTTTGTGGGCAAGACATAAAATTTACGAACTCAGTTGGTGGATGAGTTACACAAGTCAGTAGTTGGTGGACATTCAGGTATCACGGGAAGCTATCAGAGGATTAAGAAGTTCTTCTTCTGGCCAGGTATGAAGGCAGATGTGCAGCAGGTAATTACTGACTGTGTGGTGTGTAAGCAGTGTAAAAGTGAGCATGTGGCAACTCCTGGATTGCTTCATCCCTTGCCTATCCCACAAGGAGCATGGCAAGAAATTTCTTTAGACTTTATAGAAGGTCTCCCCATGTCACAGAAGAAAGATATTATACTGGTTGTAGTAGACAGATTTACCAAGTACGACCACTTCCTTCCCTTAACTCATCCTTTCTCAGCTCTTCAAGTGGCCAAATTGCTGTTAAATGAGGTTTGCAGGTTGCACGGGACACCACGAAGCATGGTGTGTGATCGCGATAAAGTCTTCACTAGTAAAGTTTGGCAAGAATTGTTCACTCTCTTTGGTACTACGGTGAATTTAAGCACTACTTATCACCCTCAATCCGATGGTCAGACAGAGAGAGTGAATCAGTGTTTGGAATGTTATCTGCGATGCTTTTGTTTTGATCAACCAAAAGCATGGATGAAATGGATTGCTTTGGCGAAACTTTGGTACAATACCAATTATCACCACTCATTGAAGATGTCTCCGTTTGAAGCCTTGTACGGGTATGTGCCTTCTGAATTACCTGGATTGTATGTTCAGAATAGTGTGGTTGCTTCTGTGGATGAGTTTTTGGCTGAGAGAGGAAGTGTGCTGAAGCTAATTGCTGAGAATTTATCCAAAGCTCAGCAGAGGATGAAATTACAGGCAGATAAAAAAAGAACAGAAAGGTCTTTCAATGAAGGGGATTGGGTGTTCCTGAAGTTACAGCCTTACAGGCAAACTTCAGTAGCTGTCAGACGGAATTTGAAACTGGCTGCAAAATATTATGGCCTTTATCAGATCGTCAAGAAGAGGGGAGATGTTTCTTATCAGCTTGACTTGCCACTAGGAAGTAGCATTCATTCAACTTTTCATGTCTCACTTTTGAAGGCAGGTAAACCTCCTGAAGCCACTGTCATGCCTTCACTTCCAAAGTTGACTATGGATGGAGAGGTTCGTGTAACTCCTGCACAAATATTGGCTACACGGCAAGTCATGAGGAATTTGAAGTTGCACGACCAAGTACTGGTATCCTGGTGCAATCTCAGCCCTGAAGATGCGACTTGGGAAGATGTTAATGACATCAAAGCTCGATTTCCTGCTTTTGTGATTCCTTGATTCATGTATAGAACAACCTTGAGGACAAGGTTGGAGTTGAGGAGGGGAGTTGTTATGATCACCACTGTTGATCATAGTTAATCAGGATCGTTGGTTTAGCAAAAATATTAGAATATATGGGCTTATAGTATGTTACGGCCCATGGGATATAAAAAGGGGAACTAAGATTGTAAGGGACCATTCTGGATATTATACACTTTCTTCTATACGGAGTCAATAACCGGTCCTCTCCCAATTCTATATATCTCTCTCTTTTCTTGATATTTCTTCACCAATCTTGATCTTCTTGATCCAGATTGTGACAGGTTGGCAAAGAACATTGTTACTACGGAGCCGACGATTTCTCGCAAAATTGCCTCCAAGAGGCAACGTCGTTGGGTATAATCTTCGAGAGAAATCCTAATTATAAAATTAGATTTAGATTTCTAATTCGAATTAGACTTTTGAAAATTAGGGTTATTAAAATTTTGATTCTCTCTAATTAGTTTTGATTCTTTCTAACTGGTTTTGATTCTCATTGAAAATGTTTAGATTTATTTTTTTAGTTTTGAGGAAGAAGATGAAGTAGGAAGAAGAAGATGAAGTGGGAGGAAGAAGGAGGGGAAGGAAAGAGAGTTTTTTTTTTGTTTTTAGTGGGAGAATATTTTGGTCATTTCAAATGGAGGCTTAATGGATAAAAAAGAATATTCCGGCTCCAGGAACCCGAGAGTCTATTATCATCAAAACTTAGAGACGGGACAATCATTTTCCAAAAGTCAGAAACCCTAAGGGGAGGGTGACCAAAGGTCAGGGACTTGAGAGTAATTTGCTCTTAATCTTATGATATGTCTTCGTCGAAAATTAAACCTGTCTCATCCTATTTTTTTTTCCTTAATTAGCATCCTTTTTTTTTTCCCGAATCAATTAGCATCCTATTTCGCATTTGACGGCCATTGCCTCAGTAAAAAAAAATATAACTTTCCTTTTTTTTTGTTTTCTCGAAAATCTAACCACTACATGAAAATTAATAAAAGTGGGAATAATTGAATAAATGAAATAACTGCAACTATTAATAAGTCCAGCGGATTAGTTTACTAAAGCTCTAACCTGAGCAATGTCGCCGACGGTAACAAATACGGACCCGACTTGAGGCGAAACGGTGACCCAACCTGAATCCGAAAGCACCGAGTACTTCATCCTCCGGACCTGGTACTCCAACCCGACCACATACGGGTACGACCCGCCAGCTCTAATACCGGAACAGCACTCGCGAAGCACCATGATCGAGCGGGCCCGGGTCGGATCCTCTCTAAACGGGTTCTCGAATCCGACCCGTTTCGAGACCATTTCAATCACGTCCATCCCCAGCTCCTCGAGAGCCCGGGCCAACCCACAAAGAGAAGACAAAGGCAGGCCCGGGACGTCGAACATGAACGACCGGTCGTCCTCGTTGAATCCCAGCGGCCAGTGGCTGGGGTCTTGGGAGGAGGAGGGGTTGTGTTGGAAGAGGGCGAGCGAGTCGGATTCGGCCGAGTCGGCGACTTGGGTGGGGAGTTGGTGGTCGACGAGCTGGAAGAAGGCGTGTTGGTGGTGGGTGGGGGAGGAGAGAGAGAGGGTTGGGGGAGGGGAAGGGAGGCGGGGGGCGGGGGGGAGGGAGAGGGTGGGGGGAGAGAGCTGGCGGTTGAGGAGGCGGGAGAGGGCGTCCGCGGAGGCGGCGGTGGAGGGGGTGGTGAGGAGGGATGATGAAGGGGTTGGAGGTGGAGCTGCTAGGTGGTGGCGACGGTCGTCAGTTGAGAAGGAAGCCGCCATTTTTTTCATGAATGTTGGTGCTTGGACAACTCTTAGGTATATATAAATGCATAAACTTATTTTGGTTTAATTATATCCGATCACTAAACCGACTAATTTAAATTTAAATTAGATAAAATTTTTGAAATATGATAAAAAAATTTTATCAAGTAATTGTAACTGTTGTGTCCACCGGTTTCTAGAATTTGAAATCTCATTAGTTGATTTACGTGGCTGTTCTGTTGGTTAATAATTCATAGTTTATACCATTTTCTATAAGAAAACTTCTTTTTTTAGCAGAATTATAAGAAAACTACTGGGTATCATAAAAAAGGAAACTAATTAAATAGGGAACTGTCTTAGCATATGCGTTTATCATGATTATAGGTTGGACCTAATCTCGTAACTATCCGTAACTCTTTTTATTTTAAATTACAACTACATCTTTTTTAACTTGTTCTTGGTTGTTATTATTGTATTAAGACAATACGTAAAAATAATCGCACTTGTCATATGATCCATTTTTAATTTTTTTATCCAAAAGAACTTTTTGGTTTTCAGTTTTGTAGTTGATATATGGTTTTCAAAGTTTGATAAATAATTTTATTTTAATATTTTCACAAATATTTGTGTGAAAAAGAATAATTTTGAGGATACTAAATATGAAGCCCATGTGATTCATCAAATATGTTATAACTAATAATGTAAGTCATCAATATTACAACTAAAAATATAATTTAATTTAACTAATAAATCTCGATTTCAAAGATAGTCCTAACTCAATTTAGATTAATCTTGATATTAAAAAAAATGAACGAATGGACAAGGTATAAACTAGGGAACCAACGTTTGGTGGATAAGATGGCAACATATCCTACCTCGTTTCCATGGATCAGTGGTTCGACTATTATGAAATTTGGGGGTTTTGTATGTTTGATTTGAGGTGTCTGATACTCTATCTAACTCATGCTTATATAGAAAAAGAAACCTAACACCGCTTCCTACCCTAGGACGTATTTTAGTTAAAGTTGATATCTATCTTTATCTTTACATCTATTTTTATCTAACACCAACTCCTATCAGCTCTGGGAAGCCCATACACTTCTCAAACTTTAATGCTTATCTGATTTCCTCGAGATTATCTTCATCTTGTTTCTTCAAGCTTTATTCTTATCCAATCGCCTTTCAAGCTTTATCATATATAATTTTTCGCAGTCGAGACGTAGTCGTTGTTGGTACACATGTACATCGCCTTGACTCAATGCCAAGAAGCTGCAAACCATAAAGTTAATGCACAAAGGAGATGTTCATCCAAACGTGCCTCTATAATTCCATTGGGTTTAATCACCAAAAGATCCCGACCAAATTACGCCCTCTAAGCTTTCAAACATGCATCTCAACAACCCAAACCTCAAAGAGGTAAACAACAACTCTCTTGAGTAAAGGCAAATATCCACAACAGACTTAGCTAAGAGCATATCTCTTGAGAAAATCTCGAGCTCGATCATTGCCATAGGTCTATTTAGCTCCTAGGTGCTTGTTTGCCATATTCGAGAGCAACTAGATCTTTGACCAATGACTTCCCATGGGTGATGTCTTCGACCATGGGCTTCTCTTGGGTGGCGTGTGCTTTCTTTAGACAACCTAAATCATAGTTGTACGGCTTAGCTGAAGGCACACACTCTTGGTTGGTCTGATCGTATAGTTATTGTTGGAGACTTCTTAGCTTTTGGCTTTGCTTTTGAATCTTTCGCTTCAATCTTCTCCTCCGCATCTTCATAAACATTGGACGTAAGAACTCAAATAACTTACGCACCCCCCCACTCGCGAGACCAACGTCTGCCTCCTTGTGAGTCTCACAGATCCTGTTTTGGGTTGGCAAAGTTTTGCACAACGACCATGAGACTTCATGGGCCGATCAGTCCTTACAGGTTGTGCTTTACATGGCCCCTTCTTAGATCGTGAGAGCTCCTCCTTAAGCACCCAAACTCTGAACGGCTTACGTGCCCAGAGGGTACCTTGCTCGATCGACAATCGAGTGAGAACGTCTCTCCTAGCCTAAGTGTATTAGGTTGATTCTTGTCATTGTTGGCCAACCTTGGCTATATCTTTATATTCTTCTCCACGCGTGTGCTTTCACTGTGATATCGCATGACTTGTGGCCAACTCTTAGTATTTGATGACTTTACTGTCCGAGGTTGCACCTGGCCTGCTAGATTGTTGTCTCAATACGACCTTGCCAGCTTGAGGAGGTAATGACTTAACCTGTCCTCCACCTGACCCATCATCACGTGTGCATCTTGCTCCTCGACCAAAAAGTCTTCAGTCATCGTAGATGCATCACTAGCAACACTACTGTAGTCTCCATGCCCAATGATCTTCGGTTAGGGCTTCAGAGACCTTAGTCGTTGCAGTGTCCAAACGTCAATTTCTATATCTCTAAGGACCCTGGCCAGCCTCTCTCGTTCTTTTTCAAAGGCGTCTAGGGACTGGATGGCCGTAGGGTAACTGGCTATCTGTTGATACCCCTCTCTAACTCGTGGGTAGGTATCTCCAGAGCTCGGATAGTGATGTTGTCCCTCGAGTATTGACTATAGAGTTAGGGCGAGATTGAGCATATGAACAAGGCTCACCATATGTGGAACAAATTGGGACTCGATCATCCGCAGTGGTTCACTCGACGGAGATCCTAAAATGCCCTTTATTTGAGAAGGTCCAAAGACTCCTAGCCGGTGGAAGCCCTAAGATGTCTTTCGTATTTGATACGACAGTTGGGGTTGTCTCGGACGCCAATGTAGTTTCAGTTGGGAGTCTCTTCCGACTTCCTTGCAAAGGAGTCCAAAGGTTTTTTAAATATAGCATCGATCATTGCTTGGAATTTAGCATTAAGCCTTGCAAGTTCAGCACGATCCTTCTCAAAGATTTCAAGGGCCCAATCCGGCAAGAAAGCCACACCCTCTGCCTGGACAGTCATGGCCATATAGGAACAAGGGTACATGACCATTGATGAGTCTGATCCAACGACGAAGGGTGATCAACATATAAATTAAAAAATTCAAAATTAATTTTAGAATGACCAACCTTCAGTATTTCAGTCGTATATTTTTTTTCTGAAATTCGATTGATGCGTTCTTAAAAAAAGTCCACATAAAGCTGAAAGAACAATCTTCAATTTTGTATGTAATAGGTTCCTTCAGTTTCAACTTATAAGATGACCAAAATACCTTTCGAAGTCGACTACACTTACTAGATATCCTCTTTAAGCACAATTACTCACCAGCTTCGTCCCTTTTAAAAAACGAGTCAAAATATTATGTGCTTAATGTGTTTCTAAGGCATGAAAATTGCTCTTATTAGATGCTCTCTTAAGTCGTACCAGGCGTACAAAAAATAATGTTGCAAAAAAATTTGGTAGAACATCAAGAACGAGTCTGTAGTGGTCGTCCCAAGAGCGATTTAACGTAAAGAGATAAAAAGTGAAAGATAGTGGGTAGAAAAGAATTTTATTGCGAAGAAAAGAAAAAAACAAAAAGATAAAAGCTATAAAGTTTGAAGGTTTTATATGTTTAATTTGTGGGCCGGTCAGCCCAATAGAAAAGTCCACCATCGGACCAAAACAACACGCAATATCAAACGGAAAGGGAACATTCTCCCCGAAATAGGAAACACCTCACCTGATCACCTGCTCCTTCAACTCCATCCCCTTGGTTTATTCTTCCTTTTCCGAATTAATTACGAACATAAAACGCCATCGGAAGTTGAAACCCGGCGTCGTAAGAGTCGGAGGAAAAACAAAAATGTTCACCAAACTGTTCCAGAAGAACTCGCCGCGATCGCCGAGAGCGCAACCTCCGCCGTCGGAGCCGGAGGCGTCACCTTCCCCGGCGGACGATCAGGTGAAGGAAATCACGCGAAGCGGAATCCTGACCAAGGAGGACATCGAGCCACGTGTCACTGTCCACTACGGCGTCCCTTCAACCGCTTCTATCCTCGCTTTCGATCCGATCCAGAGCCTCTTAGCCGTTGGGACACTGTGAGTCTCTCGATTAAATCAGCTTGTTAGGATTAGTTCGGTTTTGATTGAGCTTAGGCTTAAAGCGGTTACGATTTTCTTTTAATTGGAGATTGTGGAATTAGTGAGGAAGTAGGCTTCTTTAGGAGGAAATGAAGGTGATGAAGGTGACGGTTAGAAGGACAGAATAGGAATTCCCGTCAGTTTAACGCGTAAATTGGTGGATAGGCAGTGGTAGAGTGTTCAGGCACTGCATCTCGCTGGTGGTAAGCGAACAGGAAGGAAATCAATACCTCGCGAGTTCGACTCTCGTTTAAGGACGGGGAATTAGAATTTGAGAAATTGTCGTGGTAGTCTTAATGATGTTATATTCATCACTAATTGCTTTAGAGAATCCTAATCATGTCTGCTGCTCCTTAACAATGGGGTGTAACCAACGCATTGCCAATTGTGTGTCAGGGATGGTAGGATAAAGGTGTTCGGAGGGGATAATATCGAAGGGCTTCTTGTCTCTCCCAAGAAACAGCCTTTTAAGTACTTGCAGGTATGTGAGTTTGGCTTGGAGATGGTAGTCCTTGTTGGAGATTTTAGTTTTAGGTTGTTTAGCTTGCTGGTGAAAGTGAATGGTTTTAGGGCAAGTTTGTTGGAAAGGGTAGTCCAATTTTATAGTTGTATTGCAAGAATGCTGTCTACCTCTATTAATGGTGTTCAACTTTCTGTTTGCGGATTTTAATTTCTTTTTCTGTTTGCGGATTCTAATTTCTTAATCTTCCCATCTTTTATAATATTTTTTCCAGGTCCCACTCTCCTGGATATTTTTCGAACATTGCCAGTTCCCTCTTTTTTCATGTTTCTTATGCTATCCAAGTTTTAATTTCCTCTTGCTTCATTTATTCATCATTTAACCACCGAGTATTTCGTTTCATCTTTCTATAATTGTACCAGAACAAAATATTTCTGCAAAGGATAGAATCATCAGCAATTTGCTGAACAGAACTTCAAAAAATAATAGTTGGTGCATGCTGTTTCTGAACTTTATCATTTAGCTACTCAGAAAAGTTGCATCTTGTCACTAGCTGTTGTTCCTGCAGTTTCTCCAAAATCAAGGTTTCCTGGTTAGTGTGACCAATGAGAATGAGATTCAGGTACGTGCCACGAAATCTGTTTATGGTCTTCACATTTCCTCTCATGTTCTTGCCCTTTTTCTTCGTTCACCTTTTGAGCAGAAGCATGTATTTGCTTTGGAGGTCCATTGATTGTGTCACTCCCTTTTGGTCTGTAATATTAATATGATGTTCCTGTTGTCAGGTTTGGGACTTAGAACAAAGACACATAGCTTCTACTATCCAATGGGAGTCAAATTTAACCGCATTCGCCGTTATTATCGGCTCTTGTTACATGTACATATTTCATTCTTGTTCCAATCATATGTATCCATTGAAGTGAAATGCAAGTGCAACACTGACTATAAGGTTCTAATCATTTTGTCCTCACCTCAGGTATGTTGGAGATGAGTACGGAATTGTATCTGTCTTGAAGTTTGATGCTGACGAAGTAAAGCTGATAATAGCGCCTTACTATGTTCCAACAGATTCGGTAGCTGGTACTTGTTTGGTCTCAAGTAATTGACTTGCTTAAGATGATCAAGAAGGCTCTATTAAGAAGCCTTTTCACTGGTCAAATTCTTTTTATCTTGACTAGTAGGTTTCTTTACGGGGAATTGATGGTTATTTATAATGGCATTAAGCATTAACAATACGCCTTGGAGCATATGATAAATCCACAAAATTTTTCTAAGAAATTGATTATATAAAGGCATTTGATTTGCGCCTGTTCTTTTGTTATTCATGCAATCTGTTTGCGAGCTGCTCTTTCAAGAGCTTGTTTTATTGAAAACCTTCCAGTCTAATTAAACTGCTTCTGTTTTCTACTATGTCCATTGGTGCATCTATTAGATCAGCTTATATTTCAACTCTTACGCCTGGAAGAATGTGTCCTTGCATCTTTGATGGGCATCATACACTTGTATTTAATTTTGCAGAAGCATCAGGAACTTCCTCAACCGAGCTGCAGGCAGTTGTTGGACTTCTTCCTCAGCCTTCGTATCAAGGAAATAGGCATGAAAAGTTTTCTCTAACTGATTTCTTTGAAACCTTTCATTTGTGTGTTTGCATGTTTTCTAGTTCTTTGCATCTAGACCTCTAGAGCAAACCATTCAGTTATTTTGTTTATGGCATTATCTAACATGCTCTTCAGAGAACACTTGGCCTAAGATGTAAGATATGCCACATGACTAAGGCTGGTTCATGTGTCTCTCAAACATTTACATAACCAGTATACATTTGTATGCTAACTGATGCAGAGACTATGCGCCTGTAAGCCAGCACATTAATGACCTAAGCTCTAAAATATCTGTTACTTCATGACTTCAGTGACTAGCTTAAGTCCACTGTCTTTAAGCTAACTGCATAAAATATCTTACACTATCAGAATATTGATTGCATATCAAGATGGAGTGATTGTTCTCTGGGATGCTTCCGAAGACAAAGTCATTGAAGTTAAGGGAAATAAAGACTTGCAACAAAAGAACACTATAATTGCTGATGGTAATGAAGGATCACAACATGACCTCTCTGATGATGGATCAGAGAACGAACAGGAGGATAAAGAAATAAGTTCTTTGTGTTGGATATCCAGTGATGGGTCAGTTTTGGCTGTAGGATATGTTGATGGTGATATCCTTTTCTGGAATCTGTCAGCTGTCAAATCTGCTAAATGCCACAAGTCTGGTGTTATCAAGCTGCAGTTATCATCTAGTGACAGGAAACTTCCTGTCATTGTCTTGCATTGGTCTCCAAGTGGATCACGTCACAGTTGCAAGGGCCAACTCTTTGTGTATGGCGGCGATGCTATTGGATCTGACGAAGTTTTGACGGTGGGCTTTCCAACCATTATGGTTTCATATTAACTAATTCAGTTATGTTATTGTGCTTCAGATCTGGTTTTTGGGAAGTCAGATGTTATCTTGGGATGTGAGATCTTGATAAAAACCAGTCGATAAAGTAGAAGAATAAATGCATGACTCATGCAAGCACAATCAGTATTTGTTCTTCTTTGAACGTATGATGTGCTATGTTTAGCTGTACATACTGGAAGGAAATTAGCATAGGAATCATCTAAATTCTTTACTTCTTGGGCTGCGGTAATGCATCAGTGTTCTCCTTCAATGGCATACTCTTCTGGAAAATTTGTTCTGAATGGTGAAAGTTGGTAGAGATAATTCAATCTTGCACTCTTAAGGATTGCAAATTTTTTTATCAGTATGATGATATAATTAAGACGGTGTTTGGAAAATCTTTTTAATGATTGGTAATTTACAGTATTGATAATGTTGTATTTGGATTGACACTCTCCTTTTAACAGGTATTGCAACTTGATTGGTCTTCTGGAATTGAAAGCCTGGAGTGCGTTGGGCGTTTAGATCTGACTCTTGATGGTTCATTCGCTGATATGGTTTTGTTAAAAAGTGCGGGCACATCAGAAGCTAGCGGCACCATTGTATTGACGAATCCAGGACAGCTGCATTTTTATGATGATCATTGCTTGGCTGCCGTAATGTCTCAGAAGGAGAAGAAGAATCATGTTTCTTCAGCGCAGTATCCCATAGTCATACCAACAATGGAGCCATATCTTACCACAGTAAAGCTTGGTATTGTTTATAACAATGGGAATCTCTCGAAGGCTCTTTACGAGGTTAGATATATATACATGCAGGACGACTGCTCTATCTCATCTTCACCTTCTTTGAATTTAAAACTTTTAGAAAGAACAGATTCCTTTTCTCTTTCACATTTGACCCTAACTTGAAACATGGGTCATACTTGGAGCATTTTTGGTTTTATTTTTTGGTTACAGCTTATTCAGTGACAGCATGCATCTTGTTGTCAGAAATTCTATGGTTCAACGATGTCGCCCATGCAATCTCCACAAAGTTGGCCTCTCAGAGGTGGTGTTCCAATAAAGATATCTAGTGCGGAAAATTATCAGATTGAGAGGTTGTATATTGTGGGTTATCAAGACGGTTCTGTGAGAATATGGGATGTGTCACGTCCAGATTTTTCACTATTTTGTGTCTTAGAGCCACAGGTTGGTGTATCTTGTTCTTTCCATTTCTAGTTGCTCCTGACATCTGAAGAATTTAATCTGGAACACATATTTATGCTATGGCAGATGAAAGACATCAAACTTAATGAGACAAGCGCTCCAGTATCTGTGATGGAATTCTGCTCCTTCACTTTGACTGTAGCTGTCGGCAATGATCTTGGTATGGTAAGACTTACTTTTCTGTTGGTGCCTTCTAGGAAGTTTATACTGTTGTTTGCTGCAATGATCTAAGTTTCTACTTGGAAAATGTAGGTTCGCTTGCATAATCTAATTGGAAGCAAAACTGAAAGGAGTTTGACAATAGTCACAGATACTAAGAAGGAAGGTAACTCTATGCATAATTTTTACCTCCAGAAGCATGTCTCCTTGTTTCTCTTGGATATCGATCTCATTTTAAGCCATGGGTCTGTATAAATATCCAAAAGGGCTCTACCAGTGTGTGTGCTACAGTTGCACTTTGAAATCTGCCGGCTTGACATTTATGTTCTCTTCCAGTCTTAATTATGCACTGCTAACCATGCAGTCCTCACTCTCCACCAAGATGATGGGCCTCAGTGCACAGCTGTGTTTTCACTCATCAAATCTTCTGTGTGCGCCCTGCATTTTGCAAATTTGGGAACTAGACTTGCTGTGGGATTTAAATGTGGCAAGGTGGGAATCATCTCTCATGGCTTTCTCATTGCACTGCTCAGAATTACTACTTTGCACTGTGAGCTTTTAGCCCATTAAGCTTCAAGTCCAGCATCTCAATTGTTCAACATCTTGTTTCAGGTGGCAATGCTGGATGTTGGCTCATCATCAGTGTTATTTCTCATAGAGTCTTTACCTGGCTCAAGTTCACCTATCAAGTTTATTGCTCAAAAAACAATGTCAGACAGGTCATCAAATGATCCAGTTGGCGCTGAATCCAAAAACGTAGAAGGAGATACAATGAAACAGTCGGATACAATGAAAAAGTTGATAGTTGTGACTATGGATGCAAAATTTGTTGTTCTAGATGCTAATACCGGCACTCAAATCTCATCTCAAGCACTGCAACCTGAGAAGAATTCAATTGTTATTACTGTTCATAGTTCAGGTAAGCCCTTTAGTTAAGCATGCAATCAATTTTTTTTAAATCCTAGGCTATCTGATGCATAAGCTATTATCTGTTTGACTACTTCACTTCAGGATTATCTAGTGAACTGGCGTTAGAGAAAAATGGTGCTAAAACTGACTCTTCGCCTTCTGTTTCTCACCATGGAAGTATTCAACCGGAAGTTGAACCGGAGACCTCTTCCAAAGTATCTGCTAGTGGGGAAGGGGCAGATGATTCTCTTCTTGTACTGTGTTGTGCAAATGCATTGCACTTGTACTCTTTGAAGTCTCTCAATGAGGTCCCCTGTCTTCCACCTTCATTTTATGAATTATTTAGAATTTCTTGTTACTTGGTGTGACTATCTAATTTTAGGGTGACAGCAAGGCTATTAGAAGCATCAATCTTGAGAAAACCTGTTGCTGGACTGCAACTTTCCAGAAGAGCGATAAGGAGCAGGGACTCATCGTACTCTATGAATCTGGGGTCATTGAAATAAGGTAATGTGCATAGTTCACAGTTCTTTATACAATTTACTTGAGCTAGCATCAACACTTGCGGGATAGTAAGGATTTGTTGAAAGTAATTGGTTATTTGAAGTTACTTGACAATATGCTTTGCAGTTCCTTGCCCAATCTTGAAGTGGTTGGAGAAAGCTCCGTAATGGCAATGCTTCGTTGGAACTTCAAGAGTAACATGGAGAAAACAATATGTTCCTCGCATAATGCACATATGATATTGGTTAGTTTTTTCTGTTATTAGAGTTGGAACCATCAAACTTGAAATGTCTTGGATTGGTAAAAGCCTCTCTGGAAGAACTTGAAAATGTCTTGAAATGCTCAAAATGCCGATATACTGAAACTGCTGTTTGCAGGCATCATGTACCATCATCATTCTATGCTACCATTTTCCATGGAGTATTAATGTTTAACGTTTTGGCTTGCAGGTTAATGGATGTGAATGTGCTTCCTTATCTCTACTGGTCTCTGAAAATAACTCGAGGTCTCTCTCTTGCTCGAATAATCTCTCTAGCCATTGTTCTCATTTTTTAGCTTCTAAGTTCTCTTTGCCATGCGCAGGATTCAAAAGTATTTGCCCTGCCTTCATGATGAAGTCCTGGCTGCTGCTGCCGACGTTCCTTCCAGTCCACCCAATCAAAAGGTACAGCGCTAGGCTTGAAGCTTTGTTTCTCGTTCTTGTGCATTGATGTGCGACTCTCGGTATGATGATCTGCATACAGGGTGCTGCTCCTCGTATTTTGAGTGGTATTATCAAGGGGTTTCATGCCGGAAAGGTTGAACATGGCACAGATCTCCCTGAGGCTTCTACGAATAACTTGGCAAACCTTGATATTATATTTTCCAGCCCGCCGTTCCTGAAACCCTTCATGGCCTTCCCCGAAGAAGAGAACGTTATTGATCTTAGCATAGGTTCTCTATTACTCTTTCAATCATTTCCTTCTTTCTACCTCTAAAAAAAAAAATTCCCTCTTTCTTTTCTCTATTCTTTTCTGAAAGAGACAGCTTTGCAGATGACATAGACATTGAAGGACCTGTAATAGTCTCATCTTCCGCTGAAATCAGCAGCAGCGACATGAAAGGTACTCCTAAATCTGATTAGATCCTTTAAGTTTGCTTGGTCACCAAGTTCGCCAATTTTGGAGGTCCCTAAGACTGTTGTTTCTCTTTCTTAGGTAAGGAAATAGAAAATCTTTCAAAAGGTGAGGAAACAGAAAGGGACAGACTATTTGAAGGTGCTACCTCGGACTCGAAGCCAAAACTAAGAACAGCTGACGAAATAAGGGCCAAGTATCGAAATGAGGTAATCTACCCTAGAGAATTTGAGTGAGATGTTTTTTTCAAGAATCTTTATGAACTCAAGAGTCAATGGTTCTAGGATCCTGCCATTGCGGCTGCTCGTGCAAGGGAAAAGCTTGTTGAACGCCAGGAAAAACTTGAGGTAATGTCATTATCGGTCTTCTCCTGGTACATTTTAGGATGAAACATGACCATGGCATAACTACTACTATGAATCTAGATGGTCGGTGCTTCCCCTCGGAGTCGAAATAATTAGGAAATTAGATTAAATTGGCCCCAGATTTGGTCCCATGTATTTGAATATAATAGTCTTTTACTTCGCTATCTACCCTGCATTTGTAATCATCGAAGTTATATATCGACCAATAATGATGCACACAGAATCACAACTCCTGAAGAATACTGGACATTCTGCAAGAGTTTATAAATCATGCAGTTTCATATGCTAGTTTGATGAGGATGCGTCAAAATTAGTATCGGCTGGCTGGGGAGGAAGCGCGCCAAGACATTTTAGCTTGAAAATTCCTATTGAAAAGCTTTCTTAGTAACCCAATCCTTGCAGGAAATCTTTTAACAGTGTAGTGTTTACTACGTGATCTAGCAAGAAATTCGTAGTCTTGGTCATGATTTCGCCATTGGATGCATAATCTCTTCGGTTTCAGCACCAAGCTGCTTCTTCCATTACAACCATCAGCAGCCTTTGTATCTGCTCACTTTGTTCAGTCTGTTTCTTTTCTTTCTCACTGCAGAGGCTCAGCCTTCGCACACAAGAGCTGCAAAATGGGGCCGAGGACTTCGCATCGATGGCGAACGAGCTTGCCAAGCAGATGGAGAAGCGTAAATGGTGGAACATCTAATAAATCCGCACCTGCTGCTAATTTGCCCACGAACTTGCTCGCGGAGAGCTCAAGTGCCACACGGGTGCTTGCGCGAGGAAAGTTTGCTCGTGACATTACTCGCTGTAATTAAAGTAAAATCGCCTTCGCCTCCACGCGGAGGTTATACATACTTGGTACTACTGAATTATGTTTTTTATACATAGAATACATGCGAAACTGAATTTGTCGGCTCATTGGTTGTCCGATACCATGTAGTTTCATCCAAAAAGCTAACATATCTTTATGGAAATGTAATATCCGCTCTGGTCTGAAACCAACATGCGTAATGCATGTACCGTATCGTTGCCTTCACATGGACAATGCAATGCCCACGTTTTTGTTCTCGTCCTCGACAGATTCCTAATTATTGTACTTTGACGAGGCTCTCCTTTATCGTTCTTCATAACTTTTTAAAAGAAAAAAAAGAAACATGATTAACTTTCGGAAAAGAAAAAGAAAAAACAGAAACAGGATCCGAGTATATCATTAAACAGCCAATTACAGGTCAGCATGTAATTTCTTAACATGTCAAAGTAATCTTGTTCTACTCTAAATTTTATGATTTTTTTTACTTGAAATTGAAACCCATACTATTACTATCAGTCTACGATCTAGGTCAAAACTTTTACCTTAATCTTGGACCTATTAATTATCAAATTTTATACGCATTAGATATAAACCAAGCATGAACTAATCATAAACTGAAAAACCAAACATAGATTTAACTTGATATGTATCTCACACCTACCCTGGCCTCGCTTCTAACTTCTAAGGCTATGTTTGAAATAGTGAAAGAAGAGGGGAGGAATGTATGAAAAGAAAGATATCAAAAGAAAAGTAAGTGTTTCTTTACATTTTGGATAGAAAGAAATGAAAGACGTGCAATTTCTACCGTACTAAATATGGGATTTTACAATCATTTTTCATACATCAATCTTGCCACCATCATTCGTCCTTCCTAACATGCTATAAAAGTGGATTCACATTCTTACTCCGACTAAAAAACAGTCAAAGTTAAACGTATTCTAGACCTACATAATAAGAATAGGATCAGATTCACGAGTTCTGTATTACTATTATCCTAGTCCCCAATATGAACTAATCATTGAAAATTTCAAATTTTATATATAAACCAAACATAAATAGTATGAACTGAACACAAATTGTACAAAGCAAACACAAATTTAACACAACTACAATAAAAATAAGTGGTCGTAGAAGAAGAATAAGCGCTGGCCGGTTCTAGCTAGGGGTGAGCAAACAAACCGAAAACTGTCAAACCGGACCAATCCGGACCAAAAAAATGGACCAAACCGGACCAAATGCAAAAACGGTCCGGTCCGGTTTGTAAAAATACCCAAAATCCGGTTCCCGGTCCGGTTTGGTCCGGTCCAAAACCCAGTTTTTATTCAGTTTTTGGTAATCCGGTCCGGTTTTTGGTCGGACCGGACTGCACCTGGACCGAACCAGAGTAGGTACGGTCCGGTCCGATTTGCAATATTCCTAAAATTCTGGTTCCGGTCCGGTTCGGTTGATTTGCTCACCCCTAGTTCTAGCTAATTAGCTTGATATTCCAACTGTGGGAGCATCACTGGACATAAAATAAGTGGTTGGAGATCGAGATTATTCGTCCATAGAACTTTCAAACCCATTATGAACATATGACCCAACTAACTAAAAGCACACAAAATTAAACGTTTAAAACGAAATAAGACAAAGAGTTTAGGTACTTTTTGAACCGGCACAGTCAGAAATTTTGTGCAGTGGTCCATCCACAAATAATTTGGTATTACAATAGTTAAAATTATATCAAGTAACAAATTTATTGCGTGTCTTAATGACTTACATTCTTTCTTCTAAATGTTATTGAAAAATCTGGTCCAAATAGTAATATTTGGTATGAAAAAAATACCGTAAAAGCATTTAACGTCATAGTTGAGATCATTTTAAAGGAAATAAAATCCAACAGCCTGTTAGAAATAAAAAATAAATGGAATCCAACAATAAAACGCAATAGTTTAGCCCACTTGAGCCTCTTTATTTCCAACCACATTTCTAACACCCAATAATATGATACTACGATGGTGGAAAAAAATATTGGACCGAAGTAGACCCATTGCTGGGTCAAATCGAACCATCATATTTTTCTCACCCCCACAAATTCTAAAAAGACCACTAGCTTATTTTTTCTTTTTTCTATCATTAAATTTCAACGAAATCAAATAGATGCTATCTATTTTTCAAAAACTCTGATATCTTTTTGTTGCAAATAAATTGTGGTAGAACGTCAGAAATGATCTTTAGAACAGGTCTGGAGTAGTCGTCCCAAGAGCGATTCGAACGAATAGGTAAAGATGGAAGAAATATGGGGAGCAAGAAGAGAAGAATTAGATTATAGTAGGTAGGAGAGAAAGAATTGATGGAGGAGAAAAAACTTTATTGAAAATATGGGGAAGAGGGGGAAAGAAAAAATATAAAGATAAAAGCTAGATGCTATATAAGATAAATGATATGAATGTTTGATGTTTGGTTTGTGGGTCTCCTTTATGCTTATATCCAGCTCTCCTTATATAGAATAAGCTAGCCGAGCTCCATACAAAAATCCTAGGCCGTTTTCAAATAGGAAAACTTAACATAGCTTCGGCCTAATAAAAAAAATTTAAACTGCCCGAAATTTCTAACCCAAGTTTGACCCCAATCTATGCCGAATTTGAAAAAGTCATAAACTATAAAGTTGTAGATCTCTGTCTTTTCTTTCTGTAACTTTTGAAATTGCATCAATCGATACTTGAGCCGAAAGTTACGACCTTTTTACCAAAACATGTTCAGCAAATCCGCGAATTAATTTTCCGCTCCAACACGTCTCTTTACCAAATTATAATGTAATTCCTCGGGTTGAAACGGTCAATTTGGAAGATTCTGTCTTTAAACCTAATATTAATTATTCCCTACGAATTGGAATTAGATCATTATCAGAAAAAGAATCAAAGTCCAAATTAGTTAGGCAAAGCTAAAACTAAAAAAGGGGCAGTCTTAGGGAGACAAGAGAATAACGTACCATGGTTAACGTATTATAAAGCGGGTCCTTGATATTTACTTACTAAAACATGCAAGTTTGATGCAGATAATTAAAAAACTTAAATAGATTTTAGATTTAAACATTAAAACACTGTTGGAAGAGTCATGTTAGACGTTTATATATAAGATAGGACAAGGAGCAATAAGAAGGCCAAGTTGAGGTCCAAAAACCGCTGGGAGTGGAGGAGGAGAAGCCTTGTTGTGTTATCTCTTCACCTCCTCTTTCCACTTCTAGGAATAGAAATTCAGAGAAAAAAAAGGAAAAAAGAAAACCTTTTTTTTAATACTTAAGCATCCATTTATTTTGTTGTTATTAGTTGCATGAACTTGCAAGTTAGAGGTTACTAGTACAATTTGAGCTTGTGTTCCTAGTGATTGGTATCTCCAATGGCTAGCTATGTTCTATCAGAATGTGGCCTAAGACCTCTCCCTAGAGCCTATCCAAAACCAAGAACTGGTTTAGGCCTTAAACCATTTTTTCCATTTTCCAAGTTCCACAACTTTGGTGCTTCTTCTTCTTCTTCTCTTGAGATACCAAGGCCAAAATCCAAGTGGGCACTTAGTGTCAGTGCTCCATTGAATGTAGCATCAACAACAACCATTGAAAGCGAGCATTTTGACCCTGGTGTACCTCCACCATTCAACTTGGCTGATATTAGGGCAGCCATTCCCAAGCATTGTTGGGTTAAGGATCCATGGAGGTCAATGAGCTATGTCCTGAGAGATGTTGTGGCGGTGTTTGGATTGGCTGCTGTTGCTGCTTACTTCAACAGCTGGCTTGTTTGGCCTCTCTATTGGCTTGCTCAAGGGACCATGTTCTGGGCTCTCTTTGTTCTTGGCCATGACTGGTAATTGAATTCCAGCTTTCTTCTCAAGATTGTGCTGATTCTGTTCTCATGTTAATGTATATGCAATATGGAAGCAGCCATCAAGCCTTACGAATGAAAATTGTTAACTCTAGAAGTGAATGGAAAGTCATGATACGAACCCGGTCCGATTGGCACTTGAACAGCATCATTTGTAGCTCCGCTATCTGTCGTGGCAATGCAATTTATTGCCTTGCGATTCTTGTCGTGGCAATGCAAAGTCTGATTATGACCCTTTTTTGCAGTGGACATGGGAGCTTCTCAAGTAACCACAAGCTGAATAGTGTGGTGGGGCATATCCTACATTCTTCAATTCTAGTTCCTTATCATGGATGGTAAGTAATAACTAACATCTCAATTCTAGCTCCTTATTTAATTTTTGTTCAAATAATTAGCAGTGACATCAACAATAATAAATTTATGGTGTGAATATTGCAGGAGAATTAGCCACAGAACCCATCACCAGAACCATGGTCATGTAGAGAATGATGAATCATGGCATCCAGTGAGTAAACCTTAAATAATTCAGAAAGTTGATAATTTCCTCTTTGCAATTGCTTGGAAGTTGGAAGCACATTTTTTTGTATAATAAATGTTTTCTCCATTGCCATTGCAGCTATCTGAGAAAATTTACAAGAGCTTGGATGGTGTCACAAAGAAACTGAGGTTCACCTTGCCTTTCCCTATGCTGGCCTATCCTATTTATCTGGTAAGTCCTTTATCATTCTTTTAGGTCCATATGGAGATCCAATACATCAGATGAATTTGACGGGGATCCAGGGTTCAAATCCTGACAAGGTGTAAAATTTGCCTAATTTCTTTTCTCTCCTCATTTCTTTCCGCCCTTCCAAACACGCCTGTTAATCGTTTCAGGCAGAGGATTAATTTTGTTGTTGGTACAATAGGAGTTGTCTGCTTGACAGAACAAACTAATCTGATGTTTGGTATCAACATTTTACATTGTAGTGGAGCAGAAGTCCAGGAAAGAAGGGCTCACATTACAATCCAGACAGTGATCTGTTCCTCCCAAATGAGAGGAAAGATATCATAACTTCAACCACCTGTTGGTTGGCAATGGCAGCATTGCTAGTCTTCTTAAACTTCACGACGGGTCCTCTCCAAATGCTCAAGCTCTACGGAGTTCCGTACTGGGTAAGAACACTTGATCAAATATCACCATACCTAACCAAAAAAAAAAACTTGCATTAGCATCTCACCAACTTGGAGAATTCCTGTGTTCATCAAATTGCAGATATTTGTCATGTGGTTAGACCTTGTGACTTACCTGCATCACCATGGCCATGAGATGAAATTGCCTTGGTATCGCGGCAAGGTAAATAGAAACAAAGATGTTGCATACCGTATCGATTTTCCTTTGTTTTTTTTCTCCCTTCTCTTGGTGGTCCCATGTTGAGAATTGGACCACAGAAGCAGTGGTGATGAAACATTCTATCTTAAGGTGACATTACAACATGTGGTCTGTTTGGGGTTCAACAGGAATGGAGTTATCTGAGAGGCGGCCTTACGACTCTTGATCGTGACTACGGATGGTTCAACAACATCCACCACGATATCGGGACTCATGTCATCCACCATCTATTCCCTCAGATCCCTCACTACCACTTGATTGAAGCAGTGAGTATACATCCTGTTCATCATCATACATAAAGTATCGAGTTTGAGCATTGTGAATAAAGTAAATACTATTGAAAGTGTAGCTAGCCCTTTACACAGTCTAACAATACTCGACTCATACATCAATCAGTGCTTGTGAATAAGCAAATTTCGGTTTATCTTTGTTCGGATTATCTTTTCTTTTCACGTGAACCTAAAAAATCTATCTGGATTGCAGACAGAAGCAGCTAAACCAGTGCTCGGAAGATACTACAGGGAGCCACAGAAATCTGGGCCATTCCCAATTTACTTGCTTGGGCTCCTTGTTAAGAGCATGAGACTTGACCACTATGTGGATGACATAGGAGATGTTGTATACTACAAAACAGATCCTAAACTGTGAAAGCACAAGGAAGCAGTAGATTGTCGGATTCTTTGGGACCCTCGATTTTGACTCGTGCAATGAACTATTATCGAATGGTCGCCTAACAATCTCCGAGGGCAGCTATTCTTGGTACACATACATATGAATACTATCAATCTAATTGTTGTTCCAGTGAGTTGTATATTAGAGAAACTACTATATCACTCACTGTTCTTCATTCTGGTCTGCAACTGGATGCAAACAATCTTAAATCACAGACTACATTACTCTATAAGAGGCATCAACAATTCTACTTGTAAGCGTTTCAACTTATTACGACTACGACTCTCGAACGTAGTACCCCGTCATGAAAGTATATTAACCAGAGCTGGACGGACTCTAATGGCCGGCTATCATGACAATGCCCGAGCTCGAATATACGGACGGCGCAAGCAATGACAAGGACAGTGAAAAGAGATAGAAATTTCTCAATGGCGATTCGGCTCCGCGAGCTCACGTCCGACCTTGGGCGGCAACGGGACGCCATCACCAAATTAAGCAAAATCTATGGATATAATTGAAATATATGATTACAGTGCTTTTTTCAAGCATTTCATCAAACAGGTAGTATGCTAAACCTTTGTTGTGAGGACAAGATTACCCTTGGCATGATTTGGATTGGACCCATCCCCATATGGAAAATATGGTGAAAAACTGATTAATCTATCTACTTATATGTGATGATTGACTTTAAATACTAGAAATTTTTTGCAAAGTGCTTTGTTACGGCGAAGTGTCTTCCCACGGGTTTTTTACCAAAATGGTGCTACAATACCAATTTTTTACAAAATGGTGAAAAACTGAAACGGCAGGCTTAATTAAAACATGGGACTGCCATATGGAAAATGGTGAAAAACTGAAACGGCAGGCTTAATTAAGACATGGGACTGCCATTTTGGGCCCAAAGTAGGATTATTCTTTTTTCTTGGTCGGGAATTGCTGAATTAGCCTTATTCTTACAATTGAAAATCTTTTATTAAGATTTATGATATAATCCATGATTGATCACGGATTGATCGTCTGGGTTTTAAAACATCCGATTACGATTAAACGGCTGATTTAACTACAATCTATGCCGCAGTTAATTCAAAATCAGCATGTTATCATTGTAGAAATCTTGACTTTAAATTTGCCAACTTTTTCAAAAGTTTGAACTTAAATTTTTTTTAAAGAAACTTTTTAATTCGACATGCTTAATATTAAGATTTCGGGTTATATATGATGATGTAACAATGGATTGTGTCAATCTTAGAAATAACTGAGCTTTTGGGATTAAGTGGGCCACTGGTGTTTTAGGAATAAGTGAACTTTGAAGCTTTCCGCGTCAGCTTTGTGATTGAATGTTATGAGATTTGGATCTTTATATGGTGATAGTGGGTTTATTGATCGAGCCACTCGTTAGTGAAGTACACTGAGGCTCCCACTCGAGATTATCGGATTGTTAGTTGAAAATGTGATAGTTTGTTGTTTTATATAAATATAAAAAGATTTGCACACTTATAGTCTTAAAGTTTATGATTTGATAAGAAAATTTTAATATGATATCGGAACGTTATCCGTACACGATCTTTCGTATCATGACACATTGACAAATTAAAGCTGGTATATCTTTTGACCTACTTGTTTCTAAGTATAGAAAATGTCAATTTTCCGGTGTCAAAATTTAATTTATTTTAAAAGTAATGTGAATGAAATTCATATTCTAACAAATTTCCTCAAACGAAAATTCAGATTCACAATCGTGTTTGCGGTTCCTAAGGCTGTAGGAAGGATTATCCCCCAAGTTCTAACTTTTTTTTTGAAAGGTAAAATTTTTTACACCACGCCAGAGTTTGAACCCTGGACTTACTAGAAATAGTACACTCCTTGTACTGCTAGGTTAAATGCCCTTTGGTCCCCCAAGTTCTAACTCCCGAAGAGTTTGCCCTTCGAATTCTTAACGGCCTTCTAAAATCACCAATTTAATAGGAAGGATATAGTAATACAATATCATTTGCCAATTGAATCACGCAAATAACACGAACTATCAAAATCAAACAATCACATGCCTCAATATACTATCTATCCTCGTCGTTATGATGCAGCCGCTCTCTCCCGGAATAACCACCTAAGCCCTACCGGCGCCCCCTCCCGATATAGGTCAACCTCCGCCGACTGGAGACCCTGCCGCCCTCTCCGCTACTAGAAGTATGCTTCTATGGAGCAATCTAGCATGTTGCAACCAATGCCAATGGACGCTGAGGATGTCAACAAACTACTTCCTAGGGTGATCATAGTCGATGGTCAGCGATATAAACTAGAGTATGAGGGGTTGCATACCATTTGCCTTACTTGTGGGCGCTATGGACATCCGACAACCAACTGCCCGAAGACTCCATCGACTGTGGTAGAGCACGCCCTTCTTCTGCATGCCCTACAGAAACATCACTTATGCACATGAAGATGACCTTAGGTCGGGACCATGCGATGCTAGAGAGTTCTAAACAGCCAGAGTCAAACATGGACCATGGATGGCAGTTGCGCGGCGCCAACGACGACCACAACAAAAGACTTCTACTCCTAATGCTTCAAATATCAACCACTTTGAAACCAGTTATAATAAATTAAATAATTAATTAAATAGCATGCCCGGTTATAACTAATGGCAAGTCCGACTATGTTAAAATGGCAGGCCCGATTATATCTAATAGCATGTCCGATTAATATTTAATAAAATATATAATTAATTAAATGGTATGTCCGGTTACGATTAAATAACATGCCCGAACACATTTATGAACAATTAATTAAATGGCATGCCCTGTTACGATAAAATGGCATGCCCGATTTTGAAAATATTAATTAATACTTATAATAAAAAATAAATCATTAGTTAAATAATATATTAGTTTGATTTATTTCAGTATAATATATGAATAAGAACAAAATTAAAAAAAGTGGGGGTGTGGACTCACGCACCCCAACCTCCCCCCAACATTACTACACGCGTGTCAACTTGCTTTTTTCTTTCTGGACTATTTTGTCTTTTCCTGTTCGGTACAGGATTGGGCTCTCTGTACTGAATCCAGGCCCTCGAAAATGGGATTGACATGTAAGTGATTGATGTATAATTATATTGATCTTGACCAAATCTTTGGAGTACATGGACACCATGAATTAGCTTTCAGGGACTTTATCCAAATATTAGCAAAATTTCACATGAAAAGTACATGATGATAGTCAAAGATTAGAACTATCAATAAAATTCAATACCTAGTTAATATTTGTTTTATAACAACTAATATCTGGAGATTCAATTAGCTGTCTAATCATGTTCAAAATAAGTAAAAAATTTGAAAGTGTTGAGGTAAGAAAATAATCTCGGTATTGTCAATACATTTTGAGTTCTCCGGTATGGCAAGACCATTTTTGGTCCTTCATCTTGCGAGGCCGCCTTCGGTTTATTGATTACGACCTTAGATTGGCATCAGGACAGACTCAGCCTTCGATTGGCATCGAGACGAACCCGGTCTTCCCTTGGCATCAAGATGGACCAGTCTTCGCTTCGTATCAAGATGGACCCGGCCTTCAGTTGGCATTGAGATGGACTCGACCTTCGGTGGGTATTGAGATAGACTTGACCTCTGGTTGGCGTTAAGAGTGACTCGACCTTCGGTGGCCATTGAGACGAACTTGACTTTTGGTTGGCCTTGAGACGAACTCGACTTTCGGTGGGCATTGAGATGGAATTGATCTTCTATAAGTGTGTCAAAAAGTCGGTTGAAGCTACCCCTTTTCCTCGACTTTCGGTGGGCATTGAGATGGAATTGATCTTCTATAAGTGTGTCAAAAAGTCGGTTGAAGCTACCCCTTTTCCTCAACTCAATTTCCCAACTTTCCTTTTCACAACTCGTTAAGATCACTCTGAACTATCTCAAAATTATTATTTTATTTTCTTGTACTTTTTTCCCGCAACAGAAAGATAACAAATTTTAGTAATAGTCAATTAATTACTTCAAAACGTGCTTGATGCCACCGGAATGAAGTTTTAAAATTAGAGATTCAGAGTCTTACACGTGTCTCCATATTTTTCTAAAGATTATCACCAAAAAATATATTTTTCTAGAGATTAAAAATTTTAGGAGATGAAAGAGTCCACCCGTAGGGGGGTTGGATTGGGTACGGAATGCCACTATTCCGAACCGTTTAGAATGAAGACACGCGGGACTTTTTTGCAAACGCGCTAAAATACGGGGACCAAAATGAAAAAAATGTGCACAAACACAGGCCGGATACAAATGTCATTATCACACAACTGTGCATGCCAGTATCACATAACTACACATGCCAGTGTGACCTTTTTGCAAAAATCCTAAAATACAGGGGACGAAAATGAAAAAAACTATGCGTGCCATTATCAACAACGGGAACTTGCCATTTTCACAAAAATAAATGCCATTATCACATAACCGTACTTGCCATTATCACATAACTGCACTTGCCATTATCATATAACTGCACTTGCCATTATCACATTCCTGCGCTTACCGCTGCGGTCCCCCTTCACTCCAAACCGTTCGGAATCAATTCCTTCACTCCGTACCCAATCCAAAGCCTCGTAGGGAGAGTCTAATCTTACTGGACAGGTAGGAGGGCCAACACCATTTTTGACCACTATCTTTTATTGGTGTCTTGCTGTCTGTATCTGTACTTTAACCACCCATTTGAAACTTGGAAAAATCTTGCGTGGCATTCATCTAGTGGTTCCAGTAAAAAAAATTTTTTTAGGAACTTTACACGAAATTTTGTTTTTAGGAATATTTTTTTCCAAACCAGACATTATTGTAAATTGTTGGAAAGTGTAATCGTGTCAAGAGATAAGAGATTTAGATTCACTATAGATGTTGACACTAGATTCAGTGCAAACTAAAGGAAAGTAGTCTAGTTGGTCTAGACTCGAATCTCGACCATTGATCTTAATTATTAGACGTGCGTCAGAGATCTGACGGTAGTAATTCTCGCAGAGATTTTTTGATATTTTACCTCCGTTTCTTCCTCCCCTCTCTAATCACGTCTCCTCCTTTATCCCTCTCATTCTCTCTCTCCATTTTTGCATTTCTTTCTCCACCTTTCTCTCTCAATTCTCTCTACAATTTATCCTTAACGTGTTTTTCTTTTTTTCCCTCTTCCTTCTTCTCCTCTCTCCTTTCTCCTCCCCTCTTTTTTTCTCGCCTGAGATGCCCTTCTAGTCGATAAAATATGAGTTTGAATCTGCTGCCTTGTTATATCAAAATGGTATGTAGTTTGTACTGTTATGATAAAATGGTATGCTTTATTATATCTTAATGATATGCCCTATTATGAAAAAAATAGTATGACCAGTTATGATAAAATGCTATGCCCCGTTATGACAAAATGGTATGTCAAGTTAATATTTATAATAAAAAATTAAATAATTTATTAAATATCACTCTAATTTCCTTCACCATGGTATAAAAAAACTCATCTCTGATGTGCCTGTACTCATTTGATCTCCCCTCTCTGACGCGCGTGTCACTTTGTTCTTTTGGAAGCTTTTTGAATAAATAACGAAAATGGCACTCTTTGTCCCTTTGGTCTATATAGTGTGGAAACCATCATCTTGGACCAAATCTGGGCCCGTGAATTTTATGTGTTCCAATTTTAAGGTTCATCATTATAAGAGTAGCTACTCCTTACAATACTCGACTTTTCTTTTGTTGATATTACATAGTATACGAATACTTACGCGGTAACTAATCCATGTTCGAACTATTAGGAATTCAGCAACTTCGAGAACAAAATGCGCAAAGAACACAGACACAAGAGGTTACGTGGTTCAGCCTAATGCCTACGTCCACGGGGAGAAAGGAAAACTTTTATTGATGGATCTAAGTCACAAAGCCATACAAAACCCTTAGATAACACGTCCTTATATAGTGGACGAACCCTAGGTGTACAAAAAATCTATCTAGGTCATCCTCGGAGTCCAAAATAAGAGCCCGATCAAAATAGGAAATGACTGCAAGCACCACCTAACGGCCGCTAGGTCCCCGAATCCACACCTTTTAGAATACCCCCTAGCGTTTGCTAGGGGGCTAGCGGGTGCTATGCCCAGCCCATAATTTCCATCTTGTTGATTTCTTTGACACTTCCCAACAATCTCCATCTTGGCGAGAAATTATCACGTGTGAGGAACCATGAAGCTCCACCCGAACTTCTACAAACTCCACCTTGATAAAACACTGCCCCATGATTAACCATAAGATCTTGCGAAACCAAACAGAATCTACTGACTCCTCCTCGAACCATAGATAACCACCATCAATAAGACTATCTCAACTTTCTCTCCACTTTTTGTTCAATCACTTGGAGCAAGCCCCCAAGCTCGAGTCTCCGAGCTTGCTTGGCCTATTTTCTCCAATCTCTATTGAACCCCAACTATCAAGTCCACCTACTGAAGCAACCTTACGACTAATAGATGACATTCCATTATCCGGTCAACCCCATGCTCCATAACATCGAACTACTTTTTCATCGGACCTTCTTGCCTCAAACCAATGCTACGTGTCATAGCGTACAAAGGGCAACCTTTTATTCCACCAAGTAGAACCCTCGACATGCCATGAACTCTATCGTTCGACCTTGAGTGAGATACCTGATTTGCCCGTGGTGCTACCAATGGCTTTGCATGCCCAATGCCAAACCTACCCAACACCTTTGACGTGCAGTCCCTTTAGACAACCATAGTGGGGCCCAACTAACAATGCTTCTCTGAGACAACCATGGCTTCATGAAACAACCATAGTTTGCTATCCATGTCTTCGCGAATCCCAACTACACTCAAACCATCCATGTCAAGTCTTTGCTCCCTCATACGAACCAACCTCATACGACTTGAGCTTTCCCCTTCTCCATCGGAACCCAAAGATGTGACTCCACCTACAATAGTGATCCCGAGTTCTTCTCTGACAATCCTTCTTCACGTGCCCTTTTTTTCTGCACTTGAAGCAATTTCCTTTGAACCTCCAGGACCTCGACTTGGATCCTTTTCCATCTTCACTACGACCACCATGGCTACCCCTCACAACCAGCCCTTCCATTCGTTCATCGCCAGTTTTTTTTCCTTTGATGAAACTCTAGCAGAACACTCGTGATCTCCTCCAACACTAGAGACTCCTTCCCCCAAGTTAAGGTTGTAACCAAATTCTCGTAGGAATCCGGTAAGGAATTCAGGAGCAACAATGTCTTCTCTTCTTCCTTGAACTTCACATCAATCTTTCTCAAGTCGCTCACAAGTTCACTAAAATCATTAATGTGTTGGCTCAAATTTGAGCCTCCTTCATCTTGAGCTAGTACAATCATTGCTTAAGATAAAGCTTGTTCGACAAAGACTTAGACATATACCTTGCCTCCAATTTCTTCCATACATCAGCTAGTGACTCCTCATCCATGACATGATACATCACATCATCTGCCAAGCACAAGCGAATTATCGCCACTACCTTGGCCCCTAACTCCACCCACTCTTGCTCCTCCATCTTCTCGGGCATCTTCTCCAAGAGCACGATGACCATCCCTTGTTGCAGGAGGAGATCCTTGACACGGCTTGACCATCCCTTGTTGCAGGAGGAGATCCTTGACACGGCTTTGCCATAACCCAAAATTTGATGAACCATCGAACTTCATAAGAGCAAACTTCGCACTGTCTGACATCCTCCAACCTTAGTTCTGTTATCAATTGTTAGGAATCCAGCAACTTTGAGAACAAAATGTGCAAAGAACAAAGACACAAAATGAGAACTTTTATTGATGGATCCGAGCCACAAATCCATACAAAACCCTTGGGTAACACGTTCTTATATAGTGGATGAACCCTTGGTGTACAAGAAACTTATCTATGTCATCCTAGGAGTCCAAAACAAGAGCCCGAGCAAAATATGAAATGGCTGTAAGCACCACCTAGCGACCGCTAGGTCCCCAAAATCCACACCTTCTAGAACACCCCCCCCCCCCCCCCCCCCTAGCGAACGCTAGGGGACTAGCGGGTGCTATGCCCAGCCCACAATTTCTACATTGTTGATTACTTCGACACTTCCCAACACGAACTTGGATGGACTTTTAAAAATAATAAAATTCTCTAAATAAGTATTTAACGTTGTCATGTTCTCAACGCCTCAAACATAAGATCTCTTTGATTAAGTTAAGAATAATTTTTAACTAATTAATCTATGTACTTATATGTGATGATTGACTTTAAATTCTAGAACTTTTTTGCCAAGTGCCTTTTTACGGGGAAGTGTCTTTCCACGCCACATTTTTAATCAATTGTTGGGCTGACCACATTAAAGTTGGGAGGTTACTTTTCCTGGGAGAAGGTATTTTCTATAATTATTTCCCTATAACAAAAGTTGTGATGGAAATAAATGAACAAAGGGAGGAAAAAGAAAATCGTGTGCGTTGTGGATGTTTGCCAGATTTTATAGTATCTAACTAAAGTGATCAACTTTGGCTATACATTATTCCTTTTGATTTTGTCCAGTGGTCCAAACAAGAACCAACTCTTTATCTCCAGTTTTGTGCAACTAAAAATCTGTAGTTTTCTTTTCCGAAGTTCAATGAATGAGGTTTTTGGGATTCCATTGGATTTTCACCATCTTACTAGCATGTATTTGTATATTCATGGGTTGACTAATCCAGTTTTGAATCGGTTGAGACCTTTGAAAAAGGGCAAAACTTTTGATGGAGTGGAAAATTAATTCGCGGATTCATGGCGACGACCTTATCTCGGTAAAATATTTATAACTTTTTACTAGAGTATCCGATTGATGCGATTCTAAATACTACAAAAAGATAAGACGTAGATCTACAATTATGTATTTTGGTGTCATCTCCAAGTTTGGCTTGGAAGAGTGTCGAAATTGGGTTATAAGTTTCGTCAGTTTGGACACTAGTACAAATGACAGTTTTTGTGGCTTATTCGAGAAAAGAGGAGGCGGTGAGCTGGAAGTACGACTTAGAAAGTACGCCAGGGCTGCATTAGGTTCTTCAGTATTAGATTTTCCTATGTTAGATTTTTCTATATTAGTCTAGGTTATCCTATACTGGGTCGGGACTAGGTTAGGAATCTCTCCTTATATAAGGAGAGCTTGGGAAGAGGCATGAGGACACCACAAAGCCACATATCAATCATACAAAACTCTAGATTCGTACCTTTTATCTTTTATGTTTTCTCCTTTTCCCTGTCCCCTTAATTTTTCAATAAAGTTATTGCTCCTCCATCAATTCTTTTCTCCTTTACCAATTTTAAACTATATATTCTCTCCTCTTTCTCATATTTCTTCAATCCTTACCTTTCCATTTGAATCGCTCTTGGGACAACCACTTCGGACCCGTTCTCAAGTTTGTTTTAACGTTCTACCAAAATGTACACACAATATATTTTTGGTACGCTTGGTAGGACTAAGGAGTCCTTTCTCAAAAGAGAAAAAATCGGTCAAAAGTTGTGCTAAAAGAGGATGTCCACCGAGTTCAGTTGACTTTGTAGGGCGTTTCAAACCTTTTCTGAGCCAAATTTGAAGAAATGTATTTCACACAAAATTGAGGAACGGTCTTTCCTCTTTTTGTGGACATCAAGAACGAATTTTGAACTTGAAAATTATGACCAAAATAATACAGATTGGTCAGTCTGTAAGCTGATTGTAAAGTTCAGTCAGCTTTGGAGGGCATTTTGGTCCTTTTTTAGCCGAATCAGGAGATAGCTATTTCAAACAAAATTAAAGAACTTGCATTCGACTTTTTGTGGACACCAAGATTACTTCAATCGGATTTCAGACAAGAAACTTACGGCCAAAATACCAAAGGTTAGTCAATCTAAAAATGATGACATCTTTGATGATCATGAGGGAAAGGTTGTTGCGTATTGATACCTTCAAAGTTTCTAAGAGAGAGTCCATTGGGAAGAACATTTTAGCATTTTCAATGTGGTTTCTTTATAACTATTATGGTGGTTGTAAATTACCTGATTATTTAGTTTAGGATATTAAAACTTTCATCGAGAAAGTTGAATACCGGAAAAGGTACCGTGTTGGAGTACTTTAGGTTAACTATGCTGAAACGAGTTATAGCATGACTGCGTGGCAGAAATTAATGGAATACCTCAAGTACCTAATTTAAGTTCCCATTAGTGAAAAGGCGATTAAAAAATTCGAAAGAAGGCTTGGGATTACCAGATTTACGGCAAGACATGTAGCTAACTCTGTATCAAATCGTCAAATAGAGGTAGCATCAAGTGGCGTACGTGAAGTTTAAGAACGAATAGTTTCTGAATCCTATAATTTTAAGACTATAATTGAGACGGTCGTACATGAAACGACCAGATATATACAATCATTTTTCCCGTAGTTCAAGAGGTCGTACAAACGATAAGTCAACAGTTGGTTGATATTATGGCCACCCAAATTGCAAGGCAAACTTTTGATTGAAAAGAGTAGCAATTCTCGATACAAGTCCCATCAACGACTGAGATAATCCTAAGTGTCGTATCGAATACAAAAGGCATCCTAGGGCCTCCATTGACTAAAGGAATCTTTGAGCCTTCACCAGCAAAGGGAATCTTAGGTCCTCTACCGAGTCAACCCTTGCGGACATCCGAGTCACAATATGTTCCATGCGCAGTAAGCCATCTTCGCTTGCCCAATTCTGTCCCAACTCAACAACAAGACACTGGGGGGTAAGCCTGCTAAAGAGTGAATTTTTGGGTCTGCCTTGCAATAATAGGGAGTACGGGTGTAATGTCGAACCACAAGGAGCGGGTTCAAGACATTCTGAGTGAGTTGTAATTAAGATTAGATTGATTGGTATTTTATGAAAGGTTTAGGTGAAGCAAGAAATGACAAAGATTAAGTTGAAAGGGTATAAAGATTATTAAAAAAAATTGGGCTAGGCACCGGTCGTACATTCCTACATGCTTGGTCTCTCTTGGGCTTTTATGTCTATGGTGGGCCTAGGTGAACTAAGGCATGGCACTTCACGGCTAAGTCCATCATGCCAAAAAAAAGGTATTAGGGGGTCCCGGCGAGAATGTCACTCACATCCAATGTTGGTAAGTTGTCAACCTCACTTAGGTGCCGAGACTACCACTCTTGCCCTCCTAAACCTCACTGATTAATGCTCCACCCTTGGGCCAACTATACAGTACCATACACGGCTAAGTCCATTCTCACGGCTAAGTCCATCGAATAATGAATAATCTATCGATTAGACTTTTCCACGCTCCTCTTCACGGCTAAGTCCTTTGGGTCATGCTACAATCAGTTGGGAAGGACTCTAGGTTGTTGCTAGTGCTACTAGCATCTAGGTTCTAATAGAGGTCCATTACCCAATGTATTACACCCTCTAACTGCTACACACTCTAAAAGTTAAGCCTATTCGAACACAAGCATTTCTGAGCACTAAGGCACTCGGTGGGCGATTCTGTCGTTCGGTGGATTCTTCGTGAAAAGCTTACTTCCCTTCCCTTCGAACGCCACTCGGCAGGCTGGGGGCACCGTCCGGTGGCATACAGAGAGTTGAGGAAAATCCGGATGAAATTCTTCCACCGTCCGTTGGGCGGGGTGCTGCTCGGCGGGTTTATGCAGGAGAGATGCCAACCAGTGCAGATTTTGTAGTTCGGTAGTTGCATCTTGGTTCTGGCTAGCTATCTCTTGGCCCAACTCTTCCAACGCTCACCTCTTCTCACTTGATCCTCGCGTCCCTACAAAATCCTCCTCCAAAAGACACGAAGACAAAAGGGTGAAATCATTCTAGGCAACAAACATAAGAATGGCATAAAATGACTCAAAAATATGTCTAAATGACCCAAAATGAGGTGATAAAGTGAGCGTTTCTTGTGCTCATCACCTGCCCTTGAAATATTAGTGGGAATTCTACCACACCCTAGGGGCATGAAGAGCGTTGCAATATTACGATCGATGCTCTTATAACAACCTACATTATCCTAGCCCAGGGGGAGCAAGATGTGCGCATGGTGAAGAAGTTAGATGATGATAAAGTCAAGTCCTCAACTGCTCCTCAACCAAGCAAGATTACAGTGAGGGGACAACATAACGTGCTGATTCAACATCAGTCATTAAAGGTTTAAATTACAAGGAGTGTCCTTAAGTCACACGCCACTTCAGTGGGTGCACACATTTGGAAAAGGATGTGGAAGCATGACCAAAATCAGTCGACAATGGTAAAAGGCGGCTTGAATGCATATGGATTAAAAAGGATGTGCTCGCTCAAGTGGTGACCGAGCAAGGGATTCTTGGGGAAAATAACTCCTTCAAGGTTTGGGTGCCCAATGAGGAACTTTCGCTGTCTAAGAAGGGATCATGGGGGACAAGGCTCACAAGGAGAGATTGGCCTACGAGCTATCAAAGTCACCATAAGAAGGAACCAAGAAGATCGATGCCACTCTTGGAGGGCAAGTATACGAAATTCCAATGACCATTTCTTACGAAGACTCAAAGAAGAAGCTTGGAGCGCAAAATCCAAAAATAGAAGCAATAGCTTAAAGACCTTCAACAACAATTGTATGGTCGTTCCAATGAAGGACATGGAGCTCAACTCAGCCATGTAAGCCTAAATCAAGTCTTCCCAAGAAAACTGTGAACACATGAATATCTCGAAATGGGTGATCATCTGCATGCCTACAATGGCTAGGTCTCGACCGATTTGATGGTACATTCTCTCTGTATTACGACCTTGACTTAGCCGGTTATATGTGGAGTGGAGTTAATTTTCTGCCTATTTAAGGACAGATACGCATCAACACTTTTCCTAGCGTCAAAACATTGACGTGTGGGGACATTATTGGAGCAAAAAATTAATTCGCGGCTTCGTGCCGACCTTATCTCGGTAAAATAGCCGTAACTTTCTACTGAATTATCGAATTTATGTGATTCCAAATGCTGCAAAAGATAAGTTGTAGATCTACAATTAAGTGTTTCTGTGTCGTCTCCAAATTCAGCTTGAAAGAGTGTCAAAACTGGGTTATAAATTTTGGCTGTTTGGGCACCAGAGTGGATGATGATTTTCATGGCTTATTTGGGAAAAGAGGAGGCGGTGAGCTGGAAGTACGGCTTAAGAAGTAGGCCAGGGTTGTATTAAATTTTCCTATATTGGGTTTTTGGTTTTTCTATATTAGTCTAGGTTTCTTATACTAGGTCGGGACTAGGTTAGGAATCTCTCCCTATATAAGGAGAGCTTTGGCAGAGCAATGAGGACACCACAAAACCACACATCAATCGTACAAAACCCTAACTTCATAGTTTTTGTCTTTTATGTTTTTCTCCTTTTTTCCTTCTCCTTAAATTTTCAATAAATTATTGCTCCTCCACCAATTCTTTTCTCCTCTACTAATTTCAATTTATATCTTCTCTCCTCTCTCCCATATTTCTTCCACCCTTACCTTTCCGTTTGAATCGCTCTTGGAACAATTACTCCGGACCCATTTTTAAGTCCGTTTCAATGTTTTATCAAAATTTATCCACAACAACTCAAATAACAATTATTTAACATTGTTGCTATATCAAAAAAACTTGAGATATTTTAGTTAAACTACAATTACGTTGAGTTTCTTATAAATTATGATTTCCCTTTATGAACATGTCATAAAAATGTAGAAAAATGTGTCTTTAAAAAACTAAATTCAGCTAGATCGAATAATCCGCTCTGAAACGGTAGAACTCCTTGATTTTATCAAAACATATGCCAGATACAAACAAGAAAAAAAGTCAAAGCACCACAACACTAATCAGAGAACAACTCACAATATCGCGGCGCCATCTTCTTTAAAACTCAGTAAAATTCATTAGGAAACACCACGAGAATAAAGTCTCTTTTCGATTCCGCCATTCATTTTACATTTTACCGGGGAAGATTCTCTTCGCCTTGGTTGAGATGTTTGGTGTCCATTCAGCTTCCCTGTATCAACGGCTAATTCTTCCACTCTCTTTGACTCCCTGCGAATCACCAGTTGTATCAATGGGCATATACCAAATAGAGCTTCCATAATGACTTTGGTTCGCAATGCATTAGGATTAGATAGAAATCTCGGCACCCACTTGGATAAAAAGACAATTATTCCTTGAACGACTCTAGATGCATTAGCTTTGATTTTGGTAGTGTTTTTTAAGACCATGCTTTTTAATAATGACTAAAGTTTTCCTAATAGATTACTTAGAATTTTAACTCAAAATTTCTTATAAAAAGGTACAAAAAATATATTAAAAATGGTTAAATTTATATCTTACGAATATAAAAAACACTATTAGATAGAAAAGAGTCGGATCCTAAATAGTATCCAGACGATGCTCAAACTTATGAAAGAAGAAGAAAGAGCAAAAGAGACGACCAAGACATTATTAATAGGCAATGGCAATTTATAAAGTTACAACAAGGTTTTCTTGCATACATCAAGGAAGACAGCAGCTGAATCTCAGACTACACAAGTATGTGATCAGAAAAAAAGGCAGTGATTTTCCTCTTATCAAAGTAAAAACTAACAAACAAGATTCCCCAACAAAAGGGTAGGGGAAGAAATCAATATATGAAACAATAAAAAAATTGGCCATCTTTCCCTCTGATGTTTTCCTCCTAACCCTCCTCCTGAATGAAGGTCAATGAGCAGAACTTCCTGCCCATCTCATTTAGTGTTCTTGATTAATACAATTATGAGAAGTAGTAAGTGGATACTGGTAAAGGTGTCAAAGTATGTCAAGGACATGGTAATGCACGGAAGCCGAACTGGAGATGGTTATGCCACCATCTGCTCTTGTTCTATGTACATTTGCTCCATCCACGCAGACTGGATTGAGTCGTGGACCCTTTTGCCAAGGCTGTACTGCCTCTCCAAACTAGAAGGGACATCCTTGACCAATGTGTTAACCCAGGAGACGTCAGGCTCGCCGTGGTACGTGGGTGGGAAACCGGCAGGTGCAGACGGAGGGCTGCCATGGCGGTACCCGAAGGAAGCAGATTTCCTGAGCTTGTGCCGCTCATCTTCTTGCGTTCCCCAGTCCAACTTCCCATCAGGGGAGCTCCAATCAGAGAAGTTAGATGACATCATGGTCAAAGAATTTGCTGCCGCAGTGTGGCCAGGACGGTTGGTTGGTGCACTGCGGTCGATGAAACTCTGGCTCCGCTTAGCAAATGCGGAGGACCTTGAGTTCATAACAGCTTGAGCAACAGCAGCCGATGAATCGAACCCAAATGGGGTGGGAGTCCTGGCTGGAGAGGAAGAAAGATTGGCTGGATAGCTTGCACGGAGCTGATTCATGTTCTGGCGCATCTGAAGGCCAGTTGGAGACTGCAATTGGTTGGACATTGAATGATTTAAAGACATTCCATGTACAGGAGACATCAGAGAAGGTTCAAGGGATCCCAGAACATCATCAAGGTTAGTAGGCTGCAAATTTCCAATCCTGCTGAACCGGGACGGATAGGAGAGACTGGATATCTCATCCAACAGTTGTTGTTGCTGAAGCTGGTTGACTTGATTCTCTAGCCCAAGTAATTCCATCTCGAAATTCAAGTCTCTAGCACTCAGAGCAGCTTTCAGTCTACTACCAGGGAGCTGCAAAGCAGGAGGGGTAGAAAGGTTGATCCTGTTTTGCCACAAGCCTCCACTCTTCGGAGATGAAGGTGCTGCTGCCATAGGAGACATGGGCGGGGTTGAAGTAGCAGGCATTGACAAAGATGGTGATCCAAGAGACAGCGGACTAAAGGTTGTCATATCCACTGCATTGACGGACATAGAACGAGGAGAAGGCATGGCTGAACCGGTGGAGGCATATAAAGGGCGCAACTCCTCAGGTTTGTGAGCAAAGAAGCAAACTTTCCTTGCACAACCAATCTCATCCTTGCAGAGCCGGGTGCGATACTGAGCGGGATGCAACCAGGACTCAAAAACACCATGAGCATATTCACAGTTATCTGCCTTCTGGCAAGCCCCTTTGCGGAATTCAGGGCATGGGACACAACTGTATGGGTACTTACTTGGATCTCTCCTCCTTGCATTCTCCCCTGGATGGACAAACGGGCACTCTGTCCAATCATGTGAGTACGCCCTTGAGCAAGGCTTGACCTTGAAAGAGTACATCCGGAACTCATCTGTACTGTACATCCCATTGTTTATATCGGGTAATGATACATCAACGGGATACTCTTTCTTCTCGGTTCCTTCCTTCAGGGACTGGGGCGTCATCAGCATCTTTTCCTCTTCATCTTCGCTGAAGCTCTCTCCCTCAAGCAACAGCTCTATGAACCTCCTTTTGGAGAATCCTGAAGATTTAAACAAAGGAGAGAAGAGATCGCGGGCTCTATTCCCGTTAGCATCAACAGCACGGACATTAGCAGATGCATCAACAAGGAGCTTGATGATCCCAACCAAAGAATTGGCTCCTCCAGCAACAGCACAGTGAAGGGCGGTGACATTTTCTGAGCCACAAGCCTTGTTAACATCAGCTTTCCTGGTCTCAATGATGTACTTTGCAACATTAGTGCTACCAAACATGGCAGCAATCATGAGCGGTGTCCTCTCCTCAAAACCCATCTTCTTCAACCCGACTCTTCTACCGTACCAATACCTAGCCTCATCAACACTCAAACCCATCAGTTCTACCTGACTTCTGAAGCCAGCGAGATCATCAGAAGCAGCCAACTCGAGCAAAACTGAGCATTTACCCAAGATACTCTCTTTCTGGAAGCTAGACTCTCTATCCATCTTACTCTTCGAACCGCTGCACATACCCAGTTCCTGTAGGATCATCGCAACCAAATCTTAATCAATAAAGGTTTCAAGAGCCATAGAACAAACAAGATTCAGTAGCTTCCCCTATTAGTCATCAAAAAATTCGAACAAGTAAATATAATATCCAGACCAAACCCCCAACCAAGTTAATTGAAATTCAAAAATTCTTCCCCTAGATAAGCTTCCTAGCCAAGGATAATACTTTTGATTCGAACTTTCTCTTACCTCTTAATCCAATTCTTACCAATGAAGTAATTAACAACCCAAGGAAAAAAAAACCAATCTTTTCGGCATTTCATAAAAAGAGACCAAACACTTCTAATCTCAGACATAAAACTGAACTTTTACAAGACAAGTAAACAACCAAAACAAGCGCAAGTCCCAAACTTTGGACAAAACCCAACAAGGAAAGAGTCTCAACCAACACATAACCCCATCAAGTTTGCAACTTTCACACAAACAACCAAAGGAACACACAAAGTCGTCAACTTTATGGGAAAAAGAAAAGAACGTACCAAGTAGGACTATATTAGTGGCAAGAAATGGAGAAATTTGTGAAGTGGGTTCCTTCCAATATTCTTTTTAGTTAAAAGGGTCTTCAACAGATTGGATCTTTGTTGAAGTTGTGAGATTGCTAATGGAAGACCCAATTCAAGGCTCTATATATGAAGAAAAGACCCCTCTTTTTTCTCCCTGGGGGAAGAAGGAAGGAAGGAAGGAAAGAGGCAGCAAAGTAAGACTTTTCTTCCCATCTCTTTCTTATTTTTTATTCTTTTTATTCCCTTTCATTTCATTTCTTTCTTGTTTCCCCGTTGTTTTAATTAATTAATATATTTAGTTGTATTTTGGAGGCTTTTGTTATTGGTCAAAGTCAAAACTTCAAAGCGAGGGCCACTTCTCCTATGACCATCGTCGAAGTTGGCTTTTTTTTATATGTTCACTTAAGTACTTTGTAGTTTCGCACATTTTTACTTAAATACTTTGTGATTTCACTTTTTCTATCTTGGTGATGGAAGTTTTCAAATTTGACACTTTTGGTGACTGAGATTTTCAAATTTGACATTTTTTGTGACAAATTCTTAACCAAGGTTAGTTATCATCCAATTGGCATTTCCATGGTTATCCACATAAGCGCCATGTCAGCACCATGTCATATTTCTCGGGGACATTGACGTGGAAATGTTGAAAAATCTCCTCTTAAATCGCTAATCTTCCAAATCCACCAAAACGAAACAAAATATGACGTAAAACGTAGAGTCTTAAGTGGAGAATATTTTTAACTTTTTCATATCAGTGCCATGTAGGATAGACGTGACGCTGACGTGTATAACTATGGAAACCACAGGGTACTTAAGTGAACATATCTCTTTTTTGGTTAATATAATCTGAAATTTAGATATTTCTCAGATTAATTAATCAACATTTTATAAAGGTATGACTTATAAAGGTATCACATATTCAACACGAGGAACCATAATCATGAACTTAATACGTCGAATACATGCTTGTCCAAACATATTTCTGTGACTCCATCTTTATTAACCTTGAACAAGCTCCGACCATAGTAACTTAATAGCTGCATCCCTCTTGAGCGCGTCAAAATCTCAAGTAGTGGCTCCTCCAAACGTTGACTAAGCAAATCAAGCTCTCTTGATGGAATTTTCTCTTCAGAAATCTCTTGCTTTGGCACCATTGTATCCCTTTTAAGCTCGACACATATTTTTCTTCCACCTTGAGGGATGACAGGACCTCGGACTAATAGTTTCTCATATCGAGATATCCATGTGATTACGGCTTTCTCAGGATGATTTTTCTTAGGCTTTCACGGCTGAATAGGAGCTCCATGTCCTTTATTGGCACAACTATACAATTGTTGTTGAAGGTCTCTAAGTTTTTGCGTTTGTTTTAGGATCTTGCACTCTAACCCCCTTGTGTTTTGTAAGAGTGGGTCAATGAGATCTAGGACACTTATCCCCCGAGGTTGGTGTCGGCCTTCTTGAAACATCCTCACATGTAGGCTTGGTGTGATAATTGTGATATCTCATAAACCGATCACTCCTCATGGGTAGTGCTTCCCATAGGCCTTTCTTAGACCATGATAGCTCCTTCTTCGGCATCCAAACCTTGAATGGCTTGTTTCTTGAAGAACTCCTTGCTTGTCCATCAACCTAGTTAGCACATCTTTTTTAACCCACGCACATCCAGACCGTCTCTCGCCTTTTACATTTTTTTCCACGCATGTGTACCTACTGAGTACTTGAAGGCACTTTTCATAATTTGAAACATTTAACGACAAAAGTTTAATAGACACGTTACGTTGTTGCTTCACCGTAATCTTTCTAGCAGGATTAGGAATTGAATTGAATTGACTTTATCATCATCTATCTTCTTCACTATGCATACGTCATGCTCCATGTCGATACAATATCAGGTAGGAGTATTAGTCACATATTATTGTGATCTCCATGTCCCCCAACCAGGTACAGTTCTCATATATACTTTAGCGGTAGGTTTGCCCCCCAGTGTCTTGTCATTGAGTAGGGACATAATTGGGCAAGCAAAAATGGGTCATTGCACGTGAAACAAATTGGGACTCAGTCGTCCGTAGTAGTTTACTCGGTAGAGGCCCTAAAATTTCTTATGTTGGCGAAGACCATTTGATTCTCTTAGTGAGCGCAGGCCTTAAGACACATCTTGTATTTGATGAGGTACTTAGGGTTATCCCTGTCACTGTTGTGAACCTTGAAAGATCGTCCATTATTTTGATATTGCGTGCTTCAATTTCAACACAGATCCTTCAGGACTCGACATTATGCCACACCATTTTGGCTTTTGACTCCTTGATTTGTTCGTCAAATCCATTCTTTAAAGGTGGTCAAGATTGGACAAGGACAAATGTATTAAATCACTATTATTAGACGCCCTCTTAGTCCTACAGAGCGTGGAAAAAATAATGTTGCAGAAAAATTTGGTAGAACGTCAAGAACGAACGTAACTGGTAAAAAAAAGACGAAAAAGATAAAAAGTTGGAAGCTAGGGCTTTTGTATATATAATTTGTGATGATTTGGAGGGTGTCTTTAACCTAGCCTCTGCCCATCCTTATTTAACAAAAAAGAGTCCTAAGCCTCGACCAAATTGAGAGCCATTGGTCGTGTGCTAATCAGATTAGGTGTCCTAGCGCAACATGAGCTTTAACTAACTATCTTACTATGACACCTATTCTTACTCATCTTCTAGCAAGAAGTCTTTTATATCTTGAACTCAAGTCCTTCATGCACACATGAGTCCTTGGTAGACATCGAACTTGCCTAGGACTCCTCGTACTTTCTGGATCCGCCACGAGAACCATCAACCGTGCTGATCCCCATACTGTCGATACTTCTAACCCGAATTTAGAGATTACACAGAAATACATAATTGTAAAACTATGTCTTATCTTTCTGTAGTCTTTAAAATCGCATCAATCCGATACTTGAATAGAAAGTTAGAGTTATTTTATCAAAACATTATCGGCACGCATCCGTGAATAAATGTTTTCGCTCCAACACATGATGAGAATTATAAATATTTGGAGTCAGATGTAATTTTATTTACCTGATGCTAGAGATGTATGATTTTTTTTAAACGAAGTTTTTAGCAATCCTCAAAATTGATTGATATTATCCAAAGGTTTATATAACCTATGGTGTTGGACATAAAAGATTTGATAATATCATAGTTGAATTTTATTTCTACCTAAGTACGAAGATAGAGAAAAAAACTATCATACTTACAGAGCTATTTTAGTTTAAATAAACGATCTCTAATCCTTGAAAACGTAACAATGTTAAATATTTTTTGAGAAAATCTTGTAAAAATTTAAAGATCTTATCCGACTCCAACCTAAAATAGTCGAAATATACATAGTATAAAAACGAGTATAACTGTGATACTTCGTTAATGATATGTTCAAAAAAGGCTTGTGATGATAAAAATGAGTACAATTTAAATATTTATTTATGTGATGCATGTGAATTAGGACAAAAATAAGATAAAAAATATTATTTTAATATGTAGAGACATTCGGTTAAATCATGTCACGTTACAAACATGTTACATCATAACAACAAGATAAGCTTTAGAGAATTCTTTCGGGAGAAAGAAAAGGGGAAGCAATTCTAACCTAAAAGATCGAGTCGAAACCAAAATTAACCTTGCTTGTTTTGATAATTAATTAACCTTGCTTAAGTGACACAAATAATGAGGGAATTTAGAATTATACTCTAAAAAAATTCAAACTCTGAAGATGTCCACTTTCTGTAATTAAAGAAAGTGCCTCTCAAATTTGACTCATAGTGAAATGGTCAGAGTATTCACAATTATGATTTAATATATTAAACAACTAGTATTTTATGAAGTAGTAATTTTATGGTGAATCTTAGGGAGCTCACTTTCTCTGTTCTAAATCTTATCAAAAATTGATAATCCAAACATTATCGATTAATATATAAAAAACATCATAAGTGGGGCCAACGGTGACCGGTTAAATGAATGGTTGTGGGTAGTCGACGCTGAATGTGTAAAGCCTAAGAACGGAAGCATTAAAACAAAACGCGTTCAAATTGGAGAGATGTTCTTCCACTTTGGTGAGTGATGATAGGATACAATACAATACACCATTGCCTGACTCACCCTTCCACCATCTACAATAATCTCTCTTTCTTTCTACCTTCCATTCTTTTCTATGGTTCAATTATCATCCACTCATCAACTTCTTCCTCTCACTTTGTCGCATCCGATGCATAAAAAAAAGAGAAATTATTCTTAGAATTTTAGTATTTAGTAAAATAGACGTAGAATTTCTGTAATTTGTCTTCTGATTTTGTAACTCTTCTAGTTTGGTTTTATTATTCTCTCGGGTTCCTGGCTAATTTCATTAATCAGTTTTTTCTTATTTTATATTTGAAATGACGGTTATACTCTTGCTCCGGTCAACTAAAACCTTCAATCTTTTTCTCTGATCATTTTTTCGACGAATACTACTCCGATCATCTTCTCCGGCGAACACCAATTCTAACCACCTCCTTCGAATCTACACTTCCCTCCACCAACCCCAACAACCCACATGCAAAATCAACTCGAATTTCTTGATTAATTCTCCACCTGAATTCCACATCGATCGAAAAACCCAAATCGAGAGCCACGGGCGGACTTCTTCAACTTCCACAAGTGGTTTCCCACCCTCGCCGTCTGCTACGGTGCCCACAGCTCCAACGGTGAGCCCGGCTGCGTCCGCTACTGCCAGAGCTCCAAAGAAGTGCCTCCTCTCCATCGACCATTCTGCCCGCCTCCTCTCCTACGTGGGTCTGGCCGTTGGACCACTCTGTGGCGTAGATGTCTCCAGTGTAGAATTGATACACCCCGAACCCATCACGGTACTGCCACTAGAAGCGGCTGACCCTTGCCTAGGTCTCGACGCCAGAGCTGGAGCAGTTCCCCATGTGGAACTCGCCCTCGTAGACGTCTCTGTTGGTGTTCAACTGTTCATTTCTTTGAAGGGTTTTAATGTAGGAGTTGGGAATTTTGATATAGATTTCATCTTGTTGCGGAGAAAGTGGGTACAAGAACGTCAAGACTACCCGAGACGGATCCGGAGTGGTCGTCCCAAGGTCGGCCTAACGGAGAGGGTGAAAAAAGAGTGAACCTTAGACGTTCAATCTAAGGGAGAGGGAGAAAAAAGAACTACAGGCTACGAGCTAAGCTAAGATAAAAAGTAAAGATAGTTGTTATTTGATGTGTTGGTGATGCTTGTTCTCTCACCCGAGCCCTCCTTATATAGAGTGCCTTGACCTAACCTCCACGCCTTCATAATAGGGAATCCTAAACCGCCTCCAAGACCTTCGGCTCCAAGTCTCAATCCCGAGAGATCCGCTTCAAATTATTTGTTCCTAACATGACGGGATCCTCTCGGATCAATACAAGCCATCTTCCTTAAATGAGCAAATTCCTTCCTCGGATAGGAAGCTTTCAAAACGTGACGACCAAGCGATCGCGGCCTAAAGAGGAATCTACCAAGTCTTGCCAAATATTGAGAATCTCGGCTCAAGTTAGGAAAATATAGATCGCTTTGACCTTCTCGAATCTCGTCAGGCCCAAAGTGAATCTCAAAATGGGCTCAAGCTAACGGCCTCCTCAACCAAAGTGGACCTATTCCCAAAATTGCCTTCCCGCCTACGAAGGTCAAATGAGCTTCCCGCTCGGGTCCAAGTTGGCTTCTCACCTTCGGCTTCTTGCCTTAGGCTCCTCGCTCGTCTTCTCGCCTTAGGCTTCCGGCCTTAAGTTTCTCGCCCGGCTTCCCACCTTAGGCTTCTCGCTCGGCCTCTCGCCGTAGGCCTCTCACTCGGCCTCTCGCCACTCGGCCTCTCGCTCGGCCTTTTGCCACTCGGCCTCTCGCTCGGCCTCTCGCTGTAGGCTTCTCGCTCGGCCTCTCGCCACTCGGCCTCTCGCTCGGCCTTTTGCCACTCGGCCTCTCGTCGTAGGCCTCTCGCTCGGCCTCTCGCCGTAGGCCTCTCACTCGGCCTTTCGCCACTCGACCTCTTGCTGTAGGCCTCTCACTCGGCTCCTCGCTTGATCTCGCCTATGCAGGCGAGAGGGGCCTCTCGCCCGGGCTCCCCGTGAGCGCTCGGTCTCGCCTACGCGGGCGAGAGGGGCCTCTCGCCCGGGCTCCCCGTGAGCGCTTGGCCTTGCCTACGCAGGCGAGAGGGGCCTCTCGCCCTAGCTCCCCATGAGCGCTCGCTCTCGCCTATGCGGGCGAGAGGGGCCTCTCGCCCGGGCTCCTCGTTCCGACGAGCTCGAGCCGATTCCCGCACATCTGGAGATAGACCGTCATCACTCTGAGATATTAATTTCGTGCTCTAACAATACCTCCCGCACGTCGATAGTTCGAGGCATCCATTCCGAGAAATGTTGACGTGTTTCCCTCCAAATTTTCAAGCTAGGGTCAAACTTAACTCCTTTGAATTTCAAACTTCCTTCTTTGAGTTGGTGGGCCCCAAAGATGCCATTGACTTAGCCTAAAGAGAACAAAGCCTCCCATTCTCTTCACATTCTCACCACTCTTCATTTCCCAACATCCACCATGGAAATCAAAGCTTGGCCTCCATTTTTCCTCTTTTAACAACTCCAACTAGAATTTGAATCACTCCTCCATTTCCAAAGTTGCCAAGGTGTGTTTAATCTTCAAAGTAAGTCTCCCTCCCTTCTCCATTATGATTGTAAAGAAGAATATGAAAATAGCTCACTTCTTGGTCAAATCTTACAACTTGTAGGAGGACTTATTTGCCTTGGGCTAGAGTTGCCCTCCACCTTTTGGAGGCTTGCAAATCCCTTGTATTCCTTTTGGCTCGCTTCTAACTCCCCTTCAAGGTATGTTTCCAAGCTCTAACACTTGCACACCAAGTGTTTGTGAAAATGCCAAATCCATCATTTTACACTTCTTCCTCTTGGCTTTTGAACTTGGGGTAATTCCATAGCTTAGACCTTGATCGAAGAGAATGCACCACACGAGCCTTACTTTCCATCGCGAACCAACGTCGGTTCACCAATTCCTCTACGCACTTCGGATAAGAGCTTGACATATCTCGCCTAGGTAGATTCGGCCTTAGTGACCTGAGTTGTGCTCGACCGAACGGCCCACGAGGAGCTTGGTCTCTCTTGCTCGACTCGAGGCAAAAAAACACTCACACCGGTAGGCCTCGCCCCCTAGGTCCGAGGCGAGAAAGTACTCTCGCTGGTAAGCTTCGCCCGCTAGGTTCGAGGCGAGAAAGCACTCTCGCCGGTAGGCTTCGCCCGCTAGGTCCGAGGCGAGAAAGACTCTCACCGGTAGGCTTTGCCTGCTAGGTCCGAGGCGAGAAATCATCCGTGTCGGCCTAATAATCCAAAGCGATCAAACGGTGTTCCCACCGTCCTTTTAACACCGTCTTTGCTAACCCTTGTTTGTTTAATGATGCTAGGATGGTCATGCCGATACCTCCTGATATCGAGAAGGAAGAACAGCGCTCCTCCAACGTCCTCATCACATCCACACTTGGAGAAAGCTACCCGGTCGATGATACCTCTCAAGACAAAGAAAATCGAGTACTTGGACCCACGATTACCAACGTTGAGACCTTTGAAGATTTCCTTCCGGTCCATTACCGTGACGTGCCTCTCTTTCAAGGCGCTCCCTTCAACTTATACTTTTGGAACAATTGTAACGGGTACCGCGGATGGCCTACACCATTCCAAGAGTTCGAGAGTTGGCATGCCGTTCTGAAACAATTCCACCAACCACAATGGGACCAAACCGGCATCGGCTCACTCTTGTCCCTCTGCGCACACCGCATTGAGCCATGTTGTCCACTACTCGGCACATTGCTTCTTTATTGGTGTCCTAGTGCCAACGTGTTTCCTTTTCACTCTGGTAAGCTACCCTTAACATAGATGATTCTTCTTCGCCCTCATCAAGCTTCTTATCCATCTTATCTCCCCTTGCAGGAATGAAGACTATCACACTATACGATATGGCTGCCTTTTTTGGCCTTCATCCCGATGGTGAACCGATCCTCCCATCTACCCCAGTGTCTGACGCCAATGGCCGGGTACGGCATGAGGCCAATAGGCCAGTAGCAAATGGTTTTCCCGCCTATGTCAAAGCCTATCGACTACAGGATGATGATCCTCGAAGAGAACCCAACCCCATCACCACTGAGAACGCAAGCGCCCCTGATTATGTGCCCGGCGATGAGCTTCGCCATAGAGACGAGCACACGACCTTCTTGCTCCTTTGGATTACCCGCTACATCACCTGCCCGTCTTCCAAACGTGTGTCAAATGAATACTTCAACTTAGCCGCTGCACTAGCCGAGGGACGGAAAATGGCAATGGGGCAATTCGTCCTCTCTCATATCTACGACCAGATGGCCATCTTTATCAATACTTATCGATTGAAGAGGACTTTCACCGCCAATGGTCCCTTATGGATGGTCGCCATATGGTGCCTAGCTTACTTCCCCGAGTTGACACCTTCACTCCCTACATATGACGGGTCATTACCTAGCTACGGCCACCATCTTCTTCGGGCTCGAGTAAAGAAACCCATGAAAGATCTTCGTCCCTACTTCTGGGCCTTCAACAAGGATCGTAGCGGTAATCAAACTTCTCCACTTCTTCATGCGACTTGCCGCCCTAACTTCCTCAATTTCTCTAACGTGACTCATAGCGCCGATGCTTGGAAGAGCATACTCACCGCTCGAGACCTTATTAGTGGAAGTTATCCCGGGAGGATGGTCGTAGCACCCTACAATCCTCACTTTGCCGCTGAGCAGCTAGGTCTCATCCAAGGGATTCCGTTCCCCACCAACTACCTTCTCCATGGACACCGAGCCGACCGAGGCTCACATCAATGGGAAAAGGTGGAACTTTCCCTCGCGGCAAACAATTATGTTTTACACCGAAGAACAATCAGCTGCTTCAACTTCTCTTCCGGTCGTTCTCCCGCCTTCGCGGCTTGGTAGGCGACACTCACATGTTGGAAGGCCAACGACAAGCAACTAGCCGAGACCTTTACCTTCTTCAAAGATACACCCCCCATGGCAGACACTGTTCTAAGGGGAGGAAAAGCCCCTCCGAGGAAGAAGCAAAGGGTCGACCACTCGGTAACCAATGACCAGGCGGGTGCCTCGGCGTCTCCTTCCCAAACGAACGACTCTGGCCTCCCAGACAACGGTAAGTCCCTTTACTCTTATACCCACCATGTTCTTCACTCGGCAATAACCGCCTTCTTATTATTGCACAGACGTTGACCTTCGAGCTTCCTCTCCTTCGGTCAGACTCGTGGGATACCCTTCGTCTTTATCTGAAAAGGTAAAAACTAACTTCGGGTACTTACCTGGTACCAATAAGCTTTCCACCTAATCCACATCACTTCTGGACTCATCACCCGAAGCATCTCCCGTACGAGTTAGCCCCTCTACTGACCCTGAGTCTACCCGTGTCGTCTCTCCTTCAAGGCTCAGAAGAAATCCTTCGCGTCAAAGTCGCCCTACCAGCATCATGATTTCCGAGCCTCTAGACGATGAAGCCGAGTTCCAGGCGATGCTTGATCCTATTTACTCCCCTGGTTATACACCTTCACCTCCGGCAGCACCTTCTTCGGCCACTGGTACCTTCAACACCAGGATGACCGAGAATGAGGAGGTCATCTCAGATATCATGCATCCTCCGACGCCTTCGACCATTGCTCCACCTCATACGTCCGGATCATCACTGACACCTATCGTTGCTCCAGCCCCTCCTATACCTCTGATCGATGCCTCCGAGCTGGTAGGTGTCTTTTCTAGCTTTGTTTTTCTGTATGTCTCATCACTCTATTGGGTCACACTTGTTATTCCATGCTAGGCATTCTATGAGAGCATAGGATTCACCATAGACGAGTCGATCAACCCCCCGATCACTCCGACTTTGCTACCTAAAGTTCTGACATCCGCATGTGCCGACACAGAAAAAGACAAGCAAAGAGCCAACTTGATCCGTTACCTTTATGACCTCAAGAGCCAGACGGTAAGCACTATGTTTTTAGAACCTCCAGCCTATGCATACGCGGCCCTCGAGTACTTGATAAACCACGGGCCATCCACCGGCAACCAACCTGCTCCCATTCGCAAGCTACACGCCGACTTTGCCCATGTTGTCCACTGGCAAGCTCTTTTATATTCTCTTTTCTCCCCACCACCTTAATTGAACCCATTCTTAACACTTGTTTCTTTACAGGTATCAAAGGGGCGAAAGGTACGTTGACTCCATCCATTGCATGGAGCAGAATGCGGAAGCTCATACTAGGACCTTCGCAGAGATCCAGAACAACATGGCGTCAAGGGTTGCCGAGTTCAGATTGGTTAAGGCTGAAGAATTTGAAGATGCACAGATGGTTACCGCTCAGGCTGAGAAATCGAACCGTATCCGAGCTGAGATTGCCCGCCTTCAAGAGAGCTTGATCCAGGCTGACTCCGAGTACCGGGGGTCACAAGACGAACTTGCCCGTGTGAGAGAGAGAAGGATAGCCTATCATCAGGCTAACATGGAGTACGGGACGACCGTCTTCAAGAGTGCTAAAGACGAATTCGAGCTTGCTGATGCACTACTAGGACAAGAGAAGAACGCCTACGCTGATGATCGAGTATTTATTGACGCCGCTCGAGAACTAGTAGACGAAGCGATCTCTTGCCTTTCTGAACCAGATGTTGGCGCTGCCCTATCAGAGAGTAATGGACGGGCATGAGTTCGACCTCCTGGAGCTCTTCGATCCCGGTGGCTTGACTAGCTTTTTGTATTAGGGATCTTTTGGACTGTCGTATTTATTATTTACCTAGCTTTGACGTATGTACACTCGGTCCTATCAAGACCGTATGCTAGGCTTGATCGCGAAACATGATTTTGGTGGCCTTTGAAGAGGCCGACGAAGTAACTTATCCTTTATTGATCTTCACCAACCAGACACATCATCAAGTTACATGTATGACCGGTTCCATCAGAAAACCGAAAGAACTGTCATCATAGTCTATACTGACTAAGCGCAATTCTACTGCAAACCCATCACCGGCTAGGTTACATCTCTCGATTATAAGTTCGTGCATAATCTTCAAATAGACGATCATCCACACCCTCCCACATGCTAGGCCGGTACTTCTTCAGGTAAAGTCTGTTTATCGGGCGCTCATAAACTTCACCGTTGATGTCTGCAAGTTGATAGGATCCATTCCATAGCACATCGTGCACCTCGAATGGTCCTTCCCAGTTTGGCGACCACTTTCCAAGCTCGGGGTCTTTGCGTCCTAGTGGGAGTATAACTTTCCACACCAGATCTCCTCTCTCGAAATGCTTTTCTCAGACCCGCTCATTGTAGGCTTTCTCTACAGTCTTCTTCTGCTGGACGATCGCGTCCAATGCCCTTAGCCTTTCTTCCGGAAGATCTTCAAGCTCAGCCAACATGGCCGAGTCATAATCAAGTCGGGAGAGGTTTGCCTGCTCGGCCCTCCTCAAGGATCGGACCGTCATTTCCAATGGTATCATAGCATCGTGTCCATAAGTAAGAGCCAACGGTGTTGTTCCAGTGGCACCCTTCTTTGTAGTGCGGAACGCCCACAACGCCTCTGATAGAGCGAGATGCCACATTCTAGGTCGCTCTCTCACCATCTTCTCTATGCATGCTTTTAATACCTTATTGGTAGCTTCCGCTTGACCATTGCCTTGAGCATAATAAGGCATCGAGTGGGTGATTCGGAAGTCCATGTCTCTAGCAAACTTTTGGATTTCATCTCTGGTGAACATAGTAGCTTGGTCGGTCGTGATCATCTCCGGTAACCTGAACCTATGGATGATGTGTTCTTTAAAGAACTGGATCACCATCTCTTGGTTCACAACCTTCATTGGGACTGCCTCCACCCACTTTGTAAAATAATCAGTGGCCACTATGATGAAGGCGTGTCCCTTGGTAGAAGCGGGATGGATCTTCCCGATAACATCAACTGCCCAACCCCAAAATGGCCAAGGCTTCACTACGGGATGAAAAGTGACTGCCGGCGAGTGTTGAACTTATCCATGTCTTTGGCATTCTTGACACCCCTTCGCGTAATTGATGTAGTCATTTGCCATACCCGGCCAAAAGTAAACGTGACGATGCATCAACCATCTCATCTTGATACCTGACTGGTGTGCTCCACATATGCCTTTATGGACCTCTGTCATGGCTAGCCTAGCTTCTTGTGGACCTCAGTAGTAACCCGTCGATGGTCCTTCGATAGAGGGTGTCATTGATGAGCTCGAAACGAAGAGCCCTTATCTTCAAAGCCTTGTCGGAGCAAGAGCTTGGGTCCTTGAGGTAGTCAATGTATTCCTGTCGCCAGTCTCGGTCAAGTTGTAACAAAGCAATCTCGACCGTCGGGTTAAGCTTCTCTAATGCCGAGGTCAACCTGACCTTCACTGGTATGGAGTTGAATTTGGTGAACGCACGAAAACTGGATCCAGTCTGTGCTAACTTATTGGCCTCCATGTTCTTGGTGCGATCCACGAATCCAATGATCGCATCTTCGAAACTCCGTAGTAGCGATCGAGCAGCGTCACAATAGGCTTGGAAGCCTTCTCGCTCGCACTTGAATTCGCCCGCCACTTGTTTGACCACCAACATCGAATCACCAAGCACCCGGACGGTTTCGGCGCCCAGGTCCTTCAAAATAAATAACCCCAGTATCAAAGCCTCGTACTCGGCTCGATTGTTGGTGCAAGGAAAATTAAGTAGGAAGGATGCCTTTGTCTTGATACCAGTCGAAGATTTGATCACGATTCCAGCCCCGGCGGACTTGTTGGTGCAGGAGCCATCAAACCAAAGCATCCATGGTTTCTTTGCTACCAACCCAAAATCTACTGACGTATCAGCAGTCACGTCAATACACGGGAGGTCAGCCAAGAAGTCAATCAATGCTTGCCCTTTCACTGCTCGCTGAGGCACGAACATTAAGTTGAACTCCACCAAGGCCAATGCCTACTTGCCAAGCCTTCCTCTCATGATAGGTCCGGCGAGCAAGTGCTTGATGACGTCGGTCTGGGCAACCACCTTCACCTCTGTGGGCAAGAGATAATACCTCAATTTTCTACAAGCAAAGAAAAGACAAAGGCACAACTTCTCAATGGCTGAATACCTCGTCTCCGCTCCCAATAGCGACCTACTCAAGTAGTACACAGCCTGCTCTTTTCCTTCGTCATTATCCTGAGCAAGTAGGCATCCAATTGAGTCTTGGGCGGCCGATACATAAAGCAACAATGATCGATTCGGGGACGGCGGAGTGATAATCGGGGGTGTGGATAGGTACGCCTTAAGCTCGTCAAAGGCCTGTTGGTGCTTGGCTTCCCATTGAAATTCGCCTCCCTTTAGTTTGAGCAAGTTGGCAAATGACTGTGTCTGGCCCACCGTGTTGGATATGAACCGACGCAAGAAGTTTACTTGGCCGAGGAAACGTTGCAGCTCCTTCTTATTTCAAGGAGGTTGAGCTTGTTGAATCGCCTTGATCTTGTTCTCATCAATCTCGATGCCTCGCTTATGGACAAGAAATCCCAAGAAGTTCCCCGCGGACACTCTGAACGCACACTTTAACGGGTTCATCTTGAGCTGGTGTTTTCGCATCCTCTCAAACGATGGCCGCAAGTGCTTCAAGTGTTGGGCGCGATCTTGGGACTTGACCACCACATCATCGATGTATAGTTCCATAAATTTGCCGATGAAATCTGGAAAGATCAGGTGTATCCCCTTTTGGTAAGTAGCTCCGGCGTTCTTGAGTCCAAAGGGCATAACTACCCATTCAAATATTCTGATAGACCCTGGACATCTGAACGCCATCTTATGAACGTCCTCCTCAGTAAGATAAATTTGATTGTAACCCGAATGACCGTCCATGAAGCTCAGTACTTCATGCCCGACTGCCGCGTCAACCAACATATTGGCGATGGGCATTTGATATTCATCTTTTGGAGTAGCAGAGTTTAAATCTCTAAAGTTAATGCAAACCCGAATTTTTCCATTCTTCTTGACAACGGGTACAATATTGGATAGCCACTCCACATAATCGGCTTTTCGTATGAAGCCGGCTTCTAAGAGTCTATCTATCTCTAGCTTGACTTTCTCTACTACTTCTGGCATCATCCTCCTCATCGGCTGCTGGTAAGGCCAAAAACCCGGCCTTATAGGGAGTCGATGCTCTATGAGGGATCTATCCAGGCCTAGCATCTCATCATAGTCCCAAGCAAAATAGTCTTGGTACTCCGTTAATAGCTCGACCAAGTCTTTCTCGAAGTCTTTGGAAAGCCGCTCGCTGATGAACACGGGCCGGCCTCTTTTCTCTGATTGGAGAATTATCTCCTTTAAGGGATCCTTCACCTCTGCCTTGGTATCATCGAGCTTGCTTGGTGCCGGGTGAAGATCACTTATCCTTAATAGTTCCAGGGGGTCTTGGCCATCATCCTCGAAGACGTACTTGGCCGCTTCATACTGCGACAAGGCGTAGACCTCCATCCGCCTTGCCATCTCTTCGATAGTTGGATTACTCTCGGAAGGCAAGCCTAAGCGGTTGCCCCCCGAGTGCAGCTGTAACTGATCGTTGGGTAGAAGGAACCTCCCTTTCGACCGAGCATGCGATCCCGGCAATGCGGCCATCTTCGTTGCTCCATGCCATTGATGTTGGTATCATGGAGCCATCATAAAAGGTCGCTTCCACATTATTGGTATTCAACGCGAAGGGATTGGTGTCGGCAGCCACCAACTCTACCTTGCCGTCCGGCTTCCATTGGATGAGAACTGATGAAGGGACGACGGGATGACTTGAGCCGAGTGAATCCAATCTCGCCCCAAAAAGCAATTATAGGAAGTCTTCGCATCTATGACAAAGAACGCGACCTCCCTACTCACGGATCCAACACTAACTTCGGCTGCGAGCATTCCAAGTGGACGTGTACCGTTTCCCGCAAAGTCCATCATGACCATGTCAGTCGGAATCAACTGCTCTCTCTCCTTGTTCAGCTTCCGGAGTAGTGATTGGGGAATGATATTGACGGTAGCCCCATTAGCCACGAGGATCCTTCCAACCGACTTTCCGAAGATATGAGCCGTGATGTACAACGGCTTGAGGTGCCTACACATGTTGGTGGTGGGTTTTGCAATAGTGATGCTACTGCTGAAGTCTTCAATTATGGGCACCGCTATAGACTTCTCTCCGATCTCGTACTCTCCGAGATCTCCTTCAATCACATCCCCTTCCAGGTAACTGAGCTGATTCTCCTTTGGTCCGAACATGGCCGGGAGGGTGAAGACCATATTGACTTGTAGGTCTTGGTTATCTTCATTAAGGTCATCCTCACTCGCGCTATCCTCCAGCTCTACCTTCTCGCCCATCTCATCTTCACAAATAAAATGCCTCATCTGCCATGCCAGGTACTCTCTCTCGTTACTAGGACTTGGTGGTACGTCGTCCTCGCCGTCCAGCATGAGATCATCACCATCCCTAATAAGTTCATCTAAATCTAGTAACTCTTCTTCGTGATGGTCGGGGAGACCGTGTAGTCTCAACTTCTCCTAATTCTTGATCATAACGCAGGCTGGGTGTACGGCCTTTTTCTCTTTGAGAGGGTTGCTGACCTTCTTATCCTCGCTAGTGCTATCATCCCGACCTGACCCCTCATTCCGACTCGAGGTGTCGTTGAGACTCAACTTCTCGAAGGATCCAAACCTTGCCACCCCCGCATCTAGATCGACCATGACTTCCTCGTGTGGAGTGGTTCGCCCCTTTTGTGAGGAGTTATCTTTGGGGCGGACCTTACATTCCATCTTCGGTACCCATACCTTATTCAGCTCTCGCTCTCCCCCGAAGTTGATGTGCCTCTTTGCCTTGATGAGTGTTGCCGACATCCTCGATCCACTAAATTCCTTCATTGGAGCTTTCCCCTTGTCGGATCTTTGTGTTGATAACTTCGTTTCATCACCAAAGTCTTTTATAGGCGTCTGGTCCTTACCATCGACCTCTCTCATCGGTGCTTTTCCTTTGTCAGGCCTTGGGGCATCGATCTACATGGACCGGCTTTGTCTAGAAGCCGCATGGCGTGGAACTTCGGGAAGGGCTAGGAGAGCTTCTTGCTCTTTGAGTCGAGCCTTGCGCTCGGTTAACATCTTCTCCAGATCTCGAGTAACTTGCTTCTCGACATGAATCCTCCTTTCCAGGCGACGCTTTTGAGTATGAGTAAGGGGTTTAGGTGTAAGTGGTCTCGGTGCACGCCTCTTCTCTCCTAATCGGTGGAATACACCTCCCTGACGCTCAGTGCCATCTCGGAGATCTATTTTGATGTGAGGGTGGCAAAGTTGTCCACCTTGCCACCCGGGTCTTTCTTTTACGTCTCTCGGGCGTTCTTGCCTCTCGGGACTCTCCTCTGGGCCTCTTGGAAGTTCTTTCCCTTTGAGTGTCTCCTTGAGCTCCCGCAGCAGTTATTGCGCCCTAAGTTGTGTCATGGACTTACTCGGCTGCTCTCGCCTTTCATGTTTAGGAGATCCGTGCTGTCTGTATCTCCCGAGTCCATCCTTCTGGTCTGGTGGTATTCTCGTTGTTCATTTCTCCTGAGTCTATCTGTCAGATCTCGAGAAGGTTCTTGGCGCCCATGGCCCCCGAGTTTCTCTCTCAGGTCTCGGGCAGGTTCTTGACGTTTATGCCCCCCGAGTTTCTCCCTCAGATCACGAGAAGGTTCTCGGCATCCATGTCCTCTGAGTATCTCTCTCAGGTGTCGGAAAGGTTCTTGGCGTCCATGTCCCCCGAGCTTCTCCCTTAGGTCGTTGAGGGGTGACTGTCGGGCATGCTTGGGATCTTCCTCCTCATTTTGGTACCTTGCCATACTCACCATATTGATGGATACGGCAAAGGGTGCCAAGGGTTGTTCTTTGGGGAACCTCAGCCGCCCGTCCTTGATCGCTTGTTGCACTTGGTTGCGGAACACCACACAATTGGCCGTGTTGTGTGACTTGCTCGCATGCCACTTGCAGTACTTCATCCCCTTCAGCTCCTTCTCATCGGGGATCTTGTGTCCGGGTGGTAACACGATCTGGCCGTTCTTGAGGAGATTATCAAAAACCTCATCGGCCTTTATGACATCGAACGAGTACTCTCGGCCGACCTCGTTAAAGCCCTTGCTCTGTTGTGGCATGTTCTCGGGACGGGTGAACTCGTTGGGGACTGTCATCGTCTTGTGGACCAAGCTTTCGCACTCATATGGCTTGCCCTTCTTGAACTCGGCCACCATCTCCTCCATTGTCTGTCCTTCTTTGAGACCCCATTCATCACTAAATTGGTCAATCTCAAGCGTAGGGTCATAGCGATGGTAGGTACCTTTTGAAGAAGAAGTCCTTCTGTCCTTCTCGTAGATCAGCTGCTGTGCCATGGCGGCCTTTTGCGCCAACTCGAATAGGTCTCAAAACCTCCCAACTCCGAGCTTCTTCCGAAGGCGAAAGGTAAGCCTTTGCACGGCCAAAGCTGCTAGGTCAGACTTTGATAAGTTGGTCGGCACCTGTTCTTCGCCTTCCGAAAGTGAATTATGAACTTTTCCACGGATTCGCCTTCGAGCTGTTGTATACTAGCGAAGTCTGATATGGTTATGGTTGGCTCTGCCTTGTAGAATTGGTCGTGAAACTTCTGTTCCATGTCAGGCCAATCTCGCACCGAACCCGACGGTAGGCTAATATACCAAGCGAAGGCTGTCTTAGTCAGAGTCATAGGGAACTGGCATAGAAGCCATGCACCATGGATTGAGGTTTCTTCGCATTGAATGACGAAACGAGCAACGTGCTCCACCGTCGACTGGCTCTCTTCGCCCAAAAACTTAGTGAACTCCGGGACTCGATATCCCTATGGGTAGTGGACTCGATCAACATCCGCCGGGTAAGGCTTAATGAACCTTGGACGCGGGATATTCCTTGGTTCGAACCCCAGATTCCTAAGCATCTCGGCCAATCCCTCCCTCTGGTAGTCCTCTTGGTTGAGGTTAGGTATCGGCCGTCCCTCGAAAGGTGGTCGCTGGTTCAGCTCCTCTTCTTCAGGTCTAGGTTGTCGTTGGCCTGGCCTTGCTTGATTTCTATCATATATCAGCTGCCGAATGACGGGGTTGTGGACGTCCTCCTCATCCAACTCGGTTTACCTTGGTCGAGTGGTTTGGAATCGTTGGCTCGTACAGGGCATTCATTTGGATGCTCCCCCTCTCGAAGGAACCTTGATCAGCCTCAACCCTGGGAGGGCATGACCTCTCCTGAGCGTCGAGTGGTTGGGTGTATCCCATTCCTAAATCATCCATCCCTTGGGTCCCCTTGCTTGAGGATGCTTGGAATGGCACGTACATGGGCGTCCCTGCTGGTGGCTTTTGGCTGAGCACATAAGGCATTTCCGGAACTTTGTCGAACGACACGGTGCCAACCTTGGAGTGATCGAACGGTGCGGACACACCCTTCCCCTTGCTTTGAGCCTCCAATGCCTTGGCAGTTTCATTCATTATAGCAGGCTTCACGATCTGGGTGAAGTAGTCGAACGGTGTGTTGGTTGCTCCCCATAGCCGCTCTCTGGATCGATTCGTCCGCGTGGTTACGGACTCCTTGGATCTGACTGGAGATCTGATTAGAGAATCACTTGTAGGACTCCTCGGTTTGTCGGGTCATCCCTGAGATCTCCTCTGAATGCTTGATGACCTGTTCGAGGTCCTGTTGTAGTCCTTCGATCCTCCGCTCTGTGATGGAGCATCGATCCTTGATATCCTCGATCGACCCAGTCACGGTATCAAACTTCTCAACCGCCAAGGTGAGTTGGTCGGCTAGCGCTATGAGTAAGGCCGAGTCGATAGTATTCGACTCTTTGAAAGGAATCGGGTTGTTATTGCTCCTTCCGATCCCCGTCTAGACAATAGGTAGAGCCGGCTCCTTGTTACGAGCCGAGTTGGTAAAGTTCTTCCTGGCGTTTTGCTGAGAAGATATGGGTGGTGCCGCCTCCTTGTCAGAAATCGCGTCGGATGAACTCCTCCCAACGAGTTACTGGGAAGAGGGTGCCGCCTCCTTGGGGTTGGAATTGGCTTGAGCAGTATGGTTCTTGGTCATCTTGATCGAACAAAGCTAGACCGCCTTCTCAGACGCCCTCCTTAGTCCCACCGAGCATGCCAAAAATATGTTGCAGAGAAAGTGGGTACAAGAACGTCAAGACTACCCGAGACGGATCCAGAGTGGTCGTCCCAAGGTAGAGGGAAAAAAGAGTGAACCTTAGACGTTCAATCTAAGGGAGAGGGAAAAAAAAGAACTACGGGCTACGAGCTAAGCTAAGATAAAAAGTAAAGATAGTTGTTGTTTGATGTGTTGGTGATGCTTGTTCTCTCGCCCGAGCCCTCCTTATATAGAGTACCTTGACCTAACCTCCACGCCTTCATAATAGGAAATCCTAAACCGCCTCAAAGACCTTCGGCTCCAAGTCTCAATCCCGAGAGATCTGCTTCAAATTATTTGTTCCTAACATGACGGGATCCTCTCGGCTCAATACAAGCCGTCTTCCTTAAATGAGCAAATTCCATCCTCGGATAGGAAGCTTTCAAAATGTGACGACCAAGCGATCGCGGCCTAAAGAGGAATCTACCAAGTCTTGCCAAATATTGAGAATCTCGGCTCAAGTTAGGAAAATATAGATCGCTTTGACCTTCTCGAATCTCCCACGCAAAATCTTGACTCAAGTCCGTCATCGCCCAAGACGGACATCTCGTCAGGCCCAAAGTGAATCTCAAAATGGGCTCAAGCTAACGGCCTCCTCAACCAAAGTGGACCTATTCCCAAAATTGCCTTCCCGCATACGAAGGTCAAATGAGCTTCCCGCTCGGGTCCAAGTTGGCTTCTCACCTTCGGCTTCTTGCCTTAGGTTCCTCGCTCGTCTTCTCGCCTTAGGCTCCCGGCCTTAAGTTTCTCGCCCAGCTTCCCACCTTAGGCTTCTCGCTCGGCCTCTCGCCGTAGGCCTCTCACTCGGCCTCTCGCTCGGCCTTTTGCCACTCGGCCTCTCGCTCGGCCTCTCGCCGTAGGCTTCTCGCTCGGCCTCTCGCTCGGCCTTTTGCCACTCGGCCTCTCGCTCGGCCTCTCACCGTAGGCCTCTCGCTCGGCCTCTCACCGTAGGCCTCTCACTCGGCCTTTCACCACTCGACCTCTTGCCGTATGCCTCTCACTCGGCTCCTTGCTTGATCTCGCCTATGCGGGCGAGAGGGGCCTCTCGCCCGGGCTCCTTGTGAGAGCTCGGTCTCGCCTATGCGGGCGAGAGGGGCCTCTCGCCCGGGCTCCCCGTGAGCGCTCGGCCTCGCCTACGCGGGCGAGAGGGGCCTCTCGCCAGGGCTCCCCATGAGCGGTCGGTCTCGCCTACGCGGGCGAGAGGGGCCTCTCGCCCGGGCTCCCCGTGAGCGCTCGGTCTCGCCTATGCGGGCGAGAGGGGCCTCTCGTCCGGGCTCCTCGTTCTGACGAGCTCAAGCCAATTCCCGCACATCCAGAGATAGACGTCATCACTCCGAGATATTAATTTCGTGCTCCAACACATCTTTAATTGAGAAAATCTTGATGGCAGAAACTCAGAGAGGGAGGGAGTATTATAGGAAATCGTTGTTGAAAAAATTTTAGTCGGCGGCGGAGTCGTTTCCCGGAGAAGATGATCAATGGGAAAAACATTAGCGAAGGACCCGAAAGTATAATAAAACTAAACTAGAGGGGCAACAAAATCAGAAGGCAAATTACAGAGTCCCCAGCGTCTATTTTACCAAATCATGGTCCTGAAAATTATTTTCTCAAAAATAAATATTGAGAAGTGATTCAAGTGATATAAGATTTGTATTTAAAAAAAATTGAAATTAAACTATCCTGAAGTTTAATATAATAGGCATGAGACTGAAGATACTTAAAGAAAAAACCCATATAGAGACTAAGAGTAAGAATTATTTTTAATAGGCGATGGGGAAGCCTAGAATTTTCTACAAGTAATAAAAAAAAGTAGCTATTGACATTAGGTACGGCCGATGCTTCGAGAAAGGAGTGTTTTGATATGTGCTTATCTTTGTTATTTGGTGTAGGAGACCAGTATTTGATTGCACATTTGCTACAAGAGATTTGTGCTTAATTATGTTTTTAGAGTAATTACAATTTTACCTATAAAAAAATATCTCGATGTTTAATACTCAAATATGACTCTCAAATGATGTCTGTGAGATTATGTCGGCTTTTCACCAGGGTTAGGGTTTCCTCTCAAGTTTTAGGATTTTCTCTCACATAGTGCGAGCGTGTTCCCTAACATGAGGGTTTCTTCTCCGTAATAGGTTCCATAGCATTTAATCGACAAGGCTAAGAAGTTGAAATAACGTAGTGATCTCCTTACGTTAAGTTAGATTAGGGTTTGGTTTTATCAGGGTAGGGTTTGGTCTTTTCGGGGAGGGGTTGAGGGAGGACAAGGAGTGATCTCTAGTGCTGCAAGAACAACTGGAGAAGAACGGGTTAACCGCTAGGAGTACAAGAGTCTACAGAAATGGCGTATATTTGATGTACAAAGGATCTCGTCTAGTGTTCCACTGGATGGTGGCAATCCTATCTCTTCGGTTATGGTGAACAGACCCATGCATAGTGGTGGGAGAGATACCAAGGAAACTGAATTGCCAGGGCTTCTGAAGGTTAGCACTGGTAGTCAGGAACAGTTAACCCTAGTGTTCGTGAGGAATCCTCTCAGTTGGGGGCTTCTGATTTTTATCAAAGAGCTCCGGTGGGGAGGGTACTGAGGAGGAGATAATGGAAATTCAAGGCGAACAAACTGATTTGATGGTGGGGGCGCAGTTATGTGCACTGCCATTCGTGAGGTAAGCAAGCACGATACAATGAAGGATGATTGAGAGCTAGTTCAGGGAACAAGGACACCCTCTGTGTGGTAAGAGATCAAGAATTAAAGAAAGGGACGTAGAGATGAGAGCCAACGGGGGACTGATAGAGCCAATTAGAATTAACGAAGAGATGCAAAGCTTGGGCATTCCAGCTATTATTGAACAAGTTAAAGTCTCCTGTGTAATCTGTGATGGACGAGCTTCTGTCAAGTTGATGCAAGCACAGTTATGGAGGAGAATGAGCAATATTGGACTCTTCCCGTTTCGTCGAGGGATCCACCTCAAGAGCGAACAGGTGATAATATCGTTGGGCATTGCAAAGGAGGTACCTATTCATATTCAGGAATATGATATGAGAGAGGACTTTGTGGTAGTGGAGCACCTGACGAGGATGAGGCTCACACTAATATATGGAAGCCCATTCCTAACAGAGACACAGGCCATTATAGACGGACAAGAAAACTCCATAGCTCTCACATTCGGAGGAGTAAAAGAGAAATTTGAAGCCATCACGACTGAACATGAGAAATGGGGAGCGGACAAGCCACAAAATCTCTTCTGCCCCCAAGCAAGAAGCGTGCAAGAGAGAATGCACATCTTTTCTCCTAAAAGGGATCTCGACATCTTTGATCAAAAACTTGTCCAAATTTTCATTGAATTGGCTCAAGGGAAGCTTGAGGTGCAAAATGAAAGCATAGGAAAGGCTGACGCCAGCAAGGAGGAGACAGACCTAAGTGAAGAAAAGATGGACTCCACCAAAGTGTTGACAAGGAATGACCACCGTGGGAAAACCACATCATCAATTAAGCTCAAAAGGAATCCAAGTTAAGCTAAAGACTATAAATTAGCACATTTTGTGGTGTAGTATAATTCAGACATGTAGAACTTCTCTTAGAATTGTAGGAACCCATCACCAGGTGGTGGAATACTTTTGTGTCATCTCAGGTGCTCCAAAGATGATAGTTGTCGAAGGAGCCCCCGAGCTTCACGGTGTCATGTGCAGACCTGATTTACCAGTGATGGCCAGGCCAGGGAAACGCTCTACTAAACAATAAGATCACATGATCGTACCATCACTTCAAACAGAGACGTCGTCTAAACTCTCCTCCATACGTTTGTTAGTGTCTTGCATTGTCTTGATTGTCTCGTGTCTATTTCAATATTGGCATATATTGTGGCCACGGAGGCCTTGATGTTTGCTTTTGATTGAAGTATTTTTCGTTTCTTTGACTATGTATGTCATTGAGGCATTTCTTTTCTCTTACAGTTTAGTTGCCTAAACCCTCTCACATTGAAGACAATGTGTCATTCAATTGTATGGGAGGGGGGGGGGGAGTTCCATGTAGGAATTTACATGTTTAGGTCTAGATCATTGTATATAAGTCAAGTTTTGGCATATTTTTGGCATTTTGGACCCCCTCAAATTTTTGATTTTTTGTCATAAGCAAACCCCGCACCTTTTAGGGAGCATACCCCGGGTGTAAAGCGTAGGAATATAAATTTTCTACACCCTTGATTATTTAAACTTGATGTCTACCATTGTGGGTGGACTTGTGGGGTTGATGTGGAACCTTTTGAAAGGATTTTGAGTAGAAGGAGGAGACTACTGTCTCCTATTATGTTCATGAGGTGTCAATACGTTCTGGGTGATTAGGGTAGCTAACACTTATTTTGTCTCTTTTAAGTAGGTATTTTGTGGGAGGAGATGGGCTATTTTTGAAGAGTCTGAGCCTAGAGCCGTAGAGCCAACCCTTTATTTCTCCTTTGATTTACCACATTGAGCCTAGCCATTCTTTGGATATATACACTTGCCATGTTTAACACTTTTCAAATTTCTTCTACCTTTGACACCTAGTCCGAGGTCGTGCGTAGGATTTATCTTATGGGAATTTTTGTAAGGGAAACATGGTAGAATAGGCTCCATTTTGGTCGCTCCGCAGTCTTGCCTTCCAACTGTTGCGTATAGGGTAGATCATTGATTGTGGCTCCAAGCTCAGTCTTATAGAACTGATTGTGGAATTTCTGCTCCATGTCCACCCATGTCAATACTGAACCCGGTAGTAGGTTAATGTACCACTCGAACGTCGTCCTTGTTAGAGTTCTCAGGAATTGATTTAGTAATAAGAAATTATAGGATGATATCTTCATGCACTGGATGATAAAGCAAGCCAGGTGCTACACTATGGACTTACCTTCTCCCCTTGAGAAAAGAGTGAATTCTAGGATGGGATACCTCTTAGGGAAGGGATGTTTTCGGTCATATATCTCTGGGTATGATTTGAGGAACCTAAGTCATTGGGGTACCTGGTCTCCACCCTTATATACCTATGCATTCCAACCAATCTATCTCGCTTCTGCTCCAAAACCTCAAAGGGTTTAATGGCAACAATGTGTTCGGTGGTCGTATAGTAGTCGGCCGTCTGTTGATACACTTCTTAAGCCCTAGGTAAGGTATCCCCGAAGCTTGGGCATTGATGGTACCCTAGGGTCTCAGTTGTGGGAGTGTTCCAAATGACTGTTCGAAGTTAGCATCGATCTCAGGTAGCTCCCTATGCCGAAGGAACCTGACCAACTGATTTGTAGTTAGAAGTGATATTTGTATTGAAGAGCTGCTTGTGACGAATCACTCATTGGTCAAAGGTGTCTGGCGAGACGTTAATCCTCAGTCTTTGTCCTGCTTCTTCCGGCCTAGTAGCAATCGCTTGGTTGACGCGAGGAGGCTCGGGCTAAGTAAGGGTAGTCGTTCTTTGGATCCCCATAGGGGTATAGAACCCTGGAACATTGGGTAGGTAGAGGACCCAGTAGGAGAGATCCGACTGCACTCTCTTTGAGGTTGATGAGTTATCGGCCCCTGGTAAGTTAACGACAATGGGGCCAATTTGGATGATGTCGCATTGGTGTTTGGGAAAACTCCTAAGTTGGACTTTCTAGTCGTTGCGGCGTGCTCCAGGTCTTGGATGGAGTTCCTTCATTGGAAGCAAGGTGTTAATTAGGTTTTGCGTCGACCCAGTCTGACCAAAGATAGTCTCGTCTTGATGTCTTGAGTCGCCTAGTCCAGCCTACCCGTGACACTGTTTATGATTGAAGAGGTGGGCCTTAACACTGGGACTATAGATAGTTTTGGGCATTATTTTCCTGCCAAGCTGCATTTTTCTATTTCGACAAGAGATGGGGATTGACCCACCGACCTCTAAAAAATGATGTAGGATCCGTTGCTATCTTATCTACCAAGCATTGGTGTTCGGGTACCATCTTGAGTCTTCATGTTGTACCAAAAGTTTCGTGTCCATGCTATACTGTAAACCTATAAGCACATCTCACATTTCTTCGACAGGTGCTGAATAAACCATTAGATGTAATATCTCATCCATCCTATATTGAACATGAAAAACGGCGGATACTGAATTTGGGGAAACTGGCGAACATAATATTAGCCACTTACTGATTTGTTTGTTCCCGTTTCGGCACGCTTCAAATGTTGTCCAATTTGGTTGACCCAAATTCATGGCTTATCCCCAAACCTCACCACAATGAAAATGGGTGAAACTGTGGGAAAAAGGTTTAAGGCCTTGATCAAAGTCGATGAGAGTCATTGGCGAGAGAAAAGGACCGAGGCTTGTCTATGGATAATGGTGGAATTTGATATTGGTATGCCTCTCATTAGTGGCTTTACCATGAACAGGGAGCAGGGACCGCCGAGGAAGATTGAGCTAAGGTATGAGAGGCTCCCTGATTTTTGCTTTTATTGTGGAAGGCTGGGGCACACTAGCAGAGACTGTCAGGTAGAAGGCATGCTGATAAACTTGATGAGAATTCTCCCTATACACAAACTCCCTTATGGTGGGTGGCTTAAGGCGGAGAACTACTCAGGCACTTAGTTTAACCCCCAATCGAGTGTCCAAAAAGAACGGCCTGGATCCTTTCTTCAGCCCCGAGGTCGTGCAGAGGCTACTCGAGACGGTGGAGGTGGATGGAGACCTTCTCCAGGGAGTTTCGAAGTCCCGAAGGGGGTGAAAGTGTCGGCCAAATCCAAGCAGCAACCCAGGAAACAAGTTTGGTGGTGGTTTCGAAGGGGGGGAAGGGACCAGACCCCGAGGCTCAGAAAAAAAAGAAGCTAGATGGCCCCAATCCTTCTCTCTCCACAATGAACAGTGAGGATCTTTTCAACGTACCAGTCACTCAGGCAGAGTCAGGCCCCAGCTCTGATATGCCCAGTGACCATTGGACTTATCCAGGGCCAAAGATTTGTTCTATCCCAACTAGCATTTTGGTATCCAAAGTGCCACATCAGCAAAAGGCACTTGGTTTAGTTGGAAAACCTTACGAGGAAAAGAAGCTGGTCTCTAGGAAGTTTGTTAAAACAGTTGAAGGAGCACAAAAGAGGAAAAAAATCCAACAAACACTGATACACACTACCAATCAGGGAGGAGGACATGGAGGTTGACGAGATTGAAGTAACGAAGGAGGCCCTAACTCATAAACAAAAGAAACCAAATGGGGAAAAGTGTGCAGTGAACTTGCTCGATGAAATGCTTCAAAGAAACAAGGATACCCAGATGGTGCAGATGGATTTAATGGTTGACAAAGGGAAGAAGCCAATGAAGCCAAGGTACAAGAGAAGGGTTGCAAAAAAGGTAAGAGCTACCAAGGGCTTAGAGAAGGTGTATCCTAGGTCGGAGAGCAACCAAGGACCTGAAATACAGATACATGGGACCAAAGATAACCAGGCAGAGCAGGGAAATAAGACCCAACAAATCCAAACTATTTTGAGGGTGGCCGACCAGGAGCCACCCCAGATAGATTGATCACGTTAGTGTGGAATTGTCAAGGCCTGGGTCAGGCCTCAACAGTACAAGCTCTGAAGGGGATGCTTCAGAGATATAGACCAACAATAGTTTTCTTGATGAAAACCAAACAGGATTCAAAGTTTGTTGAAAAGATCAGGAAATAATGTCGCTTTACTAACTCCTTCTACGTCAAAAGGGAAGGACTTGGAGGGGGTTTGGCTCTGTGGTGGTTGGACTCGATGTCCATCAATGTAGAGAATAATTATTCCTCTTTTATTGACACTACTTGTCAAGAGAGGGGATCGAGAAAATGCTGGAGAGCTATTTTCATTTATGGGGAGCCAGAGGGCTCCAAAAGAAGACTATTTTGGAGGTTCATGTCCACCAACTGGTGTGATGGATCTCCTAGGGTGTTTGTAGGCGATCTTAATACCATTGCTTACCCGAATGAGAAGAGGGGACGAGTTCCTGCTATTTGGAATGAAATTCAGTACCCGCAACAGTTCATGGATGATCAGGAGGTCATGGACTTGGGGTACAAAGGAAACCATTTTATTTGGTGCAATAACAGGGATTGGAGACACATGATTTGGAAGAGATTAGACAGAGCTCTAGCCAACTCTTCCTGGAGAGACGTGTTTCCATACGCTCAGGTTCTTAATGGGGAAATCAATGCCTCGAACCATACTTTCGTGGTGCTAGACTCTTGCATTCAGAGTGGAAGGAGAAAGAAGCTCTTCTGATTCAAAGAGTGGTGGTCAAAGGAAGAGGGGTGTAAAGAGGTTATCCATGGGAGATGGAACAAACAGGTTACAGGTGACCTGACTGATAGATTTCACAAGCACAGGAATTTTGTTGCATCTGACCTAATGGAGTGGAATAAAAACACTCTAGGATGTAGAAAGGAGAAGATATCCAAGCTGGCTGGGAGATTAGAAAAGGTGCAAAGCATCCCAAAGGATAACCTAAACCAGGAAGAGGAGATTGATGTCCGCAAAATTGTGAGCAATTAAATGCACAATCAAATAGTATAGTGAATAAGTAGGGTTTCGAACTGAGAGTTGACCACGAAATCAATGCAAATAATTATTGAAGCGAGAGAATTAAAAGATTGTAAAGTAAATAAAACTAGATCAGAAACGCAAATAAAAGATGAGTTGTAAATCAATGGAGATAAAGGAGCACAAAACCCTTATGGACTACCCATCTATGTTGAGACTATGGTTTTAATGAAGTTTTAACTAGTACCCAGAGTGTTCTAATGCATCTCCCTAACGCTTCCGCTCATTAGGATGACAAAACTAAGCTAGAGGAGTTCATAATTACTAATCAATGTTTCCGCTCATTAATTAGACCAAGAGCTAAGCTAAACTCAATTATGAAGTTAACTCCTAGCGGGTTACCCCTTAGTATCAAGATTCCTCATTAATACCTTAAGACATGTCAATTGACTCTTCCGTTGATTCTAATGCCTTCTGGTCCATTATTATCAACTAAACATCATAATCTAAGTGATCAAATTAGATTAAGCATTAAGATCATCAATTGACAACTACTATGAAAGATAATCAAACCATAGCTAACAAAGAGGAGTAATCACATAATTAGGGTATCACACTCACAAGAGAACTACTCGCTAAGCATGTTAACAAAGCACAATAGATTAATGAAGAACATGATAGCAATTAACATAAAGGTAGAGATAGAGAAAGCTTAGTCGTGATGATCAAGCTTTGCCAATCCTTTCTCCGTGCTAACTGAAATTGCGGCTTTATTAAACTCCAAAGGCTGTCTCAATATTGCAGTAGTAACGTCTCCCTAAAACCTAAGAGACTAAGGCCTATATATAGCCAAAAGTCTAACACGAAAATATGAAAACTTAGAGGAGGTTTTACCTAAACTAGAAGTCTTACGAGCCAAGTAATAATATAAATAATATAACCCAAGTCCTAAGGCCGAAACATGAGGCTAAAAGTTGAATATTTCCTTTAGCGGATCCGAAATCACAACTAAATAAGAAGTCTGACTTAAACTGCATCGGGCGAACTGGCGGTCGCCATTTGAGTAGCGGCCGCTAGTCGCGTCTTCGTGAAGCCCCTGTGACTCCTGACTAGCAGACGCTAGTCAACTAGCAACGGGGAGCCAACTAGCAACGGGGAGTCCAGCCAGCTTTTTCCTCGCATCATCCTGTCATCCAATCCTTGATCCACGTGCCCACGAACTACTCCAAATACCTATCAAAATACATTACGAACGGTAGAAGTCTACTCCATAATACGAATGCATTAAAATAACCAAAGACTTAACAAAATGAGACTAAAATAAATGGAACAATGATTTAAACATACAAACTACTTAGTAAGTAAATGAGCGTTTACAGACTCATCACACCCCCACACTTATCTCCTTGCTTGTCCTCAAGTAAGGCACATCAGACACACCCCACAATTTCATAATCTTATTAAAAGACCACCCCACGACCGAGTAGTGTACTTACCTGAGCAGAAGGAGTAACAACGTGTAGACATCGCATCCTTGATGGTTTAACCCAATTTTTGCACTTAGTAACAACGTGTAGACATCGCATCCTTGATGGTTTAACCCAATTTTTGCACTTAGTAGATTGCACTAGAAGGTTGACCACTCAGAGGTTCAAAAATTTAAGCTCACATATATGAGTAGTCAACTACCTATCACTCGCGTACACGTCTGGGATCTCAAAGTTTCATACGTCTCACTCAGTGGTGCCTCGATAAATGTGGGACTCATGATCAAGGGGACTTTTCATTAGGTTGTAATGGGGTCAGGGTCAGGTGAGGATAAAATATGTGGGAAGTAGCTAAACCACCCGGCCGAGGATCTCACAAAAATGTTCTAGCTCTCATCTACTCTAAATACCTCACACTATATCTAATATGCACTCACCCCAAGATTACACCCAAATCCTATTGACCACTTAGCTCGAGCCGTGCCATTTATTCACTTTCCAACCACTTTCCCAGCTTCCCACACTCCCATCATTAAACGTTTGTTCCATTTCCAACTTTCACATTCCATTTTCATCACTTTTTCACTTTTTTTCTTTCTTCTTTTCCTTCACTTCTCTTTTTTTTCCTTTCTTTTTCTTTTCACTTTTCACAACCTTCCTCAATCACATGAAATTCATCACATTACACATCAAAGGCAACTGGTCTCAACTTCTTTGTTGGCCTCATTTCTACTCATTTCTCCTATTGTTCATTCCCGAGCTATTCTACCAAATGAACTCTTACAATTATACCCCAAAGATAAAAACCTAATGCATCCTCGGACCAAAGTGATCAAAGGTGGGTAAGATTGTGGATATAGGGCTTATATTGGCTTACATATAATATTTCAAGGAAAAAGGCTTAAGCTCAACGTGTGTAAACAAGGGATATACAGGGTTTTCAGCTCTAAGGCTCTAGGCTCAAAATCAAAGATGGCCCCCATCCTCTCACTTACACCCACACCACCAAAACGGTACCAAGTGATGGCATGAAACCCAATGACCAGAATAATGTAGGCACCTCATGCTATGCCGAGATGGTTGTCTCATCCTTCGGCTCTAAAATCTCACAAGATCACTCATCGATGCCGCTAGTATAATCTACCAAGTGCAACCGCTAACCTAAACAACCAATGGTGTTGTTCCTACATGTCTCTACTCATTGTACTCAAACTTGATTCCTAACAAGGTATGAGGTTTAACTTCTAACAAAAGTTCAAAAATTCAAGGGGGAGATTCATCATTTGCTTTATATACACCACTTCAATCACACAAACAATCCTAAATTTAGATCTAGATTCGATCACATATGCCAAACCAAAACAAAACTGCACGTTGACCCCCTCACACTTATTGAACACATTGTCCTCAATGTAGGGCCAAGACACCAACAATATCACAAACACGAACATGAACATCACGAGGCACAAAACAGACACATAACATAGAGGAACAGAGGAAAGGACTGGTACTACCCTGTCAATCGATAGGAGGCAGTAGGGAAGGTTGGTGGTGCTACAAAGTTTGTATATAGACCGGCGAGCTCCGTTGAAATCGAGTTTGCTCTTTTCTAAACATCCTGCTGAGACCATTAAAATACTAAATCAAAATAACGATACTGAAGCAAATGCAAAAACAAAGAAAAATTAAATACTAAACGTGCTAATTTAGAGTCGTTAGCTTGACTTTGTTACTCCCTTTGGCACTACGGTGGATGGAGGCGCTTATTGATTACTTGGAACTCGATATCATCTGAGCCTATACGGAGAAGTAGCTTACCCTTGTGAACATCCACCATTGCATGACAAGTGTTGAGGAATGGACGTCCCAAAATCAATAGGTAACTTTCATTGGTAGCATAGTCCAGTACCACAAAATCTACGGGTATGCGAGACTGGTCGACTTTGATTAGCACATCCTCAATGATTCCATGTGGCCTTTTGGCCGTTTGATCTGCTAATTGAAGGTGCATCTCTGTAGGCTTGAGGTCTCCAAGTCCAAGTTTCTTGAAAATAGTTAGAGGCATGAGGTTAACATTGGCACCCAAATCACATAAGCAATATGGAAATTGGTCACCATCAATAGTGCAAAGAATAGTAAAACTTCCTGGATCCTTTAATTTTGGCGGTATGTCATTTTCTACCAAAAGGGTCGTCTTGCTATCATTTCGCCTCTTCTTCCTTGCGATGATTTCCTTCAGAAACTTAGCATATTGTGGCTTTTTATCTAACATCTCCAAGAAAGAGACATGACATTGAATGTCTTCCATTATCTCTATAAATTCAAGGGCCTTCTCATCGATCACTGCTTCATTCTTGACTTGTTGAGGTGATGGTGGAGGAACATAAGAATCCTCATTTTTACTGATATAGGCTGGTTGCTCCTTCTATTCAGTAACTACCTCCTCCTCTATGGCTGGTTTGATCGGTTCGGCATGCTCTTTTGGAGAGGACTTGTTCTCAAGTGGTGGCTTTCTTTATAGTCTTTGCGAGAATGGAGGTGGAGGGACATAAGGTGGTGAAGGAATATATGGTTCATCATCCTCATCCATACTCCTCAACGTGATGGCCATCACTTGTCCTCGCGGGTTGGACTCTGTGTTGCTAGGTAGAGAACCTATTGGCTTTTGAGTGTTTGCTGCAGCCAAATTTTCGAGTTCGATCTCCATCTTTCTGAGTTGTATGGCCTACCCCTTCAGGTATATCTCAAACTCTTGTTGGCGCGCTTCACAACGATCCATCTGCTGCAAAGTAATAATTTATTGTTGGATGGACTGCTGGACCACTCCTACCAATTGATCGATCTTGTCACCCATTTCTTTGACTTGATCCGCTAAATATGGCTTCCTGAGTTCTTGCTGAGCACCAGTATTGTTTGCCTGCTGACCAAATCGAGAGAAGTTTGGCTGAGCATTAGGTTGCCTTGAGTAGCCCAAACCTGGTGGTTGTCTATCAGCGATAGCCTGAGCCTCCACCAACTGAGGATAGTAATCGGTATGATGTAATTCTTTACAAATTTCATATGTATCTTGTACTGCAGCTGCCTTTTCCTTACCCTTAGTCAATTCTTCAAGTCTTTTGGTAAGTGCCTCAACTTTAGCTTCAAGCTTCATATTGGCATCCACTTCAAGTATCCCTCAAGTGGCTTCCTTACGAGGTTACCTGGCACGTTCTTTTGGCCACATACCATTGACTTCAGCCATCTCTTCCATTAAGCGAGCAGCTTCATCAGTAGTCTTTCTCAGGAACACCCCTTGAGAAGAGGCATCAATATGATCACGGGATGGGCCATCTAATCCATTGTAAAAGATCTGCATGAGGTTATCCTGAGTTATGCCATGTTGAGGGAAGGAACTTTGGAGATCGGTGAACCTCTCCCAAGCCTCATAGATGCTTTCCCCATCAGCTTGTATGAAAGTATTTATGTCACGCAAGAGCTTGGCTGACTTGGCCATTGAAAAGAACTTTCGAAGAAAAGCATGGGCCAAATCATTCCAACTCTGAATTGTCTCTCCTTTCAGCTTATTGTACCAAGTGCGAGCTCGGTTCTTTAGAGAAAAGTGGAAGAGACGTAGCTTCAAGACATCATCATTGACCCCTTGGAACTTCATGATGTTGCAGATGTCCTCAAATCGAGAGAGATGGTCTTGAGGATCTTCGCTTGGCAAGCCGCCAAATTGGACCGAGTTTTGCAGTAGTCCTACAACTGCTGCTGGAATCTAAAAAGCATTGGGACCTACAGCTGGTTGTCGTAAACCATTAAGATTCCCATTCCAGGTGGGAACAGATGATTCCAGTAGCGTCCTTCTGCATGGCGCATTTCCTACAGCTTGGAGCGCTCCATCTTCCTGATTTTGTGCCATTGATCTCGCTTGGTCCCTCTTTTCATGCCTAATTACCCTTTCGAGTACTCCGATGTCAATCTCAAGCACAATGTCTTTGTCAAGGTCTAGTCCTTCACTCCAGGTTCTTGGCATGCACTAGAGAATCTTGAAAAAGAAATCACACGAAATCAGCAAGTTTGCCACACAAAACCAATTGCTATTGAGTCTATGTCCTAAAATCCCAGTTCCGTGTCGACGGCGCCAATTTGATGTCCGCAAAATTGTGAGCAATTAAACGCACAATCAAATAGTATAGTGAATAAGTAAGATTTCGAACTGAGGGTTGAACACGAAATCACTGCAAATAATTATGTGAAGCGAGAGAATTAAAAGATTGTAAAGTAAATAAAACTAGATCGGAAACGTAAATAAAAGACGATTTGTAAATCAATGGAGATAAACGAGCATAATACCCTTATGGACTACCCATCTATGTTGAGACTATGGTTTTTATGAAGTTCTAACTAATACCCAGAGTGTTCTAATGCATCTCCCTAACGCTTCTGCTCATTAGGATGACAAAACTAAGCTAGAGGAGTTCATGATTACTAATCAACGCTTCCGCTCATTAATTAGACCAAGAGTTAAGCTAAACTCAATTATGAAGTTAACTCCTAGCGGGTTATCCCTTAGTATTAAGATTCCTTATTAATACCTTAAGACATTTCAATTGACTCTTCTGTTGATTCTAATGCCTTCCGGTCCATTATTATCAACTACACATCATAATCTAAGTGATCAAATTAGATTAAGCATTAAGATCATCAATTGACAAAAACTACGAAAGATAATCAAACCATAGCTAACATAGACGAGTAATCACATAATTAGGGCATCGGACTCACAAGAGAACTACTCGCTAAGTATGTTAACAAAGTACAATAGATTAATGAAGAACATGATAGCAATTAACATAAAGGTAGAGATAGAGAAAGCTTAGTTGTGATGATCAAGCTTTGCCAATCCTTTCCCCATGCTAACTGAAATCGCGACTTTATTAAACTCGAAAGGTTGTCTCAATATTGCAGTAATAACGTCTCCCTAAAACCTAAGAGACTAAGGCCTATATATAGCCAAAAGTCTAACACGAAAATAGGAAAACTTAGAGGAGGTTTTACCTAAACTAGAAGTCTTACGAGCCAAGTAATAATATAAATAATATAACCCAAGTCCTAAGGCCGAAATATGAGGCCAAAAGTTGAATATTTTCTTTAGCGGATCCAAAATCACAACTAAATAAGAAGTCTGACTTAAACTGCATCGGGCAAACTAGCGATCGCCATTTGAGTAGCGGCCGCCAGTCGTGTCTTCGTGAAGCTTCTGTGACTCCCGACTAGCGACGGGGAGCCAACTAGCGACGGGGAGTCTAGCCAGCTTTTTCCTCGTGTTGTCCTGTCATCCAATCCTTGATCCACGTGCCCACGAACTGCTCCAAATACCTATCAAAATACATTACGAACGGTAGAAGTCTACTCCATAATACGAATGCATTAAAACAACCAAAGACTTAACGGAATGAGACTAAAATAAATGGAACAATGATTTAAACATACAAACTACTTAGCAAATAAATGAGCGTTTACACACTCATCAGAGATCAAGCTAAAAAGTGCCTTGGCTAATCTTTATAATCAGGAAGAGATATATTGTCACCAGAGGGTGCGAACAAATTGGATCCAACATGGCGATACAAATACCAAAATTTTCCATCTTTCCGCTACGCAAAGGTGCCAACAGAATGAGATTATCAAGCTCAAGGGGGATGATGGAATTTGGATGGAGGATCAGAAAAATATCAGAGCTACTATACAAGCCTTTTTCAAGGATATGTACACCGACTCAGGAACATCAAATAGCTCTGAACTAATATCTTGCATCCCTGTTTCTGTATCTCCACAGATTGCTGAGGTGCTAAAGAAAGAGATGTCAAGTAGCGAGATACATGAAGCGGCCTTTCAAATGGGTGGATCCCGAGCTCCAGGGCCTGATGGCCTACCAGGTTTGTTTTACCACAAGAATTGGAGTATAGTAGGTCATGAACTTATCGCTATGATCAAAAAGTGGTTCTCTGATGGGCATGTCCCTAAAGAGTTGAATAAGACCTATATTGTTCTAATTCCTAAGGTAAACAATCCTGAATGTGTGAGCCAATTTAGGCCTATAAGTCTATGTAACTTTGCCTACAAGGTTTATTCAAAAGTGCTTGCAAATAGAATCAAAGTCTGGATACTGATGCTCATTTCCAATGCTCAAAATGCTTTCATTCAGGATAGATGCATCTAAGATAATATTCTTATTGCTTATGAAATTTTTCACCATCTTAGGCAGGGTAAGCAAAAGAAAAAAGATTCCATGGCAATTAAAATTGACCTTAAAAAGGCTTATGATATGATAAATTGGTCTTTTTTGCATGATGTGATGATTAAGATGGGTTTCCCTACCCATTGGATTAAATGCACTATGAGCTGCAACAAAAGTGTTGCGTATTCTGTGATCGTTAATGGTTCTCCACAGGATTGGTTTACCCCATCTAGAGGAATAAGACAGGGAGACCCTCTCTCTCCTTTTTTATTCCTCCTTATTGTAGATTCCCTATCCCACTACATCAATTGGTTTAATTCTACTGGGCAGATCAGGGGTCTCAAGATTAAGGGGAGTAGTCCTATTATCACAAGCGTAATGTTTGCTGATGATACTCTCCTTACAGATTGCGTTAACTTGAGAGAAGCCACCGCGTTCAAGAGTTTGCTTACTAAATTCATGCTTGCTTCTGGCCAACCTATTAACTTTGAGAAATCTAGTGTTAGATTTAATTCTGATCTTGATAATAGCATGTAGTTATTGATCCTAAATGTGTTAGGGATGAGTCCTATGAATGATCATGATAATTATCTTGGGCTTCCTTCTTTCTTGGGCCAGTCTAAGAGCCAAGCCGTCAATTATATTCATACTGCTATGTGGAATAAATTTATGTCTTGGAAACAAAAGATGCTTTCTAATGCGGGGAGGGAAGTCATGATAAAATCTGTGCTTGCTTCGATCCCTACTTACGCTATACAATGTGTTAAGTTTCCTAAGTTTATATGTAAGAAGATGGATAGCTTGATGGCTAGGTTCTGGTGGTCGGGGGATGTCGAAACTGGCAAAATTTATTAGGTGAATTAGGAAAATCTGACTAAACCTAAGGGTATGGGAGGCATGGGATTTAGGAGTATGGAGGTGTTTAATTGTGCTCTCTTGGCTAAACAGGCCTGGAGACTATTAAATGGCCAAGAGTCTCTTTGTTTCAAACTCTTACAAAGTATCTATTTTCCTAATTTATCCTTTATGTAGGCGAGAAAGGGATATCAACCTTTTTGGACTTGGAGCAGTTTGCTCAGAGGTTTGTAGGTCATAAAGCCCCAGATAATGTGGAAAGTTAGGGATGGAAGGAGCATTAGATTATGGGAGGATGCCTGGCTGATCAACATGCCAAACAAAATAATACAATCTGAAAAGCCTGAAGCAGTTGTAGCTAGCAAAGTCTCTGACCTGATGCATCCGAGTGGAAACCAATGGGACCCAGAAAGTTTGCAAAATTTATTCTCCCAGCAGGAGATCGATGAGATCTCAAGGATCACTCCGAGGAAGGAACTTGGCAGGGACCAAATCATTTGATTCCCTGCCAAATCAGGAAAGTACTCAGTTCGCATGGGTTATCATTCTATCAGAGAAAACCTGAATAACCTTATCTCTCCCCCCGACCTTTTGTGGCGCAGGTTGTGGAAGCTGAAAGCCTTTCCAAAAATAAGAACTTTCCTTTGGAAAGCTGCAACCAACTCAATCCCTACATGCCAAAACTTAATGAGGCGGCATATCACTGATGATCAAAGCTGTAAAATCTGCAACGCTAAGGTTGAAGATGTGCTTCATGTGTTGATTGAATGTCCCCACACCAAAGCAACTTAGTTCCTATCCTCTACTAGTTTCATTCCAGAGAGAGTGGTGATCCAGGATGTTAAATCTTGGCTGACAAACTCCATCAAAGCACTTGAAGATGTGGACAGAGGGGACTTGTTTCAGCAGATTACTTTTACCACATGTCAGATCTGGTTGTCAAGAAATGAATATGTTTTTGAAGGAAGGCCTCCAAATTCAAAGCTGACTTGGTCAAAAAGCGTGCAAAAAAGTCTAGAATTCTCGAGCTTGAGGGAATATAACCATACGCCGAGTATGGCCAGCATTGAGTTTGCGCCCTCCTGAGGTAAATGCTGTAAAAATTAACGTTGATGCTACATGGACCTCTACCTCCAAGGCCACTGGAATTGCAGCAGTTGCCCGAGACAATGCAAGGAGGGTGATCAACGTGAGAACCCGGGAAAATCTCTCCTTATCAGCTCTTGAAGCTGAATTAGAAGCCATTGGTGAGGCTGCTGATCTTGTTAAGCAGCATTTTAGGTTTTGCAGGTCTGTTATCGAGTCAGACTGTAAAACTGCAGGGGATTTCCTCACCATTTCGATTGGCAGGGACTTTGAGCGGGCTATTGAAGATAAGGCTTTGGTGATCCAATCTACCCTTTTGAGCTTACCTTTGTGTAAACTTATGTACATACCTAGAGATGCTAATAGGGTGGCGGATTGGATTGCAAAAGCTACCTCGCTTCACTTTGATCATGAGAATTTAGTTAATAATCCTCCTTTTGAGCTTAAAGAGCTCCTTTTGTATGACTATAATGATTAATATTATGGTGCTAGTTTTTTTCAAAAAAAAAATTTGGTTGACCCAAATAATTTTATTGTAATTTTACTATATTAATTAAAAATATTTAAACTATTAATTTTTTTAATAAAACTTAAGACATAAAAATTGAATCACATAGAACTCATCATAAATTTTCTATTAATAAAATCATAACTATTGCTTACTCCAAATCATACTCGTGCAGTAACATTTTAATTTTCTCTCTGAAATGAACCTTTTGTTGGATTCCCTAAGCTAATGAAGTAAGGATGTTGTCTTCTGAAAAAAAAAAGATAAATTACTATGATATCTCTCGTGTTTGACTAAATCGATAATTTTGTCCCCCATATTTCAAAAATTATTCTCACGTCCCCCGTGTTTGATTTTATTATACTCTCGGGTCCCTCGCTGACATTAGCAGTTCATTTTTTTCATTTTTGTCAGTGAAATGATATTTATACCCTTAAACTTCATCTCCTTCCTCTCCTAATTGTCTTCTACAGCGAACTTCTTCTCCGGCCAATATCTTCAACCAAATCCAAATCAAAATTAAACAAAAAAAGAACAAACTCGTCAAACATTTCAGAGAAAATCGAAGCAAACAAATCAAGCTAGATCTGAGAAACATTCCTTGATCGTATCTGTGTTTTACTTTAACTCTCAACATGAGAATTACTCCCTAAAAAAACATGAGAATTACATATGGGATTTGTCATTTCAATGGAAAATTGAAAAAAAAAAGAGTTGCTGATGTCAGGGAGGGACCCGAAAATATAATAAAATCAAACACAGGAGACGGGAGAATAATTTTTGAAACATGAGGGACTATGTCGTCAATTTAGTGAAACTCGAGGGATACCACAATAATTTACCCAAAAAAATCCCTTTGCTGGTAGGACACTTGTCAAATTTGATCTGGTGTCATCTTATTGGATGGAGAGAATAAAGTTGAGAGGGGAATTATCACATGTATTTTCTTAACGAGCTAAGCTCCAGCTTCGGAGATGGAACCTAAAAGAGTTGGCCTCTGGACCTACTCCTCAATGGATGCGCAATTCTGAACTGTCATTTTCATTTGTTGGTATTAAAAATTAGAAAAAAATATACTTTAGTATCATATAGTATCATAATTTTTAAATTTAGTCCATATAGTTTATAACACATCAAACAAGTTCAAATTATTTGAAATTTTATCGATCTCTGCTCCAAAACTATGGTCTTGGCTCTTTTTCGGTGCAATGGTCTTGGCTCCTCATGTAGCGTGTTGGCAGGTTTATAATTGATATTTTTTTGGAAACATGTTATCTGTAATAAATACTCACTCGACTAATCTATGGTCGAATTTGAGACTTTTTAATTAAAGTAGAATAATTATATAAATTTTTTTGTTGGTTTTTGGAAAAACATGTTTAATAACGGGTTTATATTAAATTATTATTGTTTAGTACGTGATCAAGGTGTTATGAAGTTAGCGATTAGATTATACCCAGATTAATGCCTGGTGGAATGGCAACTAAACCAGCTAGGTGACAAAATATCCAAATTAAATGAATCAAACAATTTTAGGGAGTTTATGGGCATGCCCTCATCAATAGAGTCATAATAAAATTAAGGAAACAAAGATCATATATCACTTTATAAGTTCAAAAGTACAAATAATACATTGTACTTCAAATTGACAATAGTTCTTTTTTTTCTATACGTCATTGCAAGGAATAAAACCCAAAATACCTCTCCGAATCTATACATCATAACATCTTGAGTTTCTGCTGAAATTAGACACAAGTCCTTTTCTTCTATTCTGGAGCCTGGTTTAGGGAGTGATGTTTTTTACAATCATAAGAAATAAAACCCCAAAATATTTTTAAAGAAATTTAAATTTTTATCATTTGAATCATGATAACAAAAAATCGACTCAGATGTTGAAATGGGCTCGAAGCCATTTTTAAGTTCTCACTTGGACAATGTGCATGGAATGGATCTGGGCTGGGCTCAAATTGATATAGAATTTTAGATTCTTGCCCAATTTCGAAATGTGTTATCAGGTTAGATCGGGTTCTTAAAAGATGTTGATTTCTGGGCTAGTCCCTAATCTCATCGAGCCCATCCATGTTCTTGTTTGTGAGCGTCCGGCTGAAGAGTTTGGCCGAAATGTGGATATAAGAGAAGGCAGAATTTTGACATGCTAGATAGTTTGTAAGACACAATTGCATCTGTTCCGCTACACCTTTGTTAGGGAGTTGGATTGTAGAAATCTGTGTATTAGAGTCGAGCATTATTACCTAGAGAATTATCATGTTGCTGACTGAATTTCGAATTTCTCATTTCAATTCCATAATAGCCTTCAAGTATTTTTATCAGTCAGATGTTGTTCAAATTTACTTTTGGATGATGTCGATTAAATTTTAAAATAATTACATATATTTTAAATTTGTCATCATATAAAATTTAGCTTGCACCTGCAAAATTTGTGATTATGTAACTATAAGGGTCTATTGGTTCATCCAACAAGGTTGTTGTTGGAAAAACACGGGGCCCCAAGCAATAACACAATACTGGAGCAAGCAAACACAAACACGAAGCACGAACCACAAACACAAAGGAAAGTACAATAAGGGACAAAAGTATTTGGTTACCCGGTTCAACCCAAAAATTTCGTCCGGGGGCATCCAAGCGAGGAGAGATTTTACTATATACTCTGTGAGCTTCACTTGCTCTTACAATGAAATAGCCATACTTAGGCTCCCACCCTCACTTTTGGGTCTCTCCCTCTCACAATGGCCTCTCAACTCTATCGCTAGAGTTCCACACACTTCAAATGAGGCTTACAATGGATATTTATAAAGGCACACACCCTACTAGGATTATTGGGTCGTGAGGGGAAAACTTGTCCAAGAAAATCAACATTCTCTAGTACCCCTAGCTATTGCTGGGCCATCAGCACACCAATATTCAGTAAACCCCCCGTTGCGAGGGCTAGGGGACCAGCAGCCGCTGGCCTTTCTCAACTTTAGCATTTTACTTTGTCTTCACTCGACGCTTGACCCGATCAATTTTTTGAGCATCCTCGGGCTCCGAATCACATATGATAACATCCCGCATCAATCCTCGGGCTTCATACCCTACAATCTTCCTCCTGGAGACTGACCTCAACACGAACCACCTCTCACTAGGCGATCCTCATCACCTATTACCATTCACTTGATGACCCTTTTTACTTCTTGGCAACATGTCACCCTTCACTAGATGGCATTTTTTTCCACTTAGCACTTGTCACCCTTCACTAGATGATCATCTTTACCAATTGGCACTTGTCACCCTTCACTAGATGATCGTCTCTACTAATTGGCACACCGGGCCTCTTCTCCTCACTTCATAAGGCTAGTTGAAGCCATGCATAGCTCTAACTTCTCCAAGGCAACCCTCTTGGTCGACGCATTTTTAAGACCACCTCTTCTCTCAAGGTAGTTTGATGCCACATCCGCATTAACACATCTTGCCACTTTAGCCTTTTTGCCCTTCACTCTTAGGCCCTTCTCTGTAATACTTGTCAAGTGGTTGGGCATCCACTTTATTACCTCCACTTATTGCTTTCCAGGACTTCTCATGAGCATCCTTTCTACTCCCACCGCATCCACACTTACTAGTTGTGTACACCTCTTGGCATATATCACACAACCACCTGCAGAGCCACTTGAAGTCTTCTTCTTTTGAGCTCTCTCCTTGCAACAATTATTCTTATTTGCCACACGCTTAACCTCACGAGCTTCCTGATTATGGCATGCCTTCTTGCAACTATGGAGCTTGACTAGTAAGTCTTGTTGGCTCTCAACAACTCCATCTTCTCATCCTTTGTAAGCACGCTCTTGCACACATGCTCACTCCGATGTGCTCCTGTATAATCTCCTGACTTACCACCATCTATCGACAAGAGATAGTAGTTAGCGGACGAGAATCACCTCACAGAAACTTCTGGCAGTAGAGAACTTGGTTCTGCTTCCACACTAGCCTCTTGGCCATTTAGTACCTTCTTGCTCCCACCAGTTCGAGATGTCTAGCTTGACCATCTCAATGCTAGAACCCACATCATCAGACACACTCCCCTTGTCCTTGAACTCTTTGAGCTTGTACTCTCCAACATCACCCGATCTCAAGCACACCTTAAGATCCATCTCATTAATGAAGGCCTTGTAGTACAATGAACTACTCAAGGATGCCACCGGTACCGATCTCCACACATCACTTTGGATCAATTCAAACTTCTCCTCTTTTCGAGAAATACCACCTCTCAAAAAGCTGACCCTCTTCTGCTTTCCAAGATCATAATGCTCACAAAGACCCATCTCCACGGTCGTCAAGCTTGATAGCTTCCCTCTTGAACATAGCACCTTCATCCTTTTCTTATGTGGCCACTTTGCCACTCATGGGTGTTCCTCGTCACATACAAAGTACCATCCTTCACTTCTCGAGCTACCACCATAGCTCCATTGGAGATCTTTCATAACCTGCGGCCAAAGGTCACACCATATCCTTCCTTATCCAATTGCCTCACGGATAGCAAGTTGCTCTTCAACCTAGGAACATGCCTCACAGCAACAACGTTCTATTCGGAGTCTTGATTCGAACATCTCCCTTGTCCACAACTTGCAAAGTCTCATCATCCGCTAGATGAACCTTGCCAAAGTCACCTAGGACATGCCACTCCATCATTCCCGCATCACTACAAGAATGAAATGATGCTGCTAAATCCAAAACCCACCCCTCCAATGGACTACACACACTCAAGACTAACAAGTCTCAATGGTCTTTTGTTGTGCCATTGGCCAACTCTTCCTCCCTCTTCTTTGGTGCCGTGCACTCATCTCTAAAGTGACCATACCGATCACAATTCTAATATTGAACCGAGCTCTTGTCCCTCTTTGATTCCTCCCTCAATTTGGACTTCGACCTACTTCAGTCCTTCTTCCACTTCGACTCGTACATCCTCCTACTTGCACTCAAAGCCGACCCCGAGGCAACTCTGGACTGTCTTCTACGAATCTCCTCTCTCATAATCAAGTCCCTCACCTCATCTAACTTCAACTTCACTTTCTCCGCCGAGGCACTCACCGCCGTGACCGTGCCATTCCAACTATCGGATAAAGAACTATGCAAAATTAGAGCTTGTACCTCATCGTCAAAGTTGATCTCAACCGAGCTCAATTGGGCAATCATCGTATTGAACTCGTTGAGGTGCTTGGCCACCTTATCACTCTCCGCCATCCAAAGGTTGAACAACCTCCTCATAAAGTGCACCTTGTTGGCGGCCAAGAACTTCTCGGACATCTCGGACAAAGTCTTCAACATCTCCTTGGTGGACTTCGACTTTACCTTATGCAAGGCCACATTTCTAGACAAGGACAAGTGCACCACACTCATCGCCTTCTGGTCTAGCTATTTCCACTCCTCTTCCTTCATGTTGTTGGGCTTCTTCTCACCAAGAGGTATGTGCAAATTCTTGCCGACTGGATTTCGAATTTATCATTTTAATTCCATAATGGCCTTCAAGTGTTTTTATATAACTATAAGGGTCTATTGGTTCATCCAATAAGATTTTTGTTGGGAAAACACGGGGGCTTTAAGTAATAACACAACACCAGAGCAAGCAAACACAAACACAAAGCACGAACCACAAACACAAAGAAAAGCACAATGAGGGGCACATGTATTTGGTTACCTAGTTCAACCCAAAAGTCTACGTCCGGGGGCGTCCAAGCCATGAGAGATTTCACTATATACTCTATGAGCTTCACTTGCTCTTACAATGAAATCGCCACACTTAGGCTCCCACTCTCACTTTTGGGTCTCTCCCTCTCACAATGGCCTCTCAACTGTTTCACTAGAGTTTCACACACTTCAAATGAGACTTACAATGGGTATTTATAGAGGCACACACCTTACTAGGGTTATTGGATCGGGAGGGGCAAACTTGTCCAAAAAAATTAATATTTTCGGGCACCCCCAGCGGCCGCTAGCCTCTGGGCCATCAGCACACCAACATTCTGTAAGCCCCCATTGCGAGGGCTAGGGGACTAGAGGCTGCCACTCGCCTAGCGGCCACTGGCCCTTCTCAACTTCAGTATTTTGCTTTGTCTTGACTCGACGCTTGACCCGATCAATCTCCGAGCGTCCTCAAGCTCCGAATCACATCAATCCTCAGGCTCCATACCTGTTATATATGTATAGGTCAAGTGGTCTCAAAATAAAAAAAATGTCGAGTTTGAGTCTCGAAAATTGTCATTTAAGGGATAAGAGGAGGATATCCATCCATTATACATTTTCAATAATACCGAGTCAAATATGTTGAAAATTAAAAATTGCGGCAGTATTTTGTAATATGTCAGATGTTATTAAGAAAGATAACTAAATATCGTAGTGGGACGAAAAAAAATTGGACCACCGGCGCCATGGACGGCATTTTCCCAGTGATTATTATTTATAAGGTGTGGGTCTTGTAGTGTTTTTTCTGTTTACTTTTTATATGCTCAACATAGTTGGTTATAGGCCTCGTGGAACAAAAATGACTTAAAATAACTTAAGTTGGGAGAGGGTCCCTTTTGAGTTGGGCCAAATTTTAGATAGCCCTTTTGACCGAGGCCATTAGGCATTTGAAAGAGTCATCATAACCCTATATCATTAATTTGAGGTAAAATTAAAGTCGGTGTAAATTTTGACTGGATGAGTTTTATTTAAGAAAATTTATTGATATTAAAAATATATCAATTCAGCGTCTTAAAATTTTGGATTAGATATGACGAACCTAATATGATATAAGAATGAGTTGATCGTATAGCACAATGTCATCGCATAACCCTTGTCTTATTGCATTTGGGACGACGTCAAATTTTGATGATTTTGTTTGATTGAGCATGTTGAGATTTTTACGTGAATTGTGATATATTTTTGAATAATATTTGTAAGTATGAAAAAATCACGAACTCAGTATCTTATAGTATTGAATTAGAAGTAAATATTCTAATACTGTAATCTATTATGTAAATGAAAATATACTGACTATAATTGGTTAATTTATGACAAACTTAGATTCGCTTTAATTAATTTCAAATCTTGCAATCAAACACATGCTATTTCGAAGGGAAATTTTATGTGGTATATAAAAGTACTAGATTTTAAAATTACTCACTAAATCACTACATTTAGATACGTCGGCCGAGATTAATTAGATAGTCAAAGATTCAAAAGAGAAAAAAAGGCAACATCTTCAAAAAAATCCGAGATTTTAATGCATCAAGGTGGAAGTGGGCGCTCCTTTTCCAATCAATTAGAGATGTTCCCTACCCAAAAAGCTACATGCCGGCCGGTGAAAGTTCTTTAAATCAATCACACAAATTAAAAAACGTGTAATTTCTCGTTCCATCCACAATTTTCTCAAAGTTGAACCTAATAATTAAGGTTTGGTCCAAAATGGGGCTATAGGCCACTTGCCATAAGAAATGTCTCGGTTCACTTGTCAATCTCAGACCCACTAGCCCACATGCATCTGTATCCCTCTTTTTTTTTCGGAACATCTGTATCCCTCTTTGATGGCCAAGTTGCGAAAACATTGCATATTTCTTAATCATATGTTTTTTGCCGATTTCTATCAAAGAAACAGTTCTTACAATAGTTATTTTTCTGTAAAATTTGAATCCAATACTTTCTGTTACTTGGACTAATTCTCACTTGTTCTTTTTTTGATAAGTAAAGTTTTATATTTCTCAAACAAAAAACCTCAAACGAGTAGTTACACTATCTGTACCAAGATACATCGTGTAAGATGTTAGGTAGACACACATTATAATCCTATGATAAGCACTATTTGAGTACATAAATCCAAAAGTATCTTCAAGAGACCATCAAGCCCAAAATTTATCCTATTATTTCACCAAAAACAAGGTAAATATCCAAGAATATCCCCTAAACATGTATTTACCTCTCTCATCACAAACTCTCAATATTTACAAGAGATCATGAAAATTTAGTATGGCCGTTTCCCCTTCTGGCTTCCCTAATTCTTTGGAGAACATCTAGGGCTTTCGCATTCCATATCATACCCATCTGAACGGCCAAATTCAAAGTTTGTTAATATTTACAAGGGGCCTTGTCTGTGCTGTAACTTCTTAAAATTCTCAAAGTTTGCCTTCAGCTGTATTAGCATCAAAGGCCAGCAAATTGACCTCCTCTTCTGCAACAACAGAAGCTGTAACAGCATGTTGCATTTCTACAAAGTGGTAGCATCATCAGAGGTTTGCCTTACGGGCTCCAACACACCATCCTCCGCAGCAAGGGACTACAGATTATAGACCAGGATGATAGTAGTGGGTAGACGCAGATTAAAGCACAAGCCAACATCGTCAAGGGACTGCAAAATCTCAAAACTAGTAGCAGTAGCAACAATTAGTGGCACAAGCTCAACTTCTGCAACCTGACTCATATCAAATGAAGGTTGTAAAATCTCCTAAAAAGAAGCAGTTCGTTCTCCAAACAAGCTCCAATAAGAAGCTGCACCAAATAAGAAATAACAGCAGGGGATTGTTGGCAGCAGCAGCACACACTACATGAACACTAATCTGAGGAGTAAACACATAACTCAATTGCTCAACATCACGAGTCACAGGAATAGCAGCTAATTCAAAAACAACTTCATGGGGCTGCAGATCATCATCCATCTCAGTAACATCTTCAACATGCCATACATCTTCTTCGACAACGGCCCAAAACTGCTCCATGATTTCTCAGCCTCATCCTCCACAAACTCACATGAACTCAAGTCCTCCCATATATCCATGTCCCCATTCAAAATACAGGATTCCTCTGCTTTATTCGTTGCTATTTCCTCCATCCTGATAACATACTTTTCATTTTTGATCCTAAAATTAACCCTACGACTAACTCTATCTATTTTTTTGAGCACAAAAAGTCAAGTCATCTCTGGCTTGAATTGACTTTGTGAATTACTTTGCAAGCACCCAAAGGAGTCATTAACCACTTGAGGAAAGAATTGGACCGAACCTGGAGAGGGACACCACGTAGTTGAAGCCTCAGGCTTCTGGTTGTTGCACGTGAGCTCAGTGACCACGATTCAATGCTTTTGAAGCTGGGTTTGTATCTTTTTACTTCACATTCGCATGTTCCCAGCTGAATCGAACGCGATGAGGATCTCATCACCACCAAACGCCCATATTTTGAACCCTCTAACTCCGTAATTAAATAAGTTCAGCTTGATGTACCTTGACTGACCTGGGTCAGGCCAAATCACAGTCGAGCCGCTCTGTTTGCGGGTCTTTTGGGGGAAAGTTAACAAGCTCTTCCAATAGGACCTCACTTGAAGTACTTAATTGGCCTAGATGCTCAAGTTGAGGAGGGCTAAGTGCCTTAGCTAGGATGCTTATTTCCTTCCCGAGGGTTGCACAATCATGAGTTGGTTCCTCGGAGGGATTCTAACCGAAATGTTCTTAGTCGTTCCTCTCGTAAACATTGCCTTGGCACAGATAACCTTTTTTGCTCCACCCGGTCCCATTAATCTGAAGAATTAACCTCTTGCGGCGAAACCCTTTTGAAACTGAAGCATGAATGTCTTTTAGATCTCTTGACTGCGATATATGCATCAACTACTTTGCAATGCTAAATGAACAACTCTTGACACCATTGGGATGATAGGTTGTCCACAAATAGGGTGGCTGCAGACGTTAATGTCGCCATCAAGTAGGGGGTAGGGTCCACCGCTTTCCCCCAGCCTTCCCCGCCAAAAAAGGTGGTGGGATTTGGCAGTGGAACCCAGGGAGACTCGTTCTTTTATTTTTATTTTTACTTGTTCTTTTTATAAAAAAAAGGTATATATATTAATTTTCTCCAAGGATAAAAATACTCTAATAAATACACCCGATTGCAGAAGCCACAACCTGGGTGTAAGATAACTGGATTACCCCGGTGCGAGGTGCATCGAGTTCTAGCTACTATCCTCAGTAAAAAAAACTCTGTTGTGGTAAAAAATACAGCGATGTTGACTTAGTTACAAGAAAAGTTTGTCCAATCCAAGTCGTACATCTCCCCATAAGGATTTTTTTTGTCAAAAAAAATTTAGGTGGGTTGACCTAAATTTTCAGGATCTTGACGGTATTAGGATTTGATCCCTCTCAACTAAAGCTTAAGAACAGACCTGTTTTCATCCAACCACACTTGCATTGTTCCCGTAAGGATTCTACATGTGAATCCCGATGACATTCGTGACCAGCGTATCCATTCTTGTACATGCACGAAGATGGAATACAATAGAATCGCCTCTCGGAAGATTCCCCACAAAACTTCCGCAAACAATGCATTCGACAGCTTCCTATGGAATTTTCCTCCTTTATCGAACCCATTCACGAAATTAGATAATTTGGTAAGGAATTTCCTCCACACCTTTATCATATTTTTTTACTTGATGTATGGAGGACATTGGAAAGAAAATCTTGATCCCCGATCAAATCGATATGGCCTCGTGAACTACCGGCCTATCTTTGGGAAAGAAAAAACTACCGGCCTATTGATGTCTATACGTTACATAAACCGTGTCATATCGGTGCCTTTCGATAGGGGATGCACAGGATGAAACTCGAGGACTTGGACCTTCTTAATGACCATTTTAATGGTTGTTGACTTGGGTGACACTAAGATCAGATCCCGTGAGTCGGATAGTTATTGTATCTTACGGGTCTAAGATTTGTCAAGTTTAATTGAGTCTAGTATACAATAATTGTGTGGGTCAATATAGAGGTTCGTTTAGTGTAGTTTTTGGGTCGAGTGGACCAAGACATGACTCATACACATGGACCGTCAACAACTTAGACCATATTTAAACCTTAATTAGTCCATACTCAAACCTATATTTGGTTATATATAAATACTGATTTTAATATAAACCAAAAACTTCTCACATTATCCAAATATAACAATGTTAACTCTCTACCTCTCTTCTTGAACGAGACTTCTTTTGGACACACTACTTTAATTAACATTTTACGTAGAAATGTAAAAATTTCTTTATAAAGCAATTTGCCATAAATATCTTACTCTAGATCGAAAAAAATTCATGTAAAGATCCAAACTGCATGATCCCTCGTTCAAACCTTCCTTAGGGCTAGTATATTGGTTTACCAGCAAATTTTTTCTGGGGGAAATATGATGTAATATCTTGCAATCAGAAGAAGATTTGGACTAATTTAATTTATTAACTGATGATGAAGTAAAGTTAATACCTTTTCTTATAATGTGTTAAACAATGAAAGATAGACAGTTCATCTAATATTGAGATAACCATCTCATCTTCCCCATAATAACTGCCGCTTGAAGTTTAACTAGGCCAAAAAGGGAATTAATATACATATGTTGGTGGATCCATTTTCCATATTCTTATAGACATTGAAATGGCCATTACATCTTCCCCAACATAACTATTTGAAATTTAACGAGGTCAAAGAGATAAAGCAACACAAGAATGGCTTCGTTGGTGGCGAACTTTGAGATTTAATAACTAAAAATTTGTTTTGTACTCAGAATCCCTAAGATAAATGTGAATTCGGATAATATGGGATTGTTGTAACAGGGCTATTCTTGGCATCCTCCTTTATTTTGCTTAGATGGTATGGTTTATATAACTCAAGGAATAAACAATCAATGTTACCTATAACAAAGAGATAAAGCAACATAAATAATATGCACATCACATAATTGTGAATATGGGAAAGACCCAGCTGGTTTGTATGTGTGCCATTAATATTTAACTTCGGCAGCGAAGGTCGTACGCACATTGGTGCATGTAGTCTTGACCTAGACTTCATCGCGATCCAATTGTCTACTTTATCAAAATGTGTCTAAGTTTACAATTATACAACTTGCTAATTGGCTTGTGGCCAAAGTAGCTTATTTTTTACTTGCCAAATCGACTTTCGCAAGACGGAAGACTAATTGATATGTTCTTCGACCCATTAAGAATATCTTCACGAATGAATGTAACACATATTTGAATATTCGCTTGGGTTAGCTTGAGTTAGTGGTTGCTAGATAGATATTATGTAGCACTTTTTGATGAGAGATATGAAAAAGAGATTATGTAGCACCTTTTGATGAGAGATATGAAAAAGAGGTTTCTAGAAAATTTGTGTTTCCTCAGTAACTCTGTTCTCCGCAATGGCTTTTTATCAATTAATCTTACTGTGGTAGGGTTTTTAGTGAGGTATGTAAGTGCAACACATCGTTTGCATGGAGCAGTCATATCCGGTGGAGGATAGAACAACCTTAGGTGGGTATAACAAACTTAGGTGAGAAGAACACATCTAGGTGCTATGCATATATTACTTACGATATTAATACAATATCTTAACTTATAAAAAAAACTCGTATTTTCTGAATTATATAAAGCCGATAAAGAAACAATCAATCCATGGGTATTTGAACCCACATATAGTAAACTCTCTCTAATGTGATATTGTTGGGACTAGAAAAAAATACTACTTAAGAGAGGTTTACATTTTTTTTCTTACAAAAAATATTAAAATTAAAATTTTGAAGCAATAAATACGTAAATAAAAATATATTTTTCTATATCCAAATTACCTAAAATCTCAGTTTATAGCGTTATTCAAATACTGCACTCGATTGAGATATTTTTTTTAATTAAGATGGCGATCACAAGAACTATTTGAAGTTGAGAAAATGAATGATGATGTTAACTTTATCAAACAAACAAGTCTAGAGCAAATTAGTGTCTCAAAATATTTTTCTAATTCATAAATATGTAAAAATATATGTATTTTTTTAAATATCACTATATTCAAAAATTGTGACCAAAATTTAGCACTAAACTTTTCTGAAATAAGTAATAGTTATTATGATAGAAGAGTTATTAAATTTTAACACCGGTCTCAATTCGAGACTGGAACTTTTTATTAGTTTATAGAGATCATGTTATAGAGGTTTCACACAAAAAAAAGTCAAAGTGTTTGATGGCATAATGGGAGACTATTTTTTAACAGCCTATATGATAGTTAAGCCTTAATGCTTGATATAATCAACATCGATCTTACAATCCAAGAGAATTAATATTAGGGTAGTTACTTGTGACCATCTTCAAAACCAGTTGTATTTCCTTAATTTAAGGTTCCAATCTGTATGCCATGTATTAAATATGTAGCTACGTCGAATCGAATCAAAAGTCAATCATGTTCTAACTTCTAATTATATATTGCCCGCAAAAATCGAAATATTTTTATTAATAAAGAAACGAAGAGCGGTTAATACAGATCGGAATCGGACCAGATCGGCACCGAATGATGTAAGATTATATGTCATGGATGAAGTTATAAGCTAAGCAAGATGCCGAATTGGTAACCATATCCTAAAAATGTCAACTCTTTTCCCTACGCAAAAGACAAAGTTAGCTATTTAAACATGTGCAAAATATATTTATTTATTCTATTCAATACTTACTTTACCGACTAATTCAAGTTTAAGTTAAATATAATTATGATAAATTTTTTCTAACAAATATTTAATGGTACTGCATTCTCAATAACTCAAATTCGAAATAAATTATCATAACTATTTCATCAGTTGATTCAAAAATTTGTCCATGTATATATCAAATATATTTAATATTATATTTTGTTGAAAGATTCTGTTCCATGTGATAGCAAATTTATCAATCACTATTAATCTGATATATTTTTATTGTGACAATTATTGCTCCTTTGATTGATGGGGCGGCATTTAGCCAAATCGACATCACGTGTAATTAGGATTATATCTTTTTGGCAATGCTGCAGTTGCGATCATGGCCACCTCTTCTTGTTAGCCGTCTAGAAAAACATTTTCAACATAATTTGTTTCTTCTTGATTTCTTTTCAATCTCCAATATTTTTGGATGTGGTAAAATTTCTGGCAGTTATAGTATTGTGGCTTTTCTTTGTGCCAGCAGTCTTTTTCTCAATGGCCTATCTTTTTGCACACCCACAAGAAGATTTTTCTTTATCTCCTTTTCTAAATTTTTCTTGAAAAAAAACTACAACATCTTCACTACTCTCTTCATGTTTAGTTAGAGATGGTGATGGGTAAGATATCTAAATTTTGGAGTTGGACTCGTACTCTTCCATCCTGTTGGAAAATTGTGTTGGAGGATGAAAGAATCGTTGGTGTAGTGCCAACTTCAAAGGCTTATCGATTCTTTTAGACGTTTAGTTCGACCCTCTGGATATGATCTGCGAGTACAGCAAGCCTATGAACTAACGCCATCAGGATATGATAAATTTCTTAACACCGTCGTCGAGTTCAAAATTTGTACTACCTTGACTCGACTAAGAACACACTTAGTTAATTTTTGATAATGCTTTGTGAGAAATGAGTGTAGGAAAGCTTTACAAAATTAAACAATTGTAGGAGAAACATGTGCCACTATATATAGAGGATTGACACCACAAATTGTGCCTCTACATCACCAAAGAGGTTCTTGTAACAAGGTTCAATGGTGGCTGATGGGATGGTACACATCGCTTGAGTTTAAACTCAAAAGACACCATTTTGAATCTGTCCGGGTAGACTTGCAGTCGCTAGTTAACTAGTGGCCGCAAGTCACAAGGTCCAGAAACTCTCGAAAATTAATTTCTGGCAGACGCCAATCAACTGGCATCCGCAAGTTTCTGGTCCAAGACTCTCGGACCAAAAATATTGGCGATCGCCAATGAACTGCCGGTCGCCAGCTCTTCCGAATTTAAAACACGATCGCCAGGTCGATCCCATTAACTCTTGTTATAGCGGTCATATATTGCAAATCAAACATGGTTGAAAATATTCAACATTCTCCCCCTATTTTCAAAATATTAAAATAGTAAAGTAAAATCTTAAAGTTGGAATGAAAAATATGCAAAGTGGAGTGACTACATCGCTTAAGTGACTGCCTACGTACCCAGGTGTGATTAAGCCAACGTAGTTCAAGCTAGGATGAGAATAAGCATCATCGTAGAAACTAATAAATAGGTGATAGGTATCTTTTGGATTTGAACCTTCACTTAGTGTAAGAGATTCAAAGCTCTATCGAGGTTCTATGGTAAACGAGTCTTGAACCAAGTACCCCTTACGATAAAACCAGAACCTCCACACATATTGACTTCAGAAGCTAGTCTGTTTTGTAGCTCGCATATTAATGTCCATGTGCTTATATCCTAAATTCATGAGTCTTTTTTATAGAGCGATTTTACTCTCTTAGGAAATGGCATGATTTCTGTACTCATATAGGTAAGTCTCTTAAGGTATTTCTGCGATACGCCTATAAGCCAACGTAGACTTATTAAGAATTTGCATTCATCCTCTGTGATACTCCGTTAATGATTTGTTCTATCTGAAATGCTTAAGTGATTTGATTGGTACTATCCACACCAATAAGGTGCACTTCTTTTGTGGCACACATCTTGAAAGAACTCCATGGTTAAACACGTTTAGCCGGGAGTAGGATCAGGATGGATGACCTTCTGGAAATTTTTTGGGATGCATGTGAGTGAGGACAAAGCATGCTAAAAAAGACACGTGTTGGTCTGTGGAGACAGTTGGTCGAATAACGGGACGTTACATCCTTTTGCATGCAGAACTGCTGTACTAATTCAGAAATGGGAAGTTTGACTTAGTGCACCGTAACTACTCTAATGACTTATTAGTACCCATTGAACCTTGTTTATCCATTTCAAAATATAGGTTGGGTTTTCATCATTGGTAGTCAACCTTCTTTCACAGACCTTAGTTTCATTTTCTTACACATTATTGAAAATAATGTTGTTAGTAGACTCTTCGTAAATGGGTCTGCTAAGTTCTTCTTTGTTTCAATATAGTCAACTGCAACTACTCCTCTTTTGATTAATTGTCTTACCATTTGATGTCTAAGACTTGCATGTCTAGACTTTCCATTATATAAGTCTTGTTAAAGATATTATAGATCACAGCTTGATTGTCACAATTAATCAAGACTACTGGAGATGGCTTCTTGGAAAATGGGATCTCTACAAGTAAATTTCTAAGCCATTCTGCCTCCTTACTTGCATCGGCTAATGCTATCAATTCTGACAACATTGTTGAATAAGAAATACAGGTCTACTTCTTGGAACCTCAAGGCACCGCAGCACCTCCTAATGTAAATATCCATCCAGTAGTTGACTCAGACTTAGATTCTACATTGTTCCAGTTAGCATCACTGTATCCTTCCAATACAGCGGGATAACCTTGGTAATGCAAACAATGATTTATGGTTCTTTTGAAGTAATTCAATACTCTTACAAGTGATTCCCAATGTTCAATTCCTGGGTTACTTAAGAAATGACATAGCATTCCCATGGTTGAGCTATGTCCGATCTTGTGCAATGCGCATCATACATAAGACTCCCAATAACACTCGAGTACTCAAGTTGTACAGGATTACATCCAGTATTCTTCATTAACTTGATATTAGGATCTAAAAGAGTGGGGGCTGGTTTGTCATCAAAGTGACCATACTTTTTGATAAATTTCTCAGTGTAATGAGATTGGGCTAATGCCAACTCATCTCCCTTTCTAAGGATTTTAATTTCCAAGATCATATCAGCCTCTCCTAGATCTTTCATATCAAAGTTAGAGATAAGAAACTTCTTTGTCTCTTCTACACAAGACATGTTAGTCCTAAAAATTAGCATATCATCAACATATAAACATAGAATCACGCATTCAGAGTCATTGTGCTTACTATATATACATTTATCATCATCATTAACAATAAAACCATAAGATAAAGCAACTTTATCAAACTTCTCATGCCATTGCATGAGAGCTTGCTTCAAGCCATAGAGAGGTTTCACCAACTTGCAAACTTTCTTCTCTTGGCCTGGTGGTAAAAAATCTCAGGTTGTTCCATATATATTTCCTCTGCTAAGTCACCATTTAAGAAAGTGATTTTCACGTCTATTTGATGTATAATTAATTTATGAATAGATGCAAGTACAATTAAACAACGAATGGATGCAATACGAGAAATAGGAGCATATGTATCAAAGTAATCAATTCCATATTTTTATTTATAACCATTGGCAACTAATATGCTTTTAAACTTATCAATGGAGCCATCGACATTCTATTTTCTTTTGAATATCTATTTACATCCTATTGGATTTGCACGATGAGGTAAATCACACAATATCCAAGTACGTTAGATAAAATTTAATTCATCTCATCATTGATAGCCTCTTTCCAAAAAATAACATCTCTAAAACTCATATCCTCATAATCAGTTTTAGGATCACCATCAGCATGCATAACATACTTAACTATATTAGGAATCTCATTCTTATTATCCTCTACAAGATATGTTATGAACTTTGGACCATGGTCTTTCTCTATTCTTATTCTCTTACTTCTTCTAGATTCAACATCTTTTATAGGAGCTAAAGTATCATCATTATTGTTAGTGTCTACCAGTTATAGGCTAGACGACAATGGATCTCCAACAAGTTCATTTTGGGAACTATGCCTAGTTAAGCTCTCAAAGAATTCTACATCTACGGATTCTATAATCTCAAAGGTATCAAGGATTAAAAATCTATACGTTGTACTATTAAGTGAATAGCCTACAAATGCACATTTATAAGCTCGATTTCCTAACTTTAGTCTCTTAGGATCAGGCTTTCTAACATATGCTAAGCAACCCCACACTTTCAATCTTTTCAAGTTTGGCTTTCTTTTAAACCACAATTCATAAGGAGGGACATTCTTCTTTTTTAAAGAAACTATATTCAAGATATAGCATACAGACAATATTGCTTCACTCCACAAAGATTTAGGCAAACTAGAACTTATAAGCATAGCATTAACCATTTCTACCAAAGTTTTATTTTTCCTTTCAGCAATACCATTTTGTGAGGATGTGTATGGTGCTGTAACTTGATGAACTAAACCATGTTCTTGACAAAACAAAGTGAACTCATTAGGAAAGTATCCCTCTCCCCTCTAGCCGTCACCTCCCAATGCTTTTTATGGCTGTCCCTTGCCTCCTTCGTTTCCCTATAACCTCCTTTCTTGTCATTCTCCCGTTAGGGTCCTCCCAGGTAGCCCTTTTCCATGGCCTCCAAATCATCCACTATAACCCTTTCATAAATAACCTCCTCACTGAATGGCATCATGAGAATATCTGTAGTCTTTTCTTCAAATTTTATAAGGTGCATGATTTTTTCTTCCTAGCGAAGCTCTGAGTGTAATACCAGATTTGGATTTGTTTATGTCCTTCTAGGTGCAGACTCTTCCACAGCTATTGGAAACCTTAATGGGTCTCTGGTTAAAGGTAGGAAGATCCTGGTTGATTCGGTAATATTTGGTCGTTCCTTTTTCAAACCTCCTCCTGCTAGAGACATGTGGAAGAATACTAACGGATGTCCTAACGGTGCAGGTACCCTGTCCGGGAATTCCTTCAAGAATGTTGTTACTCGCGTTAAAGTTGATGTGGTTTCAAGTGGCAAGTGTATTGATCTTCTCTACGTTGATCCCATTGTATTCACTCCCACTAGTTCAAGTAATTTTTACTCAGAAGCTGCATATTCTCTGTAGCTTATGTCAAATAGCTTCCAAACCTAACTATTTTAGTTTCAATCATTCATATGGGTGTAGTCTCCATCACATTTCTTGGTAGTGTTCAAGTTCTTGCTAGTTTTTAGAATGTTAAAGAGAAAGTAAAATGGGTGCTATCCCATAATTTGCAAAGAGTCATCGATTTGCCTGGATATCATACTTTGGAGTTCCCCTTAATGCTATTGTATCTCCTTCTGTGAGTTAATGGTCTCGCTTGTTGGTTCTTTAGTCCTGTCTGATGAGCAATGATTATTCTGCAACCATCTTGGGGTTGTTAATCTCCTGATATTGACTGACCAATTCTCATGTATATATGGGCACATCCCAGTCATCATCGAAGGAGCTAAGCATGTAGTGAATATGATTGTAGTTATGTGTAAACATGGTCTCGATCCTTTCCTCAGATCGATGAGAAACTGGGATGCTAGTTCTTTGGGTTAGGAACTTCGTGAGCCAGTTGCTGACTCCTTTGATGGCTCGTCGAATGCTGATCTTGGTATCCCCAATGTTCCTTATAGCATTACCCTACTGTCTTGGGCTACCAACCAAGTCCCTTTAGTCATTGCTAACATTTTTGTTTGTTCTCCAGACGTGGAACGATCTTTGGGTATTATGAAGCAACACTTTACAGGTGGTGTGGGTTGGACCTCAAAATTTTCTCTGAGTCATCGATTTGCCTGGATATTGTGCTTTAGAGTTCCCATTAATGCTAGGTGTATCTCCTTTTACTAGTCAATGGTCTCACCTGTTGGTTCTTTAGTCGTGTCTCATGAGTAATGATTATTCTTTAACGATCTAGGGTGAATAATCTCCTCATCTCGACTAACCAATTCTAAAGTATATGTGGGCACATCTGAGTCATCATCCAAGGAGCTAAACATGTGCTGCATATGATTGAAGCTACATCTCGACCTGGTCTCGATCCTTTTTATAGACCGATAATGGACTATGCTGGTAGTTCTTTGGTTTTAGACCTCCAAGGGCTGTTCCTGAGTCCTTTGCTAGCTCACTAACTGCCTGTCTTGGTATCTTTAATGTTCCCCATAGCGTTACCCTACTGTCTATGGCTAAATGCCAACTCCCTTCAGTTTCCACATATGCTTTGGTTCCTTCTCCTGGCATGGAACGATCTTTAGGTAGCTGAAGCTCTGTGGGTTGAGCTACCTTCTCAAAGATTCAATTTTCTTATTGAGATTCCTGAGTTACCTGAGGTCCTTATTGCTTGCAATAACACTTTGGTCCCTCCTAACGTGGACTACCCTTTGGGATCCCAAGATTCTATGGCAGCTAAGTCACTTTCCCCAATAGTTGACTCGCTTATTGAAATTTCTGTGTGTCGCCCATCACTAGAGTTATGTCCAAGTGATGTTCTGGAAGCTCAGCATCCAATTTTGCCATGCGCGCTTAGGATTGGAGTAAGTTTTTCTTTAAATATCACTCGGTGTCCAAGGGTGACAAATGGTTATGCTTTGAAGGTGAACTAGTTGAGGAGGGCTTGATTTGTAGGATTCTGGTGGTCTATGTTCCTTCTCTTAATTTTGAACATCGACTTTGTGGGAGGAACTTATCAGGATTAAAGGCTCCTCAGGATGCAACTTATGGTTTTTATTTTGGGACTTAAGCTTTCTCCTCGAACTCGTTGAGTGTAAAAGGAGCTCCTTTTCTGGTAGAAGTTTATCTCGCCTCTTCAGATAGTTCATTGCTGACATGAGGCTATTGCATATTCCACTATTGGGGTGAAGGTTTACTTGATGTAATTCCACCTCAGCCAGCAAGATTGATACATATTTTCTCTCTCCTGATTGACTCCAGCTCTTCCAGGATTGCTCGCAGTGGTGTATGTCGTAGCATCTCGAATCATAACCCTATTGCTTTGAAGACCAAAGATCTGGACTGGGATCCCATGCCATTCAAACTTGTTTTCTCGTGGTTATGATGAGCATAAGAAACGCTCATTTTATGGTCATTTAGACCAATTTTTTAGTCTGTTTGAGTCATTTTACGTCATTCTTAGGTTTGTTGCCTAGGATGGTTTCACCCTTTTATTTTTGTATCTTTTGGAGGAGGATTTTGCAGGGACACGAGGTTCAATTGAGAAGAGGCGAGCATTGGATGAGTCAGGGCGAGAGATAGCCAGCCGGAGCCAAGCTGCACATGTCGAATGACAAAATTTACATTGATCGACGTCTCTACTGCAGGCACACGCCGAGCGGCGCCCTATCCGACGGACGGCATGAGGACTTCATTCAGATTTCCCTGAACCTCATATGTCACACCGGTAGGTGCCCTATTTCTACCGAGCGGCGCCAGAAGAGAGTGAGGCGAGCATTTTCATGAAGAAACTGCCGAACGGCAGAATCACCTACTGGTCGGATGGCACCTAAACCCCAGAATCGCCACTTACACCGGATGGCATTTTTGCCAAATTTTGCCCAGGAGAATTAGATATTTTGAGGGCATTTCTGACTTTTAATCTCATTTTAGGGTTGAGGGGCAGACTTCTCTATAAATATCCCCTCAATCCATCAAGTTGTAAGCTTGGACACCAAAGACTAAAAATTAGGGTTTTAGTTGTTAAAATGGGAGCTCAAAGAGCGAGAAGTGGATGACGGGTTCGGATCGAGCGGCTCTTTACCAAGATTGAGCACTCTCTTTTCCAAGATTAAACACTCTCTTTCCCTTCTCTTTATCGCTTTTGTGACATTATTCCTTTGAATGCATAGTTGTTTTGTTTAAATGACTATGTGTGAGTAGTTCTCGTTTGGGTAGGGTGCCTTAGAAATGTGTGAGTAGTTCTCGTTTGGGTCGGGTGCCATAGCACCCCCAAAATGCTTAGTTTCGAATGGGCTTAATCTTTAGAGCGTGTAGCAGTTAGTAGGCATAATGCGTTAGGTAGTGGAGCTCTGTTGGAACCTAAAGGCGAGAGCATTAGTTATAACCTAGAGTCCTTCCCAATCGATTGTAGCATGACCCAAAGTACTTAGCTTTAAAGGGGAGCATGAAAAAGCCAAAACGTTAGACTATACATTTACCTGACGAACATAGCCATGAAAATGGACTTTGCCAGGAATGGTAGTGTGTAGTTGGCCAGATGGTGGTGCTTTAATGAGTGAGGTCTAGGAGGGGCATGCTGTGGTAGTCTCAACAACTAGGTGTGGTTGACAACTTACCAATATTAGGTGTGAGTGACGATCTCGGTGGGCTCCCCTAGTACTTTCTTTGTGGCGTGAAGTACTTAGTCGTGAAGTGCCATGTCATAGTTCACCTAGGCCCACCACGAACATAAAAGCCCAGGAGAGGCAAAGCGAGTAGGGATGTGTGAAGGGCACCTAGCCCAATTTCTTTTGAATTATATTTACACCATTTCAACTTAGTCTTGTCTTTGCTTTCTTCACCCAACTTAATTCATAAAATATTTTTCAACCTAATCATAATTACAATTCGCTCGGGATGTCTTGAACCCACTCTTTGTGGTTCTACATTACACCCGTACTCCTTTTATCGTAAGGTGGACCAAAAAATCCACTCTTTAATTGGCGTTGTTGCGGGGAAGTGGCGTCTCTCAAGGCACCGAGTGATATGCATCTAGCCTAGGTTGAAGGATTAAGAGGGTTTTGTAGCCCATCTACAATTCTATGGACTCTCCTACTCCATGCAGCAGAGAGTTCGGACGCTTCAAAGGGAGTGTAGACTTTGAAGTAACATCTCTAATGATATCTATCATGAAAACTACCATTCAATTTGATGGAACCCTTGAGGATGACTCACAAGATCAACTCTCCAGGTTCCTAATCATTTGTGATGCTTTTGAAATTAAGATGGTGCCTGAGGAAATAGTAAAGGTCAAACTATTTCCTTTCACTCTAGGAGGAGAAGCCCGAAGATGGTTTGAGGGGATTAATCATTTGGGCCCGACCACTTGGAAGGAAATAGCAATTACTTTTCTGGACAAGTATTTAGTATTTTCTATGAAAGGGGAGGAGATCACTGACATCAGAACATTTAAGCACTACGAACAAGAAACTTTAGGAAGTGCGTGGGGCAGGTTCAACAAATTTAAGAGGGTGAGCCCATATCATTAGTTTACTTTGAGACACCTTGCCCAGATCTTCTACTACGGATTGGACTTTTGTTCCCAAGCTCAGTTAGATGTATACGCTAAAGAAAATTTCATCCAATACCCAGTCAATGAAATCCTGCAATTATTGGAATAATTGATAGGAGTTAAAGTAACTCCCTCAAGTTGGCAAGCGAAAGAGGGAGGTAGAGCAAGGTGGACGGCTAATTCTTGTCAAGTAAAACTCCTAGACATGAATCGAAAGATTGAAGAGCTGGCCGAAACCTGCATCCATACATTTCGGGCCACGGAAGCTTATTAGGCGAACTGCATCAATGGGAAGTGCCTTCGTGAGGAGCGTTGGGAAGGAAATCTCAAAGAACTTTTGATTAACGCCTCGAGCTTGAAAGACAAGGTTAAAAGGACTGTAGTGCTGGCATCACTGACAGTTGGATGGAAGTTATAGAGAGAATGATAGCGATGATAACTTGACAAAATTCTTTGATGGGAAAACTCCAGAAATAGGAGTCGGCTCTATCTGTTCTAGAGTAGTCAATGAAGGGACATCTCGCCTCCTTCCATAACTTGGAATTTCAAGTTTCTCAGTTAAATAAGTGCCAAGATACCCCGAGAGCAAAGGAGGTCATCAAGAAATGTGAAGCACTCGAGGAGGAGAGTTGCGCCATAATAATTTTAGAAGACGAAGATGATCTCTGGCCTCCATAGGACAACAAAGAAGCTTCAGGAAGTCACAGCCACACCGATGAAGAGCCACTAGTAGACAAAAATTATTTAGTTGACGTCTACCATCGGTGGCGGGAGGAGTTTGAGAAATTAAACTATGATGCCTCATGGCTCATATTTTTTTAGGCTTGCCCTCAATTCGCATTCCTTATGGAACAGGAGGCAAAATTCCAAGTTTGCAAAGCTGCCCAGGATTATTCCCTCTTTTTGCTAGCTTTAAGAAATGGGTGAGAGAGATATTCTGGGAACTCTTCAACTTTTAGAAAACGAATTCCAATACTATCCCACCATTCTAAGAACTGAGGAAAATAAAATTTGCACCGAAGAGTGGAATGTTAAGCAGAATCTATTTGAAATAAAAAAACTTGACGACCAAGGAATGATGACCCTCCCCATAACAATCAATGGGATTCAAATCGAGAAAGCCCTGTGTGATTGAGGATCGTCAGTAAACGTTCTATCCACTTCTTTGAGTAAGCAATTGGAACTAGGCGAAGCGAGTCCGACTGTGTAGAATTTGACTCTGGCAAACGGTACAACCTAGAAGCAATTGGGAATCTTTAAGGACATACCAGTTGAGGTTCATCATGGAATTCTTCCAGTAGACTTCATTGTGATGGACGTTCCATCTACCAGGGAAAACATCAAAAGCTAAACTCAATTTTGAAAAAGGATGTGTCACCCTTAACCTAGGAACCAATAAATATACTAAACTAGGGTGCAGGGCTCGGAAGGAGGCATTCTTGAAGAAATGGGCCAGAACTGACCAAATTGACAAGATAACAAATGCAATGGAAGAAGCAGGGGCAAAATTCACGTTCAAAAATTATTCCTCTCAGAATGCCAAATTTAGTCATTTGGTCAGTAGGATCCTTCCCCAACGAAGAGAATTTCGGCATTCTGAAATAAGGGATCTGGCATAACTAAGCTAATTATATGAGGAGGAACAAGAAAGATCCAGAGCTCCAGTCAATGAGATATCTCTGTTCATCAGTAGGAGCGAGAGCGATCCTAGAAACCAAGATCACCCTGAAATAATCGTGGCGATAATATCTCTCACAAACTGAGATCTGAACCCTGACCCCGGGGAACACTAGAATGAGACTGACTTGAGTAAAAGAAGCAAGCACTCCTGTTCTAGTATGAAAGGAGGAGAGACTCTAACACTTCCCATCCAAACTTCTGAAAATGAGCAAGATCAAGCTAAAGACCAAAAATTAGAATGTTGTGTTTATTTTCGTTTATGTAGGTAGAAGAAGAAGGCCCTCAACCCGGAAGCCACCATCCCTCTGGTGACCAAGTAATTTTATGTTGGTGACTGCCTGAAGTCATCAACAACTAATAGACCAGCTCGAGCAAAGGCTGATAAATTTTTAGAATCCACCGAGCGGTGGCCCAAACACTTAGCGGCAACAGATGCATGAGAGCAACTTCACTCACTTCAATCGTGCTCCCCAACTAAGAACCAGCAAATCTGGGATGTCCCCTATCTCTGCTTCTGAGTCATGATCATGTTATCATTTTGCATTTATCTTCAATCATCGTATTCATTGTGACCACAGAGGTCGTTGTGTGTGCTTTTGATTGAATTATCTTTGAGACTTTATTGACCAACAGAGGTCATCAAAGTCACCCTTTTTCATTGTCATTTTTTTTCCTAGCTCTTCCCATATCGAGGACAATGTGTCGTTCAAATGTGTGTGTGTGTGTGTGGGGGGGGGAGAGTTCCATGTAGGAACTTGCATGGTTAAGTTGTTTAAGTCAAGTTCTGGCATACTTTTGACAATTTTGCCCCACCCCCCCCCCCCCCCCCCCCCAATTTTTGATTTCTTTTCCTTCAGATGAATCTCGTGCTTAGTAGGAATCTTACCCCGGTTGTAAGATATAGAAATGCAGATCTTCCATACCCTTGCTTGTTTAAACTTGTGGTCTCCCTAGATGGGTAGAATCGAGGGTTGATGAGCGACCTTGTGTGAGCTAGTTTTGAGCTGAAGGTGTAGACCACTATCTCCAAATTTTTGTTCATGGGGTGCTTATACATTCTAGGTAATTGGGGTATCATATGAGTACTCATTTGTCTTACCTTTTTGAGTGAGTTGCGGGAGGACGGGGGCCGTGTTTGATTGAGTTTTTCCTAGAGCCTTAAAAGCCTAACCCTATATTTTCTTTTCCCTTGTATAGCCCTTTAAGCCAAGCCATTCCATTGATACACATATTTACCATGCTACCCCCAACCCAATTTCACCACCTTTGACATCTAGTCCGAGGATGCATTTAGGATCTATCTAACAGGGATTTATGTAAGGGTTTCATGATAGAATAGGCTCATTAAAGGATTTTACTTCAGAAAAATATGTAGAAAATGGCAAAAATTCAATCGCCAAACCTTGCCTAAACCAAAATTTTGAAAAAGTGAATAAAGGAGAATCAAAAGAAGAAAAAAAGAAAAGAAAAAACAACAAAAATAATATAAAAGTAGAAAAGCATAAAAAAAGAAAGAGAGCAAGTGTGACATCAATAAGGCAAGCAAATAAATGGCAAGGTTTTGGCCTTTTGGCTATAGGTCTCGGGTACATTGGGTTGAGCGTTCGAGTACAATGAGCAAGTAGAATTGTCGAGTGCTAGCTTACATGTAATAGCACCTCAGATTTGGGTGGATAGCCACTACCTATTCATTTATCCTTACCATCACTCATTTAGTGAGAGACAAACACGAGTGCGAGTAGGATGACTCAAGACCATAGCAAGGATAATCAAATCTTTATCCCTCTGAGTAGTGAACTCTAGTGTCCTACCCTCATTGGGTTAACGCTTGGTTAAAATTTTGAGGGTATGGTCTTTACGCATTCTTATTTTGTTAGAACCGGGGTAGTAGTAGGTCATGGGTTTTTCTTATAATGAAAGATCAATATTGCAGGGGAGTTTATTTTTTATGAGAGAGTGCCAACTCTTGACCTTACTTATCTGATTTTTGCATCTATACTTCTATCTTTTGCTTAAGGACAAGCAAAGATTCAAGTATGGGGGTGTGATGAGCGCAAGAAACGCTCATTTTATCCCCTCATTTTAGGGTCATTTAGACCCATTTTTGAGTCTATTTGAGTCATTTTACGCCATTCTTAGGTCTGTTGTCTATGATGGTTTCACCTTTTTGTCTTCGTGTCTTTTGGAAGAGGATTTTGCAGGGACGTGAAGATTAACTAAGAAGAGGTGAGCATTGGATGAGTCAGGGTGAGAGATAGCCAGCCGGAGCCAAGCTGCACCCACCAAACGACAAATTTTTTTTAATTGGAGCCAATGAGATTGTTAATCTCGTGAATAAGCCATGACATTTCGATGTCCTTCTTTAATTGGACTTCTAGAAGGCTTTCAATTGTATTTCTTAGAACTACTCGTATGAAGTTTTTAAGTCTATGGGTTTTGGATGATAGTACATCGAGTGGGTCAATATTTGTTTCAGGGTATCCTCTACTTTAGTACTCATAAATGGCTCCCTTTCACGACTCTTTGCTATGGAAAGGGGTCTCCGATTGGGGGACCCACTTGTGACGTACCTTTTTATCATCGTACTGGAGGGTTTAAGGAGGCTCTTACTAAATGCAAACTATCTCATTGTTTGTCAAGGCCTGAGTATTTCGGGGTTTGAGTCTAACTTGTTCCTACTTCAATTTGCCGATGACACCCTCATATTCTGTGCCATGAATAACTAGATCCAAATGAAGATTAAATATGTCTTTGCCACTCTCCTTTGGCTTCTGGCCTCAATCTTAACTCTGCTAAGTGTTCGATGACATATATCAGTGATGAGTGTGGAAACACTTTATGATCTATGTATGTTTTAGTGTTGGTTTTCCAATGTTTCTAGTGTTTTTGTTTGTTATGTATGGATGTAATGTTATATTTCTTGCTTTGAATGTTTTAGTGTAATTCTTGTAATTTTTATTGTGTTTTGTTCGTGTTTATTGCTAGGAGACTTTGTGGAGATGCAAGGAGGATATGCACCTTGGATCGTGTCAAAGAAGATTGGATCAGCCGTGAAGAATGGTGCACGATCGGGACCTCGATGATATTGGGCAGACTAACCTCGAGCGACTCAAATGAAGATAACTTACGCATATAAAGTCCGATGGCAACGTGTGAGCGGTTTTGGAAAGAAGACATCCGTGGCTACAATTTTCTTTCTAATGGTCATCTTCACATTCAGAGTCTAAGAGAGTGAAAAATGCATCTAAAATCAAGCTTCAAATCTGAGATCTTGCCTAGCCGAGATAGGCCGGTATTCGTGAACCATTTTGGGCCCATTTCGGGATTGTCCATGGCTTTACCAGGCTGGAACTTTAGGAATAGTTTAGTTAGTTTTGAGTTGGGAATATTTGTATATATAGCTTCCTTGGCTTTTCTTGGAAGCTAACTCTTAGACAATTAAGATTTTTTTCCCACCATTCACTCACCAACTCCACTCTCTCTCTCTTTTGGAAGAGAACTTGGCTCACCATTGTTGGAGCTTATAGAGAACTTGAAGGAGAACTTTTGGAAGCTTGAAGATCATCTTGAGCTTTCTCTAACCCTCTCTTTTATGTTCATGCTTTACTTGCTTCATTCAATGGATGTGTTTAGTTGTGTAGTTGATATGTGTAAGTAGTTGATTAGTGGGTTTGGTGCCTTGATGGCATCTTCTTAGCCTATGGTTTAGTGGGGTTAAAATGCTAAGGTTTATGAACTAGTTAATGAGTTTAATACTTAATTTTGCTTGATCATCTTGATTATAATCGTAATTAATGCTAATCGTCAGGAGGGGTTAGGATTGATGGACTATTTAACTAGTTAATTAGTTGCCTTTTGATGAGGGATCTCATTCGGTAGTTAATTGTCCAAAGGGTGATGGTTATAATTGGTAATTAGTTAGATTAGGTAGCTAATTAGTCGTGGAAGTGCAATTAGTTCAACTAAGCTTAATTAATGATCAATTTAGACTAATTAATGGTGGGAGCGTTGATTAGTTGCTTTAGAAACACCCGGACCATAACACGAACTTAATAAACTCCATAGGCCATTTGGTTATCTAGGTGTCATTGGTACCAAGCCCACTCTTTCCTTTATTGTTAAAATCATCTTCTAGTTAATCGTTGTAGTAACCAACTCGTGTTTGGAATTGACAAATCTATTACTTGTAGTACTACACTAGTGGTCGAGTCGTATTTGAGGCCTAGAACTTAGTACTTGTGGGACGACAATCCCTTACTCTTTATTGCAAGAGGGGTGTAAAAGCCCTTCCTTTCAATTCGCGCCGTTGCCGGGGACTTGGTGATAGACACTTAATTTTGCTTACGAACTTGGATTAGGACATTTATTTATTTTATTTTATTTTGTTTTTGTTTACTTGGATGCTTAGTACCTTTGTTGTTTGACTTGCAAGGTACTTGTTTGTCACATGCCCCAAACTCGTTCCACCAACAATCTTCCGGTGGAAATAGAAGTGGACATTGGATACTTGGAAAGGACATTGCGACAAGAGCGAAGAATTCAAGCAAGGATGAACGCACAAGAAGATCTGCAAGGAGATGGAGCTCCTCGAAGGACTCTCATGGATTATTCTAGGCCTACCTTGAGGGGGGCAATGTATGGAGTGCCTAGGCCAAATATCTAAGCTAACAACTTCGAGATCAAGTTGGCCGTGATACACATGCTCAAATCTTTGGTCCTGTTTTATGGGTTGCCGAATGAAGACCCCAACAACCATATTGCTAACTTTTTGGAGATAGCTGACACATGCAAGTACAATGGAGCTTCCGATGATGCCGTGAAGCTTAGGTTGTTCCCATTTACTTTGCAAGACAAGTGATTGGTCATATGAATCCCGTCAGGAACTCGCACCAACTCGGACCGTCTACTCTAGGATGATGGTTGATCTTGACCCGTCGCTTTGCGCCTTGCACCGAACCTTAGTGTTGGTTAACTTTGACCCGTAGCAATGGTGAGAACGCGAACCTTGATCTTGAATCGAATACGCCACAAACGGAGATGGAAATTCCGTTTGATAAGTACAAACGCCCTAGCTAAGCAATCCAGCCCACAAGGACAACCAGAGTATCAAATCTCACAAATTTTCTTATGCCAAAAAGTGATCCCTTTATTGAATTCGTGGCCCTCCTTATATAGAGGTTAAAACTGACCTGGATAGTTTCCAAAGTCAACAAGATAAGTTCTGAAGAGCTCCAACCTTATCATACTACTTAAACTAGTTCTAAAAACGAATGTTTATCCTAAGAATGAAAAACACAATCATTATCCAACATTATCCACTATTGGATAACTCTTATTCCTAAAAAGTTATAAAAAGTTTGGATAACTCTTATTCCTAAAAAGTAGGAATCTTGGTTCTACTCCTTTAGGCTTCCAAAACAACTCCAATCACGTGCATGGGCTTTGCATGGACGTCCACGGGCTTACACGAACTGGTTGTAGTCCAAATCCCTTGAATTACTCTTGCTCTTGCGATTGGTCCAAGTGGAACTCGAACTGGTTGTGGGTCTTGTAGCTCCATAGTGGACGTGTTCACATCATTCCCCCCCTCTTGAAAAGGATTTGCCCTCAAATCTTCACCTACATCAAACGGGCTTAAGTCAGCAACATTAAAAGAAGCACTTACATTATACTCACCCGGCAGGTCAAGCTTATAAGCATTGTCATTGATGCGCTCTAAAACTTGGAAGGGACCATCCCCACGAGGTAGTAACTTTGAACGCCGTTGCGCGGGAAACCGTTCCTTCCTCATATGCAACCAAACCCAATCACCAGGCTCAAAGACAAATTTGTGTCGCCCTTTATTCACTTGTCTTGCGTAGTGCTCCGTTCGTTTCTCAATGTTCAATCTCGCCTTCTCATGCAGCTGCTTGACAAATTCAGCCTTCTTCTTGCCATCTAAGTTAACATACTCATTTGAAGGCAAAGGTGATAAATCTAGTGGGGTCAGAGGATTAAAACCATACACAAGTTCAAACGGTGAGAATTGAGTAGCAGAATGAACAGATTGATTATAAGCAAACTCAACATGTGGCAAACAATCTACCCAAGCTTTAATATTATGCTTAATGAGCGCTCTTAACAGTGTAGATAAAGTTCTATTCACAACTTCTGTTTGTCCATCAGTTTGTGGATGACAAGTAGTAGAAAATAATAACTTGGTACCTAACTTACACCACAAAGTCTTCCAAAAGTAGCTTAAGAACTTAGTATCTCTATCTGAAATGATTGTTCTAGGCATGCCATGCAGTCTTACAACTTCCCGAAAGAACAAATCAGCAATATGTGAGGCATCATCAGTTTTATGACATGGAACAAAATGCGCCATCTTAGAAAACCTATCCACCACGACAAAAATTGAATCTCTACCCCGTTTAGTCCTAGGAAGTCCTAACACAAAGTCCATAGAAATATCAATCCAAGGCTCAGTAGGTATAGGTAGGGGACTGTACAAACCGTGGGGTTTTACCTTAGACTTATCTTGCTTGCAAGTGATGCAACGTCCACAAACTCTCTCAACGTCGCGCTTCATGTGCGGCCAGTGGAAGTGCTCGTGCAAAATTGCTAAAGTCTTTGCTATTCCAAAATGTCCCATCAATCCGCCTCCGTGTGCCTCTTGTATCAACAATTCTCGCATGGAACAATTAGGCACACAAAGCTTATTCTCACGAAATAGATACCCTTCATTCCAAAAGAACTTACCAGATGCACTCCTCTCGGTTCCACGAAACACATCACCAAAGTCAGTATCATCAGCGTATAACTCTTTAATGCGTTCAAAACCAAGTAATTTTGCATCAAGAGTTGAAATCAAAACATACCTTCGTGACAGTGCATCGGCTACTACATTTTCCTTATCTTGCTTGTAGCGTATGACATAAGGAAACGTCTCAATAAATTCAACCCAACGTGCATGCCTTTTATTCAGCTTGTGTTGACCCTTTAAATGCTTCAAAGATTCATAGTCAGTATGAATCACAAATTCCTTGGGCCATAAGTAATGTTGCCATGTCTCCAATGTCCGAACCAATGCATACAACTCCTTGTCGTAAGTTGGGTAATTCAAGGCTGCTCCGCTTAGCTTTTCGCTAAAGTAGGCAATTGGTCGTCCTTCTTGCATGAGCACGGCGCCTATTCCAACACCTGAAGCATCACACTCAACCTCAAACGCCTTAGAAAAGTTAGGTAATGATAATAAAGGTGCATTTGTCAACCAAGATGAGCTGAAATGCCTTCTCTTGAGCTTTACCCCAGCTAAATCCAACATTCTTCTTGATCACCTCAGTAAGTGGTGTGGCTAAGCTACTAAAATCTTTCACAAATCTCCTGTAGAAACTAGCTAGTCCATGGAAACTTCGGACTTTAGCCACGCTCGTGGGACTTGGCCAATCTCGAATTGCACGTATCTTTTCTTCATCAACCTGTATTCCTTTAGCACTAACAACAAAACCCAAGAAGAGAAGCTTATCTGTGCAAAAGGTGCACTTCTTCAAGTTAGCAAACAATTGATCCTTTCTAAGTGCATTTAGAACAGATTTCAAATGTTCCATGTGATCCTCCATGCTCTTGCTATAAACAAGTATATCATCAAAATAAACGACTACAAATTTGCCAATAAATGGACGTAAAACATGATTCATGAGTCGCATAAATGTGCTAGGAGCATTAGACAAACCGAATGGCATGACCATCCATTCATATAATCCATATTTTGTTTTAAAGGCTGTCTTCCACTCATCTCCTTCTTTCATTCTAATTTGATGATAACCACTCTTCAAGTCAATTTTAGAAAACATGCTCGATCCATGCAGCTCATCTAACATGTCATCTAATCGAGGAATAGGGTGACGATATTTTACCGTTATGTTGTTGACTGCTCGAGAATCAACACACATCCTCTATGATCCATCCTTCTTAGGCACGAGTAGGACTGGCACGGCACAAGGACTCATGCTCTCTCTCACGTACCCTTTCTCTAATAGCTCGTTGACTTGTGGCTCAAGTTCTTTTGTTTCCCCCGGATTGCTCCTATATGCGGGACGATTAGGTATGGCAGCTCCCGGAACTAAGTCAATTTGGTGCTCAATCCCTCGGATAGGTGGTAACCCTGATGGTAGCTCGTTGGGGAATACATCCTCGTAGTCCTGCAAAAGGGAAACAACCATACTAGGCAAGTGTGGTTCAAGTTCGTTAGTGTTTAAAAATGCCTCCTTGTACATAAGTACGATCATTGGCCTTTTGTCAAAACATGCTTGTTTGATATCACTTGCTCCCACATAAAAACTCCTTTTCCACCCCTCGATTTTTCTCTCATTGGCCGTTTTAATTTCTGTTTTTCCGACTTCTTTTGCTCTCTCATGCTCTTTCTCTTCATTGGCCATTTTTCCTTTCTTTTTTTTGGCTTCTTCTCTCCGCTCAATTTTTTTCTTTTGGTCACTCTTCTTTTTCTCATCATTCTCTTTTTGTAACTTCAATTGATCTTCACAAACTTGTGACGGTGTTAAGGGTGCTAATGTGATTACTCGTCGATTGAGTGTGAATGAGTACTTGTTGGTGTAGCCATCATGCTTAACCTTCCTATCAAATTGCCATGGCCTTCCGAGTAGTAGGTGACTAGCTTGCATTGGCACCACATCACAAAGCACTTCATCTTCATATTTGCCAATTCGAAATGTCACTAGCACTTGCCCTTCCATACTTCTCCACTATCCTTCAACCACTGTAGCTTGTAAGGTTTAGGGTGTTTCTTTGTGATCAACCCCAACTTTTCTACCATAGTGGTACTTGCAACATTAGCACAGTTTCCTCCATCAATAATGACGCTACACACCTTGCCCTTGATATAACACCATGTGTGGAAAATATTCTCTCGTTGTGCATCATCTTCTCCTTCTTTTGCTTGCAAGTTCAAAGCCCTTCTAGTCACCAAAGTGAGTGCTTCAGTAGCTTGGAATTCCTCCTCGGACAGGTCTTCCAATGAGGGCATGCTTCCATGGTCCGAATCTTCTCCCTCTGTCTCGACCTCCCCGCTCTCTCTAAGCACCATAACCTGCTTGTTAGGACATTGACTTGCTATGTGCCCCCTTCCTTGACATTTAAAGCACCTAATGTCTCGATTTCTTGTAGGAGGGGCTTCCACTTTCTTTTGAGAGCTGGTATTAGAACTCTCGGTCTTGTGTTCTACTTTGGCCGCCTGTGGCTTATCAAACTTCTTTGGATAATTCGGCTTCCAAGTAGCACTTGATGTAGCTCGTGTTCCTCCCCCTCTCTTCATTTGTTTCTCTATCTTGTTGGCCATATGAACCATATCTTCCAATTCGACGTAGTGTTGTAGCTCCACTTTGTCTTAAATTTCAGGATTTAGTCCATTCAAGAATCTAGCCATAGTGGCTTCACGATCCTCCTCTATGTTGGCTCGTATCATGGCCATCTCCATCTGCTTATAGTAATCTTCCACACTCATACTTCCTTGTCGCAGTCCTTGTAACTTTTTAAAAAGATCACGGTAGTAATGACTAGGAACAAAGCGTTTCCTCATCACAACTTGCATCTCTGCCCATGTTTCTATGAGATATTCTCTGTTACGTCTCCTGCTTATGACAAATTGATCCCACCAAGTTATAGCATAATCAGTAAATTCAGTCACAGCCAGCTTTACCTTCTTTGCCTCGGAACAATTGTGACAATCAAACACAAATTCGATCTTCTTCTCCCATTCAAGATAAGCCTCCGGATCAGAACGACCTGCAAAGGAAGGTATTTTTAACTTGATGCTTCCCAAATTGTCATTCCCTCTCTGCCTGGCCTCCCTAGGTTGGCGTTCATTCCTCAACCTCCTAACATTCCTTGTGGAGCCTACGTCCTCATCAAAGTCAGACTCATCTCCACTCATTCCTCCCATAGGTGCTATTCTTCTTTGGGCACGAGGTATGCTTTGTGGTTGTTGGCTAGCACGTGAATTCTCTATGATATCCAAGCGTTGGTGTATTTGCTCAACCTCCGCTCTCATCATTTGTTGGAGCTTCCCCGTTAAGGCCTCCACAAATACCTTAGGGTCAACGTTGCCCCAAGCTCCTCCTCTTTCTCCTTCATTTTCTTGAGACATGTTGCTTCAAGAAAATTGGTTAGTTAAAAATAATGGACCTCACCAATCACTCCCTTAAGTGTTTACCCTCAAAGTATGTTGCACTCGGATTCACTCGTGTTTACACTCAACTATTTGGCTCTTTCCTCTCTAATGTGCTCACCACTCTTGCCTTTTTCCTCTCGTGACACTCTTGTTGGTTCTTGTGGAGCTAGTAGAGATTAGCTTGGCCTTCGCACACTTTAGTTGCCGAGTCTTCTTCTTTCTTCTTCTTGCTTTCGTTCTTGCCTTCGCTTCTATCTTCTTGAATCACGAAATTGCACTATCCAATACTACCAGTCCTACTTGAATTCCGATTCTACTAATCCTACTTGAATTCTGACTTCTTTTTTTCTTTTTTTTTCTTTTTGATCAGAATACACGACTTAGGACACTAAAGTCACGAATCTGAAATACCAAACAAATAAAGACAATAAATGTAAAAATATAAGGTCTAAAGTAGAACCTAAGCTCTGATACCAAATGATATGAATCCCGTCAGGAACTCGCACCAACTCGGACCGTCTACTCTAGGATGATGGTTGATCTTGACCCGTCGCTTTGCACCTTGCACCGAACCTTAGTGTTGGTTAACTTTGACCCGTAGCAATGGTGAGAACGCGAACCTTGATCTTGAATCGAATACGCCACAAACGGAGATGGAAATTCCGTTTGATAAGTACAAACGCCCTAGCTAAGCAATCCAACCCACAAGGACAACCAGAGTATCAAATCTCACAAATTTTCTTATGCCAAAAAGTGATCCCTTTATTGAATTCGTGGCCCTCCTTATATAGAGGTTAAAACTGACCTGGATAGACTCCAAAGTCAACAAGATAAGTTCTGAAGAGCTCCAAACTTATCATACTACTTAAACTAGTTCTAAAAACGAATGTTTATCCTAAGAATTGAAAAACACAATCATTATCCAACATTATCCACTATTGGATAACTCTTATTCCTAAAAAGTTATAAAAAGTTTGGATAACTCTTATTCCTAAAAAGTAGGAATCTTGGTTCTACTCCTTTAGGCTTCCAAAACAACTCCAATCACGTGCATGGGCTTTGCATGGACGTCCAAGGGCTTACACGAACTGGTTGTAGTCCAAATCCCTTGAATTAATCCGTTGAGCTCAGCTTGAAGCGTCTTTGCTCTTGCTCTTGTGATTGGTCCAAGTGGAACTCGAACTGGTTGTGGGTCTTGTAGCTCCATAGTGGACGTGTTCACATCAATTGGTCGGGACATCGATAGCCACATGGGAGGAGCTAGCTAATGCCTTCCTTGAAAAGTACTTTCCCTTCTCAAAGATGGATAGACTCGTGAAACAGATTAACAACTTTCAATAATTTGAGAATGAGTCTTTGAGTGAAGCGTGGGAGAGATTCTAGGGATTGCAAAGGAGTTTCCCACACCATAACTTGAAGGAGGAGTCGCTACTCCCAACTTTTTACTTCGGTCTTGGATCCTCAACAAGGGGTATGGTTGATGCCGCCTCCAACGGATCCTTGTTGAGAAAGGATAGGGATGATGCCCACCACATCTTTGAGGAGTTGGCGGCTACAAACATTCTAATGGCCAATGAGAGAGCGAGGCAACCGAGTAAGGAGCAAGTAGAAGTTATTGATATTGACATTGCCTCCTCTATTCAAGCTCAATTGGCTTTATTGTCAAAGAAGGTGAATGATCTAAGCTTGAACAAAAATAATGTGGTGGTCGTGTAAACAAATTATGAAGTTTGTGGCAATGTTGGCCATGAGATGAACGAGTGTGCCATGTTGGGCTCTACTATGGAGGAAGTGAATTTTGTTGGTGGTCAAGGGCAAGGAGCAAATAGGATACGAAACAACCCATATTTCTCTACCTACAATCCCGGTTGGAGAAATCACCCGAATTTCTCTTGGAGGGGAGGAACTAGTGGAGATAAAATGGCGATTGTTCTGGATAAGGGACTTCCTCTTCGCAATGCACAAAGTGGGCCTCCTCCGGGTTTCTTTGATGGAACATATGGGAACTATTGAGGAGAAGTTCGAAAAGATGGACAAATTCATGCAAGAAGTTGGAGGAGTGGTTAGCCGACAAGGACAAATTTTGGAGCCATAAATCAACAAGGCTCAAGGCAAAATAACTTAGAACAAATCCTCAAGGGTCAAGCAACCACAATGCATAATATGGAGAGGCAACTTGGACGATTAGCAAATGCAAGTGCCCATAGAGAGTCCGGCTCTCTTCCAAGCTCCACGGAGGCTAATCCTTGAGGAAATGTGAGTTCAATTACCTTGAGGAGTGGAAAGTAAATTATTTCTTAAGAGACGAGCCCAAAATTAAATGAAAACTATGTGGAGGCCAATGAAAAAGAGAAGAATGCCGAGAAGAATAAAGAGGTAGAGAAAGAGAAAAGTTCTTTTGTTGAGATTGAAGAGGAAGAGGAGTATGTGCCACCTCCTCCAAAGATCCCTCCTCTACCATTTCCTCAAAGAGTTAAGAAGAAGAACGTGATGGACGACAAATTTCTTGGCTTTATGGAGAAAATGAAAAATATCCAAATTAATGTCTCTTTTCTTGAGATGTTGGATCAAGTTCCTCACTACTCCAAGTTTTTGAAAAAACTCATCACAAAGAAGCGGAAGTAGGAAGATGGAAAGACGGTAGCCCTCACGGCGAAGTGTAGCTCTCTCATCTTCAAAGATCTCCAGACAAAGTTAAAAGATCTGGGGAGTTTCACTATTCCTTGTTTTGTTAGTGACGTTGAGTTTCTCAAGTATTTATGTGATTTAGGCGCTAGCATTAACTTGATACCTTTGTCTATTTTGAGGAGGCTTGGCTTGTGTAAGGTAAAACTCACATCTATGCGTCTCCAATTGGCGGACCAAACCATAAAGAAGTCATTCGGGATCGTGGAGGATGTTTTGTTGAAGATTGATAAGTTTATCTTTCCCGTGGACTTTGTGGTGCTAGATTTTGATGAGGACAAGAGTTGTCCACTAATCTTTGGCCGGCCATTTTTCAACACGGCACGTGCCTTGGTGGATGTGCGTGACAGAATATTGGTCCTCCGAATAGGGGAGGAGAAAGAAGAGTTCAAGATGTCCAATGCGATGCATCACCTTCTTGATGAAGGCGTGTGCATGAAGGTTGATGTCGTGGAGGAATGTGTCCTCGAGTTTGGCAAGGAGAGCATATTGAGGATTGAAGATGGAATGGACGAAGAGATTCATGGAGAACAAGAAGATGATGACTTGGAAGAGTTCGTGGGAGAAGCTGATAAAAAAAGTCTCCATGAAGATTTGGAGCTTGATTTGAAGTATCGTACTCCACCTTCCATCAAAAAGGCTCCAAGCTTGAAGTTGAAAGAGCTACCTTCCCATTTACGATATGCATTCTTGAAGGATGGAGGAAGACTCCCCGTCATCATCTCCAACAAGCTCTCTAAGGAGCAAGAGGGGAGGGTGCTAGGAATCGTGAACAAACGGATTAAGGCCATGGCTTGGCAAATATCTGACATCAAGGGGATAAGTTCCGACATTGTTATGCATCACATCCACATAGAGGAGGGAGCCAAGCCATGGGTAGATAGGCAAAGAAGATTGAATCCGAACATGAAAGAAGTTGTGAAGAAGGAGGTGATCAAGCTCCTAGAAGCTGGCATCATTTATCCCATCTCGGATAGTGAGTGGATAAGCCCGATCCATTGTGTTCCAAAGAAAGGAGGAATTACTGTTGTGATCAATGATGAGGGTGAGCTCATTTCCACAAGAACTGTGACTGGATGGCGGGTATGCGTGGACTACCAAAAGTTGAATGCCGCCACATGTAAAGATCATTTTTCTCTTCCATTCATTGATCAAATGTTGGAGAGAATTGCCGGGTATTCCCACTATTGCTTCTTGGATGGGTACTCAGGCTAGAACCAAATTGCAATATACCCAAGGGATCAAGAGAAGACATCTTTCACTAGTCCATTTGGTATTTTTGCTTATCGACGAATGCCTTTTGGATTGAGTTGTGCCCCGGCCACTTTCCAATGGTGCATGGCGGCTATCTTTTGGGGGATGAATGAGAAAATTATGAAGATCTTCATGGATGATTTCTCAGTATTTGGAGACTCCTCTGATAGCTGGACAAGGTCTTGGAAAGATGTAAAGAGAAGAACCTTGTTCTCAATTGGGAGAAATGTCATTTCATGTTAGATGAAGGGATAGTTCTTGAGCATAAGATCTCTCGAGCGGGCATCGAGGTAGACAAAGCCAAGACGGAAGCAATAGAGAAGATGGAAGCACTGACTTCAGTTAAAGAAGTAAGAGCCTTTCTTGGTCATACCGGTTTATACCAAAGATTTATCAATGATTTTTCTCTTATCATGAAGTCGCTCACTAATTTGCTTCTGAAGGATGTGCCCTTTAATTTTGATGAGCCATGCCTTCAAGCATTTAATACTTTGAAGAAAGCTCTTGTCACGGCTCTGATTATCTCTTATCTGGATTGGAAGCTACCATTTGAGATGATGTGTGATGCGAGCGACATTGCATTGGGATGTGTGCTTGGTCAAAAGAAGGAGGGAAAGCTTCATGTCATCTACTATGTAAGTAGAGTGTTGGCGGGCGCCCAACTAAATTACACCACCACCGAAAAGGAGTTTCTTGCAGTCGTGTACGCATGTGACAAGTTCTGACCATATTTACTTGGGTCGAAGATAATCACACAGATCATGCGGCTTTGAGGTACTTATTGTCCAAACAAGATGCTAAGCCGCGACTTATCCGGTGGATTTTATTGCTCCAAGAATTTGACTTGTCCATTAAGGATAAGAAGGGTTCGAAAAATGTTGTCACAGACCATCTCTCTCAGCTAGAGAAAAGTGATGGAATGGAGACTCAAGGAAAGATCAAAGAAGAGTTTTCGGATGAGGATTTGATGCTCGTTAATAATGTGGAGGCACCTTAGTTTGCAGATTTTGCCAACTTCCTAGTTGGAGACATTGTTCCAATGGATTTGACTTATCCCCAACGAAAGAAATTCCTAAAGGATGCTCAACTCTGTGTGTGGGATGAGCCTTACCTTTTTAAGAGGTATAGTGATGCGTTACTTCGACGATGCATTGTAGATGAAGAAGTTATGAATGTTCTGGAGCAATGTCATAGTACCCCTATTCAGGTCACTATGGAGCGACAAGGACCGCATCGCGAGTCTTTGAAGGCGGGTTTTATTGGCCCAACATTTGTAAAGATGCTCGTTCTTTTGTTGCTCAGTGTGATCGATGCCAAAGGACCGAAAATATCTCAAAGAGGAATGAGATGCCACTCTCTGGAATTCTTGGAGTGGAGCTCTTCGATGTTTGGGGTTGGACTTCATGGGACCTTTCCCAACCTCTTATGGCAACAAGTATATCTTGGTGGGAGTGGACTACGTATCTAAGTGGGTGGAAGCTTGGGCATCACCAACCAATGATGCTAAGGTGGTCATTCGCTTTATCAAAAAGCTCTTCTCAAGATTTGGAGTGCCAAGGGCTATCATAAGTGATGGCGGTTCGCACTTTTGCAACCAACCATTTGAGATTTTATTGAAGAGGTATGGGGTCACTCACAAGGTTGCTACACCTTATCACCCCAAACAAGTGGGCAAGTTGAACTATCTAACCGGGAACTAAAGAAGATCCTAAAAAAGATGGTTGGAGGAGCAAGAAAGGATTGGGCAAACAAGCTTGACGATACCTTATGGGCATACCGAACGGCATTCAAAACACCTATCGGGATGTTGCCATACAAGCTTGTATATGGCAAGGCATGCCACCTCCCCGTAGAGCTAGAGCATCGAGTATTTTGGGCCATCAAGACCCTAAATTATGACTACAAGAAAGTCGGTGAGCGAAGGGTATTGCAACTTGAAGAGTTGGACGAAATCTGTGATACGGTGTTCGAGAGCTATAGGCTTTACAAGGAGAAGATGAAAAGATCACATGATGCCCACATCATGAAGAAGGAATTCAAGGAGGTTCATCAAGTGCTACTCTACAACTCCCGATTGAGACTTTTTCTGGGAAAGTTCAAGTCAAAGTGGAGTGGCCCGTTCAAAGTGTTGAGAGTTTTCCCATTCGGAGCCCTCGAATTAGAAAGAAGTGATGGAGGAGTTTTCAAAGTGAATGGCTAAAGGTGCAAGATTTACCTTGGTGGTGATATTGAACGACGATCGGAAGTGCAATCTGTGACTTCATCCTCCGATGCTTGAAAAAGGGGAGTAAAGTCAAGCTAACGACTATAACTTAGCATATATATATATATATATATATATTTTTAATTGTCTTTATAATGTCATTGTCTATATGCGTTTTTCATATTATGTTGTTCTTATTCGGGGATGATTTTGAAGCATTAGTTCATGCTTCTGGGATCTCTTGCATTTTGAAGGTGATCCAGACGGTTGGATGCTCGACGAGGGTCACGGGGGGGCGTAGCTCCCATCCAAAACTGGGATCGACCTATCATCAGATGAGGATGAAATTGTTAAAAAAAAGGGAGGAGAGGACAGCGGCCGCCGGACGGAGAAATGGCCGCTGTTGTCGGTGGACGCCAAGAAGTCAGGCGGGTGCCGGGTTCAAAAAAAAGGAAGTTGCTAGCGGCCGCCAGCCGACCCAGTGGCCGCTGAGTGGAATCAGACCGCCCGTTGCTGGCAGATGACAGCAAACCCAGCAGGCGTCGGGTGACATAGGAAGGGGGTATAAACCCCCCCCCCCCCCCCCCCCCCCCCCCCTCTTTCCTCTTCCTCTCCACATTTCCTCCAACATCACAAACCTCCATACTCACTCAAAAGAAAAAGCTAGCCCCGATAACTGCAACCATCCCGCTCAACCAACATCCAGCCACCACCTTCCCGCAGCTCCAACCACCTCCCTCCGACAGCCACCGCAGCCCGCTGCCTCCCTGAGCTAAAAAGGGTAAAACCCTAAATTTTTCTTATCGAGTCAATTCCTGACAAACGGAGCTTCAAAAACACACGCTCCTTGGACAAACTTGACCATCAAGGCGAGGCCTATACACCGAGCCAATCAACTCCGACCACCACCGTCGGCCACCGCTCACCAGAGTTCAGCCGCCGACCGCCGCTGGTCAAGAATTTCTGCCATTCCTCCGTGCATCGCAATGGCCACCAAAGCAAGCTCAAGCCGTCGAGGTTGGAAAATACCTGCTTCCAAATACAGGAATGGAGCGACCGGTCTGAACCCTCTGCCACCTCCTCTGTCTACACTGCGTGAAGACTTGGCTGCCCAATTCGGGGCGCCTTTCAAGATTTATTCTACACACGAGGGCGACATAGCTCTTCTTTCCTGATGACTTTTTAGATTACAAAGGTCCCATGCGGGATTTGTACTACATGGACATATAACGCCTGGCTCATATAAACTCCTTAACAAGATCAGGCAGAATGGCCAAGATGTGTACTCGTTCAAGGCTTAGAAGGATTGCAAAACTGTCAAAGACCGCCTCAAGGTTGATGCTTTGACCAGAGTGTCGGCACACCAAGTTGAACTTAATGAACTTATAGATCGCGTAACTGCCATCGATGTGCGAGTGCAAGAGCTAGCAACTACATATACAGCCTATTAGGAACGATAAAATGAATACAATGCTCGTATGGAGGCAGCGCAATAAGCTAAATTTGAGTGGATGCGTTCTCATTACAACATCCCACCACCACCACCATCTCCAACTCAAGACTAAGGAAAGTTTCCTAGCACTTTAATTTTCTTTATTTATTTTCTTGTCTTCGTGATGTCTTGAGTTTGTTATATTTTATGATGTCTTGTTCTTTATGTTTGATTGATGTTCATTCTTGGTTCTTATTGCATTTGTTAGTATAGCTTAATTGTTTAGATGTCTATGTGCTCCCTATACCTTGAGGACAATGTGTCTTCCAAGTGTGGGGGTGTGGTTCCACTTAGGAATCCTTTGTGTCTTTAGGTCTAGGTTGTTTTGTTAGGCATTGATTTGGCATGAATTTTCAAATTTTGACCCCCTTCAAAATTCTTCAACTTGTGTTAGAATTTTACCACACACCTAGTTAGGAAATAAACTCGAGCACAAGGCCTAAGAACTTGTAAAAACCTCACCCTCGGTTATTTAGGCTAGTGGTCTCACTTTGTAGATTAGACTAGACGGTTGATGAGTGACCTTGTAATGAACTTTGAGCCGAAGAAGGAGACAACCGTCTTCATTTATTCATGAGGTGTCTACTTGAGTTCGGTTGATCGAGGTATCCTACTAGTACTTGACATTGTCTTGGTTGCGTGGCATTAGTGAATGACGGGGGCTAATCCTTTGAAATTGAGCCTAGAGCTTTAGAGCCAAGAACCTTTATATCCATTGCTTTAACCCATTGAGCCTAGCCATTCTTTGATCATATTATATGTATACCAACTTTAAGCCTTATATCCACCATCCTCCCGACCTTCGATCATCCTATCTGAGGACGCATAAGTTTATACTTTTTGGGGAATGATATGTATTGGGTGTAGTTGGTAGCTTAGTGTTCTTATGGGTTAATTTATTGGGAATTTTGGTAGTTGAGAGGCCATACAAAGAAGCCGAGTTTTTGCCTAAGAAAATGCCAAGTTTGTGAAAATATTAAGGAAAAAGAAAGGGAAGTGAAGGTTGAATAAGGCATTAATTATTGGCATAAGTCGTGCTACGCGGTCTTAGAAAATGGGTAAATTTTGGGAGTGTGCTTTAATAATTTATGGTGAGGATGTTTAGAATAGACGAGAGACTAGAGTACTTTAGCAATAAGTCCTCGGATTGGGTGGTTTAACTACTATCCATATATATTACCTCACCCTTACCTTAGCCCTACTATAACCCAAAAAAGTCTCTATGTTTACGAGCAACTACACGACTTTGAGAGACTGTTGAGTAGGACGTAGGATACTTTGAAAGACATCGGTCATGTACGCGAGAGATAGGAAGTTGGCTACTTACAAATCGTGAGCTAAAAATTTCTGAACCTCTGAGTGGTTAACCTTCTAGTGTCTTTTACATAGTGATAATACTTGATTAAACTATCGAGTGATGAGGTGTCTACCGGTTCTTACTCCTTGTGTTTGGGTTGATGTACTAGCTAGGTTGTGGGGTGGTCTTTTGATGTGAGTTTGAGATTTTGAGGGGAGTTAATTTGTGAATTAATCATGCCTAGTCTTGCCCTTGTCGTATTTTTCTTTCTTATATGATTGTGTTGGTGTTTGTATACCATAGTTGAGTTTTTCTTGAGGACAAGCAATGATTCAAGTGTGGGGGTGTGATGAGTGTGGAAATACTCTATCATCTATGTATATTTTAGTGTTGGTTTTCCAATGTTTCTAGTGTTTTTGTTTGTTATGTATGGATGTAATGTCATATTTCTTGCTTTGAATGTTTTAGCGTAGTTCTTGTGATTTTTATTGTGTTTTGTTCGTGTTTATTGCTAAGAGACTTTGTGGAAATGCGAGGAGGATATTGGTGCACTTGGATCGTGTCAAAGATGATTGGATCAGCCATGAAGAATGGTGCACGATCAGGACCTCGACAACATTGGGCAGACTGACCTCGAGCAACTCAAATGAAGATAACTTTCACATACGAAGTCTGATGGAGACAAGTGAGGCGGTTTTGGGAAGAAGATATCCGGAGCTACAACTTTATTTCTGATGATCATCTTCAAAATCGAAGTCTAAGAGGGTAAAAAATACGTCCAAAGTCAAGCTTCAAACCTGAGATCTTGCCTAGACGAGATGGGCCAGAATTCGTGAACCATTTTGGGCCCATTTCGGGATTGTCCATGACTTTACTTGGCTGGAATTTTAGGAATAGTTTAGTTAGTTTTGAGTTGGAAATTTTTGTATATATAGCTTCCTTGGCTTTTCTTGAAAGCTAACTCTTAGACAATTTAGATTTTTTTTCCACCATTCACTCACCAACTCCACTCTCTCTCTCTCTTTTGGAAGAGAACTTGGCTCACCATTGTTGGAACTTGTAGAGAACTTGAAGGAGAACTTTTGGAATCTTGAAGATCATCTTCAGCTTTCTCTAACCTTCTCTTTTATGTTCATGCTTTACTTGCTTCATTCAATGGATGTGTTTAGTTGTGTAGTTAATATGTGTGAGTAGTTGATTAGTGGGTTTGGTGCCTTGATGGCATCTTCTTAGCCTATAGTTTAGTGGAGTTAAAATGTTAAGGTTTATGAACTAGTTAATGAGTTTAATACTTAATCTTGCTTAATCATCTTGATTATGATCGTAATTAATACTAATCACCGGGAGGGTTAGGATTGATGGACTATTTAACTAGTTAATTAGTTTTCTTTTGATGAGGGATCTCATTAGATAGTTAGTTGTCCAAAGGGTGATAGTTATAATTAGTAATTAGTTAGATTAGGTAGCTAATTAGTCATGGGAGTACAATTAGTTCAACTACGCTTAATTAATGATCAATTTAGACTCATTAATGGCAGGAGCGTTGCTTACTTGCTTTAGAAATACCCGGACCATAACACGAACTTAATAAACCCCATAGGCCATTTGGTTATCTAGGTGTCATTGGTACAAAGCCCACTCTTTCTTTTATTGTTAAAATTATCTTCTAGTTAGTCGTTTTAGTAACCAACTCGTGTTTGGAATTGACAAATCTATTACTTGTAGTCCTACACTAGTAGTCGAGTCGTATTTGTGGCCTAGAACTTAGTCCTTGTAGGATGACAATCCCTTACTTATTCTTTATTGCAAGAGGAGTGTAATAACCCTTCCTATCAATCAACACGAATGAGACTTGGTTGTCTACTACTACCGAGTTTTGGGGCTGCCACTACAAAGGTAATCCTTTTAAATATCTAGCCCTCCCTATAGGTCTTTTGATGAAGTAGATTACACATTGGGAACCAGGTATCAAAATATTTGACAAGAGACTGGCTACTTGGAAGTTGTACTTTCTTTTCATTGGTGGTAGGATCACCCTATAAAGTCAGTTTTATTAAGTTTACATGTTTTTTATTTCTCGCTCTTCAATGTCCCCAAAGAAGTTTTGGCAACACTTGACAAGAAGATGCGTAGATTCTTCTGGGACTGTAACCCCAACATAAAGTATGCATTTGTATCATGGCAACACATGTGCTTATCGTTTGAAGGCAGCGGTTTGGGAATTCCTCAGCTCGACCAAAAGAATGAGGATTTGCTGATAAAAGGGGTGTGGACGTTTCTCGAGGACCCCAATGCTCTTAGGGTTAAGGTTGTAGCTGGAATTTATGGCCAGCCGAACCCTCAACATCCCTTTCATTTCTCTCGTATTCATGTTGACCCCCGTAAGATGGGTCCTCAGATCTCTATTTGGAATTTGGCAGTCTTTGATTTGGTTGTTGCCCAAGCCTTTCGTATGCGCATTAAAGTATCTCTACATTGGAGGGATATGTAGTTCTTTTTGGCCTATTGGCTACGTCCATGGAGAGAAAGGGATCTTTTACTGATGAATTACTGGGCCACAAAACTATACAAACTAAGGTAACATGCTTTAATATATTAGAAAAATCCTTGCACATCATGGAACCTATCTAGGTTATCTGGGAGTCCAAAACAAGAGTCTTAAGAAAATCAAAAAACTTTATTACTCCGCCTGGCGGGCGCCGGGTCCCCTGGCCCACATCCGACCCTGGCAGGCGCCAGGCAAGTTGCGGCCGCCAGCTAGCCTTGGTTTCTCGTCACCGACTTTCAATAATCTCCACATTGGCGAGAAATCATCCCTTAGAAGAACCATGAAGCTCCATCCAAACTACAACAATCATCACCTTGATGAGACATCACCCCTTGATGAAACATGGAGTTCTGCAAGACCAAAGCGACTCTACCGACACTACCTTGAACCAAAGACCCTTTTATCCTCGTCAAGACCTTCCTTTATTCTCTCCACCTTTTATATCACCTAAAGACATCCCCCAAACTTGAGTATCTCCCGAGCTTGCCTGATGCACTTCTTCTAACCTTATTGAACCCCAACAAGCAAGTTCACCTGCTGAAGTAACCTTGTAACTAATAGACACTCTTCTATTTTTTCAGTCATCTTTATACTTCGCAACCTCAAAAGACTTCATCGCTGGACCTTTTTTTCTCTGCCGCAAACTAATACTACAAGCTATAGCATACAATGTGTAGCCTTTTGTTTCACCTAGTAGAACCCTTAACATGTCACGAACTTCATCGCTCACCCTTGAGTGAGATAAAACCAGATTTGCCCCTAGTGTTCCCAACAGTTTTGCATTCTCAATGCCAAACATTTCAAACACCTTTTAGATAACTATAGCGTCTTGCTAATCTTGCTTCTCCGAGACAACCGTAGCTTCCTGCTAACAATGCCTCCATAAAATAATCATAGCTTCCTGCTAACCTTGTCCCGCGAATCTCCATTTCAAGAACACTCTTGGGTGCATTCAACCCATTCATGCCAAGATCTTGCTCCCTTATATGATCTAACCTCATATGATTTGAGCCTTTGCCAACTTCTTCAGACCAATTGATGTGACTCCTGCTACAACCATCATGTAAGTATTCTCTTTCACCCTTCAACCCTACCACAACATCCTTCTCCACATTTATAGCCCACCTTTATAACTATCTTTGTTATAATCCAAAGTTCCTAACGAAAAAAAATTACCAAGATACTTTAGACTTAATGAGACAAAAAACTAGTCACCATCTGAATATATGGCCATACTTGTGGATGTCGATCCCTCCTTGTTGCCTTGATTCCCAGTTTTTCCTAGATAGTCCCCTTCATGTGCCATTATCCGCACTTGCAGCAACTTTCATTGAACTTCTTTGACTCAAATCTAGATCATCTTCCGCACCCCAGCTGGTGGCTCCTCATTCATGACATGATATATCACGTCATTTACGAGGCACAAGAGAATTCTCGCTACCGTCTTGGCTTCCAACTCTCTCCACGCTTACTCCTCCATCTTTCCAGACTTCTTCCTTAATAGTGCATTGACCATTCCTTGTTATACCAGCAGATTCATGACACGCCTTTGCCATAACCCAAAATTTGAACATCCATCAAGCTTCACCAAGTCAAACTTAGAATCAAGGCCCAGCATCCTCTTCCTTAGCTCTAATACCACTTGTTAGGAAATCCAAGGAAACAACAATACGAACAAAGACATAAGAGATAATATTGTTCGGCAAATTGCCTACGTCCACGGAGAGAAAGAGATCTTTTATTGTCGAGTTATGTAGCCATACAGTCATACAAACCAAGATAACATGTCTTTATATATTAGACAAATCCTTGCACACCATGAAAACTATCTGGGTTATCTAGAAGTCCTAAACAAGAGTGCAAACAAAAAATGATTGATGCACCGCCTATCGGGTGCCAGGGCCCTGGCAGGCGCTGGGTTCCCCATTCTAAATTCGACCCTCGCTGGCATCAGGTAAGTGGCGGCCGCCAGCCAGCCTTGGTTTCTTTCCACTGACTCCCAACACGTGCTTGGGGGAAGGAGGCAACCCGTGAACTTTATAGAATTTTGGCTAATGCCCCAAGTCCTTCTGATGGTGGCGACACTAGATGCCTGCAATGGGTTTTCGGTTAGCACCTTATATTCCAAAATATTTGCGGACTTAACAATCACAGCCCCGAATGTGTTTAGCAGCAGTTTCTCAAGCCTAGTCTCGTACAAGGTTGGATGCTTTTCAAGGTAGAATTAAGATCAGGAATTATCTTATGCTTATTGGTGTGGTAGATGCCGGATGCGAGATGTGCGCTTTGTACGGCCGAGCGGTAGAGTTTTCTCTACATCTGCTCTTGCGTTGTCCCAAGATCTATTGCGGTTTGACATACTTCTTGAAGTGGGCGGCCTTGGTTTCGTGTATGGAGGGCTGCTCGAAGGACTTTTTTGAGGAGTGACTTGGCTTGGTTTCCGACGAACTGTTGAAGAAAATTTGCTTACTCTTCTTGCGTCGATTTGCTGAAACATCTGGCTATGTTGCAACCTGGTCATGTAATGTTGATCGTTGGTGTATTTTTGTATTAGACTGAAAACTTTAGGGTGGAATTATGTTTATCGATGTTAATGTCAAGATATAAATTTTTTACCGTGGTACATTTTTTCCCCGTAATTTTTTTCCACTAAATTTTACCATGGTAATATTTTGACGAGGTCGGCAGTCGCAATTTTGTTAGAGAAAATTTCATCCTCAGTAGACTGTAAATATTTTTATTATTGAAATTTATCATTACAAAATGTGACTTAAGATTTTGAGTTGAGTTAAAGGTTGGATATCAAGAATACTAGGTACAATAATGTTAACGTCGGCCATCATTGGTCTATCTTTCAAATCTCATTTTACTTCTCTCTTATTTTTCTTTAAGATGGCGAAAGTTTAAAAAAATCTCAATAATTTTGAAGAGCCAGGTTGAATATGATAATTCATATTCGTCCGGCGATTGTAACGATAATGATGTTATTCATATTCGCCCGGAGGTTGAAGATTCTTGTGGATCAATACCGATGGAATCAACCACAAAAATTGGTAATCAGCCAACTGATTGAAATGTGCCAACAAAATTAAATTGGTAATCAGCCAACTGATTGAAATGTGCCAACAAAATTAAGTGTCCGAAAAAAATAAAGAGTGAACATTATCGCAGTCACTATTGTATTCATAAAACTTGAATGTAAGACCTCGTTAAATAAATTTGATTCTATTAACCTAACTCAAATTAGTAGAATATAACTAATTATTTGGAAACTAATAAGAAAATATATCAACTGGTGAGAGCATTGTTCTAGTTCAATCAAAATGTCTTGAGTTCAGGCCCTTAAGAACACATAGGTGTTATCTTGACGTTGATATCGCTAGATTTAATTCTACACCATAATATCAGTATTAAATACTTGTGAAGAGATATTTGTCACTTTTCAAAGGTCCACCCGATTAAAACCTGTATTAGCCGAATTGAATTAGTCGACCTATTAAGTATTCGGGTACCTGGTATTTAAAAAAAAGCCTAATTATTTGGCAACCGTATGAAATGTGGAGGGTAGGGACCATAACTAAATAGCCTGTCAGTTGTCCCCCCATAATAAACATTTATGGGTAGCTACCTACAAAGCTTGTAATATATTTTTTTTGGGAGAAACCACCACTACTTTCCACAATTGGAATCCAATTGCCTTATCTAGCTAGCTGCCAACCAAATCAAGTTTCGTTCTTTTCGAGGGAAAAAAGGGTTTCCTACTCGAAAAGGAATGCATAATGTGTGATGTTTTTTGGTAAACAATGTGTGGTTTTATTACATGGTTGTCAGAAGGAAACATGTTGGTTTTTTATATTTTTAAATTTTCCAAAATAATTATAAAATATAATATTTAGGTTTGTACAAATTTTTCAAGACACTAATCAATGATATAATGTTGATTAATATTTGGACTAATCCCAAAAACTCCCTGCAAACTATATAAAGATCTCTCGACGTCCTTGGCCCTGCAATATTAGCATCTTGTTTGTTTAATTTTGAACAGCCTGTTTAAGTTATGTAATTATAACCAGCAAATGTGTGTTTGCTCTTAATTTAGATTGACCTCAAACCTTTGACGTATTCTATCCTCTTTAATAAAGCTCAGATTGCATTAAAAAAAAGAATTGCTATCTTAAATGTCAAAGAATGGTTAACTCGAAACCGCAAAGCTAATTCTGTACTTGGAGTCGTATGGAGACGGTTAATAATCTAGTTTACATATCTCATGTAATAAACTAAATTATTTACGTTCCAGCTCATGTAAGAAGGTGTGACAGTTTTTCAAACAAAAAAAATTGATTGAACTGGCCATTTGGAAATACATGGGATCAATAAGGTATAGCAATCTTACACATTTAATAGAAGGTGGTGACCCATTCTTGCATTAATCATAGTATGCATGTCAGATGAGAGCCAGCAAGATGATGTAACTTTTGGCTGTACGATCATGTAGATTTTTTGGTTTATTCTATGTGGTATCTGAATTTATTAGGTTAATTAATCCAGATTTAAGTAGATAAAATCTTTAAAAGGTAGTAAAATATTTTTAACAAATATTTAATACTCGTGTGTTCCCAAAATTCAAACTGAGATTTGTTTAAAATAAAATAATACCATCACCGATTTATCTAAGTGATAAGTTACGATCACATAGATATCAAACAGAAGATGAAGATTCTCCATTTGAAACATCATTTAATCATACGACCGCTCGCCGACCTTGAAATGATCAGCACACGTTATTTACGTGTTATTAAAATTCCGATTTATAACCTTCTGGCATATGTCTGCCAAAAAAATAATTAATTCGCAATAAAAAACTGATGGATGGAACTGAAGAGAGACGACTTTCGTAATATTGCATAAACATGTCCACGTTGATGTATGTATTTCGGCTAATACGTACAATTATTTGTACGCACGCATATTATTGATATCATTTTTCAATGAACATGAGTGTGTCACTGATTATTACTACTAACATTGAAACTAACTATACGTGAAGCTGGAGTCACTCATACATGAAGTTGGAACAATCACCAAAATGCCTGAGATTGGAACAACCAATAACACATGAAGATGAAACCACTTATAAACAAATTGATCTTTTTTGTTATTTTGATAAATAAAAAACAACGTTTAAGTTCTCATTAAAAGGCCAAAAGTACTGAAACCCGGGTGCACCAAGTAAAACACTGAAATAGGGCATACTAAACAAAAAAAAGTAATATACAAATATTTTTTTGGTGAAATTAAATTTAGACGGGTTCGCCTAAACTCCGGAGTCTAGACAGCATTGAGTTTTGTTCCCCTCCCAAATAAAATTTTGCCAAAATGTAATATACAATAACACTTCAAAACTTGTATTACATCATTTGTTCAATTCAGCACACACCAACACGATCAAGTTCCCGGAAATGAAAACTAACGAGCAAAGCTTATTATTCTGAAAAAGACCCTGGTACAAAATTTGACGATAAGAGTTCCGAATAAGCCAAATGTGGATATTCCCCTCTCGTCGATGATAGATGAAATTGAGGCATAGAGCTTGGCTGTCAAAATCTTCATGCAATTATGGATGTACCTAATAATCTTCATGCAATTAGGGATACGGCAAGGGGAAACAATCAAAAAAATTTTAATGATCCTCTGTAACTAAGGTGAAGTGCATATGCGAGGGAGTTGGAGACTTTTTATTTTAGGTGTAATTAGGGGATACTTTTGGGTAGGCGCAAGGTTGCGCCTGGGGTTGCTCCTCGACCATCTCAGCCACCCCATTCAGGCGTTTCTGCCACTTTGGGTAGTCTTTGGATGAGCTGCCTGGAGCATGCACCTCGATTTTGGGACGTGCTTGTTTGGTCGACTTACCTCTACCTAGGGCAAGCGTTGGGCTTACCTTACCTTCACCTAGGTCGAGCATTGGTGTTACCTTCACCTAGGGTGACCATCGGTGCCTTGTCTCCATCAAGGGCGAGCATTAAAGTTACATTACCTTCACCTAAATCGAGCATTGGTATTACCTTGCCTCCACCTAGGGCGAGCGTTGGTGTTGCTTTACCTCAACCTAGAGTTAGTGTTGCCGCTATCTCTAATTGAGGTCAAGAGCCTAGCCGAAGGATTCTCGAGTTGACATACTCGTGTTATGTGTCGAAGGTGGTGTACTTCATTAAGATTTTAGTCGAGGCAAGAGTTTCACTCTTTCTACGTAAGACGAGATTGCCCTGTATTAAGTACTTACGGGCTACAATAATATTTCCCAAGATACAATAATTTTGATACTTCGAGAACGTAGCACAACGACCCTCGAAGTTTCGGGCAAACCGATGGATACTCAAAACTTTTCTTTTGAGAGAGAGAGAGAGAGAGAGAGAGAGGAGAAAACTACAATGCTAATGAATGCTTGTGCACTTATAGTTGGGGTGAGTACAAATGAGGGGGGGAAGGGCCTATTTATAGGCAATGGAGGCAGGCATTTCCGAAGGGTTGCCTGGCAACTCCGAAGGGGTTCCAGCCTCTCCAAAGAGGCATCCCAGGCCTACCTGTAGGCCTGACGGGGCACATGTTGCTTCTTCGTGTCCTTTCGCCTTTCAGTCTAGGTTTTGATCGTGCCCTATCGGATCTTCGCCTAGCTGTTGCCTTCGTGACCGTTTGGATGGACAGGCCTTCGTTCGTACTCCTTCGGCAGCCTATAGCTTTCTCCGGACTTGGGCAAAAATCTTAAGACTCCTCCAGCTCCTCGCGACACGTGCGCCACAAAGTACCCATTGTGACCTACGTCCAATGCGCCATGCGCACACGTGCGTACGCGTGCTCGTGCTCGTACTTGGATGGTGCTACGCACCATCCTCACAATGGTCCAAGTTAGTTTTCCAGGTGGTCAACTTATTTCCTAGCTAACAAGGAGAATCTCCTTATAAACTAGAAAAAGTTTGTTGCAGTTTCCAATGTGAGATTGCCATTTTTTACATGGGCTTTCCACTTTAGGCCTTTCCTCATTTGGCCTTTCCACATTTGGGCATTATGCTTTAATTAGCATTTATTCCAACACTATGTATTGGTGGGCGTTGGGGAGAGCTTTGGAGAGACCAACTGTAGTCAAGAATCTTTGAAAGACTAGTTGGAAGAGACTGCGAGAAGCCAGATGAAGATGAACTCAAAGAGACTGAACCAACTTAGGCTCTTAAAGTTGAAGGTGGACACGAATTCAAGAATACCTTATAGATATTGAAGATGGATGAACTTCTTGAAGCCTGTAGGATCCGTGTTAGGTTATGATAAATATAAGGATAGAATTTTAGACATCGTATCCGACTAAAACATGGCTTAGGTTAGAAGGTCGAAGCTAAATTATTTTTTCTGTATAAGCAGAGCTTGGAGCTAGGCAAGTGACACCACAAATTCACACACAAAAACCCTAAGCTACATGCTTTACTTTTTGCATTTTTTCCCATCTTAATAATTTCTTTCCAAACATCTCTCTTTCGTCTTTTTTCTCCATTCCGTTACATCAACTTTGGGATGACCAATCTAGATCCATTTTAGATCCTTGTGACGTTCATCCACTTTTTACCGTAACAATTATGCCTAACATGATTTCAACCATAGAAACAAAAGGACGGATGGAGATGGCGTCAAGTGGATGAAGATAATTTAAACAACTGCATTTTAGCAATGGAATTCTTGTACAAGCTAAATTTGACGGCGTCAGGTAGATAAAGATAATTTAAACATAGTTTTATCTCTTCTCGAAACAAAAGGACGGATGGAACGAGAATTTATCTGTCGAATTGGGGTATGGATTGGGTACGAAATGCTCAGATTCCGAACCGTTTGGAATGAAGACACGCGGGGACTTTTTTGCAAACGCACTAAAATACAGGGACCAAAATAAAAAAAAGCTACGCACAAACGCAGGCCGGATACAAATGCCATTATCACATAACTGCGCATGCCAGTATTACATAATTGTGCGTGCCAGTATGACCTTTTTGCAAAAATGTTAAAATACGGGGGACCAAAATGAAAAAAGCCACGCGCGCCATTATTATAAACGGGACTTGCCGCTGTCACAAATACACATGCCATTATCACATAACTGCACTTGCCATTATCACATAACTGCGCTTGCCATTATCACATACATGCACTTGCCGCTGCGGTCCCCCTTCACTCCAAACCGTACGGAATCGATTTTTTCACTCCGTACCCAATCCAAACTCGTCGAATTGACCAATTCAAAAGGCAATTCTGAACACATGATTAAATTTAATCATCAGGAATTTACTTTTTCAACGTGTTGCTCCATTATGTGAATCTGTGTGGAATATCAAAAGATATACATACTTTAGAGTATAGACGGGAGCACAGTCTTGCATGTCCTATGTTTTTTTTAATCTCTAATATTTATAGTGAAGTATTTTCTGATTTTTTAGAAAGTAATTTTTTAAACAATATTTTTTACATTCGAAATATTTAAACTCAAAATATTTTTAAATGAATTCAATTTTTTTACACGTCATGGTCTATCAAATAAATAACCGGGGGTAAAGCAAAATTGGCAGAACTGTTTCTTACAAGTTATATGACAACGAGACCGGGCGTTGTAAACTGCGAGAGAAGGGATAAAAAAAATTATATTTAATATGTAATAGGGTATTTGATCAAATATTTTTTATGGTCAATGCAAAATTGGTAAGCATGGATCTAATTTTCTGTTTTTTCCCAATTAGAAGATTAATATTTTTAGGGAAATCAATTTTCCTGTCCTAATAAAAAGATTCATATTTGATGAAAAATATATTACCACCAAATGGCAAATACTTCTTATAATAGATTCATAAAAGCTAATATAGCAAATTTTAATTTCAAGATTTTTCTGTTACCAAAATTTATCTAATTTAAATACTGACAACATGAAATATTTTCCAACAACTTTTTGAAATTATTACGCAAATAAGGAAATAGGTATTTACTTTTCTGAAAAACTTGAATAAACAAAAGTAATTCCCTTGCCAAATAAATAGAAGTCATCAATTGTTAGAGTATATAGTAATCTACACAATTTTTTTAGTGTAATATAAATCTAGTTATTATGTGTCCGTCCATTATAGCCAAAACCAAGTGATAGATTATAAACTTTTCCCAAAGAAGTGGTTGCGAGGTTGACAAGATGAAACGTATCGGAAAAAGACGATATTATTATATTTTCCTTTTGTAATGAACTGTACATAATTAGTAGGAAGAGCCGAAGAGGAGGGAAGCAAAGTCGTGCACGGTGCCGTAATTGTGACATACAGAGAGACCCCCTTTCTAGAGATTCCACGAGTTTTAAATGCGTTAATTCCTTTCTCTCACACCACATAGAAAATAATTTTATTCTATGGTTTTTAAGAATATATAACACTAACAAAAATTAACTAGGGAGAAAAAATTTTCAGCTTAATTAAATATTGATATAACTTAAATTTGGATAAATCTAACCCCTGGACTCGATATCGAATAGTATAAATCAATAAAAATGTAAAAGATAATTAGGAGAATAAAGCCCCAAAAAAATCTGATAGTACTCGTTGAGAAGATTCAAAAAAAATTATTCCGTTTCTGGAATGTTTATTTTATTTTAGACCAAAAATAATATTTTTGTTTCCTAATACATCTATCAATTTGTTTGGGTTTTGGGAGCAGTCAACTTCGGCTTGTACCTAAAAAACATAACCATAGTGGATGTTTCTCGGCAACCCAGAGATCCTAATTTTTTATCGCACGAACATGCAAGGGATCATTTTTATTTGGAAAAAAGTTAAATTTAGTACTCTGCAGATTCACATTTTTCGCATTAAGACTTGTAGTTTAAAATTGGTAATTCAGTCATTGTGATTTACCCACTTTTATCCGGGCAGATCTCAGGCAGTTGCCTAACCAAATGCGCTTGGAACACTACCATTTTTGTCTCGACGTGGCGGACACGTGACTAACGAGTGAGTTTAGTTAATGCTAATGTGTTATATGATAAATTACCTAAATATCTCCGATTTGTTTATTTTTTTCAAAATTCCCTAACTTAAATACTCTTAAGATCAACACCTCTCCATTCACGCGAACACCCAGCCTCTCCCGTCGCGTCTTATTATCTCCCAACCGTTCCCCCTTTCACACCTCTCCCGTCTCCTACCCTCTTCTAAAACCAGAGAAACTTGGCCCTCCACTCCTCCTCTCGCAACTCCCTTTGTCGCATCTCTTCCCCTTTCCCGAACCCGCAAACTCTGATCATTCACTCACCTCACTTGAAAACCCTAAACATCGACGGTTCATTTCCAACTCCAAGACGCTCCTCGGCTCCCGAGGCTCCTCGTCTCCCACAACTCCCGCCACAGAAATAGGTATATTGTCTCTCTCTTCACTCCCTACAATCTATGTTCATCTACAGCAAGGATTTAGGATTTGCATGTTCAAGCGATATAATCGTTCATCCTTGTTGTTTGTTGTGTTTGCATATTCAAGCCGTATAATCGTTGGGTCCTTGCTGTTTGTTATGTTTGCATGTTCACTCCACAGGGATTTAGGGTTGTCACACATTTTTGTTTGTTTGTTGTTATCTGTGATTGAATGTTCGCTCTGTTCGTTTGTTGCTTTCCTGCTTTACAGCTTTGTAATGGATGATCAAATTCGCTTACGCTTCAATTTGGTGGAAAGTGGAAGGATGATGGTAATCAATATATTGGCGGTGACGTCTTTGAGATGAGTGTTGGATCTGACATAGAAAAATTTAACTTTGGGACATTCATGGATTTTATCATAAAATTTGGGATATCAAAACTGTGTAAATATGGTTCAAGATTGGTGATGTTGATGGTGATTGGGGATTTAGAGAAATGTTTGAAGATCGTGAAGTGGTTGATATGGTTAGGACTCAAAATAATTACCCATTGACAGATGTGTTTGGCAAGGAAAAAGATGTTGATGTTGCAAGTCTTGAACATGGAAGTCGAGGTTGGAGGCTCCCTTAAAGAGGGACAAAAGCTGCAAGATGAACAGCTGAGTCCTCAAAAGTTAGGCAAGGAATGAAGTGATGATAATGAAGGCTTTATGGGTGTGGGCAATGGTGGGGATGTTGATAATACACCATCAGAGGAAAGCAAAGATGATGAAGAGTATATTCAAAGTCATGAAGACAAGGTTTATGTTATGGACAAGGATCCACTGCCCTCGGCTGCTAGTCCACTACCCTCGACAGCTGCAGTTGATGAAATTGAGGATATTATTGTTGATGATCATGTTATTTTGGGTGACATAGATTTGTTGGACGTGAGATATGATTCTGATGATGATGGTGGAGTTGAATACCCTTGGTTCAATGAAGAAGTTTGGGAAAATTGTACGTTAGTTTTAGCTAAAAAGATTGAAGTTCAAGACTGTAGTCATTTTGAGGAAAGCTTTGAAAGAATGGAGTATAAACAATGGGGGTCAATTCATTTATAAGAAAAATAATAAACCAAGAGTGACTGTGGTATGTCCAAATGAATGTGGCTTTAGAATACATGCATCTGTGATCAACGAGGAAGGTGTATTCTACATCAAGACATAGAGTCTGAATCACACTTGTCCAAGACAGTGGGACAACCATCTTGTGACTGCTAAGTATGTTATAGTACTTTGCAATGTTGTATAACTTGGTTGTTTGAATATTCATACTGATGTTGTATAACTATTTTGTAGGGACCTAATTGAAAAATTAATTGAGAACTTTAAGGATAATTCAGATTAAAAAGTGCCTGCGATGCAGAAGACATTTCAGAAGATGTTACAAACAAATATATCAATTCAACAATGCTATAGAGTAAGGAGGCAGGCAATGAAGATCATTCAAGGTGATGCTACAAATCAGTATTACAGGTTACGAGACTACACAATGTCATTCTAAATACTAGCCAAGGAAGCCACGTTAAGAAGAGCATTAGAGAAAAAGCCTGGGGTAGGCGAAGAAAAAAAAGTCCAGATCGTTGCGTTCTTCAATGGTGTCACTGCCACCTGTGCCTCAATTTTAGTTAAGTATATTAAGTCTGCAATACCAAAAAATTCATTCTTTTCAGGGCTTAGAACTTTTATTGGCTTGGATTTGTGCTTTCTTAAGGGTGTGATGGAGATCAACTACTATCTGTAGTAGTCAAAGATGGGAACAAGAACATGTATCATTTGGCTATCGTTGTGGTTGATGCTTAAGACAAAGCATGATGGGGATGGTTTTTGGAGAATATTATTGATGATTTTGGCATCCAAATGAGACAAGCTGGTGTTTATGTTTGATAAACAAAAGGTATGTATTGTATATTCATTTGTTTCTTACATATTTATTGAAGGTTATGTTAAATGGGATTAACCTTGTATATTATTTAATTAAAGGGTCTTCAAGAAGCAATGGTCGGATAATGCCTAGTATGGAGTACTGTATATGTTTTGCTACTCTCGCTGGTAATTTAAACTTTGAAGTTTATTGTGGTGGGACATCGACTTTCTGTGATATTAATGCCAAAACTTGTACCGATCAAATGTGGGAGCTGACTGGCATTCTGTGTAAGCATAAAGTTGCTGTTATTTATGAATGTCGAATACAGCCCCAAGCATTTGTTGATGGATGTATTCGAAAGCAACTTACATGGAAGTTTATAAGTACTATATAGTTCCACTTCTAAATTCAGATGAGTGGCCAGTGACTGAAGAATAAGATGCACACTCGCCTTTGATAAGGAAGCCCACTGATCGTCCAAAAAAGAAGAGAAGAAGGGCAATCTATGAAGGTAAAAATCATAACAAATTTTCTCAAATTAGAAGGAAAGTGTGTTGTGGTAACTACAAGATGGTTGTCCACAACATCCGAGGCAGCGTGGCAGCATTTATAGGGGAGAGTTCGCGTAAAAGGAGACAATGTCAAAAGAAGATGCAACAATCTGAAGCTCGGCAAGCACCAGCATGAAATCTACCAAAGTAATGTAACTTTGATTGTATTGAGATGATAAATTGGTTTACTTCCTAATACAATGTCCCCTTTTATAGCAAAAAGTGAAGAAATCGACAATCTTAGAAAGTCAATAATTTGAAGCTTTTGCCAACATCAATAAGAAATCTACCAAGGGATGATAAAGTGGTATACTTACTAATACAATGTCCCATTTTTGTATTAAAAAGAAAAGAAATTGACAATCTTGGATGGTTGAAGTTACTATGAAAGCATATGTGACTGTCCTTTTTACATGATGCACTTTTTGGTAACAGATCAGATGTGAAGGTTGATGGTTGAAGTTTAGCACATATTTTGATGTAATCGGACGGGATGGATGCTAAGTATTTTAGACTAAATCGAAATTTTAGTTTATTTGTAATTGTTGGATCGACAATACTTTTGGACTACATCCATGTATGAACATGTTTTGAACTACATCATTGAATGAACATATTTTGGATCGACAATACTTTTGGACTACATCCATATATGAACATGTTTTGTACTAGATCTTTGAATGAACATGATTTAGATTGATAATTTAGACATGCCAATCAAAGACATGATAAACCAAACTTATCATCAATACAAGAACAAACCAACCATCACTTCAAACACCTCATGTTTTACTGAACATTAAACAATCTCAAAATTACAACACATTACGATTACGCGATCCCCATTACCAATTTTTTTAAGCATGACCCCAATTGCAAACACATTACAATTAAATGATCCAAATAATAAACTTGCTAACTAAAATAATAAATATTAGATAACGACGATAGTTCCTCGATAGTTGATGAGAGGGCTTAAATGTATTTTTTTTTGCTTAATCGACTTTAAAAGTTTTTGCAACAACTCTAAACTCCATCTACAAGTTGGTGGATCACACCATTGGAAGAACTTGCACTTTTTTTTACCACACTCGTTGTATCAACCACAACTATAAAACTGTCTTCACGAATTTTTTTCGTCCTAACCATTTGCATAGTCAAACAAACACCACATCTGCAAAGCTTGAAAACTTTTAGTTCCTTCGTGCATCCAGAAGATGTGTGGCTACTACTCATTCTACTATAGGAACATGAAGATACAAGTTTAGTGTTTACCTTTGAGAACAGAGAAATAAAGGAGAAATCAGGTTTAGGGTATACTTACTTTGAGAGAAGAGAGAAAATCACGGAGGCACGTAAATGGGTTTTGCAAATTGAGGATTGCTTGGGTAATTTGTCAATTACACGTCAGTATTAACTAAACCCACTTGGTAGTCACGTGTGCGCCATGTCAGGATAAAAATGGCAGTGTTTCAAGTGCGTTTTGCTGGGCAGCTGCCCCGGATTTGCCCAGATAAAAGTGGATAAATTACATGGACTGAATTACCAGTTATAAAATACATGGCATTAATGCAAAAAATGTGAAACTATAGGGTATTAAAATACATTTTTCCCTTTTTATTTTGCAGATGTTAACCTCAAAGGTAATTTGCCTATAAAACAAAAAAAAGCCATAGGAAAATTTTTATCCGCAAACCACTAGAAAAGTTACAAAATTTTATTTTAAACACCTGGTTTACGAATATTACTCTTTCGATCAATTTATATTTGAGCTAGACTCAAATTCTAGATCTCTTAGTTGAATTAGAACAATACCATATAGATAGATCCCGCGAGTTAATCTTGTACTTGTTGATGTTAGAAAGTTATATTAGTACGCAATAACTACAAAATTGTAAAAGAACGTTTGTTATATTGGCTTGTTTCTATATCCTCGTTGTTGCTCTAACAATATAAGAGATTGGACGAAGATTTGGTTTAGAGTGACCAAGATTCAAATTCTAGTTATGATATGTAGTTAGCAATACATAAAATTCCTGACTACAAGAACCGTGATTCTACTTATCAAAAAATAACATTCCTCTGTGTATTCAGGGTTTTAGGTTAATTAGAGTTTGCGTTTTTAAATTTAAACATTAGGAACACAAAATGTTAAATAAAAAAAATTATATTATCGGTCTCGCTCAAATTTATATAAATCCATCTAATAATATTTGGATATCCATGACAGAAAACTATATGCGCCTTGTTGACTTGTAAACATTTTTTAAGAAACAATATTAAACAGAGAAGAAGAAGAGAAAAAAAGAACATTAATTCCACGTTCCATTTCATGGCCATAAATATCACCAATCCACTTTCCACAAGTTCTCGTCTCCTTTTAACTACCACTTCCTTCCATCCTTCCCCCTTTCTCCTCCGAAGCCAACATGTGCTCTTCTCTATTCTTTACCCATCTCGTCTCTCCTCTCTTATAATTTATAACCTAAACTTCAAAATTTAACAACATGAGCCTCCAAGATTGGCCTGAACCAATTGTCCGAGTCCAATCCTTGTCCGACAGCGGCTTAGCTTCCATCCCGGACAGGTAAGTTTTCTTTTTTCTTTTGGTAAGAATAGGGAAATGGGTTTAGTCGATCGACTTGTTTATAAGTGTGAAAAATTATTATTTTAAAATTTTACGTTGAATATATCAAGATTCAAATATGGTATGAGAAAGATTCATTGTTTGTTGTCCTCGAAAAATCACCTTCTTTCTGCACGATGGGCAGTATGAAGTCCGTGAAAATTTTAGCTTGGTGGGCTGGGTTTATTGAAAAATTCCACATTAAAAGTTGCATGTGTGTGGACATAAGTGTAATATCTACCGATTATTTTAAAATTTTGAGTTGAACCGGCTATGTTCGTCAACATCAGCTAACCCAAATTGGTGTTGGAGCAGGTACGTGAAGCTTCCCATAGACCGGCCGTCGGTTACTTCCGGCCCTAGCAACGCGACCAACATCCCTATAATCGACCTTAGCGCCCTGTTTGGAGACGACGAGGCGCTCCAGGCCACCACGAGGGCCCAAATCGGGTCGGCATGCAGAGAGTGGGGATTCTTCCAGGTTGGTTTTTTTTTATAAGTAAAATTTTGTTAATTTCCAATAAAATTACAATTTGGGTTGATAGAAAATGTCTACATGAAAATCTCTCTTAAGCAACATTTTCGCCATTTGACCCTATTCTTCCAGGTGGTTAACCATGGAGTTGACCCGGAATTAATGGATAAGGGTCGTGAGGCATGGAGGGGATTCTTCCATTCCCCGATGGAGACCAAACAGGCGTACGCCAACTCTCCCCAGACCTACGAAGGGTACGGAAGCCGGCTCGGAGTCCAGAAGGGAGCCATTCTCGATTGGAGTGATTATTATTTCCTCCATTATCTTCCCCTTTGCCTGAAGGATTTCAATAAGTGGCCTGCCGTTCCCGATAATTGCAGGTATGTATAATATTTTTCTCGAGAGTGTTCCATTCTAAATATTTTTTATTATTTTATTTTGTTTCTAGAGTATTCAGTTTAATGGTTAATGATGAGTGCAAAGGCTCCTTCTGTTTTTATTAGAAAATATTCTCTGTCCTTTTAATTAGTTAACTAATTATTCTACGAGAGAGATGTATTTAAATTTTTTCTGTTTGAATAAAAAAAATCTGCAAAACACGTATTTATTATATTTAAATTCCCAAAAGTTTGTGATATCAATAAACCTGTTCAATTTTACAAGGTCTTTTTTTAACCTTAGTTAAACAACTTCTTTATTTGAAATATTTTTATACTCTGTTTTTATTGTTTGAACCCGAAAAATATATAATTTTTTTTACTTCTCCAAAGTTTGTAAAAGAGTGGGCAATCAATAGATCTATTCATCTGCGTCCACTTGGAAAAAGCCAAAAAAAGGGTATTGATTAATTTTGTTTCTGGTTGTTGGTATCGTGAGACACTGTGATGGACCTGTTCTTGGTTTTTTTATATACGGCTGATGGAAAAGGAATATTAAAATTAGAGCATGTGGTACTTTTTGGATTTACCTTTTCACAAATGCGACTCCGACGTGTCAGAATCAAGTTCTATAGATATTTTTTTATCATCGTACTTGGTTGTTAGTGGGTACTAAGCAGGTTGATAATCCTCTAGCCCAATTCACTTTAGTGAATTTCCATACCAACAGAAAATCGTGTCTGATAATACTCGACTCTAATATTTAGAGATTAAAAAAAACTAGCCACCGCAACAGTTCTCGATTCTAAACATTTCCCGTTGATATCGCAGCGGATACTTAATACTTATAAATAAAAATAAATTGTTTTTGGTCTAATTATTTTTCTATCTTACCAATATTGTAGAGAAGTTATTGATGAGTATGGGAAGCAAGTGTTGGGGCTATGTGGGAGGATAATGAGGGTATTATCGGTAAATCTTGGATTGGAAGACGACGCCCTCCAAGTCGCATTCGGTGGAGAAGACGTTGGAGCTTGCCTGAGGGTCAATTTCTACCCGAAATGCCCTCAGCCTGACTTGGCTCTGGGGCTGTCGTCCCACTCGGATCCCGGGGGGATGACAATTCTCTTGCCCGATCCCCATGTCGTCGGCCTCCAAGTCCGGAAGGACGACAGGTGGATCACCGTGAAGCCAGCTCCCCACGCCTTTATCGTGAATATTGGTGATCAAATTCAGGTTTGGTTATTAACATTTTTCAACTTCAACTTTTTTGCTGGTTATAATCTTCGTATTCAATTTAATATTTTAAAATAAGTTAATAATATTTTTCATATTTATTAATTTTTGGTGGAATTTATGTTTATAAATTGGAACATATAACACGATATGAATAATTTGGCCTATAATTAGTCGTTAATATCTTATAATTTTTTACGCTTATAAATTTGAACCCGAAACCCAAAAAAATCATGATGCCTTTATCAATATTTTTAGCCCACGTGGCACATGGATGGTGCGGTTTCGATACGATCTAGAAGAGTAGTATACATTTCATTGAAATTCCTTTTTTTATGTAAACATTTCAGTGAAATACTCTTTTTTCTTTATATTTTTATTTTTGACTAATAAGGACAGCGAAACTGCCACTTCAACCAAATCGCCATTTACTTTTCTATATTTGAATGAAGTTTTCGTCTGTTTTTTTATTGATTTTAAATTAAATTATTTTTAAATTTTTATGGTGATAGTTTGCAAGTTGGATTTTTTTTGTCATAATCAATTTTTCTGTCCAACCATAACTTTTTTTGTATTTTTATGTTTAATATTTCTCGATCAATTATTTTATAAACACTTACCTAATGGGAACAGCCAAACAACTTGTAGCAAAATTAATTTCAATTTTTTACGTAGAAATAAAATTTTAAATTTTAAATACAACGTATTTCCTTTATATAAAAAAATTAGAATATCACTCAAACGATGCAATTGCAAAATTGATTATATGTAAACATCTTTACATGGTAATATGCTTTCAAAACAAACCCCTTAAGTGGTACAAGATGAAATAAAAAAACTACATATGGAGCATAAAACTTGAGTTATTTTTTAATTCTGAAAATATAAAAAACATAGTTTCAAAAAATTATGTAAATATCCGAAGACAAGTGTCAAAGTAGGGCCGCCACGAATTAACCATGCGGACAATAGTTGGTGGATTTAATCGTTCATATTACATATGTCGGAGCTGTCGACACTCGACATGAGCTTGTATGGAAATTATTTACATCCGTGAAACACACGGATTATGTTTTGAAATTTTACTCATTCCCTCCTCGAATAATTTTATGGTAATTATTTTATATCAGATAATAATATTTTTTTATGTAAATTTTAATACCAGAGTTTGAACTTTCGACTTTCTAAATATTTATAACGCTTTGTGCCGTTAGACTATAAATACTTTGGCATCAGACAACAATATTTAAATCATTATTTTATATCAAATTACAATATATGAATTGTTATAATTTCAATAAAATGTAGGCAGCAGAAAATAAATTATGTAAGATTACATATAATTATCACTTATAGTAATTAGTTATACAAGTCATATTCATTTTTTGATAAATAGAATAGATTTATATTACTCGTATCCCGTAGGTTGAGGAGCAAAAAGAGAAATACATCCTAGAGTTATTCACCAAGGGGAACTGTTGCAAGGGAAAACTCTGAGAACGTAAAAGAATGATCTCGAGATGGTGAGGAGTGGTCGTCTCAAGGGCGATCCCAACGAGGTGCAAAAAGGGAAAAAAGTAAGAAAACATGAGTTGAGGGAAAGGGAGTTTATTGACAGAGTATAGGAGTCTGTTCGTATGATTTTGTGGTGTCTCGAATCCAACCCTGGCCTATGCTTATACACAAAAAGTCTCACAACTCCGGCATGCTACCTAAAGCCGTGTTTGAGTCAGATATGGTGACTTTTAAACTCTATCCTTCCTAATACTTATCTTTATCCGACTCAAAATTCTCCAGTTACGTGAAGCCTATCCGTCTTCAATGTTGATCTCGTCTTCTCGAGTCTACGTCCATGTATAACTCTCGCAACCCTAAGAGTCTGAGTGCATCCGGTCTCCTTGAGCCCCTCAAACTCTTCACGAATTTGTTTCAAGTCCAATCTCTTCCACCTCCTCGTATCCTACCTCGGTTGGGTATCTTCGTGTCTTCGTCATTCCCCTCGGCTGGGTCTGTTGACCCATAATGCCGACTCCGGCGTCCAATCCACTTGAAATGCCCAAACTGAGGCCGGATACCAACATGGATCGACGATCCTCAACTGCAAAGGACCTTACGGATCAATGACCCCTACTTAAAAAGACCCTTGCAGATCGATGACCCTTACTCGCCACATACATTGTGGATCAATGATCCTCACTCGCCACATAACTTGTGGATCGACAATCCTATCTCGCCTTGAGTCAAAGATTCAATGACCCCTTCACTTGTCACACGAATCGACGATCCTCTCCCAAGTTACACCTAGATGTGGATTGACCATCCTTCACCGGGTTGCACCTAGATGTGGATCGACCATCCTTCACCGGGTTGCACCTAGGTATGGATCTACCATCCTAGCCAGAACAGTGATCTTGACTTCAAATGAACATTAGACCTCCTTAGGATCCGAACTAGAAGAAGTTACAAACTAAAAATTTATCAATCTATGTCTTAGCTTTCCAGAGAAATATAAATCATCTCAATCCAAGGTACGAGTCATAAGATACAATCATTTTACCAAAGTCTGATGACCTTCACTGCTGAAACTAGTACCAAGAATTGAAACTTTATTTTTGGCCCTCTTGTACTCTTAATTTGAAGAAGCTATGAACTATAAATTTGTAGATTTATGTCTTACCTTCACATAAAAATTAGAATCATCTAAATCCGACTTCAGAATAACAAGTTATGGCTATTCTACCAAAACTACTCATGAGGTTCGATGATCCCACGCATAAGACAAGCTTTGGGGATCAACGATCTCACTCTCAAGACAAGTATTGTTGGAAAAAATGGACCAAATGTTAGTGAGTAAAATAATAATTCAAATTTTCCAACAAGTATGTGGAGATCGACGATCTCAAAGTGGTAAGTAGTCGATCCCACTTTCAAAGTATGTATGGGGATCGACTATTCCACACATAAGATAAGATTGGGGATCGACGATCCCACTTTCAAGGTAAGTATTTTGTATCGACGATCCCGACGATCTCAACATAGATCGACCTTTTAGTGTCACGAACTCTAAGTACCAAAAATCATCTGAACATAAAACGACCTTTTCGATAATTGTCATAATCAATACCGAATTCTAAGACTTAATATTTTTTCACTCCAACAGCAACATATAGTATGACTCTAGTTACATTAGAAATGCAAATCTAAGCCATCGTGAAGGATTACAGGGCTCAAAAAATAATAATAACTCTGCTTACCAAAAGTCAATGTAGAGTTGGACCGTAAATCATTCTTGTACCCGTAAGAATATGGAATGCAAAAACAATTCTCGGTTGTAATTTTCGGCTTGAAATATCGCTTGGTTTTCCATTATATCTTTCTCTTGAAAAATATTAGATTAACACTATTAACCGAAATTTCTCGCTCCGTATTATGGTACCTTGTAACGATTTGCTTTTCGTTTCGATTTATGTCTAGGTATTTAGCAATGCAATATTCAAGAGTGTTGAGCATCGAGTAATCGTTAATTCGGATCAGGAGCGAATATCTCTTGCCTTCTTCTACAATCCAAAGAGCAACATTCCTATAGAGCCGGTGAAGGAGCTTGTGTCGCCGGAGACGCCGTCGCTCTATCCGGCGATGACCTTCGACGAGTACCGGCTTTACATAAGAATGAGAGGCCCTCAGGGAAAGTCCCAAGTAGAAGCCATAAAATCTCCCCGGTGATATATGGTGATATTTTTATTATTTTAAGGGGATATATTTATTTTCCTGCATTTTTTTCTCTATTTAGGTTCATGTAAATCATATGTTACCCATCATTGTCAACCCCACAAAATGTTGCAAGAAAATGAAAAGGGGTATATATACCCCACCTGTAATGGCCAATTAGAATAATTGGCCAATGGATTATGGGCAAAAATTATAAGGCCAAAATTTATGATCATGTTGTCTTTAATTAATCATCATTTTTACAATGATAAATACTTAGGTCAACTGATAATAAAATTATTCTAGCAATATTATATACGAATTTTTTCATAATTCAAAAATTATTTTCGACTCGATTCTCATCAGTTAGCCTAGTATGCATTCGGATAACATACATTATAAGAAAATAATCCACATTTCTTGGTGTTTATCCTATTCCCATGTTGATAACACCAAGAAAAAATTGCCTTTAGGTGAAGCAATAGAGGTTGCTTAAAAGTATAATATATAATTTTTTTGTAGTGATGTGGGAATTATGAGAGATGCTTATTTAATTGATTGGAAAAGTTTAGTCCACATGAAGAAAACGTGTTCTTGCCAAATGGATGGAATTATTCACGACCAAGGGCCGACAATCATTTAAATGAGACAGCCGATCCACGTGGTGAGGTGCGTGTCTGAACGCAGCGTTATTAGACTGATTCCTTTATATATAAAAAAGAAAACACACCAAATATATTCAACTACTTAAGTGGAAAAGTTAGTAAATAGTAATACATCAAGATCAACGGGATGGACTACAAGCGAGTTCCTCAGAAGTAAACCCAGTCTAAATTGCTTACTTAACCAATCAGCTAATTGGTTAAGAAGCGCGAGAATATAAAGAAGCGAACAATTAGGTAAATTCTCTAAAAACTTACGAATTCGAATGATGAGATCCTCGACATGCCAATGGATACAAGCTATTGAAACATTTACGAAAGAGTAGGCCAAGTAACAATCAGTCTCAACCTGGGAAGGAATAGCCTAAAATTTGAGTCCAATAGCAACTAACGCAAGTTTAATAGCCAATAGTTCGGCTTCCAAGGGAGAAGAAGCTACTCTCGCATCATTTTGACCTTCAATGATAAGGCCTAAGTAGTTTCTTGCAATCACCACGATCCCAGCCGGAGAGGAAGATTCTAACCAAAATAGCGTCGCAATTGTACTTAACAGTTTCCACGGATGGAGCAGTCCATGAAGTTGGTCTTGCCATAGGACAGACCTGATCCATAACATTTGCACCTACTATCTGCAAATATTCAAAGTATGAATAAGAGGCTTTCCTCCCAATTCCAATATGATCAATTTTTTTCGCATCAAAGAGGAATTTGTTCCTAAAAATCCAAAGATTCCAATAGGTGAACAACCCCAATGCAACCAAATCATGATCCGTAGCAGAATGAAACAAACGAAGGAGACCATCCAGCCAATGGCAAATGACATGATGTAAAGATAATTTGATGGGATTTTGAACTAACCTGAGAATTCAAACCAAATGAAAAGAACAAGAGCTAAAAATATTTTATGACCGAGTGAATGTGTTCAAGTCTAGGAGTACTGCCAAACCATAGTTCTCTACAATATTTTCTTTTCTTCTTTTTTACGAAATCAATTACATAGGTACACATGGTTATATATTGTAGGACCCAACCCTAATTAGGTTGAAAAATCCTAAACGAGATAATTAGGAAAAATATTAAGGATGGACGGACGGGACTAGTGGTCGTTGGTCGAATGGCGATCGCTAGTTCATCAGATTTTGTAATATTCTTTAAGTCCCTCTAGTGTGCGCTACCTCATTGGCAGCTGCTAGATCCTCTACAAACTTGCATGTTACGTGCTAGGTGAGTTGGCACGTGGCGATATCTCTGTGTGGCCTTTACTCGATCTTCAATGCCTCCTGCCAGTACCTTCAGGCTCCATAACCCAACAATCTCTCACCTGGAGACTGACCTCAAATGCAATCAACTCTTATCGATAACCCATCTCAGTGTGACAGCACCAAGTCTTCATCTCAGTTCATTAGGCCAGCTGAAGCCTTGCATAGCTTCAGCTTCTCCAAGGTAACTACCCTAATCAATATTTCTGCATTATTCTCTCTTCGTCTAATCTTCACAAACTGCAAGATCTCCTTCTCCAAAAGATGTCGTATGTAGTGATACCTCAACTTAATCTGCTTTGTCCTTGAGTGGAATGCAAGATTCTTAGCTAAGTGAATATCACTCAGACTATCATTGTAGAAGATTCTATCCTTCTGCTCTTTCCGAAATTTATCTAAGAAATTCTGCAATCATACCATCTCTTTGTTCGATTTAGTCACTGCCACATACTATGTTTCTGCAGTAGACAAAGCTACGATCTTCTGCAACTTTGAACCCCAGAAAATCGGTGTACTTCTTCTCTATAGTATTTCTTCTCTTATCATGATCGCTTAACGCCAAATCTATATCAACATATTCAGTCAATTCAACTTTACAGCCCTAAAAATATAGGGACATATATGTAATGCCTTTCAAGTAACCAAGGACCAACTTCACTGCATCCTATGTTGCTTGCCCAGACTGCTCATAAACCTGCTCACTACTCCCACCGTATGCGCTATATTTGGCCTTATACACACCATGACATTCATCAAACTGCCCAGTGCAAATCCAAAAGAGTCTTTGTACCAATTTTCACCCTGATACACACTCAAAAACTATGTACTAGTTTTTGGGGTCGGGAAAGTGATTTAATACGCCATTTACAACAACAAGAGAGATATAGAATAATAAAGAATACTCGATATACGTGATTTGGTCAACTGACTTACATCCACGAGGGTTAGATGATCAATCACTATGATATGTGGGGTACAACGGATACGTAGACGTGCCTGTAGCCTATTTACCTATACTACTGCACCTATTTTTTGGCCCAATGAACTCTTAAACCATACCCTATACAAAAACTAGAGTTTTCGTCTAATTAGAACTTATATACAATAAGAAATAGCTAAATATAAATTTTAGATATATTCCAACAAACTTTTCCATATTTCTATACGATAACTTTCGAATATCAGTCAGACCAGGTTTAGGTGTTAGATTTTAATTTTAAAGTAAACAACGAAGTGTGTGCTTAATAGTAAACATAAGAATGGATTTAGTGATGACTTTAATATGACGAACAACATCATTTAGAGTAAAACTTAGACCGTTGATTTAGGTGGCTAGATGTGCGTGTAAATCAAACGGTTGAGTTTCATACGGGGGGCAAGAAATTCTTTTGTATTGGAGCACACGAGATTGCCCCCTCTCTCTTTCTTCCTCCTCAAAACTTAAAACCCAAAATCTAAAACTAATTCAATGAAAATCTCAAAATAAGAGTTTTTGTGCTTAACCTAATCATCTACCTCAATCGGCCACACAGAGAATAATTTCTCCTATTCTTCCTCCTCCTGCTATCACTCCCATAAAGGAAATCCCGCTTCTCCTAATCCGCCACCTAAAACTAAATCAAAGGAAATTCCATAATGAGAGTGATCCTCCTCCTCCTCCTAATCTCTCGACAAATTATCAAGTGACCGCCTTGTACCTCTCCGGCCTCAACCTCATAGGGTACAGTACATGCATGTAGCCTAACGACACAAAGTGTGTACAAATTCAGGAAGATTCAAGATTCAAATTCTGACAAGTGTAATTATAGTGTAAAAGTTAACTCTCTGGCCTCAACTTCACAGGGACCATCTCTCCAGATGTCTCTCACCTCAAGTATCATTGCTCGTGACAAGGTGTATCATTGTTCGCTACAAGGTGTACGTGTATGGTGTACCATTATCATAATTTGATGGTCTGAAATAGAGTTAAATGCTCCATGAGATTTATACATCAATTTTTTTATAGATAGATTTATACATCAATTAAACACTTTTATTTCAACATTTATTAACTTAATTAATATTGATTTGAGTTTAGTTTAAATATTAAAAATGATAAGATGTATCATTGTTCGCAGAATGTTGTATCATTACTCGCTGCATAGTATATTATTGTTCGCGACAAAGTGTACCAGTATTATTACCATTGTCTTAATTAAATGGTATGCATTAGAGTTAAATGCTCCATGGGGTCTACATCGAGTAACTACTTTTATTCTAACAGTTAAATTAATTAATCTTGATTTTATTCTTTTTAAAATATTAAAATTGATAATGTGTACCGTTGCTCTCATTTTCTATTTAATCTCGCATTTCTAAATTTGTCCATATATAATCTCTAGTACTTCAAGCCTGTCTCTTACAACTTGCGACACATTTGTGTTGTGCGTGTGATGCTGCTGTGCCTTATTCTCGATCTATTCCAGGCTCGTAAAATACAAAATAATTAGAGAAACTTTGCACCAATTGAGATTAGTCTGATCATAAACAAAAGGAACAAAATCTTGAGAAATTATTTAAAAAATAGAGTAAAAGATAAACAGGGCAATGATAAAATAAAAAACATAAAAATTACCATTTTCATATACTATTTAGAAGTGAGCATTTGAAAAAAAATTGTGATAAAATAATTCTGAGAACTAATAAAGTTTCATATAGTTGTCATATCACTTAAAAACTGCTTAAGGTCAAGTCATGTGAACTTCAAGAAATTATTTAAATATGTAAAGTTGTTTTTTTTCTTTTCAATATAATCAATTACCGATGTCGTGTTCTATATCACCACCACTACCTCAACTCATAAATTATTGATGGGTCGTCTATTGTACCAGCCTAAGGACATTATTTAACTATATGGCTCTTGGAGTAAGAAGTAACCCAACTCGTATATTCTATGTCCTTAATTTATGGCTTCAATCTCCGGCGAAATTGAATGTCATTAACAATCAACAACGGTGACAACCAATAATCTAGTTTAATTAGCAATCTAATTTAATTAAGATGTTTTGATTCTAGACATTGAAAAACGATGTAGTATTAAAAAACTTGTTATAACTTTACTACTAGCCAAAAGGCTTGTAGCCCAACAGCATAAGATGTTTTAAATATCTGGAGGTCCAAGGTTCAAACCTTAGCATTATCATGGTGTAAAAATTATCTTTCAAAAAAAATAACTTTACCACTAATTAAATGATATACCCATCTCGAATTAGATTAGCCGGAAAAATAAATATCTAAATAACCGGAGTGGATTGTGCTTTGTCTCTAATAGCAACATCAAACGGACTAAATTTTAGATCGTTGATTTTGGAATAGACATGCTTATAGATCTGCCAGTTGGAAACTTCAGGCATGTGCAAAAGGGCATTTTTTTTATGTTAGACTACTACTCATAATAACACTACTCGCAATATGGTGTACCATTACTCACATTTCCAAAAATATTCATATATAATCTCTCATATTATAAGTGCTGTCCATTTTGTATCATTCGCTCAATGATGTTAGACTTATTCAGGACCCAATCCAGACCCCCGAATACCAGTCAGTTCCGAACCAAAAACAAGTCAACAATGATCCTCTTGTCTTGCTCTGATCGAGTTTTATTCTATCCAGTCATACCATATTATCTTAATTGGTAGTCAAAAGTGTCAACTAGAAACTAGCATTTGATTTATATCAGAACACTATATATTATAGACCACATGTTCATTGTCACGCAGCCACTTATCCTAATTTTTGAGCTACTAAATTCCAGCATCATGTCGATCGCTGATAGTGAAAAGAAAGCTACACTTTTTTTATAAGTAGGAAATCTACATTTGCAAAAAACAAATGGAAAGACAGAATCGTTTCTTACCCCAAATGTCAAGAATTCCACAGTATTGGAGCACGTTTCTATAGGAGTGTGGAGTGAAAATGAAGAATTTTAAAAAATTTGTAATTAGACTTTAGACCACAATTTGGTTTTAAATTTTTTGGGCCCAAAGGATTGAATTAATCCGGCACCTAATCCAGCTAGCCACCGATGATGTACTTGTTACTAGGTTGGGCCTAAGCTATATTTTCGGCCGGTAAATTTTATTTAGTGAAGAAGAGTTGATGAAATGCCTTGATTCGTAAGCTACTGTAGCATATCATAGGGTATTTTTAAATATCGCTTCATGAAGGAAAAAAAAATGCTATTTAGATTTTTTTTTACTATTTAAGATATTATTTGATTTCAATCTAAATTGATTATTTCAACAAACATTCGAAGGAGCTCAGATGCACTCAAAATCTTCGCATTTATTCTATTGTCTACAATGTGCAAGAGTATCTAATTTGGTGGAAATCCATCTCAGTCAACAAAGTTATTCTAATGGCCAACGAGTTGATTGCTCATCGGAAGCAGGAGAAGAAAGAAGCATTAATATTGAAGTCGCCACCTTTCAAAAAAAAAATATATTGAAGTCGGATTTCTCGAAGGCTTTTGATTGTGTTTATTGGGGATATCTAGACAAAACTATGACGTTGATGGGATTTGGTACACGTTGGAGATCCTGGGCTATGGTCTGCGTGACGGCTAAAAAAGCATCTGTACTGGTTAATGGTTCCCCACTAATCTATTTCATTACGAGAGAGGTTTAAGACAAGGATGTCCACTTTCTCCACTCCTTTTTCTGATTGATTTCTGAATCTTCCAATCTCAACCTAATTGAAGGGATCAAAATTACAAGTTTAATGAGCTGACGTTATTGGATTTGGGGTCGGCATCTTTGGTTCAGTGGGTGAAGGTTACCTGAGTGGGGAATATAAATTCTGTGATTAGCTTGGTGTATGCCTGTATGTAATCAAATCTTGTGATTTTAACGTTAAGATAGGATCTCCTTATCGACGTTGTCTTTTCCTGTCGCGATTTTTTCCTAAACATTTTTTCAAAATGGAATTTTAACAAAATCGACGGGCACAACTTTGCAAGGAAAAATTTTACACTAAGTAGATTATAAATATTAAATAATACTATTAATAATATCCATTTTTAAAAAAAGATTAAAAAAGTATAATTATTCTCCAATATCATTTGACTAACTCTGTAGTTAATCATATTGAAGGGATTCCACATGCAATCTTACAATCATAATTATAAACATAATTGTAAGAATCCAAAAGTCATAAATTAAATATACTTATTTCTTCAAGTGCAGATTCCACTTCGAGAAGTATTTGTCACAGAATTGTTGTAATGAAAGTTTTGTCACTGGTAACCTTGTTTACGAACTTATTCAAAACAAGATTAATTTCTACTGATTAAATGCCTTGAGGTCGAGAGTGTTGTGTAAATATTTATATCACGAAGAAGAAGCCATAGCTTCCTTTGTGATCATCTCTGTCTCTCTGAGAGATCCTCCTTTCATCCATCCTTATCTTTCCCTTTTAAAGGGACTAAAAACCCATGAATCGTGGCACATAGTGCCACCATGAGGTGTGGCACATGTTGCCACCTCAACTTGACACATGTCAAGTTAATTAAATTTGATAATCACATGATACCCACATGGTACTACATAGATCAACATGGGTGTAAATATCTAACATCTCCCACTCACACATGATTGATCATAATCAATTCACTCTCTCAATTCGTATTGACATATACAGTGCGACCAGCATACATCGAGTGCACGTTAGCTAAACCCAAGAGCACATATCGGCCACATGGATGATAGCATCTCGATAAACACCTCCATTGCATATAGTATGTCTTATCCTAGGTTTTATCTCACATTCATTATTTCCCCATGTGATTTCTGAAACAATCTATTCATGTTCACTATTGTGTTGCTTACAACATAATAGGCTAGCCAGTGAACCACGAAGCTTCTGAAATGTGATCGATAATAACCTTCTCCCTTAACAACATTCTTTCCATCATGATCCAGCCTGCTTTTCCAGTCAGCCTTGCCAGGTCGCATCTAACCATGACCCTTTAAAGACTTTCCAAGCTAGCAGTATCAGCCTCGATATTTCCGAACAACGGCTTTAGTCTACTAAAGAATACTCTAGGCTATCAAGATAGAATAATAGTAAGTTTTACTTACTTCTTACCATCGGATTTCTCATAATCCTATAAGTTCTCATAACTTATTTAATGCAGTCTCAATTGCTTGCAACATAATTAATCTTGCACTTCAACAAGACCCATCTTGTACTTAAGCAAGACGGCACTCTCATTTTAGAACAGGCACTCGACAATTTAATGATGTTCTAAAACAGCCTCATCCCAATCAAAAATCAACTCTTTGACTCCCACTGAGGTAAACACCCGTGTGAGTGGGCTACTTCTCTGTCCGACATGCATTGGAGTAAATATCACTCAAATTAACATTTACACTTGTATTGCTGACATAGCATCCAGTTCTATTGAATAGCAAATTCAACAGATGCTATACAAGGAAAAATAACTCACTCGCAAATCCTGAGACCTGACATGTTTCTCAAAACACATCCCGAGGTACATCCTTGGATCTGCCTTCAAATCTCATGTAGATATGTGTTTCATGCTCACTTCTTTACACACAACTATTTCGCAAAGAATCTGCTCACTGGTTCTCTTGGTAGTTAGGGATAAATAGATTAAGACTCTTCTTAATGATATCACTTCTTGCATAGCAGCTACAGAAGCAAATTAGTCTGCCCCTACAGCTCACTAGGAGATAGACATAAGTCTATTTATAACTACTCCACGAGATAGCTACTCCAATTAGCAAGAAGAATAAATCCTGATATGGATTCACATTCATCCACATCTCGTGCCCAATAGGCATTAGTATAACCCCTCAATATTAAGTATTGACCTTGATAACCCAATGATGATTCTATAATCATTTTTTAGTACTTCATAATTTCCTTGACTGCTTATCAATATGCTATGCTTGGATTGAAATAATCCATAGCATTCACTTAAAGGACATCCATCGCATCCTTTAGCTTCTGAGGTATTTTTTGATACAAGTCTTTATTCAGAAAATGAGCTTTTGACTACTAGGGCATACTAAAGATTACTGTCATTACATTTAAATCGTCAAACTCAAACGATTTCTCAAAATCTTAATTTCGAGTATGTAATCAACCTCTCTCATATCTTTTATTTCAGAGTTGGCCGAAAACTACACTTTGACCTCGTTAAGATATTTTTAGTCAATTCTGGCTATTTAATGTCATCTACACGCAATGTACAATGACAAACTTTTTCCAGAGCATTTAATGTAGACATCACAGTAATCGTCAATCAATTCGAAATCATCCGACACATTCAAATTATGATCGAATTATGAAACGACGAGTACAACACTGTCTCGAAGGCTGTGTGAGACCATCAGCTAATCTCAACAATTAGCAAACTCTACATTTGCTACCTCATTCTGTTGGATGTAACCCTCTGGTTGAACCGTATAGGTTTCTTCATTCGATTCTCCACCAAGAAGTACAGCCTTTACATCCATTTGATGCAGCTCTAAATTAAATAAGTCATTATAGCCAGAATAAACCTAAAAAGCATGAATCTCACAACAACCGAGAATGACTTCTAATAGTCAATTCTTTCACGTTGTGTAAATTTTTTTTTAACAGCTAAGCGAGTCGTTTATGCTTAATCCTGAGAATTCATTAATTCTCAAATTGTGCCCCTTAGGTAGGTCAACATTCAACCAGTTCTTAAACATGGTTTAGTTTTATAAAAGTCATAACTTTTTTCATTACTTTAACTAATTTATTCTAATTGGGAACCGATAGAGCATCAGAAAAATTCTTGTGTTCATTCTCATCTTATAGGATTTGCTAAAAGGAATCTCACTTGTACCTTTATTCAAGAGAGCATTTCCTACACCTTCGACCTCAAGTCGTCTGTGTAGAAAACTTGTTCTTTTAGCAACCAGGTGTCGTATCCTACATAAGTGGCATTCTAAACTCCCAGTGAAATTTAGAATTCTACTCCCACTGAGACGAAGATCAATCATACTCCCACTGAGATGAAGATCAATTCATACTTCTAATGAGATGGAGATCCTTTGGATCATGAACTTCCTGATCAGCCGGAGGTTGTAAATCTTCCTCCAAAATTCTCCCACTCGGAAGGAGTGATCCAGATAATTCTAACTTATCAGTTTTAAACAAGGCAGGCCGTTACTCACCTATCCCAATTTAGAAAACTTATTTTCCAAAAATGTGACGTTTGTGTTAAAACTTATGTCACTTGTCTTTTGCGTTGTTCGCCCATGAACACGTATCTCTTATATACATATGATTATTTGAAAAAGACGCTCTTTGTAGACACTCACTCAGATGGACATAAGAAAATTCATTCTCACAGTCTTAAGTAGCTTAGATCGAGCTTACAACCTATCTACAGCTGGTGAGAAGTAGGAGTGACACACTTGGAGGGCAAACGAGTTAGAACATATGTGGCTGTATGGAGCACATCTCCATCAAAGGATATAGGCTTATTTGCCTCCGCTATCACATGTCTAACCATGTCAAGAAGAATTCAATTCCTTCTTTCCGCTATCTCATTCTAATGAGATGTGCGAGGAATGAATCACTCATGTTCAATCTATTTTCATCACATGAGGTTTAAAATCAGAAGATAATCATGACCACAATCAAATTGTAAGGTCTTGATCTTCAGATCAAATTGATTCTCAACATTATCCATGAATGCCTTGAAATTACACGAAACTTCAGACTTGTGATAAATCAAATAGATTTGACCATATCTAAATATAGTCATCTATTAAATGCGACGAAACGATAACAGGCCCCATGCCTTACCCTCACATTCACTCGACCATATACGTCATAATGAATTAATTACACTGAACAACCATATCTAGTTATTCTGCCAAATGGTTCTCATTTAGGTTTTTTTCTTCTAGAAATGTTCACACGTGGGCAAATTTAGTCTTCTCTAAATACCCTTTAGTCCTGCCTTTACAAGACAAGTTGTGCATCCTTGACCAATATGGCCCATTCTAGAATATCACAACATAACATCATCTTGAGACGTTAGTAGAGTTGTGATCACGAAAAAAAAACCATCACTATGTAAATCTCGTAGATTAACATCCGTGATGAGAAACTATTTATTAAATTACTAGAATGAGTAAAGACTTATCCCAAAAAAAATTAACTAAGTGTGATGTACTCAATCATCCAACGAAAACTAAGAGCCATTGAAAAACCTGAACAGACATTAAATTCTGTGAATTTCTCAGAGTATATAACACGTCATGTAGAAGCATGGTATATGGGCTCAATCTGCATGAGCCAACCCTTTTAACTTCTACTCGTGTGTATATACCAACATAAATAGAACTTGCTCTAGTTGGTACTCATCAAAAGTTGACAAAGATTTCACGTTTCTTTGTCACATGACCTGTCTTTATTGAATTTGTCACACACAATTAAGCGACATTCAATTAGAAGGATGGAACTAGACACGTTTAATTCACTCGTAAGTGAGTTAAATGAGCATCTCGTTTCTTTGGCAGTGCAACCTATTGCAAAGTGCTTCTTCATTTGACAGTTAAAACATTTCAGCTCAGAAATGTTAGACCTTTAAGTTCCTCTCACCCTCAGAACTCTTCTTTCGAATTAAGTCAGGATTAAGTCCATTCAGTTTTTCTCTTTTGTTTTCTAGAAATTCCAGTTTCCATCACCACAATAGTCAACCTTGCTATTTGCTCCCACTGGAACAAACACTAGTCCCATACACCAAAGGATGGACTTTGATTGCTGAGAGGCGACCCTCTTTAAGCTCAAGGTGACAGTACGCTCAAGGTAACATTATCAACATGCATTTAGGTCATTCACATGACCCAATCTTGTAGGCATGGAACAGTTTAGATTTTATATTCAACATTGAACAGGTGGCCAGCCATAGCTAGCTTGCTGATCACATAGGACGTCTCACATAGACACCTATTTGTTAAGTGATCGACACTTTTATTGAATACATTCTCAGACTAGACTATAATCTCTTTTATAGCCCCAAGAACCTATTGTTCTTTTAGCACATAGCTATTCACATAGCTTTGAGAAATTATGAAAGTTGTGTGTCAAGAATCATTTCAGCAATACAATAATTTACTAAACACTCATAACTTTTAACCTGTATTAAAGTTCTTAACTAATCTCGAATTCGAAGAAAGTCGCGGGTATGCTTCCCCTCACCCTCCGAGAATTAATCTCAAATTTTAAATGTCAAAAGTTCTTCGCTTAGTAAATTCAAGTGGATATTTCTCATGGTTATAATCAAACAATTAAATAAACTCTTTATTTAATCAAGACAACATATGTCTTTATTGTATAATAAAATAACCATAGAAATACTCGAAGTTTTAAACGTAAGTGTTCAAGAAACTTCCAACACGACCAAACAAAATTTTAAATGATTCACGCAAAACTGGGAGGGTTAAAAAATACACGACTTGGACTGGCACATATTCGATGATACTTGTGGCACTAGGATACAGGAATCTGTAAACACATTCCTTAGTGCTGAAGCGACGTACTCATCGTCCACTTGGCAATTCCATTTGTGCATTAAAGACAATTTCCTCAGAAACTCTCCTTTTGCTTAAATATCCAATTAGACATTTCAAAAAATGCCTTCATATGTGCCACATCGAAGATGTAGGAAAAACTTAGATATTTCCTTTCATCTTTCATCCTCATTAGAAGATGCTTGAATATTGTGCACCAATCTGGTTCGTAATCATAACCTCTAGCCTAGAGACACTCTTGTATCTTTTTGTGAACAAAAATTATGTGCTCTTCTGGCACTTTTTTATTATCCTTATACTCCCTCCACCAGATACGACACTTTGATATCTTGCCACCATGTTGTGTACAATCGCAACACGTGCTTTAAAATAAAACACGAGTGGAGTTAATTTTTAACGTCATCGTAAATCTGCAACACGATGCATAAACTTTGGGTGAATACTTTATTTCTCCCATGGATCGAAAATCATAATTTTCAATCTAAACGATGATGTCACATATTAAGGATATGTCCACAATTGGGCTTTTATGCGTGATCAATAGGTCATGTTTAATTTATCATTTTATCAGTACTCATACTTCAAAAATATTGGAAATATATATTTTTCAGACCCTTCTGAAAAATATTAGGTTCGTCAAAAAATTATCATAATAATTTTTCAAACCATGGTTAAAAGATTCGTAATAATCTTTTTAATTTAATGAGGGCCCATGTTGACTTAAGAAACTATTTAGGTCAACTTAATATCCAAATCAGGTCCAAAAAACTAACATGGAAAGCTCATCAGCCCATGGGAGCCCGCATTGACTTTTCAAACTCAGTCAACACGAATTGGGCTTTTTAGTTTCAGGCCCACGTGGCCTTTTACCTTAATTTTGGCCCAAATTTTCCCAAACATTTGGCCCATCCAGCAAAAATTATCTCGGGCAAGCTTGAAAAAATAAACCAATTCTGTTTTAAAAAAATGGTCCATCATCGGATTTGGCCCAAAATCCATCTCCCTTCTCCCCAACGTCGCCGGCTACAAGCGGACCGTCGCCGGTCACGTTTTCCCAACGAGCTCGGCCGCGTCGTTTCTCTCCACTACGCGTTGCCCTCGTCGTCGTGCAACACCTGGTTTCGCAGCGCCCATATGGTTTGGCCTTTTCCTTTCCCCGAGCGTCAAGCTACGGCTCTTCCATCGCGAACGACGACAGGGAGTTCGAGGGAGTTCCCGTACTCACGCAATTTTCGTTCATGAACGGCCGACAGGAGTGTGGTCGACGGGAATCGACCATTGTCGATATCCCCGACAATAATCGGGAGGGAATTAGGGGAGTGGAACACCCAAATCGCGAATTAGGGTTCTATCTAGATTGGAGATTTTTTGTGGCTAATTACTAATTAGTTCTTTACATTTCCTTGCGTGTTCAAATAAGAACAGATTCCTTATTCTGTTCAGCATGCATAATATCAGATTAGTCCCCAGGTATTTTATGCGTTTGCGACTAAGGACAGAATCCTTAAACGCATGAAAACTTACAGATACATCCCTATACTTTTCACGCGTGTGCAGAATAAGGACGATCTCCTTATACGCAGTCCGCGCACAAATTTCACATAGATCCTTAGGGTTTCTAATTATTTCAAGAAAGGACAACAATAGGTTTTTCCAAAGAAAAATCTTTACCACAAAATCCGATTTTAACACAGAAGTTTTACAAAAAATATTTTCTTTATAAAAATCATTCTAAAACCAGAACAAAGCTTCATATGGCTCTGATACCAATGAAGGGATTCCACATGCAATCTTACAATCATAATTATAAACATAATTGTAAGAATCCAAAAGTCATAAATTAAATATACTTATCTCTTCAAGTGCAGATTCCACTTCGAAAAGTATTCGTCACAGGATTGTTGTAATGAAAGCTTTGTCACTGGTAACCTTGTTTACGAACTTATTCGAAGCAAGATTAATTTCCACTGATTAAATGCCACCTTGAGGTCGAGAGTGTTGTGTAAATATTTATATCACGAAGAAGAAGCCATAGCTTCCTTCGTGATCATCTCTGTCTCTCTGAGAGATCCTCCTTTCATCCATCCTTATCTTTCCCTTTTAAAGGGACTAAAAACCCATGAATCGTGGCACATATTGCCACCATGAGGTGTGGCACATGTTGCCGCCTCAACTTGACACATGTCAAGTTAATTAAATTTGATAATCACATGATACCCACATGGTACTACATAGATCAACATGGGTGTAAATATCTAACACATATAAACAAAATTAACTTAGAAATTACAGTCAAACTTAATAAAATTTTAATATCAGCATAAGATTCAACTTCTTAGCTCTTAATATAACTAACGGTAGTTTGAATAATACACGCCTCACTCCTTTACTCAACAGCGACTTGAACAAGATTCGATTTTTATAGAGGCACCCTGAAATAATTATTCCTCAGTGCACCAAACGGATATTCCTTCATCTTTTCCCAGAGAAAATTAAACTTGATAAAATCAATCACATCTAACCATCATTAAAAAAACTCCACTACTTTAGTTTGCCTTCAATTATATGAAGATTTGAATGGTTGTTACAAATGGACTTATCTGATAATTCAATTGAGCATTTAGTAAGTAATAATTCAATTGAACATTTCGTTAGTAATATCTTAGCCAACAATTTATTGTTCTAGCTTAAACAATATGTCTCGAGATCGATTTTTTAGGAACACCACAGTGATATATATTTGTAGAATAGTTTTGTCATCATTCAAATGTTCTATCAAGCTCGAATTTGGATGACCAATCTAGTTAATATCTCGATACCACATAGATCCAACCAACAAAAAATGTAAATTGTATCTTTTTTTGGTAAAATTTCGAGGAACACTAGCCCACTACTCTTTATTAATCACTTGCTTGCATAATAAAATGGGTACATTAGAGTATACTAATCTCCCTCGAGTCATCAAAATATATATCAAGACAAAAACCAAATAGGGTAATAGAAAGAACGGAGGCATGCCCAATGGTCCAAGTATATTTAGACAATACATCGGCTACTCTATTGTCTTCTCGTTAGGTAGGGTGCACCTTTATCTCTCTCTCTCTCTAGTGAAGAGCTCCCTCAAGTCATCAAAATAATGAAACAGGTACATCAGAGTATACTAATGTCCCTCAAGTAATCAAAATATACATCAAGACAAAAACCAAATGGGATAATAGAAAGAACAGAGGCATGTCCAATGGTCCAAGTATATTTAGACAATATATCGGCTACTCTATTGTCTTCTTGCCAGGTAGGGTGCACCTTAGTCCCTCAGTTTCTGATGAAAAGCTCCCTTGCACGGTAGACCAAGTTCGATAACAAGTGCTCACGCGGCAGCGCATATCCAACGAAAAGTATAGGTAGGAATGAGTTGTCTTCTACCACCACCTCTCAAAAATCTCGATCCCATGCTAGCTCAAGGCTCAAAATTAGCATCCAAAGCTCTGATGTAATTGATGCGCAAACACCAATGTCTTTCGCATATCGCCAAAGCCACCGGCCGTCCATATCACAGATAATACCACTAGCACCTGAAAGCCCCAAATGGCGAGACTGCTAGTGTGGGGAGTTAGAGCATTCCGGTCAGACATGACACGAGTAAAGTCACGTGCTTGGTGAATGATGGATGGGGCTGGGGGGAGGGGGCGTGGTGGCACCACGATCAAAGACCAGGTCATTGTCAAAGCACTAACAAAATGTAATTATATTTTAAGAGCACGTTTTCCTATTTTCAGAAGAAAAAACAACAAAATGCAGTCTATGTCCGGCGCATGAGCACTACTTGTATCAACTTGCCAAAACTAGACACAAGTGGCTATTCCCACTTGTTTCTTGTTATTATCTACCACGTCCTTCTATTTCCCCCTACGGGAAAAAAAATCTATCACCTTCTATTATCCACAAAAGTGTAATTACTATAGATTGGCTCCGACTTAGGAAAAGAGTTATTTAAAAAAAATAACTAGGTATTCGGACACCCATTGGGCGTGACTAATTCAAGTTCGAGCCACGTAAGACTTTTGAATGGTGACAAATCTCTCTCAACAAATATCTAATACTATCCAATATCTCGAATTCAATACCTCTTTTGAAATTAGAACAAGTCTCTTGTGAGTTGATTTAAGTATTAGTTAATATAGAAGAGAGATTTTTTATAAGTAGATAATTGTATTAACTCCAAAAAAAAGAGGTCTTGAATAATTTTTATAAGTTACACAATGACCATTCGAATAATTTTTATCTGAATGTTTCCAGAAATAACAAGATCTTGATTACAAATCTCCTTGCCAACCAAATGACTTGTAGTCCAACTGCACAAGACATTTTAAATATCGGTACAAGGTTCAAATCCTTGTATTTATCATGGTGTAAAATTTACCTTTCCAAAAAAAAAACTCCTTGCCAAAATTTTACCGAATAAACCATTCTTGCGCTCAAAATAATTTTTAAAGTGTAGAAAAGAGTTAATAGGCAACTGAAAATTGGTTTATTGCCAATTTGCTTACATGCACTTTAGGGGTATCGAACCTTGTTTCAAGAAGTTCGATCTTTTTTTTTTGAAAAACACTACCATATATTAAGAAATCAACATATTTAGGTGGGAAAATCAGTGTACAATAAAACATCCAACTCAATTGGATGTAAGAGAAGCCAATCAAAAGGAAGAGATCTTAATCTAATATGTTTATAGAGCCAATCAGCGACTTGATTCTGTAAACAGGAGATTAGAACCAGCTTGCAGCGAGGTAAAAACTTCAGAGAAGAGAGAATCTCCAAGACCAACATCACGAGCTCCCAATGAACTTATGAATGCGGGTCAGTGAGTGATAAACAAGAAAGCCATGCGGCAATCCGTTTCAATGGTAGTTGGCTTCTGAGCAAAGTCTTTCTGGATCAAAGGAAATGCCATGGCGACAGCGAGAAGCTCCGCATGCAGAGGCGAACAAGCGGGGGTAACATTATGCTGACTAGAAATAATCTGGCCTAGGTAGTTCTTTGCAACTGTAGCAATTCCTGCCGGAGAAGTGGCCTCCGTCCAAGAAGCATCACAGTTGAATTTTAGAAGTCCATCTTCTGGAGTCGTCCACGAAATTTATCTCTACTAATCCTCGACCAAACAGCACTGAGTAGAACTTGATATCTGCAAAAATTCCATGCAGAAATAAGAAATATTCTTTGCATTCATAAGCGAGTCAATACGGGAACCCTCAAAAATGAAACTATTTCTAGATAACTACAAACTCCAACACAATTCCAGAAGTTCGATCTTGGTTTTGAGAGTACTGAACTTGGGTTTTGTCCGGTGAATCCAAATTCAACCTAAATGAACTTGGACTCGATCTAGTTCAGCTATTCTATTTCTGAGGATGTTGAATCTACATTAGAAATTCGACTCTCTAAAAATACTTTGCGCATTCCTAACAACTAGATCAAAAACTTGTCGATCTTGGTCAAGTTCAGAACCGACTCGTCCTTTACTTTCGTCTAGCTCTTGTTCACTTTACTTTTACCAATTCGGTTCAGCAGTTCCTTTCTGGTTTGGTTCTCTGTCGTCGGTCCGGTTCGAACAAAAATGCTTACCCGGTACGAAAAGTTTGAAGTTGCAGAGCCCTCAAGAACTTGACGAGGGTTTCGTTAAGACAAACCAACTTTTTTTCCGAGTCTTCGGTTGTTTCTACAAACATTACAAAATCTAACATGTGTTCCAGGCACGGAGACCTCAAAGTTCCAACACACTAACCGAACATTGTATCTCGCATTAGAAGATATGAAACCTTAAGAAAACGAAGATGAGGAGAGATAACTTTAAACTCCCTTACGACAACACCGGTCGGTGCCATGACTCCGAGGTAACTTCCCTTCCTGGTCACGGCCTTCCCTTCTTCGAGCCAGTTGCGCAACTGGGGCATTTGTACTGCTTGATACTCTCTGCCTTGGCCGGTGTTATCTTCACACATTTTCCATGGTACCACCTCTCACAGACATCACAACCAATCCAAAACTCGTCCGCATTGTAATTTCCTCCACAGCTACCGCAAAGGGTGTCACCGTGCTCGTCTTCATCCTCGGCATAGCTTTCATCAGCTAACTTAGGGTTGCTTCTTGCCTGCCCATCAATTGATCTCTGCCACAGGCATACGTATAGTAAAACCAAATTAGTTGCAGAGAAATTACCGATGTATAAATGGCGACGGAAGTTCATTATGAAGAACAAAGCAAATCCTGACCTTTGTGCTATTTCTGGACTTGCTGCCACTATCTACACTAGGTTTGTCTTTAACTGCTTTCCTCCCAGACACAACTTCAAAGAGGGTCGGAAAATCATTAATCATGCTGAATAGACGCTTCCTGCCAACAGAAGAGGCACATAAGCTCACGGGTATGGCTCACGGGTATGGCCCATCACAACTAATAATCTTTCAGAGCACAAACATAGGTAATCACAATGCAATCCCAACATTGTGAAGAAACTGATGATCTTTCAGAAATCATCATATGTACTCATGAAGACGGATAGTTTATAGAAAAGCAAGCTTCTTGTAACAGCCAGTAACTTCTCTCACAAGTCTCAACCATCCTCAGTATTGGACCAAAACTTTGCAACAGTTTACTAGAAAGATCATGTTCTGCTAACGACGGACTATGCTCAGTAAAAAGACTATTATTGGCACGCAGAAGGCTATAAAATGCAATGACAATATAACATACAAATCTAAAAGCAACACATTACCATCTACACTACTCTACCATCACAAAATTCTCATGGAGATTGCTGGTGCAACTACACGTCAAGCAGTCAAATGAAACTCCGAACCCACAGGAAAGATCTAAAATGGACTCCAACCAAGGAGTTCCTACATAGAAACACTCTCTCGCAAGTTACAGCATATAGGTTCATGCTCTGGGAACACAAAATCAATCAAATCAATTTTCTTAACAAAAGCTTCTGCAGAGAAACAGTTACCCATGGTTCCATCTGTTTTAGACACTAATTATGCCATTTTGCTCTAAAATCTGTCTTGACCATCAAGATAGCATAAAAGCAGTCAACATATTGTCAAATTAAGGGGAGCAACATTCTGTCTTGACCCACAGAATTTTCTTTGTATATTTTACTACTGTCAACTCTGAAGGGAAACTTTCCACTAATTTCTCCGCACAATAAAGTGTGACAACAAACCATATTTCACTTTACGCATTTTCAAGATCAGGAGAATGGCAACTGAAGTAAAGCGCTCCCCATCTGGTGCAGGGAACAAGGGCTGGTGAACGCATTCGTACACGAGCTTACTTTGCATTTTTTTTCCCAATGAGCCTGTTTCAAGACCTCAAACTAATTCCGATTCCATATCTTATTTTTTCCCAACCAAACACATTCAAGCTGTACGTGCTTCATGGAATTTTGATATACACCAACTCTTCCCTATTTGTAGCAAAATTATGTGAGAATTCAAAAGCCAAACTATATCATGTAGGAGCAGGACAAAAACCAATGAGCCAAAAACATATTGCATTAACTGAATCACAAAAAAATGAGACAAATATCAAGCATTTTTCTATCTAGTATGAATAACAACATTCTAGACAGATAACAGAGATGCACCAGACTAGCATACTTCATACAGGAAACTAGTCCGAGTAGAATACTGAATAACACGTCTTATTATAAAACATCCTAAATAGAGAATGATTTCCTACCTCCAGACACAAAGAAAAGGGCATCCCTGTAGCCCCAGCGCTCCTCGGCTAGAGCGAATGCCAGGGGGTGGAAGCATTTGTATGCAACCTCACCCTGGCATTTTAGAAAAGAGCCTCTTACAAGAACTCGAACCCATGACCAAAAAGGCACCAAAGGAGCAACTTATTGTTGCACCAAGGTCTGCCAAATATACATTCTAAACACAAACAAGGGAAAATCACCCGTAGCCAAAACGGGTATCATACAAGTCCAGTAATCTATTACACATTTTTTCCCTCAGCGCATTGCAAAATTGCACACTTGACAGCAAAGCAAACCACCTTTCAGAGGAAAATAAGGCAAAGAAAGTCTGTTTAATGTATAGACGGTATTTAACAAACTCTATCTAAGTTTAATCATCAACATGTCTATCGTCAATAGCAGAAATTAAAATGGCATCCCCCACAAGACAAAAGAGAGTAGTTACCTTTCATTGCGATTAAGCCGTGCTCCAAAGTAAAACGAAACAGAAAGCAACCAGCAGTCGCTGTGTACAGCAACCAATGAGAGCCAATCTTTGCGCTGCATGCCATCTCTAGCGAAATTGATGCCCAACGCGGGCTCAGGGAGCTCGGGAGGAACTTCCTCAGCTGGTAATGTGACCTCCCACGACTCATTCGGGTGTCCATACAAACAAAGATTCTCCTTTTCTGGAAAATCAAACTCAGATTGAGCACGAAAACCATCTCGAAGCCTAACTCTACCCGCCCCGCCCCATCTTAATTGTTCATCCAATATCACATTTCCAACTCCGTCCTCCCTTAAACCTCATCGTTAGATTCGTAAGTTACCCAGTTCCTAACTTCAATCAATTTCTTCATCTGGAATATAAAAAAACTTCCATAAATTAATACAAAAATATTTATAAAAAAAGGGGAAAAGGCTGACCTGGATCGCATTGCAAGTAGAACTCATCAACATCTGGATTTCAAAAACAAAGAAAAATTACAGAAAATTATTTCGAGTAGCGAATCAAATAAAACCCTAGCAGAATCTGGTAAATTTAAAAAAAGGAAAAAATAAACAAATCAATTAATTAACAACCTGAAGTGAGAGCGCGAACGAGGGCGGCGCGGCGGGAGGAGTAGTCCTTGAAGATCTCCTCTACGGTGCGTGGACTTGAAGAGATCGAAGCCATTTTCTCATTTACTATCTAAAATTACTTTCCTAAATTTGAGTAAACAAACAAACTATATAAACAAAACTATAATATATTGGAAAAGCAGCGTATCTTCTCAATTTGTATTCGGATCTAGGAGGAGGAGGAGGGGGTTTTTTTTTTGTTAGGGTGTGTTTGGGAATAAAGGAGAAGAAAAAGGACAGGGGGGAGAGAGGGGTTTGGTTTGGTTTGGTTTGGTGGTGTCAGTGTTGGTGTTGGTCTTCTCTCTCAGGTGTGAGGTGGGAGCTTTTCGTGTCTTTTTGGTTGGGTGTGATTTTTGGGCTTGTCTTCGGGCTTTGTAGGCCTAAAAGTTTGACCTTATCGAACTCTAAACTTAATAAATGACTCGTGCGAGATTTATTTTGTTTCTTACTAGTAAAAATACACGCGCGATGCGAGTGCCGTTCTAATTCAAAATTTGTAAAATATATTGTTTATTAATTTTTTTTAAAATCTGTACATGAATAAGATGCTCTTTTACATATTTAATTACACTATTTTCATTTCTGATTTACCTAAGACGCCATAAGAACTTTTTCTACGCAACGTTTTTTGTAAACGTTCCAACTTTATCATCAACATCAACTCTCTTGACTAACACCTTAGTATTCTTGCTTAAAAAATCTTTTGAAAGGGCAACGTACAACTGTCCATGACTGAAGACATGCTCAGGTAGATAAATACCGGTGTTTTTAATTGTTTGTCCTTATGCTTTGTTGATCGTGAATGCAAAACACATACGTACCGGAAACTGCTTGCGTATCATCTTATATGACATCTCAAGATTCTCTGGTAAATTCAATGGCATCTATGGATGAATACTCTCTTAACCACAAAATTCTCACTGAGGATCACTTCATCAATTTAATAGGCGAAAAGGAAATATATATATGTGTGAGTGTGTGTGTGTGTGTGATGGCCGGAGCTCACTTCCCTTCTCATTCTCCTTCTCCGCCTCCCTTGTAGGCCCCATCACCATCTCCATCCGTAGGACCTACGTCCACGACCACGTCGATAACGTCCTCGTCATCTGCTGGTCAGTTTACTCTACCGTCAAGCAACGCCGGCATCTCGGGCGTGGACTTCAGCCCGCCGCTCATCGCCATGATGTCATTGTGGCGGCGGCCTTCCTACTGGTCACCTACTCCCACCACCTCATCCTTTTCATCCGTCGGTGGTGGCACTGGCATCGGCGTCGTAGGTTCTCACTATCGTCTTACTCTACCACATTCTCCAACCTGGACTCGCCTCGCCTCCCGTTCGATTATTCCTCCCCCTACGGGCCCACGGGCTCGATGACTCATCATCAAAATGATCTTTCTCTCTCTCTAGAATCTGTCATCGAATGACACCATTCTGCGAGACTTTGTCGTGTGCTTGCTGGAGTTACAAGAGAACGGCTACGTGAGGACTCTCTCAACCTGCTCCCACCCCTTCCACGTGGACTGCATGGACCTCTGGCTCCGATCACATGCCAACTGTTCCTTCTGCCGCACCGAAATATTCCTCGCTGATTCCTTCCCCTTCGTCCTCGCATTTCTGCCAGGATCTGCCAATCCCTCGATGATGCCGTTCTCATTTTTCTCCTCGATCATGCCAATAACATTACGATTTAACTGAAAGGGTAGTTTTAAAACTTCCACAGTGTGACACCAAACCACCTAAAAAAGGTTTCTTTTAGGGCAAATTATCCTCTGGCCTCTGGGGTTGACGAAATGACCAATAAGATTCTTGCTGTTTCGAAACACCTCTTTTCGTCCTCCAAGTTTGGTAAAATAAAACTCTGATGTCCCTATCGATTCCATCGCTGATGTTAGTTATCAACACTGTTACTTTTTATTCTCTACTCTTGGCTTCTTTGATTTGAGTTTTTGCAATCTGTTGGCGTCTTTGATTACATTGGATTCTCTATTTGTGTTGTTGGGTTAAGAGTTGGTGCATCATTTTAGGTTGAGGTAGCTCTTGGAGATGTGAAATCGGATAGTTCGGATTATTCAAATATGTGCCTCAAAAAAGTTTAAATATCAGATATCGGATAATTTAGTGTTCGAATTAGAACTTGGATGATAAAATAACCAATTCAGATAATGCTAACTTTGGATAGTTCGGATTTGAATAAACTCCTACCATTAATATTCTCAAGAAATTAAAATTAAAAACTTAGATCAAAATTAAAAAACTGAGATCAAAAATCAAGAAACCTAGATATTTAATTTCTCCGAACTTCATGACCTCTTCTCCCATCGAATCAATAAACCTAGATCGACCGAAATCAAAAAACCCAATTTTTTAATTCCACCGAACTTTATGACCCCATCATCGTCGTTTTCAATTGTACACCGAAGTTTAATTCCAACCGAACTTTAATTTCACTATACAACGAAATCAAAAAATGTAAAAAGTCGGCGTGTCGTTTTTAACTGTACACCCAGGGATGCTCATGTCGTTCTCCTCCTCGTGGCGCTCTGGGCCAAGCGCGCAAGCCGGGCCTCTTCTAAGCTGAAGCCCAACCACTGCCGTTGAGTAGCGCCGACGAAGGAGGCGGCGGAGGAGCTTCACGGCACAGGTGCAGACGGGGGAGGAGATTGGAGTCGGGAGACTGCCATCGGGGAAAGATGAACTGGTCACCGGTGCCGGGAGTTGGTCGCCGGTGTCGGATTCTGGTCACCGACGTCGGATGCTAGTCACCGGCTTCAGAGGAGATGAATCCCGTTGGGGAAAAAATTAGGGTTTTCTATTCGCTATTTTTCAATTCTAGTGTCGGGGGATAGAAAAGTTGTTTTTGGGAGAAAAAGAAATAGGTTGTCTTTAAGAGTAGTTTAGACATTTCTACGTTGTCGGACCAAACCAAAAAGGGAAGTTCTCTTTATTATAGTAAGATTGATTTATATTTTTTGTTAGGAAAAATTACTCTCAAGTCCCTCGAATTTGTTTAAATATACTTAAAAGTTATTTGTGTTTGAAAAATTATCATATCGCCCCTTTTGTTGGATTTGTTCGGTTCCTGTCTTATTTTAGCAGCGCTTTTTCATTTTTGTCACCAATATATCCTTATAAAACAAAAACAATCATCATCTTCCTCTCGACCGACCGGAACTTTGTCTCTCCTCCCTTCTCCCAAACAGGCGACAACCACAAACCCAGGTCCAATCGCCCTCCAACAAACCATTCCACGATAGGGACGATTCTTCCCTAACCTCAAGCTTACAACCCAACAAGAGACGTCGACCGAGCTAATTATGGCCATGGGTGCGACTAGTGACGCCCAAATCACTCCCTCTGAAGTCAGGTAGAGTTACAACGAGACCGCGAAGAACAGAGGCACGGCGGCGACCAAAGAAGAAGAAGAGGATAGAGAAATCGGTCACCAGCGGTGCTGTCGCCACCGCTGACATCGTCTCCATCAGCGTCGGCCCCGTCTTTTGCTCAGCGACTAAAGAAGAAGAAGAGGATAAAGAAGACGCAAATCGATTGGTCCTTTTTATTATTAATCAATGGTTTTAGATAAGTAATCGATGGTTTTAGAGAAGTAATCGATTGGTCTTCCAAGTCTCATTAGTGTCGTCGTCGGAAGAGATACGCCAGCGCGAGGTACCAAGATCCCCACTTACAAGATGATTTGGGTGAGGGTCGAGTGGTACGGCGTCGTTTCTCATTGCCAGCGGCAAATCTAGAGGAAGAAGATAGATTTTTTTTTTGTTTTAGGGGTATTTTTGTCATTTCAATGATAAAGATAAAAAAAGAGTCACTGACATTAGACAGGGACCCGAAAGTATAATAAAAGCAAACAAGGAAGACTTCGACGTATATTTTTCAAACAGGGAGGACTTTTGAGTATATTAGAGTCGGATAAGAATGTCCAGCGCAATAGACTAACTAATTCAAATTAGAGTTTGATAAGAATTTTGAAAGAGACAAAAACTCTCCAACAAATATTTAAAACTGATTCGTTTTCAAAAACTTGAGCTCTAGATTTGGTTAAAATAGAACAGTTGTCACTAGTTGATCTAACTCAATTTTTATTGATTTATATAGTGTCACTTGATATCTTGCAATGGGTCAAAGACAAGAAAAGTTTGTTGATCATTCTTTTGGTGGTGTTGGGCGTTGTGATTCTTTGGGCTTTTGTTTGGGCCTACAAGTTGGAACTGGAAAACCATCTGTTGGTTGTTGTGGTAACGAATACTAACTTGTGTTTCAGGGCTTTGGATTGGGTACGGAGTGAAGGAATTGATTCCGAACGGTTTGGAGTGAAGGGGGACCGCAGCGGCAAGCGCAGTTATGTGATAATGGCAAGTACAGTTATGTGATAATGGCAAGTGCAATTATGTGATAATGGCATTTATTTTTGTGAAAACGGCAAGTCCTGGTTGATGATAATGGCACACGTGATTTTTTATTTTAGTCCTCTGTATTTTAGCATTTTTGCAAAAAGGTCACATTGGCATGTGTAGTTATGTGATACTTGCATGTACAGTTATGTGATACTGACATGCGCAGTTATGTGATACTGGTATTTGTATCCGGCTTGTGTTTGTAAATAGCTTTTTTCAATTTAGTCCCTATATTTTAGCGCATTTGTAAAAAATCCCAACGTGTCTTCATTCAAAACGGTTCGGAATAGTGGCATTCCGTACCCAATCCAACCCCGTGTTTCAGTAGATTCGATGCTTCTGGCATAATTTTGTACCACCAGGCACCAAATATTCGTGGATCGAACTGGTATGATACATTTATGTTAAGATATTTGAGTTTGAGTTATAGAAAGATTTTGGGAAAATTATCCTAAGGTCCCTGATATTTAACGAAATATCTATTTTAGTCCTTACTATTTTCAATAATCTCTGTTGGTCTTAATAATTTGAAATATTGCACCTCTCGGGTCTCTGGCGGGTCAATCGCTGATGTCAATGGTCAAAATAATTTTTGAAGTGACCATTTTATCCTTGCAATAAAATTAAGAAAAACAGAAATCCCTCTCTCCACCCCTCATCTTCTCCGGCCTCTTCCTCGTCGTCAAGAAATCATAAAATCGTTCACCCAACTAAGTCAGACGCCAGCTGGGAAAACCGCTTGATTAACTTCGATTTTGGGTCGGGTGTCACAAAGTAAGAGAAGAAACAATGGACAAGCAACGGTGTTCTCATTCTTGGATTTATATTCAATTGTTTAATGTTTTACTTCCTGGGTTCTTCTCCAATTGTTTAATGTTCTCGCTTTTACCTTCCTAGTGCTTAGGAATGAACTTGTTGCAACGATGTTCTTAATGTTTTCCTTCCTAGGTTGAATGGATTTGGGATCAATTTGGTTGGATTGATTTTGATTTCCAGGAAGATTTTGATTTGGTGTTTGAGAATTCTGTTTAATTGGTTACAAAAAGAACATGAGGTAGGGATGACATTTTTTTATTTTTTTAAAGGGTGAAAATGTCATAAAAATAATTGTGTTGATTGCTGATGTCATTGGTTGACTCGATAGGGACTTGAGAGGTGTATTATTTCGAACTAGGAAGATCCATAAAAATTATTGAAAATAACAAGGACTAAAAAAGGTGTTCCAGGGACATTAGGATAATTTCCCAAAGATTTTTGTCACAATTGAGATTATGTTTGATTCAACTTTAAATAAATTTAGATATGTTAGAGATGTCAAGAAATTGAAGAGGAAATATTTTGTGAGCTTGTTTCCTATTCTATTCGGACTAGGTTTTGGACTCCTAATTAGACCTAGATAGCTTACTTGATGTACAAGGGTTTGTGGCTTGGATCCATCAATAAAAGTTCTCCTTTCTCTCCGTGGACATAGGCATTAGGCCGAACTATGTAAACACTTGCATCCGTGTTCTTTGCACATTTTGTTCTCTAGTTGCTGAATTCCTAACAAGTGGTATCAGAGCTAAGGTTGGAGGATGTCGGATCACGGCGCGAAGTTTGCTCTTATGAAGTTTGATAGTTCATCAAATTTTGGGTTATGGCAAAGGCGTGTCAAGGATCTCTTCATACAACAAGGAATAGTCATCGCGCTCTCGGCGAAGAAGTCCGAGAAGATGGAGGAGCAAAAGTGGGAGGAGTTGGAGGCCAAGGCGGTAGCGAAGATTCTCTTGTGCTTAGCAGATGATAAAGAGCGACCAGCTGGGTTGTGGAAGAGGATCCAGGTCGGAGCCAAAGAAGTTCAATAGAAATGGTTTCAAGTGCGAAGAAGGTTACATGAAGGGGACTATCCAGGACGAACTAGGGATCAAGACAACGAGGAGGGATCGGCATCCATAACTATGGCCACATATTCAGACATGTCGGATGGTGACTGGTTTTCTGTCTTATCAAGTCCAATGCATCCTGGTAATCTCTTTTTATTAGGGACTTTGGATTATAATAGTGATAGTTATAAAGGTATGCTAATAAAGGTAGAGAAGGATACGATGACAAGGATGAAGGGTGAAAGAGAATACCTACAGGTTAGTGAGGCACATTATTGTAGGTGGAGTCACATCAATGAGTCTGAAAGAGTTGGTAAACACTCAGCTCATATGAGGTTAGTTCGTATGAAGGAGTAAAGGCTTGACATGGATGGGTTGAGTGCAGTTGGGATTCGCGATGACATAGATAGCAATCTATAGTTGTTTCGTGGAGGCATGGTTGGCAAGGAGCCATGGTTGTCTCAGAGAAGCATTGTTAGCTGGGCCCTGCTATGGTTGTCTAAAGGGACGTGCACGTCAAAGGTGTTGGGTAGGTTTTGCATGGAGAATGCGAAGTCGTTGGTAGCACCACGGGCGAATTGGGTATCTTACTCAAGGCCGAACGGTAGAGTTCGTGGCATGTCTAGGTTCTACTTGGTGGAATAAAAAGTTGCCCGTTGTATGATATAGCAAGTAGCATTGGTTTGAGGTAAGAAGGTCCAGTGGAAAAGCAGTTCGAGGTTGCGGAGCATGGGGCTGACCAGAGAGTAGAGGACGCGTTTATTGATTGCAATGTTACTTCAGCAGGTGGACTTGCTAGTTGAGGTTCGATGGAGTTTGGAAGAAATACGCCAAGCAAGCTCGGGAGTTGCTCAAGCTTGGAGTTAGCTCCAAGTGATTGGACAAAAAAAGAAGAGAGAAAGTTGAGATGGTATTATTGATGACGGTGTATCTATGGTCAAGGCGGAGCTGGTAGAGTCAGTTTGGTTTCTCAAGTTCTCATGGTTCTTCATAGGGCGGTCTTTCATCGAGGTGGAGTTTGTTGAAGTTCGGATGGAGCTTCATGGTTCGTCCATGGGATGATTTCTCGCCAAGATGGAGATTGTTAGAGATGTCAAGAAATTGAAGAGAAAATATTTTGTGGGCTTGTTTCCTATTCTATTCGGACTACGTTTTGGACTCCTAATTAGACTTAGATAGCTTACTTGATATACAAGGGTTTGTCTCTATATAAAGGCATGTTATCCTAAGGTTTTGTATTGTTTTGTGGCTTAGATCCATCAATAAAAGTTTTCTTTTCTCTCTGTGGACGTAGGCATTAGGCCGAACCACGTAAATTCTTGCGTCCGTGTTCTTTGTGCGTTTTGTTCTCTAGTTGCTGAATTTCTAACAAGATACTGTATAAAGAATGTCAATGGAAGGCATTGGTATGCGTAAGAAAACTATTTTTTAGCAAAAAAATAATATGGTAACCGTTTAGGCTAAGCATTTGGATAATTCGAATTTGAACTATCCGAATTAGCAATTATCTGAAATATATGAACTATCATTTTTTGTATCCGTATCCAAATTTTGAACTATCTGATATCCAAAATTTTTTGATATAGATAATTCGAACTATCCAATTTATTTTAAAAATAAAGAAGCAGACATAAACCATTCAAATTCAAGAAGATCCAAATTTGGAAAAAAAATTATGAACCTTTACCCCTCGTTTTTCTCTGCAAACACAACAACATGTCATCTTCCTCGACAAGACAAACCTTTTTTAACACACTTCATCAATCCATAAAGGCCCAGAAGAAACCACGGAGCCGGATTCAATCCGGACACTAATAGAGGGATTTCGTACCGTCTAGAAATGGAAAATGATCAAGGGGTATTTTCATCATTCTGATCCTTTCATTTGAGAGACGAACGCCAAGGAATCGTCATCGCCATTCCACGATCAGGCGTGAGCCGACTGATGTACGCCCATTCCTGACCGTCGTCGTCATATCGCCGCCATTATTGTCATATCGCCGCGCCACCATCGTCCTCTTCGTCGGGGGAGAGTGACTTTCCACGATCGCTTGAAGATGGGGAGAGCGGCCTTTCCACTCCGTTTGTAACCGTCGAAGTCGTAGTCACGTCGTCGATGTCACCACTCCGTCCCTGACAGCTGTCGTCGTCGGCTGGGAAGGACGCGAGCAGGAGGATCACGACGTCTCCCGGAAGCTCCAATGGGATTTTTTGGGGGGGGGGTGGGGGTGTTTGCCAATTTAGAAATTCTTTCTGTCAATTACAAATTGATCGCATAAAGTACTTGTGTGTTCACTTAAGGACAAAATGGCCTGCCTGATTATAACAAAATGATATACCGGGTAATATAAAAATGACAGGCCCGGTTATGATTAAATAACATATCCGGTTATGAAAAAATAGAATGTCCGATTATGAATGAATGGCATGCCTGGTTATGAAAAAATGGCATGCCCGAGTACGATTTATGGTAGACCCAATTACGATAGAATTGTAGACCCAGGTACGATTAAATGGCATGCCCGATTACGATTAAATGACTTGCCCGGTGATGAAAAAAAGGCATGCCAGGTTATGAAAAATTGGCATGCCAGTTACGATAAAATGGTAGGCTTGGTTACGATTAAATGACATGTCCGGTTATGACAAAATGGTATGCCCGGTAATGACCAAAGGGCAGACCCAGTTGCGATAAAATAGCATGCCCGGTTACAAAAAAATGGCATACTCGGTTACAATAAAATGGCAGGCCCGGTTATGATAAAATGACATGCTCGGTTATGACCAAATGGCACGGCCGGTTACGTTAATATTTAATAATATTTAAAAATGCTAAAAATAACAAAATAGTGCGCTTCCCAAGGCTCGTGGTTTAATCCACCCACCATTACGCGTGTCAGGCGCTTACTTTCCTCCAATGCGTACGCACTTTTTGTCGATTTTTCCCCCTTGCCCTTTGGTCTGGATGGGCCGAAAAAGTCCATTCCAGACCTAATCCAGGACTAGAAACCACACTTCAAGGATATACTTGGCAAGTCAGGTGCCATTCTCTTCACGGGCTTTTCGAGTTCGCACTGTCTTGGAGTAAAACGACGTCGTCTATGTGTTTGGGTTAGAGAAGGAGGCATGCGTAACAATTGATAATTTGGGATCCTTTTAGAAAGGAATTTGGGGTTTAGATAAAAAAAGACTGAAAATCGATAAATCTGAAAATTTTATAAGTTTTGGAATTTGGAGTCTCAAAGCGAGCAAGTGAAGTTGGGCGTATGTAGTAAAGCTTCCCTCTCTAGAATTCTCTCTCTCCCCTCGAGCACTGACTTTCTCTATACTTGAACCTTTACTTTCTCATCTGAACTCTGTCGCATTCCCCGCTCACTCACTCATCTTCTCCAACCATCACTCATCCCTCACTTCAATCCATAAGCTCTACTAACTCGGATGGAATTCAGAAGCACCTGCAAAAGCTATGCACCTGCGAGTTCTATCTATGTAGGAGATTGCTGGAGACCTGCACATTTTAATGGAAAAAGTATAGTTTAGTACCCTGTGGTATTGCTATTTTTGGGATTGGACCATTTGGTTTAAAAATAATCAATCGAGTCCAAGTTATTTGAAATTTTATCAAGCTACGGTTCAACTCAAGTCCGAACAACTTCTGAACCTAGTTGGACGGCCACGTCATTAAAGCATGTGAGTTTTGGCGCCACGTCTGCAAGTCTAAAATGATGTGGCATGTGGCTAAATATCAAAGTAATCCTCATTTTATTATAAATTTTTCAAAAGCCCTTAAATTACCTTGAAAGAAAATCGCAACTCACTTGACCTGAAACCAAAACAAGAAAAAAAAGAAGAAATAACATAATAGTTAGCTAAAAAGGAACAAGACAAAAAAGGAAAGGAACAGAAACGGAGACGAAGACAAATTACTCGCCTTCTAAAAAAAATACCAATTACTCGAAAATGAGCACACGTAAAACACCAAGCCAACGCAAAAAAATTGGAATCTTTTACAATTGGGTTCACCCAAAACCCACTAAAGCCTCGATCTTTACCCTTCGTTCACCGAGATAGATAGAAATTAAAAGGGAGGTTTTCCCAATTTTGTTGCCTACATTCCCACGAAGGATTTAGATTCAGTGGCAACTACATAAAAGTCATCTCCATGGTATGGACTAAATTGGGACCGTTAGATGTGATTAAAAAATATTAAAATTTTTTATTAAGATCTAACGATCCAAATCCGCGCGGGAGTATTTTGGATTTTTACCCAATAATACCCAACTAGGGTTCTCACGTCATTAGTCATTTCCACCAAAATCATGGAGAGGTTTAAAAAAAAAGACTGTCGAAGGATGCCTTTCCTCTCCGATTCATTCCGCCGCCCCCCTCCCCTTGGTACATCGATTTTCCCAATACAAAAGTAGTATCTCATCAACACGACAATCATTTTGGCTCGGTACCCTTCTGAACCCCCTCGTCGTGGAGAGCCGTGAGTTCCCCTCTGCCGTCCTTTTCCGACGGGTGTTCCCCCCGTACGTCGACGAGATTCTCGGGCTCCAGTGCCCCGGCACCATTGTTTGCCCTCTGTCTGGCGAACCAGCTCCCCGGTATACAACCGCCATCGGTCCAGATCATGTTCTTCACGACGGGATCATTTCTCGAGATGGATTCCTTGTCAACTTCACTGAACCCCAACAAGAAGCTGAAAGAATAGTATGACGCCTTCTTTTTCTATAAGATTATGATATCATCATGTTTGTCAATTATCTTTTTCTTATATTTGTACATATTCATGAGCAACCTGATTGAATTTTTATATACCAAGTTTGAACTAAGCCTCGATGGCTGAAAATTTGAGTTATATATATTTTTAATATCATTTGAAAATCGTACCAATATCATTCGTACATCGCACCAATATCATTTATACACCTTACTAATATTATTCGTACATCGTACCAATATCAGCAAAGAAAGAAACCAATATCAGATTAGGGTTAGAAACCAATATCATAGTGGAAGTAAACCAATATCATACAAGAACTAATTTTATAGAAGCAAGAAACCAATATCATAGAAGAAGGAAATCAATAGCATAGTGGAAGTAAATTAATATCATAAAACAAGGTAACCAACATCGCCGAAGATGGAAAACTATTATCATAGTAGCAGGAAACTAATATCATAGTAGCAAGAAATCAATATCGAAAACAAATATTGGTATGCTAAAATTTTCATCATAGTCCCACAAAAAAAAAATATTTACCTTCTATATATGATAAAATCGAAATAACAAGTATTTACCTTCAATTAATCGGTTGGTATTTATTTCGTCATTCAAGAATTCTTCTTTGTTGGATTTCAACGAAATTTTTTATTAGGGTTCTTCGCTTATTTTGTTGGCTAGAAAGCTGAGAAAATTTTGATGATAGTTGGTGGCATTTTTGTTATTGTCAAGTCTCCTAATTGTATTCTAACGTGATTTTAGGGCAATTGATTGGTTTTGCTTCCCTTTTTACTTATTCTCTTAATTGTATTAAATTTTTTTCTATAATAGAGTTGTCCAATATTATCCCTAATTATCTTTATAATACCTAGAGTACTTTTTTATCCTCTTATGATCCTCTTCAGTGGAGATTACTCATGTTCCCACTGAATTTGACCCCCCGAGGAAGAGAGAGTTGCCTGTGAGAAGGTGGTTGAAGCTCCTGGAAAGTGTTGGAAAAGGATACGTAGATAAACTGATATTTTATTATAGATAACTCTTGTGTTGTTGTGTTACAGAGTATAGATATATCTAGGGGTGAGTTGTAAACCAAAAAAAATTTGACACCGCACCAAACCAAACTGCAGAAATAGACACCACAAATATGTAATGGTGTCGGTGTGCAGTTTGACACAGCACCGCACCTAATTGGGACAGCGTCGGTTTGGTTGGTTTACTGCACTCAGATACCGCACCGCACGACGTCGTCCTCCTAACCTCTTACAACCCATTCCTAGATGAAGGTGACTTGGAACCCGAATCGATTGGGCATACATCCTTGCCTTTAGTAGTAGCTCTAAGAGAAATCCATCCATTGGTCGGTTGTGAAGTTAAAATACATGTATATCCACTTAAGTTGCTCCATCGTGTAGGCGTTTGTCCGGAGAAGGCTCATCCGAATGAGCTCATTAAGTAGGAATTTTCAATGGTCGTCGAGCATACCCGCTCGCAGGTGAACCTCAGAGAGGATGCTCCTGATGGGTTGTTGATCATGTGTTTGAATTTAAAGAGGTCAGAATTGACAATGTCGTCCATGAAAATGTTTTGCTTTTAGGGGGCCCCACACATCGCACGCTCCATTCAAACTTACTATACAAAAGATCTCTTATTGCCATGTCACTTCAATTTTGTCCTACCAGAGAGAGTAGCAACTGAAAGCTAAGCTATACATGTAGCATGATCAATACTCGTCCTTCCTCCTTGCTTAAAAGAAAGAAAGCGAAAAGACTTTAAGAATGGTCAGAAAAAGAAAGCCATTTTTTCTTTCCTATGTACATGATTCAAGTAGAAAGAAGAAGACACTAGGCACAAAATGATAGTTTTCCCCCAAGTGGTTGACTTGAGAAGAAGTGTTGCCAAATAAAGAAAAGAAGATATGACTTATCAAAAAAAAAAAAAGAGAAGAAGGTATGAACTAGAACCTTTTTTTTCCAAATTATGAAAATCAGTGTAGTAGTTGGAGTTATACTTTGCGTTTATGAGTTCACATCATTTGATAGATATAGATAAGTAAATATAATATTTGTAGATCATACTTGCAAATTATTATTTGGAAGTAATGCATACATCTATTAATGTTTGCTACTTTTTGTTATTTTTACTTAATTATTATTACTATGTTATCTTTAATTCTTTATTTCATTTTTGCTTTTTTATTTCTGATTATATGTTAAATATTATCTTACACTCTACTAAATTGTAACTCATGATGGTCCATCCTATTAATGTAACGTTTTATTAATGAAATATATTCAATTATGCAAATAAATTATTTGCTAAAATTCCAATTTAATCCAAATTCAATTGAACTTAATAATACTTATAAAAAAGTTAATAATGAATGTGAGATGAACTCAAATAAAAGATTGTATCTTAAATTCCAAATAAAGCAGCTCTCCCCCATTACTTCTTTACATATTATACAAATTGTCCTTTTTTAAGAATATTTACATCCTAAATAGTGTAGAACTTTCTCTTATGAAACTGTGGCCATCAGTTTTATTAAAATCCTAGCGTGGTAAAATTCGGTGAGAAAATACCGCGATAAAAAAAGAATATCTTGGTAGTGTAGAACCCTACTTTAACGTTGTTATCACTAAATTTAGTTCTACACTGTAATACATAACTCTATTAGCCCCTTGATATCTGATTATAACTAATTACACATAGACCCCTTGAGCTTAGGATTTTTGCTGCAATAGGACGAAAAATCCAATTGCAATAAAAAAACCCAACATTGAGGCACCGGATTTGGTCCTAGACATATATTTTTGTCCAAGACTGTCCTGGAGTACGCACTGGGTTGCTCAGTTATGATACACTGGGTCGCTCAGTTATGATACAATGGGTCGCCCAGTTATGCTGCAATGAGTCACCCGAAGCAGTCCCGATTTTTTCTTGGCACACGCACTGGTTCGCTTAGTTATGATACAATAGTTCGCTTAGTTATGATACAATGGTTCGCTTAGTTATGATACAATGGTTCACTCAGTTATGATATAAAGGGTTGCCCAGTAATGATGCAATGGGTCGCCCGAAGCGGTCCCCATTTTTTCGGAGCACGCGCTGGTTCGCTTAGTTATGATGTAATCGTTCGCATAGTTATGATAATAGTTTGCTCTGTTATGATACAATAGTTCGGCTAGTTATAATATAATAGTTTGTTCAATTATGATACAATAGATCGCCAAATTATGATACAATGGGTTAGGTCCAAGACGGTCCTCGAAAGAGGTTTCGAGGACCAAATCTGGTCCCCAGCATTGAAGTCCTCCTATGTCATTATTGTTCGCACAATTCAGTTCGACCTCAGATAGAGCAAGGGGCTAGTTATAAATGGAACTGGGAATGTGGGATGGCTTTTTCTTGTTCTCGAAATTATTATTTTTCCAAAGAAAACAATATTACCTGCATGAGACAAATCCAAGTTGAAGCCTAACAGATCTTCGATAGTGAAAAAATTTCCTATCGAACTCGTCAAAAGCCTTGTAATTCAACCGCATAAAATATTGTAAATATTTAAGAAGTTCAAAATTCAAATCTTGGTAGTGTTATGGTGTAATAATTTCCCTTTCAAAAAAAATTATCTCGATAAGAGACTTGTACTTCTTTCCGGTCGATCCAAATACTCGGTTAGGAATTCGGATGCGACCAATTCGTATCCAACTAGCCAATACTTGTCAATAATTCTCCGAGACGAAGCATTTATCGTACAAAAATAGCATTTACATATTAAACTAGACACATGAAATCACCTAACTATAAGCTAGTTATTAGTAGACGCCAAGTTATTTTACAGGGAAAAGCAGACCACCTATACGCTTTTACATTGTACATTCTAACTACAAGAAAAGCCTATCTCCTTCATGACATGCACCATTAGTTCAGAATAATCTTTCTGGGGAGGAATACGACCGGCTTGGTCTCGTCGGCGTGACGATCTTCACGGGCGACGAGTCTTACGACAGAATGAGAACCAAGGTTGTACCTTTTTGCAGCTTGCACGAAGCCCCAGCTCAGCACTTGTTCAACCCAATCCTCCACAGCTTGCTTCGTTTCCGATAGATACGCGGCCGCGAGAAGCTGCTCCATCACTTTGGGGTCGATTTCGAATAAAGGTTCCCGTCCTGCGATCTTGTGGAAGGCCTCGTCGATCTTGTCCGATAGTCGCGTGGCAAGAGCATCAAAATCGAAAGGCTTGAATGAGATTGTTCTGTCCACTAGTTCGAGATGTTCTTGCAACCAAGTCCTCGAGCTGTCGGATACGAAATCACTATCACAGCTTACGTCTTCACTGCCTTCCGTAGGCTTCTCTTCAACCGGATCTAGGTTTAAGTCCAGATTCCTATGTGGCAACATGTGGACCCGTTTGACTGTTTCGGGCTTCTCATGGTTTTCATTTGTACAGCGAAACTTCCTTTTGTTTGGGAAGATTGAACTAGAGTTGCCAACAGCCTGTTCAACTATTATCTGCAAGGGCCAGCCCTTTGCTCTTAGTACTCTAGCCTCCCAGTAATCTTTCCTTGATGACCGAATTTCGTCATCTGAAAATGTTGAGGTGGTCATGAATACCGCATTGCCAACACCAACTTCTCTTCCATTTGAGTCGGAAAACTTCCCCGAACGAACAGCACGGGACAAGATGTTTTGGGTTACCACATCAGCTCTGTCTACATTCTCAAGGAACACAACGAGCGAAGGCTTCTTGTGCAACTCACCGGCAATATGATCGACCAGAGTTTTCCCTCTTGATGTCACATCATAGCCACTCATCTCAAGGCTGTCCAGAGGCAAGGGTACACTCGTCCTATGATCTCGGGGACCATAATCAGTAAAAAGTATGTTTTCCTCACTCCCACATCGTTCAGCCAGAGCTGCAGCAACTCTTCTTTTGCCATACCGATCGGGTCCGAGAAAATGGAACCATATACCCTTTCTCAGGCTGGCTGGCTCATGTTTTTCATTCTTGGTCCAATAGCGGGCCACGATTTGACAAATGTCATGGACAGCCTCAGTTTGCCATCCAACTCTTTCTATCAGTTCCTTGAATAGCATCTTATATTCATTGGGATCAAACTGCCTATCGAAATCAGTGGAAGAGGATGATGATGACTGAGCCAGATGATCAGAGACACTTCCGCTCACGTAATCAACATCAGGTGATCCGTGACTTGACAGTGACAGCAGCTCTCTTTGGTTTTGATTCGGTCTTGCAGGTGTCTTCAGTTCGACATTATTCCCCGCATACTTCATTCTTAGACCCAAATCAGTTGTCATGGAAGTGGTCTGAGAAAGAGAGATGCGGCCACATGAACCGGCATCTTCCTTCTTGGATGATGCTTCCCTTTTTTTGAACTGAATATTATCAGCTCTAACCTCAGAATGCATCCTGGAGATGTGCAGTGAATCTGTAGGAACTGGTAGCTCGCAGTTAGCCCATCTACTTGCAGCTGGTGGCAAGTTTGAGCTGCTGGAGACACCATGTCCGACCATCTGAAAGCCCACGAACGTTGGGAGGCGAGGAGGACAACAATTCGAGGCAGTTGGTTTAGTGCGATGAAGATGGCATATGTTGTCCCACTTCTTCTGCACCCCTCCAACTTCAGCACTCAATAACACTCCATTATCTCTGGCCTGCACTGAAGAGACAGAGACCAGTTTTTACATGAATAAGGCAAAGATCCCTTTGTCAGATCATCTAGGTGCCGAGTTAAAGTTGCAACGGGAGAGGTTTAAACCCACTTCTGTTTAGGAAACCAACCATAACTTGTTATGGTCATGTGCTACAACACCGAATGTGTAATTCGGGGACCTAAAATGGACGGAAATACAGGACTACAAAAACACATTTATCAGCATAATAAAGGCCCCACTACCAAATTCAGATGATCCGTCTAAACCAAAGCGTCGCATTTAAAAGCCAAGGATGAAGTGATTGGAACGTGTATACAAGCAAACAGAAACTCGATCAAAAGCAGTAAGCACCTTTCCATTCAGCACCTTGTTGGTGCCAAGTTCGGCCATCTGCAACCAAGGAGGAAGGCAGGATTGGTATTGATCTGCTACAGAACCAGTAGTCAAGCCTTTCTTCGAAACAGCATCTATTTCTTGCTCACACTTTTCGTTGCAAATGTTGCAGCGAGATGGACGACGTTGGGAGGAGATACTCAATGGTCCATAAAAGTCGGAAGGTGTAGAAAAGAATCCACCAAATGGTACGAAGGACTCCATCAAGCTGCAGATTGACAGGAAACATAACTGTGACATGAAAACAAAGCATGTCCATACATGTACTGGCACATGGACGGACTGCAGAGACAAGTTGAACTCCTACACACAGCATTTAGTTGAGTCGGAAGATGAAACCATCCAAAAAGGATGGCCTAAGATAAAGCTGATGATACAAATAAAGAGCCTACCAACTCGAAACCCGGAAAGTAATCTTAAATCACATAATTAAACCAGAGCAAGTAGAACCAACCTTGAAACAAGTTTTAATAATCACTAGCCAGCAATCAGGACACAGCCAAAACTTTGCTTACCCTATTAAATAATCAGCTCAACCATTATTAAAAAAAGAAAAGAAAAAGAGGCGTGGTTAAGCTACAAGAAGCCACTTTATACCTTGATCTCGGGTAGGACCCCGACGTGGGAGTAGTCCTAAAAGAAGTAGTAATAGGCAACAGCTGCAAATCCCAATCTTTCTCAATACAAGGGAACTTGGCTACCAACTTCCTGTAGGTCTCATGCCTCTCCAAGGCCCCAATAACCCACACTCTCTTCCTCTCTTGTACCCTCAACAACAACTTGCTCAATTCCCCAACCAGATCCCCCAAAGACTCTTCCTCCTCATCATCAACAAGCACCTTCAAGTCCCCCAGGTTCAAAACCACTCCAAGACTCCAGCTTTGGTCATTTACCAGACTACCCACTTCCTGAAGCTTCAAGTCCAAGTAACCCTTTTCCCCTCTCCGTCCGAGGACCCGCCCCAACTCGATAACCCGCAACCCGGATAGCTCGAGGGGCGAAAAGCCCCGGCCTTTCCTCTTCTCCACCACCTCGCTTAACCCATCGAGCACACCAAAGGCGCATGCACCCACCAACACCGGATTCCTCCCCTTCTCCCTCCCAAACACCTCCCCTATTCTCCTCCAGCTGCAGAGGAACATCGCGGGGCCCTTCAGCCGGAATATCTGGGGGGCCGCCGGCCGGAGGAGTGCCAGCTTTACCTCGGGGCTCCGGAAACCCGCTTCACCAAAGACCCGGCTAACAACCGGGTCGTCCAGTATCGATAGAATAAAGTTCCGGAGCTCCACTTTGACACAGGGAGGGGACCCACCCGAGGGGGAGGAGAGCTGCGTCAGCTGGTACACGTGGAAGCTCTCAGGCTGCCGCCTCTGGTTGGCCTGGGACCGCTTGATGGCCGCCATGAGAGAGTTCGACACGGGTGGGTCGGACCCGGGCTGACCCGACGAGGGGACCCGGTCCAGCGAGACCCCAAGGCAGAGCTCCAGGGCCTTCAACTGGAGGCGGACCGGGTAGGCGCCGCGGGCGCGTGAGCACGCGTCGCGGAGCGGGGAGGAAGGGAGGGAGAGGAGGGCCGAGACGGCGTGGAGCGACGTCGTCTGGCCGTGGCCGCGCCGCTTCGCCACGTTCACGGCCTCGTCCAGCGCGTGGGCAGCATCCGCCGTCAGGCATTGCCTGGCCGTCGACACCGGCGTATGCATCGCCGGCGCCTCTCTTATAACGGTCTTTTATCTACCGGCGGCGCACGTGCGCCGGGGTTGAGTGTGTTTCTGTATTATTTAAATGTTTTTGTAATAAAGTAACGGGTTGTCTTTTAAGAAAAGGTTTTTGGTGTTCACTCTTTTGGGTTCCTTGTTTAATGAAAGAGAAGGGGTTGTTTGGGAGTAATTAAATATTTATAGACGAGGGTGAAGAGGAGTGTAGGGAGTGGGAGGTCGTCGTAGTGGTGGAATGGAGTGACGAGGTAGGGTCAAGTACTTTTTTTGTTTTCGAGGAATGAAGTCTAGATTACTTGTATTAAATAGGAAAGTTTCGAAAATAGAAATATATTGAGTTCTAGGGTTGACATGAAACTCATTCAGGAGAAGTTTGTTAATGTCTAGTAATTGTATTATACGTTCCTTGGTTTTGAATATTTTTTAATAATCTCTATCTTGATCAGAAATCATCCATTAATAAAGCTTCATTCAAAGTTCAACAAGTTCCATCTTGACGAGAAATTATTCCTTAGAAGAATTATAAAGTTCCACCCGAAATCAAATTGACTCCACATTGAACCTCAGATACTCCATCCTCAAAATAAACGATCATCCTCTCTCCATCCTTGTCCAAATTACATGAAGACATCTCCTCAACTCGAACTTTCCCCGAGCTTGCCTGATGTATCACATTCAATCTTTATTGACCCCCAACACGTTAGTTCTCATAGAAGTAAGCCTATGACCAACAAATGTCTCTCTTTTCCTGGTCAAACCTGTACTTTGCAACCTCAAACCGCTTTATCATCAGACCTTGTTCCTTTTGTCCCTAACCAATGTATAAGTCATAGCATACGCGTGACATCCTTTTGTTCAACCTAATAGAACCCTTGACATGTTGCGAACTCCACCATTCGCCATTGAGTGAGATTGAACTCGATTCACCCGTGGTTTTACCAACAGTTTTGCATTCCCAGTGCCAAACATACGGAACACCTTTATATTCCAGCTACCTTTGGACAGTCATAGCACCTCGAGCTTGCCAGATGTATCACCTCCAATCTTCATGGTCCTCTGACATGCGAGTTCTCCTATAGAAGTAAACCTATGACCAATAAACGTCTCTCTATTTTCCCGATTAAACCTATACTTTGCAATCTCAATCCTCTTCCTCGCTAGACCTTGTTCCATTTATCCCAAACCCATGCTATAAGCCATAGCATACACTGGACATCTTTTTGTTCAACCTAGTAGAACCCTTGACATGGTGCGAACTCCACCATTCACCATTAAGTGAGATTGAACTCGAATCGTCTGTGGTGTTACCAATAGTTTTGCATTTCCAGTGCCAAACATACGGAACACCTTTATATTGCAGCTACCTTTGGACAGTCATAGCACCCCGAGCTTGCTTGATGTATCACCTCCAATCTTCATGGAACTCTAACGTGCAAGTTCCCCTATAAAAGTAAACCTATGACCAATAAACGTCTCTCTATTTTCCCGATTAAACCTATACTTTGCAACCTCAATCCACTTCCACGTTAGACCTTGTTCCCTTTATTCCAAACCCATGCTATAAACCATAGCATACACTGGACATCCTTGTATTCTACCTAGTATAATCCTTGACATGTTGCGAACTCTATCATTCGTCCTTGAGTGAGATTGAATTCGATTCGTCTGTGGTGTTACCAACGGTTTTCCATTCCCAGTGTCAAACCTACCCAACACCTTTGTATTGCAGCTACCTTTGGACAACCATAGCGTCTTACTAACCTTATCTCCACGAATTCCTATTCCTAGAACCCTCTTAGCTGCACTCAACCCATTCTTATCAAGACATTGCTCCCTCATATGATCTAATCTCATATGACTTAAGTGTTTGCCAACTCCTTCACACCGATTGATATGACTCCACTTACAATAGTATGTTCCACCAACCTTTAAGTGTTCACTTTCGTCTTTCATCCCTGCCATAGCATCATTCTCTATTTTTATTAGCATACATTTATAACTAAACTCGTTATAATCCAATGTCCTTAACAAAAAAAATTTACCATGATGCTTTGGACTTGATGAGACAGAAAGATAGTCTTCATACGACCCGTCTGAGTATGTGGCTATGTTTATGGATGCCGGTCCCTTTTTTCATTTTCTTGATTCCCAGTTTGTCCTAGATAGGCCCCTTCATGTGCCTTTTTCTCCGCACTTGAAGCAACTTCCATTGAACTTCTTTGACTCCGACTTGGATCATCTTCCTCCTTTTTCTTCTCATGGTCAAAACTTAGTGCCAAAACTAGCCATCTTTAAAAGCTCTTGATATCAATTTATTTATCAATCAACCTATCCTAGTTAGGGATGGCAACAGAATTACCTATGTTATAATATAAGAAAATAAGAATGCAAAATAAATACGAAAGAATTTATGTAGTTCGGCAAATTGCTTACATCCACAGGAGAGAGATAAAATTTTTATTGATGTTGTCTCAAGCTCGGCTCAACTCAACTTAGCTGAATTAGGTTGTAAATTAATACATTTACTTTTTCAAAAAAAATTAGCTGAATTAGGGTTAGAACCACCTATCTATTTATAGGCAAATCCTAGAATCTACGGTGTTTGGACTCATTTCTTGAATTGATTGGGTATCTCCTGCTGCCTGGGTGGTGATATTTGTAACTTTCTCGAGGAATGGTTGGGATTGGTCTCCGGGGAGTTCTTGAAGAAAATCCAGTTTATCCTCTTCGTTGTGATTTGCTCGAATATATGGCTTCGACGTAATCGGGTTTTCTTTCAATCTCAACCTTGCGACGTTGGTGGTTTCACCACTGACATTTATCATTCATAATGGGAATGGAGCTCTTGGTCGGGTCTTCTCTCTTATTTCCAAGCTCAAGATCAGCTCCTTTTTTTGCACCCCAGGAGAGCAAGTGGTTCAAGTTAATGCTTCGCTTCTTTCTTGGTTCTAGACGATAGGTATCCCTGTTGTATTGTTTCTTCATTGCTTTCTTATCGGAGAACTTTTTCACTACCACACTTTTTTTCCTACGAATTTTGGTATGGTAGAGTTTTGACGAGGTTGACGGTCGCAACCACGTTTGTGTGCCATGGCTGAGGGAGTTACACTCTTAGTAGGCTGTATGTACCATGGCGTTTATTAATTCATTTATCTTTCCAAAAAAAAACTTAGCTGAATTAGGGTTAGAGTCACCTATCTATATATAGGTGAACTCTAATACATCCATGAAACCTATCTAAGTCACCTAGAAGTTTAAAACAAAATCTAACTAGAAGTCTAACATAAAATCCAACTAAGATACATGTTCATTGATTTTGAGTTATTCTTCAACGAGCCATATTGGTAATATATAAAGGTCTACTCATCCTAAAAAATTTCGGAGATAATAAAAAGAGTCTACAAATACGACTAATTCAATCTGCAACATAGTTAAATTTCTTAAGGTCAAGTACTTAGTGATGAGCATTTTGCTAGTGTTTTTACTATAACTTGATATATATTCTCTCTTAACCACATACTTATATCCATGTGTAACGTCCCGTGATCCGACTAGCTGTCTCCATAAACCAACACGAGTCTTTTCTAGTGTGCTTGTAATCACTCGCACGCATCCCAAAAATATCTTAAGAGGTCACCCATCCCAAAACTACTCTAGGGCAAGCGCATTTAACTTTGGAGTTCTTTCAAGATTTGTGCCGAAAAAGAAGGTGTACCTTATTGGTATAGATAATACCAATCAAATCAGTTAAGGCCTTTCAGACAGAGCATATCATTTAATGGGTATCATGTTCACCCCTCCTTAAATACATGACGTCCTCGTCCTGCCAGAATCAGACAATCCCAGAATTTCTCATATTTGGGTACGTTAGATCCCCGAATCACACCGTACTAGCCGATGTATTGCTCTAATACCATATGTAATGCCTCGTGATCCGACCGACTGTCTTCACAAACCAACACGAATATTTTCCAGCATGGTTTGTCCTTACTCGCATGTATCCCAGAAACTTTCTAGGAGGTAACCCATCCCAAGACTACTCCAGGGCAAGCGCATTTAACATTGGAGTTCTCTTAGGATGTGTAACGGAAAAGAAGGTACATCTTGTTGGTATGGATAGAACCAATCAAATCACCTTAGGCCTTTCAGACAGAACATATCATTTACGGGGTATCAAACTATGCCTACTACTTTGATTAGATTTTTCTGTTAAACTACCAAGTATTCGAACACTGCTATTCTGACTAATCAGGTACGAGTCGAGTGAGACTTTAGGAAAGTGGCAAAACTATCTAACAAATATTTTGAACAACTGCATTCCTGATAATTCCAACTCGAATTTTTTTAGTTAAACTAGAAAAATGACATCACTAGTTTATCTAAATGAATGTTGGTACTACTTTGATTAGGTTATTTAGGTTTCAGTCAAATACCATTAGTATAATAATACAATTTTCATGATTAAACTCAACATTTGAATTTTCAAATTTTCAAATTTAAAATATAATTAACTTAAAATAATTATATGTAATACATCGGAATGGAAAAAATGAAGGTCTGAAGATTTTAATCTACTATTATCTTTTTTATATCACGTGGTAACTGAATACCTAATAAATTTGAGTCGGATATAATTTTTGAGAGATAACAAAATTTTCTCAACAAATATTTATCACCACTACGTTCTTAGTTAAGTTAAAATATCTCTGTCACTACTTGATTTAAGTGATTATCAACTAGCAATCAACCATTACCTTGTTACAACTACTTGTGTCTAGTAGGCAAGAATAATTCACCGTTTCTTACCAACTAATTTATGCACTAATCAGATAGATTCTTTCTTTCTTTACATTTCTACAATCTTCTACTCTCTTTTTTCTTTTGAATTCTTGTTCAGCGTTTGTGGAAGAAGATGAGAGTGAAAGATGCTTCGTCCACTTTGGTTCTGGTTTGAGTGGGATCAATAGCGACAGTTGACATCACTAAGCCTCTTAGTTACATGCTCAAAGACCGAGTCCTGGTTCAACCGGAGTGTGTAATAGTGGCGTAGTTTGTGTCCAAGCCTTAGATATTATTAAAAGAGTCGTATTTCTCAACAATATTAAATTATGAATCACTGCAGCTAAAAATAAACAGTCAAACAAGATGAGAGGGCCTTAACGTAATTTTTCGGTTACCACTTGGTGTTTATACACAAGTCGGTTAGGTGAAAAGTGACAAGAAAATTAAATTTACTTATGAAGATCTTGAATTTTTAAACCTTACAAATATAAAAGATATCATTGAAAAAATTATTCTTTAATATGATGAGACAATGTTTAATTATTAAAATTTACAAAAACATATATCGAACTCTGTTTTTAAATTAAGCAACTGTGGAACTAACTTTTTACTGTTTAGCATAAGAGGAGAGAGGGAGGGAGGAATGACCTTTCAGAATTAAAAGGTTGCAAAAATGCCCCTAAAAAGGTTGCAAAAAGGTTGAAAGCGATACGCAACGAATCACATGTGTAGAGCGAGAGAAAGTCCAGCGAGAGAAAGAAAGGAAAATGAAAGAAAGGAAAATGAAATATATTGCAATTAAGTTATATAGAAAAAAAAGTTATTAAAGAATATGTAATTTGATGGTGATCTTGCGGCAAGATGTTTGCTACATTTAAATTAATTAATATTTGAGAAAGTCGACGGGAACACAATCAAAATACTTGGAAATTCGGTAAATTCAAAAAATGCACAAATTTAGTAGTGTCATAGTATGCTTAAATCAACTACTAACAATTACTTAGATCAAAGGAAATACGTTAAACTAAAATTTAGTTTAACATTTTCTAAATGTAACTATATTAAATATTTGTTTGAAGAGTTTTGTCATCTTTCAAATGTCTCACCCGACTCGAAATTAGATTCGTTAGTACAGCTATATTCAGATACCACGTAGTATAAAAACAAATCAAATCAACTAAACACATATTTTTCTAACTTATCTAGATATTTTTAGTACAAACTTTAGAAGCATAATAATTTCAAATTTTGGTAGAATTCTTTTTACGGTTTACGATCTTGTGAGATTAAAATCTGAATAAGTATCAAAAAATTGAGCGACTCTGCACTTTACTGAACCAAGGGTTGGGCTATTGTCACGCCTAAACTTGTTTTTCGCTTAGACATGCCCGCACTTGAGGTTAAACTCGCCCCAAGTCAGCCTTCACTCGCAACTCAGACTCTCTCTCTCGGAAAGAGGTTAGATTGCCCTCAGATTTTCGTAGCACTCACACTTTGAACACGAATTGCACAAGGAAAGTGAGTACTTTATTATTGATTTCTGGATGATTACAATAAGTGGGGGTCGGCCCTATTTATACACAATCTGGGCAGCCCCTTTTCCTTTACAACTTTTGGCCGAAAGGCCATGTACAAAGCCTACATCAGATGGGTACCTTTGGTACTTTTTCCCGGCTTAAATGGCCTTCCTGGGGGTCTTCTTCGTGCCTCATGGATGCTCTTTGGTGCCTATACATTCATTCCTTTTCAACCCTTCACTGGCAGATTTTTAATTCTCTGGCAGCCATTAGCGTCCCTTCGCTGCCTGGCTCGCAACCCTTTGCGGACTGGCTCGCCTTTATATCTCTTTGCTTGTGCGTGCTGGCTGGTGGCCCTTCGAAGCTTATTAGCCAGCTTCCACTTCTCGCACCTCCTCGCATGTGTGGCAAGCATGCGAGAGCGAGTTGTGACATTCTACCCTGCTTAGTTCCCCGAGTCCTCGTCACGGTCTCTATCTTGGCGATCTTCTCACAAAATTTTCACAGATCATAGTCTCTTTTCCAGTTAGCCTCACTGTCCAATTGCCTTTTCCATCAAATGAGATACTCCTTATAGCTCAGGTTGGGCCCCCTCACTGGAATGACTCACAGTACCTCGATCTTCTCTATCTTCTTATCTTAATGGGAGTGGATGTTGGTTGAAACTCGCTACAACTCTTGGCAACTTGGATTCTCCTCATCCGCATGGTAAGGCTTAAGTAAACTATCGTGAAACACTGGGTGGAAATTCAGATTGTTTGGTAGATCAAGTCTGTACGCCATATTTTCTACTCGCTTCACGACTTTGAAAGGCCCTTCATAACGGCTTATCATGGCCTTGTTTAACTTTTACGCCACCTTGGATTGGTGCACTAGAAGTTTAACTAGCACGAGGTCTCCGCCCACTTCTTCATCTTTTTTTTGTGCTCGGGCCAAATAAGCCTTTGTCGTCTCTGTCTTCTCATGCCAATCTTTGGCAAAACGGTAGGCAGCAGGGCTTGTGCTCGTATATCCCATCGTAACTATTGATAGAGTGAGGGTTGTTACCCAATTGCAATCTCAAATAGACTGGCCTGCATTGCTTCATTCTGATGTAGGTTGTAGGAGAATTATACCACGTCCAGCAACTGTGCCCAATCTAGTTGGTTGGCGTTGATGTAGTAGCGTCGATAAATCTCGAACATCCCATTTACCCACTCTATCTATCTGTCGGTCTACAAATGTACCACTGATGAAAAATTGAGGTTAGACCCCATCATCTTGAAGAGTTCCCTCCAAAACTATCCAGTGAACTGCGAATCACAATCACTCAAAATAGACTTCGGCACGCCCTTATATTTGATGACGTGCTTTCTTGGTTGTTTCTTCTGTCGTACAGTCCTTCGCTGCAGCAATGACCACCACCATAATAATTATTCTGTAACCTTCTGACTTTGGTAGGATTGCGATGAAGTCCATCGAGATGCTGTCCCACGGCCTCTCTGGTATTGGCAATGGCTCGAGTAATCCTCCAATCTTTATTTATTCCACCTTGTCTTATTGGCACACCAAGCACGTTTGAACGTAGAGTTCGATGTCATTTTGCATTGTTGGCAAATAAAAGCTTTCCTTCATAAGTGCTTGTGTGCTTGCCATCTTGGGATATCCCGCCCACTTTGCATCGTGACACTCCTGAATGATCTCTCTTCATAGGCCTCCTCACCGTGGTATGAATAACCTATTTCTAATGGTGTAGAGCATTCCATCCTTCTCCCAGAATATGAGAGTCTTGCCTTCCAGCAGTAGTGATCACGACTGCTCTACGGCTGGGTCGTGTTCCACTTCCTCTTTGACCCTGTCCATCAAAGGAAAATACAGTAGGCTCATCGCAGCCAATTGTGTCTTGCGGCTAAGTGAATTAGCCACCATGTTAGTCTTTCCCATCTTGTATTCCATCACAAAATCAACTTTTGCGAGGAAGTCTTTCCATCTTGCTTGCTTTGGTAAGATCTTCTTTTGCGTTAGGAAGTAACTCGTCGTAATATTATCCGTCTTCACCACGAACTTAGAACCCAACAAATAATGTCTCCATGTCCGAAGGCAGTGTACCATCACAGTCATCTCCTTCTCTTAGACTGTATAATTACTCTAGGTGTCATTCAACTTATGGATTTCGTACGCAAATGGATGACCATCTTCTATTAGAACACCCCAATGGCAAAATCAGAGGCATCTGTTTGTACCTGATATAGCTTCAAATGGTTGGATCATGCTAGCACTGGCTCTTCTGTCATCACTACTTTTAATTTTTCAAAGGCCTCTTGGCATTCCTCGTCTCACTTCCATGCTCGGTCTTTCTTTGGTAGGTCCGTCAAGGGTGTGGCAATCACTGAATACCCTTTGACAAACTTTCAATAGTAGTTCGCAAACCCAAGGAAGGACTACAATGTGAGTACCTTCATTGGTGTCTCCCATGCTCAAATTGCCTCCACCTTCTTCGAATCCATTCGTAGGTTCCCTCGTCTAACAAAGTGGCCAAGGAAAGACACTTCTATTTATGTGAACATGCACTTTTCCTTCTTTACGAATCATTTGTTATCCGCCAATGCCTTAAAAATTTGTCGTAGGTGACCTACATATTCCTCTAACATCTTGTTGTACACCAAAAAATTGTACATATATACTACAACAAAGTCATTGAGAAAAGACTGTAGGACCGTATTCATCATGGTGCTGAAAATTGTCATGGTATTTGTTAGTTCGAAAGGCATCACCATGGATTCATAAGATCTATACCTTATCATGCATGCCATCTTTTCCTCATCACCTTCGGCAATGCGTACCTGCCAGTAGCCCGATCTCAGTTCCAACTTAGAAATCTACCTTACATCTCCGAGTTGGTCGAACAAGTTTACAATCAGAGGAATCAGATATTTGTTCTTAATCGTCATCTTGTTCAGGGCCCTATAATTGATGCACAATAGTAGAGACCCATCTTGCTTCTTTTAGAATAGCACTGAGGCACCAAATAAGAATTTTGAGGGCCTGATGAACCCAGCGCCCAACAGTTCTCACAATTATTTCTACAATTTTTCCAACGCTGAAGGGGCCATTCGGTAAGGGGCTACCACAAGAGATTTTGCACTAACCTCCAACTCGATATTGTGATCCACCTCTCGTCTAGGTGATAACTCATTCGGCAACTCCTTCAGCATCACATCCTTGAACTCTTTAAGGACTCCTGGCTCCTCATCGAGAAGTAGGACATTGGCTAGAAATGTTGGCTCCTTCTTTCGTAGCCCATTCTTGACTTGCATCACGAACAAAACTTTCGTAAATTACCTTCCTTCCCTTGCGATAGGCACCAAATAGGCCTTCTTGTAATTTACTATACATATAGAGTTAGCAAAGGGGATAGGAAAAGCCCAAACCTTATCCAAGAATTCGATACTAATTATGCCAGGGTAATTGTCCATGGTCACCACTGAGAAATCTATCAGGCCTTGCTAATCTCTGAAGCACACCTTCACGCCTTTCGCTACTCCAAAAATTGGGATAGGGGCTCAGTTCACCGTCTTTAGGGAGCCACGCTCCTTTGTGTATGAGATTCCCAAGCTTGTTGCCTTTTTCACTTCAAGAAAGTTGATGGAAGCCCCTCTGTCAATCAACGCTTGGATCTAGTGGGAATTCATTTTTCTCGTCAGATACATTCGGCCTCGCTTATCTGAATTCGGCATTTTCACCTTCACTTTGATTAAACGTATAAGTTGTAGCGCTCCAACCCTCGATTGTACCATTTTGGGCATTTAGCAGTCTGGTGGGGGCCGTCGTAAATGAAGCACTCTGATGACTTTGCTGATCCTTCTCGCTCTTGTCGCCCCCTTTGTAAGAGTTTGACTTTGAGTTGGACCACTTGTCTTTGCTTTGCGACGAATGGTCTCCCCCACTTTTGCCCTTGTCCTTCGAACCTTTTGCCTTAAGTTTAGATTTGCGGAACTCTAATAAAGACTCTGCAACTGATATGGCTGTTGAAAGATCTTCTGCACCTCCATCCTTGCCTACGGTTGAAGGCCATCCACAAAAGCGAACAAAATCTCATCCTCGGTCATATATGGAATTTCCAACAACACCTCCAAAAATTTCTTGACATAATTGTGTATCGAGCTCTTATGTCCAAGCCTCCGCAATTTTGCACGTGCTTCGTGCTCCACATTTTCAGGGTCGAATTGCTTCTTGATTTCTCACAGAAAATCTGTCCATATATCCACCACACAAGTCTTGCGCTCTACTTCGCGTTGCTTCCTTCACCACCAAAACTTCGCAGTGTCCTAGACGATGTTAGTTGCTTCAAAATAGCGCTTCAGACCCCACAAGAAATTGTCGAGGTCCTTCGCATTCCTTCCCCCATTTAATGCTTTTGGTTTGTGGGCCTCAAACTTTGCAATCTCTTCATGAATTAGGCCAGTGCTGGCACCAGCCACTGCCCTTTCGTTTACTTTTACTTCCATCTTCAAGTCAGAGATTTCTGCCCTCATAGCCTCCAAAACTCAACAAGTTATTCCACAATGTTGTTGAGTGCCCCGTCCAGTACACTTTGTATCTCTCCATGGAGCTTGTCGGCCCTCACGTCCATTTCTTTAAGGTCGAGGACTACTTCCTCCAACTTATCGCTGTTGTCGAGTATGCTTTGTTCCATTTGGCCAAGCCCTGCCTCAAGGCTAGCCAACGGATCCGAGGGGACATATTTATCCCTCTGAGTATTCTTTCTCTCACTAGTAACAGTTTCTTTCGATGGTGGCTCAACCTTGGACCCGCCATCCTTCCCAGCCGGATTGACTACTGCTGAAGCATCCTTGCTATCAACTATTAATACTAAATTATCATGCATAAACTTATTTCTTACTTAGCCATACTGGGACTTGAGGTTAAACTCGCCCCAAGTCGGCCTTCACTTGCAACTCACACACTCTCTCTCGGAAAGAGTATAGATTGCCCTCAGATTTTCATAGCACTCACTCATACTTTGAACACGAATTGTACAAGAAAAGTAAGTACTTTATTACTGATTTTTGGATGCTTAACAAGTGGGGGCCAGCCCTATTTATATACAATCTGGCCAGCCCCTTTTTCTTTACAACTTTTGGCCAAAAGTTCATATACCAAGTCTAAATTGAATGGGTACCTTTGGTGCTTGTTTCCTGGCCTAAATGGCCTTCTTGGGGGGTCTTCTTTGTGCCTCCTGTATGCTCTTTGGTGCCTATCTGTTCACTCCTTCGTAATTCTTTGCTGGTAGATTTTTAATTCTCTGGCAGGTATTCGAGTCCCTTCGTGGACTGGCTCGTAGCCTTTTGCGGCTTGGCTCGCATTCACCTGCGGGCTGGCTTGCCTTTCAGTCTCTTTGTTGTGCATGATGGTTGGTGGCCCTTCGAAGCTTGTTAGCCGGCTGCCACTTCTCGTACTTCCTCACATGTGTAGCAAGCACACCGTCCGTATAGTAGCAGGCGCAATCACACATACGAGGGGGGCTAAAAATGTATGGTACTATTAAATATTTAATGGTGGCATAAAAAGATAGTGAAATTGCACTAATATGTAAGAGAAATTTTCTATTTAAAATTTTAAAAAAATTTAGAGATAAATTAAAATATTTTGAGTTGAGAATATAACTGTGTTAAGGAAAAAATTATCTTTCAAAAATTTTACTAGACTCAAATTTATATTAGTCGATCCAATAATTATTTTGATAATAGTTACCAACAATAAAAAGAAAGATAGTGAAAAGGTGTTGGATTTGATGGCTTTGTCTTTTGGGTATCGTTTTCTTTACTTTTACTGCTCCTTTTCTCTATCCATTGTTTACATTTGAGGACCCATCTGACTTTTAGCTGCTAAAGAGAGCAATGTTTCCTCATTTTTCCTCCTCCGGATGAATGCTACGTGCGATTACATCTCCATTCTCGCTCGGCCAGCGTTTCATTCCATGTTTAGGATGATCAGTTTTTTTTTTTTGGGTAAAATACCCGCGGAGGTCATTGACTTTTGATGCAAAATATAAACTAGGACACTCCATTATTTTAGAAAATTGACCTTTTTATTCCTTTCCACGATCTAGTGATCAATTGGGATTAAGCTTGGAGGAGGCGGAAGAGGAAGAAGCGCGGTGAAGAAGATGTAGGTGGATTTGAGCATAATTATTGATTTCTAAGTGCACAATTGTCAATTTGGGAAAATTAATCATGTTAGCACAAACAAAGAAAGAAAAAAGTGATCTATCGCCTTCGTGAGCATTTACTCACACTAAAAAAATTTGTCAAAAAATATCAAATAAAAAATTCTACACCAAATCGCGTACTACTACAATCAACCGTTCCATTAACAAGTCTGTCAAAATAATTGTACCTTCAACGTGGCAAGTCGTTATTCGATCCAACAAAATTTGGAGGATGATATATACATTGATATGAAAAGGCAAAAATAGCTTTCAGTGGAAAGGTTTTCTTTTACTGGTCCCAAACCAGCTCAGCTAGCTTTTAGAAACATGAAAGTGACTAGTTCCAAACGGAGAGTTCGATAAACGTTTCACAGCCCATGTCCACACATATATATTTGGGCAAATTACCCTCACATCCCTGTACTTTGGTCAGCCTCCCCCTAGGGTCCCTGGATTTTGGAAAATGATTGTCCCGTCCCTAAGTTTTGATGATAATAGACTCTCGGGTCCCTGGAGCCGGAATATTCCATATTCTCCGGCAAAACCCTACTTGAAATGACCAAAATGCCCCTTGCACTTAAACCAAAATCAAAACCAAAATTTCTCTCCCCTCTTCCCACTCTCTCCCTCCTCACACTTGCTTGTCCTCCTATCTTCTCCCCATTCTCTCCTCTCTCCTCCATCTTCTTCACCTTCTTCAACCCAATCCCAGAAACTAACATTTCTATTCTTAAACACAAATCAAGGAAACTCAATTTTAATTCCTGATTTATTCTTAAACCCAAATCCAGAAAACATAAATTTTAATTCTAAGTTTATTCTTAAACCCAAATCCAGAGAAAATCAAGTTAGAAAAATAAAAAAAATCAACAAAACAAACAAGAAAACTCAAGAAAGAAAAGGGACGAACTTGATCTGCTCGTTGACGGCGGCCTCGCTCTCATCGGCGTACTTCTGTCAGGCGAGGGACGCCTGGGGGACGGTCGGGACGAGGTCGAATTCCTTCTTCACCTCCTCGAACGGCTCGAATAGGATGCCGGTCAGCGGGCCGCTGTTCGCCCCTCCACCCTCGGCGCCGGCGACCACCATCCGCCCGTTAGCGGCTGTCACCGCCCTCCCCTTCACCGGAACGCACGCAGGGCCCGTCCCGACTGGGCTGTTCACGTGGGGAAGAGGCACGGCCAGGGGCAAAAATCCACGCGAGGCCTTGAGCATCATTTTCTTTTTTTTTCCTTGTTTGCTTTGGTGTGAGGATGGATGAGAGATGAGGGCGGATTTTGTGGCAGGGAATGGAGGAGAATCGGATAATTAGGGTTCTAATTAAGATAATTTAGAATTTTCTTAAAAGGGGAATTAGGGTTCTAATTTAGTATGGTTTGAAAGCCTCGGGCGGAATTTTTTATCGGTTCATCAGAATTTCTATTTATAATTAGTTTTGATTCTCTTTAAAAAAATTTTGGTTGAAGGTGGGAGGAAGAAGATGAAATGGGAGGAAGAAGGGGAAGGAAAGAGAATTATTTTTATTTTTTAGTGGGAGGGTAGTTTGGTCATTTCAAGTGGGGGTTCGCCGGAGAATATGGAATATTCCGGCTCCAGGGACCCGAGAGTCTATTATCATCAAAACTTAGGGACGGGACAATCATTTTCCAAAATCCAGGGATCCTAGGGGGAGGCTGACCAAAGTACAGAGATGTAAGGATAATTTGCCCTATATATTTTGGTGGAAGTAATTTTATCTCGGAATATTGATTCGAATTCAAAAATTCTTTAGGCGATATGTATACAGGTGTGATAATAGAAAATTAGGCAGCGGAGAGTCGCTCTCACACAAATATATTTTTGGCCTCTCAATCGACGCAAGAGACATTCTCTCCTGTCCCACCGGAATAAATGACCAAAAAATATTGGGATTGTAAAAGGTATGAATAGGAAATTTTGTGATTGAGAAAGGGCAAGAAAAGGAGAATTTATGGTGGGCATGCGTGGCAAGATTTCCTTGGGATTGGAATCTTCTCAAATCAAATTTCCCTTTTTGCCCTTGGAATATTTCGACATTTTCGCTGTCGGTGCTGTTTATATCTCAAACCTAGTCCTCAATTAGCATATGGATTATTCTCTCAAAAAAAATTAGCAAACGGATTGAAAAATTAGCATATGGATTGAAGAATTAGCATATGGATTATTTTAGTTAGAGATGTCTATTTTGAACATTTAAAATGATAGTAACATGAGTTTTACTATTATCTTAACTTAAATTTGAATTAGTCGAATAATTAAATAATACAAACTTTATGTTACTTATGAAACCGAAAAAATCAGCGCCTAATTAATTAGCAGATCCGATACTGTTGTCCTCTTCGAGGAGAATGCAAGGACAAACTTTGATGTGGTTCGATAATAGGGGACCAAGAACAACCACTCCAAAAATGTTCGATGGGAGAGGCAAAATTTTATGTTCCTCGGTTGAACTGGAAAATTTTGGTTCTCTCTCCTGTTGATGTTCATGATAAATGGGACGATATTTATAACAAAAACTTTCCTCTCACTTTCTGAGCTGGAAACTGCTTGCCAGTTGCCACCATTACGCAAAAACACAAGAAATAATAATACAAGTTTGTTTTTGTTCCGTATCGAAGACAAAAAGTGGTGGGATTTGACTTCACATTATGATAGTATTTGTGGCAGTACATTTGATGGTCACATGGTCTCTTTAATGCGCATGAACATGAATCCTATTTTTTTAAAAAGTATATTTTAATTCAAAAATGATGAAAAGTTACACCCAGAAATGTAAATACAAATCCCAAAAATAAAGTTGCAGAGGCAGCAACAAAGCCAGCGATGAGGGAGCCCTAGGCAACCAAACCACATGACAAATCAGAGGAACAACAACAGTACTAGAAGCATTACAACAGACGTAATCAGAAATGAAGTCTAGCGACCAATTGAACCATCAGTGGAGAAGAGACCCGCAGACGACAGAGACGCAGTCACCCCAGCAGCACCAAGAGACATCCCCCAATCATCTGCAGGTTCTTAATGAATCAAGCACCAAGGTCACGTCCTGAAAGAGAACATTCGAAGCAAGCCCAGACCAAAGACACCACTCAGAGAAGTTCCCCTTTGAATTCTCGTTTACGTCTTTTAATTCTTTTTTTTTGAGAAAAGTGGCGCGAAGCCTATATTAACATAAAAGTCTTACAATATGGAAAGAAAAATACATAAAATACTGAAACAGAACACGAAACCAAGCCAATCTGATACAGAGAGGCATGGGTGAAGGCGAAGGGTAGACGAAAGACTACAAGAGCCGAACATCCAAGACGAAAACTGCCGAGACAAGCTACGGCTAATAACCACAAGATCGTATCATAGACACAACTTGATGGGCATTTGAATGCATACGAGATGCACACAAATGAATGCCAAGATCGGATGAATCCAACCAAAATAAAGCTATCCACTGTACCAACATGCAAGGTTTCGAAAATCGAAAGATTTCAAAACGAGCATAGATCGATCCAAGAAAAAAATAAAAATAAACAAGCATTAATCCGTCGAGACCAAGAGACACGAGAGGTCCAGGAACTAACACACCAACTAAAAGCTGGACATAACAGACATCAAACAAGAGATAAACCAAGAAAGCTACAAACAGAAACAACAAAGCATCAAGAAAACAAAAATAAAAAGCAATAAAAAGGACCCATCGGACCAGTCGAGCTCAGGCGACGATCAACGAAGGCGGGAGAGGCCTGCGGCTAGGAGCGTCAGTCCCATAGCGGCTGTTGTGGTTGAGCGGCTACTGTGGAGACTGTGAGGAATGGCGGTGGTTGAGCGAGGACTGGCGACGGCGGGCAGCGGGGTCGGCTATAGAGGGCGAGATCCCCTCAAATACCATTTGATTTTAAATAAAAAGACAAGATACAGACCGATACAATCATTTCTTGATGTGTAAGTATATATAATGGAGGAGAAACGCGTAGTTACACTCTTGATCTTAAAAAATAGCTTGGTTCATGTGGTTTCAAATTCTCACATAATAATTCCATACAATATATACCAAATCGTCTCAATCATACTAACTCTATTGACAATTAGCTTGAAATGCGGGGAAGAAATAAAACCTGTTCACCCACATGACGATTAATATAGAGTCGCATCAAACAAAATCATTCTTTTTGGTGTACAGGGAAGGAAAATAAAAGAGATTCGTTGGGTGGCAAAATATTGACCAAAACTTCTATGCACGAGGGAGAGGTTGCGTTGCTTATGGGAGAGAGAATATATTGATGTTAATCATGTTATTGATGTAAATGAAGTTTCCTTTAAGTAGAGATTAGAAGAGGACATTTACTCGTCGAAACATTTTTTTTAATTTTCTCCGGAAACAAAAATAATAAAAGGCTTAGTATTGAAAGAAAAATCCAAGTCGGCGGTCCATTCATGGGCCAACAAGCGTTAAACAATACCATCAGTAACAAAAAAAAATTAAATCAACAGATTGGGAAAATTATTTTTGCTTAATTAAGATGTCTCGAGTCGAGTTATTAGGAACACATAATTATTAAATATTTATTGTTAGAGTTTTATCACATTTTAAAAATTATATACCCGATCCGAGCATAAATTAAACATATATCCGAATACTAGATAGTATGAAAAAATAGTACCATCAATAGCAAGTAACGAAGTGAGAGTTGATTTTGTGAAGAGAGTAAAATTTGCGTAATTTCTAGTGACTTGTATATGTTTGGGTTCTGTGTTTCTCTTTTCGAGTTTCAAATCTAAGTATATTAAGGGGACATAGGACATTTTTTTTCATAAGTAGAATTTGTTATATTTTTTCTATTTAAAATTTTGGTGACTACAAGTCAAATTTCCACTTGCTCTCATATAGTTGGAACAAATTTTCATTGATCAATATTTAACCATCACTATCTTCACTGCCTTACCCTTCAAGAAAGCTGGAGTTGGCAATTTAATTAATATTATTGGTATTAAAATTAATTGTTTGACAAATACTTTCTTCTGAAAATGATTATTGTTAGACAAATACTGATACGCAACATGTTGCAGCCAATAAGGCTTGACGTGAATATATTTCACATTCCAATCAAATTGACGTTGAATTTGTGCTAACAATGATATAATTTTTTTGGTGGAAGCTAACAAATAATATAATTGGCACAACATGCGTGTCGCATAAATGTTGGTGATCGATGATATCTAACCACTCTCACGTCATTATTCTCTTTAGCCCTAAATTAACATCAGTTCTCTCTCTCTCTCTCTCAAAATAATGAAACATATTTCCTCAACTTTTCAACCTAACTAGCTCACGTACCAACAATAGATCATTTCTTTCTATTTAATCAAGTAGTCTCAATTAGATAATTGTTAGCATACTTTTGGAATCTTTCAAAAATTTTACTTGATTCTAAACTAAATTCGTCGATCAATTATGTATCCAAACACCATCTAATACTAAAAAACAAACTAGCCAACATAAATTTGGGAATTATGCTATGATTTTAAGTAATATTAATCATTCTGATGTATAAAGAGTATTTGACCCAATATCACAAAACACATAATATCACAATGCACATAAAAATTGATGAAATTCAAGATTTAATTTCTAGCAAATTTACTTTTGATATAAAATTACCTTAAAAAAATCGCACTGGTTTAGCAGACAACGAGATCACACTTAATTTGGCACCATCCGGCGGATATGCATGAGAATATGGACATATATAGTGAAAGAATCATCTCTAAGATCACAGATGTAGTAGCCGTGATGTAAAATCCTAGACCCGCTTTTGCCTAGTTTTGTCGTTCTAGGTTGCATACCCAAAAACTAGATTCTCTTTTATTATTCACGTCCTATAAAAGTAAAACTCTTATCATTATGATCGAAAAAAATATCACTTTATTCAAAATACCAAATTTTTTTTTGTTTATTTTCAAGTAACTAAAAATATTGACTTATAACGTTATTCAAATGCTACACTCGATTGAGATATTTATTTACATCAAGATGTCTTCGATCACAACGACCATTTAAAAATATATGTATTTATTAAAAAATATTATTTTATGCAAAAATTAGGACCAAAATTTAGCACTAAAATTTTCTGAAAATGTATTAGTTATTACAATAAAGAAGTTATTGAATTTTAACCTTTTATCAATTTAGAAATTCGAGATCAATTTACAAAATTTTTACTGCATTCCTTTATCTCGCATAGGAAATAAATGACGTCAAGTCACTTTTTGTTGGGACGGTCGAAACAATTCAATGCGCCCTTAGTAACAACAGATAGATATAGGAATAATAAAAAAATAATGAATATACGTAATTTGGTCAATTGACGTAATTCACGGTGGTGAGACAATGTTTCATTGTTTTTTAGGGGCATACAACCAAGACGAGGAAATTACAGCAAAGCCAAACCAGCAACTTGCCAAGACGACCAAGCTAATCCAACGTAACTACCGAGACCCACCTAAACAACAAAGGCATGGGTTCTACCGACCTAGTTATACCATTTAATTCGTAGCACTTCCCTCGCACAAGTGCAAGGTTGTAGTCGCCGGCCTCATTAAAATCCTATCCTTCCGACCACCATTGACATACTGAACAAGTACCTCCCAATCCGACTCCACCTCAACCAACGTCAACCCCAACGACAATGCAAATTCAACTAAAAGCTTCAAACCGAACGCCTCAAGAATGGTAGGATGTACCTGCCCGGGATATCTCCTGATAAAAATAGCTACAAATTTCCCCTCCGAGTTTCTCACCACCGCCGCTACCTGACCAATGCCACCTGGCAAAAGACCCCCATTGATGTTGACCTTATGCCCATGGGCAGCAGGCGGGAGCCAATGCCCAACCACATGAACGCCCCCTTCCACCCGACGTTGACGTTATGCTAATGGGCAGCGGGCAAGAAACTCAGTGCTGCACCTACTGCACCCAGCACATCCGGCACCACTCCCTCCTAAAAAATTACCTTGTTCCTCACCTTCCAGACACCCTAAAGGATAGACATCGACCAACCCCGTTCTTGCACATTCGAGCCCTGTAGCATACCTTCCACCATCTCCGCACCATCAGCTGCCTGAAAAGAAACCACGTCCATCCCTACCCCTCGCCAACAATTCACTACCATCCGACAACGAAAAAATAAATACAGAACCAATTCTTCCTCTCCCATACACAGCGGGCACCTCACATTCGTCTCAATACCTCTTGATGGCAGAAAAGCACTCACAGGAAAACAGCCATCCAACACCTGCCATATAAAGGACTTGATCCTTGGGGGACAAAGAATACGCCAACAAGTAACCCACACCTCTTCACTAATTCCTGGAATATGGACATACTCTGACATATACCACCAATCCAAAAAATCCACAAAGTATCCCCTCTTCACCGAATATTCTCTTGCTATTGTATGCCACCACCTAACCTTATCCTCACGATGGATAACACTTTTTGAAATAGACATGATGGGCCCTACATCCCCCTCCTCAAGTAATGACCTTAGAAGATCCTCATTCAACTCCCCAGTCACACCATCCTTTAACTCCGCCACCGTATGAAATGCATCTGACCCCAGGAAAAGATAGCAGGGGATGCCAGACTCAGTACCCGAGATCCAATGGTCTGTCTAAATATTAACAGTGTTATGATGAATGCAAGAAACGCTCATTTTATCTCCTCATTTTAGGGTCAATTAGACCCATTCTCGAGTCTGTTTGGGTCATTTTATGTCATTCTTAGGTCTGTTGCCTAGGATAGTTTCACCTTTTTTGTCTTTGTGTCTTTTGGAGGAAGATTTTGTAGGGACGCAAGGATCAAGTGAGAAGAAGCGAGCGTTGGAAAAGTCAGGCCGAGAGATAGCCAGCCGAAACCAAGCTGCAGTAGCCGAACTAAAAAATTTACAGAAGCCGGCGTCCCTACTGCAGAATTTTACCGAATGGCGCCCCGTCCGATGGACGGTGGGAGGACATCATCCAAATTTTTCTCAACACTCTGTGTCCTACTGGACAGTGCCCTTAGCCTGCCGAGCGGCATTCAAAGAGAATGAGGTGAGATTTTTATGAAGATTGAATTCCTAACTGCTGATTAAAGTCCACACCCACCGGTCAGTGCCCAAAAACCAGAATTGCCCACCAGCTCAGCTCGCCACGGTGCACCATCCACCGAGCCAAGCTAGTATTTGCAGTGAATCTCCCCTTGTTAAGCGGCATTTTTCTAGATGTTGCCTGGGAGAACTAGATATTTTAAGGGATTTTTGGACATTTTCTCCTTATTTTAGGGTTGAGGGTGAGACTTCTCTATAAATACCCTCATTAACCTCTCATTTTGGAAGCTTTGACATAAGAACTTAAACTTAGAGTTTGTAAGTAGTTGGAGGAGGAGCTCGAGGAGTGGATGTCGGGAGAGGATCGAGTGGCTCGTCACCACGATTGAGCATTCTCTGTCCCTTTCTTTTAATTCTGCTCTTGTGACATTATTCCCTTTCATGCATTGTCATTTTAATTAAATGATGAGGTGTGAGTAGTTTCTTTTTAGGTTGGGTGCCTTAGTGTTCCTAAAATGGTTGGTTTCAAATAGGTTTAACTTTTAGAGCGTGTAGCAGTTAGTGGACGTAATGCATTAGGTAACGAACCTCTGTTGGAACCTAGGGGCGAGTAGAACTAGTAATGACCTAGCATCCTTCCCAATCGATTATAGCATGACCCAAAGTACTTAGCCATGAAGGGAAGCGTGGAAAAGCCTAATCACTATACTATACATTACCTGACGGACTTAGCCATGAAAATGGATTTTGATGGGAATGGTAGTGTGTAGTTGGCCCAAGGGTGGTGCATTAATGAGTGATATTTATGATAGCAAGAGTGGTAGTCTCGACACCTAAGTGAGGTTGATAACTTACCAATATTGGGTGTGAGTGACGTTCTCGCCAGGACCCCCTAGTACCTTCTTTGTGGCGTAAAGTACTTAGCAGTGAAGCGTCATACCTTAGTTCATGTAGGCCTACCATAGACGTAAAAGTCCAAGAGAAATGAAGCACATAGGGATGTACGAAGGGCACCTAGTCTAATTTATTTTAAATTATCTTTATACCCTTTCAACTTAATCTTTGTCATTGCTTGCTTCACCCAAACCTTTCGCAAAATACTAATCAACCTAATCAGAATTACATCTCACTCAGGATGTCTGGAACCCGCTTCTTGTGGTTCGACATTACACCCGTACTCTATATTATTGCAAGGTGGTCCAAAAAATTCACTCTTCAATTGGCGCCGTTGCCGGGGAGCGGCATCTCCTAAAGCACCGAGTGATACGCATCTTGCCTAGGTTGAAGGACTAAGGGGATATTCTAGCCCAGCTACAAACCATAGATTCTCCTACACCTCACAGAGGAGAGTTTAGACGCTTCAAGGAGAGGATAGACTCTGAAGCGACATCTCTAATGATATCTATCCTAAAGACAACCGTTCAATTTGATGGAACTCTAGAGGATGATCCACAAGATCATCTCTCCGGATTCTTAATTATTAGTGATGCTTTTGAAATTAAGAGGGTCCCTGAAGAAATAGTGAGGGTCAAACTATTTACCTTTACTCTAAGAGGAGAAGCCACAAGATGGTTTGAGGGGATTAATCATTCGAGCCTAACCATTGGAAGGAAATAGCAAATACTTTTCTGGATAAGTATTTTGTATTTGCGACGAAAGGAGAAGAGATCACAGACGTTGGAACATTTAAGCAATGCAAACAAGAAACTTTAGAAAGGGCTTGGGGCAGGTTCAACAAATTTAAAAGGGTGAGCCCATATCATAAGTTTACTTTGAAATACCTTGCCCAGATCTTCTACTACGAATTAACATCCATTTCCGAGCTCAGTTAGATGCATACGCTGGAGGGAATTTCATCTAATACCCAATTAATAAAATCCTATAGTTAATGGAAGAATTGACAGGAGTAGAAGGTACTCTCTCAAGTTGGCAAAGGAAAGAAGGAGGTGGAGTATGGTCGACTGCTAACTCCTGTTAAGTAAAACTCTTGAACATGAATAGAAAAATTGAAGAACTTGCCGAAACTTACTCCCTTGCATTCCAGACCATAGTAATTCATCAGGCAAACTACATTAATAGAAAGCACCGTCAAGAGGAGCGTTTGGAAGAAAATCTCAAAGAATCAACGACTAAAGCGTTGTGCTTGAAAGACAAGGTTAAAAGGATTGTAGTACCTAACATCACTGACAGTTGGACAGAAGTTACGAAAAGAATGATACGATGATCGCTCAACAGAATACTCTGATGGGAAAGCTCCAGAAATAAGAGTCAGCTCTATCTGTTATGGAGCAGTCAATAAAGGGACATCTCGCCTCCTTCCATAATTTGGAATTTCAAGTTTCTCAGTTAAGAAAGTGTTAAGAAACCCTAAGAGCAAAAGAGGTCATCACGAAGTGCGAAGGGCTCGAGGAGAAGAGTTGTGCCATGATAATGTTCAAAGATGAAAATGATCTCTGGCCTCCATGGGACAACAAAGGAGCTTCGAGAAGTCATAGCAATACTGATGAAGAACTAGTGGTGGACAAAAACTATTTAATTGACGTCTACAATCGGTGCTGGGAGGAGTTTGAGAAATTAAACTATGATGCCTCGTGGCTCATGTTTATGTAGTCTTACCCGCAATTCATATTTCTTATGGAACAGAAGGCAAAATTCCAAGTTTCCAAAGCCGCCCAGGATTATTCCCTCCTTTTTGCTAGCTTGAGGAGATGGGTTAGAGAGAAATTCTGGGAACTCTTCAACTTTCAGGAAAGGAGTTTCAATACTTCCTACCCCACCATTCTAGGAACTGAGGAAAATAAAGTTTGCATAGAAGAGTGGGATGTTGAGCAGAATTTGTTTGAAACAAAAAAGCTTGATGACCCGGGAATGATGACCCTTCGTATAACGATCAATGAGTTTTGAATCGACCAGGCTCTGTGTGATTCAGGGTCGTCAGTAAAGGTGCTATCCACTTGAGTAAGCAATTGGATCTAGGCAACGCGATTCTGCTACGTGGAATTGAACTCTAGCTGACGGTACAACCAATAAGCAATTGAAAATCTTTAAAGACATACTAGTTGAAGTTCAAAATGGAATTATTCCAACAGACTTCATTGTGATGGACGTTCCGTCTACCAAAGGAAACATACCCATCCTTGGCCGACAATTCTTGGCAACAGCTAAAGCTAAACTCAATTTTGAAAAAAGATGTGTCACCCTTAACCTAGGAACAAATACATATACTAAACTCGGACGTAGGGCTAAAAAGGAGGCATTCCTGAAAAAGTGGGCCAGAGCTGACCAAATTGACAGGATAATGAATGCAATGGAACAAGCAGGGGCAAAACTCTCATTTAAAAAAAACTTTCATCATAATGCCAAGTTCGGATATCTGGCCGGCAAGATCTTACTCCAACAAAGAGAATTTTGGTGCTCTAAAATAGGGGAGCTAACACAACTAACCCAATTGTACGAAGAGGAGAAAGAAAGATCTAGAACTTCAGTCAATGTGATATCTCTGTTCATCAACAGAAGTAAAAGCGACCGTAGAAACCAAGATCTCCTAGAAACAATCATGGGGATATTATCTCTCACAGATCAAGAACTGAACCATAACCCTGGAGAATAGTGACATGCAAACTTCAGATAGTCCGGTTGGGGACGTTAATGCTAGCAAATTTTGTAGATAATGTCGTTTGGACTTTGGAGATGGTAAGTAGGGAGTAGTCAAATTTTGGGTAATGTTTGTGCAGACTTCCTCTTGAGATGTTTGGTTGAGGGGTATAATTTTGATTCAGAGTACGACGCCGCTCGGTGGAGAGTTAACCTATCATTGGTTATCAACCGGACGGCATAAAAAGTGCAGAGCGGCAGACGATAACGCGAGGGACTCAACTTTTTTTCATTGAAATCGATTTCACTGACCGGCAGGTATAACACCATAAATACACAGAGTATAAAATAACCCACGCGATGAAATTCAACTATTTAGCACCGTTCGGTGAGAAAAAAATCACTCCAACACCTTAAAAACTAAACCCGACTTCCCAGGGACTTCTTGCCCTCTGTCGCCCTCTGCGATCCTCCCACTTCCGACCATGTTGTGATGCTCTCTAGCATTCCCCCGAACTAGTGGTTCGCATTTTGAAGAGGGCCCGCCCGAAAACCCTAATGAGGTAAGCTCCCCACTCCCCTTGAATTCGTGCGCTTGAGGTTCAATCGGTTGAGGGATAATGGAGGGAGCCCAGTGTAGAAGGATTTCTAGTAGGAGTTGTGGTTGATGGAGTGAAGATTTCAGAGTTTGAAGTCAGAATTTGGTAAATCCTGTTATTTCTGGAACAGGGGCACCGAGCGGTGGATTCTCCACCGTCCAATGATTTTTCAACGATCGGCATTTTCTCCACTGACCGGCAGGATACATCAGTATGGCTGAAGGCTCCTTTAGACAGAAAAGACAGGGGGGACCGCGACAAGGGGTTAATGAGCCAGCGATTCTTGAGCTAGTTGAGAATGCACGGGACATCCGATGACAATACGACTACCCCTTCCCAATTTACCATGAGAGGAAGGGGGAAGTCTTTCAGAGGCTAAGATATAAGTAGTTCAACCCTTATTTAAGGATCAATTGGGCTGACATAGAGTTTCTCGGGATCAAGGACCAGCTCTACAACCTCGTCTCAAACTTGAGCCTACTATATCTGGTAGAGGAACCCATTGATGTGTTCCCGCTCTTTACATTGGAGTTTCTATCCACCTTGAATATTCGTGCGAAGGAGGTGAGCATCACATTCTGGCTATTCAGAAAGGAGCACTCATTGACTGAGAGAGAGGTATGCGATCACTTGGGGTTAGAGCAAGGTGGTGAGTCAGGCTTCGACACCTCTCCTCCCAAACTCAAGGATTGGAAATATCTGACTAGGATCAGAGGTTTCAAGTCAGCAACTCTAGTTCAGTTGATTCACAAGAATGCTCAGCTGGTCTTACACAGGTTTTTGGCTTAAGTAGTGTTCCGTAACTCTGAGCTTAGCAAGATCTATGGGTATGAGCTTCATGTCTTATACTGCGCCCGCAAAGGGATAAGCTGTAACTTCTATAAGCACATCCTTGAAGGTATTTTCCAAGTGACATCGGGGAGCAAAAAGTTCATTTGCTGCGGCCATATCATTACGCTCCTAGCCATCTCCGTGTGCACTTTGGAAGAGCACCAGAGGATGAACTGAGCAACATGGCTATTCAGAGGGAAATCAACACTTCATATTTGAAGGCAGCCTTGCTTATATTTTGGGATCTGCGAGTGGAGACCTACAAGTGAAAGCTGTGTGCCCAGCGTGACATTATGAAGAAGCTCGTCCCTGCAGAGCAGCTTGCGGTAGATTGCGATGCCAATGAGGATAACGAGGAGGATGAAGAGCGTACCCTACTGACACTCGTCAGGGAGTTGGAGGCACAACATCTAGCTCATGAGACTATAGATGCTAGAGTCGCAGTATTGGCTGCATCCAAGGAGCGATTGGCATCCCAGTTCACTGTCGCACTTGACCACTTGCAATACATGCGGCAGTAGATGGACAAGCACCCACCTTATCCGCCTCCTCTGTAGTCGATTTGGTGGCCCTTTTATGGAACCCTTTATTTTGCCTCTTGCCATTTGTAATGGCTATTTTGCCCGAGAACTCTTCTCCGACTTTTATTTCATTTTGTTATAACTGTTGTTTCTTGGATTGTTCAAATCATGCTTTTTTATTCGTCATAGTGTGTTTTGTTATTTCTTTCCTTCCCATGATTTGGAGAAATGTTTGTTTATCCTGTGTCGTATTCATTATGACTACAGAGGTCATTTTGTCGTATTCATTGTCAATTTCTTTTCCTAGCTCTTCTTACATTGAGGACAATGTGTCATTCAAATGTGAGTGTGTGTGTGTGTGTGGGGGGGGGGGGGGGGGTGGGGAGATTTATGCAGGAACTTGCATGCTTAGGTTTCGATTAAGTTATCTAGGTTAAGTTTTGGCATATTGTCTACGAATCTCGCACTTAGTAGGAATCTTACCTCGGGTGTAAGATATATGAATGCAGAGTTTTCATATGCTCGCTTGTTTAAACTTGCGGTCTCCCACGTTGGGTAGACTCAAGGGTTGATGAGCGACTTTGTGTGAGCAATTTTTGAGCCGAAGGTGGAGACTACCATCTTCATATTTTTGTTCATGAGGTGCTTATATGCTCCGGGCAATCGGGGTATCCTATAAGTACTTGATTGTCTCACCTATTTAAGTGAATTGTGGGAGGACGAGGGCCATTTTTGATTGAATTTTGCCTCTTGCCTTAAAAGCTTACCCTTTAGTGTTTCCTTGTATAGCCATTCGAGCCAAGCCATTCCATTGATACACATATTGACTACCCCCAACTCAATCTCTCTAACTTTGACATCTAGTCCGAGGATGCATTTAGGATTTATATAATGAGGCTTTCTGTTAGGGTTTCATGATTGAATCTCATGAAGGGATTTTACTTTGAGAAAGTATGTAGAAAAAGGCTAAATTCAATCGACAAATCTTGCCTAAACCAAAATTTTTCCAAGAGTGAAAAAAGAGAGAAAGTGTGACATTAATAAGGCAACCAAATATAAGGCAAGGTTCTGGCCATATGGCTATAGGTCTCGGGTACATTGGGTTGAGCGTTCAGGTTAAGGTGAGCAAGTAGAATAGTGGAGTTCGAGTTCACTTTGTAATAGCACCTCGGATTGGGTGGATAGCTCAGGACATATTGACCCCATTTCAAACCGAGCCAATTCCCATTGATCGCAACCCTCATTTAGTGAGAGACGAACACGAGTACGAGTAGGATAACTCAGGACCCCAGACGTGAGGGATAGGAAGTAGACCACATCATAGCAAGGATAATCAAATCTCCTTCCCTTTGAGTGGTCAACTCTTCAGTCCTACCCTTCTAAGGTTAACACTTGGTTAAACTTTCGAGAGTATGGTCTTTACACTTTCTTATTTCATTACATCTGGGGGAGTGATGGGTCGTGGGTTCTTCCTATGATGAGAGATCAATTGTGCGGGGGAGTTTATTTTTGTTAAGAGGATGTTAAGAGGATGCCAACTCTTAACCTTATTTGTTTATGTGTTTGAGTCTTGTTTGAGTCTTTTGCTTGAGGATAAGCAAAGATTCAAGTGTGGGGGTGTGATGAGCGCAAGGAACGCTCCTTTTATCTCCTTATTTTAGGGTCAATTAGACCCATTCTCGAGTTTGTTTTAGTCATTTGATGCCATTCTTAGGTCCATTGTCTAGGATGGTTTCACCATTTTGTCTTCGTGTCTTTTGGAGTATAATTTTGTAGGGACGTGAGGATCAAGTGAGAAGATGCGAGCGTTGGAAGAGTCGACCCGAGAGATAGCCAGCTGAAACCAAGCTGCAACCACCGAACGGCAAAATTTGCACCAGCCGGCATCCCTTTTGCAGAATTATGCCGAATGGTGCCCTATTCGATGGACGGTAGGAGAACTTCATCCAAATTTTCCTTAATCCTCTGTGTCCCACTGGACGGTACCCCCAGCTCGCTAAGTGGTGTTTAAAGAGAATGAGGTGAGCTTTTCATGAAGAACCCGTCGAACGGTGAAATCGCCCACTTGGCAGCACCCTAGCCGTCGACTGAATCACCCGCCAGCTCAGCTCACTGGATGGAGCACCTTCCACCTGACAGTAGTTTCGCCAAATGTTGCCCGGAAGAACTAGACATTTTGAGGGCTTTTCAGATATTTTCTCCTTATTATAAGGTTGAGGAGGAGAGTTCTCTATAAATACCCCCCTCAACCTCTCATTTTGGAAGCTTTGACATAAGAACTTAAACTTAGGATTTTTAAGTAGTTGGAGGAGGAGCTCAAGGAGCAAGGAGTGGATGTCGGGAGAGGATCTCGTCGCCATGATTGAGCATTCTCTTATCCTTTCTTTTAAATCCGCTCTTGTGATATTGTTCCCTTTCATGCATTATCATTTTAATTAAATGATGATGTGTGAATAGTTTCCTTTTGGGTCTGGTGCATTAGTGCTCCCGAAATGCTTAGTTTTGAATGGGATTAACCTTTAGAGCGTGTAGCAGTTAGTGGGTATAACACGAAGGGTAACGGACCTCCGTTGGAACCTAGGGCCGAGCAGCACTAGTAACAACCTAGAGTCCTTCCCAATCGATTATAGCATGATCGAAAGTACTTAGCCGTGAAGGAGAGCGTGGAAAAGCCTAATCGCTAGACTATACATTACCCGACAGACTTAGCTGTGAAAATAGACTTTGCCGAGAATGGAAGTGTGTAGTTGGCCCAAGGGTGGTGCATTGATGAGTGAGGTTTAGGAGGGCAAGCGTGGTAGTCTCGAGACATAGGTGAGGTTGACAACTTACCAACATTGGGTGTGAGTGACGTTCTAGCTGGGACCCCCTAGTATCTTCTTTGTGGCGTGAAGTATTTAGCCGTGAAGCTTCACGCCTTAGTTCATCTAGGCCTTCCCGTACTTGTGGTTTGACATTGCACTCGTACTCTATATTATTGCAAGGTGGACCTAAAAATCCACTCTTCATATTACCCGAACCGACTCCCCACTCGACCCCAGCCATCAGTAAAGCCTTCCCCTCAAGCAGACTATGCCAAGTGTAACTAATGTAGTATCCAGCAGAAGCCTCCATGAAACCACACCTAGGAAACTACCTCACCTTCAGAACATGACCAGCAAGAGAGTCAGGGTTTGTCAGAAGGCGCCAAACCTGTTTAGAAAGCTTGGCCCTATTAAAGTTTTCAACCCGCCGAAACCCCAAGTTCCCTTATTTTTGTGGTCGACACATATAGACCCAACTCCTCCAAATCACTCCTGTCTGCCCCTCATTTAGCCCCCAATAGAACCCACATAGCAAACTCTCAATCCTCTCACATACCTTCACAAGCACCCTAGAATAACTTATTAGATACGTTAAGATTGACTACAACACTAACTTGATCATAGTCATCCGGCCAGTCTTCGAAAGATTTTTCTCTTTCCAAGCTCCAATCTTCACTCTAACACGATCCATCGACCCTACAAATACCACTTTCTTTGACCTACCAATAACTGTTGGTGAACCTAGGTACTTCTCCTCCGGAACCGTTGCTCTCACCCCCAGGATTTGCCACAACCCCCCTCAGACATCCTCCCCCACATTGCCACTGAAAAAGATGGAACTCTTCTCAAAATTCACTGCCTGACCCGAGGCTTGGAATAGGTAGAAAGGATCTTCCCCACCACCCTCAACTTCTCAGCAGTAGCCCTAAAATAAAGAAGGGAATTATCGGTGAAAAATAGATAAATCACTGACAAAGCTCGCCTTGCCATTTGAAAACCATGAATTCTATTTTCCAATTCAGCTTTCACAACTAAACCAGCTAGCCCCTTCATACAAAACAAGAACAGGTATGGCAATAATGGGTCCCCTTGCCGGAGGCCTCTAGTTGGCATAAAGTAATCTCCAGCCTTCCCATTAACCTGAACCGCATAGCGCACTGTCCGAACAAATCTCATTACCAACCCAATAAAAGCAGGTGGGAATCCCACAACACTCATCATCCCCTCCAGAAAATCTTACTTAACTCAGTCGTATGCCTTCATCATATCTAGCTTCAAGGCACACCAACCCCTCCTCCCAGTTTTCTTCTTCTTCTGCTCGTGGAAAATATTAAAAGCCACCAAAGCATTGTCAGTAATAAGATGACCTGGTACAAAAGCTCTTTGGTTGGTATGAGTAATCTCAGGCAAATGATGCTTCAACCGATTTTTATAGCCATTGTAATCAGCTTCATCACTACATTGCAGAGGCTAATAGGATGGTACTCTGCACACGTAGACAGACGTTAAACCTTAGGGATCCTATTTTTTCATTACTACACAAATTAAGATCTTTTTAGAAATCCTCCTCCAGGTGAGTCCATCTCCTCCGATGAGCTACTTCCATTGTCCCTATTAACCTAATACCTGACTTCTCCACCTCACACATAATTAGAAAACCTATAAATATCCAGCGACAGAAAAATTACCAAAATCATATTTCCTCCAAAGACTCTTCAGTTGTTTTGATTTTAGTCCGTAAGATTGTAGTTAAAGTTGTATGGCAGTCCACTGTTTGGAATGATTCGGGCTTCAAATTAAGCTCCTGGATAACCACCCGCTTCAGTTTGTTGTTAGATGTTTGAGTGTATAGTCCTCTTCTATCGCAAGCAGCCCCTATTTTGATTGGATTCCTTCGAGAGCATCGGTGTAAGTCCTCCCCTTTTTTTGCACCCATGTTGTGGTTACCTATTATTGAAAGTTTGAGGGTCCTGCCTTGCTTGCCGGTTTAGCTGAGGTATACTTAGGATTCCACCGCCTCCTAGACCTGACGACTAAGGCTACGGGAGAACCTCGTGGCAGTCGTCCATCTGTCGAGGAGATCCGGAGCAGGCCTTCTTGGCAGGGCGAGAGGGCCAGGTCAAGGCAGAGGGGGTCAAGGTGCACACAGGGGTCGGGGTTGGGGATGAGAGAGAAGGAGAAGAGAGTGAGGAGGAGAAGAAAGAAGAAGAAGGGTCGGGATGAGAGAAGGTGGAGAGAGATGGAGGAAGAAGAAGAAGAAGATATTAATTATGGGATTGAAAATGATATTAATTTTGTGCCATCTCATATTGCCAAACGGTTAAAAAAATTTCGTGCCTCTGACACTAAAAAAAAGGTGTAAACCACAGGACTTAAAAATTGATGATAGTTTTAGGATCACAATGCAAAAAATGCAAAACTACATGTACTAATATTGAAATTTTCCTTTATTTTTTGATAAGGGTAGAAAAGTTATTTAAATAAGAAAAAAAGGTCGACGACGTCAGCAAGAGGCCCGAGAGTATAACTTAACCAAACTACGAGGATGACTACATGCATTAAGAAAATACATGGACTAAATCGTCTATTTTACTATAACCCAACAATCTGAAGATAATTTACCCATTTTTCAAAGTCAACCTCTTCTGTTGGCATTGAATGTTACCAAAATGTTTGCTTAGCATGCTTTTGACGAGAGTGGATTAAGCGGGGACTAAAGAAATGTTGTCCATATGAGGGGACTAGATTTTGGACCATCAGATTCATTTGTAAAAAAAATCTTCAAATTTGATGGTCAATAACCAACCAGGGGCATTTTTGACTTTTTTACACAAGAAAGATAGCCAATTAATACTCCCAGAAAAAAGATACAAATTAATACTAATTAAACATAACCCACCATCTTCCACTTCTCTTCCTCTTCTTCTTCTTCTTCTCTCTCTCTCTCTCTCTCTCTGTTTTCCAAATACCAATTCATATCATCAAAAATCCATTTTTCTTCCCTACCCACTTAATTATAAACCCAGATCATACTAAATATATTTTTCCGTTGGAGTCGCGGCCCGTACAAGGAGGATCTGCATCGGCTTCTTGAGGTTTATTGGCGATGATGACGGCGGGAGATTAGAAAACTGTGTAATGTGACAGAAACATAGAAGAAAGAGAGAGAACACTCCCACAACATATTTTTTTTGTTGCTACTTGTTAACAGTTCAATTTCATTTAGTATGCCATTCCCTGAGCTCTCATCTTCTCCGGTGGTGAAAAGGTAAATTTTGAATTCCTTTTTTGGGTTTATTTTATTTGATTGTTATCGTTTCGATCTTCTCTTAAAGTCTTTTCCTTTTTGGACTTTCCCCGGGAAATTATATTATTTTTAACTTCCTCTTTTTGGGTTGGGAATTTAAGGCCTAGATTATGGTAAAGTTCTGGTCTTTAATGATTTTTCATGGCAGTTTCGTTGGTTCTACCTATTAGTACTAATCTGAATTCGAGTCAAGTTATTTTAGAGTATATGGGTCTCGAAGAAGTTAGATTTTTTTTTTGTTGGAGGGGAGAGGATACTGTGTTGGTTCAGTATTGGATATTCAATGAAGAAAAGCTTTTATCTGAACTAATTAATTAATTCAATTAAAAAAAATTAATTAATTCAAGATTTCCACCTCTCCATCTCTTCCCCTTCGCCTCGCATACCGTTCTCCTCTCCATCTCATCCCTCTCTCCTTCGCCGCATTTGATTTCTTTGTGGTAAAGTTAGGTTCTTTGTGGTTTTGACTTTCTGGGTTTCCATTTTTTTGTGGTAAAGTTTGGTTCTTTAATGGTTGGTAATGAGGTTTATTTGTATGTTTGTTGTGTTTCTAGATCTGGTGCACACATTTTCTAGATCTGGTTCTTTGTGGTAAAGTTAGGTTCTTTGTTGTATATTTTGTAGATGTACTGATACTGGTTTGAGACTGTATCGATATTGGTTTGCGTCTATATTGACATTGGTTGTGTATGTATCGATATTGGCTTGATTCTGAGTTGATATTGGTTTGGGTATGTATTGATATTGGTTTAACTCTGTTATGATATTGGTTTTACTCTGTCAAGATATTGGTTTTAGTCTGTTATTATATTAGTTTTACTCTGTTATTTAATGGTTTTAGTATGTGATTATACTGGTTTCAGTCTGTGGTGATATTGGTTTATGTATGATCTAATACTGGTATCATTTCTTTTTGTTGTATGATAGGATGAGGGGGATGACTTTTTTCACAAGGATGAAAAAGGAAATGAGGAGGATGATGAGGACGAAGAGGATGAAAATGAAGGTCAATTGGAGCACTTAAATAAAAAGAGAAAAAAGAATAATGAGGAGAGTAAAGAACATTGTTCTTGAGGATGAAGGAAAGAAGTAGGTTTATACAAGAACTAGGAAGTCGACTAGGGTTTAGCGGATATGACTTGTGTTTTGACTGATATTGTACGGACATTTTCTAATGGATATAGGCTTGTTTCAGACTTATTTTATTTGTCATTTTTATTTTAACTTTGTTATGGTTTGATTCTATGTTGATGTTGGTTTCAATATGTGTAGATATTGATTTTAGTCTGTCGATATTGGTTTGATTATGCGTTAATAATAGTTTGTCTTTATTGATATTGGTTTGAGTTTGAATTGATATTGGTTTGATTCTGTAACGATATTGGTTTTCATATATGGAGATATTGGTTTTCAGCTGTAGAGATATTGGTTTCAGATGTACTAATATTCATTTTCAGGTGTATTTATATTGGTTTTCATCTGCAGAGATATTAGTTTTCAGCTATACAGATATTGGTCTTTAGGTTTGTTGAGATTAGTTTTCAGGTCTGCTGAGATTGGTATTTAGGTGTATTGGTATTGTTTTACTTTGAATAATATTGGTAGTCCGAATTTGACATCCCATATGCCTAGCAATATTGGTTTTGTTCGGCAGTGATATTTGTTGTATTTTTTTACGGTACCTATTTTAATTCTGAGCTGAAATAATATTGTTGTTATGGTTTAAAAGATATTGATTTTGTGATGTTGAAATATTAGTTTTAAGATGTACCAATATCATAATAGAAGGATACCTATTTCATTCGGCTCGTATACCATAAGTTCAAATTTAAGATAAGCTAAATATATTTCCAAATGTTAATAAATAACCTGATGCTAACTTTTGACAATCTTTTGGTCTTTACAATATTCCAAGTTCATAAATAGTTTAGTGGTCGATTCAAATCTATGTCCATGCAATTTTTATCTTGTATTGTCTGCTAGTTCGAGACATCATTACAATAGTTTTGTTGCTTCTGTTTCGTCTTTTGATGCTTTGCCATTGCTTTTTGCCGACCAACCTCATTTCTGCTTTTCAATCTCTTTCTTGACATACTAACCAATATCAATAACCTTAAAACCAATATGGATGCACACGCAAGCCAATATTAGTAACGCTCAAAACTAATATCACTAAAGATACAAACCAATATCAAGAAAGCTGAAAACTAATATAATGACAGCCAAAAACCAATGTCACCGAAGTTACAAACCAATAACTATACAGCTTACAACCAATAACAACACTGCTAAAACCTAATATCACTACAACGTCAAACCAATATCAATATAGCATTAAACCAATATCAATACAATGTCAAACCAAAATCAATAAAATGTCAAACCGTTATCACTTTAAATACTAACCAATATCAATAACCACAAAAACAATATGTCCACACACGCAAGTCAATATCAATAAAGCTAACAACTAGTATCAACACAGATACAAACTAATATCTATATAGCTGATAACTGAAATCACTACTGCTATAAACTACTACCAATAAAGCTGAAAACCAAAATTGATATTGAAGGTACAGACCAATATCACTGTATGTACAAACCAATATCACTGAAAGTATAAAACCAATATCGATGAAGAATTATACCAATTTCTGTACAGCAATGAACCAATATTGATACACTTTTGAACCAATATCCCTACACCCTAATACCAATATCACGGAAGGAAAAAACAAATGTCATTGAAGCTACAAACCAATATGTATACTGCTGACAACCTGTATCACTAAAGCTATAAACCACTATCAATAAGGCTGAAAACCAATATTGATACAGCCCAAAACTAATATCACTGAAGGTACAAACCATTATCATTGGAAGTACAAACCAATATCAATTAAGAATTAAACTAATTTAAGTACAGCAATAAATAAAAATTAATACTCTTTTAAACTAATATCCATACACCCTAATACCACCATCACGGTAGGAAAAAATCAATGTCATTGAAGCTACAAAATAATATCTATACAGCTGATAACCTGTATCAACCCAATTAAAAATTAATATCAATACTGTTACAAACCAATATCAATTCAACGTCAAACTAATATCAGTGAAATTTAAAATCAATATCACTGCATCGTCTAACGAGAATCAGTACAGTTAAAAACCAATAACAACAAAGTAAAAAACCAAAATAAACAAAGTTAGAAACCAATATCAACACAAGTAGAAACCAATATCGCTACCAATATAAACCAAAATAACAACACATTAAAACTAATATCAACAGAGGTAAAAAACAATATCATGTACAAAACAAAACCTAATTCGGTACATTGATATTGGTAGTAAAACCAATATCCATAAATAATCACGACCAAAGAAAAAGCATGAACAAGATGTAAACGAACTTTACTATAAGCATGAATAAGATGTAAAAGAAAAATATGGAAAGCATAATCACTACAACTCGAACTTTAAAAAAAACTAGACGTACCTTAAATGTATGGGGTGTACCTATTGTTGATTTGATGCGGAAAAACTCGGATTTCAGGATATGGTACGATTTTTGCTTAGTTTAGAGAGAAAAAAAAGAAGCTAGTAGGGTTTTTGGCAGTCAAACTGAATATGGAGAGTCCTTCCATAGAGGAATGCAAAGAGTCATTCACGCCTTTTTAGTCAATTGGTTTTTTTTTTCCTTTTTTGAAGTTTCCATATTTTTTAGCATTTCTTGTTACCTTCTAATAGTTTCCAGTACTATCCCTTATTGTTTTATTAATACCCAGATTGTCACCATCTCTCTTTTAGTCTCCAAACTTGGGGACTACCCTTGTCCCCTCTAAATCCCTCTCCGCTTTTGACGCTTCGTCTTTGTCAGAAGGGCGAGGGAGGGAGACGAAGTGTCTGTGAAATTAGGGTTTGGATTAATTTTTTGATAAAGTGGGATTTGAAAATAGTTTGTGTTAAATTTGTCTAATTGATGATGTAGCATATCACTTCAATAAATTTTTGAAGTTGTGTGCAATGTGTGTAAAATAAATTATGTGGCATGTGTTTTAATTTAACGTGATTAGTAGATATCATTTAGCTATTAACTAGATAAAACTTCTATTACTTTGTCGGAAAAATTGGAACCACATTATAGTGGTGTGTAAAAGATTAAAATCAGATAAATTGGTATGCAAGTGGACTTCTACCAAAATAAAATAAAATAAAAAATGCAAACGTTGCTGCTGTGCGTCTCATGATCATTGGAACTTTTTCTTAGGGTCAATATGCTACTTACCTATCATTACGAAAAAGTATCCAGACAAACAAGTTGAGCCATATCTGGAGGTTATAAATAACCAAGTTTCCGAAAGGATAGTCATTTCATACCTTTTAATCAAACAATCAACAACCTTATTGTTTGACCGAGAGATGTAGAAAAAATATAATTCGGAGAGCTTGGAGACTAATCTAAAACTCATTAACCAACAATTTTAAGTTCTAATCCATAAGAGGCTCAAGATCACTAAGAAAATAATGCGCAATCAACTATCAGTTTTAATGATCATCTTCGACAAGGCATGAGAAATAGTGATCCAACTTCACCGTGAGTTGAATAACCAATAGCTCTGCTTCAAGAGGAGAGGCAACAGAGACTAAGGTCATTTCACCATCAACAACTTGGCCATGATTCCACCAAAAATGCGTCACAATTGAACTTCGTAAAATTCTCTTCAAGAGCTGTTCACGAAGTTTACTGGTTCAAAACTGAAGAATCGCGCTACAAATCCAACATGTCAGCCTGCAAATATTCAAAGCAGGAGTGCGGCAAGATTTACATAAACAATATGATCATCAGTTCATGTTTGACATTTTCATAAAAATCCAAATGGACCAACAATTGTACATAGCTAGAGAAACCAATTCTTGAGTCTCGACACCATTCAGCAAATTAAACACATCATCCAACCAATGACCAAAAGAAACATGACTGAAAAGTTGAAAATTGTGGCCAAACTGAGTAGCAAACCAAGATGCGCGAGCATGTTGGCAATCAAATTGCATATGATATATAGTTTCAGAATCACCATTACAAACACTACAAACAGAGGAAGGAAGGAGATGCCTCCTAAATAGGCCAGAAGAACATGGAATGCTATTTTTAGTAGCACGTTAGAAAAATTTCTGACCCTAGGATGAACCTTAAATTTCCAAAAAAAATTTCCAGATTTCATGATCGAAGGGAAGAACACAAGAACCCGTGTGATCGGATCTAATGGCCTGTGGAATTTGGTTGCTGAGGATGTGATATCCCTTCTTGACATTGTATATTCGGGAATTATTTTCAGCATAAGAGAAGAAATTTTGAATCAGGTCCCATTTTTAGCCCCAATTTGGAAGCAAATGAAACATTGGCCAAAGTCATATCATCTGGAGGGAAAGAAGTAATCCTAGCTCCAAAAAGAGAATGGACCCAAGGATCACCCAAAATACTAGAGTTTTGGCCGTTACCAACCCTTGAAATCAGTTCCTCAGGTAGAGCATTTGTTCTTCCAACTCTTAAGTTTTACTTTTGCATGATCATTGGAACTTGGACAAAGCAAATTATCATAATTGACGCGTCCCCCATCTATCCCTATTTTCTTTTACATTATTCGCTAGTTCAACCGGCAAATCAAATTTGAATTGAATTCGCTCGTTCGACGAATTTTAAAATTTTTGAACCGTATAAAATTTATTTCTGGACAAATTCGAATCAAATTTTTGATGAATTAAATTTAAATAATGGTCGGACCTACCTATATGCCAGGAACTTCATAATGGATTGGGTTCGGAGTGGTGAAGGGACCATTCCGAACCATTTGGAATGGAGGACCGATACTGGCAAGTCACGTTTACGATGCCGGCATATCACGTTTACGACACCGGCAAGCCTAGTTATATGATAATGGCCCGCGTGCTACGTTATTGACAAGTCCAATTAGCGATGACGGCAAGTTGGTGATTGTGGACTTCTTAATTTTTGTTCCCGAATTTTAACTTTTTTGCAAAAAAATTCTCACATGTCTGCACTTCAAACGATTAGAAATGGTCCCATTCGAGACTCAATCCAAGCCCCGGCAATCCTTAACAACATTTCTTTGGTTGTAATAAAAGCCCCATCGAATATCACTTGAAGAAAGAGAAAATAGAAGAATATAACTTTAACAATAGGTATGCCTTTTTGGAGAGAGTTAGAAGTCCCCCATTATCTACAAAATCTTCTTCCAATAATAATTAAATAAAGATGTGTTGTTCTATTTTAATCATGTTTGAGTTCTAATCTTTTAAAATCACCAATTTTTAAATAATTGTTGAGAGAAATTTGTCACTTTTTAAAAGTCTAACTGAGCTCGAATTTGAATGAGTCGGTCTAATAAATCCGAATTCCAAATAATATAAACCAAAAAAAAAAATCTACGAAATCCCCTTTCTGTTGACTTTTTCTTGGCAAAATTTCTCCACAAAAATTGACGTTACTATTTAGGGTATAATCCAAGGGAACGACAAGTTGCCCACTAAGCCAACTCCATTCCCCGGTCCCCACCCACCCTCCTTCCTTTCTGCCTTTTTCATGTTCACTTTCCAAGGCATTTCGATGTCTCCATTATTTGTCATTTTTTAAATAACATTTTTGGGTTATATTTTCTATGTCTTTTTTATTCGTAATAATTGAACACAAGATCGAATTCAAATTTCTTAACACTTAAATCAAATTTCATTGGTATTATTTTTCATATTTACGTGGTAGTGAGAGAGAGATATTTTTTTCCAATGCTCGCGGGTTCAAGGCTTCTTGGCTTCCTTTTGCTAGGACATGGCCACCCGCATCTCCGGATTTGGATTAAGTGGGGACTACATAAAAGTCATCCCCATCGTATGGACTAAATTTGGGCCATAGAATTTGATTTTTAAAATTCATTTTCAGATCTGGCGGTTATTATCATTCGAAGGTACAATAGTATTTTTACCCATAAATACCTAGCTAAGGATCTCAAAAAAGTCTCTTATTTTACGCCCATCTTCTTTTAAAATTGCCAAAAAAAACTTACCAAAAATCTATCCTTTCTCTCCAAATACAGCCTCTCTATCAAAAACCCTAGACCATCACGAAAAGAAGGATCATGTGAGTCTTCTTCTTTTTTTTACCTCAGAGTTTCCAATTTATTTATTACGAACTGAGTGTTAGTTGAATTTTGGTCAATCACGAACCAATCGTTTTCTGATTGTTAGGGTTTAGGTATTGTGATATGAATTTAGAGAATTTAGAGATTTTTTTGTGTTTTTTTGCAAGTGTGAACTATAACCACTTGCATAAAGGTTAAACTTTTTGTTCTCCAAGATTTTCCTCTTCCTGAGGTGGATGGCGAAAGATGTGGGATATGCATGGACATTATAATTGACAGAGGGGTTCTTGATTACTGCCAGCATTGGTAACGACGACAGGCTTTTTGCTTACTCGGGTTTCTCTCGATGTTGAAGTTCGGTGTTAATTGATATTAGTTATTGGTCTTCTCGATCCTGGTTTATCATCTTCGTCTGCTTTTCCCCGAGTTTCTGACGTATACCAATATCATAGTAGCTCAAAATTAATATCATAGAAGAAGAAAATCAATATTAGAGAAGAAGAAAACCAATATCAGAGTAAAATAACACTAATATTATAGTAGAAGAAAACCTATATCATAGAAGAAGGAAACAAATATCAGAGTAGAATGACACAAATATCAGAGTAGAAGGAAACTTATAGAAGGAGAAAACCAATATCATAGTAGAAGGAAACTAATATCGAAGAAGAAGAAAACCAATATCCTAGAAAAAGGAAACCAATATCAGAATAGAAGGAAACAAATATCATAGAAGAAGAAAACCAATATCCGAATACAAGAATACCAATATCATAATAGAATGATATCAATATCAGAATAGAAGAAAACTAATATGAGAGTAGAAGGATACCAATATCAGAGAAGAAGAAAATCAATATCAGAGTAAAATGACACCAATATCATAGTAGAAAGAAACAAATATCATAGTAGAAGGAAACAAATATTAGAGTAGAAGGACACCAGTATCAAACTAGATAGAAACTAATATCATAGAGGAAGAAAACCAATATCCGAGAAGAAGAAAACCAATATCCGAGTACAAGGATAACAATATTCCCATAATTATATTTCCATAAATTATATTATTTTTCATAATTGTATTATTTGACTGATATATATTTTTTAATTATTTCTATAACATACGATTAACGATATAACATACGATTTTTGTCAAACCAATATCATTACTTTGATCATCAATAAAAGTGATAGATTATCCTTTGCTTTCTTGATATTGTGTTCCTGCGGTCATTGTTTGTGTTACCAAAGCCATTGCAGTTAAAAAAAGTTCGTTATTTTTTTATGAGGGTAAGCTTCCTCGTTGAAAATAGTATTTGATCTGAAATTGTAGACTTATCTTTCGTTGAATTTTTAGGTGTTACATAGATCTTTGATTTGAATTTTTAAAGCCGATAATGGTGTTTTTCTTGTGCAAAATGTAGGATTTTGGAAACAAAAATCTGTCTATTTTGAATTGGTTTTTACTCTTTTTATTTTTCCATAACTAACTCATTCCTAATTTGTAGTTAAGCTAAATTTAATATAAAATTTATAATATTACCCTTATCCCCATCAGTAAGGGGTTCAAATTCAGTGAGGACATAGGTAATCCCCACTGAAAGGGATAGGGGCAATATTAGAAATACAATAATTACAAAAAATCAGCAAAACAATACAATTTATGTAAATACAAGTATGGGAATATTGGTTTCCATTTTCTCGGATATTGGTTTTCATCTTCTATGCTATTGGTTTCATTCTACTATGATATTGGTTTCCATCTTCTATATTATTGGTTTCATTCTACTATGATATTGGTTTCATTCTACTATGATATTGGTTTCCATCTTCTCGGATATTGGTTTCATTCTACTATGATTTTGGTTTCATTCTACTATGATATTATTTTCATTCCACCGTGATATTGGTTTTCATCTTCTCCAATATTGGTATCCCATTATAAGTGAATTTGAATGTATTAGTTTTATTTTTCTCGAATATTGGTATCATCATTCTAGGATATTGGTATCATTCTACTTTAATATTGGTATCATTCATCTATGAATTTTTTTATTCGAAAGAAGATATTACCCCTAATATAACGAGAACCCTAAACGATGACGAATAAGCACACCACGATCCACAAAATTCAAAGGACATAGATAGAGAGATTGAAGATCTAGAGATGGCCGCAGTCGGCGATGAAGATGGGCCTCACGGTGTGGCCGGAAGATGATCCAACCTTCTCGATGGCCTTGACGACGTTGAGGCCATCGACGCTGAAAATGACGTGATTGCCGTCTAGCCAGGAGGTCTTGGCGGCACACATGAAGAATTGCGAACCGTTGGCCGGGCCCGGCGTTGGCCACCGAGAGGATCCTGGGGCCGGTGTGCTTCCTCACGAAGTTCTCGTGGGGGGGGGGGGGGGGGGGGGGGGAAATAAAAAAGAGATGATATTTTTTTGTGGGATTATATAGGAAAATGGTAGAACCTTAATGAATATGTTTGGATAAAAATTCGAAAATATCCTCAACAAATTTTGACCATCAGATCTATAAAAAATAAATTTGATCAAATCTAATGGTCTAAATTTAATCCATACCATAGGGACGACTTTTATGTACTCCTCGCTGAATCCAAATCTATCAATAAGAACTACCCATGTCCCTACTGAATCTTCACCCCGCGTCTCCTACCACGCAACAAGGGGACCCCTTCCGATTCGAAATTGGAGGGACAGGTTTCGCGCACTTCTGTTTCACCAAAACAAGGTTCGATGACAGACCGAAACTGTGAAATTAGTACTGCTAATGTTTTCTGTTTTGGTCGGAACACGTGCTATTCGAATATTCATTTTGTAACACGACAAAGGGGAACGAGATCGTGAGAATGGTAGGAGCACCACCCTTTAAGTCATGGAATTCAACGGTTATGCATGAACCATTCCAAGGCCGGAAGCAACCTTGTGCTCATCAACTCGTTTTAATAAAATATTATAATTTTCATATTCAACTCAAAATTGAAGATGAAAAATATTGTGAATTTTTCAAATTTATATACAAATTAAGCAACACTCGTCGGTAATCTCGAATAAGGCAAAACAACAAGCTATACGGCATCGACACAATTATGAATCATTATCTCTGTCAGGTAATTGAACTCTCCTAGTTAATAAAAGAGTTGAAAGTTTTTGTTGACCTAATTAACATTTGCATAGTTCTCTTTGATTAGATTTGTCGCCTAATTTTCCAATTACGTGCAACTTTAAATTAGCCGAGTGCAATTTTAGTGGGGGCCGAAGCCACTTCGGGACATATCTATACCAAAATTAGCAGAAGGGGATCACATCGAGTGGTGGTGTCTCCACGATTATGTGTAGGGTTGAGAAAGGTTGGGCAATTGCTTCAACTATTAGAATTCAATTATTTAGGCTATTTTTAAGCTGGTTAGAGATATTGGTGTCTTGTCTTGCTCATTTGCTCTTACAAGACTAGGATGCTAATTAGATTCGGATTGCGAAGATCTATCCGATCTTAAATTTGTTGATTTTAATTGAATCTAGACTCAAATTTTTATTTTTTTTAAATAATGGTAAATTATCCTCAGATTCCTAGGATTTATCTAAATCACTATTTTTATTTAAAAAATAGACAAAAAGTGGTATTGAATTTGACCAAAAAAGTAGATACAAGTATTCAGAAATTGACTTTTTTACTGAGAAAGCTTAGTTTTTTAGTTATCCAGAATGGAAGCATACACAGCCTTGTTAACCCTTAAAAAAAATGGGACGGGGACGCCGTGAGACTTTCTCATTTTTTTCTAATATTCCAAAATTGATACTTCAATCCCCTAATTTATTTTATTGTACCCTCATATTTCTATCGGGTTCAGTGTTGATGTTCTCGACATATTTTTTTATGATAATTATACCCTTTCAAAAAATTTGAAAAAAATAAAAGACCACCTTCTTCTTTGCAACACTTCATCTTCTTCCCTAGGAGTTAAATCAATTAAAATTAAAATCAATAAATATTGGATTGTTTCCTGTGTTTCAGGGTCAAATTTTAGGTTACGGGTCCTGAGGACGCTATTGACGATGGAGGAGAGACCGAAGCGGGTGCTATCGACGGGGACGGGGACGGGGACGGCGGTGGCCGGAGCCTTGAATGGCCGCTTCAATTTCGTCACAAGCCAGACCTGAACCCGCTTCTCCTCTCCTTCGGCTACCATGCCTACCCCTTTCTCGAGATTGAGCTTTTAGGGTTTAGTAACCGGAGAAACAAAGGACCAGAACGGCCGCTTGGGTCGGTGCCGTAACAAAACATCTTGGGGAGGTGGTATATTCGGGAGCAAACGCCCACTCTTAGCTTGTATATCCGGGAGCAAACGACCGATTTAACATTTCACACCACTTGCAGATCCATTTCACCATCAAAACCATACTTTTTTTTTAGAAATATCAAAACCATATTAAAGGACCAATCCAGGCACTGAATCAACAACGCAACAATGGGAAAAATGAACTGATGATCTCCTCGGTGGAGGGGTTGACGATGAGAATCCATTTTTTGAGGATGGATTCTCTCCAAGCACTGTCAATGAAGAGTTGCCTGTAATTTTTAATTGATTTGATTCCCAGGAAAGAAGATGAAGATGTTGGAAAGAAGATGAAGATGCATTGGAAAGAACATGGTCTTTTTATTTTATTTTTTGAATGGGTAAAATGGTCATAAAAAAATTATATTGACTGACAACATTAGTACTACTATACTAAATTCGATAGGGACTTAAGAGTACAATAAAAATAAACTATGGGATTCAAAGTTTTGATTTTGAAAAACCAGGAACTAAAATAGTAATTTAAGCAGATCCTAGGAAACTAAGAATAATTTGCCCAAAGAATAATGGTATGAATATGGGTCAATACGATTCTGCCCCGATTTTTTGAAGATTATAACAAGACTTAAGAATATGTCTCATTACATCATGCTGATTGAACTTCGTAATTCTAAATAGAGTTCAACAATTCTTAACTTTAAATAGAGAAGGTTTAGAAATGCGAAAAATGTTGTGATGTGTCTCAAATTCCTATTTGGTGATTTCATATTGTATAAGAGTTTTGATTAGGTAAAAATTCTATTTCATGTATAGCACATTAGGAGTAAACTCTTATAAATAGGAATGCATGGTTTAAGAGTTCTATGGACTTGAGCAATTTAGCTTGGTGGTCAAGACAATAGGTCATTAGCATAGGTAGATAGGCTAGAGGCAGCTCGTCACGCTAGAAGTTTATGTATCTGTTGTACTCCACATATCATATTGAAAGACCATCTTACCCCCGTTGATATAGGTCAGTTGACCAAATCACGTATATCGTGTGTCCTCATTGTTCTTCTATTATTCCTATATCCCTCTGTTGTTGCTAAGGGCATGTTAAATTGCTTCCGCTGTCCCAAAAACTGGTATAAAAACTTTTGGTGTCGATCCCGGTGAAAATTGATGAAGAGACTCTGTTGGATTAGTTGAAAATTTTATAATTGAGGCCATTTTGAATGATAATGGCAGATTCATAATTGTCTGAAGAAGGAGGGGCAGTTTGGTAAGTCGGAGAAAAAAAGGAAATTAGGGTTTGGGGACAATCCTTGGAGAAGTTGTCGCTGCCAAGAAGATTTTTCGGTGGCCAATGAGTGGCTTTTGTCCTAAATGTCCGCTGCAGGGCACAAGGTCATCCTGTCGCCGCGCACACGCCTGATGGCTTACCATTTTGAGCTTTCTTGATCGCGGCATCCCAGAGGAGAAGAAGCGACGTCGAGGAGAGATAGGAAGGAGAAGATGTCCTTAAAGAGAGAAGAGAGCCCTCATGAATAGCCACCAGAAAGGGTTTGAGTCTGAGCCTATGAACCACTATCGTGCTTAGAGAAGAGGGAAGCTGCGCATCTCACCGTCATCTTCGCACACCTGGCCATCCTCAGCCATCAACATGCACCACCATTGAAGCTCGCCAACTGCCACCCCTTTGCATCCTTAGTGTTTTGTTTGAAGAAAACTCTAGATTTCAGTTGACCAAAAGTCAACAATTTCATTAAAAGTCAACATATTGATTGAAAGTCAATATTTAGCTAATTTATGATTTCTTCATCAGTTTTGGAGTATGTAGGTATCCAGATTGGCAGATTTTATAGGCGTGGTGACTTTATTCGTTTAAGTTGAGATTTCTGTTAAAGCACATTAGTTCAAGTCAGGTTAATTCACGATTAAAGATCGGTCTTGAGATTTGATTCAAGATAGAGGATTGTTTGGGTAGTTGACTCAAATCTTATTACATCTAGAGGAAGGGTCCAATGTGTATGGTGAGAAGATTTCTCTGGATAGGAGTTAATCAGTTTTTTTGGATTCATCGACGTTGGACCAGAAGGTGGATTATGTGAAGACCTTGAGCAGAACTTGGACCTAGCACTTATTGATGAGACGTTGATGTAGTGCAAATTTAGTGCAAGTGCAAACTTGCCACAAATTTGGCGTAGATGCAGTTTAGATGTGGCGTAATGCAGTTTACATAGATTTGGCGTAATGCAGAAAAAATAAGACTCAAAAAATATTTACAAAGCACTATCAACAATGTCCTAAAACTAATTTGTAAGCATAAAATAGATGTCTAAATGTGCCACTCCCTAACAACGGCACCAATTGACGAGAAGATTTTTCACCCCTTTGCAATAAAGAGAGTAAAGGAAATATCAAATCACAAGGAGTGGGACTTAGGCCACCTATTCGACTCACTAGATAGTTTCGAATGATATGTAAGATAGTGATTGGTGTGTTTAATTAGAGGAGGGAGAATATTAACAACCTAAACTAATATAAATAAACTTAGGGAACCAAGAATAGAAGTAGTGGGCAAGGTAACCACAAGTGCCACCGTCGTGACTTGGTCTTTCATTGGCTTATTAAGTACTAGGTGGGCCTAGGTGGGCCTAAGGCATAGTGCTTCACCTTCTGAGTCCATTACACTACAAACTCGGGTTCTAGGTTTCAAACGGCTCACTCTATGGACACCCCTTCTCACAATGAGTTGTCAACCTCACAAGAGTGTACGAGTCACCATCTAAATCCTAACTAATTATCGAACAACCTAGCCAACTAGCGTCCTCCCTACGGTGTCACTAACGTAGGTTCTCACATCATTAATAACTAGTCTAAAGGGTAGTATTTTTGCTCTTCTAGTGACAAATAGTTTTTTTGAGCGAGGCTAAGATCTATTGGCAAGGACTTATGGTCGAGAGTGGGTTTTACACACACAATCCTAACATGAAGGTCTGTCAAACCAAAGCATTATGTGTTCTACCCACTATACACTCTAACAGTAAAGCCCACTAGAAACCAAGCCATTCCGGCGCACAAAGGCACCCGACCCACAAATAACTACTCACACATCCACAAACTCAAACTCAACATCAATAAAAGCAAAGCTATTGTCACAAGCATTAAATTAAAGAGAGAAGAGTTTAAAAAAACTCAATAGTGTTTTCAAGCATCCTAGTTGCTCCTCCTTCTTCAATGCTCCTAGCTACTAGAGAGAGAGAGAGAGAGAGAGAGAGAGAGAAGTTTTGGCTATTCTAAGTGGCCAAAACTACACAAATGATTTGTCAAAGAGTTTTAGAGGCGGGTGGGTGTGTGGTATTTATAGGCCCCAACAAAACCCTAAGAGCTAGGATGGGTAGAATGGTCATTGTGGCCTTTTTTGAGTGGAATATGTCCGCGCCCGTCGTTTGGCAGATTTTGGCACCGTTCGGTGCCCTCGTGCACTCTAGTTCAAGGTGCAACAACTATTCTCATTTTTCGCCCCCTTCCGCTCCCAATTGGACTTTGAGTATTAGCGGATGAAATGTAGATCTTCTTCTTAGCTTTCCAACATTATCTCACACGCCTCAATGCCATGTTGGAGCAAGAATTTACGGCCATTTTAGTGTGGCGCTCTGCTGAATCCACCGCCCGGCATCGAATTCACCGTTCGGCGAGTATTTCCACCGCCCGGCGGCCTTTGAAACCTTATTTTGACCTCTTTAGCTCGAGCCTTTCTTCTTGTCTGCTCTGAATGGTGCCGAACAACTCTAAGTACCTCTAGAAGACCATAAACACAACTAGTTAAACCATTCAAGGCAACGAACCAAGAAATGGATTAAAAGACACTAGACTCAAAACATAAAGACTAAAAAATGGGTCTAAATGACCCTAAAATGACATGGTGAAATGCAGTTCTTTCAAGCGCATCACACCCCCACACTTGAATCTTTGCTTTTTCTCAAGCAAAAGACTCAAATAAGACTCTAAGATGCACAAAAAAGAGTTGGCATGCTGTTAATATAAAGGAGGCTCCCAAAACTTCGAACACTCATCGCGAGACAACCCCACAACTTTAGAAGTTCACTCCCCCAGATATAAAAATAAAAATATACAGAGACCACATCCGTAACGGTTTAAACGAGCGCTGACCCAATGTGGGTGAAACCAGAGAGTTGACCACCACTCAGAGGGTAGGAAGTTTTAAGCTTAGAGGGTAGGAAGTTTTAAGCTTACACTTTAGTAATCAGCTACCTAACCCTCACGTACATGCCCGGGGTATTGTGATGCCCAACGTCTTATTCTGCGGTGTCTCAAATCATGTGGGGTTTGTGATCAAGGGGACATTTGCTTGGGTTGTAATGGGGTTAAGATAAAGGTGAGGATAAACATTTGGGCAGTAACTAAACCACCCAATCCAATGAGCTTTTTACAAAGGTATACTAGCCCTCATCTATGATTGCCTTGAAGCACAAAGGTATAAACATTTGGGCAGTAACTAAACCACCCAATATACACCCAAGTCCCAATGACCTGAAGCACAAACTTTGCATTTTATTTGATTGCCTTATTCATACTACATCTTTATCTTTTTTGTTGCTTTTCTTCTTGTCTTCCATCTTTTTCTTTTCTTTTCCTTTCTAATTTTCTCTTTGTTTTTTCTTTATTTTCTCTTCCTTCCTTTATTCACACTTGGCAAATTTTTAGAGCTAGGAAAAGCTTGGCATCTTTTGTTGGCCTTTTTTACCCTTTTCCCCAATGTTCATTCCCATAATAAAATCCTATTATACCATATTTCCCTTAAAATTAACCCCATAAAATTAAATCTTATGCACTTCCTCAGACTAAGTGTCAAAGGTAGGGAAAATTTTGGATAAGAGTTAATCATGGCATGTGTAAATCAAGGAATGGCTAAGGCTCATAAGGGTTAAACAAGGAAGATTTAAGGGAGTTTGGCTCTAAGGCTCTAGGCTCAAACTGCTCAAAAATGGCCCCCGTCCTCCCATAAAACACCCATATGGAAGAAATGGTATAGAGTACTGGCGGGACACCCCAATAGTCCAGAATATGTAGGCACCTCATGAATAAAATTGGAGACGGTTGTCTCCACTTTCGACTAAATAATCCTTTCATAAGGTCATTTATCAACCCACCAAGGGAGACCACAAGTTTAAATAACCAAGGGTGTGGAAACTCTGTATTCCTACGCTTTATAGCTGAAGTATGATTCCTAAAAAGTTTTGGGTATTTTTTTTGAAGAGAAATTAAAAAATTTAGGGGGGGGGGGGGTGGTGTCCAAATATGCCAAAATCATGCCAAAACTTGACCTATGCTAATTAGTGTAGACCTAAATATGTAAGTTCCTACATGAAACTCACCCTACACTTGAACGACACATTATCCTCAATGTGAAATGAGTTAGGCTACCAGACAAGAGAAAAAGAAATAATTCAATAACCTCTGTGGCCAAAGAAGGTGAAAACACTTCAATCAAAAACACAATAGAAGGCCTCAATGGCCACATATTACCAAACAAACATAACAACATATGATCTCAACATAGCAATAAACTAATGTCAAGATATAATATTACAACAAAATATCTCAATGCAGTCAATCATCAACATAAACATGCAACCCTCAAAGGCGCACTCCACATCAAAAACCAACAAGCATCGAGATAAGAACACTCATATGACAACACAAGACTCAAAATAATAGAATGAACATAATTAAAAGGAATATGGAGGTAAGGAGTACTCCCTAGTATAGAACAAAAGAAAGGTAAGCAAAAGTTCTATGTCTTCTTCACTGCAGGCGCCATCTGACGGCATTTCCTGTCTGACAGCAATTTTGTGCCATTCAACAAGTATTTTTGCCATTTTGTGATCACCCGTCGTTTCACGTATCAGGCACCTCTAGTTTTTTGCCAACAAGTTTTTTAGGGATCCGAGTATCTAGAAGCAAGGCATCCACCGTTCAAAGGTTTTTCTGCCGTTCGACGACTACGGGTAGTTCAAAATTTGGCCTTTTTCTTGAAGTACTTTCCTTCCTAGCATCCAAAACCAAAAGAAACTAAAAAGCACATAAGAAAATGGTTGGGTTGCCTCCCAACAAGTGCTTGTTTTAAGTCCCAAACTCGACTTTCACAAAATTACCATGGAATAAAGGTTTCAATATGCTTAATCATTAATATTAGCTAGATTCCATGGAAAGAAGCACTCATCAGTAAAGAATTTCACACAACAATCATATATGAGTAACTTCTTATCCATCATCAATGGCAAAAATATAGTTAAATGCCAATCACCGAAAGGGTTAATAGCACGCAAGTTAAGTACGGGGCTGTTAAGGATTTGAACTACACCCGGAATCAACCAATCACAACCAAGAGTGGGAGGCTTCTCAAAATCAAGGTCGGGTGTTTTACCTTCACTTACCGTATCCAAGATTAAAAGATATAGCAAACCTTCTTAGATCATGAAGTCGAGGTGGAGGATTATGGCATCTAACACTAGGCTCTTCCTTGGATATGGTGTCTTCTTTCTCCTCTTAGTCTTTAATATTCAAATCTTTCGTTGAGCCACAGTCATGTACTCGAGATTGAGGACTAGTCATGGGCTCATTGCCCTCTTTTTCAGTACTCTCCACAATCTCAATCTCCTCATTTTCTTCCTCCTTTGCCTCCGTTTGCTTCTCCTCAATTGGAAGTGCGTTGTTAGGACCACAAGCTTTCGTTGGGATCTTTCTTTCTATCATCTTCTTTTCCTTGCAATCCCACCAATGAAAACTATGAGTCTTTTGATCATATAAAGCTTGTGGGAATGGCACTTATGAAATGTCTCATGGTAGAAGAATGTATATTGGTTTCTCTACTTCCAACTCTTTTTGCTTGTTGCCTTGCTCCACTCGCACTTCCTCTTCTTTTTCACCCGAGGATGAACTTGAAGGTGGTACTTCTTCTTGGTACCATGATATTTACTAGATATTCTATTAGTTATCTTGATAGCCCGTTTGTCACCTACATCCTTAGGCTTGCTCGTGGCGTGATATAGATGAAGATAGAGAAGTTACAATGGCAAGATTCTTGAATGGACTCAATCCTGAAATTCAAGACAAGGTTGAGTTGCAACACTATGTGGAGTTGGAGGACATGGTGCATATGGCAACGAAAATTGAGAAGCAACTCAAGAGAGGAGAGGGGAGAACAAGAGCTACATCGAGTTCTACTTGGAAGCCAAACTACCAAAAGAAGTTTGACAAGCCACAAGCAGCCAAAGTAGAGCATAAATCCGAGAGTTCTCAAGCTAATTCTCAAAGGAAAGTGGAAGTCACTCCAGCTAGGAACCGTGACATCAAGTGCTTTAAGTGTCAAGGAAGAGGGCACATCTCAAGTCAATGCCCTAACAAGCAAGCAATGGTGATCAAGGAAAGTGGAGAGATTGAAACTGAAGAAGAGGATTCGGAGCATGAAAGCATGCCTTCTTTGGAGGACGTATCCGAGGAAGAGTACCAAGCTGCTGAGAGGCTTACTCTTGTGTCTAAAAGAGCATTGAATGTGCAAGTAAAAGAAGAAAATGATGTGGCTCAAAGAGAAAATATTTTTCACACAAGGTGCTATGTCAAAGACAAGGTGTGTAGTGTCATCATAGATGGAGGAAGTTGTTCTAATGTCACAAGCACTACTATGGTGGAGAAGTTAGGGTTACTCACTGGAAAACACCCTAAGCCTTACAAACTACAATGGCTGAATGATAGTGGAGAAGTACGAGTGATGAAGCAAGTATTGGTAACATTCCGCATTGGCAACTATGAGGATGAAGTGTTGTGTGATGTTGTACCAATGCAAGCTGGTCATCTATTGTTAGGAAGGCCATGGCAGTTTGATAGGAAAGTGCATCATGATGGCTACACCAACAAATATTCATTTATACTTAAGAAGAGAGTAATCACCTTGGCACCCTTGTCACCATCACAAGTTTGTGAAGATCAACGACAGTTGCAAAAAGAAAGTGATGAGCAAAGAGAGCGTGACAAAAAGAAAAAGATTGAGAGGAGAGAAGAAGCCGAAAAAAAGATAGGAAAAACGGCCAATGGAGAGGAAAAGATTGAGAAAACAAAAGAAGCCGGAAAAACAGAAATTAAAACGGCCAATGAGAGAAAAACCGAGAGTTGGAAAAAGAGTTACTATGTGGGAGCAAGTGATATTAAGCAAGCATGCTTTGAAAAGAAGCCTATGATCTTTCTTCGGTATAGAGAGGCGCTTTTAAACACTAACGAGCTTGAACCACATGTACCCTAGTACGGTTGTGTCTCTTTTGCAGGACTACAAGGATGTCTTTCCCGATGAGCTACCACCTGGTTTGCCACCTATCCGTGGGATTGAACATCAAATAGACTTTGTTCCGGGAGCTGCCATACCTAACCGTCCCGCATATAGAAGCAATCCTGAGGAAACAAAGGAGCTTGAGAAGCAAGTCAACGAGCTATTGGAGAAAGGGTACGTGAGAGAGAGCATGAGTCCATGTGCTGTTCCAGTCCTACTTGTGCCCAAGAAGGATAATCATGGAGAATGTGTGTTGATTGCCGAGCAGTCAACAACATAACGGTAAAATATCGTCACCCTATTCCTCGTTTAGATGACATGTTAGATGAGTTGCATGGTTCTTGCATGTTTTCTAAGATTGATTTGAAGAGTGGTTATCATCAAATTAGAATGAAAGAAGGAGATGAGTGGAAGACTGCTTTTAAAACAAAGTATGGGTTGTATGAGTGGATGGTCATGCCATTTGGTTTGTCCAATGCACCTAGCACGTTTATGCGACTCATGAATCATGTTCTACGTCCATTCATTGATAAATTTATGGTTGTTTACTTTGATGATATACTCATTTATAGCAAGAGCATGGAGGATCATTTAGAACATTTGAAATCTGTCTTAGATGCACTTAGAGAAGATCAATTGTTTGCTAACTTGAAGAAGTGCACCTTTTGTACGGATAAGCTTGTATTCTTGGGTTTTGTTGTTGGAGCTAACGGAATACAGGTTGATGAAGAAAAGATCCGAGCTATCCGTGAATGGCCAAGCCCTACAAGTGTTGCTAATGTTAGGAGCTTTCATGGACTAGCTAGTTTTTATAGGAGATTTGTGAAGGACTTTAGTAGCATAGCCGCACCCATAACTGAAGTCATCAAGGAGAACGTGGGCTTTACTTGGGGAGAAGCTCAAGAGAAGGCCTTCCAACTACTAAAAGGGAAGTTGACTAATGCACCCTTGTTAGCTTTACCTAATTTCTCTAAGACTTTTGAAATAGAGTGTGATGCTTCTGGTATAGGAATTGGAGCTGTCCTTATGCAAGAGGGAAGACCCATTGCATACTTTAGTGAGAAACTAAGTGGTGCAACCTTGAATTACCCGACCTATGACAAGGAGTTGTACGCACTAGTTCGAGCATTTGAGACCTGGCAGCATTACTTGTGGCCAAGGAGTTCGTGATTCGCACTGATCATGAGTCACTCAAGCACTTAAAGGGGCAACACAAGCTGAACAAGAGGCATGCACGATGGGTGGAATTCATTGAGACATTTCCTTATGTCATTCGCTACAAGCAAGGTAAGGAAAATGTAGTGGCTGATGCACTATCACGAAGTTACGCCTTGATCTCAACTCTTGATGCTAAACTACTTGGCTTTGAACACATTAAAGAGATGTATGTTGATGATGTTGATTTTAGCGAGTTGTTTAGATCAACTGAAAGAAGTGCATTTGGTAAGTTCTTTCGTAATGAAGGTTACCTATTTCGTGAAAACAAACTTTGTGTGCCTAATTGCTCGATGCGAGAATCACTCATTCAGGAGGCACATGGAGGTGGCTTAATGGGGCATTTTGGAATTGCAAAGACCTTGGCAATGCTACAAGATCATTTCTTTTGGCCACACATGAAGAGAGACGTTGAGAGAGTTTGTGGTCGTTGCATCACTTGCAAGCAAGCCAAGTCAAAGGTAAAACCCCATGGTTTGTTCACCCCACTACCTATACCTAGTGAGCCTTAGATTGATATCTCTATGGATTTTTTGTTAGGACTACCTAGGACTAAGCGTGGAAGAGATTCAATTTTTGTGGTAGTGGATAGGTTTTCTAAAATGGCACATTTCATTCCATGTCATAAGACTGATGATGCTTCAAACATTGCTGATTTGTTCTTTAGAGAGGTTGTTAGGTTGCATGGCATGCCTAGGACAATTATCTCTGATAGAGATGCTAAGTTCCTAAGTTACTTTTGGAAGACCTTGTGGTGCAAGTTAGGTACTAAGTTGTTGTTTTCTACTACTTGTCATCCTCAAACTGATGGTCAAACTGAAGTAGTGAATAGGACTTTGTCTACACTTTTGAGAGCACTCATTAAGCATAACATTAAGACTTGGGAAGAATGTTTACCTCATGTTGAGTTTGCTTATAATCATTCTGTCCATTCTGCTACTCAATTCTCACCATTTGAGCTTGTTTATGGATTTAATCCTTTGACTCCATTGGATTTATCACCTCTACCTTCGAGTGAGCATGTTAACTTAGATGGCAAGAAGAAAGCTGAATTTGTCAAGCAGTTACATGAGAAAGCAAGAATGAACATCGAGAAGCGCACGGAGCACTATGCGAGGCAAGCAAACAAAGGAAGGCACAAGGTTGTCTTTGAGCTGGGAGATTGGGTTTGGCTACATATGAGGAAGGAGCGTTTTCCTGTCCAAAGATGTTCAAAGTTGCTACCACGGGGAGATGGTCCATTCCAAGTGATAGAACGCATCAATGATAATGCCTACAAGCTAGACCTTCCGGGTGAGTATAATGTAAGTGCTTCGTTTAACGTGGCTGACTTGAGCCCGTTTGATGTAGGTGATGATTTGAGGACAAATCCTTTTCAAGAGGAGGGGACTGATGTGAGCAAATCTAAGGATGCACCTACTATCAAGCTTGTAGACTCGCAGCAAGTTCAAGTTCCAATTGGGCCAATGACAAGAGCAAGAGCTAGGAAGTTGCAATCTGACTTCAATGGACTAATGCAAGAAGTTTGGGCTCAAGCAAGTGCGTGGAGGACCAAGGACGTCCAAGAAGTCCAAGGGAGGCCCATGCACGTTTTAGAAGCTAAATGGGAAGTTTGAGATGCACGCAATCTCCTGGATGCATGCGCACGTGAATTTCAACCTTATCTTGGACATGCGTCCCTAAATTTTAGGAATTGCATCTACTATGTTTTAGGACGTGATATTTACTAGATATTCTATTAGTTATCTATGTTTAGATTGTTTTCCTACTTAGTTGAATAATTCGGCCAAAATCCCTTTAAATTAGGAAGGAGAGTTTTGGCCAGCCTTGAACTCCTTATTAGGAGTTAGTTTTCGTTTAGGAAATTGTAAGACTTATGGAGCCTATATAAAGAGGCATCCTCATTCAATAAAGACATAACAATTCGGAGAATTACTTAGCATTGGCTAACTGTGAGTTTAGATACTCGTTTGTTCTTGCTTAGGCTGGTGAGTCGTCTTGGCTAGAATTTATCTTTCACTTATCAAGCGGATCATCCATCCCCGCTCGTGGCGTGATACGACCTTAGTTCAAGGTTCAGAAGCTCTTGCAGCGGGTTAAGGTTCAATTTCGCGCCTTAGTTCTTGTGAGTTCTTGTGAGTTGTGATCTGTTCCATTCTGAAGTAACAAACGGTCCGAGTTGTGAGTCTTTTCCGCTGAGATTCATATCAAATGGCAAGCCCGTTTGATAACTAATAGAATATCTAGTAACGTGGTACCATCAAGTAACGTGGCTGACTATCAAGTTAGTTATCTATCAGAGCTTAGCTTGTTACTTTAGTTCATTATCCTTATTATTCTTGTTCTTTTTGGGGTTCATTTTGTTGCTTGCTAATCCGTGAGGTTCTTCAAGCGAGGACTCCATCGGTATTAAACAAACCATGGACTCCATTGTACCTATGGATGAGATTGAACTCATTCCTTTGTGCTTGTGCCCGTCTTGGCGTGCTCTCAACTTCATCGGTATCAAACAAACCATGGACTCCATTGTACCTATGGTAAACAAAGGAATCCATCTCAACCACACAATATATATAAAAGAAAAATAAGACATAAAATATTTACAAAACACTATCAACAATGTCCTAAAACTAATTCGTTAGCGTAAAATAGATGTCTAAATGCGCCACTCCCCAACAATGACACCAATTGATGAGGGGATTTTTCACCCTATTGCAATAAAGAGAGTAAGGGAAATGTCGAACCACGAGAAGTGGAACTTAGGCCATCTATTTGACTCACTAGTTAGTTTCGGACGATATGTAAGATATTGATAGGTGTGTTTAATTAGAGGAGGGAGAAACTTAACAACCTAAATTAATATAAACAAACTTAGGTGACCAAGAATTGAAGTAGTGTGCAAGGTAACCATAAGTGCCACCTTTGTGACTTGGTCACTCATGGGCTTATTAAGTACAACGTTGGCCTAGGTGAGCCTAAGGCATGGTGCTTTACCTTTTGAGTCAATCACACCACAAAGTTGGGTTCTAGGTTTCAAACGGCTCACTCTATGGATACCCCTTCTCACAGTGAGTTGTCAACCTCACAAGAGTATACGAGTCACCAGCTATCCTCCCAAATCCCAACTAGTGTTCTCCTTATGGTGTCACTAATGTAGGTTCTCAAATCATGAACAACTAATCTGACGGGTAGTATTTCTGCACTTCCCATGAAAATTAAGTCTTTCAAGCGAGGCTAAGATCTATTGGCAATGACCTATGGTCGGGAGAGGGTTCCACACACACAATTCTAACAAGAAGATCTTTCAAACCAAAGCATTATACGTTCCATCCACTACACGCTCTAACAGTAAAGCCCACTCAAAACCAAGCCACTCGGGTGCACAAGGGCACCTGACCCACAAACAACTACTCGCACATCAACAAACTCAAACTCAACATTAATAAAAGCAAAGCTATTATCACAAGTATTAAATTAAAGAGATTAGAGTTTAGAAAAGCTCAATCAAGTCTTCAAGCATTCTAGCTCCTCCTCCTTCTTCAATGCTCCTAGCTACTAGAGAGAGAGAGAAGTGTTAGCTATTCTAAGTGGCCAAAACTACACAAATGATTTGGCAAAGAGTTTTAGAGGCCAAGAGGGCATATTTACAGGCTCCCACCAAAACCCTAAGAGCTAGGATGGGTAGAATGGTTATTTTTGGCCTTTTTCTAAATTAAATCTGTCTGCGCCCACTGTTCAGCATATTTTGGCATCGTTCGGCGCCTGCGCCTGCTCTATTTTGAGCTGCAGCAAAGATCTTCTGAATTGGACTTTGACTATTAGAGCATAAAATGTAGATCATCTTCTTAGCTTTCCAACGGTACTTCACATGCCTCAATCCGATGTCGGAGTAAGAAGTTACGGCCATTTTAGTGTCACACCCTGCTGAATCCATCGCTAGGCGGGTAAATCTGCCACTCGGTAGTGAATTCGCCGTTTGGCGGGTATTTCCACTGCCCGATAGCCTCCGAAACCTCGTTTTGATCTCTTTAGCTTGAGCCTTCCTTCTTGTCCACTCTGAATGGTCCCGAACAACTCCAAATACCTCCAAAAAGACCATAAATACAATAAGTTAAACCATTCAAGGTAATGAACCAAGAAATGGAATAAAAGACACCAGACTCGACATATAAAGACTAAAAAATTGGGTCTAAATGACCCTAAAATGATGTGGTGAAATGCACATTTTTCAAGCGCATCAGTGTTTACGAGGAAGTGATGTAAGGTCAGAAAGGGTATTCACGAGGAGGTGTTTTAAAGCCCAGAATGTGGTGCCATTTTCTCTTGTTTTGATCGAGATAGATTAGTGTCCACGTGAAGATGGGGATTTTCTATGGAGATGGAGTACCGAAGTATCATTTGAGAAAGTATGGCACTACGAAGCAGATTATAGCATTTCGAGCATATAGTTTTCTCTCATTCTGTTGGTTCTACTCGTATGGAGATCCATGGTGAATATTCCAGGTGGAGTTTTTCATAGATTGAGGTGGACGATGATGTCATGTTCGAGATTGAGCTTGAAGCTTATTAGAACAGGCGTGTTTGAAGATGATCAAATGTGGGAAAATAGTTGAAATAAGAGAAAACGATTGATTTTAGAATTTGATCCAAGGTGAAGATTGTTCGGTTATCTCTCAAATTCTTATTTAGTTATTTCATATAGTATATGAGTTCTAATTAGGTGGAAACTTTATTTCTTGTATAGCAGATTAGGACTAGCCTCTTATAAATAGAAGAGCAGGGTTAAAGAGATTATTAGGCTTGAGCAGTTTTGCTTGTGGTCAAGAGAATGGGTGCAGATTAGCTAAAGGAAGGTCTCTTCTTGCTTCTTCCTCTGCATCTGCCTGAGCCAAAAATCTATTTATACATTGTACTTCGTATATCATAATGACATATAAGTGTGAGTCCCTTACTAGGGTTTTGTCTCTAACTAGAGTCTCTCTCTCTCTCTCTCTCTTAATAGGGAACAGCTTTAGGATTTCTGATTTCCAATCAATTCCAAGTCAACATTTGTCTCTTTCACTGGTAATCACTAGGGAATTTCTTTGGGATCAAGTGACAACAGGCTTTGAGGGCTCCCTTCCAACCTTTTGGGGGAAAGTCAAGGTTGTAGAGATTTAGTTCATTCACGTTCCAGTTGGTTTTGCAGTGCCGAGATGAGTTCTGGGGATGCATGGAGGGAAGATGTATGTGAGGGATTGGCTGATGGGGAGGATGTGATCTTCAACCTGCCACTCTCTTTGACACTGGTGCCGCAGACGGGGCTTTGAATGTGGTAGGATGGTCTGTATGGAAAAGATGATCAATAAGGAGGCCTTCCTCATGATGATGCGAAACTTGTGGTGTCCTCTCCATGGGATGGATGCTGTGCCTCTGAATTTGAACCTCTTTCTGTTCAACTTCAAAGAGAATCATGACTTATAAAAGGTGATGATCATGTAACCTTGCTTTATTGAGCGATGTGTTATTGTTCTTGTAACTTTTTCGTTCACATTGCAACCTTTGCAAGTCCTATTGTTCCATGTTTGTTTTGGGTCCAAGTGTATGATCACCCTATTAGAGGCTATGATATAGTAGTGGCGCAAACTATTGGCGGGATGCTAGGGGACTTTATGGCGATGGATATGGCGGAGGAGTTGAAGGGATCATATATGAGGAGTCAAGTAAATCTGGATGTTCGTAATGCTCTGGTGTAGAGTCGGCGGGTTAGATTTTGGGATAGGACGATCGTAACGATGACTTTTAAATATGAAAGGCTGCAGTCCTTTTGCTTTCAGTATGGCTATCATGAACATATTGAGTGAGACTGCAAATTATGGGATGGGTCTGATGAGGTGCTCAACCGAGTTTCTCCATTTAGGCCTGAGTTGCGTGCTCCTCCAAGAAAACCTGTACGAATAATGGTCGAAGGGTGGACTAGGATGGATGGCGGGATTTTAAGAAGGGCGACCTCGATTTCTTTATCGGCATCACACAGGATGGATATTCTTCCGTAGGAGGTTGGAGTGTAGGAGGTGGGAATTCTTGGTGATAATCTAACTGCAGCCTCTTTAGTGCATGTGGGGTCGAGGGGGCGGTACGTCCCACCTCCTCTACGTGGGGCTGCTTTTGGTGTGGATTCGATAAGAGATCTCTCTGATTCTTCGCAAATATGTTTGCAGCATGTGGGTTGCACTTGCCATCTTTTCATTATTTGGTAGGCGAGATGTGGCAAGGGGAATATGCTTTTATGTCAGCGAGGGTTGGGAGAGTCGGGAGTGGTATGGCTTTGGGGAACCGGTTGGTGTCAGATCTTTTCTGGTGGAGGAAGTTCGGACAGGTTTGGAGGAGGAGGTTGGGGATTCTGAGATGGGATAAAATGATCGTGTAGGACAATCACTTCTTGAGGGCAATGGAAATCGACTACAAGCGTCCTCCCACATTAGTGATTGGTAGAAAGGGAGCTGACTTTTCCTTGAGATCGTGGAAGAAAAGTACTTGGGGGAGGATAACTCGATTGGGGTGCAGGTGGAGAGGAGTACAGAAGTGGTTTGTAGGAAAAGGAGGTTAGTTGGGGAGGTCATTGAGGAGTATCGTGTTAGCAACTGGGCAAATTTTGTTTCAGATATTTCTCCTAACTCTCAGTTTTGAAGTGGCTCTGCTGAAGCGCAATGAATCTCATTAGTTGAACTACCGTAGTTTGGGGAATCCACATGCAGTTCTTAAGTTATGCAGGTTGATCGCCTCCTGCAAACCCCAAATCATTTTCTTATGGGAAACGAGACTAAAGGCAAGTGAAGCGGAGACTTGAAGTGGCAGCTAGGTTTTGAGTGTGGTTTCTTTTTCTCATGTGCTAGAGAGGGAAGGTAGGGTAGAGGTTGGGTTAGCTTTGTTTTGGACGCAGGAGGTTACAGTTACTCTTAGTATTATGTCTTTCAATCATATAGACGTAGTGGTAGTGGAAAGGGGGGGATGTCGTATGGCGGTTCACTCAGTTTTATGTATGGACATGTAAAGAGGGGAGAGGTTTATCTTGGTAGTTGTTGGAGCAGTTTGAGTATTCCTTGGCTTTGTGAGGGGGATTTCAATGAGATCTTGGCTTTGTTAGACAAGAGGAGGGAGGAATCTAGTACCTTCCATTTGAATGGATACTTTTGGCGGGGTAGTTCAGGAGTGTAGTTTCTTGGAGGTTAGGCAAGTGGGCTTGCATTTTACTTGGTCTAACAGCCACGAGTATCCTGATCATATTGAGTGCAAGCTAGATAGGTTTTTCATGACGTAGTCATGGCTTGATATTTATAGAGCGTCTTGGGTGGATGCGAATAGCGAGGTGGTGCGGGAATGGGAGAAGGTTGAGAGGACTTTCTATCTTTTTTATACTTCACTTTTCTCTTCTTCTGGTTACTTGCAGGTGGACTTGATTATGTCTTTGGTGGAAAGGTGGGTTTTAGATTATTTGAATCAAAGGCTAGCCGAACCATATACTAGGGGAGAGGTTGAGCGGGTTTTAAAGCAATTATTTCCTATAAAAGCGTTGTGTCATGATGGGATGCCTCCAATGTTTTATCAAAAATATTAGCATATAATTAGGGGAAGCGGTCACTCAGTATGTCCTCTCTGTGTTGAAAGATGGAGCTGACTCCACCAGTTTGAATAGAATACTGTCATTCGTTAATGGGTCGTTGGGTTTTTCGGCCAGCAATGGGTCTTTGTGACGGGCTTCCATTTTTTTCTTGACTAAATAGCGAGCTTTTTATTACTAAAAGAAAGAAAAAAAGTTACAAGCAGGGGGTGAGAAAAGAGAGAAAAGAAAGAAAAAGTCTAAAAATTCTAAGACCTAAACAAGTAATAGCTAACCGGCTGCCATAACTAGTAACTCTACTTCAGATAATCCACAAATCGGATAATCAAGAATGAATGCTGGTAAATCTGATAACTAACACTTCCCAACTGGAAATGTCAACTTCTTCGATTTAGATCTTGTCATGTATGGCTCATGCCTAGTATCTGCATCATCCGGAGTAGGCACTACATCCACCAACTGCTTCTTCATGAACATAGACATAAGCTTTATAGAGCCATCCCCAGTGTTAGTGATCACCTTCATCCCGTTACCCATAGAGCCCGAGATTAGCATTGGTTCCGTGGAAGGCAAAACCGAGGCGTGGCCAAGCACAGATGGTGCAGGACCCTGCAAAATATGATTCCTCTTACCATGCTTATCCGGGGTCGACTTGGTGGTTGATGCAATTGGCCTAGTCGACAGCTCGGCTGGAGGTCAAAATGGGGCGGAGGGAGGCAAGGCTTCTGCATGATCAACATCTTCTATTGGGAGTGCGGGATTAACATCCTCATCGGTAAAGAAAGACGATCTGGACCATCGATGAGAGATCAGAGGCGACAAAGGACTGCCAATAGGGCCAACGCCATTTAAAAAAGTACGTGGAGTGAAATCATCTGTATATGTCAAAGCAGGGTAGCCCACGTGCTCAACAACAAAATCAAAATACGAATGAAGTCTCCCTAACTTCAGCAGCATCCACGGCCCACAATGCATCTCCGCCCTCTGAAGCTGTGCTTGCATCTGCAGAGGTTTCAACAATCTTCAACACACAAATTAGTCTGGTTAAGTCCAAAACATGTGCTTTCTTACCCGTATTCGGAGCCAAGTCCAACTCCAAACTCCTGCCTACCTCAGTATCCACAACCTCTTGAAGCACTTGATTTTTGAAATTAGTGGGCACCATCTCTGATGATGCATTATTCTCCTGCACACTCTCAACCTCGGGAACCAGAGTTAAAGCAAGAGCATTTTCTGGTGATGCATTATTCTTCTGCTGTCCGTTCCACATCTATGGAACCTGAAACCAACTGTTCACTAACACCTTCCAATACACCATCGTGGACCAGAGGTGAAGCAAGTGAGCCCATCTCTGTGGGATCCAAGCCAGCAACATATACATGTCCACTAACACCTTCCAAAGAACTCGAGAATCTATGTTGCACATCCTGTTGCACAAAGTTCTCAAGCACTGTAATTAAAGCTAGAGATGAACTTGCCTTGACCTCAATGCTAGATAAAACCTGATCTTCGACCTCAACTTGTATCTCCCCTTCCTCCAACTCTTCTACGCTGCGGAGGGCCTCATAGGCATTCGAAGCTAGAACCTTCGGATGGGATGTAGTTAATTTTTATTATTTTGGGTATAACTGTAATCTTTTTCTTTCAATCGAACACTTGCGTTAGAGTTTTCACAGAGAGAGAAATTTTCATCGAGGAAGGAGAGAGGTGAGAGAAGGGAGGAGAAAGAAGAATGGAGGGGAGAGAGAGGGGAGAGGGAGGGGAGAGGATGCTAATAAAGGAAAAGAAAATTTTTAGGGACTTTATTGAAGTTTTTTACTACGGCATCTCATATTGCCTACTAGATTAAAAAATCTGATGTGGCGTGGCACATCACCAAAAAAGGTGTCATTTTTATGTTCGGAACAAATTTTGGATCTTGACCCTTTTCGAGCCTTTGACTAAAAAAAGTGTCAATCACATGACTCAAAAAATCTTTTGCAGAATTCGGAATCACAACACAAAAAATATGAAATTACATGTATTAATATTGTACTTTTCTTAAAAATAAAAAATCATTAATTTTCTCCCGACCACCACTGATTCCGACAACGACCGATTTCGACATCGACCAGTTGAGGTATTTACTGTTTCCTTCTTCTTTCTTTGACTGTGCCGCCTCCTTCCTCAACCAACCTCTCCATACAACCTCCATCTCTTGCTTTCCAAGCCTCCATCTCCACAGGTTGCCTTTTCTCTCACCATCTCCCCCAGGTATTACCTCCTTCTTTTCTCAGATTAGATCTAGGACCTGTTCAACTATCTTCCTCGCCGACTTCTTCCCATCAATGACCGGGACCCGCCCGAGCTCGGATCTACAGGTGAGCGACTACTGGTTAAAGGTTGTAAGCTCGGTCCTTTCTTGCCTCTGTCTCGTGCCAGCTTCGACTTACCGAGACTGGCCCACCAACCATATCTTTTAAATGAAGGCTTAAAGTATTCAACTTTTTGTTGCCTGTGGATAGCTGAAGTTTGTTCATTGAACTGGTTGTTTGGTTTGGTTGATTGTTTGAGTGTAGCTAGTAATAACTGGTTGTTATTGGTGGCTTCAGTTTTCGGTCTTTAAGTTTTTGGTTTGTAGCAATTAGCAGAGAGCAAAAAGGATTTCTGCTTTCTAATTATGGAATTGTTTTGGATTTTCCATAAAAAATGTTTCTCTTAAAATATTTTTGTGGGTTAATTTTGGTGGTTGTCAGAAAAATGACCGGAGGGTGGCCGGAGAAGATGATCGAAGTTGGTGTTCATCAGAAAAATGATCAAAGAAAATTACCAGAGGTTTGGGTTGACTGTAGCAAAGGTATAATAGTCAGATAAAATAAGAAAAAAGTTATCGATGATATTAGCTAGGGACCTCAGAGTACAATTTAACCAAATTACGAGGATGGCTACATGCATTAAGGAAATACATAGATAAATTATCTATTTTACTATAACCAAGGACCTGAAGGTAATTTATTCTTTAAAAATTTATGGTAACATTCTCCCTTACTAAGCAAAGTAAACTAGAAAATCACACCTACAAAACATAAGGAAGCAAAGACAAAAATATACATATCCGACCAAAATTGGGGTTTGGAAAAATTATGTTAACATTCTGACTGCGTCTTTTCTCGAAGGGTGAGGAAGGAGATGCAGACGGATGACCTAGTGAAATTAGAGTTTGAATCATTCTTTTTGGTAAACTGATGTTTGAAATAGTTTGGGTTAAATTTGTTTAGTTGATGATGTGGCATGCTAAGTGTGTGACATGTGTTTTAACTAAACGTAGATGTAACTTTGTTGTTAACTAGATGAAACTTATGTCAATTGGTCAGGAAAATCGGAACCACGCAGTAGTGATGTGTCAAAGGCTAAAACCACAGGGTATGTAAGTGAACTTTTAACTTTTATTTTTAATAAATTCAAAATTATTTTAAAGAGAAAAATCCACATTAGTACCCTTTAGTTTTTGAGTTTTTCACAGATGTGTTTGTAGTTTAAAACTCATCACAAAGGTCCATATGGTTTCCATCCTCATCAATTAAAGTTTCAGATAGATCCCCGAGCCTAATGAGCGACCTTGGCGCTTGCCACATCAGAACGACGTCATTTTCAGCCAATGTGACATGCCACGTAGGATTAATTACTGACGTGCCAATGTGAATAATATTCAAAATAATCTCCCATTTTTTATATATTTTCAAATAGCCCACCCCTTATTCTTCCTCTACCCCTTCCTTCCTTGTCTTCTCCTCCCCTCTCTCTCTTGCATTGATACACCAACCAACTTGGAAATTCCTTAAACCTACCTACCCCTCTCATATAACGTGGGTGATTTAATTGAACCTACCTACCCCTCGCATGTGAGAAGCAATTTGGATTAACCTTGATTTCTGTTGCTTTGGTCCCCAAATTTAGGTTCCCTAATTTGGGTAGGCTTCGTTGGGTTAGAGTTGGTTTTGCTCAGGGAGTTGGATTCTCCTTGTGGCTTTATCATTGGGTGAGCTTTTTGTATTTTTAAGGTGCTTAATTAATAAATAAATTTACTTTAAAAAAATAAGGTAAGAGACCCATTAGTCCATACAGAAAGGTTTATGTTGGATTTAATTGAGAAGATGAATGAGAATTGTCCTCCATTGATGATCTTTGATTTGTTGTGTTTCCTTTGGAGCCGATTCTTGGACTTAGGGAATTTTCAAGTGGGTTGGTATATCTATGTAGGAGAAGAAGACAGAGGGAGAGAAGAGAGAGAGGGAGGGAGGAGTAGGGGAAGTGGAAGAATAAAGGGTGGGCTATTTGAAAATATATATAAAAATGGGGGATTATTTTGAATTTTTTTTACCTTGCTACGTTAGCAATTTTGGGTTAAAAATAAATCCTATGTGACATGCAATATAGGCTGAAAAATGACATCTTTCTGACGTGGCAAGTGCCAATGACGCTGACTAGGCTTGGAGAGCAATCCGTGCTTTTAATTGATGAGCTCGTTAAACCACAGAGACCTTTTTGATGAGTTTTAAACTACAAACCTATATGTGGAAACCCCAAAAACCATAGGGTGCTAATATGAACTTTTTCCTATTTTAAAACCCTATTTTTTAAACAAATTTTTTAAAGGGCACTTTAAAACGTTATAAATACTCACATTCATATATAATTCTATCTCAATTCTCTATTGATAGTTCGATTTATACTCATGTTGGACTGCAAATATTTTGTGTTCATCGCCATTGGACTCTAGCTGGAGGCGACGAACAATGGCCTTTAGTTTAAGGTGTTGGCCCTTATGATGAGGCGATAGACAATGGCCTTTAACTTGAGGCGTTGGCCCTTTGCTAGAGGTGATGGATATAAGCCCTTAGCTTGAGGCAAGGTAAAGGACATTGGCCCTTAGCTTGAGGGAATGTAATAGACATTTGCCTTTGGCTTGAGGCGAGACGTTGAATATTGGCCCTAACTTGGGCCATTGGATGTAGGCATTAACTTGGGCCATTGGACATTGACACTTACTTAAGCCATTGGATAATGACATTAGCTTAAGTTAGTGATCAACTGGCACTGGCTCTAGGTAGTGGATGACTGGCGCTAGCTCAAGGCATTGGACATTGCCACTAGCTCAATATGGGTGTTGCATCAGACTCATAGGGAGACCAAATAGAGATGGGCGGTAGAGATCGGATGAGCCTTAAAAGCAGATAGGGATGGGCTTTAGTTAACTGAGCTCAGTCGAAAGGTGGCTTAGGAAGTAGACCCATCACTACAAATATAACCAACAACAAATTTACTTATCTCTGTTGCTTTTTCTTTCCCTATTACGTAGCCTAGCTTAGCGTAGCTCTAGCTTTACATTTTTTAGTCCGACCTTGGGATGACCACTCTGGATTTGTCTCGAGATATTGTTTCTCATTTCTCCCGCAACATATTTTTGGCATGCTAGCTAGGACTAAGGAGGGCGTATGAGAAGATGGTCTAAACCTTACCCGAATAAGAAGTCCAATGATTTTGTTACACCGGCTCCCTTTAAGGACCCAACACCTCCCCCTTCCCAACTAGACGCCGAAAAGGACTCATCTAACACGGCTCCCTTGAATGAGCTAGCTTACCAACTCTCTACCTCATGTGGATGGGGTGACATTTTGGATCGTCTAGAACAATTTATGAGACGTAAATAAGAGGCTATGAGTCTCGGTCTCAATCTCGTTGAGGCGCACATAAGGCCATTGCCCCTCACTCAGCCAACTTCAGGACAATCGGTCTGGTCTTTATCTTACCGCAATTCCAAAACTCTAAAAACGACAAGTTTACCAAGCAGACCCATACTGGTTAAGGCCTCTAATTACCTGGGTTCCTTATGGCAATATGAGACAGTAAAGGCTGACAATTGCCTAACGCTTCATAATTTTGCTCGTGTTCCAATCCTGTTACCGCGGTTCATAAGGTCGGAGCAGGAAGAACTAGACCCAAACTTTCTACTCCTCAGCCGACTCCACGGTTTGTGATGTTGAGACAATGAGAACTCGATGAAGTCCGCGTCCATCATCGACTGATGTTAAGGTCTACCCAACAATTGGGGACGAAAGGTTAACCTCAACTCTCTCATTCTGAGGGCTTTGCTTCATATCAATACCCCAGGGGCAACCGTCAATCAAATCTCATGTTAGTGCTTCTGTTGCAATAGTTTGCCTCTATCGAAGTCAAAAGAAAGAGAGGCAAAAGTGAGCGAAGGCTGACCCTAAGACTTAGGGGCAAGACTTGGGGGACAAGGAACGCCGCCTGATAGTAGCATCCCAAGGACTTTGAAGTTCTTTCGTCCAAGGGGAGCTGATGGAACATGGAGGATCAATCATCCTTGTATCGAGAGAGACCTTTAAAATGGGTCTAACCCATGCCGGTACACTTTTAACCGGCTAGGAGAAAAGAGAGTCACCGAAGAGCTACCAACACAAGACGTTCTGACCAAGACTCAAAGACATCACCTTGAGATGAAGGTCCAAAGGCAGAAGCAAGTCATTGAGTACCTCGAAGGATAACTTGCAGAGCCAAAGGCCAAGATGGAGGAACAGAAGGCTCTCCTAGCTCGCTTACATGTACAACACCGATCAGCCCCAACCCAAGGTCAGGCCAAGAAAGTTGGAGCCTCTGAAAAAAATAACGAAAAGGATTCCAAACACATCAAAGAAGTTTGACCAAAGCCACCCGCTGACCGACACAAGAAGTTGATCCACAAGTGGATACTGAAGGTGGGAAACGATATCCACCTTAAAGGAGATCACCTTCAGAAGGACAAGGCCGACCGTAAGAGCAAAGGGGTCCTGCTCGATCGTGACATGGGGTATATCAAGTTTTGTGACTTTCCAAGCAAGCTGGCAACCAACATGGCACTGGCTAGCCTCGGGCTAGAGTCTAATAAACCAAGCCACCGCAATGGTGACATAATTGAAGAGGATCTTGCCGACACCCGAGTAAGGGAGAAGTCATTAGCCATACCTATTTTAGAGGACTTCACTAACAGCATCACCATCGCGAGACCTACCCGAAGGAAGTATGACCATCTTGAGGCTCTCTATATGATAGCGTGTGCCTTCGAGAAGTCGATAGAGAGTCGTGACAATGGTGCAATGTAGAGCATATTCCTACAATCATTTCTCATGATGCGTAATAAGGAAAAAGAGGATGTCAGCCCGACAGATACGGACATGACTAAATTTTTTAGGGAAGGGCGAGACCCGATCTGCTTCAGTCTGGTAATGCCATCTTCCATCTGCCAAACTCAATGGAAGTCAGATGGAAAGTCAGAGATCGTGATGGCTTACGCACATCTATTTGTGTCAGCCATAAACTACATAGAGGTGGCCTTCTCCAACACGTCCATTGTGCCAAGAAGTGTGGCCTGGAGCATTTTAGATGGCCTGTCTGTCCGGTATGCAAACTCGATCAAATGGAAGGTTTTTTGGCTCAACGACGAGTTAGTGCTTTACCCAGGGAGCAGGTACTCCCCCTTACTTATGAGGAGTGAGGTGATAAGCAAGGTGAGAAGGCGTGTGGAGGTCAATGTCATGTTACCATGTAAGATAACCGAGTACGTCATTGAGGACAATGACCTAGACTCCCTAGAGCTACCTAAGAGTAGTGATCGCCACCTTACCCCAAGAAAGTTACACGACGCCAAGGCTAAATTGAGGGACCCTTTGGGTAGAAATGCTACAAACTCATCAAGTCAAAAAGATTTTTAAGGATCAGCATTAACGTGCGAGGGGCATTGTTGGAGTGCAAATATTTTATTTTAATAGACATTGGCCTCTAGCTGGAGGCGATAGACGATGGCTTTTAGTTTGAAGCCTTTGCGCCTAGGCTAAGGCGATGGACTATGGCCTTTAGCTTGAGGCATTGGCCCTTAGCTAGAGGTGATTGACATTGGCCCTTAGCTTAAGGCGAGGTGATGGACATTGGCCCTTAGATTGAGGCGACGTAATGGACATTGGCCCTTGACTTGAGGCGAGGAGTTGGATATTGGCCCATGGCTTGAGACGAGGTGTTGGACATTGGCAGTAACTTAGGTCGTTGGACATAGAACTAACTTAAGCCGTTGGACAATGGTACTAGCTTAAGGTAGTGCATGACTGGCGCTGGCTTAAGGTAGTGGATGACTAGCACTCGCTCGAGGTAATGGACGATCGGTGCTAGCTCAAAGTGTTAGAAATTGCCACTAACTCAATATGGGTGTTGCATCAGACTCAGATGGGACCAGCCAGAGATGGACGCTAGAGATAGGATGAGCCTCAAAGATAAATAGGGATGGGCTTTGGGTAAGACAGCCCAGTTGAGAGGCGGCTTAGGAACTACGCCGAGGTGACAGCTTGGGATTTTTCCTACGATGAGCCAAGTCTTCCTATATTAGACCTTGCTAATTAGATTCTTCCTATACTGGACACGACTTAAGTGATATTTCCCTATTTTGGAGCAAGTCCTAATTTGGGTTTTTCCTTCTTTGAATGGGCCAACGCTAGGTTAAGGTACTCTATATAAGGAGAGCTTGACCAAGGGACCAGAGACCCATCACCACAAACACAACCAACAATAAATTTATTTATCTCTGTTGCTTTTCCTTTCCCTAGCACATAACCTAGCTTAGCGTAGTTCTAGCTTTATTTTTTTAGCCCGACCTTGGGATGACAACTCCGAATCGGTCTCGGGTGACTTTTGAAATATCATGAGTCTCTCCAGTGATCTGTTACATTAATTAGAAATCAAATTTAAGTCCTAATCACGTTTTAGAAGCGGCATATATAATGAACTAATTATAAGAAGGTAACTAATTAAATTGATCATAAGGATTTTTAGGATATCAAATAAATACATGAACACTTAGATTAGATCTGGTTTAAGATGTTGATCTAGTTTAATCAAGAGGTATCAAGTGCAAGCTCAATTTTTAATTATTTTTTACTTAAAAATGTTAAACCCTAAACATTAGTTTTGAAAATTTTCAAAAAAATCAAAAAAATTGAAATTTTTCAAAAAATTTTGCAAATTTTATAACTTTTGAAGAAAAAATTTAATTCAGACTCGTCGATTTATAATTCTTATTTGAATTCGTCCTTGGATAAATTAAATACAGTTCAAGATTTTGATAATTTTTTTCAAATTCAAACAATGAATAGGGTGCATGAATGCCATAATGTCTAAATCGAGATTATGTATATACAATTGACTCGTTTATCCACCAGCTCTATTTTACGCGGTGAGTTGTCACGGATGGACCCTTTCCCGCAGCCTCATTGTCAGAAAATTTACTGCTAAATAATAAAGAGCTTTAGAGTAATAGAAAAAAATATGTGGTCGCTAAAGCTATTGAGATGTTATGTTCTATACTCAAAAAAGCTTTATTAGACAATTTTTAACACATATCTAATATAATCAATATATAATTTGGTAAGAGTTTTGGAATTGATTAAACAAAATTTTGAATTCATTTTTTTTATAAGTAATGACTTTTATATGCAACCCAAAGTAATACATCACACGCGATTGCGTGAAACTCTCTAAGTCAATTGTTTCATCAAGAGCTATTACATCTCTTCTACCGGATACAAACGAGGGAATCCATATATAGATCCAAGTCTTGTCCGATGAGATTAAGGATCGAGTTGATCAAATCCGATGAGATTTAATCAACCACTCATTAATTCGAAGAAGGATGAAATGTACGATAAGTTCTTAATCGCAAATTGTACTATAAAAAATTAAGTAATTGTGTAAGTTCTAAATGCTACATATGATATCACCCTAAAGAGCCAATCACATCTTACGTAATATTTTGCCTCGTTAAACCAAGCCAAATGGGGAATGAAGAAATCACAGAACATCTTTCAAATTTTACAAATAGTTCAAACACGGGTCGGATTCACTACTGCTAGGAGCCCAGCAGCACAAATCTGAAAACTAATATTAATAAGGCGGTCTGCGCGCCCTATTACCAAGAAGCGTGTTTGGTCTAGTGGTAACATTCTCACCTTTCTTCCATTCGAACGCGAGACAATCCCCAACGAAAAAAAAGACACGTGGTGAAAAGAAAGATTAACTTTACAGTTCTCCTTCTATACCATGATGTATTATTTAGATCAATCTCTCTATAAAATATAAGAGAGCAAAACTGAATCCCGTTGTATCCCCATAAAATTATCATTTGCTAAAATTTTATCATTATGTATACTGAGTCATGTACGCACTTTCAAAACTAGAAAGAAAGGAAAGAGATATGATACTTTCTTCTGTTGGAAGAAAGGGTGTCTGCTTATTGGGTTTGAGATCGATTATACATTTACATTCTCCAAACTTACCATGGTTTGCCTTATGGGCTTTGAGTCTTTCAAGTTCCAACCTATTTATTTTTATGGGCTTGGACCATTTCATTCGCCTAACTATTCGGGCTCATTTCAGCTGGCCCACCTGACCCTGCACACAGAGACCCGGGGGCAGATTTGGTGGGGACTGGGGTAGTCCCCAAACATGGGGTCTAACTCAAACCAATATTACTATACATGCAAACCAATATCACTTCACATCCAAACCAATATTACTTCATATGTAAACCGGTGTCTTGCAAACCAATATTACTTCACATGCAAACCAATATCACTTCACATGCAAACCAATATCACCTGATAGGTTATTGACCATCAGATTTAAAGATAATCAAATCTGACGGCCCAAAATGTAGTCCCCACCTGTAGACAAATTTTCTTTAGTCCCCACTCAATCCGATCTCCAGAGATCCCCCTCTATATATAATTAAATGCGAAGTTATTGTTTTGTTGGATGGGGAATCCATCGTTAGTTATTATTAAACTAAAATTTCGTGGGTAGGATGGCAATGGAGTCTACCTCCTTTTTAAAGAGTCGGTATTTCAATTCTAACCTCTTGTGGAAATAAAAAAATCTTGTTTGGGAAAGAAACAAAAACTAATGCCATCTAAGCCTGAATTTAGGTCAATCCCTAAATTGAAATTTACAAAAAATGGCTTGGTTATTAAATAAACAGATATTACATTTCAACAGAAAATGAGATACTTAACACCCAAAAAATTAAATAAGCTACTTTTTAGGATGTTTAAATGAGTTTTTATATTTCGAACTATTGAGTATTTGAGTGGATTAGGTGTTGCTTTTATAGACTTGACAGTATCATCCAGATTAAAAAAAATTGATACCATTAAATGCTAAATGGTACTACTACTCGGAACATAAAGTACTACTACTCGGATCATGGTGTATCACTAATCGGAACATGGTATCATTACTCACAATATAATTTTGACTTTTCTAAAATGTTTCTATGTAATTTTTGATATTAGAAATTTGGTATTCGCATGTGGCCTAATGGGCACTTATCAGCGCCCGATTCAGGCCCATAAACTATATAGGACTCAAAAGCAATGGTTAACTATGTTAACCCGTCATGTGATTAGTGCACTGGGAAGGAAAATAGTTCAATTCAACGTAAATAACGTGTTCTATGAAAAAATCTCAGTCATTTTCTTTTACCACGTTCTAACGAATTCTCCGATCTCGAGATGTATTTGAATAAATTGAAAAAACTTACTTACTCGATCTAACTTACTATTAAAAAAGTTTGAGAGGCTTCTCGTTTTAAAAATAACTGTTCTTTGTCTCTATGTTTTGGCTCCTAGAAGTCGTCTGTTTGAACCGGATAAGAAGGGTCATCGCCTTTCAGAAAAAATTAAGAAGGGTCCTACCTAGGTTGCTGAAGTGATCATTCTGAGGTGAGGATATTTGGATTATATTATCTAAAGTGGGGATCACAAAGCCATAACCTTAGTTTATTCCTAATTTTGCATCTGGTTAGCATTTATAATAATATAATAATTTTTTATACGGATGGACCAACTAATCCTGATTTGAGTAGGGATAAACTTTTAAAAGGTGACAAAGTTCTTCAATAATTATTTAATTATTTGAGTAGGGATAAACTTTTAAAAGGTAACAAAGTTCTCCAATAATTATTTAATATTTTTGCGTTTTCAAAGACTTGAACACAAAACGTAGTTAAGATATAATAGTTTATCGAAATGTTTGTTAGCTTGGTTAATAAATAATAGATTGATTATTGGATAAGAGGATAAGTGAACAATTTCGATTATGTTTTTGCTTGGAAAACTATGGATCGAATCGCCTTCTTAGGCCATCAATTTGGACTCACTGATACTATAACTAGAGTAAGACGTTGATACTATAAAATTCAAATTCGAATCAGGACACGTTGCAATTCTTGCAAGCTCTTGCTTCCTAGAATCTTCCGCACAGAAAACTGTGAAATTTATTCGGATTTATTTCATATACTCCTGAGAACGGGGGCAGATTCTATGGGGACAAGGTTAATCCCCAAATTTGGGGACTAAAAGAAAAATTGTGGCAATCTAGGTATTAACAAAATAATTAAGGGTAAAATTGGAAAGCTAATAAAAACAAAAGGGGAGATGGAAAATTAGGTGGCACACTTTTTATGGAAAGACTAAAAAGGTAAAAAAAATAAATAAACCAATTTCACGTTAAAAGAGGAAGGGATTCTTTCTCTCTCTCATTAAATTATTGTCAAATTCAAAAATTCTACCACCTACCAGATTATTATTTTTTAAATAAACTCAAAAAACCAAAGAACGAAAATACAATAGAAAACCAATATCAGTACGTACTCAAACCAATATCAGTACGTACTCAAACCAATATCATTACGTGCTCAAACCAATATCAGTACGTGCTCAAACCAATATCAGTACGTGCTCAAACAACTATCAGTACGTGCTCAAACCAATATCAGTACGTGCTCAAACCACTATCAGTACGTACTCAAACCAATATCAGTACGTACTCAAACCAATATCAGTACGTACTCAAACCAATATCGGTACGTACTCAAACCAATATCAGTACATCTGAAAACCAATATCAGTACAGACTAAAACCAATGTCAATACATACTAAAACTAATATCAATAGGTAATCAAATCAATAACAAGATGTACTCAAACCAATATCAATACATACTCAAGCCAATACTATTAGCGATTGAAACCAATATCAGTATAGACAAAAACCAATATCAGTACGTACTCAAACCAATATCATTACATCTGAAAACCAATATTAATACATACTCAAACCAATATTACCAGTGATTGAAACCAATATCATATAAACTAAAACCAATATCATTACAGACTCAAACCAATATCACTACTGTAGAAAACCAATATCACTACTGTAGAAAACCATTATCACTACCGTAGAAAACCAATATCACTACTGTATTCTCCTTCCGTCGTTTCTTCTTCTTCTTCACAGACAGCAAGCGACGGCGGTACCCAAGGCGACGGACGAGCGATGGCGAGCACGTCTACTCTAGGCACGGCGCGGGTTCGTGGGCTCTCTCCCCGAGCTCTCTCTCTCTCCTTGACGGCTCCTTCTTCTTCCGCCGAGCTCTCTCTCTCCTCGACGACGGGGTGACACGTTTTTGTTGTTGCAGTAGGTCAGCAAGTGCTCTTCTTCGTCATCGAAATCCGTACGACTCTAGGGGCCACACTGTTGTACGACGCCGTAGGGGCGAGTTTGGTGAGGCTCCGGTGCTCTGTGTACTTCAACGGAATGGGAGGCGGAAGTCTTGTACTACTCGTTGAGAGAGAGAGAGAGAGAGAGAGAGAGAGAGAGAGAGATTTTGTTTCAAGAAGAAGAGGCGGCCACGATTTTTTTTAATAGCAAATTTAGGAGATAAAATAGTTTAAATAGATGGGGTGGAAACCCTAGTTTGTATGAGATGGGTAAAAAGTCAAAAGTATCCTTGATAGATTAATGGCCCTTGGATTTGCAGATACTGTTTTAAAATCAAATCTGACGGCCTATATTTAACTCCCCACCTATGGACAACATTTATTCAATCCCCACTCAATCCATTCTCCCCGAGAACCTGTAGAAGCATTTCATAGGAGTGTAAAACAAAATTTAACTAGAAGTCTAACATCGAATTTAACTAAGATATAAGTTTTTTGATTTCAAGTTGATTCTTCAATAATTCTCTACTTTGGTGAGAAATCGCCCCTTGTAAAAATATGAAGTCTTACAAAAATAAATCGACTCCACCTTGAATCTTAAACACTCCGTCCTCAACGAAACTATCCTCCATTCTCTCAATCCTTGTTCAATAACTTGGAGACATCTTTCAAACCTCGAGCATCTCCCGAGCTTGCTTGATGTATCCTCTCTAACCTCCATTGAACTCCAACGTGGAAGTTCACCTGCTGAAGAAACTTGAGACCAATAGACATTCCTCTATTTTTTCAGTCATCCTTATGCTCCGCAACCTCGAACCATATTCCAATTGGACCTTGCTCCTTTTTCCTCAAACTAATGCTACAAGCCATAGCATACAACGGACAACATTTTGTCCTACCAAGTAGAACCCTTGACACATCACGAACTCCACGTTCAACCTTGAGTGAGATACATGATTCGCCTATGGTGTTATCAATAGCTTCGCATTCTCAATGCCAAACTTATCCAACACCTTTGTTATGCACACGCCCTTGGACAACCATAGCTTCTTGCTACCCATGCTTCTCAGAGACAACCATAGCTTCGTGCTAACCATGCCTCTCCGAAATAACCAAAGCTTCTTGTTAATCTTGTCCCCACGAATCCCCATTCTACGAACCTGCTTGGCTGCACTCAAACCATTCATATCAAGACTTTGCTCCCTCATATGATCTAACCTCATATGATTTGAGCGCTTGCTAACTCATTCAAATCCATTGATATGACTCTACCTACCATCGGATCTTTCTCCACCTTCATTAGCCTACCTTTATAACTATCACTGTTATAATCCAAGGTCTCTAACGAAAAGAGATTACCCGGATGCAATGGACTTGATGAAACAGAAAGCCAGTCACCATCCAACTTGTTTGAACATGTGGTCATAGTTGTGGATGCTGATCCCTCTTTGTTGTCTTGATTCCCAGTTCATCTTGGATAGTCCCCTTCATGTGTCCTTCTCCGCACTTGAAACAACTTCCATTGAATTTCTCTGACTCTGACTTGGATCCTCTTCCATAACTCAGCTAGGACTTCTTAATATGACATGATGCATCACATCATCTGCCAAGCACAAGTAAATCGTCGCTACCTCATTGGCCTCCAACTCGCGCTATTCTTGTTCCTCCATCTTTTCGGGCTTCTTCCCCAGGAGTGTGTTGATCATTCCTTATTGTACAAGCAGATCTTTGACACGGCTTTGCCATAACCAGAAATTTGATGATCCATCGAACTTCACCAAGAAAAATTTTGCGTCGTGATCTGCCATCCTTCCAACCTGGCTCTTGATATGTAAACACAGGCACAACTTCTTCACAATGATTTTTCTTACAATGATATATAATGACTTTTTTTAATATGTAAAGTGTTATAACCTATCAAAATGTTCTGTCAACTGTGCGCAAGTGCACTACACTATAATGTCGTAAGCACTAATTATCGCCTAAAAATGATCAAAAGATAATTAACTATCTAATAACATATTCTACTAGATAGAGAGTGTCTTATATATTAATTGATCAGTCTAGTGCCATATCGTTTCCTCGTTGACCGTTGCTCAAAACAGTTCGCTTTCATTCTCCCTCCCCCTTCAAGATATAAGCCAATCCACCATTGGTACTGACTGTATTGACAATTTGTGAATGGACAAATTCCATCAATCTTCTTGGGAGGTCGCTTATATTTGGAGATCGATACCATAATTTTTGTGTCTCCAATGCACGTGTCGGTAGTTTTTAAGATAATATTTCAAGGATCCTTCTTGTTGTTAATCCTGACAAAATCAAAACTCACCTTTTGGAGAGCTTTGCAGGGACTTAGACTGTCAGATTTTGGTGCAAAAGAAGAAGAGAAAATAGGAGTGAGGTGAAAAATGAGCTAGAAGGGGAAAGGGAGAGAAAAAGGACTTCATTTCATTCTCATAATTAGTACAGATCTCTAGTGATATGGGTAAAGATTTATATCCACCTTAGCCCAACAAAGAGCATACACATGTACTATCTAAGGGAAAAAGAAATATTTGGAAAACATAGTGGGGAACATCATTATTTTCCTTCTAACCGATTTCGTCTGGCAGCTGGGAAAAATATATACTGGCATCCAGGAAGAGCCTGCACGTGCGACTCCATGCGCCTTAGGTTGCCTGGGTTGCAACTTGGGCCAGTCTTCTTAATTAAGCTGAGAAGGCCCACCAGTCTTCTTTCCTTTAAGCCCATCATCAACATTTCTTCCTTCCAATTCTTCATCTTCAAATTCAGGAAGAACATAAAATGCAAAATATAATTTTGACACCCCCACAAGTGGGAATGTGGGATCTCCACATTCCCAACTTGGAGACAAAATCGTAATAAGGAGAGGATGATAAGCCCTTGGTGAAGTCGTCGGCAAGATGAAGTTCTGTGGGAACATATACGAGTTTGATAAGGCCCCGTTGAAGTTTCTCACGAATGATGTGACAATCAAGCTTAATGTGCTTGGTACGTTAATAAAAAATTGGATTCTTTGCAAAATAAATTGCGTAGGAGAAATGACCTTAAACGCGTCAAGAAGATATGAGAGCCATTGAATCTCAAGAGTAATATCTGCCATCACCCTATACTCAGCTTTGAAGGAGGATCTGGATGTTGTAGGGTGTGTCTTGGTCCTCCATAAAATGATGCAATCACCAAGGAAAACAAAGTATTCCGTTAAAGAGCACCATGTGGTGGAACAAGTGGCCCAATCACTGTTACAATAGTCACACAATTTTGGAATGGAAGAGGCTAGATAATAGAGACCAGCACCTAGAGAACTTTTCAGATACTTCAAGACTTGATGTGTAGCTTTGAGATGCAAATCCGTCGGAGAGGTCATAAACTGCCTCAATTGTTAGACTGCATAGGTGATGTCAGGTCTGGTATTAGTGAGGTATATTAAGCGGCCAGCTAACCTTCTATACATAGAAGAGGAAATAGGCTCCTCCGAGTTGAGTTCCCAATCATCCTAGGGATCCAGAGCGGGTTGATCATCCAAGAGAGTGCCACCCTTACTCACAGGAACCAAATGCATATTCAACTCAACTAGTGTAGAAGAGGGTTTACAACCTAGAAAACCAGTATCACGAAGCAGCTCAAGAGTGTACTTCTTCTGGCAAAAATGGAGGCCATCAGAAGTCCATACAATCTAAAAAACAAAGAAGTATTGCAGCTCTCCTAGATCCTTGATCTTCAAATTTTGTTGTAAAAATATCTTAATGGTAGTCAGAACATCCATGATGGGATCTGCTAGGACTATGTTTTCCACATTGACAAGAAGATCTATGAATTCATAACCAAAACCTGTAATGAACAAGGAATGGTCTGAATATGTTTTGAGGAAAACTAAACTGAAGAAGTAAAGAGGTTAGTTTGGCAAACCACTATCAGTTTGCTTATTTAAGACCATACAATGACTTTTGTAGACTACAAACTAATACTTATCGATTCTACGACAGAGGCAGACCTGGAGGTGGTTCCATATACACCTCTTCATTGAGATCACCATTGAGGAACACATTATTGACATCTAGCTAGTGTAAATACCACTTATAATATCCTGCTACTGTTAGCAGAGTACGCATACTAGAGAGTGGCAACTGGAGAAAAGGCATCAAGAAACTCTATCCCAAATATCTAAGTATATTTTTTTACAACCAGTCTGGCTTTGTACATTTCAGTGTTGCCATTTGCTCGATGTTTGATTTTAAATACCCATTTGCATTTAATAGCTTTTTTTCCAATAGGTAATGGCACTAGCTCCCAGGTGTGATTAGACTGCAAAGCTCTGAGTTCAGCTTTCATAGCCTCATTCAAACACTTGTGTTTGATGGCTTCATTGTAGATCTTGGGTTCTATAGTAGTTAGAACACTAAGAGAAAAAGCTCGATGATAAGAAGGAAGGTGGTCAATGCTAAAGAAAGAAGAGATGTGATGGGATGTACTAACCATACCCATGGATGTCATGGTAAGAAAACTGTTACAAAGATAATCTGCCAAGTAAGTTAGATGAGCTCTACTCCCCTGAGATCTCGCAGCAGGAACATCAGAATTGGGAGATTGACTATGCTGTAAGAGACTAGGACTTGGATCATGTTGAGATTGTGGAGATTGCTTAGTAGGAGAGGGTGGTACTGCAACTATAGGTGGAGGGCAAAGATGAGGGATAGGAGTTGATGACATGGTCTATATTGGAGGTGAATCCGAAGTGTCTGGGAGATCAGTTAAAGGACTAGAGGATGGGAGAACTAAATCTGTAGGAAGATGTAGCTGAAACAAAATGGGATTATACATGTGTTGATTTTGAAACGGGAAAATATCCTCATAGAAAACAACATCACAGGAGAAAACAATAGCTTGGCTTTACAGACTATAAAGCTTATAGCCTTTAGTGCCAGGAGGTATTCCAAGGAAAATGTAAGGAGCTGACATTGGATCAAATTTTGATCTCCCATGTTGCTGAGTAAAACCATAGCACAAGCATACAAAGACACAAATGGTTCAACTTAGGAGCTTGGTTATGCAATTTTTCAAAAGGTGTTTTGTTTCCCAAAGAAATTGAGAGTGTTCGATTAATCAATTAAGTAAAATGTAATACACAATCACTCCAAAACATAAGAGGAAAGTGAGCTTAAATCCAGGGTGCGCGTGCAATGTTCAAAATATGTTGATGCTTACGTTCAACTCTACCATTTCGTTGAGGAATTTGAACACAGGATGTTTCATGATGAATGCCTCATTGAAGGAAGAATTGTGTCATGAAAAACTGTTGTCCTTGATGGCTCCAAATTGTCTTAACTTTTGATACAAATTGAGTTTCAACCATGTTGCAAAAACCATCAAGTAGAGGTCTGGCCTCGCTTTTATTTTTCATTAAGAACGTCCACAAGCTTCGAGTATGATCATCAACTATAGTTAGAAAGTAAGAGTAACCATCATATGAAGGAATGTTATATTTTCCCTAAATATCCACATGTATAATAGCAGTTGTTGTACTAAGTGGAAATGGAAGCCTTTTATGCTAGGCTAGACGACAAACATCATATGGTGAGGGAACTCGAGCATCGATGCTAGACTCATGCTCCTTCAAAAGCTACAATTTGGAGGAAGGAACATGACCTAAATGTGAATGCCAAAGAGCTAAATCAGTATGAATAAATAGAGAGCTAACAAACGAGGTTGGTTGGGAAGATGGAGTAGAACTTATAGAATGTAGAGGCCATTTGTAATAGATGGGAGAAGGAGGGAGGGGCATGGTCGGGTTCGTCGGCGACATCAACGATAGCTTCTTCCTCCGCTGGCTTCTTCTCCGCCGGCTTCTTCTCTACTACCTTGAGTGCCATTTTATGAAATTTGAGCATTTATGGATTTGGGAAAAGAAAGGAGAGAAAGGATTTTTTAGACGAGTGTGGATTTTCTATGGCTGTTGTTAAAGCTTAGTTCTAGATTAGTTTTCTTGAGTTTTTGTTGATGTTGTTTGTGTTGATGTTTAATGGGATAGAAAGGTTATTTAGATGGAGAATATGAGGGGTTGGTGGTTTTAAGCTTTGGTTGAAGGAGGTTGAAGAAGAAGAAGAAGAGAGAGGAGGGGTATTTGAAAAATTAAAAGAAGTAAGGGATTGAAATGATATTAAAATTAGTCCAAGTAAATACTGCCAAAAGGGATTTAAAAAGTATGACGTGGCAGCCAACTCAGCTGCCAAACAACCTTTTTTTTTGTTCAGAATCGAATTTGGCTCGGGGAGCCATCCGAGCCTGAAAGTGACACGAGGGTGCTTACCACATGATTTAAATGGTTGTTTCTAAACTACAGGATCATATCTCAAACACTACTAAACCACAAGGTATAAAAGTGTACATTTCCAAAAAATTAGCATCATTGATTTTGTTTGGTAATATCTCTCATTACAGAATCAAACATTATTGAATTTTATTTAGAAAAGACTTTCTTATGATGTTATTTACATCCATAAAACTTGAACCCAAGAATTCCTAAATGTCCTAAAAAAACTCATAGTTGAATAAAGTATATTTAATCGATAAATTAGCATCGTTGGTGAACATAAATGTTCCCAACATTTTCGAGGCTGGATTTAGTGCAGGAAGGTGTTTCCTGTTCCAAACAGAGAAGGGTAAAACGGTCAAATTGACCATAATGCGTGGGGACAAAAGTTGACGCGTGATGAGACAAGTGCGCAGGGAGAGAGTGGGAGAGGAGAAGGGGATTGTGGGCGCGTGGCCCATTTATTTTTTTAATCTTATTATTATTCGTATATTATACTCAAACAAATCAAACTAATATATATTTAATTTTTATTATAAATATTAATTAATATTAATCAATTTAACATAATATGACATTTTATCATAATCGAATTACCATTAGTCATAGTTGAGCATACCATTTTAACATAAACGGATATGTCATTTAATTAATTAATTAATTATTATAAATTTTATTAAATATTAACCGACATGCCATTATACATAGCCGGGCATGCCATTATAACATAACCGGATATACCTTTTAATTAGTAATTTAATATATTAATTAATTATATATTTTATTAAATATTAACTGGGCATGCCATTGTGCATATCCAGGCAGGCCATTAATCATAGTAGGTCATAGTATTTTAATATAACCAGATATGCCATTTAATTTATAATTTATTTATTATTAGGTTTATTAAATATTAACTGGGAATGTCATTTTGACATACCGGGTATGTCATCAGACATAGTCGGGCATACCATTTTAACATAACCGGGTATGCTAATTAATTAATTAACTTATTTATTTATTATCAATTTTATTAAATATTAATTAGGCATGCCATTTTATCGTAACTGGGCCTGCCATTTGACATAACCGGTCATGCCAATTTATCGCACCGGGCATGCAAATTTATCAACCTGAACATGCTATTTTATATAATCGGACATGCCATTTAACATAACCGGGCATGGCATTTGACATAAACAAACATGCCATTTTATATAACCGGGCATGCCATTTGACAAACATCTTCCAGCCGCTTATAAATTGGTCGATTATTAATTTTAAATATATTTTTGACATACTTGTACTCTAAATTTAGAGAAGTCATAAACTACGAAGTTGTAGATATACGTCTCAGCTTCGCACAGCAACTTGAATCAGCTCAATCAGACTCTGGAGTTAGGAGTTGTGGCTCCCAAACCGAAACCTTTCCCAGTAACTCAGTCAAATATTGATTTCAAACATAGTTTTGACATCTTTACACTCTGAATTTGGAGAAATCATAAACTATAAAGTTGTATATATACATCTTAGCTTTACAAAACAACTTGAATCAATATAATTAGACTTCAGAGTAAGAAGTTGCGGCACTCCAACCGAAACCCGTCCTCTTAATTCGGTCAACTATTGACTTCAAGCATATTTTTGACATCCTTACACTCCAAATTTGAAGAATTCATAAACTACAAAGTTGTAGATATACATCTCAGCTTCATACAACAAGTTGAATCAACTCAATCTAACTATGGAGTAAGAAGTTGTGACTCTCCAATCGAAATATATTGATGCTTAAAAAAATAGAAGTAAGGCCACATTTAAAAAAAAGGGAACATAAAAAAATCATGCACCACCGAGAAATAAAGACAAAGAAAAAAAGGGGGCCATTAATTGCAACTAAGGAGTACGCGCAGTAGTTATTCTTTGGTTGCACCAAATCCAATGACACACGTGTAACAAGGAAATAAAAAGACAATGGATAAAATTGCCCCCGGATAATAATGGCTGTCAAATCAGAATTGGCCTCATCTGACGGCCTGTGTTTCCTCCCGCACCGTGCGAGACTGGATTGTGCATCCGCATGCAATCCGACGCCTTCTTTTTTCCCGGTCAAAATCGCATAGGTTAGGAGCAACTACGCAGGATCCGTTCCTTGCAATAAAAGGGGTAATAATTGGACATAACTCATAGGGGTTGGATTGAGTACGAAATGCCCCCATTCCAAACCGTTCAGAATGAAGATATGCGGGGGCTTTTTTACAAAAATGCTAAAATACGGGGACCAAAATAAAAAAAGTCATGCGCAAATGCAGGCCAAAAATAAATGCCATTATCACATAACTGCACATGCCAGTATCGTAACCGGGGCATGCCAGTATCATAAACGGGGCATGCCATTAGGATTTTTTTGCAAAAATACTTAAACATGGTGACCAAAATGAAAAAAGACACGCACGCCAATATCATAAATGGAACATGCCACTGTCATTAAAAAAATATCATTATCACATAACTGCACATGCCATTATCACATAACTGTGCATGCCAGCACAGTCCCCCTTCACTCCAAACCATCCGGAATGATTTATTCACGCCGGACCTAATCCACTACCCAACTAGCTCATAAGCCTTTAAAGAACAATAGATTGTCCCTTCTGATTGGCGCTTTCAAATTCATTAAATACTCGTCCCTTCCATTTTCTCACCTCTCCTTCACTGCTTTCGCCTGTAATCCACGCGCTTTCATTTTATTTTGTTTTTCTAGAGGACGCTTTTATCAAAATCAAATTTGTCTTAACTTAGCATAAATGCGCTCTAAATTATATTTCTGGAAAGCATGCACATACAAAAATTTCAACTGAGTAATAATTGATATTTTTTCGAAACAAGTTTTTTCTTAAAACACTGACTAATTCATGTTAAAACACGATTAGACCATAAAGAATATTGCACAACATTATATTGAGTTTTAATACAACTGCAGTACTAAAGCTCAACTTAAAAAACTCTGCTGTTGTGCATTTTTGGACCTTAGAATGGGTAGTTAGAGTAGATTTTTGTAAGACAGGCGGTGGGTGACGGGACTAAATAGGTAGTGCTCTGATCGTGTTATTGTGCAACTTGAGTTTTAGGTTTTATATTGATGGTTTTGAAGGTGTTCCAATGGCTGTAATGTTGTTGCTCGAGTGATTAATGAAATGTGATAGAATGTTTTACTCCTAAGAAAACTCGGATTAGATCGGAATAAATTTGTATCTGTTGATATAAATAGTCACTGGTATACATGTTATAATTTTCTCGCTGATTGGTAATGAAACACTCATACCTGAACTTACTAGGTATCCTAAAAAAAAAATTGCTAATCGATATCTCCTCATTTTAATGTCATATTGACAGGATAATTAATAACAATCCGAACTTAATACTATTTATTTTATTACTATAAAAGAGATACTGAAGAAACTAATTTCAGAGTAAAACCATGCTGACTTAAGAAAATGTGCCATGCCATTACTGTGAACCAAGAATAATTAGCATTGATAATATTACACTGGGATTAAGTTAAAAATCAAAATCACTAATGATATCATTAAATATAAAGATCTTTTGCTTCCGAAAAATATATAGATTTTTCATTATAAAAAATATACCAAAATTTCTCTTCACGATTTGAAAAGCGAGCTCATGCGCATACAAACCTCATTTCAGAATTATTATTGCTTTGATATTCAAAAAATTAATGTTTAAATATTACAACTAACAAGTACGGAAGTTGTTCTAGTTCATATGAACGCAACAGTATAAAATATTTGTTGGAAGAATTTTGCCACCTTTCAAAAATATTTACCTGACTCATACCTAAATTAGTTAGACCAAATAACAGGTAATATAAACCGAAACAAAATTTTGCATAGCATTTCTTTCTATTTATACGGCAGTTTAAAAGTTTAATCGAATATTCATTGCCCCTAAACTAATCCTGGAAAAATTCCCGTAAGGAATTAACGTTCCAAAATGCGAAAATGCCTCCCAACAAATGATTGGCAAGCGTGTGGGGGTTGCCTTTTCCAGGCCGCCTCCAATCCAATAATCTCCACAAAAAAACAAAGGAAAACGTTGGGTATGGGAAAGCATTGGAGCAATCCTCACTGAGTGTAGTTACAGTAGCCTAAGGCGGCGATTAAAAAAAAGAAGAGATCACATCTTCAAGGAGTGGAGACTTGGCCAAAGTATTTTTTGAAGTGTTGACTTGGCTAAAATACGGGCAGTAACATTTGCCTCCCTTCCAGCAAGAGAAAAGCCAAAACAGTTGTAGTCTTGAACTATACTACTTAGATCACTCTTCTCATGTACCGGGCGTTGGAGAGCTACGACTGCTGGCTGACAGTCCAACTCGAAGATAACATCCGTGAGTCCAAGAGAATTGGCAACATCAATTCCGAGTCGTACAGCATGCGCTTCCAAGAGGGTGGGGTGGGTAACAAAAGGCAGCCCACGAAAAACACTTGCTACAATAATGTTGTTTCTGTGAGGTGGTGTACTTGATTAGGATCTTTAAGTCGATGCAAGAGTTGGACTCTTTTTCCGTAAGACGAGATTGTCCAGTGCTTACGGACTGCGGCAATCGTCCCCAAGATACAACGACTTTCAGACTTCGAGTTCGTAGCACAACGACCCTCAAAGCATCAGGCGAACCGTCCGATATTCGAAACTTTCTTGAGAGAGGGAGAGAAGAACAACTATTGCTAACCAATGCTTATGCAATGAGTTGTAGGGGGTGAGATACAAATGAGGGGGAGGGACCTATTTATAGGCGCTGGATGGAGTGGAGGTAGGCACTTCCGAAGGGGCACGAAGCAACGCCGAGGAGACGCGTTCGTTCGGCCAGCAGGTTGCCCTTCAGGTGCCTCTCCAGCCAATTTCGTTCGTGGCTCTTCAGAGGTCATTGGCACCCCTTCGGCAGGCAGACAGCACACTCGCATCCCTTCAGTGTTCTGGGAGCTTCTGGATTCGTTTGTGTGCCCTTCAGGTTCGCTCGTAACCTTTCGACCTTCTGGAAGTCTCCGGGATGTTCCACCCCTTCTGCCTCTTCGTCCGAGCTTCGGCCAAACTTTAAGACTCCTCCAGCTCCTCGCAACGATGCGCACGTGCGAAGTGTCAAGTGCGCCATAAAGTGCCCATTGTGACCTACTTCCAATGTGCCATGCGCACACGCACGTGCGCGTACGCGTGCTCGTGCTACGCACCATCCTCGCCACGGTTCGAGTTGGCTATCCAGGTGGTCAACTTATTTCCTAGTCAATAAAGAAAGTCTCCTTATAAACTAGAAAATTTTTGTTGCACTTTCCAATGTGGGATTGCCCTTTCCATATCCACTTTTGGGCCTTCCACTTTGGGCTTTTTTGCATTGAATTTTTATTCAATTTTCCCCAACAGTCCCCCTCATGAATGATGATTAATGCATGCTGATACTTTAAGAAAAGTTCCAACGAAATATCAGTGCATCGAAATAGGTAGCTTACGGCTTTGAACCTTCTCTAGTAAAATACTATCGAATTTACTTGCTGCTCAGTGAACGCGATGTCTTGAACTGGTCAGCTTTTTTATGTAAACCTAGACAATAACATTTACACAATGATATCTCTAATATCCTTTGGTTCTCACATTGTGTCTGTTTCGACCATGGACCTTATCTTGGATTCATAAGTATTTTTTTATTCGAGCGGCCTCACTTTACACTTATATAGGTGATCTCCCATCAAGAGTATACTGCCATACTCACCTTTTTTCTTGGTATAGGAATCATTAAAAGCGTAGAAGCTTAACCTTACCACACCTCTGCAGGTTCGCACTTGGGCAGCTTCTGAGAATGGGATGGGTTCCAAGTATTCATCTGAACCATCCATAACTTAGTTGTCTCTTTGAACCAAGTTTGTGAGATCTCCTCTCATCATGGTTGAGTTACCGCTATGAACGTTCTTTAATGTGTGGGTTTTAACCCCATTCCCCTTACTGCGTTATACATTTGATCTCTGTTAATTTCTTTCGTCAAATGATCAGCTATGTTATCCTTGGACTTCACATAATCAATGGTTATTACTTCACTTGAGATCAATTGTCTAACGGTGTTATGTCTCCTACGAATGTGTCGAGACTTCCCATTATACATAGTACTTTATGCTCTCCCGATTGCTGAAATGCTATCACAATGTATCAATATAAGAGGCACAGGCTTGTTCCAACATGGAATATCCTCTAGGAAGTTTCTGAGCCATTCAGCTTCTTCCCTAGCTTTGTCTAGTGCTATAAACTCTGACTCCATAGTGGATCGAGCTATGCACGTTTGTTTAGAGGATTTCCAGGACACAGCTCTTCCACCTATGGTGAACACATAACTACTAGTAGATTTGGAGTCTTTAGTGTTCGATATCTAATTTGCATCACTGTATCCTTCTAATACAGCTGGATATCTAGTATAAAGTATGCCATGGTTCATGGTATGTTTTAGATACTTTAGAACCCTTTCCAGAGCTTGTCAGTGGTCTGGTCCTGGATTGCTCGTGAATTTACTAAGCTTGCTAACTGAGTATGCAATATCAGGGCGTGTACAATTTGTTAAGTATATCAGGCTCCCAATGATCCTTGCATATTTCAGCTGAGATACTGGGTCCGCTCTATTTTTAGCTAAGTGTAGACTCAGGTCTATCGGAGTCTTAGCTGGAGGTTTGTCAAAAGTATCAAATTTTTTGAGTACATTCTCAATGTAGTGAGATTGTGACAAGATAATTCTTTCAGTCGCCCTATAGATTTTAATCCCTAGTATGACGTCAGCTAGACCCATATCTTTCATGTCAAAGTTGTTCTTTAACATGTTCTTAGTTTTTACGATAAGATCATTACTGCTTCCCATGATTAGCATGTCATCGACATACATGCATACAATTACGTAAGCATCAGGTGTGCTTTTAATGTATACACATTTATCACACTCATTGATCTTAAAGCTATTTGACATCATTGTTCTGTCAAATTTCTCATGCCATTATTTCGGTACCTATTTCAGCTCATACAGTGACTTGACCAGCTTGCATACTTTATGTTTTTGTCTGGGAGCAACAAACCCTTCAGGTTATTTAATATATATTTCTTCTTCCAGTTCTCCATTTAGGAAAGCTATTTTTACATCCATCTGATGTATCTTGAGGTTATAGAGTGCTGCGACAGCTATGAGTACTCTAATAGATGTGATTCTTGTGACCGGTGAATACGTATCAAAGAAATCATATCCTTCCTTCTGTTTGAACCCTTTAGCTACCAACCGAGCTTTGTACTTGCCGATTGATCAATCAGCTTTGTATTTCCTTTTAAGGATCCACTTACAACCTAAAGGTTTGCAACCTAGTGGGAGATCCATAATTTTTCACGTGTGGTTTTGCATGATAGATTCTATCTCAACATTGATAGCTTCTTTCCAGAGAGGAGCATCCAGACTAGATAATGCCTCTTCGACTATCCCAGGTTCATTTTCTAACATGTAATTTAGAAAATCTGGACCAAACGACTTGGCTACTTTGGTCCTCTTACTCCGTCTAGGTTCCTTAGCACCTTGATCAGAGCCTTGTGTAGCTTTATAACTTCTTTTGTTTGAGCTTACTTCTTTCGTTTTTGTTTTAGGAAAGATATTCTCAAAGATTGTTGCGTTCCTTGATTCCATGACCATTCTCTCGTTGATTTCAGGGTTTTCAGACTTGTGCACTAGAAATCGGTATGCGCTACTATTGTGGGCATATCCGATAAAGATGTAGTCAACGGTCTTGGGTCCTATTCTCACCCTTTTAGGTAGAGATATTTCTACCTTGGCTAGGCACCCCCACAATTTAAGGTAACCGTAGGAAGGCTTTCTTCCTTTCCATAATTCATATGGAGTTTTGTCCCTTTTCTTGTGTGGCAATTTGTTTAGAATATGATTACCTGAGAGCACATCTTGCTCCCACAAGTTCTGTGGTAAGCCCGAGCTAATCAACAAAGCATTCATCATCTCCTTAAGAGTTCAATTCTTGCGTTCAGCTACGCCATTTTATTGAGGTGAGTATGGAGCAGTTGTCTAATGAATAATGCCATATTGTTGGCAAAATTCTTCAAACGGAGCTACATATTCTCTCCCTCTATCACTTCGAATCATTTTGATTTTAGTGCTAAGTTAATTTTCAACCTCATTCTTATAACTCTTGAAAGCTTCTAGAGCTTCGTCTTTTCCTTTTAAGAGGTGTACATGTTGGGATGGCAAAAAATAGGAAAGACTTATTTCCTATTCCTATTCCTATTCTGACTAGGTTTTGGACTCCTAATCTGACCTAGATAGGTTACTTGTACACCAAGGGTTTGTCTCTATATAAAGGCATGTTATCCTAAGGTTTTGTATGGCTTTGTGGCTCGAAAAGTCATCAATAAAAGTTCTCCTTTCTCTTTGTGGACGTAGGCATTAGGCCGAACCACGTTATCTCTTGCGTCCATATTCTTTGCGCGGTTTGTTCTCTAAGTTGCTTAATTCCTAACAAGTGGTATCAGAGCTAAGGTTGGAGGATGTCGAATCACCGCGCGAAGTTTACTCTTGTGAAGTTCGATGGTTCATTGAATTTTGGGTTATGGCAAAGGCATGTCAGGGATCTCCTTGTGCAGCAAGGGATGGTTATCGCGCTCTCGGAGAAGAAGTTCGAGAAGATGGAGGAGAAAGAGTGGGAAGAGTTGGAGGCTAAGGCAGTAGCAAAGATTCACTTGTGCTTGGTGGATGATGAGGAGCCACCAGCTGGGTTGTGGAAGAGGATCCATGTTGGAGTCAAAGAAGTTCAATGGAAGTAGTTTCAAGTGCGGAGAAGGGCACATGAAGGGGACTATCCAGGATGAACTAGGGATCAAGACAATGAGGAGGGATTGGCATCCACAACCATGGCCACATATTCAGACGGGTCGGATGGTGACTGGCTTTCTGTCTTATCAAGTCCAATGCATCCTGGTAATCTCTTTTCATTAGGGACCTTGGATTATAACAGTGATAGTTATAAAGGTATGCTAATAAAGGTAGAAAAGGATGCGATGGTAGGGATGAAGGGTGAAAGGAAATACCTACAAGTTAGTGAGGCATATTATTGTAGATGGAGTCACATCAATGGGTCTGAAGGAGTTGGCAAAAGCTTAGGTCATATGAGGTTAGTTCGTATGAGGAAGCAAAGGCTTGACATGAATGGTTTAAGTAGAGTTGGGATTCGCGAAGACATGGATAGCGAGCTATGGTTGTTTCATGGAGGCATGGTTGGTAAGGAGCCATGGTTGTCTCGGAGAAGCATTGTTAGCTGGGCCCCGCTATGGTTGTCTAAAGGGAAGTGCACGTCAAAGGTGTTGGGTAGGTTTTTTATGGAGAATACAAAGCCGTTGTTAACACCACGCGCAGATCGGGTATCTCACTCAAGGCCGAATGATGGAGTTTGAGGCATGTCGAGGGTTCTACTTGGTAGAATAAAAGGTTGCCCTTTGTATGCTATGACATGTAGCATTGGTTTGAGGCAAGAAGGTCCAGCAGAAAAGCAGTTCGAGGTTGTAGAGCATGGGGCTGACCAAAAAATAGCGGGCGTGTCTATTGGTCGAAAGGTTGCTTCAGCAGATGGACTTGCTAGTTGGGGTTCAATGGAGATTGGAGAAAATAGGCCAAGTAAGCTCAGAAGCTCGAGTTTGGGGGCTGGCTCCAAGTGATTGAACAAAAGGTGAAGAGAAAGTTGAGATGGTCTTATTGATGCAGTTATCTATGGTCCAAGATGGAGTCGGTGAAGTCGGATTGGTTTTGCAAGATCTCATGGTTCTTCATGGGGCGGTGTTTTGTCAAGGTGGAGTTTGTTGAAGTTCGGGTGGAGCTTCATGGTTCTTCCACGTGATGATTTCTCGCCAAAGTGGAGATTATTGGGATGGCGAGAAATAGGAAAGACTTATTTCCTATTCCTATTCCTATTCCTATTCTGACTAGGTTTTGGACTCCTAATCCGACATAGATAGGTTACTTGTACACCAAGGGTTTGTCTCTATATAAAGGCATGTTACCCTAAGGTTTTGTATGGCTTTGTGGCTCGGAAAGTCATCAATAAAAGTCTCCTTTCTCTTCGTGGACGTAGGCATTAGGCCGAACCACGTTATCTCTTGCGTCCATGTTCTTTGCGCAGTTTGTTCTCTAAGTTGCTTAATTCCTAACAGCACATAACAGTACCTCGTGTAATCGTCAATAAATTGATGAAATACTTTTTCCCACCTCTAGTTTGCATGTGTTTCATATCGCATATGTCAATATGAATTAACTCTATAGGTGTAGTACTTCTTTCCACTGAATGAAAAGGTGCTTTGGTCATTTTTGCCTGTACACATACTTCACATTTATTGTTTGGGTAAAACTCCATTTTTACTAACTTTCTTAGTGAGCTCAAATTTACGTGTTCTAGTCTATCCTGCCAAAAGTTAGAACACTCAGCCAAGTAAGAAGAATTGATAACTTTATTAGGCCCTTCAAAGGCGTGTTTCACAGTTATTACATTCATCTTAAAGAGCCCCCTTTCGAGGTAACCCTTTCCTACAAAGGTAACAGCCTTAGTCAATACAAACCTATCGGCCTCGAATACTAGTTTCATCCCAGCTTTGCTCAACAGTGAACCAGATACTAAATTCTTACGAATGTCTGGGACATGCAGCACATCCTTGAGCGTCAGCACTTTTTCGAAGGTCAACTTCGGCACCATTTGGCCTACTCCAACTATGGGAGAAGTTGCAGAGTTACCCATGAACAACTTCCGCCCATTGATGGCTGTGTAGGTTGAGAACATCTCCTTGTCTGAGCAGATATGTCGGGTTTTTTTCCTGTGTCTATGAACCACTCTCTTGGGTTATCCACCAGATTAGTTTCAAACACCACGGTGGATAGGTGTAGCTCAGACAAGTCCTCAGCCAGGTTAGCCTTCTCACGATCGTCCCTTTTTGGCAAGCGACAATCTTTGGCCATGTGACCGGGCTTGTCGCAGTTGTAGCAATTACCCTTGATCTTCTTTCACTTTCTTTTGCTTTGACTTTTGCTTCTCCTACTTATTTTCGAGCTTCTTTCTCTTCTTGCCAGTACCACCTTAGGCGAGGTATACCTTAGCCTCTGAGTTGGTTCTGCTGGTCTTGACTTCAGACTTTCGGTTGTCTTCCTCAATCCTTAGTCTCACGATCAGGTCTTTCAGCCCCATATCCTTCCTCTTATGCTTGAGGTAGTTCTTGAAGTCCTTCCACAGAGGGGGTAGCTTCTCGATTAGAGCAGCCACCTGGAATGATTCACTGAGTTGCATGCCTTCGGCATGAATCTCTTATAGAATCAGCTGCATCTCTTGGACTTGGTCTATGACCTTCTTGGAGTCCACCATCTGGAAGTTAAGGAACCTTTCGACAATGAATTTCTTCATCCCGGCATCCACTATTTTGTACTTCTTCTCCAGGGAGTCCCACAATTCTTTCACAGTCTTGGTACCTGCATAGACATTGTACAGGGCATCGTCTAAGCCATTCAGGATATAGTTATGACATTGGAAGTCGCTGTGACTCCATGCATTGAGGGCGTTGATCTTCTGTGGATTAGCCTCATTTTTTGCCACTTTTGAAGCCTCTTCCTTCAAGAATCAGACCAGGTTGAGCGTCGTCAGGTAGAACAGCATCTTCTGTTGCCACCTCTTAAACTCGATACCATTGAACTTGGCCGGCCTTTCGGCGTAGACAGTTCCCCAGACCGCTGGCACTGGTGTTGGTGCAGAGCTTGATGATGCCATTTTCAAATACACTAATCTCATTTTACGATTATTATTTCTGTGAGCTGGTGTACTTGATTAGGATCTTTAAGTTGAGGCAAGAGTTGGATTCTTTCTCCGTAAGATGAGATTGCCCTGTATTCAGTGGTTACGGGCTGCAGCAATCGTCCCCAAGATACAACGACTTTCAGACTTCGAGTTCGTAGCACAACGACCCTCGAAGCTTCAGGTGAACCGTCCGATATTCGAAACTTTCTTGAGAGAGGGAGAGAAGAATAACTATTGCTAATGAATGCTTATGCAATAAGTTATGAGGGTGAGATGCAAATAAGGAGGAGGGGCCTATTTATAGGCGCTGGATGGAGTGGAGGCAGGCACTTCCGAAGGGGCACAAAGCAACGTCGAAGAGACGCGTTCGTTCGGCCAAGAGGCTACCCTTCAAGTGCCTCTCCAGCCAATTTCGTTCGTGGCCCTTCGGAGGTCGTTGGCACCCCTTCAGTAGGCAGGCAACACACTCGCATCCCTTCAGTGTTCTGGGAGCTTCTGGATTCGCCTGTGTGCCCTTTAGGTTCGCTCGTGACCCTTCGACCTTCTGGAAGTCTCCGGGACGTTCCAGCCCTTCTGCCTTTTCGTCCGAGCTTTGGCAAAACTTTAAGGCTCCTCCAGCTCCTCGCGATGATGCGCCAAGTGCGCCACAAAGTGCCCATTGCGACCTGCGTCTAATGTGCCATGCGCACACGCACGTGTGCGTGCGAGAACGTGTGCTCGTGCTTGTGCTCGTGCTCGTGCTCGTGCTAAGCACCATCCTCGCCGCGGTCCGAGTTGGCTATTCAAGTGGTCAACTTATTTCCTAGTCAATAAGGAAAGTCTCCTTATAAACTAGAAAATTTTTGTTGCACTTTCCAATATGAGATTACCCTTTCCATATCCACTTTTGGGCCTTTCACTTGGGCTTTCTACTTTGAACTTTATGCATTGAATTTTCATTCAATTTTTCCCAACACAAAATGGTGTTAATTTTCTTGTATTGGTATTGTCTTCCATAATCGTACTACATGTCATTCCAAATGTTGATGTAATGCAAGTCAACATGAATGAACATTTGGTTCAACAAATGCCAAATGAATAAGTCAACTCACCAAACTCAAATGAGCAACAATCACATATGGTAGCATTAAGATGTTTTCAATGGAAAAGAAAGTTAGTTATTCTGAATGCTTTTGTGGTATATTTGCATAAATATAGACTTTGACATTAAAGTCAATAATTCGGTTTCGTTGTCACAAGCTGTTAAATTATTTGAGTCTAAGGAATGGATGAATGCTATGAAAGAAAAAGCTAAAATCCATAGAAAAGACAAAGCCTGGATTGGTTGATGAAGAGAAACCTTGATATCCACATAGTCAGAATCCTCGTCGACTCCATAGCTTGGTTTCTCTGTCTTTCCTATCGTTTAGTGACACCCACTGATTGATAGCATTAGCATCTTTTTATAGCAGAGAGAGGACCAAGCTATATACTTAGAATTAATCGGGCGCGTCCATCAAGCTCCCAATGGACGGTTGAGATAAAACTAATAACCATAACTATAATAGGACTCTTATATCAATAATAGAGTCCAACTCTATGAGAGCCTCTTTAATAGAATTAATAAATAATTTTTACATTCTCCCACTAGGCTCGAATATTGGTTAATAGAATAACATAAGGTGCACAACATAAATAATCTCAACTTGAAGTCCACTATCATAATATCATCATATGGTAAGCTACTAAATGCGAGCTATATCGGTTATACATCATTTATGAGACATACTCCCTTCCATAACCACGACACTAGCAACTCAACATACTAGACCAATAAGCAGTATATAGAACCAATCATGGTCCACAATAATGTCTTATAGAGACTTTCTTGTTTTTCATAAAACTATAATGTATACACCATTAATAAAATAAGAAAAAGATAACGTATTTTAGAAACATATCAGTTAGCTCTGGGTGTCAATCACCAAAATATTCAGAAGTACAACCAAAAGCCATTTATGATCATATTATTTGGTTGTAATCCCGACTTTAATTGATCTACAATCATGAGATCTTTCATCATGTGAATACTAGACACTCATGTTTCTGAATTTTCTCATGAGCGACAAAAAATACTTGAACTTCATGTTTTTAACACCTTTACATTATTTCATGTCCTTAGAGAAATGTACTACTAAGACAATAAATTTTCAGCAATTTGATAACAGCGTCGACGACCCCAGTCCTGAAATGAGTTCCATATTAAGCAGTGTCAATAATAGATTGCTTAGCAATTTCTCATAATATTTCCCCTCTAAAATGGAAATAAGACAACCATAAATCCAAATATCCGATAACTTTTAATGTGTCGCGATCTATACATGAGCATGTAATATTTAGGAATTAAATTAAGGACATTTATTTGAAAGTACCAAAGTAAGTTTGGTTAATTTGCAAAGATAAATTTATTATCTTTCTTTTCGAACCAAACTTTAGGCTCTAGGTAATCTTTTCAGATAACATCTTTCATTTACACAAATGATAATTATCACTTTTTTTACCCTTTTCGGCAGTTTGTACTACCTAAATTGGCTCCTTCATCATAAATTTCATAGATTTGACCCTATATATTTTCTCAGCTTATTGAACTATTGAGCTAATAGAATGATCTAGTTGACCTTTAATTCTTGTAACCTCTTGAACTAACATTCTGACAAAGTTACTAACTTTTCGATGGTCAAATTTCAAGAGAAAGAGAATACGATGAGTAGAAATCATTCATAATCATGCTCAATGTTATTAGCTTTACGTCTAAATTGATTATCTCGTTGACATACTTATGCATATCATGCGATCCATTATACTTTATGGTCATGTATTGCCAATAATGTGTCAACGAGAGACTTTCAAGAAAAAATACATTACTAGCTCAAATAAAAATTACATAATAGATTCAAATAAAATAATAAGAGTATATTATAGCTCTCCTTTAGGTAGAAACTATAATATACTATCATAATTCAATACCATATAAATTTTTATTATACAATTCAATATTTCAAATCAAATATACATGCTATCATTGGATAGACACATACACCTGACCAAAATATTAATTCATACACAACTTTTATCGAATCACTAAATATTTTAAATCAGATATACGTTATCTTTGGATATGCATATATACCTGACCAAAATATTAGTTTATCGCTTTTAGGCTTGTTATTTATAGAATAGTGACCAACTTTGGGTAGAATCAGTTTTCTCACAAATAACAAATGTCAATTTATCCATAAGATCTTAATAATTGGTATTGTATTAATTGACGAATAAAAGACTAATATATACATGTAACAACACAAAGGTTTGACCACTTTGGTGACTAACAAACCATAGCATAAAGTATGTATATTCACATTAATGTCAAGCAAGATTTATTTTACATTTTAATAAATCGAGCTTAACTAAATTATCAAAATTATGATAATTAATAATTTGTCCATTAATGTTGATTTTTAATTAACTATTAAAACTTTAATTGAGCAAATTTCTGATCAATTATGCAATTACATTTATTCACTAGATTAGAAATAAAATCTAGTAATTCATTAATTTACTATCTTAATTAGAAATCAACATTAATGGACAAATTATTAAGGTCCATAAGAATTATATCTTTAATTTCACCTTTTAAAAAGGACCTTTTTACGACCTCTTAATTTATAGTCCAACTACCCACTGACTTTAGGCTCACTCATAACCCCGATGGCACCATCCGAGGACAACAATTCGGTGACCATACAACATTATTGACCATTCGATAATTAATTGAACTTCATGCTTAGTCCGCTCCCCTCCTTCCTCGCTTCTCGGACTCGCTATTTCAGCCCGCATCATCGCTTAGCCTTCCTACTACGTTAATGCCTTTCAAGCTAGCTGGTAGATTCAGCCGTCTTCTTTCAAGAGCCAGCCATCTCCATCACCAATGACAGGTCATCAAGGCAGACCCGTCCTCCATTCTTTACGCTCAAGGTGCAACAGAATTACGTCGAGCCGAGACAGTGCATTTCAGTGGTTTATAGTGGCGATTATCGACGGCCTACTGAAGGAACGACGCTGGAAGGACGACCACTTTCCCTTTCTCCCTTTTCTTGGTTCGTGTTATGGATAGGGTATTTTTCTTTTCTAAACCTTCAATAGGGATGAGGAGCGGCGGCCAAAAAAGTTTTTTTAAAAAAAATTTTAAGCCTAAACACTCATACTTTAGAAAGGGTGCATAATTACATTTTGGTCACCATATTTTTGCATGTTTTGCATTTCAGTCCTTTCGTTCAATGATCAGTAGAGGCAGCTGATTGCAATTTGATCCTAGGTTTTTCCATATTTTACGATTTAATACCCTAAACATTAATCTGTACCGTAACTTAATATAAGCAAATCCTTAACTTATGAAATTGTAATTTCCAGCAACCTTACCAAGATTGATCAACCTTATAACCCTAGATTTTATATTGCATGCACCATAAGTTACGGTACATAAGGTTTGAAATTTTATAACCCTAGACCTTAATATGCATACACGAATTATGACAAACAATTAATCGTGCACACTAGATAATTTACAAACTAATCCGAACAGAGAACACAGGCTATTGATACCACATGTAACATTAATTACATAAACAATAAGCGGAAGCGTACCAGATTGGTTGATGAAGAGAAACTTGGATGCCCACGTAGTCAGAATCCACGTCGACTCCATAGCTTGGTTTCTCTCTCTTTCCTAACGTTAAGTGACACCTACTGATGGATAGCATTAGCATCTTTTTATAGGCAGAGAGAGGACCAAGCTATATATCTAAAAATAATCGGGCGCGTCCATCAAGCTCCCAATGGACGCTTGAGATTAAACTAATAACCATAATCATAATAGAACTCTTATATCAACAATAGAGTCCAACTGTATGAGAGCTTCTTTAATAGAATTAATAAATAATTCTTACAAATGGCACCAAAATGACCCGTGTTCAAGAGCCAAAATGATAACCACTCCAGAGGATGATGTCTTGTTTGTCTGTGGGCTAAGAGAAATGAACTCGGTTTGCTTTGCTTCGTCAGGCGATAATATATTATCAATGAGAGGCACGGTCAAATCAGATGTACATTGATGTCAAAGGTCTGATGCAAGTATATAGGCATTCGTTCCCTGGTAAATATATTTTGGGAAGCCACCTCCATCGCCTAGCAGCCAATTATCATTCCAAATGTCAATATTGACGCTGTCACCACCCCACCATTCAAGTTCAATAGATATTAAAGATACACCCGACCTGATGCTTGCCAGATATGACTAGGATTATAGCCGAAGGAAGTATCTTGCATTAAGGATCCTCGCTGCCAGAGATATGGGTTTGCAGATCAGTCTCCATACTTGTTTAGCGAGCATAGCTTTATTAAATTGACGAAGCCAGCGAAAGCCCATCCCATGACCTCCAGTGCATTTTATGCTCTCCATCAGTGCCACCTCAAAAGAAATCACATAAGTGTTGCACAATGCACTGACAGGTCTCTAGGGGTGATGTGAAAAACTCATAATATAAGTCGAAATAGCCTGCAATATAGATTTAGTCTACCAGCTTTTGAAATAAACTTAACCTTTCAAATTTCCACCTTATCCCGAATGCGCTCCTCTTGGCCTGAAAAAATAATCTTCTTAGAGCGGCCAATTACATTTGACAACCCCAAATAGTGATCCTCATCTGATGCCAGGCGCATCCACAGGTGGAAGCGAAGTCAAAGTCGATCGTCCTCAGGGAGATTCCTGCTAAAATACACAGAATTCTTCTGTATGTTAAATTATTACCCCGATGCTTATTCATAAAGAGATATGATACGTAATATATGTTGGAGTTCTCTATCAATAGCCCTTGTGAACATTAGTGAATCATCAACAAAGAAAATGTGTCACAAATGGGGCTCCCAGAGCGGAGGCAATGGATGGTCTGACCCCTATTTGTCGCTTGCAAAACGACAGCTAAATCCTCTATGCATAGTAAGAATAGATAGGGGATAGTGGGTCTCCCTAACAAAGTCCCATGTTCAGAGTGAAATATTATTCTAGTCGTCCATTAATCTAAATTGCATAACAAACAGAGCATACACACCGTAAAATTATGCTGGCAAAAGAGTTATTGAAAGAAAGAGCAATCATCATCTTCTCAAGAAAATCCCACTCAATTCTATCATATATTTTTTCCATGTCAAGATTAATTGTTCAACACCCTCTCCTCCCAGATGTCTTCTTCTTCAAGTAATGGAGGCTTCAAAGGCAACAACGAAGTTGTTTGTGATCAACCTCTCAGAGACAAAGCCACAATGGTTTTCAAAAATGATATCTAAAAGGAACAACTTTAGGCGGATGGTGATTGCCTTAGTGACTATCTTCATCAACATGTTGCAAAGGCTTATCGGCCTAAACTCCAAGAAAATGTAGGTTGCTTGACTTTTGGGATTAAGGCAATAATTGTATGATTCATACTACTTGGATCAAAACCATCATTAAGGATTGCAAGAGCAGTCCTAGACATATAAGCACCCACAATGCTCTAATACCTCTGATAAAAAATAGTTGGCATACATTCAAGACCTGGGGCTTTAGTGGGGTGCATTTGTTAAGAGTGGTAACCACTTCCGCTTTCATATCTGGCATCAGAAATAACTCGTTCATATCTTGGGGCAGTCGGGGTGCTACCTCAACTGTGATATTCTCAACCTGCAAGCAACCAGAGGAAGAAAATAGTGAAATGTAGTTTTTCCTAAAGATCTTCTGAATACCCTCAATCTCACACACCACCTCTCCCTCATAGTTCTTGATCACCGAAATTGTATTCCTCCTATCTCCTTCCCTTAGCCACTCAACCCAAGACCATTGCAGTCAAATCGATTCCTCCCTCAATAACATCTCCTCCCTCTTCTTAACATAGTTTGTCAACTTCTTCTCAATTTTAGCCGACAAAGGTAGCGCCTAAAGTTTTGTTATCTTAACTTTCAACCTCTTTGCCCCCTTTCTAATGCTCCCCAAAACCCAATGATCCCACCCTCAAACACTTTACCACACACCCCCGTGCGCTGACTAATATTATCTCATGGCAAAGGAAACTCACATCCCTTCTTAATTTGTTGCGATATATCATCATGTCGCATCCGCATCGTCTCAAAATGGAAGTGTTAAACAAAAAACATTCTCCTTGGTTCTACTAATAGAAAAATAAGTAGGCTGTGGTCTGATCCAATCTGTGGCCTCGCCTCCACGCTTGTTTTCGAGAATAGGTCCAACCAAGCCCAAGTTGTTACAAAGTGATCGAACTTGCACTCTATGTGATCATTGTCCTCCTGCCCATTACTCCACGTGAAGGCTAGCTTAACCTGACGAACCTCCCAAAGCTGCATTGATCAAGTGCCAAGTGAAATGAATCCATATGGCATAAATGGTATTTCTTTCAGTTTGACAAAATTTAGTTAAAGTCACCCTCAAATAGCCAAGGAAGGGGCAATCAGCCATGTAAATCATGCAGTAAATTTCAAGAGCAAAAATGCTCATCTGTGTTAGGTCACCCATTATAGCATGTATACCTCCAAGGGACTGCCTCATGCACTTCAACATCAATGTGATGAATTATAAAGGACAGTAGATTAATCGTCAGACCCCTCTGCCAAATTAGCATAAGACCACCATTACGAGCTCGACTAGAGCTAGTGCAGTGAACTAAAATGCCACACTCAAAATTGACCAGCCACTTCAACAACGCCGCCTCCAACTCCAATAACCATATCTCTGAAAGGAAGATAACCTAGGGACTACAAAACTTGACTATCCCACGAGTTGATGAATTGCACCTGCACTCCTTAATCTACGGTAGTTCCAAATGAGGAGATTCATGGCGAAGGGCAAGGCTGCTCTATATCCTCCGCTAGATTGTTAGAACTAGTCAAGTCACTCGAAGAATGGGTAGTCATTTATCTAATATTGATCCCCGCAACTACTTCTTCTGTCATCTTTCTCTTCTCTTACAAAAAATGCCTCTCATGCTCTATAAATAAATTGCTATCAGGGACGACAGCACGCACCCTCCTTTTCCAATAGTATTAAGGAATCGACTCGGCCCAGGTGGGGTAGTTCACTCCATCAACAATCACCACACCAGCCCTGTCATAATTCAGGGACAAAGTTGGGTTTAAAGATGGTTCCAGAGTAGGGGAGTGTGGGGTTATGTATAGTTATAGTTCTGGTAGGAAATATGGGGAAGGTATCTGCTTTAGGGGATAAAGACGTTAATGAAGTGTTGAGGTTTATGTCTCTATGCCATATTAGGGGAAGCTCGAAGCGTAATATGGGAGGTATATTTTTTAGTTGAGCAGTAGTATTATATGTTGTAATGATCATAGTGTGATGGGTTACTGTAGATATGGTGGTGTATGTATAGGTTGGGGGTTGGTGGTGATTGGGAGAGGATATGTGGTTTATAGTAAGGGATAACGTGATGCCCAAGTAAGTTGCCCAACGCAAAGCCACCGTTGACATGGAGCTTGTAACTCCTTAGGGTTAGTATCTTCAGCCAGTATGGGAGACCAGCGAAGTGATGGATGTGGATGAATCAGAAGAACCCTGCTTCATAAATCCCAAGCTTCATGGAGAGGCCCCCGAAGAGGAGGAATCCCAACCCTTCTCCATCAAATGTCAGGGCTTTTGGGAAGATGCTCTAAGCCACTCGCTAAAAGATTCAGTTGTTACCGAAGGGCCACCCTCATCATCCTGAAGATCACAGTCCTTGAGAAGGTGGCCAAGACCCTGCAACCATAACAGAATGATTGGATCATCTCATACTTGAAAAAGATAGATACAATCGAGCCCTTTTAAACCGTAGCCTTTGTTTCCGAGGAAGAGCGAACCAGAAATCAATAACAACCCTAACTCATATATATTTTTCCTTGAACTCCTTTGATGCATCCCAATCAAGAAAGGAGCCAGTTAACTGTCTAACCGCCTTAGCCGTTGCCAAATTGTAGCCACCAAAGGAGAAATCATGTACTCTAACCCAATATGGTACGAAGAATAAACTAATGAATGAGGGTTGATCCATTGATGAGATCTTTGCTAGAATGATTACGTTCTTCTCAAAATTCCATGAATGGCCCTACAATATCTCCTTCAGAATTTAGTTCTTTTGGATCCTTGAATTGAAAAAGAAAGCCATTAGAAGCAATCTAAGTTATCTCCAACCCCTGGCGAGGCTTCCACACGTTCCTCATAACCGACATGAATGCTGCAGAGTTGAAGGACTTCTCGGTCCCAACTGTGCCCACTACATCACAAATCGAGCCAGTGGAATCACCCTCTGTCAGTTCACATGGGAGGTCGATGATAGCATCTTCTTCAGGCCCCATCGCATGAGGTTGACGTCCTCTGCCAAACTCTTTGTTGGAATTGAATGATAATTCAATGTATGGCCCAAATGGCAAGGCCCAAGTATCAAGGCCTAAGTGGCAAGGCCCAAGGTCTAGGCCCAAGGTGGAGGCCCAATAAGGCCCATGGTGGGAGGCCCATTCAAAAGTGGCATTACCACATCTGAAACCGCAGGCTAGCCTCTAGCCTCCAGCCTCCAACGCCTATATATAGGCCCCTCTACCCTCAAATACCATCATCCCACTACAATTGCATATCGCTTCTTCTAGTATTTGTAGTATCTACTTTCTTCCTCAAGAAAAAAGTTCTGAGTATCCAAAGGTTCGCCGAGACTTCACGGGTCGTTGTATTTCAAACTTGAAGTGCAAAGTCATTGTATCTTGGGGACGATTGCCCTAGACCATAAGTATTGAATACAGGGCAATCTCGTCTTACGGAGAAAGAGTTAAACTCTTGCCTCGACTTAGATCCTAATCAAATACACCATAATCCTCTGCATTACATCAATCGTAAGACGAGATTAAGTGTATTTGATGATGGCTTCACTAAACACTACTGTAGCACCAGTCCCAGGAACTGTCCACGTCGAAAGGCCGGCAAAGTTTAATGGGACCGAGTTTAAGAGGTGGCAGCAGAAAATGTTGTTTCAGCAAAAAATATTGTTTTACCTAACAACTCTCAACCTAGTGCGGTTCTTGAAAGAAGAAGCCCCTAAGGTGGAGAAGGATGAGGTAGATAAACAAAAAGTCAATGCTCTTGAGACTTGGACTCATAGCAACTTCCTATGTCGTAACTACATCCTGAATGGATTAGACGACACCCTCTACAATGTGTATGTAGTAGCCAAGACTGCAAAAGAATTTTGGGATTCCCTGGAAAAGAAGTATAAAACGGAGGATGCCGGGATGAAGAAATTCATCATCGAGAGGTTCCTCGACTTCAAGATGGTAGATTCCAAGAAGTTCATAGATCAAGTGCAAGAGTTACAACTAATTCTGCATGAGATCCATGCCGAAGAAATGCACCTAAGTGAATCTTTCCAAGTGGCAGAAATGATTGAAAAATTACCACCACTGTGGAAGGATTTCAAGAACTACCTCAAACATAAGAGGAAGGCAATGGGCCTTTAGGACCTGATTATGAGACTAAGAATTGAGGAAGACAACCAAAAATTTGAAGTCAAAAGTAACAGGACCAACTCTGAAACCAATGTATATCTCGCTGGCAAGAAGAGGAAAAAGCCCGACAACAAGCAGATGAAGCAAGTCTCAATGAAAAAGATGTCCAAAAGGATCAAGGGCAACTGCTTCAACTGCGATAAGCCCGATCACATAGCCAAAGATTGTCGTCTACTAAAGAAGGACAATCGTGATCATGAGAAGGCAAATTTGGCTGAAGATCTGTCTGAGCTAGATCTATCTGCCGTGGTGTTTGAAATCAATTTGGTGGATAACCCAAGAGAGTGGTTCGTCGATACAGGGAGATGTTCTCGACTTATACCCCGATCACTGGATGAAAGCTATTTATAGGTAACTCTGTAACTTTCAAGGTAGTCAGATTGGGTAAGGTAGTCCTAAAGCTGACCTCGAGAAAAGAACTGACCCTCAAGAATGTGCTGCATGTCCCAGACATCTGCAAGAATCTAGTATTCGGCTCCCTGTTAGGCAAAGCCAGAATGAAGCTAGTTTTTGAGGCAGATAGATTTGTATTGACCAAAGTTGGTCTATTTGTACATCGTGCCTTTGAGGGCCAAAATAAAGTTGTCAATTCTTCTTACTTGGCTGAGTGTTCTAACGTATGGCATGATAGATTGGGACACATAAATTTAAACTCACTAAAAAAGTTGGTAAGTTTAAATTTATTGCCTAAGATGGAGTTTAACTCAAACGATAAATGCAAAGTATGTGTTGAGGCAAAAATGGCCAAAGCACCTTTCCATTCAGTAGAAAAAAGTACTACACCTTTAGAGTTAATTCATACCGATATTTGTGATATGAAACACGTGCAAACTAGAGGTGAGAATAAATATTTCATCACATTTATTGATGACTGTACAAGATTTTGCTACGTATATTTTTTGAAAGGGGAAGACGAAGCTCTAGAAGCCTTCAAAAGATATAAGAATGAGGTTGAGAATCAACTTAGCAATAAAATTAAAATGATTCGAAGCGATAGAGGGGGAGAATATGTAGCTCTGTTTGAGGAATTCTGCAAACAAAATTGTATTATCCATCAGACAACTGCTCCATACTCATCTCAATCAAATGGCATAGCTGAACGCAAGAATCGAACTCTTAAGGAGATGATGAATTCTATATTGATTAGCTCGGGCTTACCCCAGACCATGTGGGGGAAGCTGTGCTCTCAGCTAACCACATTTTAAATAAATTATCACACAAGAAAATGGATGAAACTCTATTTGAATTATGAAAAGATAGGAAACCTTCCTACGGTTACCTGAAAGTGTGGGGGTGCCTAGCTAAGGTAGAAATACCTCTACCTAAAAGGGTGAGAATAGGACCCTAAATCGTTGACTGCATTTCTAGTGCACAAGTCATAAAGTCCTGACATCAATGAGGGAATGGTCATGGAATCAAGGAATGTAACATTCTTTGAAAATATTTTTCCTAAAAAGGAAAGAAAAGAAGCAAGCTCTAATAAGAGAACTTTTAAGGCTGCACAAGATTCTGATCAAGATGCTCAGAAACTTAGACGTAGCACGAGGACCAAGGTAGCCAAGTCTTTTGGTCAAGATTTTCTGACCTACGTGTTAGAAAATGAACCCAGTACAATCCAAGAGGTATTATCTAGTCCAGATGCTCCTCTGTGGAAAGAGGCTATCAACAGTGAGATAGAGTCCATCGTGCAAACCCACACGTGGGAAATCATGGATCTCCCACCAGGTTGCAAATCTTTAGGTTGCAAATAGATCCTTAAAAGGAAATATAAAGCTGATGGATCAATCGACAAGTACAAAGCTCGATTGGTAGCTAAAGGGTTCAAATAGAAGGAATGATATGATTTCTTTGACAAGTATTCGCCGGTCACAGGAATCACATCCATTAGAGTGCTCATAGCTGTTGCAGCACTCTATAACCTCGCGATACATCAGATGGATGTAAAAATAGCTTTTCTAAATAGAAAATTAGAATAGGAGATATATATGGAATAATCTGAAGGGTTTGTTGCCCCCTGACAAGAACATAAAGTATGCAAACTGGTTAAGTCATTGTACAGGTTAAAACAGGCGCTGAAATAATGGCATGAGAAATTTGACAGAACAATGATGTCAAATGGATTCAAGATCAATGAGTGTGATACATGTATATACATTAAAGGCACGCTTGATGCTTACATAATTGTATGTAAATATGTAGACGACATGCTAATCACGGGAAGCAGTAATGATCTTATCGTGAAAACTAAGAACATGTTAAAGAACAACTTTGACATGAAAGATATGGGTTTAGCTGATGTCATACTAGGGATCAAAATCTCTAGGATGACTGAAGGAATTATCTTATCACAATCTCACTATGTTGAGAATGTACTTAAAAAGTTTAAAGCTTTTGACAAACATTCGGCTAAGACTCCGGTAGACCTGAGTCTACACTTAGTTAAAAATAGAGAAAATCCAGTATCTCAACTGGAATATACAAGGATCATTGGGAGCCTGATGTACTTGACAAATTGTACACACCCTGATATTGTATATTCAGTAGCAAACTTAGTAGATTCATAAGTAATCTAGGACCGGATCACTGGCTAGCTCTGGAAAGGGTTCTGAAGTATCTAAAATATACTCTGAACCATGGAATACTTTATATGAGACATCCAGCTGTATTGGAAGGATACAGTGATGCAAATTAGATATCGGATACTAAAAGACTCCAAATCTACTAGTGGTTACGTGTTCACCATAGGTGAAGGAGCTGTGTCCTGAAAATCCTCTAAACAAATGTGTATAGCTCGATCCACCATAGAGTCGGAGTTTATAGCACTAGATAAAGCAGGGAAAGAAGCTGAATGGCTCAGAAACTTCCTAGAGAATATTCCCTGTTGGAACAAGCCTGTGTCTCCTGTATTGATACATTGTGATAGCATGTCAGCAATCGGGAGAGCACAAAGTACGATGTACAATGGTAAGTCTCGACACATCCATAGGAGACATAACACTGTTAGGCAATTGATCTTTAGTGATATAATTACCATTGATTATGCGAAGTCGAAAGATAACATAGCTGATCCTTTAACGAAAGAAATCAACAGAGATTAAATGTATAATACAGTAAGAGAAATGGGGTTAAAATCCACACATTAAAGAACGTTCATAGCGGTAACTCAACCATGATGAGTGGAGATCCCACAAACTTAGTTCAAAGAGACAACTAAGTTATGGATGGTTCAGATGATCACTTGGAATCCATCCCATTCTCAGAAGCTGCCCAAGTACTAACCTGTAGAGGTGTGGTAAGGTTAAACGTCTACGCTTTTAATAATTCCTATACCAGATAAAGGTAGAGTATGGCAGGATACTCTTAATAGGAGATCACTTATATAAGTGTGAAGTGAGGCCGCTTCAAATGGAACAAACACTTATGAATCCGAGATAAGGTCCATGGCCGAAACGGGCACAATGTGAGAACCAAAGGATATTAGAGCTATCATTGTGTAAATGTCATTATCTTGGTTTACATATAAAAAATGACTAGTTCAAGACATCGCGTTCATTGAGCAGCAAGTAAATCCGATGGTATCTTATTAGAGAAGGTTCAAAATTGGAATTGAATGATAATTCAATGTATGGTCCAAGTGTCAAGGCCCAAGTGTCAAGGCCCAAGGTCAAGGCCCAAGTGGCAGGGCCCAAGATCAAGGCTCAAGGTGGAGGCCCAAGGTGGAGGCCCAATAAAGTCCATGGTGGGAGGCCCATTCCAAAGTGGCATTACCACATCTGAAACCGCAGGCTAGCCTCCAGCCTCCAACACCTATATATAGGCCCCCCCTACCCTCATATACCATCATCCCACTACAATTGCATATCGCTTCTTCTAGTATTTGTAGTATCTGCTTTCTTCCTCGAGAGGAAAGTTCTGAGTATCCAAAGATTCGCCGGGACTTCAATGGTCGTTGTATTTCGAACTTGAAGTGTAAAGTCATTGTATCTTGGGGATGATTGCCGTAGACCGTAAGTATTGAATACGGGGCAATCTCATCTTACAGAAAAAGAGTTAAACTCTTGCCTCGACTTAGATCCTAATCAAATACACCATAATCTTCCGGATTACATCACTCCTCTCGTTCTGCCATACACACCTTCGATTCAATCATAACCTAATAACTCTACCAACCCTTTAAACTAGACTATTCAGGAGACCTGGAACTATAATTCACTACGTTCTTCCAAGATTGTGTCGAAAGAGAATATCTTTAGAAAGAAGAGGTGTAGACTTTCATATAGAGGGAAAAATCCTAATCCTATAGAGTAAAGAAAATATAAAGAAAAACAGCAAGTTGATGAATGAATGAATAAGCATTACTATTTCTGTGTTCGTCTAGTTTCATTAATATATATATATATATATATATATATATATATATATATATACTTACATTTGCAAAAGAATTGTTCTAATATGACTAATTTCAAAAGTTCAAAGAGAGTTTGATCGTTTCTATTATCATATTCAATTTGAGTTGTGATTTTGTTTGCTAAAAAATTTATAAATTGAATAAATAATTATTCTATTTTATTTAGATCTCCTATGCAAATAGAATTTTGATATACCAATAGTTAGTCCAAGTATTAAAATACTTAAGTTTATTTAAGGAAAACTTGAATTCGACCTTAAATTATGACTGCCCAGTACTCGATTCTGATATCAAAGCTTAAAAAATAGAATTTTGATTTTTTGTATTAGTCAAAATTTGGGTTAATTTTTTAATTAAAAAAAAGCCAAAAAGGAAGATAAAAAAGAGGAAGAGAGATAAAACAAACATACAAAAATTAGAACATAACTAGATAAACAGACAGAACCAAACCTGCCCCAAAAATGAAGCACGAGTACAGCAACTAAACCAACCCACCCCCACCCCCACCCCACCACCGGGAGACGGAGGGGGAGAGAGAGAGAGAGAGATAGGAACTACGAGTCATCCATCGTTCTGAAATGGGTGAGTTGACTCAGCCCGATGTTGTCTACTCCCCCAGGTCCATCCAACTATGGAGGTCCCTCTGGAACTGGCTGGCCTTCTTCTACCAGATCTTCGTCCAGATCCTCAGGGCCTTGGGACACCTCCCCCTCCTCTCCTCCTCTTCCTCTTCCTCCCACGACAATACCTCTTTTACCCCTCTCCCGGTCGTCGAGTTGCCGGAGATCGGTCCTTCGGCCACGACGTCGCTGGAGATCGCCTCCGGTGGCCCCCTCCTCAAGCCCTCTCAGAAACTCACTGTAAAGTCTCCTGCTTTTATCTGGGTTTTGCTTGTTTCACTCTTTTCGATTTCTAAAGTTTGCGTCTTTGGTGGGGTTTTCGTGGTTTTGCTTTGTGGGTTTTCTGTGGGGCTGGTGCTAGAGTAGGACCCATGTTTTTTATCTGGTTGTTTCTAAGGTTTGCATGTGTGTTGTTGTTTTAATTATTGACTAATGATTGGAATTAAGGAGTTGGATTAATTTGAAGTTGTGACGATGCGAATTCCTCAAAGATGGAAACTTTGTGTTGAATTGTCTAGTTAGGTAGATGAGTGGAGCGGTTACTTTGTTCCTTTCCGTTTCCAACCATCTTCCTAACGGATCTTCTGTTGTTAGTTTTTTGCGTTTCGCAATTCCGAAACTAACTTCTAAGTGGTGGCTGGTCTCTATCTGTGGCCTTTTGGGGTTTTCACTGGTGAGTGCGAGACTGACTTTGAATTGTGCATGATCAGGTTGTTCTGGACTTGGATGAGACATTGGTGTGTGCTTACGAAACCTCTAGTTTGCCGCTGGGCCTGCGTAACCAAGCTGTAAATGCTGGTTTGAATTGGTTTGAGCTCGAGTGCGTGTCTTCAGACAAGGTCTCTGATTTATCATTGTTGTTTTAGAAGCAGAAATGAGTTTTTTCGAGATATGTTGAGAGATACTATTTTGATCTTAATATGTTCGGTTTGAAGGAATATGACGGGAAACCTAAGATCAATTATGTTACGGTGTTTGAGCGTCCAGGGTTGGATGAATTCCTCAAACAGCTCAGCGAATTTGCAGACCTTGTGCTTTTTACTGCTGGACTAGAAGGTTAGTTTGGTAGTGGCTTCTATTTACGCTTTCACGACAGTTGTATTTCTATGTCCTTAATAAGCCTTGGGTTTCACAGGATATGCTAGACCACTTGTTGACCGTATAGATGTAGAAAATCGGTTTTGTCTTCGACTTTATCGGCCTTCCACTTCAAGCACGTAAGTGCTTCTGCACACATTCCTTTCTACTGTTAGTCTTTCGCGCTGTCTGGATTTGCTGCATCTGGAAGTTTTTTCTTTTTCATTTAGCATTAAGAGAAGCCTGCTGACCGAGAGCTTTTTTGTTTAATATGGTTCCCACTGTTTGAACACAAGTTACTTCTGCATCTGCGTTCAAAGACAAAATAAATGTGTATATGAGCTGCTGCAATGAAACAGTAGATTAAACCTAGTTCTTTGCCCTTACATTTGGAAAATCATGATTCAGGATATGAACTCTGTATTTTGCTTAGATGGTGCTTATCAATATCGTCTTTCATTTGAGGAACCACATTCACACCTATTCATTCAATTAGCATGTTAGCCTTTTAAATGGTCGAGTTGCTTTTTAACAGGGAGTATCGTGAGCACGTGAAGGATCTCTCTTGCCTATCCAATGATCCTTGCCGAATTGTGATCGTGGATAACAATCCGTTCAGCTTCTTGTTGCAACCCTTGAACGGAATTCCTTGCGTCCCCTTTTCTGCTGGGCAACCTAACGATTCACAGGTAAACAACACACGCTCGCAACGCCATTGGATCCCTACCATCTCTGCATTATCACAAAGTCATTTTATCTTCTGTCAGCTCCTGGAGGTAATTCTTCCTCTCCTAAAGCTGCTGTCACAGCAAATAGACGTGAGACCAGTGCTCTACGAGAAATTCCACATGCCCGAGTGGTTTCAGAAGCAAGGCATCCCTGCCTCTCTGTGGACAATATGGGAAAGAGAATGTCTATAATGAACTCGATGTATAATCCACGGTGAGCACTTGATCGACGACGTTCCGGTTGCAAAAGCTTTGGCTATGTACAGGATTGATACCTTCATTGGAGGAACTGATGATCGTCGCGAGCTACGAAAGTCACGCTGTTTGGAAGAAAAAGAATTTCTTGCTAGCTTCTTCTGTTGGTCAATTAGGTGCAACCATCGTTGTATCCATATTTGTTATGATCTCCAGATAACACACCGAAACTTGAACATGTTACTTACAGGCTATTGAGTGTTACTATATTATCTCCAGAATTGCATAGATCAGATGGTTAGAGGCGGTTCAAAGATCTCAAGTCTGAGTTCTAGAAATGCACATAATGTCCGAGAAATCACCTTGCTGATTTTACCTTTTCATTTTATTAATTTCGAACTCGTTACTGTCGGATCTTATACATAGATCATTTTCCTGGTAGCTGTTGCTCTATAATCACAATTTGTATTCAAAATAATGTTTTTTGGGAAAGATTCAAAATAATGTTAGTAGAATTTGAATTATACAAACTCCTAATCACATACAAAATGAGTTCAAAATTTGTGATGTTGAACTTTTTTGACGTCCGTAATGGACTCCAGGCCCGTTACAATTTTGCCTAATATAAAAAAATACCAGTAAAAAATATATCATTGAAAACCACTGCTTCCCAAAACAATTGAATCTTGACACCAAATGTTAAAAAGAACTCGAGACATTGGTCAAAAATATTTTCCAAATTCCTGGTTGCTAGATTAACTCATATTTATTACTTTTTCAATTCTGAAACAAAGAAACTTCTGAATATTTTAGAATCTCAATATAATAATGTAATAACCATATAACCTGTTAGAATATTTGTGAAAAATTTAAGTGTGATTTGGTAATTTACCAGATAGTGATATGTGTTGGACCTTGGGCCCAATAGGCAATTATTATTGTGCCTAATTTTCGGAAGACTTGGGGATTAATTGGAAATTTTCCCAAAAATCCCCAAATCGAAATCAACCCTTATCGGGCGATTTGGGCGTTTTTGCCCGAAAACGAAATCCGTCGATTTTGTCAGAAATCCGACGATTTCGACGCCGGAGATCGACGATAGTCGATTCTGCGGCTTCTCCCCGACGTCCCGATACCACGTTTGTGGATCACCGTCGCCGGAATCGTGAGATCGAGGACGACGACGGCGGAGAGGCGCCGAATGGAGAAGAGCTTCGCGGCGGAGAACGAATGGACGACGGCCCGAGAGGCCGCAACGGCCGTGATCGCAAGGCCGAGACGAGTCGATTGCGACCGGTCTCGGCCCGTGGTTCGGCGCCGTTACGCGGCGGTCGTGGAGAGGAGCGGCGGCCGGATTTTCGTCTTCGCGGGAGAAGAGAGAGAAAATTCGGGTGAAAATATGCGAGGGGCAAAATCGTAATTTCATAATTTTTCCCGAAAATATTTATACCCGGGTCAAGAAAATCAAAAAACCGGACGGATTGGCCCGGTTTCTTGGTTCGACCCAACCCGGTTTATGGTCAATTTTGACTTAAGTCAAAATTGGACTTAAAATTTGGGTTTTTTTTCTTTTAATTGGATAAAATCAGTTTTTATTCAATTAAAATCCAATAAATTGATAAAAATTTTGAGAAATTTTTTTCAATTAGGTTTATTAAAATTATATTTTAATAAACTTAAAAAGAAAATATTTTGGAACGAGTTCCGAGATATGTAAAAGTTAAACTAAAATCACATAAATTGATCCATAAAATGTTCATCAAAAGATGGGAAAATGAGTTTTTCAATCATATTTTGGGACAATATGAGTATTAACCCGAAATTTAATTACAATTGTTGCAAGATTTGATGGCTACTGGAGACAGGTATCTGAACTTCTGTGCAACAGAACTTCGACAGAAGATTCTGAAGCGCCGTTTACCGCTGCGTGTGCCCAAGAATGACATGTATGTCATTGTTGAGCACATTGAGGCTGTTCACCGGGAGATGCAAGAGTGCATCTGGGCCGGAGGTTACGATCATGGAGAGGACTGGCCCTCTATGTTTCGAGACCTCCTGGTCACGATGAAAATTCGAGAAGATATGAGTGTCTTCTCGGCACCCGAGTTCAATACCCATAGAGATGCTCTCTATGGTCTGATCCATTATCTTGAGGATAAGGGTCTAAGCAGAGAAATGATACCTTCTCCTATTCTGGAGTTGCGAAGCGGTTTGATCTTGAACCGCTACTTCGCTAAGGATTACTATTATAGTTTTCCTCCGCTCCTGATCATCTGGATTATGGACTCAATTCCAGTTCCGGAAAGTACTCTGGAACTTCTCATCGGATCGTCCTCGTACCCGGCCCCCACCGGATCATCTCCGGAGCCAGATCCAGATATGTATCTGGATTCTCCTACCGGATCACCTGGACATCCGATCCCTGTGTGATTATATGTTTAACTGTCCCCATATACATATGTTGCTTTTGGGGGACTTTTGTACAATAGGTTGTGACCTTGTCTGAGGTTTTGTGCATGTGTGAGCACACTCAGAATGTACAAATGCATGTGTCAAACATGTAATTAAATAAAGATGTTTGTTTAATTGCTTCCACTTGAATTTACTGTCAATGAACTTTAAACGGTTGAAGTTTAAGATTAATACTTGAATGGTGAGGGGAAGCATGCCCGCGACCCACTTCGATTTTGAGATTAATCAAGAACTCCATATCGTTAAAAGTTATGAGTGATTAGTAAATTGAATCATATTGCCAAATCAAATTTCTAATATGTTCTCATATTAAAAATCCCTATAGAAATGTCAGTCGCTTCTAGATCCATTATAGCTGAGCTAAACCGTGAGTTAAAACTCAACGGTGAAAATTATGACAATTGGAGTATGAAAATCCAATATGTGCTTGAAGAACAAGAGGTTCTGGAGCACATACATGTCATAATGTGATATGAATCAGATCTGCAAGAAGCCATAATTATTTAATAATTCGTTTTTGAGTTTCAAAGTCTATTTAGGAAGTTAATTATTTGTTAATTTCATTTTACATGAGTTCTATTTTGTTTAGGAAGTTACCAAAAAGATAATTTCATTTTATTAGGAGTTCTAGTCTGTTTAGGAAGTCAATTATGAGATAATCACGTTTTTTAGTATTCCTAGTAGGATTAGAGTTATTTTCCTTTTCAGTTTCTCTTTTTAAGTCATATTTATCTAGTTAGAAGTTTTATTTAACTAGGATTCTTTTTGTAACAATATGCCTATATATAAAGGCTTTATCAATGAGAATGAGGAGAATAATTTGAGTACAAAAAACGTGGGCTTTGCTCTCTTGGTTCTTCGGAACTGTTCGAACACAGCGGAGGGATTCCGTTCGTTCACCTTCGACTTATCAAGCGGATCTACATCACCGTTTGTGGCGTCTTCATCAAATCAAGGTTCTTGTTTCCCTACAGCAGCGGGTCGAGGTTGTTCATACCGAGGTTCTTGCAAAGGTGCAAACAACGGGTCGAGATTTCCATCAATCTGAACGTAGATAGATCCGGCTTTCGCGTGGATCCGTCACGAGATTCACATCAGTTGGTATCAGAGCTTAGGCTCTACTTCAGATCATCTATCTTTAAATTTCGTTTTTGTTTTCATTAGTTTTCAATTATTGTTCTTATTTTATTCTGAGTTGGAGAAAGAAAAAAAATAAAAAAAGAGGAAAAAAATTCCGAAAAAAAAGAAAGATAGAGAAGAAGGCAGCCAAGAAAAGAAGAAGAAAGAAGGCTGAAAAAAAAATCAACAAAAGAAAAGAAAAGTTGAAAGTAGAAAAAAAGAGAATCTGCAAGAATGTCTTATAACTACTCAAGAAGATCCTTTGAAGGTGTTGCACCATTGGTTGGTGATGCACACACGTTTATGGACGCCCTTCTTAGTGAGATGAGGCATATAATGAGAACGGAGGTCAAGAAGCTCAGCGAAAAGATGGACCGGATAGTGTGCAAACAAGAGAGGATACATGATGTTCCTAATGTCTGTAGCGGAAGACAAATTCAACAAAGGAGGATGAGGGTCAAAGATGAGAAGAATTCAGGAGCTAATTTTGTTGGAGAAGTCAATGGAAAGAGGGAGAACACCATTAACACTAAGCACGACGTTGAGGGGAAGGTATGTAGTTCTGACGATTTGGAGGTTACACCTGAAGTGATTGTTGAAGAAGAGGTTTTGACATGGGAGGAATTTGGTGAATATTCTATTGACTTGTTCGATGGAGAATGTTTTGATGACCATGCCATGTCACTTCTTTACTTGAGGGATTTGTTCAATGAATCAGAATTGGTAGATGTTGTTCATATGAAGAAGTGCTTAACTGCTATTGATGGTGGACAAGAAGAACTTGTTGTTTTAGTTGACAATGAATATGTCCAACCCATATCTTACATGTCTCCTGATTTACATGTTGAACATATTGACTTCTTAGGTGTGGACAAGTTTAATTATATTGGAGGTTCATCGTTGATCAACATCTGGAATAGTTTGAAGTTCAAAGAAACGCTTAAACAGATTAGTAGGGCTTTTGCTTTTGAGTTGGAGATGACTTCAGATTCTTTAAGATCGAAGTACTTATTCTGTTGGAAAGGAAGGTATCAAGTGCAGCCACGACGTTCAAAGAGTTCATCTTGCACCAGCATGGTTGTGAGTTGGCAAAAGCATGACGGATGCAAGGATTTGAGGACAAATCCATTTCAAGAGGAGGGGAATGATATGAATCAGATCTGCAAGAAGCCATAATTATTTAATAATTCGTTTTTGAGTTTCAAAGTCTATTTAGGAAGTTAATTATTTGTTAATTTTATTTTACATGAGTTCTATTTTGTTTAGGAAGTTACCAAAAAGATAATTTCATTTTATTAGGAGTTCTAGTCTGTTTAGGAAGTCAATTATGAGATAATCACGTTTTTTAGTATTCCTAGTAGGATTAGAGTTATTTTCCTTTTCAGTTTCTCTTTTTAAGTCATATTTATCTAGTTAGAAGTTTTATTTAACTAGGATTCTTTTTGTAACAATATGCCTATATATAAAGGCTTTATCAATGAGAATGAGGAGAATAATTTGAGTACAAAAAACGTGGGCTTTGCTCTCTTGGTTCTTCGGAACTGTTCGAACACAGCGGAGGGATTCCGTTCGTTCACCTTTGACTTATCAAGCGGATCTACATCACCGTTTGTGGCGTCTTCATCAAATCAAGGTTCTTGTTTCCCTACAGCAGCGGGTCGAGGTTGTTCATACCGAGGTTCTTGCAAAGGTGCAAACAACGGGTCGAGATTTCCATCAATCTGAACGTAGATAGATCCGGCTTTCGCGTGGATCCGTCACGAGATTCACATCATAATGGATGAGCCTGAAGAAGGCACAACTGCTCAACATAAGCGAGATCAGGAAGCTTATGTTATTTGGAAGAGGAAAAACACTACTGCTCGATTGATCTTGTTGAGTTCCATGATGGATGATATCACCAGACAATTTCGCGTGCATGACAACGCGAAAGTGTTATGGGATTCTCTCAAACTGAAATTCGGAAAGCTTTCAGTGTCGAAGCTGCGTGCTTTGACCATAAGGTTTGATACCTTTAAAAAGCGTCCGGAGGTTCTCATGCGGAAACACTTGAGAGTGATGTCCAATATGATCAGTGAACTGGCAGAGGCCGGTCACATACTCAGCAACGAGCAGCAGATTCAAGCTGTCATCCGTTCTCTACCACCAAGTTGGGAACAGATGAAGATGAATCTTACCCATTCCGATCATTTGGTAACATTTGATGATGTTGCCAGACACCTTGAGCTGGAGGAAGATCGCCTCCTAGCTATGAAATCCCACCCTGAAGCCCATTCGATTTGTTCGACTGGGAGTGGTGGGAAAAAGAAAAAAGGTAAAGGGAAGGGTAAGTGTAAACAAACTCCAAAGGCTGAAAACCATGGAACCAAGTTGGATGGCTCCAAGGCTAAAAAGAATAAGCGGTTTAACATTTCAAAAGTGAAATGTTTTAACTGTCAACAGAAGGGACATTTTGCAAAAGATTGCAAGATGCCCAAGCAGGTACATCTAAACTCAAGTGTGAGTAAATTGTATGTATCCTCTTGTACCCTTCTAACTGAATCACATTCTGTGTGGGTGATTGATTCAGGAGCGACAGACCATATAGCTAGAGACCGTGGTTCATTCGTTGAGTACAGGCGGTTGCCGGCTGGAGCAAAAACCATTTTTGTCGGTAACAACTCGTGCGTGGATGTGAAAGGCCTGGGCACTTGTAGATTACACCTTCATGGTGGTCGTGCCCTTCTTTTACATGACGTGTTGTTTGCTCCAGACATACGAAGGAACCTGATCTCAGTTTCGGCCTTAATGTCTTTAGGTTTCCGGTTGTCATTTGAGAACGACACCGTTAGATTATTTTTGAATGATACCTATTTTGGCCTTGGATATATATCGGAAGGTTTTTTGATTCTGGATATTGATCCTTCTGAAAGTTTTTCTTTTGTCACTAGTTCAAATTCATCAGAGGATGATATTAAACTATGGCATTCTAGACTTGGCCATATCGGTCAGGATCGTTTAAACCGTCTAGCTAAGGCAGGACTGTTAGGCCATATAGAGAAATCTATATTACCTTGTTGCGTATCCTGTCTAGAAGGGAAAAGCACTAGAAAACCTTTCGGTACTGGCGCTAGAGCCAAATTTCCATTACAATTAGTCCATTCTGACATATGTGGTCCAATGAACGTGAGGGCAAGGCATGGAGCATATTACTTCATCACCTTTATTGACGACTATACTAGATATGGTCTGATATACCTGATTTCTCACAAGTCTGAAGCCTTAAACTGCCTCAAGACATACATGAGTTTTGTTGAGAATCAGAAGGATAGAAAGATAAAGGCCTTACGAACTGATCGTGGCCGTGAATATCTTTCTGATGAGTTCAAAGCTCTATGCATTGAAAAAGGAATTGAACATCAGTTGTCCATTCCTTATACACCACAGCAAAATGGAGTTGCTGAAAGAAGGAATAGAACCCTTCTTGATATGGTTAGATCGATGATGGCAGAGGCAAATTTGCCTATATCATTCTACGGAGATGCGCTCCTGACTGCCGCATACGTTCTAAACCGTGTTCCCTCTAAGTCTGTTACAGCCACTCCTTACGAAATGTGGACAGATCGGAAGCCCGATCTATCCTATTTTAAGCCGTGGGGGTGTGCGTCCTATGTCCATTCTACCTCAAGTACTTTCGGTAAATTAGGACCGAGAGGTAGAAAAAGTATCTTTATAAGATACCCTGAGGTATCTAAAGGGTACGTGTTCGTGGGTGAACTGGACAATGGACATGTAACAGAATTTGAATCACGTGATGTCACATTTTTGGAGAATGAATTTCCAAAGTTGGGAGAGGTTAGTAGTGACCTTACCCTTTATGAGATAGATGAACCAGATTCATCTGGATCACTTCTTCCGAGTGGGAGAATTGAGGAAGAAGATAGAGATTTTCCAACTCAAAATGATCCGAAAGGTCGTGATCTGAGTCCAAAGGGAGGTAATTCCTTATTCCAGTGGGAGTACGGTATTTCCACCCAGTGGGAGTGCGATTCCTGGATATGATGAATATATGAGAGATGTTTATCAAAATCGGGAATTTTGTAGGTCTAGTAGAACTAGCATACCACGCCGACGATTTGACATCGAAGGCGAGGCTAATGCGTTCTTGGTATCACTAAAGAAATTTGGTGGTCCAAGTGAAATTCTTCTGGCCATCCTGCAGGATGAAGATGAACCAAAGAATGTATCTGGAGTTTTGTCATCTCCAAAACGAAATGAATGGATGAATGGAATGGAAGAAGAAATGTCTTCTATGATCAAAAACCAGGTTTGGGATCTGGTTGACCTACCTAAGGGGCGTAGGGCAATTGGGAATAAGTGGATTCTCAAAATCAAGCGCAATGCAGATGGCAGTATCGAAAGATACAAAGCGCGTTTGGTTGCTCAAGGATTTAAACAACAGGCTGGGATAGACTATGAGGAGACTTTTGCACCTGTTGTTAGATTTACGTCAATTAGGGTCATTTTAGCTATGGTTGCTAACATGAATCTAGAATTACATCAAATGGATGTAAAGACTGCTTTTCTCCACGGAGAATTAGATGAAGAAATCTATATGATTCAGCCTGAGGGCTACATTCAAAAAGGCTGCGAACATAAAGTTTGCAAATTGAATAGATCAATTTATGGCCTTAAGCAGTCGTCTAGACAGTGGTATATTCGCTTTCATAATACGATCATGCAGCATGATTTTATTATGATAGACGAAGATCACTGTGTGTATGTTAAGCGATCAGGAAAGAAGTTTGTTATCATCACCTTGTATGTTGATGACATACTTTTAGCTGCAAATGACATGGGATTTCTTGTCAAAATCAAAGATTGGTTATCTTCCAACTTTGAAATGAAAGACATGGGTGAAGCAGATTACATACTCGGAGTTAAGATTTTGAGAAATCGTTCGAAAAGAATAGTGTCTCTTTCACAAGAGACATATATTCGTAAAGTAGTAGAACGTTTCAATTGTGATCACAGTAACCCAAAGTATGTCCCATTGGTTAAAGGTCATAATTTGTGTAAGGACATGTGCCCAAAAACAGCTAAACAACGTAGGGACATGGAGAAGATTCCTTATGCCAATGCAGTTGGATGCCTGATGTACGCAATGTTGTGTACTAGACCTGACATTTGCTATGCTGTTGGGATAGCAAGCAGATATCAGTCTGATCCAGGCAGTGCTCACTGGAAGGCTGTCAAAGGGATTTTGAAATATAAAGAACTGTGTATGAAACACATATCTACACGAGATATGGTCGCAGATCCAATGACTAAAGCATTACCTCGAGAAGTGTTCGAGAAACATGTTAAGTCACTGGGTTTACGACGGTTTCATTTGTAATCCAATTAGTTGGAATAAAGGAATTTTTATTTGGCAATATGAGTTTAAATGTGAAACATGTCGGACAGAGAAGTAGCCCACTCACACGGGTGTTTACCTCAGTGGGAGTTAAGAAGTTGATTCCTGGCTGAGATGAGGCAGTTATTGGACATTCATAAGTGCATGTCCTATGGCAGAATGCCGTCTTGCTTAAGAGCAAGTTTCCTTATGGGATGCAGGAATAAGTTGCTGCATTTGGATTTTCTACAATCCATATGATAAGATATAAGTGGAACTTATCATACTGTCTGTCCTATTAGCCTAGAGTTAAGCTAAGGCTGATACTCTAGTATGGTGTTAAATGACATGTGTTCCTTGAAAAAGGAAAGTACACCGTAACACGTGATCAGTATCATATGTGCTACTCGACCACTGGATGGGATGAAAATGTTGAGTGATTTCACAATCCCTGGTGTGAGACCAATTTTCAAGAATTGTGATTCCCGAAACCTACCCTTAAGATCCTAAACGTATTCTGGAAGTATGATCCAGTGCTGCTAGCTTGGAAAGTTCATGAAAAGGTTATGGCATAGCGATTCGACCTGGCAGGGCTGACCAGAAAAGCAGGCTGTATCATTATGAAAGGAATATAGTTAAGGGAGAAGGAACTCTGTTCATCACATTCTGAGTTTCATGGTTCAGGTGCACCAATTGTATTGAAAAATACAATAGTGAACCCGAATATAATTGTTTGAAATCACTGATGTGAACAATGGAATGTGACATGAGTCCTGGGGTAATAGCATACATTAAACAAGAAGGTTGTCGAGATGCTACTATTCAAGTAGCCTGAGTGTCTGTGCTCTTGAATTTGGCTTAACATACTCGACGTGTGCTGGTCGCACGAAATCCTTTGAAGAAATCTGATAACTGTTGATCAAGGTCAATAATAATTGAGTGGGAGATGTTGGACCTTGGGCCCAATAGGCAATTATTATTGTGCCTAATTGGGTCCGGGCCCATTAGGCCCAAAAAGTTGGGTTGGATGGGCCGGTCAACCCGCGTTGACCGGCCCAAGCTACGCAAGCGCCACGTCAGCGTGACATGGCGCTGACGTCACATGTGGCAGCCCACGTGGCGCGCCCACATGGCGCCACGTGGCAAAGCTATGCGTAGCCTTGCCACGTGGCGGACATGCGGACCAAAGCGCCACGTGGCGAAGCTATTGGGTGGCGCGACACGTGGCGCGACATGTGACCTGTGGCATGCCACGTGGCGCGTTTTGGCTGTCCGGATTTCCCTATAAAAGGGGAAATCCGGCTGGACTGAAATGTAACTTTTCCCACAACTACTCACTCAGAAAGGAAAATTCCGGATCAGTTCCAGAATTTTAATCAGATTTTCGATTAAAGGAAATCTCGTGAAAATCGATTACGGATCCGTTCGAACGTGATCGTAATTCGACCAGCACGAAGAAATCGTGGACCCGAGCCTGTGGACCTCTTACTTCAACAAGTAAGTGATTTATTATTAACGAATTAGTTTGTTAATTCAACGGATTTAACACGTAATTACTCGTTAATTACGCGTCAAAACCGTCAATATGTAATTTACTACCAAGTTTAACCTAGGAGCTAGGGTTAACCACACTATATAAAAAGGAGTTAGGCCGTCATTCTTTTGGGGACACAAGCATTTCAAGAGTCCTCTTTAAGCTCGTCTTGGATTCCTTGAAGTCAGTTCTTGAGGTCAAGGTCGAATTGGTTGAGAAAAATTAATACGTCGAGAGGTAAGTCATTTTGTATTTTTACAACTTTGGTTTTTTTTTCTTAGTATTGTTTAGCTGTTACCAATATGTTTTTGGATTTAGGGTTCTCTGTTATTGTTTTAGTTCTCCTAATTTATGATCTAATCGCATGATATAATCAGATATATTGTTATTATGATTCATTGTTTACTGTGCATGGTCTTGTGGACATGGAAGTTGACACTATTGATTTCGGACATGACTTTATTACTGTATAATTCCGTGGACTTGGGGTTTCGAGTGGACATGAGTAATCGCTTGATAAATTGCCGTGAACATTAGGGTTATTTTTAATCGCAATAATTAAACTTACACGTGGGTCTTTTATGTTGGACAAGTGTGCGATATATTGTATGGGTTGAAAATTGCATATGAGTTTAGTAGGTGGAAATCACCAGTTTATTGTTAAATATATTTAATTATTGATCGATCTAGTTTTGATATATTTGATAAGTTTTGAGTGACATTTATTTTGACCTGATTCTATTCTGTATTTGAATAGTATTCGTTTGACTTGGTAAGTTCCAATCTCGCCGTATGACTTTTAGTGAACCAGTACATGATTTTGTTTGGATTTCATATAATAATTATTCACGCGATTCTTACTATGCGATGAACCATAGTGTTGTTCGATACTGTGTTATATGTTACTTTAGTGTTGCATGGAACTGACTTTTCGTGGGGTACTTACTGTGTTTTATATCTAATATATATATATACCTATTTGTATATTACATAGTTATACATGCTAATCCGTTGTAGGGTTAGGTTGGTGGACATCGATTTATCAACTGCTTGCCTTATACATGTTACTGCCTCATTATATTGACATAGCTTAATGCCAATCTGTCAGTTTATGGAATTAATTGATGGATAATCGCAAGTTTGATTTAGTTGTTGTTCTTTGATTTAGTTGTTGTTCTGTTCAGTCATTTGTTTTATTATGTCCATTGTTTTGTTTTGTTCTGTAATGCGGGTTATTTCTACGCCTTATGGGCCCCGAAGTTTATGCACACCGCGTAAAAAAGGGCTACCAGGTAATCTGAGGTGTGTATAATCGAATGGATGGGAAGCGTGGAAATTATCTGGACTCGTAGAGGGAATACTCTTCCGTCTTCTGGGGCTGCCTTGCGGGAACAGTAGAGTATTTATTTGTGCCCCACGAGAATTCCGTCATTCTTTGTGAAAATTTTCTGGTCTTGTGGAGGGAATACTCTTCCGTCTTCTGGACCCGCCTTGCGGGAACGGAAGGGTATTTATCTGTGTCCCACGAGAATTCTCTTCTGTTGACTCCGGAGTTTCGTCTGTGTTATGCTACGTGTCTAATCTGAGCATTGTTGAGTGTCCATTATATAGTACATGTTCTGATTTGTTGAGTGTGTAACTGTGATGTCTGTTTGATTGAAGCGTCATTATTATGTATGATTTGATATGAAATATACGGTATGATTTGATATGAAATATTATTTGATGTATGAATTATGTATTTTTATCGACTTACTGAGATGCGTATCTTCATTAATGTGCGCTGCTGTCTCAGATATTTTTGGAGTAGACTTGGAGTGAGTACTAGAGGCGAGGGCATGCATCCTTAGACATTTAATTCGCTTTAAGACTCTTTGTTCTCATTTCTACAGACCATTATGTTTTCAGATTTAAGACTTGATTAAAATTTAAAAAATAAAGTGGCCTTACAGAGATATTTACTCAGTGGTAGTTGACATGCCTAATTTTTGGGGCGTGACAAATAATTCAGTTAATTTTAACATTCATAAACTATAGTGGGAATTTTGGAAACGAATTTTGGTGGACGCAACGTATGGTGCTGAGCCGCTCAAATCTGAAATGTTGATTTAAAGATTTGGACGGTTGAAAACATACATGTGTAACCTCCCATCTTTTCACATAGATTTCAATTTTGTCCCTTCATCTTTCTTTCTTATCTTATTTTTTCTCTCATGAAACTCAATAACCAAGAAATGCAAAATATATTTTATATATTCTTCTTCCAATTTTATTAACAAAACAACCCAATTAAATAATACCTAATTTTAACGAATGATTTTTACGCAAACAATACCTAAATTTATCCAATAATTTTTGCTACAGGGTTCAAAGGTTATCAAAAGCTTATGGACATTTTTACACCCTTCCAAATTTACGCAAGTAAGATTCTCTAGCTCACGCTTCCTCCTGTTCATTTTTTTTGTTTTCAAAAATAAAAATTGCAACGGCACATCAGGAAATATTAACGACACATCACATTTTCATTTTTTTTGTTGTTTTCAAAGGAAGAATTCGCAATGATGCATCACGCAAGATTAACAACATATCACATTTTTATCTTTTATTTTCGAAGGTAAAAATTGCAACGGTAAATTAAACTAGATTAACGACACATTAGACAAAATTTAGCAATACATCAGACAAGATTTACGACACATCAGATTTTTATCTCCGAAACTAATGTGCCGTTGTATTTTTTTTACGTTAAAACTGACGTGCCTTTGTGTTTTTGTCTTTGAAACTAATATGTCCTTGTGTTTTTTCCTTTGAAAATCTTTGAAGGGTAATATCTTAGTGGTCTAGTGTCCGAATCGAGATTTTTTTATTTTGCATAATTTTTTGAGCTCTACACGGTGGCAGACAGCCAAAGACAATTTGTCCACTTTTTGACCCAAAAAATGCTTTAGTTAAAGAGAAAATCAATGTTTTAAGATAAAAAATTTATTATAGTTTTTTTGTAATTTTATTTTATGGATTTTTGTATTCTACTTCATTGGTACCTACAAAAATGAGTGAAACAATGATAATGAACTCAATATTCGCATGTTATTTTTAACTGATTTTTAAAATTATGCTTATATTTAATTACAAATTTGCTATATATATCTCTCTCTGTCTTTTTGTTACTGGTGGGAAAACAGCTGCACTAATCCATTGCCTGGAATTTTATAACTTTTAAGCAAATCTGAAATGATATCCTCGACGATATCATCAAACTGAATTTCAGTTGTCGTACTTTGTTTACATGTCAACACATCACTAATCACGAGGACAGTCGCTGTCTGAATTGAAGAAATAGAATAAAATAAAACAATCTCATGGATACTCGTTATTTATTTTTTTAGATTTTTGTTACATTAAAAATTATTAGATTAAATTTTTTGGTTACTAAAAATGATAAAAAAATTAGAAGATATTTAATTTATTTAAAATAATTTAACATTTAAATCATACATATAGTTTATAATTTTGATTATTTAATTATAAGAATCTCAGATCCCCTTTTTAAAATCATCGGTGGTAACTCCTTTACGACAACTTGAGAATGATTGTGCCACGATAAACCATACATCTGTCTTTAAAATAGGGACTCTTTTTATCCTAAAAAAAACTCTTTTCCGTTAAATATCAAATGAAAAGAGTTCCCATAAAAAATTAAGGAGAATGTTCATTTTGTATTATATGATTCGGTCAATTTTGAGATATGTTCATACATTTCAGAAATGACTAGTTGGCATCTTTTAGTTTTGTTATCCAAGCACATAGAGACTTGGGAAACTATCCAAGTCTCTATCGACTTCGAATCTCAAAATAAAGTTGTTTTGAAATTGACATGTAGATCAATCCCTTATTTATTTATAGTTTAAAAAATCTCTCATTTAAATAAAAAAAATACCCGAATTCGTGCCCTAACTCTCGACTCCTCTCCCTCTCTCCCTCTCCATGGCGACTCCTCCCCCTCTCTTGCCTCTCCCTCGTGACTCCTCGCCTCTCCCTCGCCTCTCCCTCGCCCTCTCGGATTTTGAGCATTTTGAGCACAATGCAGTTATTCCAACCGGCGACGAGCTCCGAACGGATGGAAGGATGGATCCTCACCCGTGGGGGTTGGAGCGGGCCGGCCGGCTTTTGGCATTGCATAAGACCTTCCTTAACCAGATTCCTGTCCACGCCTATGGTGGATGGCAGGACGTTTGTGGAGCAGAGTCTGTCTCAGAATGTCATCGGGGCCGAGTCCGGGGATTTGTCCGGCGGCATTCGTGTTAGGTGGTTGTAGCTGTTGGTATAGATGTCCTAGAGACAATCGATATAAGGACATTATACTTGATCACATTCAGTTATATTATTAATGTGCATTAATAATATTCGGCATTACGTAAATGAATATAATGTTTGATTGTTTGCATATATTCATGTTTATGTTCCCATGAATTAGTGTTGTCATTGAGAATGTGAGATCTCAGATGACTATGCACGTAGTTCTTAAATAGCCACAATCAATGATCATTGAGAATGGGATATCGATGATGCGATTGAGATTGGTGTGCGATCTGCATCATATCCTTAGAGGATGTAGTGGTTCTCACAACTACGAGATACTAGGTATTTCATGATGGATGCACAGATACTTTGGAGAGTATTGGCATGCCCGACCGAGAAACCGTTTGGTGTATTCTATTTACGTGTCTATAGAAGTATCGGTTTGTGGAGTAGTGTAATAGTCCTCCGACTTGAGGTCAATACGCACGACATGTACGTAGTGATGTACTTTGACTATGACCAACGCTTGCACTCCTGACGGGGTAGATACGACATGTGTTAGGTACATCACGAAGTGCATGTGCGTGGTAGTTGAGCCAAGAATAGGATTCATTCCTCAAATAGACTTGGAGAGGATACTTGTCTTCTCATTACTAATTGGATCGTTAGTCATTGGCCAATGCACGTCACTTTTGGAATGGTATCTAAAAGTGACAACATGATCAATTAGTAGAATGAGATAATATGATTAAGTTATTTGAATAGACACTTAATCATATTCAAGACTTAATCGAGTATTCGCGAATGAAAGGACCGTATCACTGTGAGCTTCACATTACAGGTAGTTGCAGTATCCTCGCAACGTACCTCATATGTTGAGATTGTCTGGTCTATTGTCTAGGGTTCGACTAAGACCATTGGTTCGACTAATCGTTTGACATGTGAGGGCCTATGGGTCACACAACAAGTAGTCTTGATTTACGAATTGAAGTTGGTTAGATTAAATATTGATTTGATCAAGAATATTTAATCTATAGAGAAATATTATAATTCTATTAGATAGAATTATAATTGTAATTATTTAATTAAGTTGGATTTAATTAAATACTAATATGTATAGTAAAATTTATTAGATGTTGGACATATTGACTGGGTCAAGAAAATAATAGAATGGGCTTGGAGGCCCAAAAGGGAAGTCAATGTTGGAAGCTACTAAGGGCTTCCAACCTTGCCTCCTGCGAAACCTACTCCTAAAAGGGTAGGAGTTGGTTAATTATTTTACTATATATACATGTGTGGGTATCAAGGGTTTTGACACACAGAAATTTATTAACCTAGATACAAGACACATATTTTCTCTAGTTTCTTCGATAAAGAATTCTCCTAGCGAATTATCGAAGATTTCAACTGTCAAGGAATTCGTAGACGAGGACTACGTGGATACCGTAGTTGAGGATCGATCTACAACGCACTGTAAGCATCCTCTAACGATGTTATCTTGATTTTATGTTATACAGCCATGATCAGATTCGGTGTTGGTGAAAAAGTATTATCTTCCGCTGCTGCGAACCTAGGGTTCGTATTTATAAAACCCAACAGTGGTATCAGAGCTTCAGGCTGATTTTATGGCTGTATACATATATCTGTGTTATTCGATCTGATATATACTACTGGTATATAATAATAATAATAAAAAAAGGGGGAGCGCCTCGGAGGCGGCTCCGCGTCGTCAACGACGTAGACGGCCACGCGCCGAACCACCACGCACGGCCACCACGGACTAGCTCGGCTCGTCGCGATCGGTGTCGTGGTGGCGACGGTGAGCACCGGTGCGGCGTCGATCGTCGCGTGTCGTCGAGGCGTTGTCGGTTTAATTTCCGCCCGCGTCGTCGACGGACCGCGGCTATCGCACGCCGTTTCACCAAGATCGGCTACCACCGACGAGCTCGCCTCGTCCTGAGCGTCGTCGTGGTACTGACGGTGACAATCGGAGTTGCTCCGATGGGGAGATCCAAGCTTTCGAAGCTTCGCCGACGAGTTCGAGCTTTCGGAGCTCGATTTCGGCGCGCACGCGCGAAAACCCGGCGGTTTGGGACCACCGGCGTGATCCACGCGTCGCGATCTACACAACGGCACCGCCGGTGACGAGCGGCGTTGCGCCGTTCGGCCGATGGTTCTCAGGGACTAATCTGCAATTTTCCAGGGACTTGGTCTTGGAAATTTGATATTCTTGAGGGGCGACTTTGCAAATTCAAGAAATCTGAAATTGCAGATAAGCCCTTGGGGCCTTGCTGAAATTTCGTCTTTATGGTTAATTACGATATGGTACCTGGATTAATCATGAAATTGCAATCTAGTCCACGGTTAATTGCAGGGACTTATTTGTAAATTTGCTTGTATGGAAAATTACAGTTTGTTCCTTCGAATTTTCCTGAAATTTCAGATTGGTCCTCGGATATTTCTGAATTTTCGGGATAGCTGGCAAATTACTATTTGGTCCTTGAATTAATTCTAAAATTGCAATTAGGTCCCTGGACTGAATTGAAAATAATGAATTAGATTCTAATTACTGTTTACATTTAATTTCTAAGTTGGATCTTATGAAATAATATGTGGACAAATGAATGGATCTTGTTTGAGCAAGTTAAATACCCGTTTAAATGTTCCTCAAACTTAAATATGGTTTTCATTTAGAATGAATGATGTCTTCCGTCATAATTAAGAGAAACCGAGATTTCGCTCTATAGTATTTAAGACCAAAGTCTTTTGCTTGGAACTACGTCTTATGGAACTCTTATAGGGACATGTAAATGTCGCCGTGTGATGGTTGTAAACCACCAAAGTTATTTCACTAGCCAAAGCAAGGAAATAATGATGGGACATCAATTGGACTGGGTCCGATAACTAGGAATTGTATGAACTACAATTGGTTTGGAGACCTACCACTTATGCTGTTACAATCACCAGCCAAAGCAGGGGTTGTGATAGTAGGAATGTGGATCCTAGTCCATTAAGATTTATATTAGATATAAATTCGTACTCTTCCGATGAGGTCGTTGAGTATGTGAAAATAATGGAGACAAAATAAAGCTAAGGGCCGAGTTTATTTTGATTGCTGAATGATGATCATAGGAATTATGTGTTTAGTTCCCGTTTTAACTTATTTCCTGAGGTGTGTTGAAATGGTTAACATGTCATTGAGATTTATACTGGAATCAAACAAGTTGGCTAGGCCAAACTTTCTGGATTGGCACCAAAACATGCATTTGATGCTAAGACAAGAAAGGATTGAGTATGTGTTAGACACGACCATCTCCGTTACCCCTGCGGCTGATTCTTTTGAACTTGCTACGTTTGACGTAGAGGCTCAAAAGAAGCATCAGGATGATGCAAAGCAGGCGCAGTGTGTCATGTTGCTTGGAACGGCTAGGCCTAAGCTGCATAACATGCTAAAGACTTTTGAAGGTACTTCTTCGAAGGAAAGGAATGTGCTCATGGTGGGTACCTCTTCTAGCTCTGCGATTAAAGGCAGAAAGAAGCAGAAGAATAAGGCTAAGAATAGTTCTAAGCCAAAGTTCCTTAAACCTAAGGGTGGTATTCAAAAGAAAGAGCGGGTAGACAAGGATGTGTGCCTCCACTGTAAGAGGAAGGGGCACTGGAAGAGAGACTGTAAAGTTCTGGCTGCTGAGAACAGGGCACTGAGTGTCTCTAGCTCCGGAACAGGTATGTTTGTTATTGAGATAAATATGTCCACTAATAGAACTGACTGCTAGGTATTAGATACCGCATGTGGATTACACATTTGTACAAATGTGGAAGGTCTCACAAAGAGCAGGGTGGTTAGACCGGGTGAAGTCAAATGTGGAAGGTCTCACAAAGAGCAGGGTGGTTAGACCGGGTGAAGTCACCCTATGCGTAGGTAATGGAGCACGAGTTACTGCCGAACGCGTAGGGACATATAGTATAGACTTACCCAGTGGGTATAGACTGGAACTTAATAATTGTTATTTCGTTCCATCCATTACCAGAAATATTATTTCCATTCCAATGTTGGACATTGAAGGTTTTTCCTTCCAATTTTCTAATAGTAGTTGCTACTTTTCGAAAAAATGGTATTATTTATGGAAATGCCTCTCTTGAGAATGGTTTATATTTGTTGAATAGTGGACATGATGTTCTTAATGTGCAAAACAAGAAGCTCAAATTAAGTAATCAGGAAAATTCTACCTTCTTATGGCATTGTAGACTTGGTCATGCCAATGAGAAAAGAATTGCAAGGTTAAGAAAGTTAGACTACTTAACCCCATTCGACTTTCAGTCTTATGAAAATTGTGAATCTTGTCTCAAAGGTAAAATGACCAACAAACTCTTTTCTGGGAAAGGGGTATGAGCCAAAGAAGTGTTAGAGTTAGTTCACAGCGACGTGTGTGGACCATTACCCACTCTAGCAAGGGGTAGTTTCGGATACTTCATTACCTTTACTGATGACCTCTCTAGGTATGGATATGTGTATCTTATGAAACACAAATCCGAGGCCTTTGAAAAGTTTAAGAAGTATAAGGCAGAAGTAGAGAAACAGCTTAGGAAGAGTATTAAGACTCTTCGATCAGATCGAGGAGGAAAATACCTTAGCAAAGAAATCCTGGATTATTTGAGGTTACATGGGGTCCAATCACAATGGACACCTCCTGGAACACCACAGATGAATGGTGTGTCCGAGAGGAGGAACCGAACCCTGTTAGACATGGTAAGGTCCATGATGAGTTTCTCCTCTCTTCCAATATTCTTTTGGGGTTACGCACTCCAATGCTCAATCTACATTCTGAATAGGATTCCATCCAAATCAGTTGAGAGAACACCATATGAGATATGGTGTGGAAAGAAGCCATCATTCTCACATATCAAGACGTGGATTTGCCCCGCGTTTGTGAAGAAGATGCTCACTGATAAGTTGGAATCCAAAGGTGAAAAAGGTTACTTTGTGGGATATCCTAAGGAAACAAAAGGATATTATTTCTATCTCCCTGAGAAACAAAAGGTTATTGTTTCTAGACAGGCGACGTTCCTCGAAAATGACTATGTCTTTAAAGGACAAGGTCGTAGAAAGATGGAGCTTGAAGAAATTCAAGAACCACAAGGTAATGCTGAGGCTGAGGACTTATCGGATAACCATGACAAGCAATCAGTGGGAGCATTTAGTGATTCTCATGGTGGGAGTCTTTCACTAGGTGATAGTCTTCTAGCCAGTGGGAGCGTAGTTAGGGATAACTCGCATGTGCAAGATACTCCAATTAGACTGAATGAGAACAATTTGCACATTGTTCAATCTCCTGCTTAGGAAATGCTTGAGAGCGTAGCTCCTGAGGATTCTCCTGGCGTTGATCAGATCATCGCAGAAGAACCTCTTCACGATCAGAATGAACAGCCTGCACAAATGCAACTCCATAAGTCTACGAGGATTCGTCGTCCACCCATCAAGTTTAGTTTTCTCTTGGAGGAACACGATGATGTGGAGATCCCGGACAAGGACGAACCCAAGACTTATACTGAAGCGATGTCAGACATCAATTCAGGGAAGTGGCTAGAGGCCATGAAATCTGAGATGGACTCGAAGTATACAAATCAAGTCTGAGACTTGGTAGAATTACCTGAAGGGGTTAGACCTATCGGCTGCAAATGGGTTTTCAAGAAGAAGACCGATGCAGATGGCAAAGTACAAACCTACAAGGCTAGGTTGGTGGCAAAGGGTTATAAGCAACGCGAAGGCATTGATTATGACGAAACCTTTTCACCAGTTGCGAAGATCAAGTCTATTCGGATTTTACTTGCTATAGCTGCATACTATGATTATGACATTTGGCAGATGGATGTCAAAATGGCTTTCCTTAATGGAAACCTCGAGGAGCGTGTGTTTATGACACAGCCAGAAGGTTTTGTATCCAAGTCAAATTCACAATTAGTATGCAAGCTACAAAGGTCCATTTATGGATTAAAGCAAGCTTCTAGGAGTTGGAATATCTGTTTTGACGAAGCTATCAAATCGTTTGACTTCGTTAGAAATTTAGAAGATCCATGTGTTTATCGAAAATGCCAAGGGGATAAGACTGTTTTCATTATCATATATGTTGATGACATATTGATTCTGGGAAACAGTATCCCGCTAATACAATCCACGAAAGATTGGCTATCCGAGACCTTCATGATGAAGGACTTGGGTGAAGCCTGCTATATCCTTGGCATAAAGATTTACAGAGATAGATTTAGCAGGATGTTGGGGCTGTCACAATCCACATACATAGATAAGATACTGAAGCATTTTAAAATGGAGGACTCTAAGAGAGGTTACCTGCCATCGAATCATGGGATTAAGCTGTCAAAGAAGGATTGTCCTTCTGAAGAAGCAGAAATCGAGTATATGGAAGGAATCCCATACGCATCTGCTATTGGATCAATCATGTACGCCATGACTTGCACTAGACCCGATGTGGCCTACGCTGTTAGTATCACTGGTAGATACCAGAAAAACCCAGGTGAACGTCACTGGGTTGCTGTTAAGAATATTCTAAAGTATCTTAGATGAACTAAAGAATGTTTCTTAGTCTATGATGGGTAGCCAGAACTTGTGGTAACTGGGTTTACCGACCATGACTGATTGTGATGACTTCTAAGTCACAATCGACATATGGCTTCATACTTAATGGCAGAATAGTGAGCTGGAATAGTTCCAAGTGAGACACGACCGCAGATTCAACAACCGAAATAAAATTAGAACAAATTCCTACAGAGGATAACCTGGCTGATTCTTTCACCAAATTAGACACTTTGAGAGTCTAGGTGTTAGACATATGGGTGATTGGCTCTAGGCCAAGTGGGAGATTGTTGGAATAGATGTCCTAGAGACAATCGATATAAGGACATTATACTTGATCACATTCAGTTATATTATTAATGTGCATTAATAATATTCGGCATTACGTAAATGAATATAATGTTTGATTGTTTGCATATATTCATGTTTATGTTCCCATGAATTAGTGTTGTCATTGAGAATGTGAGATCTCAGATGACTATGCACGTAGTTCTTAAATAGCCACAATCAATGATCATCGAGAATGGGATATCGATGATGCGATTGAGATTGGTGTGCGATCTGCATCATATCCTTAGAGGATGTAGTGGTTCTCACAACTACGAGATACTAGGTATTTCATGATGGATGCACAGATACTTTGGAGAGTATTGGCATGCCCGACCGAGAAACCGTTTGGTGTATTCTATTTACGTGTCTACAGAAGTATCGGTTTGTGGAGTAGTGTAATAGTCCTCCGACTTGAGGTCAATACGCACGACATGTACGTAGTGATGTACTTTGACTATGACCAACGCTTGCACTCCTGACGGGGTAGATACGACATGTGTTAGGTACATCACGAAGTGCATGTGCGTGGTAGTTGAGCCAAGAATAAGATTCATTCCTCAAATAGACTTGGAGAGGATACTTGTCTTCTCATAACTAATTGGATCGTTAGTCATTGGCCAATGCACGTCACTTTTGGAATGGTATCTAAAAGTGACAACATGATCAATTAGTAGAATGAGATAATATGATTAAGTTATTTGAATAGACACTTAATCATGTTCAAGACTTAATCGAGTATTCGCGAATGAAAGGACCGTATCACTGTGAGCTTCACATTACAGGTAGTTGCAGTATCCTCGCAACGTACCTCATATGTTGAGATTGTCTGGTCTATTGTCTAGGGTTCGACTAAGACCATTGGTTCGACTAATCGCTTGACATGTGAGGGCCTATGGGTCACACAACAAGTAGTCTTGATTTACGAATTGAAGTTGGTTAGATTAAATATTGATTTGATCAAGAATATTTAATCTATAGAGAAATATTATAATTCTATTAGATAGAATTATAATTATAATTATTTAATTAAGTTGGATTTAATTAAATACTAATATGTATAGTAAAATTTATTAGATGTTGGACATATTGACTGGGTCAAGAAAATAATAGAATGGGCTTGGAGGCCCAAAAGAGAAGTCAATGTTGGAAGCTACTAAGGGCTTCCAACCTTGCCTCCTGCGAAACCTACTCCTAAAAGGGTAGGAGTTGGTTAATTATTTTACTATATATACATGTGTGGGTATCAAGGGTTTTGACACACAGAAATTTATTAACCTAGATACAAGACACATAGTTTCTCTAGTTTCTTCGATAAAGAATTCTCCTAGCGAATTCTCGAAGATTTCAACTGTCAAGGAATTCGTAGACGAGGACTACGTGGATACCGTAGTTGAGGATCGATCTACAACGCACTGTAAGCATCCTCTAACGATGTTATCTTTATTTTATGTTATACAGCCATGATCAGATTCGGTGTTGGTGAAAAAGTTTTATCTTCCGCTGCTGCGAACCTAGGGTTCGTATTTATAAAACCCAACAGTAGCTGGGTGGCCGGAGGGGAATCGGCCATCACGCCGGAGCGGAACAGGAAAACGAGCAGGCGCGAGTTTCAAGACAGAATATCAGAGATCAAGACAAATTTTTCTTCGCATTTGCATTGATTTCGGTGAAACTTTGCGAGGCGTGTATTACAGTTTGTATAACATAAACTTTAACAACTTTTACGCAACTAATTTAAGTTCGAGCTGCATATGATTTTTAAAGAGTGATAAAATTATTTCGATAAATATTTAATACTGTTATATTTTCAATAACTCGTAATCAAAACCTCTTAAAACTTTAACAATTTACCCATTGATTGATTTAAATGCTATTGTTGTCTTGTACGACATTAATTTATCATTTCTTTTGGTTGAGTCAAAATAGTCAGTCTTTGATCGAATTAAAGATCCTTCATTGTGAGAAATAAATAACTGCGAGTTTTTAGACAATATCTCATAAATAAAAATGATTTCTCGTAGAAATAAATTTTTTTTTATCTCATTGGTTATAAATGTTAATTCCACAATATTTATTCAATCACGAATTAATAAAAATATGAATTTTGTACATACACCTCAAATTTTTATGGCTGGATATATTGGATTAACTGTCAAGTTTCTCAGAAATTTGTAAGGGAGAAGAAAAGAAAATACTCGAAGCATAGAAAGAAGAGAGAGCTTGAGGAAGAAAATGACCTCATGTTCTATTTCTCTGTGTAAAGGAAGAGAGAGAATAATTACATAGTTTGTAACATCTTTGTACCCACGTATAAATATAATCAGTTTCCGGGGGGATGATTTATTTGTTACATGACTAATCAGCAACGAGGCGACGTCTGGCAACTTCAATATGGAATTGAGTGACAATGGAAGAGCTTCAAGAGTCTCGAGTGATGTTTTTCACAAACTGAGTGACAATCAATTTCAATATGTTCAACGTTCGTGAGAAACAGATTCTCAGCGATGTGAATCACAAATTTGTTCTCGCATAAGACGAGACAGGGATAGAGAGAAAATATGTCCAGAAAATCAATCTCGTAGGCTTGATTATAGTCTTTAGCAATCAAATAGGACTTCTAACGTTCAATTGCATCATAGTGATATTTAATCTTGTAGACCCACTTATACCCAATGAATTTCTTACCAAGCGGGAGAAAAACCAATAACCATATCCAATTTGTCTCCAAAGAAATAAGCTTCTCATGCATGGCTTGTATAATGAATCTATCAATAACGTCGTTAATTTGATACAATTTAATGGCTGAAACACCAAAATTTCCCATAATGTAAATAAGTCATTATCATAAATATCAATCAGTATCAAAATAGCTCTTCACAATTAATTGAAGCAGCCACAATGTAAACCATCACTCACCTCACTACCAGTCTACAATAGTACAATTTTGGCGTTTTACGCTTTCAACATAATAATAAAAAAAGTCCATTTTAGTACTCTGTGGTATTTCAAAAAATTACTTTAGTACTCTGTGGTAAAAAATTCATCAATCGAGTCAAACTACATCCAATTTACATCACTTAGGTCCACGGACAGCTGTCCGAACTTGCCCGAACCTACCCAGACCCTGCCCGGCCACGTGGACCAACCAGCCACATCATCAAAATTTGAGGATGTGGCATCTCTGCCTCTCCCTCTCCTCTCCTTCTCCCTCTTCTCCCTCTCTTTAACTAACCCAGGCCAGAAAAATAAGAAGAACGGACGGCGGCCGCAGCTGTCCCTGAGGTGGAGGGCGTGGATGAGCAAGTTCTACATGGAGCGCTACCTCTCTGGCCAGAATTTTTACCGGATCCAGTCCCAGTCCATCATCAACACTGTTAAGAATTCAGCAACCAGAGAACAAAACACGCAAAGAACACGGACACAAGAGATAACGTGGTTCGGCCTAATGCCTACATCCACAGAGAGAAAAGAGAACTTTTATTGATGAGTTTCCGAGCCACAAAGCCATACAAAAAACCTCGGGTAACATGTCTTTATATAGAGACAAACCCTTGGTGTACAAGTATGTCGGACGCTTCTTCTCCAATAACCCAGATCGGTACTTTCGAGAACGACGCTTCTTCTTCTTCTTCTTGGGTGGGTTTCGATTTTGGTTATTCGATAAATAATTTAAAATAAGTGTAATAACCTAATTTAAATAGTTTCTTTTCCTTGGCGCTATTAGTTTGATTATTAATACATGTGCCAGAACCTTTCTTCGCTGCAAGGATTAGGAGGTTTAAGATGTTGGTACAATATTCTATCTTTCCCATGATTTCTATTTGGACCGATGGGAGAAGAGAGGAGGGAGGAGAAGGTGAGTGATGCCATGTCATTGTATTTTGTTAATGTGGCAGTCTACTTGTCTGGGTAGGGTTCGGGCAGGTCCAGACAAGTAAGTTCGGGCAGTTGCCCGTGGACCTCAATAATGTAAATTAGATGTGATTTGATTCGATTGATATATTTTTATCATAGGGTATTAAAATAATTTTTGACGATACTACAAGGTACTAAAATGAACTTTTTTCTTAAAAAATTTGAACAAAAAATTAAATTAACTGAAAAAAATATTGTTTTAAAATATTCATGTCTCGAATTTGCATCATTCAAAACATAATAGTGTTAAAATTTTTAATGCCGCTCGAATTTAAATGAATGTGTTAGAGTTTCTCTCTCCAACTTAAAGTTAAAACCTCTATAGCCCTCTCTAGAAAATAAGTTCAAAACCCGAAACATATAAAAGTAAAAAACACTCTCTCTCCTGCACACCAGGTGGTCCTCTTCCCCCGCGTAGACCAAATGAAGGAGAAACCTCCCGAGAGGAGAGAACCCCTCCGCCTCCCTCTCAAATGACGAAACTACCCTCCCCCTCCGTTATCCTCGTCCTCGCCGTCCTCCTCATCCTATTTCCCCCGGCCTACTCCCTGGGGTCGTCCTCCACCCTCGCCGTCACCTCAGCGGGGCCCACCGTGTGCGGCGTCGTGTCCTCCTCCCCGACCAGCTCCATCACGTGCTACTCCGGCTCCCGCGTCGTTCCCGTCCTCCCCAACGTCTCTTTCTCCGCCGTCTCCGGCGGCGAAAACACCCTCTGCGGCGTTCGATCCGGCGGTTACACCTTCCTCTGCTGGGACACTACCAACATCTCTTCACTCTCCGCTCCCCGGCGCGTGTACTCCAATTCCTCCGCACCGGTACTCTCCCTCTCCGTCGGCGATGGCCAAATCTGCGCCACCCTCTCCGCCGGGATTGTAAAATGTTGGCGGGGGAAGAAGAACGGCGGTCGAAACCCGACCGGGTCGGACCGGTTCGGCTCAATCTCGTCAGGGTATGGGTTTTCCTGCGGGATTCTCGCCGGGACAGGCGGGGTCCGGTGCTGGGGGTCCGACGACCCGGCCCGGATCCAGGACGGGTTCGCCGGGGCGGAGTTGGCCAGCATTGCTTGCGGTGGGGCCCATGCGTGCGGGCTTGACGCCGGCGGCTTCGTCACGTGCCACGGCGACAACAGTTCCGGCCAGGTTGTCGTGCCGGGGAGCCGCGTGGCGTACACCCAGCTCTCGGCCGGGTCGGAGCACACGTGCGGGATCCGCGCCGAGAACGGGTCGGTCACGTGCTGGGGAGGCGGTTTCGGTCATTATAATGATATAACCAAAGGGGTGTCCTTTACGACCATCGCCTCTGGGTCCAATTTCACGTGCGGCGTCGTAGCGGAGAGCCTCTCAGTTGCTTGTTGGGGGCCCGGGTGGACCGGTTCGGGGTACGAAACCGTCCGGTTCGACCGCCAGATCCTCCCTGGCCCCTGCGTGGCGGACGAGTCCTCCTGCGCCGGCTGCGGCGTCGTCGCATTCTCCCGGACCATGTGCTCCGGCATTGGAGTCATCTGCCAGAGGTGCAACCCCGGCGCCGCGTCTTCGCCGGGGATGTCTCCGCCGGAGAAGGGCCGGTCGAAGACGCTCACTACCGGACTGCTTGCGTTCGCGGTGGTGGGATCGATAGGGGCATTCTCCGGAATCTGCACTGTAATATACTGCCTGTGGACGGGGGTCTGCTTGGGGAAGAAGAAAGTGCACAACTCGGTGCAGCCGACGATCACTCGGGGCGGGTCGACATCGTCGAACAGCAACGGCAATGGCGGGGGGATGTTCTCCCGGTCCTCGACGATCAGGAGGCAGGGGTCAAGGGCAATGCGGCGGCAGCGGAGCGGGACGTCCTCGAAGTACACCGACCACCACGCTGAGGAGTTCAGCTTGGCGGAATTGGTGGAGGCAACGGACGGATTCGCGCTTGAGAACAAGATCGGGTCTGGCAGCTTCGGGGTGGTGTACAGAGGTAAGCTGAGGGACGGTAGGGAGGTAGCAATAAAGAGAGGGGAGATAGTGATTAGCAATAGGGCTAATAATAACAAGAAACTGCAAGAGAAGGAGAGTGCGTTTGAATCGGAGCTATCGTTTTTGTCTAGGTTACATCACAAGCATTTGGTTAGGCTGTTCGGGTACTGCGAGGACGGGGAGGAGCGGCTGCTTGTGTATGAGTATATGAAGAACGGCGCGCTTTATGATCATTTGCATGATAGGAACAACTTAGAGAAGAGTAGCAGTTTGATCAATTCGTGGAAGATTCGGATCAAGATTGCCCTCGAAGCAGCACGGGGGATTGAGTACTTGCACAGCTACGCTGTCCCGCCGATTATTCATAGGGACATCAAGTCATCAAACATTTTGCTTGATGGGAGTTGGACAGCAAGGGTGTCGGATTTCGGGTTGTCATTGATGGGCGGTGAGCAGTCTCGGCCTATGAAGGCGGCCGGGACTGTGGGGTACATTGACCCGGAGTACTACGGGTTAAATGTCCTTACGGCCAAGAGCGATGTGTACGGTTTCGGGGTTGTGTTGTTGGAGATCATCACGGGGAGGAGGGCCATTTTCAAGGGGGAGGGTGACGGGGACGATGGAGGGAACCCAAAGAGCTTGGTGGATTTTGCGGTGCCTAAGATCATGTCAAATGAGTTGGTTAAGATATTGGATCAGAGGGTCGGCCCGCCGGAGATCAACGAGGCGGAGGCGGTAGAGCTGGTGGCAAACATCGCAATGCATTGCGTGCATTTGGAAGGGAAGGACCGGCCGACCATGTCGGACATTGTTTCCAGTTTGGAACGGGCACAGGCTCTGTGCGACGATGGCACCCATGGAAGCATCTCAAGTGGTATAATCTCGATTGATTCTGATTAACATTCATTTCCAGTTCTCTTTGCCAGAAATTGAAAATGGCAGGGACATGGTCTTATATGACTTCATTTTTTGCTAGTTTTTGGGGTTTTTTCAATTGGGTATACACAAAATTTGGGCTGGTGATGTACAGAAATTAGTCCTCCCCATTTTCCTTGCCCATTTCTTTTCGAAGGTAGGATTTTGTCGAACGAACCGCACTCCTTCGTGTAAGTCAGGTGTCCATGGATTCCTCCAATTCCATTGATTCATGGTCTAGATCTAATAATTGCAGCAAACACTGAGCTGTAGCCAGGATTTTGTTAATTCTGACAGCAAGGACACAATGAAATGATGATTAAAGGTGTTTCTTCTTTGGAGATTGAATATCTTATCTTAATCTTCTTCTCACTTTTCTTGCAGAAAGCTGCAATATTATTTTTTATCCTTGCTTTCCTTGTGGCCCTCAAGTTGAATGAATGCTCTGTATCACATGTACCTTGTTCAAAAGCATGTGCCCCTCTCTCTTTTAAATCACCTGCTATTGAATATCAATTTCCAACCAAGTAAACTAATCTAGATTAAAACCAGATAGCGCCTCAATTAACATCAGCAAATCGTTGTAGACTAAATTTTAACATTGATGCATTTTCGGATTTAAACCAGAGAATTCTAGGCATGTGGCGGAGATGTTTCTACTTGTTATCCATTGACGACTTGGTCGAAACCCAGTTCTAATAATTGACTCACTCTGGCTACTTTCGTCCAAATTTTACGCGGATGAAGTTGGATTTTGTTTCTGAGAGAACCTGATTTGAGTACTGTCTTGATTCTATTTAGAACGGCTCTTTTAATATTAATTTTTAAATTTGTGAAACTTAAATCCGAAACTTTCTTAAATGAATCTAATTTTCTTATCACTTAAAACATCTACCGTTCGTACGCAAGTGTGTTTCATTGGTCCACCAATGGGTGCAAGACTTGAATTGGAGTTGAAAACTCTCGTTTGACTTTGATTCCCTAGTTTCGCTTGTCTAATCCGATTTACAAACTAACGACTAATACTCTGTAGAATGTTCTTAGGGAGTAGTTAACTTTCTTTTCCGATCAATTTCAATTCGAACCCAACTAAACTGGGTTGTTAAAATACAAAATTGTCTAGACAAATGCATTCACATGGATTGAGATCTTTGGTCCTGTCTGTATAATTCGTAATTCATAAAGAAAATGAGGTTACTAGTGAATATTTGAACTTGGCAGAGACGGTTCTCTCACTATTTCATATTCTATCTGATTTGATTTTGGATTAATCGAATTAGTTGGTCGGATGATTTGGATACCCCGGAAAAGGACATCGGTGCAAGTTACCAGTTGGGTTGGATTTAATATGATTTCCAACCCCACAAGCACAACGTTTTTCAAAGCTTCCGGTCATGGGCGTTTCCCTGGAAAGGACGGAAACTAAAAACAACGTAAAAATGTGGTCCACGCACTAGACCAAGGGAAATTAAATTAAGTAGCCGCGCTGGTGGCGGCGGTTAGACGAGAATTTAGACTTTTGAAAAAAAGTCGGGAATTAATGGTAGTAGCAATCAATTGGGATAGGCTATGAATATTCGCCTTCAATTTAATTCGACACGTGTAATTGGCAACCCAATTGGTCTACTTTTTTCAATTCTTGGGCCTCGGAAATTGAACTTTTCCTTGATGTTGATTGTTTTGCTTTATATCAAGTATTATCTCGCTATTTACGTAACCGAATAATTTAAATTTGAGTTAGGTTTAAAAAATATAAGATTTTAAAAAAAAATAGTTCAATCGGTCGAACTGCGAATCAAAATGAAAAGCGTCCCAGTTATAGCCTAAAACTCGCCTACTCAACGAACCGAACAAAATCTGATCTGATCGGACGATCCGATCGGATTTTCAACCTGGAATTTTCTGATTCGTTAGGTAACTTTGGAATCAACCTTATATCCACGTTGATTGAGCGACAGTAGTAGTTCATAGGCATAATGGAATTAATAAATGTTATGAATGGTCACGGTGAATCCAGAAATTAATACCAAGTCGTATGAACGGATAAATGTCTACACTATGATGACGCTGATTAAATTTGGTGGAATTTAATGTCGTTTGGGTTGAAATGGTGGGTATCCGCGGTGGTAGCCGCTGAACCACCGCCTCCTCTCCTCTTTTATGTTCTGTCCTCCAACTTCAACTCGAACTATTGATATTTTTTCCTTTCTTCTTCAATTTTATTCAAGCGGATTGGAGTTCCGGTGTTAAATAAAATTCTTTAGATTATTATACACATTGTTAGTTACAAGAATTATCAACTTGTTTATAGAAGCTGAAAGACAAAGGATTCCCGCCCCGTGATGGTGAACTAACCCTAAAAGGCCGTCCTTGGTTTGCATGCTCGTGCATGAAGCAAAATTTTCGGTTTTGTTGCGCTCCTATACTCTTTTTCTCTTGTTTTTGTTTATATATATATTGCTTTAACCTCTTGTAAATTGAGTATAATGTCTTCTAAAATAATTATAGTATAACGTTACCCATTTCAGGAAAACTTTTATATCAAGGCAATCATACTTTATTTTATAAAAGACATGACCCAAAAGGATTCCTGTGTAGAAATCCTCCACTCGGTCACATATAACCCAAAATAAAATAGATAAAATTCAAGCCTTACGAATATTAAGTTTTATTAAAAAAATTATTTCTAAAATAAAACGCTCGATTCTGAACTGTTTGAGCTAATTGACTTGGAATATCCGAGTCGGGAGAGGGAAAAAATTATCATATTTTTTATATCATCTAATATCCGAAACTCGTAATGAAGAAAAAGGAACTTACTTGCAAAAAATTTGACTTAGCATTACGAGAAAAGAACCTGGCTAGACTCCAAAGAGAGGAACTTTTAATTAAGGACCGGGAACTGAATTGCAAATAACAGGACCTTGACTTGCAACAACGTCAGTATTCAAAATATACCTCTCGCTCAAACAATGGTTTAGCAGATTGTTTGAATAAGAGGTATCGATTAAGCACTCTTTTAACGATTGGGTTAATATGCCCCACCACCCCCACAGAAGAAGTTGCTTTGTTGGCTGTAGACTCACCTGATTGATGCTGATGACAAAAGAAAAAGACTTGCGACAACAGGGGATAGGCAACTAAACTAGCTTGGGTGGATTCTTCAAAATGTTATGAATTTATTTTAAATAGTAAGTTCGATCTGGCAAATTTTCAATGCTACGGCTTGAACTACTCGGCCATCTCTCTTAACTAATGATTATGGCCAGAAAACGTCTGAATCGCGAACTCTTCCTATTCGATTGTCCTATGACAAGAAAATGCCCTATAGAAATAGTTCTCTTTCTCTTTTCTATACAGAGGCAATCACCCAATAATTCAATTATTTCTGTCAAACCAATCGATGCATATTTAAAAATATTACGTCTTTAACTTGAGCTTCAAACTAAAGCCAACAGTCTTGTTGAATTTATCTTTAGTGTTCTAATAAAAAAATTGTTACGGTCCTCTCGCATGAACCCTACCATACAGGGGAGAATCTGATGGTGATGACTTGGGTACTCGTCCGAGCTTTAACTGCAGATTTCTCACTCTCTGAAAGAATTTTGGTGATCATCAATATCTGCTTACCGGATGGAAACTGCAGACCAAAGAGTTGTGTGAAGATGGGCCTAAGATGCTTCCGGAGGCTCGTCGTACAGCTAAGTTCGAGGGTATCGCTTTCTCTGTCTCTGGTCTTCGACCGCATTCATCCAGTCAGAGAGCCGCATAAGACCATTGTAACCAAAATAGGCTACTGCCAACAGAGTCACCGCGATGATGACAAAGAAGAGGATCCACTTCGCTTTGGAAATAATTTTCTGCAACAAAAGATGGTCATCAGCAAGCAAAACGGGGGTGTGGAGAAACTTTTTTTTTCTGGCATCACAAGAAGCATATACCTTTTTTTTTTGAGAAGCAAGAAGCATATACCTGCAATGCAGAAATTTGTTCTGTTTCCTGAATGCGTTCACGCCGTCTTCTTCGTTTTGGATGATGTTTCTCCGCATTGGGATCCTTGGCCTTCAGGGATACACCAAGAAGCAGCATCAGATTACATTACAGATAGAGTTCAATTTACAGATAAGATTTGAGTCGAGAAATTCAGATGGTATACTCCTGGATTCTAAAGATGGTGAAACAGTTTAGTGGAGAGTACCTCAAAATCTTTGGATTTACGTTGATGCAACTCTGGCTTTGCAATCTGGATTTTACTGTTGCAATCTGAATTGCATTCTATCAGTCCAACGCCAAAGTGGCCTTTTGATACATCTTTGGGATCAGAACCTCTTTCTCGATAGGCGGTCTGAACATCTTGACAAAGCCACTCTTTTTTCAATGTTTGACATGCACAACGTGCAGTAATCTTCCGACGGAAAGAGTCGATACACAAATCATGTTAGCTATCACAACAACTGGGAAAACGCACATCATTTCTACAATAAGCCAGAAACAACTATTACCTTTTTGCAACACTTGTCTGGCGATGGGCATTGACCAGGATGGCATGTCTCTGGACATAAATGTGTGCAGTTGGGTAATTTCCTGCATAATGACAGCACCACTTCTAAATGCCTCAAACGGTCGACATTGCTTCTGAACGTACTTGCATAAGAGATCAGAAGTAAAGCCACGAAAATGGTCTCAAGAGCATGAAGCATTGCATATTTGACTCCACTAAACATCTCTTGCAGCTTTTTTTTTTCTTCTTTAAAAAAATTTCTTTTGCAGAAACGCAGAAGACTCTCACAATGCCCCAGCAAACAGAAAAAGGAGCAAGTACCTATGACACGGTCCTCCACACGAACGAACAGAAATTTGCTCCTTCTCTGACAAGTTGTTGTAATATATGCACTCGAATACATGCACCATAGCACCACAGTGACATGCTCTTTTCACAAGCACTTTGCAAGGAGGGCATTCTCCAGGGTGACAGGTCAGTGGGCAGGAATGCTGACAAGGGGGATCCCTCTCCTGCAAGCAACATTTTGTCGATTTAGAGGACTATATTCTTGCAGGATATTGAAACTCAAGATAAGGATGCCAGACCAAACAGCGACGGAAGTTGGATGTCGCTGTCTATAGTATATCGCCGTATACAGTGTATGATTACTTATGGCGCACACTACCAGGAACAAAAGAATGGTCAAGGAAAATGAAGATAGCACATATTAACAAACAGCAAATACACCATAAAAAAGTGAATAGTTTTCCGAGTTCAACACCTTTTCACAAGGAAGATGGCACTCTTCACAAGGCTCCATCCTGCTATGCCGGGCCAAGGACATCAACGACTTGTTCACCAAAGCATGGCAAGTTTTTGTGCAATAATGATTACCACAAGAGAGAGGGTTTCCACATAAATTGTCGCATGAGAACTCGGTTATGTTTGAGCAGACCATCTGATGAAGCAACCAAAGGAGAATCCATCCAAACCAGCATCAAATCATCAATACAAAAGACAATTACATAACAATCCTACGTTGATATCATTCTGGAAACATTTTATAGGACAAATACATTAAATAATGGAAGAAACTAACCATCCTGTCTGCACCATGGTGATGGCCAACACATGGCTTCCAAAGAAGTTCTGGACAAGGAGGGCAAGGAGACCCGGGTGAACACTCAGGCTGATGATTTCCTTTCTTTTTCTTAGGCCTCAGGGTGAATTCAGGATTAGGTGGAGGTCTTTGACCATGGCAGCTGAACCATAATAAACTTATGACAAAATGAAGGAATTTCTCCCAGCAAAGGGACTGGTAAGAAGAACGCCCGTTAGAAAATCAAACCTCAATTGACACTGGTGGCCGCATGGGTACACTTCTTCACAAATCAACCGACATGGAGGGCATGGCCCATAGTGACACTTGTGCGGCTGAACAAGACACAAGAAAACCAACTTCAGCATGCATGATAGACAAAAAATAGTCATGCTCATGAAAATTCTCTACGTGGAACAATGTCACGCGGTCCTAAGTGTTATGATACCCAACAAATTGGGTAAAAGGGATGCATCCTCACCCCCACGAATAGCAAATTCTTCTTACCTTGCAATTTGAACCATGCCTGCATAAAGGACGTATCTGACACATTTTCCGACATCTTGGAGGCTTCTGATCCTTCTCAGCACCACAGGGAACCTAAGTACCAGAACACATAAAACAGTTTCAGAGAAATGTTAACAAAGAGAGAGAGAAAGAAAGACTCAACAAGGATCTAAGAGATAGTGCCCGCTGTAAATATTACAAAATTGACTCTTTATCCTGGCTTGGTGACTGTGGAGTACAGCCTTAACATGGTCAAAGCAGAGGCTTAATCATATAAGAGTTTCAATATGACTAAACATCCTTGATTCTCTTTGTTTAGCGACGCTCAAGGTATAATATATGCGAGCAGATCCAGATCAGAGAGAAGGTTGGAGTCCCATTCTTCTCTTGGGGCTTGACTGGATTTATAACATTCATTGCAAGCATGCTTTGAATTATCCACATGAATCATCGCAAGATTAGAGGAGGCAAGCACTCACCTCAAAATGTGTTTGACCACAAGCACATGATATCTTAACCGTCAAAGGGCAAGGAGAACAAGCACCACTGAAAGATAAATCCACGAATCAATCGGTACGGAATTGTTCTTCTAGAAAAGCAAATGTAACCGAAACCAAGACACAAACAAGAAACATACGGATGGCAGGGGGCAGGACACTTGTGGTTCGTACATCGAAGCCTCTTGCCACAAATCTGAAAGTACCCAAACACACAAAACAGTAAGGCTTACACTTGAGAGTAAGCCATTCAAGGACGAACATGTATCAACAGACAAACCTCTCCACATGGGGGGCAGTTGCCATCGCAGCAACGACGTTTACAAGCATGCCGTCCACAGTCTCTAGTCCTCTGGCACTTCCTCTCACATGACAGATCTTGATAGCAAGGAACCTAATCTAAAGTCAGCTAAGTAACAACCACAAAGACCGAATCTTTATCTAACACACACACACAAAAACCAATGTACCTCTTTCTTCAGCCCGCCACACCTGCACATCTTGTTAACCATTATCCGGCAAGTCTCAATGCAGGCCCCGCGGTGGCACCTCTCAGGGCACCGGTGGAAGCCACATCCAAGCACCTTCCCGCACGTGCCACCGCAAACCGGCGCCTCGACATCACATGGCATACCATCATAGACCCTCTTCCCACAGGGGCAGGTCCTCCTCCCCTGCAAGTGACAATCCCCGCACTCCCCTTTCGAATGGCACCCCTTCTCGCACTCATGCCTCCCGCACGAGAGCGTCCTCCCGCACGGGTTCCCGCACCGGAACCCTTCCCGCTCCCAGCACTCCCTCTCCCCCTCCTCCGTCCCGCACCGACACGCATACATCCCTCTCACCCCACAGGGCCCGCATTCCCCCTCGTGGCACTCCCTCCCACACCGATGCGCCCCGCAACCCTTCAACCTCCCGCACTCCCTCCGACACGAGAACCCCTTGGCGCCGCACCGCCGCACCTCGGCCGTCTTGGAGCAAAAGCACCTCGCCTCGACGAGCTTAGGGCAGGACGGGCAGGGGCCCGGGTGGCAGAGGAGGACGCAATGGTGCCCGCATCGATCCCGAAGCGGGCGGCCGCAGACCTCGCCACATGAGTGGGGGAGAACCCAGGGGTCGTCCCCGGGAGGGTCCTGGAGCTTCCCGCAGAAGCAGAGGTACTTTTTGGGGACGTCGGCGGCCGGGTAGGGGGAGCGGCATTTGGGGCAGGACCAGGAGGGGGAGAGGGAGGCGGGCAGGTTGCGGGAGGCGGAGCGGGCAGCTTGGAGGGAGGAGGACTGGTGGGCCCAGGACTGGATGCAGGGGAGGTGGAAGAGTGAGTGGCAGAGGCCGGAGCAGGACCAGGTCGGGTCGGCGGGTCGGATCCGTTCGAGGCAGATGAGGCAGGAGAGGGCCCCCGAGGACGACGTCGTAAGGATTGATTTGAGCTTCGAGAGGCGGTCGTCGTCGTCGTTGGATTGGTCCAGGTAGGATTGGAAGATGGTGGTGGAGAAGTCCGCGTGGCGGGTCGGGTTCGATGAAGGGGAGCCGTCCGAGTCGGACCCCGACGACGATGACACCGCCATCTCTCTCTCTCAAGTTGGTTTGGGTTTCGGCGACCCGGCAGTTGTTTCTTGTGATCTGCGGACTGCGGGGAGGGAGATGGCGGACTCACCTGCTCGAACATATATTGAGCCCATTAATTTAGTTAAAGTCGGATAAATTTTTGAAATGTGGTAAAAATTTTAGCGGCAATAAATTGAGTCTGGAGTGAAGGGTGTTTCGACTGAAGGACGGATAATGATATGCCCTAGTTCTATCAATAGCATGTCTCGATTACAACACTGACATGCCTAGTTATTGATAACGACAAATTAGTAATCCCACGAGCTTTTTTAATTATTGTTCTTGTATTTTAATTTTTTTGTAAAAAAGTACATGCATATCCTTTAATCTAAACTTCAGAGTAGACCATTCCGAACCCAATCCAAAACTCATTCTTAGGGTTCGTTAGTAATATATGACAATTTTAGGTAAGATTAATATGGTATGATAATAAATGTATAATACATAAAAAAAAAGGGAACATGTGGGACAAGATTTGAAAGAAAGCTATACAAATTTTAATTTAGTAAAAACTTTTTTTATAGGATTTTTTGGCAAATTAACCTCAGGTCACTAGTCTATGTCAAAATTATGGATAGGGTCCCAACTATTCAAAAAATTATTTGTCATCTTAGTTAGTCTCGAGTCCCTGGCTGACATTATTAGTCAATTTATTATCATTATATTTAGAAAAAGACTGTTATGCCCTTCTAGTTGTCTTCTCTGACTAGTCTTCACCTTCTACTAACAGTAGGCCCCTTCGACTAGTCAAAGTCCCACTGGTGTCGCTTCCTGCCCACACCCAATCCCCGTCCGACCTCGTGCCAAGTTCCAAGGCCCACTTCGTCTAGTCCTCAAGGCCTCCGCATCGACCCCTTTGCCCAGTCCCTGTCCAACCCCATGCCAAGTCCCACCCAAGGCCCCCTTTGCTAAGTCCCTGTCCAACCCCGTGCCAAGTCCCACCCAAGGCCCCCTATGTCAAGTCCCCGTCCGACCCCGTGCCAAGTCCCACCCAAAGCCCCCTTTGTCCAGTCACTGTCTGACCTCGTGATTTCATGAAAAATGACTGATAACATCAGCTAGGGACCCGAGGCCAACATTTAAACAAAAAGCAAGGATGGCAAAATAATTGTTTGAATAGAAGGGACCTTACCTGTAATTATGACATAGACCAGGGACCTGAGGATAATTTGTCCAATCATTTTTTGTGTTCGATTCATCTAAATATACGTAGGACATGAACCCGAAAAAAAAACAGTTCGATTTCATAAAGAAATTTACATAATATGTATGATACACATAAATTACAAGCAATCAACAGCCAATCTAAGCAATCATACAATACAACAACAGTTCAGTACCATGTAATAAACAAGACAATGTTGCTTTTCTCTATCATATTTATATGCACATTGGCTCCAACCAAAGAGCTACGCAAACTCTCACTTTGCGTGTAAATGACACGAACTCAAGTAAACACAAGACGTGATATATGGCACACACAAACCTGGATCTATGCACAACCGAGCAAGCTACAGAGAGTGAAGGGCTCTGTGTTCTGTCCCGGAACTCCGAATGCTGCTCTGCTCCTTCGCGACCATGTCTGTAACTCAGACGAATTCGAAGCGCATAAGGAGCTTTACAGAAGGGTACTTGTCTCCCTTCTGATCATGGAGTGCAACCGCCCGGATACCTTCTCGTATCTCGGACACAGGGAGGCATGATTGGCCTCCAAAGTCGTCCTTCTGTGACATGTCATACTCGTGCACTTCGACTCGGAGCAAAGCTAGTTCCGGTACTGTTAAGGGGAACTCGAACTCCTCGTTCCAAACCGGTGTCCAGTTGTCCTCCAGGGTCTTGGTTTTCTTCATTATCGTGTCTGCAGGCACTCCAGCGATCCCCACCTGCAACAAAGAGAGACCATGTAATTCAGGTGAATTATGTGCTGCAAGAGGATCTTCTGTACAAAGCTCAAGTTAGTGCTTACCCTTGCATAAAAGTCGGGTGGAGAAAGCGAGTCAAAGTGATTGTGACGGAAATCGTAATACCATCCTTCTCCCATGTACACTCTAACCTGTTCACAAGGAAGAGAGAAGGAATTGGTTCCCCATTCGACAAACAGTGCAATCCTGAATTAGGTCCCCTAATCTCACATGCTATCCACTTACCTTCAAAGTTTTCCCGACGGGTAATTTAACTTTAGGATCGAATACTTCTCCGTGGTGACCAGACTTCAACAGAAACTCTGGCTTTTTGACATAACCACATCCACCATTCGCCTTAAACATGCCTTGCATTACCCAAAGCGACCTTCCATAACCCTGACAGCAAGTAACCTATCATCGTTAGAACCTAAAAAAGGTAAAAATTCCATGAAATAAAGATGGAAATCCCTAGTGAAATGATGCCTTGTTGCTAACAAGAACAAACAGAACCTTGATTTCACTTAAATTATTATCATAACGCGCAATGGCACAATAATGCAAAACAAACTAGCACCATATTAAGAGCACAAACCTGCATATTAAATGCAACCATTTGAGCACCGAGGCTCCATCCAAGCAGAGGGTTGTAGTTGGATGAGTCAATGCGGATACCTTTTGGATAAACCCTCAATATATTACGTTGAGTGAACCTGTAAAGAGAGCGATTCAGGAGATATTAAGGACTCGGGTGCGCAGAACAACCATCTAGGACAACAAACAACAACCAAACAACGACCATCTAGGACCATCTAGGACAACAACCAACGACAACAAACAACAAACAACCAACAACGACAAACAACGACCATCTAGGACAACAACCAACGACCCTCAAGGGAAGAAGTTCCTCACAACTTGCTCGTACCTGACAATTTCTTTCCCATATGTTTCTGAAGCTTTAGAAAGCTGTTGCTCACTTAAGCTAAGACGTCTAACTTTCTCTGGATCCACTTTTAGACATTCATCTAAACCACCCTTGGGTTTCCCAGCATGGATGGCAATTAGACGTTTATATTCCGGTGCTGTACGGTGCTGCGACTTGTGACCTTCTTCATCACGATCCTCCTCATCTCCATCGTCGACATCTTCGTCATCCTCATCCAGATCAACCTGTTGAAACAAAATCAGTGGCAAAGAAACAGACAGAAAAATGACTTCCAAGTCATCGCGGGCATTGCAGGAGACCTTTTCATTAGATCCAGAGCGAAATTTAAATCCGGGGATCTCCTTTCCCCAAGCTTCAACACCTGATGCAGCCTTTTCTTTTGGTGGAATGCTATCTTTCTCTTTAACTTCCTTGACGTCAAGGTACTCCTTCGGTGGTTTGGTTGAGATCAAAATCCTCTTCTTCAGAGATTCTGGAGAGGGGAATTCCTTCAAGCACTCCGAGCCGGGAGAGAAGAGGATGTCCCCAAATGTTTCAGTGAGCATCTGAATAATGTTTTAAGGATGTTAGTCATAGACAAAAAGAAGTCAAAATCCACAACAAATTAGAAACTCACATGGGCCACTTGAGCTTGGAGATCTGGTGTAAGATGGTCCTCTAGAGTAATAACAACCGGATAATCAGATGCATCAAAAGCATGGTTCTTAATAGACCTCAAACATTTGATCAGTTCCACTGGATTCGTCAATGTCCTGCATCAACATGTCGTGGCTTCTCAACAGCCTTTTCAAGGAGAAAACATTGCACATGGCTTCTTAAGGGATTTTAACGATGAAGTGCAGATTCATGGCTTAACAATAGGGTTATTTGGAAGAGTCACTTGAGCATTAAACTTAGAAGTCAGTTGGCATCAGTAACATACCCACCATGCCGAACTTCTACGCCATTCTTGTCGGAATTTGGCCAAATATCTAATTCAATAACTCTCACGCCTTTTTGAAGAGCACGTATGATGGGCTCATCACTACAATCACTGCTAAGTTGATTTCCCGTTAAGTATGAATTGTGGCCAGTATAAATGAAATAATGTGACACAGGAGCTGCCATGTCCTGATGCACCTGGAACACGCACAAAAAAGAAAGGAATTGTCACCGCTAGAAAAGAAGCTCGAATCTGGAAAACAAACTTCTTCATCTTCCTGGATTGAGGCCACAACAAAGAAGTGGAATGGTGGTAATAAAGAGAGAGGGAAAAAAAAACCTGGTTCAGAATCCCTCTTAAAATTCACAAGCATGGCACATAGAAAGCAATTAGTTTACAGTATCAAGCTGAGATTGCAAGTACTAGGACTTTCTTAAACAAGAAAACCATATTTCGTACTGTGGCCACAATTCTGACTTAATTTGGAAAGGAGATAGCTGCCAAGTCTCTTTCCATCTTCATAAAAGCAAAGTCATAAATGTAGTTAGAGCAAGTACAGATTGCACTAGATAGGCTTTTATAGTAATAAGGATATCTATAGAGCAATCTAATTTAAGAACCCGTTCACAAAAAAAAAATAAACTTAGATCTTCTCAGGTAAAAACTTATGAAGAACCAGAGGCCGGTGTCAGGGAAGGAAGGAAGGAAATCCCCTTACGAATTACCATTTTGGAGAAAAGAGCATTGAAGCGATCAAGTTTGCACTTGAAAAAAAAAAACCCAATCAGAGAAGAAGAACAGAAGGCTAGAAGACGACGAAGTAGACGGATTCACCCCCAGATCATGCTCAACCAATAATAAAACCCATTAAAGCTATCACCTTTCCACTATGAACCCAAAACCCACATCGGGAAAACCAACAGGGGGCTTCAAAAAGACGGAATTACCCCCGATCGTTCGTGTTCTCAAACAAAACCCCATCAAAGCAACCAACTTTACACTAAAAATAAAAAACCCAGCTCAGAAAAAAACCCAAAAAAAAAAAAGCAATCGTCTTGAGAAGAAAAAACCCATATCAGAGAACATTACCCCGCGTTTGAGATCAAGCGGAGGGTTGATATCAGCAAACAAGTACTTGAAGAAGAAGCCCTCGAGGTTGAGCCCTCTCCTGTGGAAAAAACCCAAGTGCTGGAGGCTGTCAATAATACCCTGGGCCTCCTCGAGGGTGGCGTTCTCTTGCTTCTGGATCTCCACCAGGAACCTGTGGAGGTCGTCGGCAGACATGACCCCACCATTGTCGGAATATCGGCCAAACAGGGCCTTGATCTCCTCGGGGGCCTCCGAGACAGCCAGCTTGAACCTCCTCCGGAAACAGAAGCACACTCTGTAGGTCTGTTTGGACATGTTTTGGAAATGGCGGCTGGCTGTCGACGGAGAGAGAGAGAGAGGAACTTTGTTTGTTGGGTTGGTTAATGATCTTGTCTTGACGAAGACGAGGAGGACTGACTCACTACGTGTTGTATGTGTGTGGGGCTTCTCGTTATGGTCGGTTTAAACTCCAAAATTTTAGACCGCATTAAATTTGTTTTAAAAAATTTTACATTTTTGCAAAAGATAAAAGTTGATCTAGCAATTTATGGAAAACGACGGTTCCCATCTTACCTACCATAGTTGCTGACAATTGGTTAAGTTATGTTTTGGTTCTAAGATTTCTCAACGATTCAGGCACCAAGCCCTTTTCACGATTTCAATTTCAGGGTAGGGTTGAGATCCTCTACCTGTACCAAAAGAGGTTGGAGTCATAACTTACTTGCACCGATTATTTTTTTACTACAAAACACATACTCTTAACCCGTTTACAAGGTTTACAAAATCATACCATTGAATCCTTTACTTTTTTTTATAATTTTACATATAAACTCAGATAAATAAAAAATAATTTACATATCAACATTTCATAAAAAAAATGAAGTTACACCAAATTGGACAAGTTCTATGACTGAAGTTGCAAAAGATTGAACACTAATCAACTTACTGTTTGTAATATATACATGTGGTAAAAGGAACCTATTAGGGTCTAGTAGGATATAGTTCAAAATAGAATAAAATGATAAGATTAAAAGTTGTACCTAGATCCATATTTTTAAATTGAATCCATATCTAAATCATGTCTGATTTTAACTGACCAAATTTTCTTGTCTGATTGCCTTTTTATTAGGTAGAATATCATCTCTCTATGGTGGGGTGACAAAGAAATATAAGCGAAATTGGGTAGTTATTCCATTTTGTCGAAAAGGATAGGGCAAACTCATAAATGGTTTTTGTCAATTTCCTGAAGTTTTGTCCTAATTTAGATGCTTGACTGAAACTCAAGTATCTATATGTTATTGTGACCTTTATAATCAATGAAGACTTTTGGTTGAAGAAAAAGAAGACGCGGGTCCCAGCTTCAATAATTGCTAGAAGAACAGGTGGTGGCCAGGGAAGATGGTGCCTTAATAATTTGGATGAAGAGAGAGAATCCGGTAATGTAAACCACGGTTTTAAAAAACGAGCCGGAGGCCGACCCGGGATTTTTCCCGTCTTCTGGGTCGATCGGTTGGACCGGGCGGACGACCGGTCGGACCAAAAATTTTTTATTTTTAAATATTTTAAATAATATATATATGTAGGTTAAAATATACTTATTTTCCATACAAAAAAAAGTAGACTTAATTTTTATCTCACCACTCTATAAATCTACTTTTATTTATTTATTTATTACTTTATAAATTTGTCAAATTAATTTTTTTCCTCGAAAATTACCAAAAAAAGTCAATTTTGCCCATTTTTGTACTAACCGGGTTCGACCGGTCAGGATGGACCTCAAAATCGGTCGGTCCAACCGGATTTGGTCTGGTTAGTACAGACCCCGGTCAAAAGCCTAAAAACGACCCGGTCTTGTGCCCGTTTTGCGGTCCAACCGGTCGAACCACCGGTCAGACCGCATTTTTTAAAACCATGATGTAAACTGTTTCCACTCAATCTTCAAAAAAAAAACAAAAGAAACTGTTTCCACTTATAAAAAATGTAAACGGTTTCCCCCAATCAAGGTATATGTTATATTTAGACCTGACCACGGTTTGAATTAGGTCGAATTTGAATCGAATTGGTTCAAATTCAAATTCATTAAAATTTTAAGCCGTATTCAATTCGTCCAAAGTCGAATTGAATATGAATTATGATTCTTCGATTTCGAATTGAATTTGAATTATTCTTTAATTCTAATATTGAATTAAAAAAAATTCAAAAACTACCAAATTTTTTGAAAACTTTCAAAAAATTTGTAATGTTTTTGAAAAATTCAAAAATTTTGTATTTTTTGATATATTTCAAAATTTAGGTTTAATATTGAACATTTTATGGGAAAATAAAATAAATTAAAGATTGAGTTTGCATTTAATGTACCAAATTAAGTTCCTACGTATCATTTGCTCTATTTGACGATATAATTAGATAGTAGTATAAGTACTTCTTGGTACTTTCTTTAAAAAATTACATAATATTGACGAATTTTAATCGAATTTACACGAATTGGACTCGAATCGAATTCAATTTGTCGGTTTGACGAATTATAAAAATCTTAAACCGTATTCAATTCGTCTCATGACGAATTCAAATTAAATTTTGGACGAATCGAATTGTGACCGAATCGAATCAAATTGAGAACGAAACAAATCGAATCGAATCACGAATCAGATTCTAACAATGGCCAGGTCTAGATATATCTATCATTTGGTTATTTTGCTTTTAAAAAAATTGAATTCAAATTTTTCATAGTGATAAATATTTATTAAATTTTTTCCACATTTTAAATTTATTAACTCGGGGTTGGATTGGGTATGGAATACCCCCATTCCAAACGGTTTGGAGTGAAGGCACGCGGGGGCTTTTTTGCAAAAATATAGAAATACAAGGACCAAAATAAAAAAAAACTACACGGTCCAGTAGCATAAACCGAACATGCTACTGTCGCAAACACAGAAAATACACTAGCCAGTATGACATAACGGTGCATGCCAGTATCACATAACGGGATATGCCGGTATCACATAACGAGGCATGCGAGCGTGGTCCCCTTCACTCCAAACCATCCAGAATGATTTTCTTCACTACGTACCCAATCCAAAGGGTTTTAACTCATCTTTAGATCTGCCGAGTGTTATTAAAACAAAAGGGTACAGACTTCCTCACTTTTTTTAGAGCTTTGAAAAAGTGAAGGACTGGCCTTTGGAAGAAGGAAAAAATAAGTCAACACCTAGAAATTCGTTGTTAGAAAAAAATGGTAAAAAAAGTTGGAAATTATAATTTTACTAAAAACGTATAGGAAAACAACAATTAAAACTTTAGAATCAACGGGTCACTCTTATATAAATTTTGCGAGCTAAGTCAGAAAGTCATTACTAGCTCCAACGGAGGATGATGTACCCAATTCGGAACACAAAGTCCAGTTTTATAATTTTTTTATAGAAATAACCTTGTAATATTAAAATGACCTAGGTCGGAAAGTCAGAGTACAAAAGAGCATCAAGTTCAAGAGGATGGATACTAATCCAGTCCTCAGATAAAGTACCAAGTCTACAATTCTTGCAAACCCAATCAGCAACATGGTTTTGCAAACAGCTAATAAGGTTAATAGTACAAAGCGGGAGCAAGCACAAATCTTCTTGGAGATCCAAAATCAGCGTCTCAAGTTTCCAAGGGACGTGAGTGTGAGGTTCTGTCAAGAAGATGTATGCTAGCCGGCAATTAGTTTCGATCATCGTTGCCACTTGATCAAAGCGAAGTTGGATAAGCCTGACTGTAGCCTGAAGCGCAAGAATTTCGGTTTCCAGTGGAGAGGAAGCTGCTATTCGCGAAGCCTGACCTTCAAGGAGAAGGCCATCTGAATTTCTAACAACCGATGCAATACCCGACGAAGATGAATCTTCGAACCAGGATGCATCACAGTTGAACTCAAGGTTTCGAGTTCGGAGCAGACCAAGAAGTTGAAGTTGAGTTGATACCTAAAGCGATGTGTCTTTTAGAACCTAAGTTCTGCAAAGTTTCATCACAAAAGTAAGTGGCTTGAATAGTAGTACCATGAGGATCAGGTTTAAGATCATAAAAAATAAACGTATTTCTAGATAACCAAATAGACCAACACATATGTACAACAAAAGATAACATTCTCCATTCGAAGCAGAGGGAGAAATATCAAACAAAGTATTCAACCATCCCGAAAAGCTGAAATGCACAATGGGATCGAACAAAAGATCAAAGGGGCTGCCAAACCAAGCCGCTCGGACATAAGAGCATTCAAATAGGAGATGTTCGACAGATTCATCCGCCGAGCAATAAAGTTTGCAAAGTGGAGATGGATTTAATTTTCTCCGGTGTAAATTAGCAGTTGGAAGATAATTATGAGCAGCTCTCCAAATAAAATGTAAGATCTTTGGTTGAGCAACCACCAACCACAACTTCTGCCAAAAGCCTGCACGAACATGAAAGAAGTTAGGATTGGTAGCACTTGTAGGGATATGAAGATCAACCTGAGCTTTAAAATCGGATAGCCTTTTTTAACAGTAAAAGAACCATCAATAGAATGGTGCCAAATAGCTTTATCAGGAGTTCCTGCACGACAAACTTTGATCTTACTAATTACAGTTTGCTCCTCTTGGGAGAATAGATCAAGCAACGTATCAGTTTTCCAGCTACCAGTGGACAAACAGATTAGATCAGCAACCGAGGAAACATCCCAAGGAACCACGCCCCTAGGACTTGGTTTAAAGCCAAACACTCCTGGAATCCACGGATCGTTCCAAATACTAGTGGTAAGACCATTACCAACCCTCACCAGGATATCATCCTTAATAGCAGCTTATTCAGCAAGAAGGCTATTCCAAACTCAAGATAGTCTAGAGCCCTTACTGGCACTCAATAACTCATCACTAGAAAAGTAGAGATCCTTCAAAACCCTGAAACACATGAAATCTTGATTGGAATGCAGTCTCCAAACCTATTTAGCAAGCAAAGCAGTATTGAAAACCTTAAGGTCCTTAAAACCTAAACATCCAGAACTTTTAGAAACAGTAAGCTTACTCGAACTACGCCAATGTATTTTATTCGTACTAACATCACCTAACCACCAAAACTTGGAAATCAAACCATTAAGCTTAGTGATGAAAGTAGAGGGAAACATCAAGCATTGCATAGTATAGCAAGGTATAGCTAAAAGAACAGCCTTAATAAGCACTTCCCGTCCTGCAGTGGATAGGAGCTTCTGTTTTGAACTCGTAGTTCTGCTAATCATCTTTTCCAAGATGAAGTTCAATGCGTCTCTTTTGGATATACCCCAAAAGGATGGTCGACCTAGGTATTTGTCATCCGCTTTCATTAGCTTCATCTCCAAAATCTCTAAAATTGCCTGAATGTTGGGAGCATTCTCCCATTTGGCAAAACATATACTTGAATTTTCAAATTTATCTCCGGACCAGAAGCGTTAGAAAACTTTACAAGCAGCTCTTTAAGCTTAGTAGCTTCATGGATGTTGGCTTTATTGAAAAGTAACGTGTCATCAGCAAAAAGAATATGGGTAAGAGAGGGACAATGTCTGTTAAAAGCAAACCCTTCAATCTCCCCTACATTCTTGGCCCGAGTGACAAAATGAGCAAACGCGTCAGAGATAAAAAGGAACAAGAAAGGCGAAAGAGGATCACCTTGTCTTATACCACGAAAAGAGGAGAACCAAGGTAGGGGTTGGCCATTGAATAAAATACTGTAAGAAGTAGAAGTAATGCAGCTCATAGTATACCCAATCCACTTCTCAGAAAAGCCAAGTTGTCTCATGACCGACTACAAAAACTTCCAATTGACTAAATCATATGATTTTTTCAAATCAAGTTTAATGGCCATGGAATTATCTTTCTTTCTGGCGGCAGTATGGAGGCAATGGAAAGCTTCATAGGCAATGATCACATTATCCAGGATAGACCTACCTTTGACAAATGTACCCTAACATTCAGAGATTAAAAAAACCATGCAAGGCCTAAGTCTATTCGCAAGGACTTTGGAATACAATTTGTAAGCAAAATTACACAAACCAATAGGCCTAAACCCATGAATGTTGCAAGGATTAGGAACCTTTGGGATAAGAGCAACAAAGGTCCTATTAAGTTCATTTGGAACAAAACCCGATTCAAAAAGATTCAGAACTAGGGCAATTAAATCAGGAGAACTGATGTTCCAAAATTTCTGATAGAAGATATCAGAGAACCCATCAGGGTCAGGACTCGTAGTACCACCCATCTAAAAAATAGCAGTCTTAATCTCACCGGCTAATTAAATCAACCGCCATGGAAGAAGTAACAAGCCTAGAAATGCACTGAGTGACCAACTCGGAGTTTGTAGTCAGACAGTCAGAATAAAGGTTCTTAAAATGGTCAAACACATGAGCTTGTAAGGCACTTTCATCATTAATCCAATCACCATTTTTCAACTTTAGTTTGACAAGTTGATTTACCTGCCTTCTCTGAGTAGCATAAGTATGGAAAAAAGTCATGATCTTGTCCCCCCAATTGAGCCACACCACTCTCGATCTCTGTTTCCATAAAAATCTCTTCTTTCATCATCAGCTCTCCTAACTCCTTTTTAATAACAGCTTCGTCCAACTTTAGATTGAGTAGCAACCCAATCGACGATAACATTCGCCGTGCGTGGAACATAGCTAAACTTATAGAGATAGAGCAGCCTTATCTAGGCTCTAGCTAGAGTAGCACTATTTTCAACTCCCTACTTTATCGAATTGGTCACTATGTTGATAAACTCAACTACGAGTTTACAGTCCACCTCAATAATTGCAGGAGAATCAGTAAAGAATTCCCGAACCATGCTTATAGCAATCTGGAGAGCTCTAATATCTGCCTCCAGTGTTGAACCAGCATATATCTTAATGTTTTGGCCCCGAGTGATCTGGCCTAAATAATTTCTTGCGATCTCTGTAGCACCTGCATTGTGATCAGTCGTGCTCTAGGCAAAGTCATTTTTTATCTCCACCTCTCCTGATTGAGGTGGTTGCTAGAGATAGGAAAGAGTGTTAGCATGTTGTTGAAGTTCTGGTTGTATTTTGGACTTATCCCATCAAGCCATCTTTGGTACGCCCGCTGAGAAGTCATGGTTGGAACATGCACTATCCCTTCAAAGATAGCCTCGTTGCGCACTTTCTAGATTTGCCAACAAGTAAAGATAATGAGGGACACAAGATCAAAAACTTTACTGATAAGGAGACCCTCACCCACATCAGATAACCAAGATATAAAGCAGATCAAAATAAAGTCATTCCATATTAGACCCCCCGAAAACTAAGTTATTCTAGCATGGGGGCATCTAAACAGGAGATGAATAATTAACTCATTTTCAAAATTGCATAGAGCTCAAAAGCCATTATGGCCCAAGTTTCTTCTCTGCAAAGCTTCTGTAGTAGGCAAGCAACCCAAAGACAACTTACATGTAAAAAATTTTAGCTTAGGAGGCACATCAAGACTCCAAAGTTTCTTCAAAAAATTCTCGCAACCTAACTATGCATTCACATCAACATATATGTTATTTAAAGCTCCTTTAAGTTGGATATAATCCAGTTTTTCCGTATAGGTCCCATTACCAGCGGTGGACCACATTGATTTATATTTTAGTGTCTCATTTGGGTTTTTCAGTTTAATAATAGCTAGATAGCCGAAAGCAAAGGCAGGTTCCAGGACTTAGTATTTGTACGCAAAATTACAAAGACTTATCGGCCTAAACTTATAGATATGATCAGGCTTGCTGACTTTAAGAATCAAAACAAGATATATTTTATTTAACTCCTGAGGGACATCTTCGAACTGGAAAAGTTTATCTTCTAAGTTCTATCGCACTAAAAAGGATTGAATTTGGTGCTGCTTCTAATAGAGTAGGTCTCACTATTTTGAGAAAAAATATATTTTTAAACGCTAAATGCTACAATAAATGGCTGAGTTTGTCTAGTTGAATCGATACTCCAAGGGTCGATGGTGCATTCCATGATGGTTTATAAATGACCGGTCAAACTAATTGAGTATGTGGATACTTGTATTCACAATTTCATATAGACTGGTGACATTCAAAAATGAGGTTCTTGTCCTATTGCATGGGCTAGAGTTTGTGTGCCTAAAGAGGAGGGGGGAACTTGTTTTGAGGTGCTGCCAAAGATGAACATGACTTTTCTCGCCAGACTGGCTTGGAACATTTAGTATAGTCAGATTTCGTACTTTAAGATTTTTAGGGAGCACTTTTGTAAAAGAGGAAGAATGGAGACTCGCCGTTCAGTGAGGTCTTCAATTCTGAAGGGTTTTAGAGAGTGCTATAAGGATTTGGTAAGCTTTTTAGTTTGCTTGGTTAGGGAGAATTCTGCTGCTCAGTTTGGCTCGATAACTGGCTTGGGTATGTGTTGGCGGATCATCTGGGATGCCAGAGCCTCTTTGCGAGCATTTCTGTCAACCTGTATCAGCTTACTGGGTCAATGGTAGATGACAGTTGGATAAGGACTTCTTTGAGACGTTCTCAGATATAGTTGCAGATATGATGACTTATTCGATTGGTCCTCCTGATTGTGATAGGGTGGTTTGGCGGCATTATTCATGTTGTATAATTTTGTCTAAGGCTACTTATAACAAACTGCATCCATCATTCCCCTTAGTGCATTGGGGTTCCTGGATTTGGGCACCATTCATCCCTCCGTGGCGTTCGATTACTTCCTGGCAGGCAATGCACGGTTGCCTTCCTACGGGGAAGAGGTTAAGGCAAAAGAGTTTTATTGGCCCTTATTTTTATGCTCCTTGTGTCGCAGGTGAAGACATCATTGATCATTTGTTTGCTCTATGTTCCTTTGCTGTGGCGGTCTGGAAGAAACTATTTGACTCTTTTTGTATCCCCTGGTAGTGTTGTGTGAGCTATTCTCAGAAGGTGATGAGGGCAATGCAGGTTCAATTCAGCCCACAGGTTCTTGCCTTGTAGAGAGTTACTTTCGTTACTTGTGTCTGGGCATTATGGACAGAGAGGAATAAGCATATTTTTGAGAATTTTGTGCGTAACAGTGAGGCTGTTGGACTCAGATTACGAGTTCTATAGATATTGGTTGTATGTTTAACACGTAGGAAGACTTGCTAAGATTGAAGGCTCTCGGGGTCCCTGGCAGACCTAGCAAGGCCCCACAGATTAAGGAGGTGCATTGGCATTGCCCTTTATCGGGATGGACGAAGTGCAACACTGAAAGAAGTGCTTGTGGTGCTCCAGGTATTTACACGGCTGCATGTGTATTTCATAATTATCGTGGATTTGTGCAGGGTTACTTCATCCAGAGCTTGGGAATAAGATATGCCTTTGAAGTTGAGTTCGTGGCTGCCTTGATGGCGTTTGAAGTTGCATATGATAGAGGCTAGCGCTGTCTTTGGATTGAAACTAATTCATCTTATGTTTTCAATGTGTTTCACGGTAGACAGGTGGTAGTGCCTTGGAAATTTTAGAATAGATGGTTGTGGATACATGAGAAGTTACGTGCATGCAGTTTTTGATTTTGCACATCTACAAGGAAGGGAATGCGGCTGCAGACGCTCTGAGCAAGCTATGATTTGATGGATGGTGGCCTAATGCACCAAAATTTTTGATGAGGTATGTTGGTAGAGATATTTATGGCTTGCCATTTTACAGGTTTAAAACATGAATGACGTGCTGGTGCGAGCTTCGGAGGGAGGCAAGGATGGTTTGGGCTGTGGTTTGTATTGCGAGCGGCTTATTTTGTGTGTTGAGGCGAGGTTCTTCAGGGCATTAGTGTATGTTATTGGTAATATGGACCTGCACCTTCAACAAAATTTTAGGCGCACTTTTTTCCCTGTCATTATGCGGCGACATAATTTTTACAGAGGCCCCCGGCTGCAACCATACGCAATAGGTATGTGGGTTCTTTTTGTGTCTGCTCTTCGAGGTGGAATTCTTTGTATATGATGCCTCGAGGCTAGTGACTACCGATCTATGGATTCAGCTAGGATAGATGATTCGTAGTGTCTCTTTGGCCTAGTGACTGCTGGGATAGATGATTCGCAGTGTCTCTTTGGCCTAGTGACTGCCCGGTCTGTGGAAACCAGCGAAATATGATGTAGAGTGGTGAGGCTCTCCTTTAGTCTATTGATTAGGGGATCCCACCCTTTGGACTGTCCAGCGTGTGGGACCAGCTGGGGTAGGTCGTATGATGTTCTTTGACTTTGTACTTTTTCTTTTCATTTATTTATGAAGTTATTTTTTCGCCAAAAAAAATGCTACAACAAATGATAAATGACACTACTAAATACAATATTGTGTACCACTCAACGCTAAATAATATCACTTAACATTTTATAGCGTACGACTAAACACATGCAAAATAGTGTACCATTAAATGTAACATGTTGTGCCACTAAAACACAACATAATTTTGCATTTTCTAAAATACATTTATGTAATATCTGATATTATAAATTTGTCATTCGCATGCGGTCCATTTTGTTTTGTACGTTTGGTTGATCCTTATCAGCACTCAATCTACACCCTACAATGCTCGCTGACTGAATTAAGAAATTTTCTTACTTTCCACAAAAAAAAAAGAAATTCTCTTGCTTCATACCCCATTTAAAAATCCAATTTTTCTTATTTTGTTAGTGTTTGGTAGCCCTTGAAAAAAATTTAGTACGTGGGACAAAATTCAAATCTCAGTCAGATTCTATAATTATTTAGGAAATATTTGATAAGATGTTGTTTTTTAACTTGACCTATAAAAATAGTTATTTTTTTGTTTCGATGTTTTTTTTAAGGTGTGATCTATGAAATAGTTAATTATTTTATTTCATGCATCTTTTTAGTTTGACCCCACCGTGTTTAGATGCCGATATAACTATATAAGAGTGTTCAAATTATAAATGTAGTTTGAATTTCTCATAGCACTCAAATATCGACACTACTATCTTTCCACTGTTTATCCCTCCTCGCAACTAATAAATATTTAGATTAATTGACAAGAGTGTTGTTCTAATACATCCATATTGCAAATTCAAATTCTTAGGAACTCTCGTGTTAAATATTTGTTGAGAAAATTTTGACACCTTTCAAAAATCTTCCTAATTTTAATTTTAAATTATTCGACCCAATAACAATACAAAATGGTATAAACCAAGAAGTTATCCCTCCCCTATTTTTTTTCTCGTCTATGTTCTAACCACTCTTTTCTCTCATTGCCTAATTAAATATATTTCTTACCGAACCCTTATTTCTTGCGCTTCTAGTGATTTTTTGCTTTTTTATCTCATTTTATCTTCTCTTCTTGGCTCAGATCGTTCTTGGAATGTTCAATCTGACGAGTTTTATATTCTATGACGATGTCCTCTTGAATAAAATTGCACCAACAGTTTCGTTTTAGTAAATGGATGAATATTATATGTACTCCAATATTTACACTAGTAGTAGAAAATATGGCAATTACATACCTACATGGTCAAACTCCAAGTTCCAATTACACCAACAGTTAGTTACAAAGATAAATTTATTTTCAAATACATACATGTATTAACGTGTTGGCTGGGCATTTGGCCTAGCGACATAAGATATTGTATGATACAGAATTGCAGGGTTCAAACTCGGTCAAAGTATATTTTGGTGTAAAAATTTATATTAAAAAAAAAGTATTCGCGTATTAACTTCGTAAACGAACTATAAGACTATTTTTTGACAAATATTTTGGGGATTTATTTGAAACATTTTGAACCTTGTATAGAAATGAAGTCACAATTGAATTTATAATAGAAGTTTCATAACTAAAGAATTACAAATTTATTTGCAATTCGAAATATGGTAAAATTGACAAAATATAACGGTGGTTAGGATTAGGTTTCCATTTCGATATTACGTACTTGATGTATCTATAATTATCAAGTTTCTCTTTCCTATAAACTAATTATAACTTGTCACTTTCTTTCCGGGTCTGGATTGAGCACGGAGTGAAGGAATCGATTCCGTACGGTTTGGAGTGAAGGGGGGACCGCAGCGGCAAGCGTAGTTATGTGATAATGGCAAGTGCAGTTATGTGATAATGGCAAGCGCAGTTATGTGATAATGGCATGTGTATTTTGTGACAGTGGCAAGTCCCGTTGATGATAATGGCGCGCGTGGTTTTTTTTCATTTTGGTCCCCCATATTTTAGCATTTTTGCAAAAAGGTCACACTGGCATGCGTAGTTATGTGATAGTGGCATGCGCAGTTATGTGATACTGGCATGCGCAGTCACGTGATAATGGCATTTGTATCCGGCCTGCGTTTGTGCGTGGCTTTTTTCATTTTGGTCCCGAAATTTTAGCGCGTTTGCAAAAAAGTCCCCGCGTGTCTTCATTCCGAACGGTTCGGAATCTGAGCATTCCGTGCCCAATCCAGACCCTTTCTTTCCTAGAGTTAATACACATCTACTTACAAAAAAATAAGTTCACATTATTGATTACTGGGTCATCCCAAATGAATTAAGTTGACTTCGAAGGGGGATGAATTAAGTTGACTGGGTAATTAAAAATTCTTTGACCATGTGAGGCATAACGTCGTGACTAGAACTGGGACCTTTTCTATTCTCTCTATTTAGCTTATACGTTTGACAAGTTTCACGGTTCACTATAATCCTTGGAAGATGTTGTACATTCTACAAATTTCATGGTCATAATCTCTTCAAAAACTTTTTTTCAAAAATATCAAAAAGAAAGGTTCACTGCAACCTAAAACTGCAGATTATGTACACAAGGAAGGTTTAAGAAGGAAAAAAAAAGGATGGCTACCAAAAGAATATCCCTATCTTAAGGGCCAAGGCATTGTTGCTTGGAACATTTCCTAACATAACTTACTTGCAGAATATTATTAGAAGGAACCCATTGCCAAGCACCATCAAGTCACCTACCAAAAGAATGTTCTGCAACTCTCAAGAGTAATCGGCAGCTAGCCTCTTGATCAACTGATGAAGGGTCTATACACTACATCAAACCCGAATACTCTGGAGTACCGATCGATGCGCAGAACTGCACCGTTAAGATTGTGCAGTAACAGATTTAGTCTCATGCTGATCCCGCGGACATCATCTCAAATCGCATTAGGAGTCTTGTATTCTTAAGTTTTTCTCCCTTCCTGTCGTGAAGGGGAACTGTTCGGATTCCTGGTCTTAACTCTGAGACAGGCAAACATGTCTGTCCTCCGAAATCATCCTTCTCCGACCTGTCGTACTCTCGCACTTCGATCCGAAGTAATGCCAACTCCGGAACGGTAAGGGGAAAGAAGAACTCTTCGTCCCAAACCGGAACCCAATTGTCCTCGATTATCTTCGTTTTCTTCTTGGCAGCATCGGCCGGTACTCCAACGATGTATATCTGCATCCATATGTTACGATCATCAGAAAGGGACCGAGTTAACTCGTTAACGGATATCTGAACTACCTTTGTATAGAAGTCGGGTGGCGAATACGAGTCAAAGTGCGTATGGCTGAAATCCAAGCGCCATCCATCACCCAAATATACTTTCACCTGTCAAATTAGATCAGAGGAAGCTTCTTATATAACGATGAATCTCGTTGCAGATGCTCAAGTTATGTCATCCATCACCTTTAGTATTTTCTTCACAGGCAATGGCTTCTTAGGATCAAACACCTCGTTCCCTGCACCTTTGTACATTAGAAAATCCGGTTTTTTAACGTAGCCACACCCTCCATTTGCCTTGAACATCCCATGCATCAACCAAAGCGATTTTCCGTAGCCCTATCGAAACACAAATCTCAAATTATCATCATCTGTTTCTCATTTCGCTCTTATTGTAACTGAATTACAGATGTTGGAGTTGAATGAACCTGCATGTTGAAGGCAATCATTTGAGCTCCATGTATCCATCCAACCAGCGGCTCATAGTTCGAAGAGGTGATTCGGGTTCCCTTGGGATATACTCGAAGAATGTTCTTCTGTGTGAACCTTACTACATCTGTTCCATGGTTGGTGGCGGCCTTTTCAAGTTCTTGTTCGTTCAAGCTAAGACGTTTCACTTTATCCGCGGAACCTGTCAGAGAATCCTTCAAGGGACCCTTTGGTTTTCCAGCATGGATAGTAATAAGACGCTTGTATTCGGGTGAAGAATTAACCGATCTTGGATCGCTGTCTTCATCTTCTTGATCACTTCCATTCTGCAATGGAACAGTGTTAAGCAAAAACTGAGCAGAACGTTGAGGATGTGTGAAACATATCTATCTTCTGCTCACCGCGTCAGCCTCAAGACGTCGTGGCGTCCCTGATGGTTCGTCTTCATCATCGGATGAAATCCTGTCGCTTGGTGAGAAAGGTCCCCTGTGCTTGACGCCATTCGACTCGAGGTACTCCTTCGGAGGCTTGGTCGAGATCATGATCCGGTGTTTCAGTGACTCTGGTGATGGGAATTGTATTAGGCAATCTGACTGCGGAAGATACAACATTTCTCCAAATGTTTGCGTAACCATCTGCAAGCATATGTTTCATGATACTAATAAGATCCTCGGATAAACACGAAGAACGAAATAGGATCCGGGATCTTACTTCTGCAACTTTAGCTTGAAGATCTGGTGTCAGGTGATCTTCTAGAGTTATAATGACTGGATACGGTGAGCTATAAAAGGCGTAGTCTCTTATGGACTTGAGACATTTGATAAGGGATACTGGAGTGGTAAGGGTCCTACAAAAAGATTGTAACGCCTCGTGATCTGACCCATTGTAAAAGACATCATCTCTCTTTCTGCAGAGTCTTCACATACCTTCCATGAAGAACATGGATGTCATTATTTGCTGAACCAGGCCACAAGTCGAGCTCGATCACCCTGACGCCTCTCTGCAGAGCCTTTACGATAGGGACCTCGCTACAGTCGCTACTTAGTTGATTCCCAGTAAGGTAGGAATTGTGCCCTGTATATATGTAATAATGTGACAATGGAGCAGTCATATCTTGGTGTACCTGGAATAAAAAAAAATGTAATTTGTCTTGTCAAGGACAGACACAAACATAACCATCGATAGAATTCGTATCACAATGGCGTAACCTCAACACGATACATATTTCAATTCACAATCTACACCACCAATATACAACCTCCCAGTTCACCAGAATAATTACTTTAATTCCATAAACAGATAGATCTTCTGAGATATCCATAAGAAGACAAGGACACATTTCATTACATCCATCGCTTTAATTAATTCCAATATATATGGGATGAAACAATCAACGTCATAATGCATGAAAATCTCCATATTTGTAGGTAGGTAGGTAGGTACCAACCTGGTTGAAGATGGGGCCGTTAAGGTCGTCGAAGAGGAGGAGGTGGAAGAAGTCGTCGAGGTTGAGGCCGTGGCGGGCGTAGCGGGTGACGTGGTGGCGGCGGCGGATGACCTCGTCGACGATGCGCTCTGCCTCGGAGAGGGGCACGTCGGGCTGGCGCTGGACCTCGGACATGAAGCGGAGGAGCTGCTCCGGGTACATGTGGGCCCCGGCGCCCCATGCGTACTTTGAGAAGGCCTCCTTCACGTCCTTGGGCGGCTCCGCCTCCGTGATCTTGAACTTCCGGTTGAAGAAGTTGAACATCCGGTAGTTGTAGCTCCCGGCCTCTCCTCCGTCCTCGTGCTCCACCTCCGATGATCCTTGCTGCTTCTCCTTCCCCATCTCTCTCTCTCTCTCTCTCTCTGTATCGTTTTCCTTTTTTTTTTTTACTGGATTCTCAGAGACCGAAGGAGAGAAGAGAGTTTTTTCCCCTTTTTTGTTGTCATTGTCGGGAGTTCCAAGAAAAGAGGAGAGGTCCAAGGGGCGTGCAAATTAATTAAGGCAAATAGTACACTTTTGTTTCGAGGAAAATTATATGGATATTTTTATTGTTTAAAATGCATTAATTAAGTTAATTTTTTTAAATTAAAATTAATGTTTTAAAAAGTACGGTCCGACAGGTCAGACCGTTACCCAAAATCAAATTCGGGTCAATTTTTTCTAAAATCCAGAATGCAATTCGACTGGCTAAAATTTGGTCGGACCACCCAGTCAGGTGCTTTCGGGTGATCTGGTTCGCCCGGATTAGAAAAATTAGTATTTATTTTTCTATTTTATCTGACTTAATTTAGAAACAAAACCTCAACTTCTACATTCGGAGCTTGTACATCACTTTTTGATCACAAAAAATTTATTTTTTAAATAATTTTTGATAATATTTCAATTAAATCAAACGAATTAGACTAATATGTCGAACCTAAAAACTTGTATAATCATCTTCTTGTTCTTCTAGACTTGTTCAATTCACGTTTGAAGACTTTATTTGGATAAATTGTATAACAAAGTTGCTAAATATTTGAACTTATTTGATATTTTATCTTTTTTTAATGTTAAATTAAATTTCTTAAATATTATTTAATTATATTAATACAAAATAGAAATTTCGGTCCGACCGGTAGCCCGACCAGTCAGACCGGGTGAACAAGAAATTTTACAAATTTCGGATCGCCTTCCGGGTCGATTTTAAAAATATTGATTAAAACCACTAAAAAGTCTGGACAACTGCTCAAATCTTGTCGATTGAAACGGCGTTCCACATCCGCCAATGAATCATTATGTGACAGGTGATTAAACACATCAGAATAATTTTTAATTGTTATGAATTAATTGAATAATTAATTAATTGAATGTCCATTATTTCCATAACCTTCATATAAGTAGCACTTTCACCACCATTTTCCATGATAATCACTTTTTCCTTTAATTGGTACATTTTATCAATTATGTACATATTTGTGGGTATTCATTGTATTGATTATAAATAGAAGTTGTATCCTTTGTATTTAACTTGATGATGATTAATGAGAAGTTGCTACCATTTTCTTCATTCTCTCCATTCTTTCATTCTCTACTCTTATTCTATATGTCTATTGTGATTATATTATAGATAGTTTATAACATGTTATTAGCACGAGTCTCCACCGAATACTCAATAATTTTTTGAGAAGAATTGAGCTCTATTTTTGTATGTATTCTTACAATTTATAATTATTCATTCTTGTTGGATTCTCAATATACTCTTGTTACGATCTTATGAATTTACTATTAAATTTCTAACAATACTATGAGTTATATTCTCGAGGTACAATTTTGACAAGAGATTTTTCATTTGAAATGTATTACAACAATTTTTGAGATACAATTCAAAGAAGTGTTATTGCATAAATTCTTGAGGCACAATTCCAAGAAATCTCACAATATATCTTTCGCGAGAGATTGTTTTGTACTGAAATGACATTGTAAGTACCTTGAGGCACAATTCCAAGAAATGAGTATATTTATCTCCCGAAAAGATTATATATGGTGATATCTCTGGTTAATTTATTTTTGTCTCCCGAAGAGATATTGAACGTGGAAACAATTGAATATCACTTGATCTTTTATTTCTATATCCTGTAGACATATTGAATAAAAAAAATTAGATATCCCTTCATTGTTTATTGCTATGTCCTATAGACATACTGAACAGAAAAATTGAACATCCCATGATCATTTATTTCTATGTATTATAGACATATTGAATATAAAAAAGGATATCCCTTTATTATTTATTGCTATGTTTTCCAGACATATTGAAAAGAAAAATTGGACATCCCGTGATTATTTATTTCTATGTGCTGTAGACATATTGAATATAGAAAAAATTGAATATCTTTTGATCATTATTTTTATCTCTTGAAGAGATATTGAATATGATTTTTTTGGAATATTCCTTGACATTTATTTCTATGTCCTACAAACATATTAAATATAGAAAATTTTGGATATTCTTAATCATTTATTTCTGTCTCTAGAATAGATATTGGATACCTGAAAACTGGTTATCCCTTTAATCATTTGTTTCTACCTCACAATGAGTTAATGAATACGAAAAATGTATATATAGTGCTCAATTATTTATATCTCCAGAAGAGATATTGAATATCCATATTCAGAATTTTGTTATTATTTAATAATATCTCCTGAAAAGATCTTGCCTACAGAGTGGAATTCACTTGTAGCTTAAATCTCTCAAAGAGATGTTGAATATAAAAAGATGGATGTCCCATTTATATCTCTCAAAGAAATATTGAATATGGAGATTCAAATATCTACAGTTTATTCACATCTCTAGAAGAGATCATTAAATTAAAAATTGGAATATTCATTAACATCTTTAGACTATATATTAAATACAAAAATGTGGGCGATCCCTTGTCATATAAATATCTCCATAAGAACTAAAGCTCTCAAAGAATATTAAAAAATTGTATAAATGTCTCATAAAGAGATGATGCTTATGCAAATGACGAAGTTCATTGTGTTTTCATTAATGAGTATGGATTTGGCTCGTATTGCGTCCTCTGTCAAAGAGGGAGATTTGTGTGCAGACATTGGTACAACATATACCATAATCAAGGGTGACAATATTTCTTTCATTTAAATATGCAAGAAGTAAATGTTAGTACTATACTGGGTAAGATAAATTTAATTGAAGACTCTGGAAGAACTAATATATTGTTAACTTAAGGTACACATTTTGCATAAATAAGGCATTGCATTGTCTTTGGTCTCAAAGAAATTTCTCATGATATACGCCCTGATGAATATAATTTTGAGACAACAAATGAAGAAAATAAAGAATATTTGTAAATCACAAATATTTATTCAGGTTGGAAGTGTGTTGAAATTAAAGTTTATATTTATCTTTCCAATTTATATCCAGTGCAATGAAGCACGTACGATAGTAAACCCAAAGTTTGCTAATTTTGTAATTTGGCTTGACAGGTTAGACCATCCTGTATCAATAATGATGCGAAGAACTATTGAGAATTTATGTGGATGAATATGGAAACTAGAAGTTTTCCAATCTAATGAAATTCAATTGTATGCTCTCAAATGTATGATAATGGAGTCATGATTAGATACATATTGGGATGAATCCCTTATGTTTACAAAGTACATAAATGTTTTAATATGTGGTCCTATTGACCAATGATGTTGATCATTTATATACTCATGAGTTTAATCGATACATTAGAATGATCACATGTATTTATACAATTAATTCACACAAGGCATTTGAAAAGATTGTTAGCTCCAATGAGCTCAATTTCAAATCATTTGATCAAGACTAATATAATAAATTATGAATATCCTATAGATTATTTTCATATAAAAGCAATTTTGTATAATCATTTCATTGACTATAAGTACATTACTTAAGAGAGCGAGACTCTAAAATAGCACATGAAGATTTGTATTGATATTTTATCGCATCATACCAACAAATTATCACGAATATTCCCCGTTATAAATAGGTTTGATCAGAAACCAACTGTTTCTCATCTTATAATATTTGTATTTGAGTCTTATATTCTAAATTACTACACCACGACGCACTAAGATGATGCCTCGAAGGAGGTTGTGTATATATGTTGGGTTACAATCTCCATTGATTATTAAAGTTATCTCAATGAGATTTTGATAAACTATATCATGATTGGAGAAAATATGGAATTGATATAATGTAATTATCGACAAAAATTATTTGAGAAATATAGCGTTATGTACAAAGAGCATCTTGAACTTGAGTTTATTGAGAAATATATTGGCCAAATGAAGAGATGCAATTAAATCATAATTAAATTCAATTATAGAATATTAAATTATTGTGCATGTAGTCTACACACCTGAAGATGTGAAATTAATATGAGATACTCAATATACGTATAAAATGTGACAAATAGCACAAATATTTATTAAAAACTTGTTATTGATTATGTGGTGGATGCGAGCAATTTGGATATTGGACAAGTCTCGCAGTTTATGAATGACTTGATATGCGTGCATATGATGTTTATCACAGTTGTGAAAAACTTGGAAAATTTAAGGTGTTTTAGCACATGAATCAATTTAATAAGAATTTTATTGAGTCCAATAATGTCAGTCTTTGTATGAATTGAATATTCTGAAAGAATATTTTTGGAGTTCCAAGAAAAGAGGAGAGGTCGAAGGGGTGTACAAGTTAATTAAGGGAAAAGTACGTTTTAGTATCAAAAAATCATATGAGTATTTTATTATTTAAAATGCATCATTTGAGTTCAATTTTTCTAATTAAAATAACTTAAAGTCTCGGATAGCTGTCCAAACCCTATCTATTGAAACGGCTTCTTTTGGCAATGACATGGCGCTCTACATTTGCTGATGAATTATGATGTGGCAGGTGACAAAAATATCAAAATAATTTATGATTAGTTTATAAATATTTGAAAACCTCAATTTAATTTCCAAAACCATAAATCAATATTCAAAACCTCCCAATTCATTCAACCCTAACCCACGACCTCGATGTATATTTTCTCATCTTTCTCGTTCTTGGGGCTCAAAATGACGCAGTTGTTATTGACGAGTGGCTTGAGAGGCGATGGTGCAGGGGAGTTCTCGAGAATGGGGCTAATATTCTCTTTTGTGGAGTGTGAGTCTAGGGAGGAGTGGGCCACCAGGAGGAGGACGCACTGGGCCTGTTGGGGTCATCAAATTAGTTGTCGGTTAAGGCGGCGTTGTTCCACATCTAGAGATCCAACGTGTCGGTAAGTGGAAAGGGAGATTGTCGTTACTACTCATTTTCTTCTTCTCTGCTATAGTTTGCTAGATTAAAGAATTTGATTCTTGGAGTTCTTGGTTGAAGTTGCATGGGTGTGAGGTTAGGAAAAAGAAAAGAAAAGAAATGATTGAGGTGGAGGAGAGATGGTAAGTTGGATGTGGGTGCCCAATGATTGCTCTAGACGCTCCAACAACGGCCAGGGTTGGATGAGCTGACGGCAGAAGATAAGGGGTTGAGAGGGAGGGAACGAGGTTTCAAAAATGATAAATATAATTTGGACTTTTTTTAAATTTCCCAAAATACATTTTATTATAAGGAAAAGAAAAGAATTTATTTTAGTACCATGTGGTTTCACATATTTTTAACTTAGTACCTCGTGATTTAGCTTTGATCGCTTTGGTGACAGAGGTTTTCTAAAGTACCACTTCTGCTGACAGGGATATCCTAAAGTGACACTTTTATTGATAATTTTTTAACCAGGGTTAGTTTGTCTCACTTATCCTTTCCAAGTCAACACAACATCATATATTCTCTCTCCTGAGTGGCATTGATGTGGCAAAATAGAAAACCTCAATTTTAACTGTAATTGATATGAATCCTGTCAGGAACTCGCACCAACTCTGACCGTCTACTTTAGGATGATGGTTGATCTTGACCCGTCGCTTTGCGCCTTGCACCGAACCTTAGTGTTGGTTAACTTTGTCCCGTAGCAATGGTGAGAACGCGAACCTTGATCTTGAATCGAATACGCCACAAACGGAGATGGAAATTCCGTTTGATAAGTACAAACGCCCTAGCTAAGCAATCCAGCCCACAAGGACAACCAGAGTATCAAATCTCACAAATTTTCTTATGCCAAAAAGTGATGCCCTTTATTGAATTCGTGGCCCTCCTTATATAGAGGTTAAAACTGACCTGGATAGACTCCAAAGTCAACAAGATAAGTTCTGAAGAGCTCCAAACTTATCATACTACTTAAACTAGTTCTAAAACGAATGTTTATCCTAAGAATTGAAAAATACAATCATTATCCACTATTGGATAACTCTTATTCCTAAAAAGTTATAAAAAGTTTGGATAACTCTTATTCCTAAAAAGTAGGAATCTTGGTTCTACTCCTTTAGGCATCCAAAATAACTCCAATCACGTGCATGGGCTTTGCATGGACGTCCACGGGCTTACACGAACTGGTTGTAGTCCAAATCCCTTGAATTAATCTGTTGAGCTCAGCTTGAAGCGTCTTTGCTCTTGCTCTTGTGATTGGTCCAAGTGAAACTCGAACTGGTTGTGGGTCTTGTAGCTCTATAGTGGACGTGTTCACATCATTCCCCCCCTCTTGAAAAGGATTTGCCCTCAAATCCTTGCATTCGTCATGCTTTTGCCAAATCAAAACCATGCTGGTGCAAGATGAACTCTTTGAACGTCGTGGCTGCACGTGATACCTTCCTTTCCAACAGAACAAGTACTTCGATCTTAAAGAATCTAAAGTCATCTCCAACTCAAAAGCAAAAGCCCTACGAATCCGTTTAAGCCTTTCTTTGAACTTCAAACTATTCCAGATGTTGATCAACGATGAACCTCCAACATAATTAAACTTGTCCACACCTAAGAAGTCAATATGTTCAACATGTAAATCAGGAGACATGTAAGATATGGGTTGGACATCTTCCTTGTCAACTAAAATAACAAGTTCTTCTTGATCACCATCAATAGCAGTTAAACACTTCTTCATATGAACAGCATCCTCCAATTCTGATTCATTGAACAAATCCCTCAAGTAAAGAAGTGACATGGCATGGTCATCAAAACATTCTCCATCGAACAAGTCAATAGAATATTCACCAAATTCCTCCCATGTCAAAACCTCTTCTTCAACAATCACTTCAGGTGTAACCTCCAAATCGTCAGAACTACATACCTTCCCCTCAATGTCGTGGTTAGTGTTAATGGTGTTCTCCCTCTTTCCATTGACTTCTCCAACAAAATTAGCTCCTGAATTCTTCTCATCTTTGACCCTCATCCTCCTTTGTTGAATTTGTCTTCCGCTACAGACATTAGGAACATCATGTATCCTCTCTTGTTTGCACACTATCCGATCCACCTTTTCGCTGAGCTTCTTGACCTCTGTTCTCATTATATGCCTCATCCCACTAAGAAGGGCGTCCATAAACGTGTGTGGATCACCAACCAATGGTGCAACACCTTCAAAGGGTCTTCTTGAGTAGTTATAAGACATTCTTGCAGATTCTCTTTTTTTCTACTTTCAACTTTTCTTTTTTTGATTTTTTTTTCAGCCTTCTTTCTTCTTCTTTTCTTGGCTGCCTTCTTCTCTATCTTTCTTTTTTTTCAGAATTTTTTTCCTCTTTTTTAATTTTTTCTTTCTGATCAGAATACACGACTTAGGACACTAAAGTCACGAATCTGAAATACCAAACAAATAAAGACAATAAATGTAAAGATATAAGGTCTAAAGTAGAACCTAAGCTCTTGATACCAAATGATATGAATCCCGTCACGAACTCGCACCAACTCGGACCGTCTACTTTAGGATGATGGTTGATCTTGACCCATCGCTTTGCGCCTTGCACCGAACCTTAGTGTTGGTTAACTTTGACCCGTAGCAATGGTGAGAATGCGAACCTTGATCTTGAATCGAATACGCCACAAACGGAGATGGAAATTCCGTTTGATAAGTACAAACGCCCTAGCTAAGCAATCCAGCCCACAAGGACAACCAGAGTATCAAATCTCACGAATTTTCTTATGCCAAAAAGTGATGCCCTTTATTGAATTCGTGGCCCTCCTTATATAGAGGTTAAAACTGACCTGGATAGACTCCAAAGTCAACAAGATAAGTTCTGAAGAGCTCCAAACTTATCATACTACTTAAACTAGTTCTAAAACGAATGTTTATCCTAAGAATTGAAAAATACAATCATTATCCACTATTGGATAACTCTTATTCCTAAAAAGTTATAAAAAGTTTGGATAACTCTTATTCCTAAAAAGTAGGAATCTTGGTTCTACTCCTTTAGGCATCCAAAATAACTCCAATCACGTGCATGGGCTTTGCATGGACGTCCACGGGCTTACACGAACTGGTTGTAGTCCAAATCCCTTGAATTAATCTGTTGAGCTCAGCTTGAAGCGTCTTTGCTCTTGCTTTTGTGATTGGTCCAAGTGGAACTCGAACTGGTTGTGGGTCTTGTTGCTCCATAGTGGACGTGTTCACATCAGTAATCTTATGATTTCCAAACCCCAAACTCTGATTTTAGATTAGAGTTAAATTGAGACTCTTTACTTTGGGGTTTTTAGACTAGGGTTAAATTAGGTATTATTTTTCCACGTCATCACCACCTACAAGAGATAAATATGATATGGCGTTGATGTAGCGCTTATGTGGAAGGCCAAGGAGAGACAAACAATCCCTGGTTAAAAATTATCACCAAAAGTGTCATTTAGGAAACATCCGATACAAAAATGAACAAAGCTAGACCACATGGAACTAAGTTAAAAATGTTTGAAACTACAAAGTACTAGAGTGAATTTTTCTCTTAAAAAATGTGATGATAGATCACATCATCATAAATGATGTGGCACTCCATATGGCAGAGCATGGTTAGGCAGTTGTTCAAGACTCTAATTGACCTTAATTATAAAATATTTGACTCAATTAATGAGTTTTAAACCACAGAATACTCATGTTATTTTTTGCGATACTATAGAGTACTAAAGTATACTTTTCTATTAATTAACAAGTTGTTCAAAACGAACAACTAAGTAACATTCATAAAATGAATATCGAAATAAAAAATTTAAGAGCATCGGGAAAGTAGAAACACAAATAGAATAATTTTGTTAATTAAAATAATTGTAGGTCTAACAAACAACCTAAGAAGGAGATAAATCAGGTTGTTGAAGTCTTTTTATCTACTTTGGAAATTTGTCTAATTAATCAAATATAAAAGAGTAAAGATAGAAAGAAATACAACTGATATATAATGGTTCATCTCAGGTTCATTCTAGTTTTCACGACTCGTTGGCAACCTCTAATTTTCAAGGCTAACTAGAAACTCAACAACAAATTAGCTTTAACGGCAACGACTAGCTACCAACCTCTAGCTTTCAAGGCTAACAAGAAACCATATAACCACTAGTTTTAACTGACAACGACATGCCACCACTCTAATTTTGACGGCTCACTACAAACTAAGACATATTAGCTTTAATAGACAACAACTAGCCACCTCTATAGTTTTGACGGCTCACTAGAAACCAAAGTTATCAGGATTTCACACTGGGAAAGACTTATTAATGGTTTGGTGATTGATTGATATTATGACAGTAGGTAGTGGCTCTTGAAGCCCACTCTTCTCTCCACTCTATCTTGAATTTTGGCTTTGAATACTCAATCACTCGACTCATTCTTACACAACTTGCCCTTATTTATATGCACGTTAAGTCTTCTCTTCCAAGTTTTCAATGTCTCTTTTGAGATGAAGAAAATAACCATCTAGAGCTTTGTCACACTAGCTGACTTTACTCCTCTTTTTTAAGTTGATAGGTGCTTCTTTTTGTTGTACTTCATTGTTAGAAACTTGGTAAAGGTTAGTTGTTCCTGCAAAATAAGATAGAAGAAGATGCTCTCAATTTTCCAATGACAACAAGTTTATTCTTTTAATGCAACATGATTCGACCTTAATTCATGTTCCTAAGAGTGATTCAAACCTTGATGAGAAAGTCTCTTATAATCTAGCAAGTAACCAACTCCTATTCACACATCATATTCCTAAAATCTGATTTTCTCATAATTATGTCATGCCTTATTTTATCCAAAATTCCAAGAGTTGCATCGTAGATTATAGCTTCCTTAACAAGTCTGAGTTTCTTAGTTGGATCAATTTCATATCTGTCAATCAATTAACTTAACACTTAGCTTTCCTAGATTATAGTTGTTTCTAATTCCAAATTTTTATTAATTAATTCATAGTTGAACTCAGACTCGTTTATCTATTCTTATAGGACTTCTAGTTATCTTGATGATATGTGTCATTAGTTCATCACCAAAAACTTGAATGTACTTAGTTTATTATACTTCACCATGGCTTAGATTTATTCAGTTAAGACATCACATAAGCACATAAATACTTAGATATTTAGCATAGTTCATCTAATCTACACTTGTTGAGCCAATCAAAATGATCTAGTCATTTAATTACTTCATAACTATAGTTCATTTGTAATTGTCTCTAGACATTTAACAAACTAAGGAACCATAAAATATATCCTGTCTAGCTTATGACTTGTGCACAAGTATGCTCAGTGTATATACTATCTTTTTGAATACTCATTTGCACTTGCATTTTGTCAATATACGTTCAGCTTATGACTTGTGCATCAATATGCCATTATTCTACTTCACTCTAGAGCCTAAGTTATTTACTTAAAGATAACTTCTATATTTGTTCACCTTAGTGAATTATCAATAATCAAACTATCCATTATGCACACACTTTACGTAGATAATGAATAAAATAAAATGGAAATAACCAACTTAATGTCTATTAAATGCAAATGATGAGTGAAAAAAGAGATGTGTTAAAAACTTTGTCATGCACACCCGGTCATAGCATAGTTCTAATTGCTTTAATTAGAGAATGAATTAATCATGGTTAATAATTTAGTATCTATTTAAAAATATCACATAAGCACATAAACACTTAGATATTTAGCATAGTTCATCTAATCTACACATTGTTAAGCCAGTTGAAATGATCTAGTCATTTCATTACTTCATAACTTAAGTTATAAGTATAGTTTATTTGTAATTATCTCTGGACATTTAACAAACCAGGGAACCATAAAGTATATCTTATGTAGCTTATAACTTGTGCACAAGTATGCTCAGTGTATAGACTATCTTTTTGAATACGCATTTGCACTTGCATTTAGTCAATATACGTCTAGCTTATGACTTATGGATCAATATGCCATTATTCTCATCACTCTAGAGCCTAAGTTATTTACTTAAAGATGACTTCTATATTTGTTCACCTTAGTGGATTATCAATAATCAACCTACCCATTATGCACACACTTTACGTAGATAATGAATCAAATAAAATGGGAATAACCAACTTAATGTCTATTAAATGCAACTGATGAGTGAAAAAAGAGATGTGTTGTAAACTTTGTCATTCGCACCAGGTCATAGCATAGTTCCAATTGCTTTAGTTGGAGAATGAATTAATCATGGTTAATAATTTAGTGTCTATTTAAAAAATCTATGTTACTAAAAATATCATTTTTGAAAACATCTATAAAAAAGATAAGGCAAAATAAATATTTCCCTAATTTGAAACTCGGATAATTTCATGGGAATTCTGAAACTTTAGCTCTTTCACTCTCAAAAAAGAAACTTTAGCACTTACAATTTTGTATTTCACCAAACATTATGGATCTCAAAATCTTTTTCTTTTATAAGATGTTGGTGTTAGGCACAACATATGGAAAGGGATTAGGCCCCGACTTCAAAAATCCAGTTGGGCTCGTCCTGGATAAAAGCGTAGCTGTTGGATTGTGCCCAATAAAAATCTCGCTGATTTGACGTCCATTATTGAGGCGGGGGTAATTTTGTACATTTGCATCTATTGCTTCCCTTTCTCTCTCTTGCCTTTCAATCTCAATCCATAATGCTCAAACCCTAACATCTCCTCTCTCTCTCTCTCTCTCTCTCCATTGTCAGTGCCGAAAGAGGGGTGACTCCTTCCTGATGGTAAGGATGACATCCACGCCAGCGAAGGCAAACCGCCTTGATGTAATCAGACGACTGATCCCGAGAGTGAAATATGTCTACATGGAAAGGAAACTCAGATAACAAAGCCAAAAGATTGTAGACGGTGATGAGGTTGAAGGAGACGACATAGAGGAGGGAGGAGTGGATCGCGAGGCAGTTGATCAAAGACTTACTAGCATCGGGGAAGGGCTTAAACGAGTAAGTATGAGATGGAGGACATTCTTAATGTATCAAGCTGGGAGATGAATTTCTACCAGGAGGGGACAGATGGTAGGGTTTGGATCGAGAGATTGCTCTCCAGGATACTAGAAGAGCTGGACTCGCCAGGGGAAGAGGAGGATGATGTGGCAACAATGATGGTTGTATTATGGTTGACATGGCGGTGGTTTCGAGGCTGATGGAGGTCACCTTGGAGAAATGAGAGGCATTGGACGACGATGGTTTCTTATTTTTTATTATATTTTGTTTGCTCTTGCGACGACGGTTTGATTCGTTATTATAAACTAGTTGATTCGTTATTATAAACCAGTTTGATTCATTATGTATAATAAGTTATATAATATTTAATAATACGTATAATTAAAATGATATACTCGGTTATGTTGAAATGGTATGTCGATTATCTTGAAATGATATGCTCGCTATTTAGAGCTTTACCATACGAACAAGATGATTAATATGACAATTTCTAATACCAACATGTATGCCCAATTATATTGAATGGTATGTCTGGTTATGTCAAATGGTATGTCCAATTATATCGAATTGTATGTCCGGCTATGACAAATGGTATGTCCGATTATATCGAATGGTATATTCGGTTATGTCAAATGGTATGTCAATTATATCGAATAGTATGTCCGGTTATATCAAATGGTATGCCAATTATATCGAATGTATGTCCGGTTATATCGAATGGTATGTCCAGTTATGTCAAACCCGATTATGTGAATTGGTACGCCCGGTTATGTCAAAATAGTATGTCCGATAATGTCTATGTTTACTTATGTCAACATGGTATGTCCTATATGTCAAAATAGTATGTCCGGTTATACTCATTTTAATTCACTATGATATACTAGTTTAATTTATTATGTATAATAACTTAAATAATAATTAATGATACTTATAATAAAAAATTAATAATTAATTAAAGGACAAATTACACTCACGTCCCAAACCTTTGGTCATCCTCCCCCTAGGGTCCCTGCATTGATAATAGACTCTCGGGTCCCTGGCTGATGTCATCGGCCCTTTTTTTTCATTTTTGGTCATAGAAATGACCAAAATACTCTTAAACAAAAAATAAAAAATTCAAGAACACCAACCACCAAAAACTAACCCAAAAATAAGATCAAACTAACTAAAATCAAGAACACAACCAAGAACATCAAGAACAAAAAACAATTTGAAACTCAGAAGGCTTAAAACACAAAAATCTGACAACCTAGAAATTCGACAGCCCAAAAATCTGAACCAGGCACAAACTCGAACCCAACACCATTAGAGCCCGGGCGACTGGTCGGTGAGCTCCCTTCTGACTCGTCGGTGAACCCAACACCACAAAACCCACTTCTGATTTTCCCTCTACCAGACGAGGACCATCCTTCTCCGGTGAAGAATTTGGGATTTGCTCTCAGCACACCAACTAGAAGGAAATTAATTTTCTACTCAACACTCACAGGAAAGAGAAATCAGAAATTTATTACACTAAAAAAGGAGCTTAGTATTAGACCTCACTTTTTTTATTAGACCTCACTTTTCTGTCACTCAATTACACATCCCAATTGCTAGCTCAACTTCCCTATATATAGGGAGTGAGCACCGCCTCACCGCCTTTAAATTTCTCTAGAGAAATCCTCCGCTCTACTCCTCCCCATTTCTGTTGTGCTCAGTATAGACGATACATACCTCGAGAGGTCCACTCGGGAGTCTGAGGGCCCAGTTAGGTGGGGCTCCATGAGGTGACATCAAGGCTGGACTCCAAGCTAGAAGGATCTATGGTGTATATCTGTTTCGGGAGCCGGTGAACCGTCCCCAGGTAAAGGCTCTGGCTGTAGGACTGGAGAAGAGTGGGGCCCATTTTATATGGGTGGCCTGCTCGAGGGACCTTCCAGAGGGGTTCGAGGGGAGGGTGGAAGGGAGGGGTCTGGTCATCAGGGGGCCGATGGAAGGGAGGCGGGAGTGAGGGTGCCGTCTGGGTTTTAAATATTTTTTTTGGTTGTTCTTGGTTGTGTTCCTTATTTTGGTTAGTTTGATCTTATTTTTAGGTTTATTTTTGGGCAAATTACTCTCTAGTCCCTCACCTATGGTCACCCTCCCCCTAGGGTCCCTGACTTTTGGAAAATGATTGTCCTGTCCCTAAGTTTTGATGATAATAGACTCTCGTGCCCCTGGAGCCAGAATATTCCATATTGTCCGGTGAACTCCTACTTGAAAAGACTAAAATGCCCCCTCTTTGTTAAAAAATAAAAATCTTTTTTTGCCTTCTCTCTTCATCTTCTTCCTCTACCTCCATCAATTTTTAAAAGGGAAAATTACCCTCACATCCCTGTACTTTGGTCAGCCTCTCTCTAGGGTCCCTAGATTTTGGAAAATGATTGTCCCGTCCCTAAATTTTGATGATAATAGACTCTCGGGTCCCTGGAGGCAGAATATTCTATATTCTCCAGCGAATTCTCAGTTGAAAAGACTAAAATGCCCCTCTTAGTAAAAAAAATTTCTTTCCTTCCCCTTCTTCTTCCTCCCACTTCATTTTCTTCCTCCAACCTTCAACTAAAATCAAAACTCAAACTCAAACAAATCTTCTTGCTTTGAAGCTCTCATCAAATAACAAATACATCTTATTCCAATAACAGTCCTGCAAATAAAGAAAACCCATCGAGTAACCCCCAAAAACAAAAAACAAAAACAAAACAGAGGAAAACCTTAACACTAATTCTCATCCCGCAAAAACCCATCGTTGCCTTTTTTCTTCCCAGGCCAGACTTCTCTGGCAAAACCCATCCCACCCAACTTCGCCGAGCACCACCGCCGCTACCCTCAAGGCTATCTTCAAGGCCTCGTCATTTACCAGAAAAACCCAAGCTAATTAATTAGGAACGCTACAGGGAGAAGCTAATTAATTAGGAAATTGTGACCAAAATCAAGCGTCCATGTTGATTGGAATCCATAAAGCTACAGGGAGAAGCTAATTGGAAAATGGAAGAGGGAGAAAGAAGAAATAGAGGGAAAGAAGAATTGGAGAGGGACGCCTTAATAGAGGGAGGAGTGAAGGAATGCGAGGGTCGCCGTCGTCGAGTTGGTTGCTGGCGAGACGAAGCAGTGTTGGTCGCTGGCGGAGACGATGCCGTGTTCATCGTTAGGCCATCGTCCTGGGAAAAGAAGGACAAAGGAGAACTACAGAAGGAAGTTCCCGAGGGTTTCAAGTTCAATGTCCCCGAGGCCAAGGCCGCTGCCTGCTCACCCGGTACAGACGGTGTCCACAGGAAATCAATAGTGCTGGCAAAGATTTGAGACAGTGTCCCCATGACTTCGCTGCTGCCAACTTGGTTTCCATCGGGAAGCTAAACTTGACCGGATCTACTCCACCAATAACTCTATTGGCCGGCATAGGGTTTAGAAACAGTGCCGTCGATTTAGAGATCTGATTGGATCTTGGCGATTCGTTTCACTATCGAGTTAGGGATCTAATTAGATTGTCAGTTGGATTTGGATTTGATCTGTGCATTTTATTTAGAATAGAGGAATCAAACCTAGTGGCGGTCGGAGATCGGGATTAAGGTTAGATCTTGTTGCTTGGACCCGATCCAACGAGGATGATGATTTAACAAAGGAGGGGCATTTTGGTCATTTCAAGTGGGGGTTCACCAGAGAAAATGGAATATTCCAGCTCCAGGGACCCGAGAGTCTATTATCATCAAAACTTAGGGACGGGACAATCATTTTCCAAAATCCAGGGACCCTAGGGGGAGGCTGACGAAAGTACAGGGATGTGAGAGTAATTTGCCCTTTTTAAAATTATCGAGAAGGAAAAAAAACCCATAACCACTTTCTTGAATCTCGAACGATAAATGAATCATCTTTGAACAACTCAAGACTTTTGGAAAATCTTCGAACGAACTGGGTCTCCACCAAGTCAACCTCGATAGAGGTCTAGGTCTTATCGCCTGCAGTTTCAATGGCGGTCTTCAGATTGGTGATGGGGTACCCAGCGAACACCGTCCTATTCCAAACGACGGCGAGGAGGCTCATCCCGTCTGCAAGGATGGCATTAGAGGCGGAGACCAAGTACTCGTCGTGCTTAAATTGGTACGACTGGTTGGCGGGGTCGGTTAGGGTGATCTTGGGCCCGTCGGTGTGCGTGTAGGACACAAATACTCCATTGTAGGAGCTTGACACTGGCGACAGAGCGGCGGGAGTTTGCGCAGCGGTCGGAGGGAGGAAAATGGCACTAATGAGAATGAGGAGGAGGAGCGGAGACATGTTGTTCTTTGTTGGCTCCCACCTTCTTTGTATCTTGTCCTAAAAAGTAAAGACTGGCAGTTCAAGTTTGGGAGACATGTTGTTCTCTGTTGACCCTCTTGCTTATTTCCTTTTTTGTTTGATCTTTGTCGTTGTTATAGAAATTGAGATGTTATCTCTAAGATTTGGTTGATTAGTTTCGAAAAATATGTGTTTTATTTTGGAGATTTTTAGGTTTCTCAATTGGGGTTCAATTGGGCGTTTCTCAATTAGGGTTCTTAGAACCTTTAACAAATTGGGATTCAATTGGACAATTATAATATATTGTTGTTTATTTGAATTTATGTGCTCAGATTTTTGTTTCATTAAATTTAATTAGGGTTCTTCATGATTTGATCTTTAAGGTGGGAGGTTGATGATGAAGTGGGAGGAGGAAGAAGGGAGAAAGAAAGAAATTATTTATTTTTTTAAGTAGAAGGGCATTTTAGTCTTTCCAAATAGGGTATTGCCGGAAAATACAGAATATTCCAGCTCCAGGGACCCGATAGTCTATTATCATCAAAACTTAGGGACGGGATAATCTTTTTCCAAAAATCAGGGACCCTAGGGGGTGGTGACCAAAGGCCAGGGACGTGAGAGTAATTTGCCCTTTATTTTTTGTTGTTGGTGTTCTTGGTCAAAGGTTGAAGAAGGTAAATTTTTATCTTTTGTTTAAGGGTATTTTGGTCATTTCTATGACCAAAAATGAAAAAAGAGCCGATGACTTCAGATACTATTATCATCAAAACTTAGGGACGGGACAATCATTTTCCAAAAGTCAGGGACCCTAGGAGGAGGATGACCAACGGTCAGGGACGTGAGAGTAATTTACACTTAATTAAATCATATATTAATTCGATTCACTATGATATACCAATTCGATTTGCTATGCTATACTGTTTTGATACTAAGTAAAAATACTTATAATACAAAGTTAAATAATTAGTTAAATAATATTTCTAATAAGAAATACAATTTTGACCCCCCACCCACAAAAGACATGCGTCAGTGTCGCCATTCTAGCTCGTCTCTCTTTAATTTTTTCCCCTTTGTGAATCAGATTACGATTGTCCCTGCTTTTCGAATATATTATGATTTTGCCATCAGTTCATTTATGAACGAGATTGGTCCTGGATAGTGTATATGAGACCCAATGCTCCATCTTCAAAAAGATCAACCAAATGACAAATTATAAACAATCCAAATTCAAGAAGAAAACCCCACCGACGACCTTTGCCGTTTCTGGTGTCATGGCTTTCATTTTATCTCTTTAATACTATAAATTGGGTCTTATTATGTATGATATGGATGCCATGTTTCTTCCATGTTCTCCCATGTTCCTCCATGTTCTCCTCCACCTCACCTCCATGTTCTACTCCATATTTTCCTCCACTTTATCATAAAGAAAGTTTAGTGGGTTATTGTTTAATTGATGTAATTGCCTATAAATAGCATTGTAATTGTACACACATTCTACACCTATTAATGAGAACTTCATTCTCTACTCTCTTCCTTATTATTCTTTATATTCATATGCTTAGATTATATATAATTTATAACACGTTATCAGCACGAATCTCTACCAAGTTCTCAATAATTTCTTGAGAAGAATTCAGCTTAATTTTGTAAGTATTCTTACAATTTATAATTATTCATTCTTGTTAGATTCTCATATAAAATTATTCATTGTTGTTGGATTCTCAATGTTATTGAAACATATGAAGTTTAGTTCTGGCTTATAAATGATTTTCTCAAAGGAAATATTTTTGTAAAATTTTCTTTGCAAAAATCGAATTTATTTGGTAAAGATTTTTCATGAAAAAACCTCCTGTAGTCCTTTCAAAAAAGTATTAGAAACCTCTAGGGACCTATGTGAAATTTTGTTTTGGAACGCAGATAAGGATTATGTCCTTATTCGCACACGCGAGAAAGGTTTAGGGACTGAACTGTAAGTTTATACATTGAACATCGAATTTGTCCTCGCTTGCACACGCGTCAAACTTATAGGTACTAAACTGATATTATGCATGCCGTACAAAAAAGGGAAGGAAAGGGGACAAAATTACTGATGAGTACTTTATATTTTCTCATATTTTCAAATAAGGAAATAATAGCATTTTAATCATTTGTTTCCTTATATTTGTGATATGTCTATATAATAATTTTATCTCAATTATATTTATCTATGATAAATCAAATCTAATATAATCTACTTGCTCATGATATTATTATAATGTCAAACCTCGCCAAACTTGATTTTGTGGCTCTCTACATCACGGGCAAGAATTACTTATCATGAATTTTTGATGCTGAAATCCATCTTGATGCTAATGGTCTGGGAGAGACAATTAAAGAGAAAAATGCAGCTTGTGCCCAAGATAAGGCTAAGACGATGATTTTTCTTCGTCGCCATCTTGATGAGGGATTAAAAACCGAATACCTCACGGTAAAAGATCCACTAATCCTTTGGATTAGCTTGAAAGAAAGATATGAGCATCAGAAAACTGTGATCCTCCCAAAAGCTCGTTATGATTGGATGCATTTGCGATTCCAAGATTTCAAAGCTGTGAGTGAATATAATTCAGCTCTATTTCATATAAGTTCTCAGCTAAAATTATGTGGAGAAAAGATTACTGATTCTGATATGTTAGAGAAAACATTCTCCACCTTTCACGCATCAAATGTGCTCCTTTAGCAGCAATATCGTGAAAAGTATTTCAAGAAATACTCTGAGTTGATTGCTTGTCTTCTTGTGGCTGAACAAAACAATGAGCTTTTGATGAAAAACCACGAGGCCCGCCCAATTGGTTATGCTCCATTCCCTGAAGTGAATGTGACAAAATTTAATTATAGAAGCCGGGGTCGCGGTCGCGGTCGTGGACGTGGTAATGGTCGTGGAGGATATGGTTATCGTGGTGGTAATTTTAAGAATACGTCTCGCCACCTGAAGTGGGAGAATAAAGAGAAGAAATCAGGAAGAGATGGTGATGGTGGAATGAAAATAGAAAATTCATGCCATCATTGTGGATGCAAAGGCCACTGGGCTCGCACCTGTCGTGCACCCAAGCATCTAGTTGAGCTTTATAAAAAATCATTGAAAGGCAAACGGAAGGCCGAAACAAATTTTGTCAATGATGTTGGTGGCACCAGCATTACGAATGTGGATGCTACCATTGATTTTGAAAAAAATGACTTCACTCATTTGGATGTGGCTGATTTTCTTATTGAATAAGTAGTTTAATATTCATGTTCTTGTTTTCGTGTGTTCAGTATTTTTTCCTTATCATGTTTTTGATACCTGTTTTTAATGTGATATTTTCTATAATTTTGTTAATCATGTTTTCGTTGCTCGTATTTAATATAAATATTTCTTTCATTATGAAGAGTATGGAATTGGCACGAGTTGACTTATCTACTCGAGAAAGAGATATGTGTTTAGCAGATAGTGCCACAACGCACACCATACTTAAGGATGATAAATATTTTCTTCATTTACAAATACAAAGGCAAATATTAGTACTATATCAGGTACTACGAATTTAATTGAAGGCTCTGGAAGAGCTAATTTATTATTACCTGGAGGTACAAATTTTTGCATAAATAATGCATTATATTTTCCTAAGTCTCAAAGAAACTTATTAAGTTTCAAAGATATACGCCAAAATGGGTATCATGTTGAGACAACAAATGAAGGAAACAAAGAATATTTGTATATTACAAATATTATTTCAGGTAAAAAGTGTGTGTTGGAAAAGCTACCCGCTTATTCATGTGGTTTATATTATACGTATATTAGTGCAATGGAGGCACATGCAACAATAAACCAGAAGTTTACTGATTTTATAATTTGGCATGACCGGTTGGGCCATCCCGGGTCAATAATGATGCGAAGAGTTATTAACAATTCATGTGGATATTCTTTAAGGAACCAGAAGATTTTCCAATCTAATGAATTGTCATGCTCTGCATGCTCTCAAGACAAATTAATAACCAGGCCATCACCAGTTAAAATTGGGGCCGAATCCCTCGGATTTTGGAATGTATACATGGTGATATATGTGGACCTATTCATCCACCATGTGGATCATTTAGATACTTTATGGTATTAATTGATGCATCAACTAGATGGTCACATGTATCTTTATTATCAACTCGTAATCTGGCATTTGTGAGATTACTAGCTCAGTTAATTCGATTACAAGCTCATTTTCTAGATAATCTCATTAAGACCATTCGTCTTGATAATGCTGGTGAATTCACTTCTCAAATATTCAATGATTATTGTATGGCCATTGATATAAACATTGAACATCCTGTAGCTCATGTTCACACTCAAAATGGTCTTGCCGAATCATTTATTAAACAGATTCAATTAATTGCAAGGCCATTACTAATGAGAGCGAAACTCCCTATTTCTGCTTGGGGACATGCTGTTTTATATGCAGCAATGTTAATTCGCATCAGGCTAACAAGTTTTTATGAATTCTCCCCATTACAATTGGTTTATGGTCAGGAACCAAATATTTTCTATCTAAGAATTTTTGGATGTGCGGTTTATATTCCAATTACTCCACCACAACGCATTAAAATGGGACCCCAAAGAAGGTTGGGAATATATGTTGGGTTTGAATCTCCATCGATAATAAAGTACATTGAGCCACGTACTGGAGATATATTTACGGCACATTTTGCCGATTGTCATTTCGATGAATCAATATTTCCAACATTAGGGAGAGAAACTAAGCAGCCTGAAAAAGATATTAGCTGGAATGAATTATCATTGTGTTATTTAGATCCTCGCACAAAGTAAAGTGAACTTGAAGTTCAAAAGATAATTTATCTGCAGAATTTAGCTAATCAGTTGCCAGACGCTTTTGCTGACCCAAAGAGAGTGACTAAGTCACATCTTCTGGCTGCTAATGCTCCTTTTAGAATTGATATTCCTGATGGACGATCAATTATTGCCAATAAAAATAAGGCACAAATTAAACGTGGTAGACCTATTGGTTCCAAAGATAAAAATCCTCGTAAAAGAAAAGGAGCAAAATGTCAAGATGGTCAAACCGAGGATATCTTGACTCCTGAAAAGTCCCCAGTCAATATTAATATCAAGGAAGGGCAGACTCTAGATGAGTCACTTCCAATGGAAGATCATGTACCTGAACATTGTGATAATCATGAGATCTCAATAAATTATGTTATGACTGGAGAAAAATGGAACCGAAATAAAGTTATCGTCGACGATATTTTTGCCCACCATGTAGCGCTAAATATTATAGAAGATGAAGAGGATCTAGAGCCAAAATCTATCAAGGAATGCATGCATACAAAAGATTGGCCAAATTGGAAAGACGCAATGAAATCTGAATTAGATTCACTTGCAAAACGTGAAGTTTTCAGACCTGTAGTCCGCACACCCAAAGGGGTGAAACCCGTAGGATACAAATAGGTATTTGTGCGTAAACGAAATGAGAAAAATGAAGTCGTGAGATATAAAGCACGACTTTTCGCACAAGGTTTTTCTCAAAGACCTGGTATTGATTATGAAGAGACATATTCTCCTGTGGTGGATGCAACTACGTTTCGATATTTGATAAGTCTGGCAGTACATGAAAAGTTGAATATGCATCTTATGGATATTGTTACAGCCTATTTATATGGTTCACTGGATAGTGACATTTATATGAGAATCCCAGAAGGATTCAACGTACCAGAAGTACGTGATTCTAGTCAAAAGGGACTATACTCGATCAAATTATGTCGATCTTTATATGGATTGAAACAATCAGGGCGTATGTGGTATAATCGTCTTAGTGACTACTTATTAAAGGAAGGCTATAAGAATGATCCAATCTGTCCATGTATTTTTATAAGGAGATCTGAACCTGAGTTCGTTATAATTGCAGTTTATGTTGATGATCTCAATATCATTGGAACTCCTGAAGAGCTCCAAAAGGTAGTTGATCCAAAAGGTAGTTGATTGTTTGAAAAATGAATTTGAAATGAAAGATTTGGGAAAAAACCAAATTATGTCTTGGATTGCAAATTGAACATTTTGGAGAAGGAATTTTTATGCATCAATCTTCTTATATAGCAAAAGTGCTGAAGCGTTTCAATATGGATAAAGTGCATCCGTTGAACATTCCAATGGTTGTAAGGTCACTTGATGTGAAAAAAGACCCTTTTAGACCTCGAGAAAATGATATATCAGGTCGTGTATGACTAGCGAGATACATTAGCGCACCTATTGCACTAAGATATGGTACTTCAGGACCAAAAAATTCTTCACCATTTTCTCGAGGTCTAAAAGGGTCTTTTTTCACATCAAGTGACCTTACAACCATTGGAATGTTCAACGGATGCGCTTTATTCATATTGAAACGCTTCAGCACCTTTGCTATATAGGAAGATTGCATAAAAATTCCTTCGAGGTACAGTTCTTCACCTACAAGAAGACATTGGACTGGAGTAAAATAAATATTGCGTTATCTTCGAGGTATGATGGATATGGGTTTGTATTACCCTAGTATCTCAGAGGCAGAAGTAATTCATAATAGGTCTTCAATAAAAGACTCATTTTCAGGTCGGATTGGGTTCTATTTGTAGGCGGATCCGAGGAGGAGGCCTTTATCGGATTATATAGAGGCGATGCAGAGGTACATGGCCCCTAACATGAGAGGGACCTTGGTGGAACTGTTGGTGGAAGTTGCCGAGTTGGGCCCAATTGAGACATAAGAGTTGCAATTTTGCAAATTTGAAGGACGAAAATAGGTTATTGAAAATAGTAAAAACTAAATTTGAGATATCCTGAAACACTAGAGATGGTAATTTGCCCTAAACTAAATGCTCCACCAAATCACAGACACAGTCCACTTGTACTTAAAAAATATATATTTGTCTCTATTTTATCACGGAAAAGACAAGAGAGAGTCAGACAACATTTATCAGGAAAAACAAAGAAGAAAATAGAAAAGAAGGCAAAATTAATATCATCCTTCCCCGCGACCAACCCAACCCTACCCAACCGCCGGGCGAGAAGTGGTTTCTAACGGGGAAATGTACCGGAAGACGCAGTTGATATGGATGGCTCTAATGTGGATCCTCCTACTCCTCGTTACCCTCAATTTCATCCACGTCAGCTTCCTTATACTTACTTCTTCTCTCCACCTCTAGTTGATGATGCCATTTGTAGTCGCTTCAATTGCGAAATTTCCTTTTTCTTTCTATCCAGAAGAAGAGCGATCACGGCGTCTCGTTGGATCCCAACCTAGACCAGGTAGGTTTTTATTTATTTATTTTTTATTTAAATGCTTGATTGGGAGTTGAGAGATATTATTCTTTTCCGAAAGGTGGATTGTTGAGGATGTGTTTTGTTTGTTTGCTTGCTTTAGGGGAAGGAAGCAGAGGATGATGGTCAAGGAGCTGAACAAGTGACCCACACGGTGTACTTCGATGTTGAGATCGCTGGAAAACCCGCTGGTAGGCTAATCGGACTTTCGCAAAATGGGCATCGTTTGAGAGGGCATGTTAGAGTTTAACAATGGTAGCTATAGTTAGATAGTTAGTTGCCACCACAGATAATAGAGGGGAGGGGTTTGGTACGCGAAAGGCGCAGATCCGGGGAGTGAATTCTCACAACTCGGCCAAGCCTAGTTGGCTATCGTTTTTTAGGTGCGGTGTTCTTGCGAATGCTAGCATGTATTTTGGACAGAACGCCATTATGCAATCTTTGGATGCTTTCTTTTCAGGTCGCGTGGTCATGGGACTCTTTGGCAAAACAGTTCCGAAAACTGTAGGTACATACCATAGTCCCTCTGTTATTCCCTTGCGCTTGTAATGTGTCTGTTAATGGTGTGTCTGTTTGAATGCTGCAGAGAACTTTCGGGCACTCTGTACAGGTAGGTATCCATGTCAACCAATATCTATTTCCGGTTAAATTGACGTGATTTGTTGTCGTCGGCCGAGTGCAATACATTTGTAAACTCTTTTAAGTTCCTTCCCTGTGAGCGTGAATACCCTATTGAACTTGCAACTCCGTATTTGAAAGAGGTATTTTGGCCACTATGCTGCAAGCATGTGTTGCTGTTTTGCACTCACTTTAAGTCTAATCATTCGACGAGAATTAGAACATAGCAGAATTGTTATAATTTAGAATTGATTGAATGAGCATAATATAAAACTGTGAGCACAGGCGAGAAGGGAACGGGGACGAGTGGCAAGCCTCTGCATTTCAAAGGGAGCATATTCCATAGGATTATTCCCAGCTTTATGATCCAGGGAGGTGATTTCACCCTCGGTGATGGAAGAGGTGGAGAATCTATCTATGGCGGCAAGTTTGCAGATGAAAACTTCAATATTAAGCACACTGGGCCAGGTAACTTGGTGCTGGTCTTTTCTGAAGCAATCTTTAATTATCTGCTGGAGATATTTTAATTTATTTATCCTTCGTTGTTGTGGAACAGGAATTCTTTCCATGGCAAATGCCGGGCCTGACACTAATGGTTCACAGTTCTTCATAACCACGGTGAAGACCGACTGGTATGACTTTATATGTTGTCGATTGGTCTTCCCTGAACCACCGTTAGCTCATAGTTTGAGATACGCTACGAGAATATGATCTCTGCCTGTTTAGCTAATCAATGTCCGCCATCAACTTCTATAAAAGATAGCATTTGGCTACTTCCAATTTCTTTTTATCTCTGGAAGTGTTTGATCCCTCAATTGTTCGTGTCAAGGTTGGATGGCCATCATGTTGTTTTCGGCAAGGTCCTCTCTGGCATGGATGTTGTTCGCAAGATCGAAGCTCAAGGAACACAGAGCGGATCGCCCAAGAGTAAAGTTGTGGTTTCTGAGAGTGGTGAAGTGCCTCTATAATGCAATTCTACTCGACCAATGTCCCCGCTCCATCATCGATGCATGCTCGTAAAGTTTCATTGCAACAAAGAAAGGAGATCGCGAATACCTTATCATATCTCAAGCATGATCTAGAACCAGAACCAGAACCAGAACCAGGTTCTGGTGCGCAGAAGCATATTCAATTGTACACTTAAAAGGGTAAATGCATGGTTGCAAATTATTAGGCGTAAAGGGATGTTTATTTTTTTTAATCGGCTAAAAAGGACTCTATTATTAAGGAAAAGAAAAAGTTACCTAGTTATAGAGAACCCAAACCCCGGCACCAGTAAACCAGTGCACGGGCGGCAAAGTGGAATATCACTTAAATCTAACTTCCAGCTAACCCATAACTCGGATAGTTAAGAGGAAGATCTACTAGCCGATAGGCTGTGCAGAGCCAAAACTATCTAAAGTTAATCTCCAATTAGTCCACAAATCGGATAATCAAGAAGGGCGTCCACAAGTTAATAGGCCATGAAAATGCCAGCCTAACCCCTGGACTTGGCTCATAAGACGTTCTATACTCATGGTCGCCATTGCCCAGTTCAATAGAGACATAAGTGCATGTGGGATGGAGGGGACCGACAATTTGGTGTTAATATTACCATCAAAACACTCAATTATTCAGGTCCGTTGGGAGACAAGCACTACCCTTCCTGATCCCTTGTACTTGTTTTCCTCTCTTTTCGATGCAAGTTATCACCCATTTATGTTTGGAAAAATTACGCTCAGGTTCCTGTAGTTTGGTGTCCCTCTCTCTGGGGTCCCTGCATTTCTGAAATCGTTCCTGACGTCCCCAAAGTTTGGTTTTAGAGACTCTCGGGTCTCCGACGGCTCTCTTTTTCATTTTTGGTCATAAAAATGACCACAATATCCTTAAACAAAAAATAAAAGGTTGGAGAAGGTGAATTTTTTATTTTTTGTTTAAGGGTATTTTGGTCATTTCTATGACCAAAAATAAAATAAGTGGCATCAGAGACCCGAAAGTTTCTAAAACCAAACTATATGGACAACAACATAGATTTTGACAACTCAGGGACCCTAGAGGGAGGGACGCCAAACTACTGGGACCTGAGCATAATTTTTCCATGATATTTTCCTCTCTTTTCGATGTAAGTTATCACCCATGATTATCCATAAATTAATTAATTAAAAGATTTGAGATTTGAATCTCTTGAGATATCTTTTAATTAAAATTTTAAGAGATTTTGAGTGGGTAGAGTTTGTTATAAGTAATAACTCCTCTACCCTTCTCTCCTCCTAGAATATTTCATTAAATACGTAAAAGAGATTTTTACCAGGGAGACTTACGGTACAGAAAAACACACAGAGAAAGAAACGAGGTTTCTTTTCCAGGAGACTGTCAGGCTTTTAGGCGGTGAAACACAATCCCTACTTCGAGTACGTGAGTAAGGACGACTAATGAGAAGTCTCTCTCAACACTGTGGCAACAGTTTGCGCTACAAGAGGTAAATATTCAATATGGCTTTTTTCCTTAATGATTCATTAAATAATTTGGTTTCACATTAATTAAGATGATTATGCTAGAAACCTTCATTGGTATCAGAGCCGTATTAAGGTTTGTTCTGGTTAAATTTATTTTTTGTTAAAGAAAATTGTATGAGTTAATTTTCTTTCCAAAAATTAGATTTATTGTTCTTGAAATCCTACTGATGTCCTTGCATGAATAAAATAAAATAGTCTAGGGATTGAACTGTACTTGCTGAACCCACAAAAACATGCTTTTTGTCCTTATTTGCACATGCATAGGACTTATGGTATTGTTCTGAAACTATTGGGCTCTGCGTGTACAAGAGGACTTCGTCCTTATGTGAAACACGTAAAAATCAAAGGGACTGATTTGTATATTTGTCCCCAAAAATCCCCAGTTGGGATGAACTCTCATTTTTTCAATTGGGTCCCTAAATCGATTCTGCTATCCTCAATAGCGAATCTCAGTCGTCGATGACGACCGTCAATCTACTCCCGACACCGACCGGAGATGGTCCACAAATACAGGATCATTGATACCTCAGATGATCGTCCAAACCCGACAAACTCAAAACCCAGATCAAGATGTATCGTAGGCGCGTTGCAGCAGAAGGCATGTCGGCTTATTTTTTGGGGTTCGACTGCAATTTACATCTGGCAATTGTATTACTGCAACAAACTCCTAACACGCAATAATTTTTCATAATTTCCTGTAGATATGTCAATTGCTTCTAAATTCAACGGGACAATTATGACAGTTGGAGCATGAAAATCCAGTATGTGCTGGAATAACAAGAAGTTCTTGAGACCATTAATGCAATTATGGTCCAGCCTGAAGTTGGTCCAACTGCCCAGCATAGGCGTGATGAGGACGTGGCTTGGAGGAAGAAGAATTCTACGGCTCGACTCATCCTATTGAGCGCTATGATAGATGAAATCATTAGGTAGTTTCGAGCTTTCGAAAATGCAGAGGACTAACAAGAGGGTTTTTACACCCTGATGCAATAAAGGAAGTACGGATATGAAAAGTCGAACCATAAAGAGCGGGTTCAAGACATCCTAGTGAATTGCACAAGTAGATTAGGTTAAAAAATAATTATGTTTTGTTTTGGGAAAAGTCAAGCCAAGATAGTAAGAAATTAGAGAAAATAGAAATAAGGAAGAAATGGGCAAGGTGCTTTCATGCAACCCCTTGCAACTTGGTCTCTCATGAGCTTATAAAGTACCAGGTGGGCCTAGGTGAGCCTTAGGCATGGTGTTTCACCTTCTAAGTCTATCATACCATAAAGTCAGGATCTAGGTTCCAAACAGCCCACTCCTTGGACACTCCTTCTCATAGTGAGTTGTTAACCTCACAAGAGTGTACGAGTCATCAGTTATCCTCCTAATCCCAACTAATTAATCAACTACCTAATAGCCAACTAGTGTCCTCCCTATGGTGTCACGGGCGTCGGTTCTCACATCATGAATTACTAGTCTAACATGTAGTATTTTTGCTCTTCCAATGGTAATTAAGTCTTTTGAGCAAGGCTAGGATCTATTGGCAAGAACCTAGGGTCAAAAGATGATTCTACAATCAAGTCCTAACATGGATGTCAGTCAAAACCAAAGCATTAAGCATTCTACCCACTACACGCTCTCAAGGTGAAGCCCCAAAGGCGACTACTCACACATCATCATCATTCAACAATAATGCATAAATAGAAGAACAATGTCACGAGAGCAATATAAGAGAAAAGGGAAAGAGAAAGCTCATTAGTGGAGAGCAGCTCCAAATGCCTATCTTTTTCTACTAAACCCTAATTTTAGTCTCTTTGTCCAAGCTTACAAAATGAAAGGATTGAGGGGCAATTTATAGGGAGTCTTCCCCAAAATCTTAGTTGCCATGAAAATGACCAAAATTGCCCTTAAAATATCTTATTTCTAGGGGCAAAATTGGGCGAGTTTGCTGATCGATGGGAAAAGGCGCCGCTTGGTGGTCTAGATATCAGTCGTTCGACAAGAAAGTTTGGCACTTGGTGGCTTTCTCGTCATTCGCCTTAAGATTTTGTCGATCGATAGATGTCTCAGAAATAGCTTTCTCGTCAATCGGTGGATGTTCCTCCACACCAAATCTTCCAGAGAAATTTTGAAGGAGCCTAGAGGATTCGTGGAAATCAGCATTCGCCAATCCGGAGGGTTTTTTTTGCCGATCGATAGTTTTCAAAGGGCAAATGCCATTACGTATAGATTTTGCTGTTCAGTGGGTGCAGCTTCATCCTAGCTTGCTTCCTCTTAACATGACTCACTCCAAGCTCTGCATCTTCAGCTGCTCCTCACTGTTGACCTTCCTCCAAAAGACAAAATACACACGAGTAAAACCATTCGAGGCAACGGACCAAGAAATGCCATAACAGTCACGAGACTCGATCTAAAAAGACTCAAAATGGCTCTAAATGACCTCAAAATGATGTGGTGAAATGTGCCTTTTTCAAGCGCATCACACCGCTACACTTGAATCTTTGCTTGTCCTCAAGTAAAAGACTAAAAAAACACTCTAAAACACAAATAAACAGAGCAAGAGTTGGCACACCCTTAGTAAAAAGTACACCCCAAAAATTTGATCTCACGTTGCAAGACCACTCCACAACCAAGTAGTTCACTCTCCTGAGAGCAAAAATAGGAATACGAAAGGACTACACCCTCGAAGGTTTAAACAAGCTCTAGCCCGAAGATGGTGAGGCTAGGGGGTTGACCACTCAGAGGATAGAAATTCATTTATGTGAACTATTTAGTTATCAACTTCCTATCACTCGCGAATATGTCTGGGGTCAGGATATATCCGACTCCTATTTGGGGTCGCCTCACATGAAATGGGGCTTGCGATCTGAGGATAAACAATATGGATAGTAGCTAAACCACCCAATCTGAGGTGCAAGTTACAAAGTTACACTAGCACTCATCTATTCTACATGCTCACCCTATTTCTAATTTTGCGCAACCCATTATTCCCCAGGCCTATGACTGTAACGCACGAGCTTGCCTTTTGTTTGGTTGCCTTATTCACCTTACAACTTGCTCTTTTTGATACTTCTCCACTTTTCTTCATTTTTATTGTTGTTTTTATTTTCTTTCTACTTTTTCTCTTTTATTTTTCCTTTCTTTTCTTTTCTTTTCTCCACTTTCCTTTATTCATACTTGGCAACATTTTGGGTTTGGCAAAGCTTGACATTCTTAGTTTGGCCTTTTCTTTTCCTACCCAATTCTCCCAAGATCAAACCAAACAAAAAAAAATCTACTCTATCATGTTTCCCTTACAAATATCCCCATAAGATAAAACCTATGCGCAACCTCAGACTAGATGTCAAAGGTGGGAGAAATTTGGAGAAGAGTTAAGCATGACAAGTGTGTATATGCAAAGAATGGCTAAGCTCAAAGGGGTAAATCAATAGAGAACTAACGAGATGGCTCTACGGCTCTAGGCACAAACTAATAAAAAATGGCCCCCGTCCTCCCGCAAAAAAACCACTTGAAAAACCTAACACGAGTGTTAGCAGGATACCACACTCATCCGAAATATATATGCATCTCATGAACAAAAATTGAAGATGATAATCTCAACCTTCACTCAAAGTCATTTCATAAGGTCCCACATCAACCCCACAAGCTCACCCATTACGAGAAATTGCGAGCTTAAACAATCAAGGGTGTAAAAAATCTGTATTCCTATGCTTTACACCTAGGTATGATCCCTAAAAGGTATGGGGTTTAGCTTTTGACAAAATATCAAAAATTGAGGGGGGTTCTTATTTTCCAAAAATGTGCCGAAACATGACCTTTAGGCAACTAAACCAACGAGAGAGAAGAAATGCATCAATGACCTCCATGGTCAAAGAAGCAAAAAAAACACTTCAATCAAAATTGCTCATCACGGCATCTGTGGCCACAATACATGCTAAGATTAAAAATAGACACAAGACAGTCAAGATAGCACAAGACACAAACAAACATATGGAGGAGGGTTAAGAGGATATCTGTAGGTCCAATAAGCAACCTAGTTGGGGGGGGGGGGGGGTGAATTTGGTCTCAATAGAGATAGAGAGAATTGACACCAGATGTATAGTGGTTAGGCTTAGTCCACTCGAGCCTACGTTTACTATTCAACCGTCCTCCACTTTTTATTACACCAATAAAAATACAAGAGTACACCACAAGTTTTACCAAGTTCACTTGCAAACCTACAAGTTTTACTAGGTTCACTTGCAAATCTCTTACCCACTAACTTCACAGATTCTGGCTACCTACCGATTCTAGTTTTACCAGATTTACTAGTAACCTCTCAATACACTAGCTTTCACAGACACCAGGTAGTTACCTCTCTCTAGATTTACAGGATCTCTAGAAGCCTCTGAGCTTATCGTTTGTCTTACAAATATACTTCTCACACCTTCATACAAAAGTTGAGCAAGTATCAAGATAAAAGTATATCTAATATGCTCTTTGTCTTTACCACTTCGTGATCACAGCTTTTCTCTCTTTGAATTTTGATAACAATCTTTTTCTCTCAAGTGGTCCACCTTTGTCCTTGGCTTGTTCTTCTTTTTATAGGATCTCCCTCGCAAGTAGCCGTTGGTCCTTGCTATCCAAGCAAATCCTTCAAGCTTGCTTACCACGTCTAAAGTAGCAGTTGGTAGCCGTTGGATGAGAAGTCTTCAAGCTAGAAAAAGTTAACACTTTTCTTCTTAGGCTTCACTTGAGTTACTTCGACATGAGAAAAGAACCTCTGAAATAGCTTTTTCTATTAGATTGTGTTAGTATAATTCAAACATAATTTAAACAATTATAGCTTAGACAAAATCATGATTTGTCTTGGGCAGCTATCCATTCATGTGGACTGCCTTAAGATGATTATAAAATTCTTCCCAAAGTTAATCTCTCTAATGCATATAAGAGTGCTTTAACCTCCGGGCAACCAAGCCAAAGCGAGGTGTTTATATCTAACGATAAATATCTATATCTTCACAAAGTTCAAATTCGAATTTACCCAAGGATAAATATCTAGATCATTTTGTCAAGCTTCAACTAGAGTGTGTAAGTGAAGACTTGATCTGGACTTAGGAGAATTCTTAACAACCAAACTCATAAAATAGTCTTTGTTGACCACTCAGATTTCACCGAGAAATCAATGATCACATGACAGTAAAATTTATGATTCAGCATAAGAATAAACTTAGTCTCAACGAAGAAGTCACTTACCTAATTTGGAAGTTAAGTTCTCGTAGCTTATGACCGATCGCTCGATATACTTCTTTTCCCTTTGATCATGACTAGCATTTTGTAGTACTAAAGGATAATTGAGTTTACAAACAGTGTACTACTATGCATAGTCTTTTTCGTGATCAAACTTAACCAAATTCTAATATGCACTTAATCAAAATATCAAGGCATTTTTAATATCTCCCTTTTTGATAAGGGCAACTTCTTATCAGAATTTGACGAAGGCTCCCCCTTAATCTTTTGTCGATTAATTTTTCTCACTATTGTGCTCCCCCTATCTATATGCGCTTAATAACCATGTTAGATTATTTGGGATAGGCTTAAGTTCATGATAAACATGAGCCATCACAAATTTGGTTTAAGCATAGTGCATCAAGTGCTATTAACACTTAACATATTCATTCATGACGTAAGTCCATAACAAACATGCATCCAACATAGAAGATGATAAGTAAAAGTAGCAATTATAGCATAGACAAAAGTACTGAGTAAATATCCAAAAAACATAACAACCATGATATAGAGAGTTTTTCATCCTAGGCTCAAAATATAAACATATCTTCAAAAATGTTTGTTTTGAGGAGTGGAGCTTGATCAATAAGAATCATCATCACTTGCATCTCTTCCATAACTTCTTCCATCATTTGAGTCATAGCCAAAGACATCACCTTCCTTGACTCTGAGGAACTTTTGTTCCAATCTTTACCTATGAAGAAAGCTCGTTGGAAGGTAGTGGGTGATTTTTTCTTCTTTTTTGTGACAATAGAGCCAGAGGCCTTCTTGGCCTTTGGTGGAGTCTTGGTGAGACTCTTCTTCTTCTTCTTATGCATGGGCATCTTTGTCAACAAAGTCCAGACTCTTGAAGTTGAGCTAGTCTTCTTCCTTAAGGCTATGGCAACGCCCTTGCCCTTCTTCTTTCTCTTATCTTTATTAGCTACCTTGATAATAATCTATGCGGTTGCAGCAGTAGCAGTTTAAACTGTAGTTTGGCTTTCTTCAGCCATAACTTCAACTTCCTAAGCTTCTTTCTTAGGAACAACTTCTTGTTCTTGTTCAACTGTAACTTTTTCCATTACAACTTCAACTGCCAGTAGCACCGAATGGCATTTTTTCTAAATTTGGCCCTTGAGAATTAGTCATTTTGAGGGCACTTCGAACTTTTTACCTCATTTTAGGGTTGAGGGGGAGACTCCTCTGAAAATACCCCCCCCCCCCCCCCCTCAACCCATTAAGTTGTAAGCTTTGACATTGAGAACTTAAAATTAGAGTTTTAGTTGTGGGAGGAGGAGCTCGAGGAACAAGAGGTGGATGATGGGTTCAGATCGAACGACTCTCCACTACGATTGAGCACTGTCTTTCCCTTCTCTTTACCACTTTTGTGACATTATTCCTTTTAATGCATAGTTGTTTTGCTTAAATGACTATGTGTGAGTAGTTCTCTTTTGGGTCGGGTGCCTTAGCACCCCCGAAATACTTGATTTTGAATGGGCTAAATCTTGAGAGCGTGTAGTGGTTAGGAAGCATAATGCTTTAGGTAATGTGACCTCTATTGGAACCTAATGGCGAGATAGTTAGTAACGACCTAGAGTCCTTCCCAATTGATTTTAGCGTGACCCGAAGTACTTAGCCGTGAAGGGGAGCGTGGATAAACCTAACCACTAGAGTAGGAATTTATTCGATGGACCTAGCCGTGAAAATGGACTTTGCCTATAAGGGTGATGTATAGTTGGCCTTAGGGTGGTGAACTCATGGGTGAGGTTTAGGGTGGATGGTTGTGGTAGTCTCGACACCTAGGTAAGGTTGACAACTTACCAATATTAGGTGTGAGTGACATTCTCGCCAAGACCTCCTAGTACCTTCTTTATGTCATGAAGTAATTAGCCGTGAAGCATCATGCCATAGTACACCTAGGCCTACCACGGACTTAAAAGCCCAAGAGAAACCAATCATGTAGGGATGTGTGAAGGACACCTTGCCCAATTTCCTTTAATTTGACTTTACACCCTTCCAACTTTGTCATGTCTTTGCTTGCTTCACCCAACTTAATTCATAAAATGCTTTTCAACCTAATCTAAATTGCATTTCACTCGGGATGTCTTGAACCCGCTCTCTGTGATTCGACATTATACCCGTACTCCCTTTATTGCAAGGTGGACCCAAAAATCTACTCATATTGCATGGTTTTAGCAAATGCCTTACATATACAATTATTTGTTGCACCAAAAATAATGTCATCGATATATATTTGTACAAGCAGCAGATAATTCTTTTCACCCTTAATGAACAATGTTATATTAACATTGCCCCTTTTAAAACCCTTTTCGATAACAAAACCACTTAGCTTTTTATACTAAGCTTTGGAAGCTTGTTTCAAACCATATAAAGCTTTGTTTAAATGATAAACATGGTCAGGTTTATCAAAACTTTATGAACCAGGTGGCTGTTCTACATACACTTCTTCTTTAATAATACCATTTAAGAATGTGCTTTTAACGTTTGAAGTCTATGTGGCATGCAAATGCTAAAAGCAACCAAATAGCTTTTAATCTTGCAAAAGGTGCGAATTTTTCATCGTAATCTATTCCCTTTTCTTGGGAATAACCCTTTGCTACAAGTTTAGCCTTATTCTGAGTTACTATAGCATTTTCATCCATCTTATTCCTAAAGACCCACTTAGTGCCAATCATAGGATGATCAGCTAGTCTTAGAACAAGCATCCACACGTTACTTCTCTTGAATTGATTTAGATCTTCATGCATAGCAATCATCCAAAACTCATCATCTATAGCATCACTTATATCTCTAGGTTCAACTTGAGATAAAAATGAAAGATGCATGCAAGTATTATAGATTGCTCTTTGAGTAAGTATACCTTTGTATGGATCACCTATTACCTGTATGAGAGGATGATCTTTGACAATTTTCCATTCTTTTATGGTCGAAGGATGCCTTCCTGCATTTTCTTCCTGTTTATCGTCATTATTACTGATAAGCTCCTCATCCTTCTCCTCATCAGAAAGGTTGACAACTTCCTTCCTAGGTATCATGGCTTGTTCATCAAACAAGACATGTACAAATTCTTCTACCTTGTTGCTTTGCTTGTTGAATACTTGATAGGCCTTAGAGATATTTGCATAGCCCAAAAATATCGCCTCATCATTTTTAGCATCAAATTTACTAATGTGCTCTTTGCCATTGTTGTGCACAAAGCATTTAGACCCAAATACATAGAAGTAACCAATATTTGGCTTTCTTCCCTTGTATAGCTCATATAGAGTCATTTTGAGAACGATCTAATGGAATTTCTGTTTATAATATGACAGGCAGTATTGATAGCCTCTGCCCAAAAATGCTTTGGCATATTATACTCACAGATCATAGTCCTAGACATTTATTTTAACGTTATGTTCTTCTTTTTAATGACCCCATTTTGTTGAGGTGTTCTAGGAGCAGAGAAATTATGGCTTATTCCATTTTGATCACATAAATTCTTGAACTCTTCATTCTCAAATTCTGTTCCATGATCACTCCTTACACTTATGATCGTGGTACTTTTCTCACTTTGCACTTTCTTGCAAAACTTGACAAATATATTGGTTGCTTCACTTTTTAATCTTAAGAAGAACACCCAAGTAAACCTTGAGTAGTCATCAACGAACACAAAGCCATAGTGTTTTCCTCCAAGACTGTGTATACGAGTTGGTCCAAATAAATCAATATGAATCAACTCCAACGGTCGAATAAGTATACAAACAATGTTTTAGTTTAAATGATTATTTAACATGCTTTCCTTTGGCACATGCCTCACATAATTTATTCTTATCAAAAGATAAGCTTAGCAAGCCTTCAACCAATTTACGCTTAGCAAGTTTGGACAATGTTCTCATATTAACATGTCCCAACTTTTTATGCCACATCCAACTGATGTGAACACGTCCACTATGGAGCTACAGGACCCACAACCAGTTCGAGTTCCACTTGGACCAATCACAAGAGCAAGAGCAAAGACGCTTCAAGTTGAGCTCATCGGATTAATTCAAGGGATTTGGACTACAACCAGTTCGTGTAAGCCCGTGGACGTCCATGCAAAGCCCATGCACGTGATTGGAGTTGTTTTGGACGCCTAAAGGAGTAGAACCAAGATTCCTACTTTTTAGGAATAAGAGTTATCCAAACTTTTTATAACTTTTTAGGAATAAGAGTTATCCAATAGTGGATAATGTTGGACAATGATTGTGTTTTTCAATTATTACGATAAACATTCGTTTTTAGAACTAGTTTAAGTAGAATGATAAGTTTGGAGCTCTTCAGAACTTATTTTGTTGACTTTGGAGAAGAAGGCAGCCAAGAAAATAAGAAGAAAGAAGGCTGAAAAAAAAATCAAAAAAAAGAAAAGAAAAGTTGAAAGTAGAAAAAAAGAGAATCTGCAAGAATGTCTTATAACTACTCATGAAGATCCTTTGAAGGTGTTGCACCATTGGTTGGTGATCCACACACGTTTATGGACGCCCTTCTTAGTGGGATGAGGCATATAATGAGAACGGAGGTCAAGAAGCTCAGCGAAAAGGTGGATCGGATAGTGTGCAAACAAGAGAAGAAGGCAGCCAAGAAAATAAGAAGAAAGAAGGCTGAAAAAAAAATCAAAAAAAAGAAAAGAAAAGTTGAAAGTAGAAAAAAAGAGAATCTGCAAGAATGTCTTATAACTACTCAAGAAGATCCTTTGAAGGTGTTGCACCATTGGTTGGTGATCCACACACGTTTATGGACGCCCTTCTTAGTGGGATGAGGCATATAATGAGAACGGAGGTCAAGAAGCTCAGCGAAAAGGTGGATCGGATAGTGTGCAAACAAGAGAGGATACATGATGTTCCTAATGTCTGTAGCGGAAGACAAATTCAACAAAGGAGGATGAGGGTCAAAGATGAGAAGAATTCAGGAGCTAATTTTGTTGGAGAAGTCAATGGAAAGAGGGAGAACACCATTAACACTAAACACGACATTGAGGGGAAGGTATGTAGTTCTGACGATTTGGAGGTTACACCTGAAGTGATTGTTGAAGAAGAGGTTTTGACATGGGAGGAATTTGGTGAATATTCTATTGACTTGTTCGATGGAGAATGTTTTGATGACCATGCCATGTCACTTCTTTACTTGAGGGATTTGTTCAATGAATCAGAATTGGAGGATGCTGTTCATATGAAGAAGTGTTTAACTGCTATTGATGGTGATCAAGAAGAACTTGTTGTTTTAGTTGACAAGGAAGATGTCCAACCCATATCTTACATGTCTCCTGATTTACATGTTGAACATATTGACTTCTTAGGTGTGGACAAGTTTAATTATGTTGGAGGTTCATCGTTGATCAACATCTGGAATAGTTTGAAGTTCAAAGAAAGGCTTAAACGGATTCGTAGGGCTTTTGCTTTTGAGTTGGAGATGACTTTAGATTCTTTAAGATCGAAGTACTTGTTCTGTTGGAAAGGAAGGTATCACGTGCAGCCACGACGTTCAAAGAGTTCATCTTGCACCAGCATGGTTGTGAGTTGGCAAAAGCATGACAGATGCAAGGATTTGAGGGCAAATCCTTTTCAAAAGGGGGGGAATGATGTCAACACGTCCACTATGGAGCTACAGGACCCACAACCAGTTCGAGTTCCACTTGGACCAATCACAAGAGCAAGAGCAAAGACGCTTCAAGTTGAGCTCATCGGATTAATTCAAGGGATTTGGACTACAACCAGTTCGTGTAAGCCCGTGGACGTCCATGCAAAGCCCATGCACGTGATTGGAGTTGTTTTGGACGCCTAAAGGAGTAGAACCAAGATTCCTACTTTTTAGGAATAAGAGTTATCCAAACTTTTTATAACTTTTTAGGAATAAGAGTTATCCAATAGTGGATAATGTTGGACAATGATTGTGTTTTTCAATTCTTAAGATAAACATTCATTTTTAGAACTAGTTTAAGTAGAATGATAAGTTTGGAGCTCTTCAGAACTTATTTTGTTGACTTTGGAGTCTATCCAGGTCAGTTTTAACCTCTATATAAGGAGGGCCACGAATTCAATAAAGACATCACTTTTTGGCATAAGAAAATTCATGAGATTTGATACTCTGGTTGTCCTTGTGGGCTGGATTGCTTAGCTAGGGCGTTTGTACTTATCAAACGGAATTTCCATCTCCGTTTGTGGCATATTCGATTCAAGATCAAGGTTTGCGTTCTCACCATTGCTACGGGTCAAAGTTAACCAACACTAAGGTTCGGTGCAAGGCGCAAAGCGACGGGTCAAGATCAACCATCATCCTAGAGTAGACGGTCCGAGTTGGTGCGAGTTCCTGACGGGATTCATATCACCAGCTCTCTTCTTCTTTGACTATTAAACATGTGTTGTTTGCATCAAGAGTCTTTAAGTTAACTACATAGACATTGCCTCTTCTATGTCTTATCATGCATAAACCCTCTGAACTTTTAACTTTGCAAACATTTTCTTCAAATTTAACACACAGTCCACTATTGCAGAGTTAAGCTTTAAACCATCACAAGCAGCACATCTCTTATAAGAGTGGTAGTTGAATTTCCAACATTACCTTGACCGATAATTATGCCTTGTCCATTATCTCCAAAGGTGACCTTCCAACCTTTTTCTTTCTTTAAACTGGAGAAGAACCTTCTATCTCCAATCATATGTCTCGTGCATTTGCTATCAATATACCATTCTTGGTTCTGCTCATGATGCGCTCTGAGACATACCTACAAGAGTAACTAAGTCTTTGATTTTGGTACCCAAACTCTGTTGGGTCCAAATTTGTCAGATAAGACATAAGTTCCCTTTAGAACCCAGACTTTCTTTATTCTAAAAATCTTGCCATTCTAGCAATTTCCAACTAGATGCCCAACATTGCCATAAGTATAACATCTCTTGTTAGTCCGATGAGGACTTCTGTGCTATTTATTACTTGGGCGGCTAGTGGATTGCGTTGGCTGAGACACACGAATAACGTCAGGAATAGTCTTTTCAGACTTCAGCCCTTCTAACTCTTGTTCAAGAGCTTTGATACTTTCATCTCTGAGAGTTAACTCATTTATGAGTTTGGATCTTTCAATCATAGCATCTCTCATTCTCCTACAACCTAATCAAAGGCATCATACAACTCTTTAAAAGTAAAGTCAATATATTCATCATTTACCTGAGACGGTTCTCCTTACTCAATCACCATTAAGCACAACTGTCCTTTCTTACTCTCGTCTAAGGTGGATGAGTCTGAGTCTGTGTCATCCCAAAGGGCTAAGTGACCCTTGTCTTTTCTTCTCTTTTTGTCAATGCCTTTCTTCGAATTAAGCTAAGGACATTCACTTCTGACATGTCCAGGCTTGTTACACTCATAGTACCGAATAGCTTTGTTCTTCCTTTTCTTGCCTTTTTCATGCCATTTTCTTGCCTTATCTTGTCTTTTCTATCCATTTTCTACCTTATCTTGCCTTATCTTGCCTTTTCTTGCCATTTTTTGCCTTATCTTACCTTTTCTCGAGTTTTCTTACCTATTCATGTCTTTTTCTTGGCTTTTCTTGTCTTATCTTATCTTTCCTTTCTTCATTTTTCTTGCCTTTTCATGCATTTTCTTTCCTTTTATTGTCGTATCTTTCCTTTTCCTACCTTTTATTACCTTTTTCTTTCCTTTTCATGTCTTTTTCTTGCCTTTTCTTACATTATCTTGCCTTATCTTGCCTTTTCTTGGCTTTTCTTTTCTTTTCTTCCCTTTTCATACTTTTTCTTTCGTGTTCTTGCCTTTTTTTACTTTATCTTTCCTTCTCTTTCCTTTTCTTTCCTTATCTTGACTTTCATTGCCTTTGCTTGAATTTTCTTGCCTTTGCTTGCCTTATTTTACCTTTTTATGCTTTTTCTTGCCTTTTCATATATTTTTCTTGCCTTTTCATTCATTTTCTTACCTTTTCATGCATTTTCTTGAGTTTTCTTGCCTTTTCTTACTTTTCATGTCTTTTTTTGCCTTTTCTTGCCTTAACTTATCATTTCTTGTATTTTTCTTGCCTTTTCTTACCTTTTCTTCCCTTTTTTTTCCTTTTCTTGATTTTCCATGACTTCTCTATCCTTTTCTTGCCTTTTCATCTCTTTTTCTAGTGTTTTCTTGACATATCTTTCCTTTTCTTGCGTTTCTTGCTTTATATTGCCTTTTTCTTGCCTTAATTTTATTTTTCTTGCTTTATCTTGCCTTTTCTTGCCTTTTGATGCCTTATCTTGCCTTTTGATGCCTTATCTTGTATTTTCTTGCCTTATCTTGCATTTTCTTGCTTTTTTATGCCTTTTACTGCCTTATCTTGCCTTGTTTTTTCCTTTCTTGCATTTTCTAGCATTTTCTTGCCTTTTCATTCCTTTGTTTCCTTTTCTTGCCTTTTCTTCCTTTTCTTGCATTTCTTTGCCCTATATTGCCTTTTCTATCCATATCTTGCTTTTTCTTTCCTTTTCTTTCCTTTTCATGCCTTTTTCTTGCCTTTTCTTGCCTTTTCATGCGCTATCTTGCCTTTTCCTGCCTTATCTAGCCTTTTCTTGCCTTAACATTTTCTTGCCTTTTCTTACCTTTTCTTGCCTTTTGATACCTTTTTCTTGCCTTTTCTGGCTTTTACTTGATGTATCTTTCCTTTCTTGCCTTTTCTAGCTTTTTCTTGCCTTCTTACTTTTTCCTTGCCTTTTCATGCCATTTTCTTGCCTTATCTTCCCTTTTCGTGCCTTTTGTTACCTTTTCTTCCATTTTCTTGCCTTTTCTTACCTTTTTCAAGCTATTTTCTCGCCTTTTCTTACCTTTTTCGTGCCTTTTCTTACCTTATCTTGTCTTTTCTTACCTTATCTTGCCTTTTCCAGCCTTTTCTTTGGATATCTTACAATTTTCTTGCCTTATCTTACCTTTTCTTGTCAAATGTTGTCTTTACTTTCCTTTCCTTTCCTTTTTCCTTTTTGATGCATTTTCTTTCCTTTTCTTGCCTTATTTTTCCTATTCGTGCATTTTCTTGCCTTTTTCTCGCCTTTCATTTCCTTTTCTTTCCTTATCTTCCATCATCTTGCCTTTTCTTGCCTTATCTTGCCCTTTCATGCCTTAATTTGCATTTACCTGCCTTTTCTTGCATTTTCATACCTTTTCTAGCCTTTTCTTGCCTCTTCTAGCAATTTTTTACCTTTTTTTTGCCTTTTATTTCATTTTCATAATTTTTTCTTTTCTTTTCATGCCTTTTCTTATCTTACCTTGCATTTTCATGTCTTTTCTTGCCTAATCTTGCCTTTCCTAACCTTTCCTTACCTTTTCATGTCTTTTTCTTGCCTTTTGTTGCATTATCTTACCTTTTCTAGGCTTTTCTTTTCTTTCTTTTTCAATCCTTTTTCTTACCTGTTCTTGCCTTTTTTTAATTTATCTTTCCTTTACTTTCCTTATCTTGCCTTTCATTGCCTTTACTTGAATTTTCTTTCCTTTGCCTGCCTTATTTTTCCTTTTTATGCTTTTTCATGCCTTTGCATGCATTTTTCTTACCTTTTCATGCATTTTCATATCTTTTCTTAAGTTTTCTTGCCTTTTTCATCCTATTCTTTTCTTATCTTATCTTTTCTTGCATTTTCTTGCCTTTTATTACCTTTTCTTCCCTTTTGTTTCTTTTCCGTGCCTTCTCTTACCTTTTCTTGCCTTTTCCTGGCTTTTTCTTGCCATATCATTCCTTTTCTTAAATTTCTTGTAGTTTCTTGCCTTTTATTGCCTTTTTTTTTCTTATGTTGCCTTATGTTGCCTTTTCTAGCATTTTATTTCCTTTTTATGCTTTTTCATGCCTTTGCATGCATTTTTCTTACCTTTTCATGCATTTTCTTGCCTTTTCATGTCTTTTCTTAAGTTTTCTTGCATTTTCTTGTCTTTTTCTTCCTATTCTTTTCTTATCTTATCTTTTCTTGCATTTTCTTGCCTTTTTCTTGCCTTTTATTACCTTTTCTTCCCTTTTCTTTCTTTTCCGTGCCTTCTCTTACCTTTTCTTGCCTTTTCCTGACTTTTTCTTGCCTTTTCTTGGCTTTTTCTTGCCATATCATTCCTTTTCTTAAATTTCTTGCAGTTTCTTGCCTTTTATTGCCTTATTTTTTCTTATATTGCCTTATGTTGCCTTTTCTAGCCTTTTGATGCCTTATCTTGCATTTTCTTGCCTTATCTTGCCATTTCTTGCATTTTCTTGCCTTTTGTTACCTTGTCTTACCTTTCTTACCTTTTCTTGCCTTATCTTTCCTTATCTTGTCTTATCTTGCCTTATCTTGCCTTTTTCTGCCTTATCATGAATTTTTTGCATTATATTACCATTTTCTTGCCTTATCTTACCTTTTCTCGAGTTTTCTTTCATTTTCTTACCTATTCATGTCTTTTTCTTGTCTTATCTTTCCTTTTCTTAACTTTCATCCTTTTTCTTGCCTTTTGATGCATTTTCTTTGCTTTTATTGCCATATCTTTCCTTTTCCTGCCTTTTCTTGCCTTTTTCTTGCCTTTCATTTCCTTTTCTTTCCTTATCTTGCCTTTTCATGCCTTAACTTGCCTTTTCTTACTTTTTCTTTCATTTTCTTACATTTTCTTCCTTTTCATTTTTTCCTGCTTTTTCATACCTTTTTCTTGCTTTTCTTGAATTTTCATAATTTTTTCTTTCCTTTTTATGCCCTTTCTTGTCTTACATTGCATTTCCATACATTTTCTTGCCTAATCTTACCTTTTCTTGTCTTTTCAAGTCTTTTTCTTGCCTTTTTTTACATTATCTTGCCTTTTCTTTGCTTGCCTTTTCATACATTTTTCTTGCCTGTTCATGCCTTTTTTACTTTATCTTTCATTTTCTTTCCTTATCTTGCCTTTCATTGCCTTTACTTGAATTTCTTGCCTTTGCTTGCCTTATTTTGCCTTTTTATGCATTTTCTTGCCTTTTCATGCATTTTTCTTGCCTTTTAATGCATTTTCTTGCCTTTTCATGCATTTTCATGGCTTTTCTTGAGTTTTCTTGCCTTTTCTTACTTTTCACATCTTTTTCTGCCTTTTCTTGCCTTATCTTGTATTTTCTTGCATTTTCTTGCCTTTTCTTACCTTTTCTTGCCTTTTCTTGCTTTCTCTTTCCTTTTCTTGCTTTTTATGTCTTTCTCTTGTGTTTTCTTGCCATATCTTATGTTTCTTGCTTTATCTTGCCTTATCTTGCCTTTTTCTTGCCTTATCTTGCCTTTTGATGCCTTATCTTGCATTTCTTGCCTTATCTTGTCTTTTGATGCCTTATCTTGCATTTTCTTGCCTTATCTTGCCTTATCTTACTTTTTCTTGCATTTTCTTGCATTTTTATCTCTTTTATTGCCTTATTTATCCTTTTCTTGCCTTTTAATAGCTTTTCGAACCTTATCTTCCATTTTGATGACATTTTCTTGCTTTTCTTTCCTTTTCTTGCATTTTCCAGCCTTTTCATGCCTTTTCTTTCATTTTTTTGCCTTTTCTTCCTTATCTAGCATTTTCTTGCCGTTTCTTCCTTATCTTGCCCTTTTTTACCTTTTCATGTCTTTTTCATGCCCTATTTTTCCTTTTCTATCGTTATCTTGCTTTTTCTTTCCTTTTCTTACTGTTTCTTCCCTTTTCTTGCCTTTTCATGCCCTATCTTACCTTTTGGTGCCTAATCTTACCTTTTCTTGCCTTACCTTGCCTTTTTCTTGCCTTTTCTTGGCTTATCTTGCCTTTTTCTTGCCTTTTCTTGCCTTTTTCTTACATTTTTCTTGCCTTTTCTTGCTTTTTCTTACATTTTCTAGCCTTTTCTTACTTTTATTTGCCTTATATTTCTTTTTTTGCCTTTTCAAGCTTTTTCTTGCCTTCTTGCCTTATTCTTGCCGTTTCATGCTTTTTACTTGCCTTTTCAGGCATTTTCTTGCCTTATCTTATCTTTTCCTGCCTTTTCTTTCCTTTTCTTCCATTTTCTTTCCTTTTCTTGCCTTTTTCATGCCATTTTCCTATCTGTTCTTGCCTTTTCTTGCCTTCTCTTATCTTTTCTTGCGTGATCCAATTAGAATTCAACACTTTGAGCCTCATTTTTCACTGGCTTTCGTTAATTTTTATCAAAACATGTCAACATAGAAATTGTAGCTCCATATATCTAATTTCCAAATCATATTTATTTGTTAAATTTAGAGCAAAATTGAGAAAGTTGTGCCCAAATTACCAAGTAAGAAGATAGTTGGGTAAATTCGGACAGCAGTAGCACTACTTGGTTATTTGGGCACAACTTTCTCAATTTTGCTTCAAATTTAATAAATAAATATGGTTTGAAAACTAGATATATGGAGCTACAATTTATATGTTGACAAGTTTTGATAAAAATTAACGAAAGCCAGTGAAAAATAAGGCTCAATGTGCTGAATTCTGATTAGACCACGTGGAAAAGGCAACCAATCACCTTTCACTACTTGCAAGTTAATTAAGATTGGTCAAAAATGTGAGTAATAGTTTATGTTCATTCACTCACATGATTTTAAAGCTCAGAAACATCAAGAAAGAGGTAGAAACCTCTGGAACTTGGCCACAAAGCGAAAGAGAAGAAAAAGGAAGAGAGAGAGATAGAAGAAAGAGAAAGAAGTGGGTTAAGAAAGAATGACCTGGTAAACTATTTTCTTCTTCGATTTGGACTTTCATCTCTTCATAAAAGTTGTAGAGGACTCAACTATCTTTCCAACGGTATATCATATGTTCTATTTAAATGAAGGAATCAACAGAAAATCAGTTTTGAATAACTGGAGTATACAAGTGAGCTAGTGGAAAAATAAGTATTTGGTAAGTACCTTTCTGCTTCGAACTAGACTTTAAGTTCTATGAAAGTTGTAGAGGTCTTCAAGATCTTTCTAACCATATATTATATGTTATGATTTGATCATGGAATCAGCCTGAAATATATTTTGGACAACAAACTGTTTGCTAGAGTATACAGTCGAGGTGGTTGGAAAGAAGTACTTGGCAAGTCTATTTGGACTCCGAATTTGACTTTAAGACGATTCCAAATAGGAAAATTTCAATCATTTGAATTCAAAAAAGAATAAAAAATGCAATATCTATCCTTAAATATTAATCCAGATTGCCCATAAATCTCATTTGTTCTGTTCGACACTAGACCCTTTTTTTATAGTATTGAGTTATTGAGTATTAAATAAACAATAAAAAAGAATGAGAATTCCTACTGTACTAATTAATATTGATAAAATAGAAGAAATTGTGTCAATGAAGAGTCCAAACTCTAAAGAAAAATCATTATTGATAGAGCCTTGAGCATTATCCAAGGACGTATTGTAGGAGTAACCCATTACCTTCTGGGTGGAATTGCCACAACATGGGCATTCTTCTTAGTAAGAATTATTGCAGTCGGATAATGGCTAGGAGGATTTGAAAGGCATTATGGCATTAAGATTTTCCAACCTTATCTTGCCTTTTCTTGCATTATCTTACCATTTTCTTGCCTTATCTTGCGTTTTCCTATGAATTCATGTCTTTTTCTTTCCTTTTCTTGCCTTTTCTTGTCGTATCTTTCCTTTTCTTCTTTTTGCTTGCCTTTTCATGCCTTTTGATGCATTTTCTTTCCTTTTATTGCCATATCTTTCTTTTTCCTGCATTTTCCTGCCTTTTTCTTGCCTTTCATTTCCTTTTCTTTCCTTTTCATGCCTTTTCTTTATGTATCTTGCCTTTTCATGCCTTTTCTAGCCTTTTCTTACCCTTTCTTGCATTTTCTTTCCTTTTCTTTCCTTTTCTTCCTTTTATTACTTTTCCTTGCTTTTTCATACCTTTTTCTTGGCTTTTCTTACATTTTTATAACTTTTCTTGCCTTTTCATGCCTTTTCTTGTATTACCTTGCATTGCCATGCTTTTTCTTGCCTAATCTTGCCTTTTCATTTCTCTTTCTTGCGTTTTCTTGCATTATCTTGCCTTATCTTGCCTATTCTTGCCTTTTTTTACTTTATCTTTCCTTATCTTCCATTCATTGCCTTTACTTGAATTTTCTTGTCTTTGCTTGCCTTATTTTACCTTTTTATGCTTGTTCTTTCTTTTTAATGCATTTTTCTTTCCTTTTCAGGTATTTTCATGGCTTTTCTTGAGTTTTCTTGCCTTTTCTTACTTTTCATGTCTTTTTCTACTTTTTCTTGCCTTTTCTTTCCTTATCTTCTATTTTGTTGCATTTTCTTGCCTTCTCTTCTCTTTTCTTGCCTTCTCTTTCCTTTTCTTGCCTTTTAGTGTCTTTTTCTTGTGTTTTCGTGCCATATCTTTCCTTTTCTTGTGTTTCTTTCTTTATATTGCCTTTTCTTCCCTTTTTCTTACCTTTTCTTTCCTTTTCTTGCCTTTTCTTTTCTTTTCTTACTTTTCTTTCCTTTTCTTGCCTTTTCTTCCTTTTATTACTTTTTTCATGCTTTTTCATGCCTTTTCTTGCCTTTTCTTACATTTTCATAACTTTTTCTTGCCTTTTCATGCCTTTTCTTTTTTTACCTTGTATTTCAATGCCTTTACTTGCCTAATCTTACTTTCCTTGCCTTTTCTTGCATTTTCATGACTTTTTATTGCCTTTTCTTGCATTATCTTGCCTTTTCTTACCTTTTCTTTTTCTTTTCTTGCCTTTTCATACCTTTTTCTTGCCTATTCTTGCCTTTTTTACTTTATTTTTCCTTTTCTTTCCTTATCTTGCCTTTCATTGCCTTTACTTGAATTTTCTTGCCTTTGCTTGCCTTATTTTGCCTTATTATGCATTTTCTTGCCTTATCATGCATTTTTCTTGCCTTTTCATGCATTTTTATGGCTTTTCTTGAGTTTTCTTGCCTTTTTTTACTTTTCATGTATATTTCTATCTTTTCTTTCCTTATCTTCTCTTTTCTTGCATTTTCTTACCTGTTATTGCCTTTTCTTCCCTTTTCTTTCCTTTTCTTGCCTTATCTTGCCCTATCATGCCTTTTCTTATGATTTTTTTCTTTCTTTTTCTTGCTATTTCTTGTTATATCTTTCCTTTTCTTGCTTTTCTTCTTATTTCTTGCCTTTTCAGGTCTTTTGATGCATTTTCTTTCCTTTTATTGCCTTACCTTTCCTTTTCCTGCCTTTTCTTGCCTTTTTCTTGCCTTTCATTTCCTTTTCTTTCCTTTCATGCCTTTTCTTTCTGTATCTTGCCTTTTCATGCCTTTTCTTTCCTTATCTTGCCTTTACTTGCCTTTTCTTACTTTTTCTTACCTTTTCTAGCCTTTTCTTACCTTATCTTGCTTTTTCTTACCTTTTCTTGCCTTTTCTTCCTTTTATTGATTTTTCTTACTTTTTCATACCTTTTTCTTGCCTTTTCTTGTATTTTCATAACTTTTTCTTGCCTTTTCATGCATTTTCTTGTATTACCTTGCGTTGCCATGCTTTTTCTTGCCTAATCTTGCATTTTCTTGCCTTTTCTTGCATTATCTTGGCTTTTCTTGCCTATTCTTTCCTTTTTTTACTTTATCTTTCCTTATCCTGCCTTTCATTGTCTTTAGATGAATTTTCTTGCCTTTGCTTGCCTTATTTTTCCTTTTTATAATTTTTCTTGCTTTTCAATGCATTTTCTTGCCTTTTCATGTATTTTCATGGCTTTTCTTGAGTTTTCTTGCCTTTTCTTTCTTTTCATATCTTTTTCTACCTTTTCTTGCCTTTTCTTTCCTTATCTTCTATTTTATTTCATTTTCTTACCTTTTCTTTCCTTTTCTTGCTTTTCTTGCCTTCTCTTTTCTTTTCTTGCCTTTTAGTCTCTTTTTCTTGTGTTTTCGTGCCATATCTTTTCTTTTCTTGTGTTTCTTCCTTTATATTGCCTTTTCTTGCCGTTTCATGCCTTTTCTTGCCTTTTCTTTTCTTTTCTTTTCTTACTTTTATTTCTTTTTCATGCTTTTTCATACCTTTTTCTTGCCTTTTCTTGCCTTTTCTTGCATTTTCATTACTTTTTTTTTCTTTTCATGCCTTTTTTGTTTTACCTTGCATTTCCATGCCTTTTCTTACCTAATCTTGCTTTCCTTGCCTTTTCTTGGCTTTTCATGACTTTTTCTTGCCTTTTCTTGGCTTTTCTTTTTCTTTTCCTGCCTTTTCATACATTTTTCTTGCCTGTTCTTTTCTTTTCTTACTTTATTTTTCCTTTTCTTTCCTTATTTCATTACCTTTACTTGAATTTTCTTGCCTTTGCTTGCCTTATTTTGCCTTTTTATGCATTTTCTTGCCTTATCATGAATTTTTCTTGCCTTTTCACGCATTTTTATGGTTTTTCTTGAGTTTGCTTGCCTTATCTTTTATTTTCTTATATTTTCTTGCCTTTTCTTCCCTTTCCTTTCTTTTTTTGCCCTGTCATGCCTTATCTTTCCTTATCTTATCTTTTCGTTCCTTTTCTTATCTTTTTGAGGTCTTTTTCTTACTTTATCTTTCCTTATCTTGCATTTTCTTACCTTTTCATGCATTTTTCATGCCTTTTCATGCATTTTTTGGCTTTTCATGCTTTTTCATGCCTTTTCTTTAGTTTTCTTGCCTTTTCTTACTTTAAATCTTTTTCTTGCCTTTTCGTGTCTTTTCTTGCCTTTTCTTGCTTCTCAATGCCTTCTCTTTCCTTTTCTAGTCTTTTCATGCCTTATCTTACCTTTTGATGCCTTACCTTGTATTTACTTGCCTTATCTTACCTTTTCTTACTTTTTCTTGCCTTTTATTACCTTATCTTGCCTTTTCTTCCCTTTTTTGCCCTTTCTTGTCTTTTATTAGCTTTTCGTACCTTATCTTGCCTTTTAAAGCCTTTTTCTTGCCTTTTCTTTCCTTGTGTTTTCTTTTCTTTCCTTTTCTTGATTTTTTAGAATTTTTCTTGTCTTATTAATATGAACCTCGGCAGGAGATTCACAACGGACCGTGCTACTTTGGATGGAAGAGACCGCAACCCACGAACTCGAGCCTTGCAAGAACCTTGGTTTGGAAGAACCGCAACCCGAGCAATGGAATTTCGTGAACCTTTGGTCCAAGTCGAATCACGCCACAAACGATGATGGAGGAATCGTTTGATAAGTGAAAGATTCGCTCAAGCTAAGCAATCCAGCAATTAGCAAGAACACGCAAGGAGTATCTAACTCACAAAATTATCAATCTCAAAAGTTGTGTACGTTTTATTGCTAGGAGACCTCCTTATATAGGCTCCAAAGTACCAAAGTATTCCTAAACAGGCTAACTCCTTAAAAGGAGTTCAATGGCTGGCCAAAACTCTCTTTCCTAATCTAAGGAGATTCTGGCCGAATTTATTCAACTAAATAAGGAATAATATAAGCAAATAATATCTAATAGAATAACTAATAGCTGCACGTCCAAAACAAGTGGATGCACGGTCTAAATAGGCTGATTCTTCTTGATTCTCCATGTGCGCATGCATCTAGAAGCTTACGTGCATGTCAAGCTTCCAAAATAGCCTCTATCACGTGCATGGGCTTTGCATGGGCCTCATGCACGTCCTTGCACTTGTACGCACCATCTTGAGCCCAGACTTCTTGCATTAATCCATTAAATTTTACCTGAAACTTTTTGGCTCTTGCTCGTGTCACCGGTCTAATTGGTACGTGCACTTTTCGTGAGTCTTGTGGCTTGAATGTAGGTGTGTTCGTAGGTGTGCTCACATCATTCCCCTCCTCTTGAAAAGGATTTGTCCTCAAATCTTCACCTACATCAAACGGACTCAAATCAGTAACATTGAAAGAAGCACTAACATTATACTTACCTGGCAGGTCAAGCTTGTAGGCATTGTCATTGATGCATTCAAGCACTTGAAATGGACCATCTCCCCATGGTAGCAACTTTGAACGCCGTTGCGCGGGAAAGCGTTCCTTTCGCATGTGCAACCAGACCCAATCTCCAGGCTCAAAGACAACCTTATGCCGTCCTTTGTTTGCTTGTCTCGCGTAATGCTCCGTTCGTTTCTCTATGTTCATTCGCGCCCTCTCATGCAGTTGCTTGACAAAATTAGCCTTCTTCTTGCCATCTAAGTTAACATGCTCACTCGAAGGCAAAGGTGATAAATCCAAAGGAGTCAAAGGATTAAATCCATAAACAAGCTCAAATGGTGAGAATTGAGTAGCAGAATGAACGGAACGATTATAAGCAAATTCAACATGTGGCAAACATTCTTCCCAAGTCTTAATGTTATGCTTGATAAGTGCTCTCAATAAAGTAGACAAGGTCCTATTTACAACTTCAGTTTGACCATCAGTTTGTGGATGACAAGTAGTAGAAAATAACAACTTGGTACCTAACTTACTCCACAAGGTCTTCCAAAAGTAACTCAAGAACTTAGCATCTCTATCAGAAATAATAGTTCTAGGCATACCATGCAACCTAACAACTTCTCTAAAGAACAGATCAGCAATGTTTGAAGCATCATCAGTCTTATGACATGGAATAAAATGTGCCATCTTAGAAAACCTATCCAGTACCACAAAGATTGAATCCCTTCCACGTTTAGTCCTAGGCAGTCCTAACACAAAATCCATAGAGATATCAATCCAAGGCTCACTAGGTATAGGTAGTGGGGTATACAAACCGTGGGGTTTTACCTTCGACTTGGCTTGCTTGCATGTGATGCAACGTCCACAAACTCTTTCAACGTCACGCTTCATGTGCGGCCAATAGAAGTGATCTTGTAGCATTGCCAAAGTCTTTGCGATTCCAAAGTGCCCCATCAATCCGCCTCCATGTGCCTCCTGAATTAGCAACTCTCGCATAGAACAATTAGGCACACAAAGTTTGTTCTCACGAAATAGGTAACCTTCAGTCCGAAAAAATTTACCACTTGCACTCTTCTCCGTAGCTCGGAACAGATCACCAAAATCAGTATCATCAGCATACAACTCTTTAATGTGTTCAAAACCAATTAACTTCGCATCAAGAGTTGAGATCAAAGCACACCTTCGCGATAGGGCATCAGCTACTACATTTTCCTTACCTTGCTTGTAGCGAATGACATAAGGAAATGTCTCAATGAACTCCACCCCTTTAAGTGCTTGAGTGATTCATGATCAGTGTGGATCACGAATTCCTTGGGCCACAAGTAATGCTGCCATGTTTCCAACGCTCGAACTAGTGCATACAACTCTTTGTCATAAGTTGGATAGTTCAAGGTTGCTCCACTTAGTTTCTCACTAAAGTAGGCAATTGGTCTCCCTTCTTGTATGAGGACAGCTCCAATACCTATATCTGAGGCATCACATTCGACTTCAAAGGTTTTAGCAAAGTTAGGCAAAGCCAACAAAGGAGCATTAGTCAACTTCTCTTTGATGAGTTGGACAGCGTTCTCTTGAGCTTCTCCCCAACTAAATCCAATGTTCTTCTTGATGACTTCAGTGAAGGGCGCGGCTAGGCTACTAAAGTCTTTCACGAACCTCCTGTAAAAGCTAGCTAAGCCATGAAAACTTCGAACATTAGCAACACTAGTAGGACTTGGCAAGTCCCGTATGGCTCGGATCTTCTCCTCATCAACCTGTATTCTGTGAGCACTAACAACAAAACCCAAGAATACAAGTTTATCTGTGCAAAAGGTGCACTTCTTCAAGTTGGCAAACAATTGATCCTCTCTAAGTGCATCTAGGACAGATTTCAAATGCTCTACATGATCCTCTAAACTCGTACTATAAATGAGTATATCATCAAAGTACACAACGACAAATTTGCCAATGAATGGACGTAAGACATGATTTATAAGGCGCATGAATGTACTAGGTGCATTAGATAACCCGAACGGCATGACCATCCACTCATACAACCCATATTTTGTTTTAAAAGCAGTCTTCCATTCATCTCCTTCTTTCATCCTAATCTGATGATAACCACTTTTTAAGTCAATCTTAGAAAATATGCAAGAGCCATGCAACTCATCTAACATGTCATCTAAACGAGGAATAGGGTGACGATATTTTTCCGTGATGTTGTTGACAGCTCGGCAATCAACACACATCCTCCATGATCCATCCTTCTTAGGCACAAGTAGGACTGGAACAGCACATGGGCTCATGCTTTCTCTCACGTACCCTTTTTCCAAAAGCTCATTGACTTGCCTCTCAAGTTCCTTTGTTTCCTCCGGATTACTTCTATATGTGGGGCAGTTAGGTATGGTAGCTCCTGGAACAAAGTCAATTTGATGCTCAATCCCTCGTATAGGTGGTAATCTAGCTGGTAGCTCTTCGGGAAAGACATCCTTGTAGTCCTGCAAGAGAGAAACAATCACACTAGGCAAGTGTGGCTCAAGTTCGTTAGTGATAAAAAGTGTCTCCCTATACCAGAGTAAGATCATAGACTTTTTTTCAATACAAGCTTGCTTGATTTCACTTGCTCCCACATAGTAGTTCTTTTTCCATCCCTCGGATTTTCTCTCAATGGCCGATTTCAATTCTATTTTTCCGGCTTCTTTTGTTCGCTCCATTGTATCCTCTCTTTTGGCCGTTTTTCCTTTCTGTTTTTCGGCTTCTTCTCTCCTCTCAATTCGTTTCTTTTGCTCACTCTTTTTTTTCTCATCACTTTCTTTTTGTAACTTCATCTGATCTTCACAAACTTGTGATGGCGCTAAGGGTGCCAAAGTGAACACACGCCTATTGAGTGTGAATGAGTACTTGTTGGTGTGTCCGTCATGAGTTACTCTTCTATCAAACTGCCACGGCCTCCCCAACAGGAGATGACTAGCTTGCATTGGCACAACATCGCACAACACTTCATCTTCGTACTTGCCAATGCGGAATGTCACTAGCACTTGCTTCTCCACTCGTACTTCTCCACTATCATTCAGCCATTGCAGCTTGTAAGGTTTAGGGTGTTTCTTCGTGAGTAACCCTAACTTCTCAACCATAGTAGTGCTTGCCACATTAGCACACCTGCCTCCATCAATGATGACACTACACACCTTGTCCTTGACATAACATCTTGTATGGAAGATGTTCTCCCTTTGTGCTTTGTCATCTTCTTCTCTTGCTTGCAAGTTCAAGACTCTTCTTGCCAGTAGAGTGAGTCCTTCAGGAACTTGAATTTCCTCTTCGGATACGTCTTCCAATGAAGGCATGCTATCATGATCCGAATCTTCTCCTTCTGTTACGACCTCCCCACTCTCTCTAATTACCATAATCTGTTTTAGGGCATTGACTTGAGATGTGCCCCCTTCCTTGACACTTGAAGCACTTGATATCTCGGTTTCGTGTGGGAGTGGCTTCCACCTTCTTTTGAGAGTTGGCATTGGAACTCTCAGTCTTGTGCTCTATCTTGGTTGCCTGTGGTTTGTCAAATTTCTTTGAATAGTTTGGCTTCCAATTAGCACTTGATGTAGCTCTTGTCCCTCCTCCTCCTCTCTTCAGTTGCTTCTCAATTTTCGTGGCCATATGCACCATGTCCTCCAACTCCACATAGTGTTGCAACTCTACTTTGTCATGGATCTCAGGATTGAGTCCATTCAAGAACCTTGCCATGGTAGCTTCTCTATCTTCCTCCACATCAGCTCTTAACATGGCCATCTCCATTTGTTTGTAATATTCTTCCACGCTCAGACACGAACTCAATCTTCTTCTCCCACTCTAGGTATGCTTCCGGGTTAGAACGACCTGCAAAGGAAGGTATCTTCAGCTTAATACTTCCCAAGTTGTCATCTCTTCTTCGCCTTGCCTCTCTAGGTGGGCGGTTAGTCCTTTCTCGCCTAAGATTCCTTGTAGAACCTACGTCCTCCTCCTGGAAAGGGTCAGAATCTTCTTCACTTGTGCTTCCCAAAGGGGCTCTCCTTCTTTGTGCATGGAATTCTCCTCCACTTGTGCCTCCCAAAGGTGCAAACCTTCGTTGTGCTTGGACTTCGCTTCTTGGTTGTTGGCTGTTGCGAGTGTCCTCCATTGCATCCATGCGTTGTTGCAACGGCTCCATCTCTGCTCGCATCATTTGTTGGAATTTTCCTGTCAGGGCCTCCACAAATACCTTAAGACCAACATCAGCCAACGTACCCTCTTTTTCTCTTTGATCTTCGCAAGACATATCTGGCTGCAAGAAAATTTTGTTAGTAAAAAAAATTTGATGGCCTCACAAGTTCACTCCCTTACGTGTTTACTCTCAATGTAAGTTGCACTCAAGTTCACTCGTGTTTGCACTCAATTCTTTGGCTTTTCTCTCTAATGCACTCACAACTCTTGCCTTTTCCCTCTCGTGATACTCTTGTACGTTCTTACTAAGCTAACAAGACTTTGCTTGAACTACACGGATCACTATCAAAGGTAGTTCCTTGTTTTCTTGCGCTGCACGTAGATTACTTCGGATTGACTTCCTCTTGTTTTCTGTCCGCCTATTGGTTTTTGCTTCTTGCTTCCTCTTTTGTTTCTCTTGCGTTCTTCTTGCTTCCTCTTTTCTTGCGTTTCCTCTTTAATTCGCAAGCTTCCTAATTCGTCTTGTTCTTGCAATTTCCTATTTAGTCTTGCTTCTTCTTTTGTTTTCCGTTTCTTTTCTTTTTTTCTTTTTTTTTCTTTTTTTTCTTTTGATCAGAATACACAACCTAGAATAACTAAGTCACGAATCTGATTGCTCGAAACACAAACGAATCAAACTACTTATGAAAAATGAATTGGATACTAGACCAACAAAAAGGAAAGGTAAAGATAGATAGTAGCAAGCCGTAGCTCTGATACCAAATAATATGAACCTCGGCAGGAGATTCACAACGGACAGTGCTACTTTGGATGGAACAGACCGCAACCCACGAACTCGAGCCTTGCAAGAGCCTTGGTTTGGAAGAACCGCAACCCGAGCAATGGAATTTCGTGAACCTTTGGTCCAAGTCGAATCACGCCACAAACGATGATGGAGGAATCGTTTGATAAGTGAAAGATTCGCTCAAGCTAAGCAATCCAGCAATTAGCAAAAACACGCAAGGAGTATCTAACTCACAAAATTATCAATCTCAAAAGTTGTGTACGTTTTATTGCTAGGAGACCTCCTTATATAGGCTCCAAAGTACCAAAGTATTCCTAAACAAGCTAACTCCTTAAAAGGAGTTCAATGGCTGGCCAAAACTCTCTTTCCTAATCTAAGGAGATTCTGGCCGAATTTATTCAACTAAATCAGGAATAATATAAGCAAATAATATCTAATAGAATAACTAATAGCTGCATGTCCAAAACAAGTAGATGCACTGACTAAATAGGCTGATTCTTCTTGATTCTCCATGTGCGCATGCATCTAGAAGCTTACGTGCATGTCAAGCTTCCAAAATAGCCTCTATCACGTGCATGGGCTTTGCATGGGCCTCATGCACGTCCTTGCACTTGTACGCACCATCTTGAGCCCAGACTTCTTGCATTAATCCATTAAATTCTGCCTGAAACTTTTTGGCTATTGCTCGTCTCACCGGTCCAATTGGTACGTGCACTTTCCGTGAGTCTTATGGCTTGAATGTAGGTGTGTTCGTAGGTGTGCTCACATCACTTATCTAGCCATTTCCTGCCTTATCTGACCTTTTTATGTCCTTTTCTAGCATTTTCTCACTTTTTTTATCCTTATCTTTCCTCTTCTAATCTTTCTCAGGTCTTTTTGTTGTTATTTTTTTCCATATCTTTCTCTTTTCTTGCCTTTTCGTGTCTTATCTTGCCTTTTCTGGCCTTATCTTACCTTTTTCATACCTTTTCTTGCCTTTTGCTGCATTTTTCTTGCCTTATCTTTCCCTTTCTTGCCTTTTCTAGTTTTTTCTTGCCTTCAAGCCTTTTTTTGGGCCATTTTATGCCTTTTTCTTGCCTTTTCTTACCTTTTCTTCCATTTTCTTTCCTTTTTCATGCCATTTTCCTACCTTTTCTTTCATTTTCTTGCCTTTTCTTTCCTTTTCTTGCCTTATCTTTTCTTTTCTTGCCTTTTCTTGTATTATCTTGCATTTTCTTGGCTTTTCTTTTCTTTTCTTGCCTTTTCATATCTTTTTCATGCCTTTTCTTGCCTTTTTTTACTTTATCTTTCCTTTTCTTGCATTTTCATGTATTTTTCTTGCCTTTCATGCATTTTCTTGCCTTTTCATGCCTTTTCTTGAGTTTTCTTTCCTTTTCTTACTTTTCATGTCATTTTCTTCCTTTTCTTGCCCTATCTTTCCTTTTCTTGCCTTTCTTGCTTTATCTGGCCTTTTTTCTTGCCCTATCTTTTCTTATCTTATCTTGCCTTATCTTGCCTTTTCATGCCTTATCTTGCATTTTCTTGTCTTATATTGCCTTTTCTTGTCTTTTTTTAGCTTTTCACGCCTTGTATTACTTTATCTTTCCTTTTTTCATACCTTCTCTTGCCTTTTAATGCCTTTTTCTTGCTTTTCCTTTTTTTTCCTTTTCTTGCCTTTTCATTCATTCGCTTGCTTTTTCTTTCCTTTTCTTGATTTTTATTGCCTTTTCTTGCTTTATCTAGCCTTTTCCAGTCTTATCTTTCCTTTTGATGCCTTATCTTATATTTTCTAGCCTTATCTAGCCTTCTCTTGCTTTTTCTTGCCTTGTCTTGCTTTTCATGCCTTTTATTACCTTATCTTGCCTTTTCTTCCCCCCTTTTTTTTACCTTTTATTAACTTTTCGTATTTTGTATTGCCTTTTGATGCCTTTTTTTGCCTTTTCTTGCTTTTCTTTACTTGTGTTTCTTTTTCTTGCCTTTTATTAGCTTTTCGTACCTTTTCTTGCCTTTTGATGCCTTATCTTATTTTTTCTTTCCTTATCTGTCCTTTTCTTGCCTCTTCTAGCTTTTCTTGCCGTCTTGCCTTTTTTTGCCTTTTCATGCCTTTCTTTGCCTTTACTTATCTTTTCATTCCTTTTCTTGCCTTTTCTTTCCTTATCTTGCCTTTTCCTGTCTTTTCTTGCCCCTTCTTCTATTTTCTTTCCTTTTCTTGCCTTTCCTTTTCTTATCTTGCCTTTTCCTCCCTTATCTTCCATTTTCTTGCATTATCTTACCATTTTCTTGCCTTTTCTTGCCTAATCTTTCCTTTTCTTGCCTTTTCATGCATTCTCTTGCCTTATCTTTTCTTTTCATGCCTTTTCATACCTTTTTCTTGCCTTTTCTTGCCTTTTTTTACTTTATCTTTCCTTATCAGCCTTATCTTGCTTTTCCTTGCCTTTAATTGAATTTTCTTGCCTTTGCTTGCCTTATTTTTCCTTTTTTTGCCTTTTCATGCATTTTTCTTTCATTTTCATGCATTTTCTTGCCTTTTCATGAGTTTTATTGCCTTTTCTTACTTTTCATATCTTTTTCTTTCCTTTTCCTGTCTTTTCTTGCCTTTTCTCATCTTTTCTGGCCTTTTCTTACATTTTCTTGTTTTTTCTTGCCTTTTCTTGCATTTCCATGCCTTCTCTTTCCTTTTTTTCCCTTTTCTTGTCTTTTCATGCTTTATCTTAAATTTTCTTGCGTTATCTTGCCTTTTCTTAATTTTTCTTACCTTTTCATACCTTTTATTACCTTTTCTTCCTTTTCTTCCTTTCTTTTGCCTTTTCTTGTCTTTTATTAGCTTTTCGTACCTTATCTTGCCTTTTCTTGCTTTTCTTTCTTTGTTTTTCCTTTTTTTGCCTTTTCATGCATTCGCTTGCCTTGTCTTGATTTTGATTGCCTTTTCTTGCCTTATCTAGCCTTTTCTAGTCTTATCTTGCCTTTTCTTACATTTTCATGTCTTTTTCTTGAGTTTTCTTGTCTTATTTTGCCTTTTCTTTCAGTTTCTTTCCTTTTCATGCCTTTTCTCACCTTATCTTATAGTTTCTTCCCTTTTCATGCCATATCTTGTCTTATCATCCCTTATCTTGCATTTTCTTTCATTTTCTTATCTTTGTCAGGTCTTTTTCTTACCTTTTCTTGTCTTTTATTTCCTTATCTTTCTCCTTTTTTTTTGCCTTTTCGTGCATTATCTTGCCTTTTCTTGCCTTATCTTGCCTTTTTCTTGCCCTTTCTTTCCTTTTCTAGCCATTTTCTTGCTCTATCTTGCCTTAACTTATCTTTTCTTGCCTTTTCTTGCACTATCTTGCCTTCTCTTGCCATTTCTTGCCTTTTCTTCTTTTATTGTTTTTTATTGTTTTTTCATACCTTTTTCTTGCATTTTCTTTCATTTTCATAACTTTTTCTTGCATTTTCATGCCCTTTCTTGTCTTACCTTGCATTTCCATGCCTTTTCTTGCCTAATATTACTTTTCCTTGCCATTTCATGTCTTTTTCTTGCCTTTTCTTGCATTATCTTGCATTTTTCTTGCTTTTCTTGCCTTTTCAAACTTTTTTCTTGTCTTTTCTTGCCTTTTTTACTTTATCTTTCCTTTTCTTGCCTGTCCATGCCTTTACTTGAATTTTCTTGCCTTTGCTTGCCTTTTTATGCTTTGTCATGCCTTTTCTTGCATTTATCTTGCCTTTTCATGCATTTTCTTACCTTTTCAAGCATTTTCATGCATTTTCTTGAGTTTTCTTGTCCTTTCTTACATTTAATGTCTTTTTCTTCCAATTTCTAGCCTTTTCTTACCTTATCTTGTCTATTCTTGCCTTTTTCTTGCCTTTTTTCCCTCTCTTCCCTTTTCTTGCCTTTTCTTGATTTTCCATTACTTCTCCTTTCTTTTCTTGCCTTTTTTTCTTGTGTTTTCTTGCCATATCTTTCCTTTTCATGCGTTTCTTCCTTTATCTTGATTTTCTTCCCTTTTCTTCCATTTTCTTGCCTTTTTATGCCATTATCCTGCCTTTTCTTTCATTTTCTTGCCTTATCTTGTCTTTTCTTGCCTTTTCATGCATTATCTTGCCTTTTCTTCCTTTTTTTTCTTTTTCATACCTTTTTCTTGCCTTTTCTTTCATTTTTATAACTTTTTCTTACCTTTTCAATGTTTTTCTTGTCTTACCTTGCATTTCCATGCCTTTTCTTGCCTAATCTTGCATTTCCTTGCCTTTTCATGTCTTTTTCTTGTCTTTTCTTGCATTATCTTGCCTTTTCTTTTTCTTTTCTTGCCTTTTCATACTTTCTTCTTGTCTTTTCTTGCCTTTTTTACTTTAAATTTCCTTTTCTTGCCTTATATTACCTTTCCTTGCCTTTACTTGAATTTTCTTGCCTTTGCTTGCCTTATTTTTCCTTTTCATGTTTTTTCATGCATTTTTCTTGCCTTTTCACACATTTTCTTGCCTTTTCAAGCATTTTTATGCATTTTCTTGAGTTTTCTTACCTTTTCTTACTTTTCATGTCTTTGTCTTCCCCTTTCGAGCCTTTTCTTGCCTTATCTTGTCTTTTCTTTCCTTTTTCTTGCCTTTTTTTTCTTCTCTTCCCTTTTCTTGCCTTTTCTTACTTTTCTATGACTTCTTATTCATTTTCTTGCCTTTTTTTCTTGTGTTTTCTTGCCATATCTATCCTTTTCTTACATTTCTTACTTTATCTTGCCTTTTCTTGCCTTTTTCTTGCCTTTTCTAGAATTTTCTTGCCTTATCTTGCCTTTTCTTTTCATGCCTTATCTTGCCTTCTGATGCCTTATCTTGCATTTTTTAGCCTTATCTTTCCTTTTCATGCTTTTTATTGCCTTATCTTGCCTTTTCTTCCCTTTTTTTGCCTTATCTTTTTTTTATGCCTTGTTCTTACTTTTTCTTGCTTTTCTTTCCTTGTCTTTCCTTTTCTAGCATTTTCCATCCTTTTCTTGCCTTTTTCATGCCTTTCCTTTCCTTTTCTTTATTTTCCTTACCTTTTATTGTCTTATCTAGCATTTTCCTGCCTTTTCTTGACTTTTCTAACCTTTTCTTACCTTTTTTTCCCTTTCAAGTCTTTTCTATCTTTTTCTTCCCTTTTCTTTCCTTTTCTTTCCTTTCATGCCTTTTCTTGCATTTTCTTGACTTATCCTTCCTTTTCATGCCTTTTTCTTATCTTTTCCTACCTTTTCTTACCTTTTCTTGCCTTATCTTACCTTTTCTTGCCTTATCTTACCTTTTGATGAGCGCAAGAAATGCTTATTTTGTCCCATCATTTGAGGGTTATTTAGACCCTTTTTTGAGTCTTTTTGAGTTATTTTAAGCCAATCTTAGGTTCGTTTCCTAGAAATGTTTGACTCTTTTGTCTTTTTTTTTGGAGGAGGATTTTGCAGGGATGCGAGGACATAATGAGAAGAGGTGAGCGTTGAAAGAGTCAAACCAAGAGATAGCTGGCCAGAACCAAGCTATAACCACCGAACAGCAAAATACGCACCGGTCGGCATCTCATCTACATCAACATGTTTGATGGGGCTCCCACTGAAAGATAATAATATAAGATAAGGCAAAAAAAGGAAAGATAAGGGAAGATAAGGTAAGAAAAGGAAAGATAAGGCAAGAATTGGCAAGGAAAAGGCAAGATTAAGAAAGAAAAGGCAAGATAAGGAAAGATATGGCAAGAAAAGGCACGAAGAGGCAAAATAAGGCAAGCAAATGCAAGAAAAGATAAGATATGGAAAGAAAAGGCAAGATAAGGCAAGAAAAGGCAAGATAAGTCAAGAAAAAGCAAGAAAAGGGAAGGAAAAAAGAAGATAGGGCAAGTTAAGGGAAGATAAGGCAAGGAAATGTAAGATAAGGAAAGAAAAAGGCAAGAAAAGGTAAGAAATGGCAAGGAAAAGGTAAGATAAGGAAAGGAAAGGCAAGATAAGGTAAGATAAGGCAAGAAATGGCTAGAAAAGGTAAGAAAAAGGTAAGATAAGGAAAGAAAAGGCAAGAAAAGGTAAGAAAAAGGTAAGATAAGGAAAGAAAAGGCAAGAAAAGGGAAGGAAAATGTTGGAAAAGGCAAGAAAATGATAGGAAAAGGCAAGATAAGGAAAGGAAAGGCAAAATAGGGAAAGAGAAGAGAAGATAAGGCAAGAAAAGGTGAGAAATGGCTAAAAAGGCAAGGAAAAGTCAAGATATGGAAAGAAAAGGGAAGAAAAGACAATAAAAGGCAAGATAAGGCAATAAAAGCCAAAAAATGGTAAGAAAGGGCAAGGAAAAGGAAAGATAAGGGAAGAAAAGGTAAGATAAGGGAAGAAAAGGTAAGATAAGGAAAGAAAAGCCATTATAAGGCAAGAAAAGACAAGTAATAGGCAAGATAAGGAATGAAAAGGCAAGATAACACAAGAAAAGGCAAAAAATGCAGGGAAAAGGTAAGATAAGGAAAGAAAAGGCAAGATAAGGCCAAAAAAGAAAAGAAAAGGCTAGAAAAGGCAAGAAAAGACAAGAAAATGCAAGATAACGAAAGAAAAGGCAAGAAAAGGCAAGGAAAGGCAAGAAAAGGAATGATAAGGAAAGAATAGGCAAGGAAAAGGCAAGATAAGGAAAGAAAGGCATGATAAGGCAAGAAAAGGTGAGGAAAAGGCAAGGTAATGCAAGAAAAGAAAAGAAATGCAAGGAAAAGGTAAGATAATGAAAGAAAAGATAAGATAAGGAAAGACAATGCCAAAAAAGGATAAGAAAAGGGAAGATAAGGAAAGAAAAGGTAAGATAAGGAAAGAAAAACCAAGAAAAGACATGAAAAGTCAAGATAAAGAAAAAAAATGCAAGATAAGGAAATAAAAGCCAAGCAAATGGAAGAAGAGGAAAGAAAAGGCAAGAAAATGCAAGATAAGGAAAGAAAAGGCAAGATAAGGCAAGAAAAGGCAAGATAAGGTAAGAAAAGGAAAGAAAAGGCACGAAAAGACAAGAAAAGGCAAGAAAAGGCAAGGAAAAGGAAAGATAAGAAAAGAAAAGGAAAGAAAAGGCAAGAAATGGCAAGTAAAAGGCAAGATAAGGTAAGAAGTGGCAAGCAAAAGATAAGCTAAGGAAAGAAAAGGCAAGATAAGGGAAGAAAAGATAAGAAAAGGCAAGAAAAGACAAGGAAAAGGCAAGATAAGGCAAGAAAATGCAAGAAAAGGGAAGGAAAAGGCAAGATAAGGCAAGAAAAGGCAAGATAAAGGAAGGTAAAGGTAAAATAAGGATAGAAAAGGCAAGATAAGGCAAGAAAAGGAACGAAGAGGCAAGATAAGGCAAGAAAAGGGGAGAAAAGGAAAGGAAAAGACAAGATAAGACAATAAAAGGCAAGAAAGGTGAATGAAAAAGCGAGATAGGGCAAGATAAGGCAAGAATATGTAAGAAATGGCAAGGAAAAATCAAGATTAGGAAAGAAAAGGCAAGATAAGGCATGAAAAGGTAAAAAAAAGATAAGAAAAGTCAAGAAAAGGCAAGGATAAGGAAAGAAAAGGTAAGAAAAGGCAAGAAAAGGCAAAAAAGGCAAGGAAAAGGCATGAAAAAGAAAGAAAAGGCAAGAAATGGCAAGGAAAAGGGAAGATAAGGAAAGATAAGGAAAGAAAAGGCAAGATAAGGAAAGAAAAGGCAATATATAGCACCAAAAGGCAATACAAAGCAAGAAAAGACAAGGAAAATGTAGGAAAAGGCAAGAAATGGAAAGGAAAAGGGAAGATAAGGAAATAAACGGTATGATAGGGCAAGAGAAGAAAAAATAGGGCCAAAAATGGCCTGAAAAGGTGAGAAATGGCTCGAAAAGGCAAGGAAAAGTCAAGATATGGAAAGAAAAGGCAAGAAATGACAAGAAAAGACAAGATAAGGCAAGAAAAGGCGAGAAAAGGTAAGAAAAGGCAAGATAAGGAAAGAAAAGGTAAGATAATGCAAGAAAAGGAAAAAAATGCACGGAAATAGTAAGATATGGAAAGAAAAGGAAAGATAAGGCAAAAAAGGCCAAAAAGATAAGAAAGGCAAGATAAGGAAAGAAAAGGAAAGAAAATGAAAGAAAATGAAAGATAATGAAAGAAAAGGAAAGAAAAGGTAAGAAATGGCAAGGAAAAGGCAAGATAAGGTAAGAAAAGGCAAGATAAGGAAAGAAAAGACAAGATAAGGTAAGAAAAGGCACGAAGAGGCAAGATAAGGCAGGAAAGGGCAGGAAAAGGCAAGAAAAGGCAAGGAAAATGCAAGAAATGATTATAAAAGGCAAGAAAAGGTTCGAAAAGGTAAGATAAGGAAAGAAAAGGCAAGATAATGCAAGAAAAGGAAAGGAAAAGGTAAGAAAAGGCTAGTAAATGCAAGGAAAAGTCAAGATATTGAAAGAAAAGGCAAGGAAAGGGAAGAAAACGCAAGATAAGGCACGAAAAGCCAAGAAAAGGAAAGAAAAGGCAAGAAAAGGGAAGGAAAAAGTAAGATAGGGTAAGATAAAGGCAAGATAAGGCAAGAAAATGCAAGATAAGGCAAGAAATACAAAGATAAGGAAGCAAAAGGTGAGATTTGGCAAGATAAGGCAAGATAAGGCATGATAAGGATAGAAAATGCAAGAAAAAGCAAAAAATGGCAAGGAAAAGGCAAAATAAGGAAAGGAAAGGAAAGATAAGGCAAGATAAGGTAAGAAAATTCAAAAAAATGCAAGATGAGGATAGAAAAAGCAAGAAAAGGCAAGAAAAATGCAGAAAAAGGAAAGATAGGGGAAGAGAAGACAATATAAGAAAAGATAAGGCAAGATAGGGGAAGAGAAGACAAGATAAGGCAAAATAGGGCAAGAAAAGATGAGGAATGGCTAGAAAAGGTAAGAAAAGCCAAGGAAAGACAATAAAAGACAAGAAAAGGGAAAATAAGGCATGAAAAGGCAAGATAAGGCAAGTAAAGGTGAGAAAAGGCAAGAAATGGCAAGGAAAAGGTAAGATAAGAGAAAAAAAGGCAAGATAAGGTAAGGAAATGTATGATAAGGCAAGAAAAGGCAACGAAAAGGCAAGATAAGGCAAGAAAAGGTAAGATAAGGAAAGAAAATGCAAGATAAGGAAAGAAAAGCAAAGAAAAGGCAAGAAAAGGAAAGAAAAGGCAAGAAAAGTAAAAAATGGCAAGGAAAAGGCAAGATAAGGCAAGAAAATGTAAGATAAGGAAAGAAAAGGTAAGATAAGGAAAGAAAAGCAAAGAAAAGGCGAGAAAAGTAAAAAAAGGCAAGGAAAAGGCAAGAAATGGCAAGAAAAGGCAAGAAATGGCAAGAAAATGAAAGAAAAGGCAAGAAAATGCAAGATAACAAAAGAAAAGGCAAGAAAAGTAAAAAATGGCAAGGAAAAGGCAAGAAAAGGAAAGAAAAGGCAAGATAAGGCGAGATATGGCTAGAAAAGGAAAAAAAAGGTTAGAAATTGCAAGGAAAAGGTAAAATAAGGCAAGATAAGGTAAGAAAAGGCAAGATAAGGCAAGGAAATGCAAGAAAAGGAAAGATAAGGCAAGAAAGGGCAGGAAAAGGCAAGCAAAGGCAAGGAAAGACAAGAAAATGCAAGAAGGCAAGAAAAGGCAAGAAGAGGCAAGGAAAAGGCAAGATAAGGAAAGAAAAGGCCTGATAAGGAAAGAAAGGAATGATTAGCCAAGAAAAGGCAAGAAAAAGGCAAGATAATGCAAGAAAAGGTAAGAAACATAAGGAAAAGGTAAGATAATGAAAGAAAAGGCAAGATAAGGAAAGACAAGGCAAAAAAAGACATAAAAATCTTGATAAGGAAAGAAAAGGCAAGATAAAGAAATAAAAGCCAAGAAAAGGGAAGAAGGTGTAAGAAAAGGAAAGAAAAGGGAAGAAAAGACAAGAAAATGCAAGAAATGGCAAGGAAAAGGCAAGATAAGGTAAGAAAAGGAAAGAAAAGACAAGAAAAGACAAGAAAAGGCAAGAAAAGGTACGGAAAAGGCGAGGAAAGGGAAGGAAAACAAAAGATAAGAAAAGAAAAGGAAAGAAAGGGCAAGAAATGGCAAGGAAAAGTCAAGATAAGGTAAGATAAGGAAAGAAAAGGCAAGAAATGGAAGGAAAAGACAAGCTAAGGAAATACAAGGCAAGATAAGGTAAGATAAAGAAAGAAAAGGCAAGAAAAGACAAGAAAAGGCAAGAAAAGACAAGGAAAAGGCACGAAAAGGCATGGAAAAGGCAAGATAAGGATAAAAAAGGTAAGATAAGGCAAGAAAGGGCAAGAAAAGGCAAGGAAAAGGCAAGCAAAGGCAAGGAAAGACAAGAAAAGGCAAGAAGGCAAGAAAAAGCAAGAAGAGGCAAGGAAAAGGCAAGATAAGGAAAGAAAAGGCATGATAAGGAAAGAAAGGCATGATAAGGCAAGAAAAGGAAAGGAAAAGGCAAGATAATGCAAGAAAAGGTAAGAAACGCAAGGAAAAGGTAAGATAATGAAAGAAAAGACAAGATAAGGAAAGACAAGGCCAAAAAAAGTCAAGAAAAGGCTAGATAAGGAAAGAAAAAGCAAGATAAGGAAAGAAAAGCCAAGAAAATATAAGAAAAGGCAAGATAAGGAAATAAAAGCCAAGAAAAGGGAAAAAGGGGTAAGAAAAGGAAAGAAAAGACAAGAAAAGGAAAGAAATGGCCAGGAAAAGGCAAGATAAAGATAGAATAGGAAAGTTAAGGTAAGATAAGGTAAGAAAAGGCAAGAAAAGGTGAGAAAAGATAAGAAAAGGCAAGAAAAGGCAAGAAAGGCAAGGAAAAGGCAAGAAAAGGTAAGGAAAAGGAAAGATAAGAAAAGAAAAGGAAAAAAAAGCAAGAAATGGCAAGGAAAAGATAAGCCATGGAAAGAAAAGGCAAGATAGGGGAAGAAAAGGAAAGAAAAGATAAGAAAATCCAAGAAAAGACAAGGAAAAGGCAAGATAAGTCATGAAAAGGGAAGGAAAAGGCAAGATAAGGATAGAAAAGGGACGAAAAGACAAGATAAGGCAAGAAAGGGCAAGAAAAGGAGAGAAAAGGCAAGAAAAAGGCAAGAAAAGGCAAGGAAAAGACAAGATAAGACAATAAAAGGCAAGAAAAATGAAGGAAAAAGCAAGATAGGGCAAGATAAGGCAAGAATAGGTAAGGAGTGGCAAGGAAAAATCAAGATAAGGAAAGAAAAGGCAAGATAAGGCAAGAAAAGGCAAAAAAAGATAAGAAAAGGCAAGAAAAGGCAAGGATAGGGTAAGAAAAGGTAAGAAAAGGAAAGAAAAGGCAAGGAAAAGGCAAGAAAAGGAAAGAAAAGGATAGAAAAGACAAGAAATGACAAGATAAGGCATGGAAAGGCAAGAAAAGGCAAGAAATGGCAAGGAAAAGGCATGATAAGGAAAGATAAGGAAAGAAAAGGCAAGATAAGGAAAGAAAAGGCAATATAAAGGAAGAAAAGACAAGGAAAATTTAGGAAAGGGCAAGAAAAGGAAAGGAAAAGGCAAGATAAAGAAAAAAAAGGTAAGATAGGGCAAGAGAAGACAAAATAGGCCCAAAAAGGCAAGAAAAGGCGAGAAATAGCTAGAAAAGGCAAGGAAAAGTCAAGATATGGAAAGAAAAGGAAAAAGATAAGGCAAGAAAAGGCGAGAAAAGGTAAGAAAAGGCAAGAAAAAGGAAAGATAAGGGAAGAAAAGGCATGATAAGGCAAGAAAAGGCAAGAAAAAGACAAGATAAGGAAAGAAAAGGTAAGATAAAGCAAGAAAAGGAAAAAAATGCAAGGAAAAAGTAGGATATGGAAAGAAACCGCAAGATATGGCAAGACAACGCCAAAAAGATAAGAAAGGCAAGATAACGAAAGAAAAGGCAAGAAAATGAAAGATAACGAAAGAAAAGGTAAGAAATGGCAAGGAAAATTCAAGATAAGGAAAGAAAAGGCAAGATAAGGTAAGAAAAAGCAAGATAAGGAAAGAAAAGGCCAGATAAGGTAAAAAAAGGCACGAAGAGGCAAGATAAGGTAAGAAAGGGCAGGAAAAGGTAAGAAATGGCAAGAAAAAGGCAAGAAATGATTATAAAAGGCAAGAAAAGGTTTGAAAAGGGAAGATAAGGAAAGAAAAGGCAAGATAATGCAAGAAATGGCAAGGAAAAGGCAAGAAAAGGCAAGGAAAAGGCAAGATATGGAAAGAAGCGGCAAGGAAAGGCAAGAAAATGCAAAATAAGGTATGAAAAGGCAAGAAAAGGAAAGAAAAGGCAAGAAAAGGGAAGGAAAAAGTAAGATAAGGCAAGATAAAGGCAAGATAAATCAAGAAAATGCAAGATACGGCAAGAAATGGTAACATAAGGAAGCAAAAGCGAGATAAGGCGAGATTAGGCAAGATAAGGCAAGAAAAAGCAAGAAAAGGCAAAAAATGGCAAGGAAAAGGCAAGATAAGGAAAGATAAGGCAAGATAAGGCATGATAAGGCAAGAAAAAGCAAGAAAAGGCAAAAAATGGCAAGGAAAAGGCAAGATAAGGAAAGGAAAGGAAAGAAAAGGCAAGAAAAGGTAAGAAAAGGTAAGATAAGGATAGCAAAGGCAAGAAAAGGCAAGGAAAATGCAGGAAAAGGCAAAATAGGGGAAGAGAAGACATGATAAGAAAAGATAAGGCAAGATAGTGGAAGAGAAGACAAGATAAGACAAAATAAGGCAAGAAAGTATGAGAAATGGCTACAAAAGCCAAGGAAAAGGAAAGATATGGAAAGAAAAGGTAAGAAAAGGTAAGATAAGGCAAGAAAAGCTAAGAAAAGACAATAAAAGGGAAGAAAAGGCTTGAAAAGGCAAGAAAAGGTGAGAAAAGGCAAGACAAGGCAAGATAAGAGAAAAAAAGGCAAGACAAGGTAAGAAAAGGTGTGATAAGGCAAGGAAAAGGCAAGATAAGGCAAGATAAGGAAAGAAAAGAAAAGATAAGGAAAGAAAAGCAAAGAAAATGCAAAATAACGAAAGAAAAGGCGAGAAAAGTAAAAAATGGCAAGGAAAAGGCAAGAAAAGGTAAGATAAGGCAAGAGAAGGCAAGAAAAGACAAAAAAGACTAGAAAAGGCAAGAAAAGGTAAGAAAAGGCAAGAATAGGCAAGAATTGATTACAAAAGGCAAGAAAAGGTAAGGAAAAGGAAAGAAAAGGCTAGAAAAGGCAAGAAAATGGCAAGATGTGGAAAGAAAAGGCAAGGAAAGGCAAAAAATTCAAGATATGGCAAGAAAAGGCCAGAAAAGGAAAGAAAAGGCAAGAAAATGGAAGGAAAAAGCAAAATAGGGCAAGATAAAGGCAAGATAAGGCATGAAAAGGCAAGATAAGGCAAGAAATTAAAAAATAAGGAAGCAAAAGGCAAGATAAGCCAAGATAAGGCATGATAAGGCAAGAAAATTCAAGAAAAGGTAAGAAAGGCAAGAAATGGCAAGGAAAATATAAGACAAGGAAAGGAAAGGCAAGATAAGGTAAGAAAAGTAAAGAAAATGCAAGGAAAAGGTAAGATAAGGATAGAAAAGGCAAGAAAAGGCAAGGAAAATGTAGGAAAAGGCAAGATAGGGGAAGAGAAGGCAAGTTAACAAAACATCAAGCAAGATAGGGGAAAAGGCAATAAAAGATAAGAAAAGGGAAAAAAAGGCAAGAAAAGGCAAAAAAAGCAGGAAAAGGCAAGAAAAGGAAAGAAAAGGCAAGAAATGGCACGGAAAAGGCAAGACAATTAAAGAAATGGCAAAATAAGGCGAGATATGGCAAGAAAAGGCAAGAAAAGGTAAGAAATGGCAAGGAAAAGGAAACATAAGATAAGGAAAGGCAAGATAAGGAAAGAAAAGGCAAGATGAGGCAAGAAAATGCAAGAAAAGGAAAGACAGGGCAAGAATAGGCAAGGAAAAGGCAAGGAAAAGGCAAGCAAAGGCAAGGAAAGACATGAAAAAGGCAAGAAGGCAAGAAAAAGCAAGAAGAGGCAAGGAAAAGGTAAGATAAGGAAAGAAAAGGCATGATAAGGAAAGAAAGGAATGATAAGGCGAGAAAAGGCAAGGAAAAGGCAAGATATTGCAAGAAAAGGTAAGAAATACAAGGAAAAGGTAAGATAATGAAAGAAAAGGCAAGATAAGGAAAGACAAGGCAAAAAAAAGATATGAAAAGGCTAGATAAGGAAAGAAAAGGCAAGATAAGAAAAGAAAATCTAAGAAAGGATAAGAAAAGGGAAGATAAGGAAATAAAAGCCAAAAAAAGGGAAGAAGGGGTAAGAAAAGAAAGGAAAAGGCAAGAAAAGATAAGAAATGGCAAGAAATGGCAAGGAAAAGGCAAGATAAGGCAAGATAAGGTAAGAAAAGGGAAGAAAAGGCAAGAAAAGACAAGAAAAGGCAAGAAAGGGCACAGAAAAGGCAGGGAAAAGCAAGGAAAAGGAAAGATAAGAGAAGAAAAGGAAAGAAAAGGCTAGAAATGGCAAGGAAAAGGCAAGATATGGCAAGATAAGGTAAGATAAGGGAAGAAAAGGCAAGAAAAGATAAGAAAAGACAAGTAAAGAGAAGGAAAAGGCACGATAAGGCAAGAAAAGGGAAGGAAAAGGAAAGTTAAGGAAAGAAATGGAACAAAAAGGCAAGATAAGACAAGAAACGGCAAGAAAAGGAGAGAAAAGCAAGGAAAAGGCAAGAAAAGGTAAGGAAAAGTCAAGAAAAGGAAAGAAAAGGCAAGATAAGGCAAGAAATGGTAAGATGAGGAAAGAAAAGGCAAGATAAGGCGAGAAATGGCTAGAAAAGTAAAGGAAAAGGAAAGATATGGAAAGAAAAGGCAAGAAATGACAAGAAAAGGCAAGATAAGGCAGGAAAAGGCAAGATAAGGCAAGAAAAGGCGAGAAAAGGTAAGAAAAGGCAAGGAAAAGGAAAGATAAGGGAAGAAAAGGCATGATAAGGCAAGATAAGGAAAGAAAAGGAAAGATAATGCAAGAAAAGGCAAGAAATGCAAGGAAACAGTAAGATAAGGCAAGACAAGGCCAAAAAGATAAGGAAAGCAAGATAAGGAAAGAAAAACAAAGAAAAGGAAAAAAAGGTAAGAAAATGAAAGATAACAAAAGAAAAGGCAAGAAAAGGTAAGAAATGGCAAGGAAATATAAGATAAGGAAAGAAAAGGCAAGATAAGGGAAGAAAAAGCAAGATAAGGAAAGAAATGGCAAGATAAGGCAAGAAAAGGCACGAAGAGACAAGATAAGGCAAGAAAGGGCAGGAAAAGGCAAGAAATGATTATAAAAGGCAATAAATGATTATAAAAGGCATGAAATGATTGTAAATGGCAAGAAAAGGTTTGAAAAGGCAAGATAAGGAAAGAAAATGCAAGATAAGGCAAGAAAAGGCAAGGAAAAGGCAAGAAATAGAAAGGAAAAGGCAAGATATGGAAAGAACAGGCAAGGAAAGGCAAAAAATGTAATATATGGAAAGAAAAGGGAAGAAAAGGAAAGAAAAGGCAACAAAAGGGAAGGAAAAAGCAAGATAGGGCAAGATAAAGGCAATATAAGGCATGAAAAGGAAAAATAAGGCAAGAAATGGCAAGATAAGGTAACAAAATGTAAGATAAGGCAAGATAAGGCATGATAAGGTGATGTGAACACGTCCACTATGGAGCTACAAGGCCCGCAACCAGTTCGAGTTCCACTTGGACCAATTACAAGAGCAAGAGCAAAGACGTTGCACGCTGAGCTCAATGGATTAATTCAAGGGATTTGGGCTACAACCAGTTCGTGCAAGCCCGTGGACGTTCAAGGAGCCCATGCACGTGATTGGAGTTATTTTGGACGCATCCTTTTCAGACTTTGAGTAGGAAATTATATCCTTTAGGAATAAGGCATGCGTATTAGACTTCCTAAAGGAGTAGAATTCGTTTCTTGTTTAGTTTTCCTAAATTCCAGCCAAGTTTCCTACTTTTTAGGAATAAGAGTTATCCAATAGTGGATAATGATTGTGTTTTTCAATTATTAGGATAAATATTCGTTTTAAGCCTAGTTTAGGTAGTTGGATAAGTTTGAAGCTCTTCAGAACTTATCTTGTTGACTTTGGAGTCTAACCAAGTCAGTTGTAACCTCTATTTAAAGGAGGCCACGAATTCAATAAAGGACACATCTTTTGGCATAAGAAAATTCGTGAGTCTTTGATACTCTTGTTGTTCTTGCGGGCTGGATTGCATAGCTAGGGCGTTTGTACTTATCAAATGGAATTCCCATCTCCGTTTGTGGCGTATTCGATTCAAGATCAAGGTTCGCGTTCTCACCATTGCTACGGGTCAAAGTTAACAAACACTGAGGTTCGGTGTAAGGCGCAAAGCGACGGGTCAAGATCAACCATCATCCTAAAGTAGACGGTCCGAGTTGGTGCGAGTTCCTGACGGGATTCATATCATTTGGTATCAGAGCTTAGGTTCTACTTCAGATCATCTATCTTTAAATTTCGTTTTTGATATGAATCTCAGCGGAAAAGACTCACAACTCGGACCGTTTGTTACTTCAGAATGGAACAGATCACAACTCACAAAGAACTCACAAGAACTAAGGCGCGAAATTGAACCTTAACCCGCTGCAAGAGCTCCTGAACCTTGACCTAAGGTCGTATCATGCCACGAGCGGGGATGGATGATCCGCTTGATAAGTGAAAGATAAATTCTAGCCAAGACGACTCACCAGCCTAAGCAAGAACAACGAGTATCTAAACTCACAATTAGCCAATGCTAAGTAATTCTCCGAATTGTTCCCCTTTATTGAATGAGGATGCCTCTTTATATAGGCTCCATAAGTCTTACAATTTCCTAAACGAAAACTAACTCCAAATAAGGAGTTCAAGGCTGGCCAAAACTCTCCTTCCTAATTTAAATGAATTCTGGCCGAAATATTCAACTAAGTAGGAAAACAATCTAAACATAGATAACTAATAGACTATCTAGTAAATATCACGTCCTAAAACATAGTAGATGCAATTCCTAAAATTTAGGGACGCATGTCCAAGATAAGCTTGAAATTCACGTGCGCATGCATCCAGGAGATTGCGTGCATCTCAAACTTCCCATTTAGCTTCCAAAACGTGCATGGGCCTCCCTTGGACTTCTTGGACGTCCTTGGTCCTCCACGCACTTGCTTGAGCCCAAACTTCTTGCATTAGTCCATTGAAGTCAGATTGCAACTTCCTAGCTCTTGCTCTTGTCATTGGCCCAATTGGAACTTGAACTTGCTGCGAGTCTACAAGCTTGATAGTAGGTGCATCCTTAGGCTTGCTCTGATACCAAATGATATGAATCTCAGCGGAAAAGACTCACAACTCGGACCGTTTGTTACTTCAGAATGGAACAGATCACAACTCACAAAGAACTCACAAGAACTAAGGCGCGAAATTGAACCTTAACCCGCTGCAAGAGCTTCTGAACCTTGACCTAAGGTCGTATCACGCCACGAGCGGGGATGGATGATCCGCTTGATAAGTGAAAGATAAATTCTAGCCAAGACGACTCACCAGCCTAAGCAAGAACAACGAGTATCTAAACTCACAATTAGCCAATGCTAAGTAATTCTCTGAATTGTTCCCCTTTATTGAATGAGGATGCCTCTTTATATAGGCTCCATAAGTCTTACAATTTCCTAAACGAAAACTAACTCCAAATAAGGAGTTCAAGGCTGGCCAAAACTCTCCTTCCTAATTTAAAGGGATTCTGGCCGAAATATTCAACTAAGTAGGAAAACAATCTAAACATAGATAACTAATAGACTATCTAGTAAATATCACGTCCTAAAACATAGTAGATGCAATTCCTAAAATTTAGGGACGCATGTCCAAGATAAGCTTGAAATTCACGTGCGCATGCATCCAGGAGATTGCGTGCATCTCAAACTTCCCATTTAGCTTCCAAAACGTGCATGGGCCTCCCTTGGACTTCTTGGACGTCCTTGGTCCTCCACGCACTTGCTTGAGCCCAAACTTCTTGCATTAGTCCATTGAAGTCAGATTGCAACTTCCTAGCTCTTGCTCTTGTCATTGGCCCAATTGGAACTTGAACTTGCTGCGAGTCTACAAGCTTGATAGTAGGTGCATCCTTAGGCTTGCTCTGATACCAAATGATATGAATCTCAGCGGAAAAGACTCACAACTCGGACCGTTTGTTACTTCAGAATGGAACAGATCACAACTCACAAAGAACTCACAAGAACTAAGGCGCGAAATTGAACCTTAACCCGCTGCAAGAGCTTCTGAACCTTGACCTAAGGTCGTATCACGCCACGAGCGGGGATGGATGATCCGCTTGATAAGTGAAAGATAAATTCTAGCCAAGACGACTCACCAGCCTAAGCAAGAACAACGAGTATCTAAACTCACAATTAGCCAATGCTAAGTAATTCTCTGAATTGTTCCCCTTTATTGAATGAGGATGCCTCTTTATATAGGCTCCATAAGTCTTACAATTTCCTAAACGAAAACTAACTCCAAATAAGGAGTTCAAGGCTGGCCAAAACTCTCCTTCCTAATTTAAAGGGATTCTGGCCGAAATATTCAACTAAGTAGGAAAACAATCTAAACATAGATAACTAATAGACTATCTAGTAAATATCACGTCCTAAAACATAGTAGATGCAATTCCTAAAATTTAGGGACGCATGTCCAAGATAAGCTTGAAATTCACGTGCGCATGCATCCAGGAGATTGCGTGCATCTCAAACTTCCCATTTAGCTTCCAAAACGTGCATGGGCCTCCCTTGGACTTCTTGGACGTCCTTGGTCCTCCACGCACTTGCTTGAGCCCAAACTTCTTGCATTAGTCCATTGAAGTCAGATTGCAACTTCCTAGCTCTTGCTCTTGTCATTGGCCCAATTGGAACTTGAACTTGCTGCGAGTCTACAAGCTTGATAGTAGGTGCATCCTTAGGCTTGCTCACATCAGTCCCCTCCTCTTGAAAAGTATTTGTCCTCAAATCATCACCTACATCAAACTCAAGTCAGCCACGTTAAACGAAGCACTTACATTATACTCACCCGGAAGGTCCAGCTTGTAGGCATTATCATTGATGCGTTCTATCACTTGGAATGGACCATCTCCTCGTGGTAGCAACTTTGAACGTCTTTGGACAGGAAAACGCTCCTTCCTCATATGTAGCCAAACCCAATCTCCCGGCTCAAAGACAACCTTGTGCCTTCCTTTATTTGCTTGCCTCGCATAGTGTTCCGTGCGCTTCTCGATGTTCATTCTTGCTTTCTCATGTAACTGCTTGACAAATTCAGCCTTCTTCTTGCCATCTAAGTTAACATGCTCACTCGAAGGTAGAGGTGATAAATCCAATGGAGTCAAAGGATTAAGCCCATAAACAAGCTCAAATGGTGATAATTGAGTAGCAGAATGGACAGAACGATTATAAGCAAACTCAACATGAGGCAAACATTCTTCCCAAGTCTTAATGTTATGCTTAATGAGTGCTCTCAAAAGTGTAGACAAAGTCCTATTCACTACTTCAGTTTGACCATCAGTTTGAGGATGACAAGTAGTAGAAAACAACAACTTAGTACCTAACTTGCACCACAAGGTCTTCCAAAAGTAACTTAGGAACTTAGCATCTCTATCAGAGATAATTGTCCTAGGCATGCCATGCAACCTAACAACCTCTCTAAAGAACAAATCAGCAATGTTTAAAGCATCATCAGTCTTATGACATGGAATGAAATGTGCCATCTTAGAAAACCTATCCACTACCACAAAAATTGAATCTCTTCCACGCTTAGTCCTAGGTAGTCCTAACACAAAATCCATAGAGATATCAATCCAAGGCTCACTAGGTATAGGTAGTGGGGTGTACAAACCATGGGGTTTTACCTTTGCCTTGGCTTGCTTGCAAGTGATGCAATGACCACAAACTCTCTCAACGTCTCTCTTCATGTGTGGCCAAAAGAAATGATCTTGTAGCATTGCCAAGGTCTTTGCAATTCCAAAATGCCCCATTAAGCCACCTCCATGTGCCTCCTGAATTAGTAATTCTCGCATCGAACAATTAGGCACACAAAGTTTGTTTTCACGAAATAGGTAACCTTCATTACGAAAGAACTTACCAAATGCACTTCTTTCAGTTGATCTAAACAACTCGCTAAAATCAACATCATCAACATACATCTCTTTAATGTGTTCAAAGCCAAGTAGTTTAGCATCAAGAGTTGAGATCAAGGCGTACCTTCGTGATAGTGCATCAGCCACTACATTTTCCTTACCTTGCTTGTAGCAAATGACATAAGGAAATGTCTCAATGAATTCCACCCATCGTGCATGCCTCTTGTTCAGCTTGTGTTGCCCCTTTAAGTGCTTGAGTGACTCATGATCAGTGTGAATCACGAACTCCTTTGGCCACAAGTAATGCTGCCAGGTCTCCAATGCTCGAACTAGTGCGTACAACTCCTTGTCATAGGTCGGGTAATTCAAGGTTGCACCACTTAGTTTCTCACTAAAGTATGCAATGGGTCTTCCCTCTTGCATAAGGATAGCTCCAATTCCTATACCAGAAGCATCACACTCTATTTCAAAAGTCTTAGAGAAATTAGGTAAAGCTAACAAGGGTGCATTAGTCAACTTCCCTTTTAGTAGTTGGAAGGCCTTCTCTTGAGCTTCTCCCCAAGTAAAGCCCACATTCTTCTTGATGACTCCAGTTATGGGTGCGGCTATGCTACTAAAGTCCTTCACAAATCTCCTATAAAAACTAGCTAGTCCATGAAAGCTCCTAACATTAGCAACACTTGTAGGGCTTGGCCATTCACGGATAGCTCGGATCTTTTCTTCATCAACCTGTATTCCGTTAGCTCCAACAACAAAACCCAAGAATACAAGCTTATCCGTACAAAAGGTGCACTTCTTCAAGTTAGCAAACAATTGATCTTCTCTAAGTGCATCTAAGACAGATTTCAAATGTTCTAAATGATCCTCCATGCTCTTGCTATAAATGAGTATATCATCAAAGTAAACAATCACAAATTTACCAATGAATGGATGTAGAACATGATTCATGAGTCGCATAAACGTGCTAGGTGCATTGGACAAACCAAATGGCATGACCATCCACTCATACAACCCATACTTTGTTTTAAAAGCAGTCTTCCACTCATCTCCTTCTTTCATTCTAATTTGATGATAACCACTCTTCAAATCAATCTTAGAAAACATGCAAGAACCATGCAACTCATCTAACATGTCATCTAAACGAGGAATAGGGTGACGATATTTTACCGTTATGTTGTTGACTGCTCGGCAATCAACACACATTCTCCATGATCCATCCTTCTTGGGCACAAGTAGGACTGGAACAGCACATGGACTCATGCTCTCTCTCACGTACCCTTTCTCCAATAGCTCGTTGACTTGCTTCTCAAGCTCCTTTGTTTCTTCAGGATTGCTTCTATATGCGGGACGGTTAGGTATGGCAGCTCCCGGAACAAAGTCTATTTGATGTTCAATCCCACGAATAGGTGGCAAACCAGGTGGTAGCTCGTCGGGAAAGACATCCTTGTAGTCCTGCAAAAGAGACACAACCGTACTAGGTACATGTGGTTCAAGCTCGTTAGTGTTTAAAAGCGCCTCTCTATACCGAAGTAAGATCATAGGCTTCTTTTCAAAGCATGCTTGCTTAATATCACTTGCTCCCACATAGTAACTCCTTTTCCAACTCTCGGTTTTTCTCTCATTGGCCGTTTTAATTTCTGTTTTTCCGGCTTCTTTTGTTTTCTCAATCTTTTCCTCTCCATTGGCCGTTTTTCTTATCTTTTTTTCGGCTTCTTCTCTCCTCTCAATCTTTTTCTTTTTGTCATGCTCTCTTTGCTCATCACTTTCTTTTTGCAACTGTCGTTGATCTTCACAAACTTGTGATGGTGACAAGGGTGCCAAGGTGATTACTCTCTTCTTAAGTATAAATGAATATTTGTTGGTGTAGCCATCATGATGCACTTTCCTATCAAACTGCCATGGCCTTCCTAACAATAGATGACCAGCTTGCATTGGTACAACATCACACAACACTTCATCCTCATAGTTGCCAATGTGGAATGTTACCAATACTTGCTTCATCACTCGTACTTCTCCACTATCATTCAGCCATTGTAGTTTGTAAGGCTTAGGGTGTTTTCCAGTGAGTAACCCTAACTTCTCCACCATAGTAGTGCTTGCGACATTAGCACAACTTCCTCCATCTATGATTACACTACACACCTTGTCTTTGACATAGCACCTTGTGTGAAAAATATTTTCTCTTTGAGCCACATCATTTTCTTCTTTTACTTGCACATTCAATGCTCTTCTAGACACAAGAGTAAGCCTCTCAGCAGCTTGGTACTCTTCCTCGGATACGTCCTCCAAAGAAGGCATGCTTTCATGCTCCGAATCCTCTTCTTCAGTTTCAATCTCTCCACTTTCCTTGATCACCATTGCTTGCTTGTTAGGGCATTGACTTGAGATGTGCCCTCTTCCTTGACACTTAAAGCACTTGATGTCACGGTTCCTAGCTAGAGTGACTTCCACTTTCCTTTGAGAATTAGCTTGAGAACTCTCAGATTTATGCTCTACTTTGGCTGCTTGTGGCTTGTCAAACTTCTTTTGGTAGTTTGGCTTCCAAGTAGAACTCGATGTAGCTCTTGTTCTCCCCTCTCCTCTCTTGAGTTGCTTCTCAATTTTCGTTGCCATATGCACCATGTCCTCCAACTCCACATAGTGTTGCAACTTAACTTTGTCTTGAATTTCAGGATTGAGTCCATTCAAGAATCTTGCCATTGTAACTTCTCTATCTTCATCTATATCAGCTCTTATCATGGCCATCTCCATCTGTTTGAAATACTCCTCCACGCTCAAATTTCCTTGCCTCATTCCTTGTAACTTCTTATACAGCCCTCTATAGTAATGACTTGGAACAAATCTCTTCCTCATCACCACTTTCATGTCTTCCCAAGTAGCTATAGGGCGTTCTCCATTTCTCCTCCTGCTTGTCACAAGTTGATCCCACCAAGTTATAGCATAATCAGTGAATTCGGTGATGGCAAGTTTTACCTTCTTTGCTTCGGAGCTATTGTGGCAATCAAACACGAACTCAATCTTCTTCTCCCACTCTAAGTACGCCTCCGGGTCAGAACGACCAGCAAAGGAGGGTATCTTCAGTTTGATACTCCCTATGTTGTCGTCTCTCTTTTGCCTCGCCTCCCTAGGTGGGCGGTTTGTTCTTGCTCTCCTAAGACTCCTTGTAGAGCCTACGCCTTCTTGAGATTCAGAATCAGCTCTGCTCGACTCTCCAATAGGTACTTCTCTCCTACGCCTTTGGAGTTCGCCTCGCGTTTGGGGGTTGTCTCGAGAATTCTACACGGCATCCACGCGTAGTTGCAAAGGCTCCATCTGAGCTTGCACCATCTGCTCGAGCTTCCCGGCCAAGGCATCCACTAATAACTTAAGGTCTATGCTTCCCATAGTTTGACCTTCATGCGACATGTTTGCTACAAGAAAAATTGGTTAGTAATAAAAAAAATTATGGCCTCACAAGCTCACTCCCTTACGTGTATACTCTCAATGTAAGGTGCACTCAAGTTCACTCGTGTTTGCACTCAAATATTTGGCTTTTCTCTCTAAGGTACTCGCACACTCTTGCCTTTTTCCTCTCGTGATACTTGTATGTTCTTACTAAAGCTAGAACAGCCTTTGCTTGAACTTCACGCTTCACAGAATGTTAAAGTTCCTCTTTTGGCCTTTCTTTGCTTTTTTTAGTCTTGCTTGTCCCTTTTCTTGATCAGCTGCTGCGCCTTCTTTAGTTCGCTAGCTTCCTTTTTGATTTTGCTTCCTCTTTAGCTTGCGGCTTCCAAATTAGTCGTGCGGGCCAACTTAGGACTAACTTTTTCCTGTTTTGTTTCCTCTCTTCTTCTTTTTTTCTTTCCTTTTCTTTTTCTTTTCTTTCCTTTTCTTTTCTTTTCTTTTCTGTTTTTGCTTCACTCGTTTGTTTTCCTCTCTTTTCTCTCGAACAGCGAAGAACCTCACGGATTAGCAAGCAACAAAACGAACCCCAAAAAAAAAGAACAAGAATAACAAGGATAATGAACTAAAGTAACAAGCTAAGCTCTGATACCAAATGATATGAATCTCAGCGGAAAAGACTCACAACTCGGACCGTTTGTTACTTCAGAATGGAACAGATCACAACTCACAAAGAACTCACAAGAACTAAGGCGCAAAATTGAACCTTAACCCGCTGCAAGAGCTTCTGAACCTTGACCTAAGGTCGTATCACGCCACGAGCGGGGATGGATGATCCGCTTGATAAGTGAAAGATAAATTCTAGCCAAGACGACTCACCAGCCTAAGCAAGAACAACGAGTATCTAAACTCACAATTAGCCAATGCTAAGTAATTCTCCGAATTGTTCCCCTTTATTGAATGAGGATGCCTCTTTATATAGGCTCCATAAGTCTTACAATTTCCTAAACGAAAACTAACTCCAAATAAGGAGTTCAAGGCTGGCCAAAACTCTCCTTCCTAATTTAAAGGGATTCTTGCTGAAATATTCAACTAAGTAGGAAAACAATCTAAACATAGATAACTAATAGACTATCTAGTAAATATCACGTCCTAAAACATAGTAGATGCAATTCCTAAAATTTAGGGACGCATGTCCAAGATAAGCTTGAAATTCACGTGCGCATGCATCCAGGAGATTGCGTGCATCTCAAACTTCCCATTTAGCTTCCAAAATGTGCATGGGCCTCCCTTGGACTTCTTGGACGTCCTTGGTCCTCCACGCACTTGCTTGAGCCCAAACTTCTTGCATTAGTCCATTGAAGTCAAATTGCAACTTCCTAGCTCTTGCTCTTGTCATTGGCCCAATTGGAACTTGAACTTGCTGCGAGTCTACAAGCTTGATAGTAGGTGCATCCTTAGGCTTGCTCACATCAGTTTTTTTATCATTAGTTTTTAGTTCGTTATTCTTATTGTATTCTCAGTTGGAGAAAGAAAAAAAAATAAAAAAAGAGGAAAAAAATTCCGAAAAAAAAGAAAGATAGAGAAGAAGGCAGCCAAGAAAAGAAGAAGAAAGAAGGCTGAAAAAAAAATCAAAAAAAAAAAGAAAAGTTGAAAGTAGAAAAGAAGAGAATCTGCAAGAATGTCTTATAACTACTCAAGAAGATCCTTTGAAGGTGTTGCACCATTGGTTGGTGATCCACACACGTTTATGGACGCCCTTCTTAGTGGGATGAGGCATATAATGAGAACGGAGGTCAAGAAGCTCAGCGAAAAGGTGGACCGGATAGTGTACAAACAAGAGAGGATACATGATGTTCCTAATGTATGCAGGGATACAAGAGCTCAACAAAGAAAGATTGGGGTTAGAGGTGATAGCACTCTAAGAGTTACAGCATGGGATGATGAAGACAGCTGGGAGAAACTTATGTCTTTGGCAAGGAAAATTGACATGCATACAAGAGAAGTTAGTGAAGTACAACAAGAGAAGATCATTCAATCTAAGTGCAACATTGAGGAAAAGGTATGTTGTTCAGAAATTGGTATGACTTCAGATGAAGTTTTTGAAGAGGTTTTGATATGGGAGGAGTTTGGTGAATATTCCATTGATTTATTTGATGGAGATTATTTTGATGACCATACCATGTCACTACTTTACCTAAGAGATTTATTTGACGAATCATCTGTGGTGGATATTGTTCACATGAAGAAGTGCACAATTCCTATTGATGGTGAACATGAAGAACTTATTGTTGCTGTTAACAAGGAAGAGGATTAACCTATATCTTACATGTTTCCAGATTTTCACGTTGAATATGTTGAGCATATTGACTTCTTGGGAGTTGACAAGTTTGAATATGTTGGAGGATCAGCATTGATCAACTTATGGAATAGTTTGAAGATTGGTGAAAGGCTTATTCAAAAAAGTAAGTCTTTTGCTTTTGAGTTGGAGATGACTTCAGATTCTTTAAGATCGAAGTACTTGTTCTGTTGGAAAGAAAGGTATCACGTGCAGCCACGACGTTCAAAGACTTCATCTTGCACCAGCATGGTTGTGAGTTGGCAAAAGCATGACGGATGCAAGGATTTGAGGGCAAATCCTTTTCAAGAGAGGGGGAATGATGTGAACACGTCCACTATGGAGCTACAAGGCCCGCAACCAGTTCGAGTTCCACTTGGACCAATTACAAGAGCAAGAGCAAAGACGTTGCACGCTGAGCTCAATGGATTAATTCAAGGGATTTGGGCTACAACCAGTTCGTGCAAGCCCGTGGACGTTCAAGGAGCCCATGCAAAGCCTATGCACGTGATTGGAGTTATTTTGGACGCATCCTTTTCAGACTTTGAGTAGGAAATTATATCCTTTAGGAATAAGGCATGCGTATTAGACTTCCTAAAGGAGTAGAATTCGTTTCTTGTTTAGTTTTCCTAAATTCCAGCCAAGTTTCCTACTTTTTAGGAATAAGAGTTATCCAATAGTGGATAATGATTGTGTTTTTCAATTATTAGGATAAATATTCGTTTTAAGCCTAGTTTAGGTAGTTGGATAAGTTTGAAGCTCTTCAGAACTTATCTTATTGACTTTGGAGTCTAACCAAGTCAGTTGTAACCTCTATTTAAAGGAGGCCACGAATTCAATAAAGGACACATCTTTTGGCATAAGAAAATTCGTGAGTCTTTGATGCTCTTGTTGTTCTTGCGGGCTGGATTGCTTAGCTAGGGCGTTTGTACTTATCAAACGGAATTCCCATCTCCGTTTGTGGCGTATTCGATTCAAGATCAAGGTTCGCATTCTCACCATTGCTACGGGTCAAAGTTAACCAACACTGAGGTTCGGTGCAAGGCGCAAAGCGACGGGTCAAGATCAACCATAATCCTAAAGTAGACGGTCCGAGTTGGTGCGAGTTCCTGACGGGATTCATATCATAAGGCAAGAAAAGGCAAGAAATAGCAAGGACAATGCAAGATAAGGCAAGGAAAGGCAAGATAAGTTAAGAAAAGTCAAGGAAAAGGCAAGATAAGGATAGAAAAGGCAAGAAAATGCAGGAAAATGCAAGATAGGAGAAGAGAAGACAACATAAGAAAACATAAGGCAAGATAGGAGAAGAGAAGACAATATAAGGAAAAATAAGGCAAGAAAAGGCATGAAATGGCTGGAAAAGGCAAGGAAAAGGAAAGATATGGAAAGAAAAAGTAAGAAAAGATAAAAAAAAGCCTAGAAAAGCCAAAAAAAGCCAAGAAAAGGCAAGAAAAGGTAAGATAAGGTAAGAAAAGTACAGAAAAGGCAAGAAAAGATAAGAAAAGGCAAGAAAAGGCAAGAAAAAGGAAAGATAAGGTAAGATAAGGGAAGAAAAGGCAAGAAGTGGCAAGGAAAAGACAAGATAAGAAAAGGCAATATAAAGGAAGAAAAGACAAGGAAAATTTAGGAAAAGGCAAGAAAAGGAAAGGAAAAGGCAAGATAAGGAAAGAAAAGGGAAGGAAAAGGCAAGATAAGTCATAAATAGGGAAGAAAAAGGCAAGATAAGGATAGAAAAGGGACGAAAAGGCAAGATAAGGCAAGAAAGGGCAAGAAAAGGAGAGAAAAGGCAAGAAAAGGCAAGGAAAAAACAAGATAAGACAATAAAAGGCAACAAAAATGAAAGAAAAAGCAAGATACTGCAAGATAAGATAAGAATAGGTTAGGAGTGGCAAGGAAAAATCAAGATAAGGAAAGAAAAGCAAGATAAGGCAAGAAAAGGCAAAAAAAGATAAGAAAAGGCATGAAAAGGTAAGGATAAGGTAAGAAAAGGTAAGAAAAGGAAAGAAAAGGCAAGGAAAAGGCAAGAAAAGGAAAGAAAAGGCAAGAAAAGATAAGAAATGGCAAGATAAGGCATGGAAAGGCAAGAAAAGGTAAGAAATGGCAAGGAAAAGGCATGATAAGGATAGAAAAGGGAACAAAGGCATGATAAGGCAAGAAAGGGCAAGAAAAGGAGAGAAAAGGCAAGAAAAGGCAAGGAAAAGACAAGATAAGACAATAAAAGGCAACAAAATGAAGGAAAAAGCAAGATACGGCAAGATAAGGCAAGAATAGGTTAGGAGTGGCAAGGAAAAATCAAGATAAGGAAAGAAAAGCAAGAAAAGGCAAGAAAAGGCAAAAAAAGATAAGAAAAGGCATGAAAAGGCAAGGATAAGGTAAGAAAAGGAAAGAAAAGGCAAGGAAAAGGCAAGAAAAGGAAAGAAAATGCAAGAAAAGATAAGAAACGGCAAGATAAGGCATGGAAAGGCAAGAAAAGGCAAGAAATGGCAAGGAAAAGGCATGATAAGGAAAGATAAGGAAAGAAAATACAAGATAAGGAAAGAAAAGGCAATATAAAGGAAGAAAAGACAAGGAAAATTTAGGAAAAGGCAAGAAAATGAAAGGAAAAGGCAAGATAAAGAAAAAAAATGTAAGATAGGGCAAGAGAAGAAAAAATAGGCCCAAAAAGGAAAGAAAAGGTGAGAAATAGCTAGAAAAGGCAAGGAAAAGTCAAGATATGGAAAGAAAAGGAAAGAAGTGACAAGAAAAGGAAAGATAAGGCAAGAAAAGGCGAGAAAAGGTAAGAAAAGACAAGAAAAAGGAAAGATAAGGGAAGAAAAGGCATCATAAGGCAAGAAAAGGCAAGAAAAAGACAAGATAAGGAAAGAAAAGGTAAGATAAAGCAAGAAAAGGAAAAAAAATGCAAGGAAAAAGTAAGATATGGAAAGAAATGGCAAGATAAGGCATGAAAACGCCAAAAAGATAAGAAAGACAAGATAACGAAAGAAAAGGCAAGAAAATAAAAGATAACGAAAGAAAAGGTAAGAAATGGCAAGGAAAATTCAAGATAAGGAAAGAAAAGGCAAGATAAGGTAAGAAAGGGCAGGAAAAGGTAAGAAATGGCAAGGAAAAGGCAAGAAATGATTATAAAAGGAAAAAAAAGGTTTGAAAAGGGAAGATAAGGAAAGAAAAGGAAAGATAATGCAAGAAATGGCAAGGAAAAGGGAAGAAAAGGCTAGTAAAGGCAAGGAAAAGGCAAGGAAAAGGCAAGATATGGAAAGAAACGGCAAGGAAAGGCAAGAAAATGCAAAATAAGGTATGAAAAGGCAAGAAAAGGAAAGAAAATGCAAGAAAAGGGAAGGAAAAAGTAAGATAAGGCAACATAAAGGCAAGATAAATCAAGAAAATGCAAGATAAGGCAAGAAATGGTAACATAAGGAAGCAAAAGCAAGATAAGGCGAGATACGACAAGATAAGGCATGATAAGGCAAGAAAAAGGAAGAAAAAGCAAGAAAAGGCAAAAAATGGCAAGGAAAAGGCAAGATAAGGAAAGGAAAGGAAAGGAAAGATAAGGCAAGATAAGGTAAGAAAAGTCAAGAAAAGGTAAGATAAGGATAGCAAAGGCAAGAAAAGGCAAGAAAAATGCAGGAAAAGAAAAAATAGGGGAAGAGAAGACATGATAAGAAAAGATAAGGCAAGATAGTGGAAGAGAAGACAAGATAAGGCAAAATAAGGCAAGAAATTGTAAGAAATGGCTACAAAAGGCAAGGAAAATGAAAGATATGGAAAGAAAAGGTAAGAAAAGGTAAGAAAAGGCATGAAAAGCTAAGAAAAGACAATAAAAGGGAAGATAAGGGAAGATAAGGCATGAAAAGGAAAGATAAGGCAAGAAAAGGTGAGAAACGGCAAGAAAAGGCAAGATAAGAGAAAAAAAGGCAAGATAAGGTAAGAAAAGGTGTGATAAGGCAAGGAAAAGGCAAGATAAGGAAAGATAAGGAAAGATAAGGAAAGAAAAGCAAAGAAAATGCAAGATAACGAAAGAAAAGGTGAGAAAAGTAAAAAATGGCAAGGAAAAGGCAAGGAAAGGTAAGAGAAGGCAAGAGAAGGCAAGAAAAGGCAAAAAAGACTAGAAAAGGCAAGAAAAGGTAAGAAAAGGCAAGAATAGGCAAGAAATGATTACAAAAGGAAAGAAAAGGTAAGGAAAAGGCAAGAAAAGGCTAGAAAAGGCTAGAAAAGGCTAGAAAATGGCAAGATGTGGAATGAAAAGGCAAGGAAAGGCAAAAAATTCAAGATATGGCAAGAAAAGGCCAGAAAAGGAAAGAAAATGCAAGAAAATGGAAGGAAAAAGCAAGATAGGGCAAGATAAAGGCAAGATAAGGCATGAAAAGGCATGATAAGGCAAGAAATGGAAAAATAAGGAAGCAAAAGGAAAGATAAGGCAAGATAAGGCAAGAAAATTTAAGAAAAGGCAAGAAATGGCAAGGAAAATACAAGATAAGGAAAGGAAAGGCAAGATAAGAACAGATAAGGTAAGAAAAGTGAAGAAAAGGCAAGGAAAAGGTAAGATATGGATAGAAAAGGCAAGAAAAGGCAAGCAAAATACAGGAAAAGGCAAGATAGGGGAAGAGAAGACAAGATAAGAAAACATAAAGCAAGATAGGGGAAAAGGCAATAAAAGAGAAGAAAAGGCAAGAAAAGGCAAGAAAAGGCAAGAAAAAGCAGGAAAAGGCAAGAAAAGGAAAGAAAAGGCAAGAAATGGCACGGAAAAGGCAAGATAATTAAAGAAATGGCAAGATAAGGCGAGATATGGCAAGAAAAGGTAAGAAATGGCAAGGAAAAGGCAACATAAGGCAAGGAAAGGCAAGATAAGGAAAGAAAAGGCAAGATGAGGCAAGAAAATGCAAGAAAAGGAAAGACATGGGAAGAATAGGTAAGGAAAAGGCAAGGAAAAGGCAAGCAAAGGCAAGGAAAGACAAGAATAGGCAAGAAGGCAAGAAAAGGCAAGAAGAGGCAAGGAAAAGGTAAGATAAGGAAAGAAAAGGCATGATAAGGAAAGAAAGGAATGATAAGGCAAGAAAAGGCAAGAAAAAGGCAAGATAATGCAAGAAAAGGTGAGAAACGCAAGGAAAAGGTAAGATAATGAAAGAAAAGGCAAGATAAGGAAAGACAAGGCCAAAAAAAGACATGAAAATGCTAGATAAGGAAAGAAAAGGCAAGATAAGGAAAGAAAAGCTAAGAAAGGATAAGAAAAGGCAAGATAAGGAAATAAAAGCCAAGAAAAGGGAAGAAGGGGTAAGAAAAGGAAGGAAAAGGCAAGGAAAGATAAGAAATGGCAAGAAATGGCAAGGAAAAGGCAAGATAAGGCAAGATAAGGTAAGATAAGGAAAGAAAAGGCAAGAAAAGGCAAGAAAAGGCAGGGAAAAGCAAGGAAAAGGAAAGATAAGAAAAGAAAAGGCTAGAAATGGCAAGGAAAAGGCAAGATATGGAAAGAAAAGGTAAGATAAGGGAAGAAAAGGCAAGAAAAGATAAGAAAAGACAAGTAAAGAGAAGGAAAAGGCACAATAAGGCAAGAAAAGGGAAGGAAAAGGCAAGATAAGGAAAGAAATGGAACAAAAAGGCAATATAAGATAAGAAAGGGCAAGAAAAGGAGAGAAAAGCCAAGATAATGTAAGAAAAGGCAAGAAAAGGTAAGGAAAAGTTAGGAAAAGGAAAGAAAAGGCAAGATAAGGCAAGAAATGGCAAGATGAGGAAAGAAAAGGCAACATAAGGCGAGAAATGGCTAGAAAAGGAAAGGAAAAGGAAAGATATGGAAAGAAAAGGCAAGAAATGACAAGAAAAGGCAAGATAAGGAAAGATAAGGTAAGAAAAGGCGAGAAAAGGTAAGAAAAGGCAAGGAAAAGGAAAGATTGATGTGAATCTCGTTACGGATCCACGCGAAAGCCGGATCTATCTACGTTCAGATTGATGGAAATCTCGACCCGTTGTTTGCACCTTTGCAAGAACCTCGGTATGAACAACCTCGACCCCCTGCTGTAGGGAAACAATAACCTTGATTTGATGAAGACGCCACAAACGGTGATGTAGATCCGCTTGATAAGTCGAAGGTGAACGAACGGAATCCCTCCGCTGTGTTCTAACAGTTCCGAAGAACCAAGAGAGCAAAGCCCACTTTTTTGTACTCAAATTATTCTCCTTATTCTCATTGATAATGCCTTTATATATAGGCAGATTGTTACAAAGAGATTCCAAATTAAATATAACTTCTAACTAGATAAATATGACTTAAAAAGGGAAACTAAAAAGGAAAATAACTCTAATCCTACTAGGAATACTCAAAATGTGATTATCTCATAATTGACTTCCTAAACAGACTAGAACTCCTAATAAAACAAAATTATCTTTTTTGTAACTTCCTAAACAGAATAGAACTCATGTAAAATAAAATTAACAAATAATTAACTTCCTAAATAGACTTTGAAACTCAAAAATGAATTATTAAATAATTATGGCTTCTTGCAGATCTGATTCATATCATTCCCCTCCTCTTGAAATGGATTTGTCCTCAAATCCTTGCATACGTCATGCTTTTTCCAATTCATGATCATGCTTGAACAAGTCTTGGAACGTCTTGGTTGAACTTGATGTCTTCCATCCCAACAAAATAGATACTTTGAACATAAGCAATCTGAAATCCTCTCCAAATTAAAAACCAAAATCTTACTTATTTGCACAAGCCTTTCTTTGAACTGCAAACTATTCCAGAAGTTGATCAACGATGAACCTCCAACATAATTAAACTTGTCCACACCTAAGAAGTCAATATGTTCAACATATAAATCAGGAGACATGAAAGATATGGGTTGGACATCTTCCTTGTCAACTAAAACAATAAGTTCTTCTTGTTCACCATCAATAGCAGTTAAGCACTTCTTCATATGAACAACATCCACCAATTCTGATTCATTGAACAAATCCCTCAAGTAAAGAAGTGACATGGCATGGTCATCAAAACATTCTCCATCGAACAAGTCAATAGAATATTCACCAAATTCCTCCCATGTCAAAACCTCTTCTTCAACAATCACTTCAGGTGTAACCTCCAAATCGTCAGAACTACATACCTTCCCCTCAATGTCGTGCTTAGTGTTAATGGTGTTCTCCCTCTTTCCATTGACTTCTCCAACAAAATTAGCTCCTGAATTCTTCTCATCTTTGACCCTCATCCTCCTTTGTTGAATTTGTCTTCCGCTACAGACATTAGGAACATCATGTATCCTCTCTTGTTTGCACACTATCCGGTCCACCTTTTCGCTGAGCTTCTTGACCTCCGTTCTCATTATATGCCTCATCCCACTAAGAAGGGCATCCATAAATGTGTGTGGATCACCAACCAATGGTGCAACACCTTCAAAGGATCTTCTTGAGTAGTTATAATACATTTTTGCAGATTCTCTTTTTTTCTAATTTCAACTTTTCTTTTCTTTTTTTTGATTTTTTTTCAGCCTTCTTTCTTCTTCTTTTCTTGGCTGCCTTCTTCTCTATCTTTCTTTTTTTTCGGAATTTTTTTCCTCTTTTTTTATTTTTTTTTCTTTCTCCAACTTAGAATAAAATAAGAACCATAATTGAAAACTAATGAAAACAAAAACGAAATTTAAAGATAGATGATCTGAAGTAGAGACTAAGCTTTGATACCAACTGATGTGAATCTCGTTACGGATCCACGCGAAAGCCGGATCTATCTACGTTCAGATTGATGGAAATCTTGACCCGTTGTTTGCACCTTTGCAAGAACCTCGGTATGAACAACCTCGACCCGCTGCTGTAGGGAAACAAGAACCTTGATTTGATGAAGACGCCACAAACGGTGATGTAGATCCGCTTGATAAGTCGAAGGTGAACGAACGGAATCCCTCCGCTGTGTTCGAACAGTTCCGAAGAACCATGAGAGAAAAGCCCACTTTTTTGTACTCAAATTATTCTCCTTATTCTCATTGATAATGCCTTTATATATAGGCAGATTGTTACAAAGAGATTCCAAATTAAATATAACTTCTAACTAGATAAATATGACTTAAAAAGGGAAACTAAAAAGGAAAATAACTCTAATCCTACTAGGAATACTCAAAATGTGATTATCTCATAATTAACTTCCTAAACAGACTAGAACTCCTAATAAAACAAAATTATCTTTTTTGTAACTTCCTAAACAGAATAGAACTCATGTAAAATAAAATTAACAAATAATTAACTTCCTAAATAGACTTTGAAACTCAAAAATGAATTATTAAATAATTATGGCTTCTTGCAGATCTGATTCATATCAAAGATAAGGGAAGAAAAGGCATGATAAGGCAAGATAAGGAAAGAAAAGGTAAGATAATGCAAGAAAAGGCAAGAAATGCAAGGAAACAGTAAGATAAGGTAAGACAAGGCCAAAAAGATAAGAAAAGCAAGATAAGGAAAGAAAAGGAAAGAAAATGAAAGATAACGAAAGAAAAGGCAAGAAAAGGCAAGAAAAGGTAAGAAAAAGGAAAGATAAGGTAAGATAAGGAAAGAAAAGGCAAGAACTGGCAAGGAAAAGACAAGATAAGAAAAGCCAATATAAAGCAAGAAATGACAAGGAAAATTTAGGAAAAGGCAAGAAAAGGAAAGGAAAAGGCAAGATAAGGAAAGAAAAGGTAAGATAGGGCAAGAGAAGACAAAATAGGGCAAAAAAAGGCAAGAAATGGCGAGAAATGGCAAGGAAAAGTCAAGATATGGAAGGAAAAGGCAAGAAATGACAAGAAAAGGCAAGATAAGGTAAGAAAAGGCGAGAAAAGGTAAGAAAAGGCAAGAAAAAGGAAAGAAAAGGGAAGAAAAGGCAAGAAAAAGGCAAGAAAAGAAAAAGAAACGGTAAGATAAAGCAAGAAAAGAGAAAAAATGCAAGGAAACAGTAAGATAAGAAAAGAAAAGGCAAGATAAGGCAAGACAAGGCCAAAAAGATAAGAAAGGCAAGATAAGGAAAGATAGGGGAAAAGGAAAGAAAAGAGAAGAAAAGGAAAGAAAAGGAAAGAAAAGGCAAGAAAGGGCAAGAAAAGGCAAGATATGGCACAAAAATGGTAAGATAAGGAAGAAAAGGCAAGATATGGCAAGAAAAGGCAAGAAAAGGTAAGAAATGGCAAGCAAAAGGCAAGATAAGGAAAGGAAAGGCAAGATAAGGAAAGAAAAGGCAAGATGAGGCAAGAAAATGAAAGAAAAGGAAAGATAAGGCAAGAAAGGGCAAAAAAAGGTAAGAAGAGGCAAGGAAAAGGTAAGATAAGGAAAGGCAAGAAGGCAAGAAAAGGTAAGAAGAGGCAAGGAAAAGGTAACATAAGGAAAGAAAAGGCAAGATAAGGAAAGAAAGGAATGATAAGGTAAGAAAAGGCATGAAAAGGCAAGATAATGCAAGAAAAGGTAAGAAATGCAAGGAAAAGGTAAGATAATGAAAGAAGAGGCAAGAAACTCAAGGAAAAGGTAAGATAATGAAAGAAAAGGCAAGATAAGGAAAGACAAGGCCAAAAAAAGACATGAAAAGGCTAGATAAGGAAAGATAAGGCAAGATAAGGAAAGAAAAGTCAAGAAAAGATAAGAAAAGGCAAGAAAAGGCAAGATAAGGAAATAAAAGCCAAGAAAAGGGAAGAAGGGGTAAGAAAAGGAAGGAAAAAGCAAGAAATGGTAAGAAATGGCAAGGAAATGGCAAGATAAGGCAAGATAAGGTAAGAAAAAGAAAGAAAAGGCACGAAAAAGGCAGGGAAAGGCAAGGAAAAGGAAAGGTAAGAAAAGAAAAGGAAAGGAAAGAAAAGGCTAGAAATAGCAAGGAAAAGGCAAGATAAGGCAAGATATTGTAAGATAAGGGAAGAAAAGGCAATAAAAGATAAGAAAAGGCAAGAAAAGAGAAGGAAAAGGCACGATAAGGCAAGAAAAGGGAAGGAAAAGGCAAGATAAGCCAAGAAATGGAATGAAAAGGTAAGATAAGGGAAGAAAGGGCAAGAAAAGGAGAGAAAAGGTAAGGAAAAGGCAAGAAAAGGCAAGGAAAAGACAAGATAAGATAATAAAAGGCAAGAAAAGGGAAGGAAAGAGCAAGATAGGGCAAGATAAGGCAAGAATATGTAAGATAAGGCAAGATAAGGCAAGGAAAAGGCAAGAAAAGGAAGAAAAGGTAAGAAAAGTCTAGAAAAGGCAAGGAAAAGACAAGAAAAGGCAAGAAAAGGCAAGATAATGCAAGATAAGGCAAGAAATGGCAAGGAAAAGGAAAGATAAGGAAAGAAAATACAAGATAAGGGAAGAAAAGGAAATATAAAGCAAGAAAAGGCAAGGAAAATGTAGGAAAAGGCAAGAAAAGGAAAGAAAAAGGCAAGATAAGGAAAGAAAAGGCAAGATAGGGCAAGCGACGACAAAATAGGGCCAAAAAATGCAAGAAAAGGTGAGAAATTGCTAGAAAAGGAAAGGAAAAGGCAAGATATGGAAAGAAAAGGCAAGAAAAAGTAAGATAATGCAAGAAAAGGCAAGAAACGCAAGGAAAAAGTAAGATAAGGCAAGACAAGGCAAAAAGATAAGAAAAGCAAGATAAGGAAAGGAAAGTAAAGAAAAGCAAAGAAAAGGCAAGAAAATGAAAGATAACAAAAGAAAAGGCAAGAAAAGGTAAGAAATGGCAAGGAAAATATAAGATAAGGAAAGAAAAGGCAAGATAAGGAAAGAAAAGGCTCGATAAGGCAAGAAAAGGCACGAAGAGGCAAGATAAGGCAAGAAAGGGCAGGAAAAGGCAAAGAAAAGGCAAGAAATGATTATAAAAGTAAAGAAAAGGTTTGAAAAGGCAAGATAAGGAAAGAAAATGCAAGATAGGGCAAGAAAAGGCAAGAAAAGGCTAGAAAAGGCAAGGAAAAGCAAGATATGGAAAGAAAAGGCAAGGAAAGGCAAGAAAATGCAAGATATGGCAAGAAAAGGCAAGAAAAGGAAAGAAAAGGCAAGAAAAGGGAAGGAAAAAGCAAGATAGGGCAAGATAAAGGCAAGATAAGGCATGAAAAGGCAAGATAAGGCAAAAAATGGCAAGATAAGGAAGCAAAAGGCAAGATAAGGCAAGATAAGACATGATAAGGCAAGAAAAGGCAAGAAATGGCAAGGAAAATGCAAGATAAGGAAAGGAAACGCAAGATAATGTAAGAAAAGTCAAGGAAAAGGCAAGATAAGGATACAAAGGGGAAGAAAAGGGAATGTGATAGGAGCCGCCGAGCTCCAGGTATTGTAGCGATGCGATCTCTCTACCTCAAGCCTTTGGGACCGTGTTGGCTTTTTAGAGGAAGAAGACAGACGAACAAGACAGATAAATAGGAACTTCTTTATTGTTTATTTCTTTCTTTTTTCTGGTTACATGAGTTGTGCTTCACCCTTTATAAAGGGATTGGATCGGAAGAGATAGGGATAAGAATAAGAAAAGACAAACATCTAGATTCACATCTAGATACATGTAGGGAAAATAAATACTAATAGCTGCAATAAATAAATGCATCGGACTAGTTGAGATGCATCGTACATAACATCTCACCCACCTTCGCGAGAAAGCTCATCCTCCAGCTGAAAATCTGGTTGTGCGCGCTAACTCGGTTCAACAGTGTCATCGGCAGTCCCATTCTCGTCGTCGTAGTCATCGACCTCAATGTGAAAGAGGCACTGGCAACGATGTCCTCGCACATACTGCTCGTCGCAATTATAGCATAACCCCTTTTGTTGTCGATCAGCCATCTCCATCGAAGACAGACGACGGATGCTTGGTTCTGACGACACGTTCGTAGTAGTAATGCTTCACAACGTATGTGAGTTGGTTTTGGTAAAAGTGGCTGATGGATTTTTAGTACCCGATCGGCGCTCATAGGCTCAGGCCAGGCTCACGGCTCCTTGCAGATCCGGTGGATGTAAAAGCTCCATGTCCGTTCGGAGGGAATTTGGGAGGCCAGCCATGAAAAGGTCCACTTGGTATCGGGTTGACAAGGGATCGACCCAGCACACTAATGCTAGGATTGCTTTGATACCAGATTGATAGGAGGCACCGAGCTCTGGGTGTTGTAGCGATGCAATCTCTCTACCTCGAGCCTTTGGGCTCCGATGTTTTGGAGCCGTGTTGGCTTGTTGGAGGAAGAAGACAGACGAACAAGACAGATAAATAGGAACTTCTTTATTGTTTATTTCTTTTTTTTTCTGATTATATGAGTTGTGCTTCACCCTTTATAAAGGGATTGCATCGGAAGAGACAGGGACAAGAATAAGAAAAGACAAACATCTAGATTCACATCTAGATACATGTAGGGAAAATAAATACTAATAGCTACAATAAATAAATGCATCGGACTAGTTGAGATGCATCGCACATAACATCTCTCCCACCTTCGCGAGACAGCTCATCCTCAAGCTAAAAATCTGGTTATGCGTGCTAAGTTGGCTCGACGGTCTCAACGGTAGTCCCATTCTCGTCGTCATAGTCATCGGCCTCAATTTGAAAGAGGCACTGGCAACGATGTCCCCGCACATACTGCTCATCGAAATTATAGCATAACCCCTTTTGTTGTTGATCAGCCATCTCCGCCAAAAACAGACGACTGATGCTTGGTTTCGATGACACGTTCGTAGTAGTAATGCTTCCCGACGTACGTGGGGTGGTTTTGGTAAGAGCGGCTAATGGGTTTTCAGTACCCGAGTGGTGCTCATAGGCTCGGGCCAGGCTCATAGCTCCTTACAGATCTGGTGGATGTAAAAGCTCCACGTCCGTTCGGAGCAGATTTGGGAGGCCAGCCATGAAAAGGTCCACCTGGTGATAGGTTGACAAGGGAACGACCCGCCATAGTAATGCTAGGAATTGGGCCTGGTATTCCTCCACGGTGGTGGAATAAGTCAATCGCGTGAGTTCCCCGAAAAGGTTGTTCTGGGTTGAGGGGCCAAAATGCTGGTGACAGAGTTCTTTAAATACTGGCCACGTCGGTGTGCCATGGTCTCACTCTAATTGGTAAAACCAATGTTGAGCGCCCCCCGTGAGTTGAAAAGATGCCAGCCACACTTTCTCTTCCTTGAGTGTTCGCTGGCCTTGGAAGAACTACTCACATCGGTTGAGCCACCCAAGCGGGTCTTCCCTACCGTCAAAGGTAGGAAATTCTAGCTTGTAATAGCGGGGGACCCCCGCTCCTCCTCCGGAGTTCACTTGATTCAAAGGTTATAAAGGCGCGAAAGTGCAGGCCGCCTGACCCGGGGAGTGAAGTCCCTCCCATCCCAGCTGAGCGAAGGTCTCTGACCATACGAGGTACTCAGCAGTGCTACTGCTGCATCCTTCGGGGGTCTGTCGAAGAGGCACGGTAGTTCCTCTAGTGGGCAGCGGGTGGGCGTTTGTGCTAGTGGCTCGCGATGGCTCCAGCGGGGGTGGGTAGGGCGGTGGAAGTCCAGAGCTGTTGGACCCCTCCTCCAGGCGCTTCTCCAAGGTCGTGAGTCGCTGGCCGACTTCCTAAAATTGTTGTTTCATCTGCTGCTGCATTTTGGTGATAACCTTCATGAACTGGGCAAGAGATGGTTCAGCCACTTCGGTGTTGACGGCGGACATGGTGGGCAGCGGGCTGAGCTCTGATACGAGATTGATAAGAGCCGCCGAGCTGTGGGTCTTGTAGCGATGTGATCCTCTACCTCGAGCCTTTGGGCTCCGATGTTTTGGAGCCGTGTTGGCTTTTTGGAGGAAGAAGATAGACGAACAAGATAGATAAATAGGAACTTCATTATTGTTTATTTCTTTTTTTTCTGATTACAAGAGTTGTGCTTCACCCTTTATAAAGGGATTGCATCGGAAGAGACAGGGACAAGAATAAAAAAAGACAAACATTTAGATTCACATCTAGATACATGTAGGGAAAATAAATACTAATAGCTGCAATAAATAAATGCATCGGACTAGTTGAGATGCATCGCACATAATAGAAGGAATATGCAGGAAAATGCAAGATAGGAGAAAAGAAGACAAGATAAGAAAACATAAGGCAATATAGAGGAAGAGAAGACAAGATAAGGAAAAATAAGGCAAGAAATGGCAAGAAAAGGCAAGGTAAAGGAAAGATATGAAAAGAAAAGGTAAGAAAAAGCAAGAAAGGCAAAGAAAAGCCAAGAAAAGTAAAGATAAGGCAAGAAAAGGGAAGATAAGGAATGAAAAGGCAAGATAAGGCAAGAAAATGTGAGAAAATTAAAAAAAAGGCAAGGAAAAGGCAAGATAAGAGAAAAAAAGGAAAGATTAGGTAAGAAAAGGTATGATAAGGCAAGAAAAGGCAAGGAAAAGTCAAGATAAGGAAAGCAAAGGTGATATGAATCCTGTCAGGAACTCGCACCAACTCGGACCGTCTACTCTAGGATGATGGTTGATCTTGACCCATCGCTTTGCGCCTTGCACCGAACCTTAGTGTTGGTTAACTTTGACCCGTAGCGTAGCAATGGTGAGAACGCGAACCTTTGATCTTGAATCGAATACGCCATAAACGGAGATGGAAATTCCGTTTGATAAGTACAAACGCCCTAGCTAAGCAATCTAGCCCATAAGGACAACCAGAGTATCAAATCTCACGAATTTTCTTATGCCAAAAAGTGATGCCTTTATTGAATTCGTGGCCCTCCTTATATAGAGGTTAAAACTGACCTGGATAGACTCCAAAGTCAACAAGATAAGTTCTGAAGAGCTCCAAACTTATCATACTACTTAAACTAGTTCTAAAAACGAATGTTTATCCTAAGAATTGAAAAACACAATCATTATCCAACATTATCCACTATTGGATAACTCTTATACCTAAAAAGTTATAAAAAGTTTGGATAACTCTTATTCCTAAAAAGTAGGAATCTTGGTTCTACTCCTTTAGGCTTCCAAAACAACTCCAATCACGTGCATGGGCTTTGCAAGGACGTCCACGGGCTTACACAAACTTGTTGTAGTCCAAATCCCTTGAATTAATCCGTTGAGCTCAGCTTGAAGCGTTTTTGCTCTTGCTCTTGTGATTGGTCCAAGTGGAACTCGAACTGGTTGTGGGTCTTGTAGCTCCATAGTGGACGTGTTCACATCATTCCCTCCCCTCTTGAAAAGGATTTGCCCTCAAATCTTCACCTACATCAAACGGGCTTAAGTCAGCAACATTAAAAGAAACACTTACATTATACTCACCCGGCAGGTCAAGCTTATAAGCATTGTCATTGATGCTCTCTAAAACTTGGAAGGGACCATCCCCACGAGGTAGTAACTTTGAACGCCATTGCGCGGGAAACCGTTCCTTCCTCATATGCAACCAAACCTAATCACCAGGCTCAAAGACAACTTTGTGTCGCCCTTTATTCGCTTGTCTTGCGTAGTGCTCCGTTCGTTTCTCAATGTTCAATCTCGCCTTCTCATGCAGCTGCTTGACAAATTCAGCCTTCTTCTTGCCATCTAAGTTAACATACTCATTCGAAGGCAAAGGTGATAAATCTAGTGGGGTCAGAGGATTAAAACCATACACAAGATCAAACGGTGAGAATTGAGTAGCAGAATGAACAGATCGATTATAAGCAAACTCAACATGTGGCAAACAATCTTCCCAAGCTTTAATATTATGCTTAATGAGCGCTCTTAACAGTGTAGACAAAGTCATATTCACAATGATGTAGCGTAGCGGAAATAAGGTTATTCCTTAGGCTTTGGAATGGAAATTAAGTAACTGAGGTCGAAGATGGTACGAAACACGGATGGAAACTTCAATCAAGCAACTCTCGTTGAAGATCAAAGCGGGTTTGTCGAGCAAACGGCCAGCTAGGGCAAAACGAAGGAACCATGCAAATCCATGCACGATCAATGTAATTCCAATTACGCTCACGGTAATTCAGGGAATGGTCTCTACCTGAATCCATTATTCGTCCACGAGATTTACATATAGGAGGCGGAAATCTGGCGAGCTTTAGGGAGGAGTTAAGACCAGCCTCCTCAGCTAACCAATGTCCACTTTAACCTCCTAATAAGTGGCATTAACGAGCCTTATTACAATCCCGGAAATGAAGGCAGAAATAAATAAGCACTCGGACAGTTTCAAACGCAAATAACGAGAGTAAATGCAAATAACGAGCTGGTCCTTGCACGCCTTCATGCAGAATTAATGGATGCCGTGGATGTTCCTACATCATCCTCCTCTTCTTGAAAACGAGCTTGTCCACGAGCGGCCAACTTGGATGGTAGAGGGAAAGCGTCGAAGTATGGTGACAAGTCCTTGACATTGAACGTACGAGAGACGCCAAACTCGAATGGCAAATCAACGACATAGGCATTATTATTCACACGCCTCAGAATTTGATAAGGCCCGAACTTACGGGCTTGCAACTTGCCTCCCAAGTTACTTGGCATTCGCTCCTTGCGAAAATGAACCATAACTTGCTCACCCGGCTGGAAAATTAGTTCTTTGCGGTGTGCATCAACTCGTGCCTTCTCCTTTTGGTAAGCATCCTCCAACTTCTGGCGCACCTGGTCAATGACTTATTGAGCTTGTTCCGCAAAGGTTATAGCACTTGGATTGCCCGTTGAAGGCCTTGTCACCGTAGCAACATCCACAATATGATTCGGCTCTTTTGTATACACCAAAGAGAATGGTGTCTTGCCAGTTACACGATGCGTAGCACCATTATATGCGAACTCAGCAATCGGCAAGGCCAAGTCCCATTGTCTTTTCTTCTCATGACAAAGACTACGAAGCATGCTGCCGAGGGTTCGATTGGTCACCTCCGTTTGGCCATCGGTTTGGGGATGAGCCGTAGAGCTAAACTGCAAGGTAGCATCAAACATTTTCCACAATGTTTTCCAAAAACTTGCCAAGAATTTAACATCACGATCTGAGACGATGGTCCTCGGAACTCCATGCAAGCGCACAACTTCTTTGAAAAACAACTTGGCCACACCATGTGCATCATTCGTCTTTCTACATGGGACGAAGTGAGCCATTTTAGAGAGTCTATCAACAATGACAAAGATGGAATCAACTCCACGCGGTGTGCGGGGCAGACCTAGCACGAAGTCCATGCTAATGTCCTCCCAAATAGCTTTTGGAATAGGTAAAGGCATGTAGAGTCCCGTGTTGTGCACGGTGCCTTTGGTTTCTTGGCAGACAACGCAATGTTTCACCATATTTGCCACGTTCTTGCTCATTTTAGGCCAATAAAAATGAGAAGACAATGAGCTCAATGTCTTATCACGCCCAAGGTGCGCGGAAAGTCCTCCACCGTGCATCTCCCACATGAGTTGCTCACGTAGTGAAGTCCTTGGAATGCAAAGCTGCGCCCCCTTCATCAACAAACCTTCGTGCAAGAAGTAGTCATCTACGCCTTTTCCATTCTTGCACTTCTCCCACAAATCACCGAAGTCCTCATCACCTTCGTATTGCTCTTCCAAACACTCAAACGCGGTGATATAGCCACGCAACTCAACAAGCAGGCTTTCTCTTCTGCTCAATGCGTCGGCAACCAAGTTCGAGGTCCCACTCTTATGCATTATTTTGAAGGGAAACTTCTGAAGGTAAGTGATCCAGCGAGCTTGCATATGATTGCTCAGCTTCTGTTGATCCTTTAAAAATTTGAGAGCCTTGTGATCCGTATACACGGCATAAAACTCTTGCTCGTAGGTCGTCCAAGTCTGCCTATGCGTGCTCAACTTCTCACTAAAGAAAGCCATGGGGCGTTTCTCTTGAGTTAACACCGCACCAATGCCAACTCCACACGCATCAACTTCAACCTGAAACAACTTAGAAAAATCAGGTAAGGCAAGTACCGGAGCTGTGCTTAGCTTCTCCTTTAACTTCGTGAAAGCTCGATCAACCTCTGCATCCCATGCAAACGGAACTTGCTTCTTGAGCAAGGCAGTAAGTGGAGCCGCAACCACACTGAAATTGCGGATGAACCTTCGGTAGAAGCTCGCCAAACCAAGGAAACTCCTTACTTGTTTAACATTTGTAGGGGTTGGCCATGTCATGATTGCTTCAATTTTTGCTTCATCGACGTGCACTCCGTTGCTTCCCACAACAAACCCTAAAAATAGCACACTTTCTTTCCAAAACAAGCACTTCTTCAGATTGATCACGAGGCTGTGACTACGTAAAGCCTCAAAAACTTGCTTCAAGTGCTCCAAATGCTCCTTCTCTGACTGACTATACACCAATATGTCATCGAAATACACGACCACGCACTGGTCCAAGAATGGTTTCAAGACTTGGTGCATAAGTCTCATAAACGTACTTGGAGCGTTGGTCAATCCAAATGGCATGACGAGCCATTCGTACAAGCCATCACGCGTCTTGAACGCAGTCTTCCATTCATCACCAGGTCGAATACGAATCTGATGGTAACCACTTTTGAGGTCAATCTTTGAAAAGATCGCTGCACCACTCAGATTGTCAAGCATGTCGTTCAACCGAGGAATAGGAAACCTATATCCCACCGTGATCTTGTTGATTGCTCGGGAGTCCACACACATACGCCACGAGCCGTCCTTCTTAGGCACAAGAAGTGCTGGTACTCCACACGGACTTACACTTTCTTGAATAAAACCCTTCTCAAGAAGCTCTTCCACTTGCTCGCGTAATATCTGATTCTCTTGTGGACTCATGCGGTAGTGTGGAAGGTTTGGTAACGACGCGCCAGGAATCAAATCAATAGCGTGTTGAATATCACGCAATGGTGGTAAACCGTTCGGAAAATCACCCTTAGCAATCTCAGGATATTCTTGCAACAACTTCTTTACGTGTGCGTGCAAACTGTCCCAACCTTCTTCATGATCATGCACGTCACGAGCAACCAAAACATGACAACCTCCAAATTCCCGAATAGATGCGAGCATCAGTTTATGAGAAGTTACCAAATTTGTGGAACGCACGGCACGATTTGACTTGATCTTTTCTTGCTTCGGCTTGGCAGGCAATAACGTGAATTGTTGGCCACCTTTCTTCACTTCATAGGTGTTCTCTTTGCCCTTATGCAGTGCCTTGTTATTGTATTCCCAGGGGCATCCCAACAGGATATGGCACGCATCCATATCAAGCACGTCACATACAACCATGTTCTTGTACTTCCCAATGGAGATAGGAACTTCGCACTTCGAGGTTACCTTAATTCCTCCTCCTGATTTAACCCAGCCAATAGAGTAAGGCTCGGGGTGTGGCAAGGGTTTCAGACCAAGTTTGTCAACAACTTGTTTGCTCACGAAGTTCTCTTGACTCCCTCCGTCTATGATTACATCACACACATTTTCTCCAACGTGACAACGTGTGCGGAATAGGTTATGACGTTGTGAATCGTCTTTCTTGGCCGTAGCAAGAGCCAACTTCCTTAAAACTCCACAATACTCCCCGCTATCCTCAGAGTCATTGCGATCTTCTTCGCTACTTGCATCAACAGGCGCACAAACGTATGCTCCAAGACTCTCTTCTTCCGAATCTTCTCGTTCAACCAATTGGTTGAATTTTCTTTTTGGACAATCACTTGAAATATGTCCCAGTTCGTTGCACTTATAACATCGCAATTTAGAAGTTGATTTGGTCTCAACCTCTTTCCCCTTTCTTTGCAAAGTTTTAGAAGCAACTTTCGGATTGGTTGATGCCTTTGGGTCACTCTTTTGAATTGTAGTCTTATCCGAATTCTTGCCAAAATTAGAACTTCCTCCTGAACCTGAATAACGCGTAGACACAACACGTTTCTTCTTCAAAGCCGCACCAATTTTCCGTGCTTTTGCACAAGCATCCTGAAAATAGAGAAACGTATCAAATTCCATGCGTTGCTTGACTTCATAGTGCAAGCCATCAATGAACCGTGCGATCATTTGATCTTCGTTGTCTTCCATGTTGTTTCTTGTTGCCAAACGAATGAATTCAGTCACGTACTCTTCCACGAATCTGCTCCCCTGCACGCACGTCAGAAATTGCGTATATAGGGTTTGGTTGTAATCCGCGGGCAGAAACCTTTCGCGTAACGCCTGCTCCATCGAAGGCCAATCACGAATAGGTAAATCGCCACGCCTTCTTCTTGTTTCTTGCTCCTTACGCCACCAAACGGCTGCCCCAGATTCGAGTTTGAAGGCGATGTAGTTCACCTTTTGCTCTTCGGATAGATCCATGCAGTCGAAATATTTTTCAACCGAATCAATCCAATTTAGGAATCCCTCGACGTCCAATTCTCCATAAAATTTCTCAATATTCATCTTGAAGGGTCGATCTACACGCCTGAATTGTTCAACTTCCTCTCCACGTCCTCCACGTCCTCGGCCTCTTGGACCTCGTACACCACGTCCTCCCCTTCTTGCAAGGAGCGTAGCATCCGAATCCGCACCTTCCTCTTCTTCAAGATTCGCTCGGACTTCAGGTTGTGGTGCAACGGGTGGATGTTGAATTGCTAGGTTATCCAAACGAGTGAGAATGGCCTGAATGGCGTTCTCAATGTTTGTAAACCTCTGATTCATATCCGGACGTTGGTTATGATCTGGATCCGCCATGCCTCTGCTCGGATTTTAGTGGTGTTAGGTTTGATAAAAGGGACACGGATCAGGGGATCACGTAATCCTGTGGATCGGCTCGTAGATGGGGTCTCTCACAACTTGCTGCGGTGATAATGTCCTCTCCTCTCACTCTCAATCTAGGAATTGAGATGATCTCAGCCAAAAGCTCTGATACCACGTGATGTAGCGTAGAAGAAATAAGGTTATTCCTTAGGCTTTGGAATGGAAATTAACTAACTGAGGTCGAAGATGGTACGAAACACGGATGGAAACTTCAATCAAGCAACTCTCGTTGAAGATCAAAGCGGGTTTGTCAAGCAAACGGCCAGCTAGGGCAAAACGAAGGAACCATGCAAATCCATGCACGATCAATGTAATTCCAATTACGCTCATGGTAATTCAGGGAATGGTCTCTACCTGAATCCATTATTCGTCCACGAGATTTACATATAGGAGGCGAAAATCCGGCGAGCTTTAGGGAGGAGTTAAGACGAGCCTCCTCAGCTAACCAACGTCCACTTTAACCTCCTAATAAGTGGCATTAACGAGCCTTATTACAATCCCGGAAATGAAGGCAGAAATAAATAAGCACTCGGACAGTTTCAAACGCAAATAACGAGAGTAAATGCAAATAATGAGCTGGTCCTTGCACGCCTTCATGCAGAATTAATGGATGCCGTGGATGTTCCTACATCACAGAACTTCTGTTTGTCCATCTGTTTGTGGATGACAAGTAGTAGAAAATAATAACTTGGTACCTAACTTACACCACAAAGTCTTCCAAAAGTAGCTTAAGAACTTAGTATCTCTATCTGAAATGATTGTTCTAGGCATGCCATGCAGTCTTACAACTTCCTGAAAGAACAAATCAGCAATATGTGAGGCATCATTAAATTTATGACATGGAATAAAATGCGCCATCTTAGAAAACCTATCCACCACGACAAAAATTGAATCTCTACCACGTTTAGTCCTAGGAAGTCCTAACACAAAGTCCATAGAAATATCAATCCAAGGCTCAGTAGGTATAGGTAAGGGACTGTACAAACCGTGGGGTTTTACCTTAGACTTAGCTTGCTTGCAAGTGATGCAACGTCCATAAACTCTCTCAACGTCGCGCTTCATGTGCGACCAGTGGAAGTGCTCGTGTAAAATTGCTAAAGTCTTTGCTATTCCAAAATGTCCCATCAATCCGCCTCCGTGTGCCTCTAGTATCAACAATTCTCGCATGGAACAATTAGGCACACAAAGCTTATTCTCACGAAATAGATACCCTTCATTCCGAAAGAACTTACCAGACGCACTCCTCTCGGTTCCACGAAACACATCACCAAAGTCAGTATCATCAGCGTATAACTCTTTAATGCGTTCAAAACCAAGTAATTTTGCATCAAGAGTTGAAATCAAAACATACCTTCGTGACAGTGCATCGGCTACTACGTTTTCCTTACCTTGCTTGTAGCGTATGACATAAGGAAACGTCTCAATAAATTCAACCCAACGTGCATGCCTTTTATTCAGCTTGTGTTGACCCTTTAAATGCTTCAAAGATTCATGGTCGGTATGAATCACAAATTCCTTGGGCCATAAGTAATGTTGCCATGTCTCCAATGTCCGAACCAATGCATACAACTCCTTGTCGTAAGTTGGGTAATTCAAGGCTGCTCCGCTTAGCTTTTCGCTAAAGTAGGCAATTGGTCGTCCTTCTTGCATGAGCACGGCGCCTATTCCAACACCTGAAGCATCACACTCAACCTCAAACGCCTTAGAAAAGTTAGGTAATGATAATAAAGGTGCATTTGTCAACTTCTCCTTGATGAGCTGAAACGCCTTCTCTTGAGCTTCACCCCAGCTAAATCCAACGTTCTTCATGATCACCTCAGTAAGTGGTGAGGCTAAGCTACTAAAATCTTTCACAAATCTCCTGTAGAAACTAGCTAGTCCATGGAAACTTCAAACTTTAGCCATGCTCGTGGGACTTGGCCAATCTCGAATTGCACGTATCTTTTCTTCATCGACCTGTATTCCTTTAGCACTAACAACAAAATGCAAGAAGACAAGCTTATCTGTGCAAAAGGTGCACTTCTTCAAGTTAGCAAACAATTGATCCTTTCTAAGTGCATTTAGAACAGATTTCAAATGTTCCATGTGATCCTCCATGCTCTTGCTATAAACGAGTATATCATCAAAATAAACGACTACAAATTTGCCAATAAATGGACGTAAAACATGATTCATGAGTCACATAAATGTGCTAGGAGCATTAGACAAACCGAATGGCATGACCATCCATTCATATAATCCATATTTCGTTTTAAAGGCTGTCTTCCACTCATCTCCTTCTTTCATTCTAATTTGATGATAACCACTCTTCAAGTCAATTTTAGAAAACATGCTCGATCCATGCAGCTCATCTAACATGTCATTTAATCGAGGAATAGGGTGACGATATTTTACCATTATGTTGTTGACTGCTCGACAATCAACACACATCCTCCATGATCCATCCTTCTTAGGCACGAGCAGGACTGGCACGGCATAAGGACTCATGCTCTCTCTCACGTACCCTTTCTCTAATAGCTCGTTGACTTGTCGCTCAAGTTCTTTTGTTTCCCCCGGATTGCTCCTATATGCGGGACGATTAGGTATGGCAGCTCCCGGAACTAAGTCAATTTGGTGCTCAATCCCTCGGATAGGTGGTAACCCTGATGGTAGCTCGTTGGGGAATACATCCTCGTAGTCCTACAAAAGGGAAACAACCATACTAGGAAAGTGTGGTTCAAGTTCGTTAGTGTTTAAAAATGCCTCCTTGTACATAAGTACGATCATTGGCCTTTTGTCAAAACATGCTTGCTTGATATCACTTGCTCCCACATAAAAATTCCTTTTCCACCCGTCGTTTTTTCTCTCATTGGCCATTTTAATTTCTATTGCTCTCTCAAGCTCTCTCTTCATTGGCCATTTTTCCTTTCTTTTTTTCGGCTTCTTCTCTCCGCTCAATTTTTTTCTTTTGGTCACTCTTCTTTTTCTCATCATTCTCTTTTTGTAACTTCAATTGATCTTCACAAACTTGTGACGGTGTTAAGGGTGCTAATGTGATTACTCATCGATTGAGTGTGAACGAGTACTTGTTGGTGTAGCCATCATGATTAACCTTCCTATCAAATTGCCATGGCCTTCCGAGTAGTAGGTGACCAGCTTGCATTGGCACCACATCACATAGCACTTCATCTTCATATTTGCCAATTCGAAATGTCACTAGCACTTGCCCTTCCACGCGTACTTCTCCACTATTATTCAACCACTGTAGCTTGTAAGGTTTAGGGTGTTTCTTTGTGATCAACCCCAACTTTTCTACCATAGTGGTACTTGCAACATTAGCACAGCTTCCTCCATCAATAATGATGCTACACACCTTGCCCTTGATATAACACCTTGTGTGGAAAATATTCTCTCGTTGTGCATCATCTTCTCCTTCTTTTGCTTGCAAGTTCAAAGCCCTTCTAGTCACCAAAGTGAGTGCTTCAGTAGCTTGGAATTCCTCCTCGGACAGGTCTTCCAATGAGGGCATGCTTCCATGGTCCGAATCTTCTCCCTCTGTCTCAACCTCCCCGCTCTCTCTAAGCACCAAAACCTGCTTGTTAAGACATTGACTTGCTATGTGCCCCCTTCCTTGACATTTAAAGCACCTAATGTCTCGATTTCTTGTAGGAGGGGCTTCCACTTTCTTTTGAGAGCTGGTATTAGAACTCTCGGTCTTGTGTTCTACTTTGGCCGCCTGTGGCTTATCAAACTTCTTTGGATAATTCGGCTTCCAAGTAGCACTTGATATAGCTCGTGTTCCTCCCCCTCTCTTCATTTGTTTCTCTATCTTGTTGGCCATATGAACCATATCTTCCAATTCAACGTAGTGTTGTAGCTCCACTTTGACTTGAATTTCAGGATTTAGTCCATTCAAGAATCTAGCCATAGTGGCTTCACGATCCTCCTCTACGTTGGCTCGTATCATGGCCATCTCCATCTGCTTATAGTAATCTTCCACACTCATACTTCCTTGTCGCAGTCCTTGTAACTTTTTAAAAAGATCACGGTAGTAATGACTAGGAACAAAGCGTTTCCTCATCACAACTTTCATCTCTGCCCATGTTTCTATGGGATATTCTCCGTTACGTCTCCTGCTTGTGACAAATTGATCCCACCAAGTTATAGCATAATCAATAAATTCAGTCACAGCCAGCTTTACCTTCTTTGCCTCGGAACAATTGTGACAATCAAACACAAATTCGATCTTCTTCTCCCATTCAAGATAAGCCTCCGGATCAGAACGACCTGCAAAGGAAGATATTTTTAACTTGATGCTTCCCAAATTGTCATTCCCTCTCTGCCTGGCCTCCCTAGGTTGGCGTTCATTCCTCAACCTCCTAACATTCCTTGTGGAGCCTACGTCCTCATCAAAGTCAGACTCATCTCCACTCATTCCTCCCATAGGTGCTATTCTTCTTTGGGCACGAGGTATGCTTTGTGGTTGTTGGCTAGCACGAGATTCTCTATGATATCCAAGCGTTGGTGTATTTGCTCAACCTTCGCTCTCATCATTTGTTGGAGCTTCCCCGTTAAGGCCTCCACAAATACCTTAGGGTCAACGTTGCCCCAAGCTCCTCCTCTTTCTCCTTCGTTTTCTTGAGACATGTTGCTGCAAGAAAATTGGTTAGTGAAAAATAATGGACCTCACCAATCACTCCCTTACGTGTTTACCCTCAAAGTATGTTGCACTCGGATTCACTCGTGTTTACACTCAACTATTTGGCTCTTTTCTCTCTAATGTGCTCACCACTCTTGCCTTTTTCCTCTCGTGACACTCTTGTTGGTTCTTGTGGAGCTAGTAGAGATTAGCTTGGCCTTCGCACACTTTAGTTGCCGAGTCTTCTTCTTTCTTCTTCTTGCTTTCATTCTTGCCTTCGCTTCTATCTTCTTGAATCACGAAATTGCACTATCCAATACTACTAGTACTACTTGAATTCCGATTCTACTAATCCTACTTGAATTCTGACTTCTTTTTTCCTTTTTTTCTTTTTTTCTTTTTTTCTTTTTTTTTCTTTTTGATCAGAATACACGACTTAGGACACTAAAGTCACGAATCTGAATTACCAAACAAATAAAGACAATAAATATAAAGATATAAGGTCTAAAGTAGAACCTAAGCTCTTGATACCAAATGATATGAATCCCGTCAGGAACTCGCACCAACTCGAACCATCTACTCAAGGATGATGGTTGATCTTGACCCGTCGCTTTGCGCCTTGCACCGAACCTTAGTGTTGGTTAACTTTGACCTGTAGCAATGGGGAGAATGCGAACCTTTGATCTTGAATCGAATACGCCACAAACGGAGATGGAAATTCCGTTTGATAAGTACAAACGCCCTAGCTAAGCAATCCAGCCCACAAGAACAACCAGAGTATCCAATCTCACGAATTTTCTTATGCCAAAAAGTGATGGCTTTATTAAATTCGTGGCCCTCCTTATATAGAGGTTAAAACTGACCTGGACAGACTCCAAAGTCAACAAGATAAGTTCTGAAGAGCTCCAAACTTATCATACTACTTAAACTAGTTCTAAAAACGAATGTTTATCCTCAGAATTGAAAAACACAATCATTATCCAACATTATCCACTATTGGATAACTCTTATTCCTAAAAAAGTTATAAAAAGTTTGGATAACTCTTATTCTTAAAAAGTAGGAATCTTGGTTCTACTCCTTTAGGCTTCCAAAACAACTCCAATCACGTGCATGGGCTTTGCATGGACGTCCACGGGCTTACACGAACTTGTTGTAGTCTAAATCCCTTGAATTAATCCGTTGAGCTCAGCTTGAAGCGTCTTTGCTCTTGCTCTTGTGATTGGTCCAAGTGGAACTCAAACTGGTTGTGGGTCTTGTAGCTCCATAGTGGACGTGTTCACATCGAAAGGCAAGAAAATGCAAGATAACATAAGAAAAGGCAAGAAAAGTAAAAAATGGCAAGGAAAAGGCAAGAAAAGGAAAGAAAAGGTTGCAAAAGGCAAGAAAATGCAAGATAACGTATGAAAAGGTAAGAAATGGCACGGAAAAGGGAAGATATGGAAAGAAAAGGCAATATAAGGTGAGATATGGAAAGAAAAGGCAAGAAAAGGTAAGAGATGGCAAGGAAAAGGGAAGATAAGGCAAGGAAAGGCAAGATAAGGAAAGAAAAGGCAACATGAGGTAAGAAAAGGCAAGAAAAGGAATTTTTAAGGCAAGAAAGGGCAAGAAAAGGCAAGGAAAAGGCAAGAAAAGGCAAGGAAAGATAAGAAAAGGCAAGAAGGCAAGAAAAGGAAAGAAGAGGCAATGAAAAGGCAAGATAAGGAAAGAAAAGGCATGATGAGGAAAGAAAGGCATGATAAGGCAAGAAAAGGAAAGAAAAAGGTAATATAATTCCAGAAAAGGTCAGAAACGCAAGGAAAAGGTAAGATACTGAAAGTAAAGGCAAGATAAGAAAATACAAGGCAAAAAAAGACATGAAAAGGCTAGATAAGGAAAGAAAAGGCAAGATAAGGAAAGAAAAGGCAAGAAAAGGGAAGAAGGGGTAAGAAAAGGAAAGAAAAGGCAAGAAATGACAAGAAAAGGCGAGAAAAGGCAAGTAAAAGGAAAGATAAGAAAAGAAAAGGAAAGAAAAGGCTAGAAATGGTAAGGAAAAGGTAACATAAGGTAAGATAAGGAAAGAAAAGGTAAGGAAAGGCAAGAAATGGCAAGGAAAAGACATGCCAAGGAAAGAAAACGCAAGCTAAGGTAAGATAAGGGAAGAAATGAAAAAAAAAACAAGAAAAGGCAAGATCAGACAAGAAAAAGGCAAGATAAGGCAAGAAAAGGGAATGAAAAGACAAGATAAGGATAGAAAAGGCAAGATAAGGCAAGAAAAGGAACGAAAAGGCAAGATAAGGCAAGAAAGGGCAAGAAAAAGAGAGAAAAGGCAAGGAAAAGGCAAAAAAGGCAAGGAAAAGACAAGATAAGACAATAAAAGGCAAGAAAAGTCAAGAAAATGCCAACTATGGCAAAATAAGGCAAGAAAATGCAAGGAAAAGGCAAGAAAAATGCAAGAGAAGGTAAGCAAAGGCAAGATAAGGCAAGAAAGGCAAGAAAATGAAAGATAAGGCAAGAAATAACAAGGAAAAGGAATGATAAGGCAAGAAAAGGCAAGGAAATGGCAAGATAAGGAAAGAAAATGTAAGATAACGCAAGAAAAGGCAGGGAAAAGGCAAGAAAAGGCTATAAAATTAAAGGAAAAGGTAAGATATGGATAGAAAAGGCAAGAAAAGGCAAGATAAGGTAAGAAAAGGCAAGAAAAGGAAAGGAAAGGCAAGGAAAAAGCAAGATAAAGAAAGATAAGGCAGCAAAATAAGGAAGCAAAAGGCAAGATAAGGCAAGGAAAAAGAAAGTTAATGAAAGATAAGGAAGCAAAAGGCAAGATATGGCAAGAAAAGGTAAGATAAGAAAAGAAAAGGAAAGAAATGCAAGGAAAAGGCAAGATAAGGAAAGATAAGGCAAGAAAAGACCAGAAAAGATAAGAAAAAAAAGGGAAGGAGAGGTAAGAAAAGGGGAGATTAGGAATGAAAATGCCAATTAAGGCAAGAAATGGCAAGAAAAGGCAAGGAAAATGCAAGATAAGGTAAGAAAATGAAAGATAAGGCAAGAAACGCAAGGAAAAGGAAAGATAAGGAAAGAAAAGGTATCATACGGCATGAAAAGGCAAGGAAAAGGCAAGATAAGGAAAGAAAAAGAAAGATCACGCAAGAAAAGGCAAGGAAAAGGCAAGAAAATGATAGAAAAGACAAGGAAAAGGAAAGATATGGAAAGAAAAGGCAAGATAAAAGGATAGAAATCTGAGGAAAAGGTAATATAAGGAAAGAAAAAAGCAAGATAAGGCAAGACAAGGCCAAAAAAGACAAGAAAATGTAAGATAAGAAAAGAAAAGTCAAGATAAGAAAAGAAAAGGCAAGATAAAAGGATAGAAATCTGAGGAAAAGGTAATATAAGGAAAGAAAAAAGCAAGATAAGGCAAGACAAGGCCAAAAAAGACAAGAAAAGGTAAGATAAGAAAAGAAAAGTCAAGATAAGAAAAGAAAAGCCAAGAAATGGCAAGATATGGAAAGAAAAGGCAAGATAAGGCAAGAAATGGCAAGAAAAAGGCAAGATAAGGAAAGAAAAGGAAAGACAAGGAAAGAGAAGATAAGATAAGGCAAAATAAAGTAAGGAAAATGGAAACAATGGCTAGAAAAGGCAAGGAAATGGCAAGATATGGAAAGAAAAGGCAAGAAAAGGGAAGAAAATATAATAAAAGGAAGGAAAAGGGAAGATAAGGCAACAAAAGGTAAGATAAGGAACGAAAAAGTGAGAAAAGACAAGAAAAGGCAAGGAAAAGGTAAGATAAGGGATGAAAAAACAAGAATAGGAAAGAAAAGGCAAGCAAAAGCAAGATAAGGCTAGAAAAGGCAAGATGAGGAAAGAAAAGGCAAGTTAACCCAAGAAAAGGCCAGAATCCAAAGAAAAGGGAATATAAGGAAAGAAAACGCAAGATAAAGCAAGGTAAGGCCAAAAAAGAGAAGAAAAGCCAAGATAAGGAAAGAAAAGACAAGATAAGAAAAGAAAAGGCAAGAAAAGGCAAGAAAATGTAAGATAAGGCAAGAAAAGGCAAGAGATGGCAAGGAAAAGGCAAGATAAGGAAAGAAAAGGTAAGATAAGGAAAGGAAAAGGCAAGAAAAGGCAAGAAAAGATAAGGAAAAGGCAAGATACAGTTGTGCACATCGTACCCAGTTGTGTTGACTTTGGTTTGTTTTACGTATGCATGGCCGGATTTAACGTGCGGATGGCTGTATGCAGCCATTAGATGTGAGACATAAATGCCTTTAAGGCCTTAGCTAGCATTTGTGGCAGCTGGAAAGGATTTGTAACAGCTACCATCATTTGAAAGGTCATGCCTGGCCTATTTAAACTTGTTTCCCTGAATAAAGAAGTCAGATTTTAATCCCAAAAAAACCTTCCGTGAGTTTAACTCCCTTTAATGCATGGATTTGCATATGTTGTGTTGGAACCTTTGCCCTTTGCTGGCTGCCTAAACCCTTAGGCCAATCTTCAATCGAATTCGGAAGGATTTGGCTGGAGGTTTATCTTGTTGATCAAATTTAATTCCAGAACTCATCCGCGTCGCTTCTTGCTACGTCAAGTGGTATCAAAGCTTGAGTGAGATCCATCTCAGCTTCTACGTTGAGATTGAGTGCATGTTATCACCTGGTGAGCTGAGAGAGACCCCATCTACGAGCCGATCCACAAGACTTCGTGATCTCCTGATCCAAGTCTCATTTTTAACCACCTAGCACCACCAAAAGCTGATGCACTATGGCCGATCCTAATGACATCCCAAGACCCGACATGAATCAGAGATTCACTCAAATGGAGGCGACGATTCAGGCAATCCTTACACGCCTGGACAACCTTGCGGTGCAACCACCCGTAGGGCAGCCCCCTCCAGCTGAAGTACGTAATGATCTAAGAGAGGACGAGGAGGATGTAGATTCTGATGCTACCCTTTATGTGAGAAGGGGAGGGATAGGGTTGAGAGGACGAGGTAGAGGAGGTGGTGGACGTGGTGATCTAGGATGTGCTCCTAGAAGAGAAGCCAATAGGGAGGATAATGAGCGTGGAGGAGAGTATAGAAGGGTAGATCACCCTTTTAAGATGAACATTGAAAAGTTCTTCGGTGACGTTGATGTTGAGGGGTTTCTGAATTGGCTAGACTCAGTTGAGAAGTATTTTGACTGTATGGACCTTACGGAGGAGCAGAAGGTCAGTTATGTAGCCTTCAAACTTGAATCCGGAGCCGCGGTGTGGTGGAGAAAGGAACAGGAATCTCGGAGAAGGAGAGGAGGTCGCCCTATCCGTGACTGGCCTACTATGGAGCAAGCTCTACGTGAAAGATTCCTTCCGGTTGACTACCATCAGACCTTGTACTCACAATTCCTAACTTGCACTCAAGGTAATAGATCTGTTGACGAGTACACTTCTGAGTTCGTGAGGCTGGCATCCCGTAATAATGTAGAGGAGAATGAGGATCAGATGATTGCACGGTTTGTTGAGGGCCTCAGTTATGAGATCAAGAGCAAGATGGAGTTTGACACGTTTTTGTTTTTCAACGATGCGTGTGCCAAAGCTAGAAAGATCGGGGCTGCCTTGAAGAGGAAGAAGCCATTCGCACCCCGCCTTTCAGGCCCTGGCCAGACTTCTAGTCCTGCGAGAGGAGTTGAGAGGAGTGCACCCCAAACAATGGCTCCTAGGCCCCCTACTAAGAAGCCTACCCCTGAGGTGGTGCAAAGAAAGGGAAAGGAAGCTGACACGAGCTCGGTGATTCGTTGTTACAAGTGCAATGAGATGGGGCATAAGTCTAGCGATTGTCCCAAGAGGAAATACACTCAGTTGTGTGAAAAGGAAGATGAGGAGGGTGAATCTTCGGGAGCTTACTTGTGCGCACCAGTTGAAGAGAGTGGGGATGAGGACCAAGAGTATTCAGAAGAGGAGGATGAGTACTGTGGGGTCTTGCGCAAGTTGGCCTTGACCGCATCAAAGAAGGATGACTCACAATGCCATAATCTATTCCGCACACGTTGTCATGTAGGAGAGGAGGTGTGCGACGTGATTATAGACGGAGGCAGCCAGGAGAACTTCATTAGCAAGCAAGTTGTGGAGAAGCTTGGATTGAAGACATCTCCGCACCCTTCACCTTATTCTATAGGGTGGATTCGTTCTGGTGGAGGGGTTAAGGTGACAACCAAATGCAAGGTACCTATTTCCATTGGCAAGTATAGTGACACCATTATTTATGATGTGTTGGAGATGGATGCTTGCCAAATTCTGTTGGGAAGGCCGTGGGAGTTTGACAACCAGGCCTTGCATCGTGGCAAGGAGAACACCTACGAATTTAGGAAGGAGGGCCAGCAATTTACTCTCTTGCCAAGGAAGCCAAAATATGGGAAATCTAAGTTGAACAGCGCCATGCAAGTCATGTCGTTGGTCACGTCCTCAAAGTTATTCCTTGCGTCGATGAAGGAGTATGGGGGTTGCCATGTTCTTGTGATTAAAGAAGTGACTCCAAAGCAAGAAGGGGAGATGGAGGAGCTACCTGATCGAGTGAGACAACTACTTAGATTGTTCCCCGAAGTTGCACCCGAGGAATCACCAAAGGGTTTGCCACCTTTGAGGGACATTCAGCATCAAATTGATCTGATCCCGGGTGCCACTTTGCCAAATTTGCCCCACTACCGAATGAGTCCTCAAGAGAACCAAGTCCTACGTGACCAGATTCAAGAGCTCCTAAGCAAGGGTCACATCCAGGAGAGCTTAAGTCCGTGTGGGGTGCCCGCTCTTTTGGTTCCTAAAAAGGACGGATCGTGGAGGATGTGCGTGGATAGTAGAGCAATCAACAAGATCACCGTGGGGTACAGATTTCCTATCCCTCGTTTGAATGACATGCTTGATAACCTGAGTGGATCCGTGGTGTTTTCTAAGATAGATTTGAAGAGCGGATACCATCAGATTAGAGTTCGACCTGGTGACGAATGGAAGACTGCTTTTAAAACTCGTGATGGCTTGTACGAGTGGCTTGTCATGCCATTCGGCTTGACTAACGCACCAAGCACCTTCATGAGACTGATGCACCAAGTCTTGAAGCCCTTCCTTGATCGGTTCGTGGTAGTATATTTTGATGATATCTTGGTGTATAGCAAGTCCGAAGAAGAACATCAAGAACACTTGAAGCAAGTTTTTGAAGCTTTAAGAGGTAATAGCCTTATTGTGAACCTGAAGAAGTGCATCTTTTGGAAAGAAAATCTTGTGTTTCTTGGTTTTGTTGTTGGGAAAGAAGGAGTGCAGGTTGATCAGGACAAGATTGAAGCCATTCAGATGTGGCCTATTCCCCTTAATGTGAGACAAGTGCGGAGTTTCCTCGGATTAGCCACGTTCTATCGAAGGTTCATCCGCAACTTTAGCTCAATTGCCGCACCGTTGACTTCCTTGCTGAAGAAGCAAACTAAATTTGAATGGGGAGAAGCGGCCCATAAAGCTTTCCAAGAGCTTAAGGAGAAATCAAGCTCAGCCCCGGTACTTGCACTTCCTGATTTCTCTAAGTTATTTCAGGTTGATGTAGATGCTTGTGGTGTGGGAATTGGAGCTGTGTTGTCTCAAGAGAAGCGTCTGATCGCTTTCTTTAGTGAGAAGCTAAGTGAGCATAGGCAGACCTGGTCCACTTATGAACAAGAGTTTTATGCCGTGTTTAGAGCTCTTAAGACGTGGGAGCACTATCTAATTGGGAAAGAATTTGTGTTGTATACTGATCATAAAGCTCTCAAGTTTTTGAATGATCAATCCAAGCTGAGCAACCATATGCATGCAAGGTGGATCACATACTTGCAAAAGTTCCCATTTAAGATTGCTCATAAGAGTGGGAATCATAATATTGTGGCTGATGCCTTGAGCAGAAGAGAGAGTCTTCTTGTTGAGCTTAAAGGTTCGATCACTGCCTTTGATTGCTTGAAAGAACTCTATGATGGAGACGAAGATTTCGGAGTGATTTGGGACCAATGCAAAAATGGAAGGGCCGTGGCAGATTATTTTCTGCATGATGGTTTTCTTATGCGAGGGAATCAATTGTGCATTCCAAAGACTTCCCTCCGAGAACATTTGATGTGGGAGATGCACGGAGGTGGTCTATCAGCTCATTTGGGAAGGGATAAGACCATGGCAGCCTTGGTTGCTCATTTTTGTTGGCCAAAGATGGCAAGAGATGTGGCTCGCATGGTCAAGCATTGTAGGGTCTGCCAAGAGACTAAAGGCACGGTGCATAACACGGGCCTCTATACACCGTTGCCTATTCCAAAGGAAATTTGGGAAGATCTCAGTATGGATTTCATACTTGGCTTACCCCGCACCCCTCGTGGTGTGGATTCTATTTTTGTGATTGTGGACAGGTTATCCAAGATGGCACACTTCGTTCCTTGCAAGAAGACTAATGATGCACATGGAATTGCCAAGCATTTCTTTAAGGAGGTGGTGAGATTGCATGGAGTGCCTAAAACCATCACGTCTGATCGGGATGTCAAGTTCCTAGCCAGCTTTTGGAAGACTTTTTGGAAGATGTTTGATGCAACCCTTCAATTTAGCACCACGGCTCATCCTCAAACTGACGGGCAGACCGAGGTCACCAATAGAACCCTTGGTAACATGCTACGAAGCTTATGTCATGAGAAAAAGAGACAATGGGACTTGGCCTTGCCCATTGCTGAGTTTGCTTACAACGGAGCGGTTCATCGTGTTACAGGCAAAACACCTTTCTCTTTGGTGTTAACGAAGGAGCCTAACCACTTTGTTGATGTTTCTTCAGTCCCTAAGCTTCCTAAAGCCAATCCAAGTGCGGTTGACTTCGCGGAGCAAGCCCAAGGTGTCATTGATGGCGTACGCAAAAGGTTGGACGAGGCTTATAGCAAGGAGAAGGCAAGGTTAGACGCACATAGGCGAGAACAGATTTTCCAACCAGGTGAGCAAGTTATGGTTCACTTTAGGAAGGAAAGGATGCCAAGTACCATGGGTGGCAAGTTGCAAGCTAGGAAGTTTGGACCATTCAAGGTGCTTAGGCGCATAAGTGACAATGCCTATGTGATTGATCTTCCGGACGAGTTTGGAGTGTCAAAGAGCTTCAACGTTGCTGATCTTACCCCGTATTTCGATGCCTTTCCCGTGCCATCCCGTCTTGCTGCTCGTGGTCAAGCTTCATCCTAAGAAGGGGAGGATGATGTAGGACATCTTTATTTTATCAAGTTTGAATAAGTGCGTTTGTGCACATCGTACCCAGTTGTGTTGACTTTGGTTTGTTTTACGTATGCATGGCCGGATTTAACGTGCGGATGGCTGTATGCAGCCATTAGATGTGAGACATAAATGCCTTTAAGGCCTTAGCTAGCATTTGTGGCAGCTGGAAAGGATTTGTAACTGCCATCATCATTTGAAAGGTCATGCCTGGCCTATTTAAAAAAACCTTCCGTGAGTTTAACTCCCTTTAATGCATGGATTTGCATATGTTAGGTTGGAACCCTTGCCCTTTGCTGGCTGCCTAAACACTTAGGCCAATCTTCAATCGAATTCGGAAGGATTTGGCTGGAGGTTTATCTTGTTGATAAATTTTAATTCCAGAACTCATCCGCGTCGCTTCTTGCTACGTCAAGAAGATAAGATAAGACAAGATAAGGTAAGATAGGGTAAGAAAAGGCAAGAAATGGCTAGAAAAAGGAAGGAAAAGGAAAGATATGGAAAGAAAAGGCAAGAAAAGATAATAAAAGGCAAGAAAAGGGAAGATAAGGTAATAAAAGGTAAGATAAAGCAAGAAAAGGAGAGAAAAGGTAGGAAAAGTTAAGATAATGGTAAGATAAGGGAAGAAAAGGTAAGAAAAGGCAAGTTAAAGGAAGATAAGGCAAGGAAATGCAAGAAAAGGCAAGCTAAGGCAAGAAAAGACAAGGAAAAGGTAAGAAGAGGACAAATAAGGCAAGAAAAAGAAAGAAAAAGAATGGAAAAGGCAAGATAAGTAAAGAAAATGCATGATAAAGCAAGAAAAGGCAAGGAAAAGGCAATAGAAGGAATGAAAAGGCATGATAAAGCAAAAACAGGCAAGAAACGTAAGGAAAAGGTAAGATAAGGAAAGAAAAATCAAGGTAAAGTGAGACAAGGCAAAAAAAAGGCAAGCAAAGGAAAGGAAAAAGCAAGATAAGGCCAGATAAGGCAAGACAAGGCAAAAAAGAAAAGAAAAGGCAAGAAAAGGCAAGATAAAGTAAGAAAAGGCAAGGAAAAGGCAAGATAAGGCAAGAAAATGAAAAATATGGAAAGAAAAGGCAAGAAATGGCAAGATAAGGAAAGAAAAGGCAAGACAATGCAAGAAAAGACACGAAAGGGGAGGGAAAGATAAGAAAATGCAAGAAAAGGCAAGGAAAAGGCAAGAAAAGGCAAGGAAAATGAAAGAAATGGAAAGAAAAGGCAAGGAAAAGGCAAGATAAGAAAAGAAAAGGCAAGATGAGGCAAGATAAAGCAAGGAAATGCAAGACAAGGAAAGGAAAATGCAAGAAAAGGCAAAGAAAAGGCAAGATATGGAAAGAAAAGGCAAGGAAATCCAAGAAAAGACAAGAAAAGGCAAGATAAGATAAGATAAGATAAGGGAAAAAAAGGCAAGTAAAAGGAAAGATAAGGAAAGAAAAGGCAAGATAAGGCAAGAAACGGAAAGAAAAGGTAAGATAAGGCAAGAAAAGTCAAGGGAAAGGCAAGGAAAAGGCAAGATAAGGAAAGATAAGGCAAGAAAAGGAAAGAAAAGGAAAGATAAGGCAAGAAAAGGCAAGGAAAAGGCAAGATAAGGAAAGAAAAGGCAAGAAAAGGTAAGATAAGGCAAGAAAAGAGAAGGGAAAGGCAAGGAAAAGGAGAGATAAGGAAAGATAAGGCAAGACAAGGCAAGAAAAAGAAAGATAAGGCAAGAAAAGGCAAGGAAAAGGCAAGATAATGAAAGAAAAGTCAAGATAACGCAAGAAAAGCCAAGAAATGTAAGGAAAAGGTAAGATAAGGAAAAGAAAAAGCAAGATAATGTAAGACAAGGCAAAAAAGGGCAAGAAAAGGTAGCAAAAGGCAAGATAAGGCAAGAAAAGACAATAAAAAGAAAGAAAAGGCAAGAAAAGGTAAGGAAAAGCTAAGATAAGGAAAGAAAAGGCAAGATAAGGAAAGAAAAAGGAAAGAAAATGCAAGAAAAGATAAGAAAAGGCAAGAAAAGTCAAGAAATTTCAAGGAAAAGGTAAGATGAGGAAAGAAAAGGCAAGATATGGCAAGAAAATGCATGGAAAATACAAGAAAAGGTAAGAAAAGGCAGGGAAAAGGCAAGATGAAAGGAATAGTATGATAAGGCAAGAAAAAAGAAGATAAGGCAAAATAAGGTAAGAAAAGGATGGAAAAGGTTAGAAAAGGCAAGGAAAGGACAAGATAAGGAAAAGGCAAGGAAAATGTAGGAAAAGGCAAAAAAAAAGGCAAGGAAAAGGCAAGATAAGGAAAGAAAAGCAAAAATAGGGCAAGACAAGACAAGATAAGGCAAGACAAGGCACGAAAAGGCATGAAGAGGGAAGATAAGGCAAGAAAGGGCAGGAAAAGGCAAGATAAAGCAAGGAAAAGGCAAGATAAAGCAAGGAAAAGGAAGAAATAGGAAGATAAGGGAAGATAAGGCAAGAAATAGAAGATTTGGGAAGAAAAGGCAAGAAATGGCAAGAAAAGGAAAAAAAAGGCAAGATAAGGAAAGAAAAGGCATGATAAGGAAAGAAAAGGCATGATAAGGCAAGCAAAGGCAAGGAAAATGCAAGAAAAGGCAAGAAAAGGCAAGATAAGGAATGAAAAGGCAAGATAGGGCAAGAGAAGATAGGATAAGGCAAGATAAGGTAAGAAATGGCAAGAAATGGCTAGATATGGAAAGAAAAAGGCAAGAAAAGGTAAGAAAAGGCAAGAATAGATAATAAAAGGCCAAAAAAGGGAAGATAAGGCAAGAAAAGGTGAGAAAAGGCAAAGGATCACTTTTTGTCATAAGAAAATTCGTGAGTTTTGGTACTCTGGTTGTTCTTGCGGGCTGGATTGCTTAGCTAGGGCGTTTGTACTTATCAAACGGAATTCCCATCTCCGTTTGTGGCGTATTCGATTCAAGAATAAGGTTCGCGTTCTCACCATTGCTACGGGTCAAAGTTAACCAACACTAAGGTTCGGTGCAAGGCGCAAAGCGACGGGTCAAGATCAACCATCATCCTAGAGTAGATGGTCCGAGTTGGTGCGAGTTCCTAACGGGATTCATATCATTTGGTATCAGAGCTTAGGTTCTACTTTAGACCTTATATCTTTACATTTATTGTCTTTATTTGTTTGGTATTTCAGATTCGTGACTTTAGTGTCGTAAGTCGTGTATTCTGATCAGAAAGAAAAAAAAAGAGGAAAAAAATTCCGAAAAAAAAGAAAGATAGAGAAGAAGGCAGCCAAGAAAAGAAGAAGAAAGAAGGCTGAAAAAAAAAATCAAAAAAAGAAAAGTTGAAAGTAGAAAAAAAGAGAATCTGCAAGAATGTCTTATAACTACTCAAGAAGATCCTTTGAAGGTGTTGCACAATTGGTTGGTGATCCACACACGTTTATGGACGCCCTTCTTAGTGGGATGAGGCATATAATGAGAACGGAGGTCAAGAAGCTCCACGAAAAGGTGGACCGGATAGTGTGCAACAAGAGAGGATACATGATGTTCCTAATGTCTGTAGCGGAAGACAAATTCAACAAAGGAGGATTAGGGTCAAAGATGAGAAGAATTCAGGAGCTAATTTTGTTGGAGAAGTCAATGGAAAGAGGGAGAACACCATTAACACTAAGTACGACATTGAGGGGAAGGTATGTAGTTCTGACGATTTGGAGGTTACACCTGAAGTGATTGTTGAAGAAGAGGTTTTGACATGGGAGGAATTTGGTGAATATTCTATTGACTTGTTCGATGGAGAATGTTTTGATGACCATGCCATGTCACTTCTTTACTTGAGAGATTTGTTCAATGAATCAGAATTGGAGGATGTTGTTCATATGAAGAAGTGCTCAACTGCTATTGATGGTGAACAAGAAGAACTTGTTGTTTTAGTTGACAAGGAAGATGTCCAACCCATATCTTACATGTCTCCTGATTTACATGTTGAACATATTGACTTCTTAGGTGTGGAAGAGTTTAATTATGTTGGAGGTTCATCGTTGATCAACATCTGGAATAGTTTAAAGTTCAAAGAAAGGCTTAAACGGATTAGTAGGGCTTTTGCTTTTGAGTTGGAGATGACTTCAGATTCTTTAAGATCGAAGTACTTGTTCTGTTGGAAAGGAAGGTATCACGTGCAGCCACGACGTTCAAAGAGTTCATCTTGCACCAACATGGTTGTGAGTTGGCAAAAGCATGACGGATGCAAGGATTTGAGGGAAAATCCTTTTCAAGAGGGGGGGGGGATGATGTGAACACGTCCACTATGGAGCTACAAGACCCACAACCAGTTCGAGTTCCACTTCAACCAATCACAAGAGCAAGAGCAAAGACGCTTCAAGCTGAGCTCAACGGATTAATTCAAGGGATTTGGACTATAACCAGTTCGTGTAAGCCCATGGACGTCCATGCAAAGCCCATGCACGTGATTGGAGTTGTTTTGGAAGCCTAAAGGAGTAGAACCAAGATTCCTACTTTTTAGGAATAAGAGTTATCCAAACTTTTTATAACTTTTTAGGAATAAGAGTTATCCAATAGTGGATAATGATTGTATTTTTCAATTCTTAGGATAAACGGTGCGAGTTCCTAACGGGATTCATATCAAAAAGGCTTGGTAAAGGCAAGATAAGGAAAGAAAAGGCAAGAAAAGGAATGGAAAATGCATGAAAAGGCAAGAAAAGGAAAGATAAGGCATGAAAAGGCAAGACATAAGTTTTCCTCAATGTCGCACTTAGCTTGAATGATTTTCTTTCGTTGCACTTCACTAACTTCTCTTGTATGCAGGTCAATTTTCCTTGCCAAAGACATAAGTTTCTCCCAGCTGTTTTCATCATCCCACGCTGTAACTCGATGAGTGCTATCACCTCTCATCCCAATCTTCCTTTGTTGAGTTCTTGTATCCCTACATACATTAGGAACAACTTGTACCTGCGCTAAAAGTTTGCTCTCAATCCGATCTATCCGTTTATGAAACTTCTTGATCTCCCCACTCACCATGCAATTCATCTCACTCATCATGGCCTCCATAAACTTTTTTGGAACAGCCAATGACTCATCATCTTCAAAGTTTCTTCGTGAGTAGTAGCAGGACATGTTCTTGCACATACTCTTTTTTTCTTTCCACTTTTTTTCAAACTTTTTTTTTCACCCTCCTTTCTTCCTTTGTGGCTGCCTTCTTTTCTTTCTTTCTTTTTTCCGGATTTTTTCTCTCTTTTTTTGATTTTTTTTCTTTCTCCAACACAGAATACAATAAGAATAACTAACTGAAAACTAATGATAAAAACGAAATTTAAAAGATAGATAGAACTGAAATAGAAGTCTAAGCTCTCATACCAAATGATATGAATCTCGTTACGGATCCACGCGAAAGCTGGATCTATCTACGTTCAGATTGATGGATATCTCGACCAGTTGTTTGCACCTTTGCAAGAACCTCTGTATGAACAACCTCGACCCGCTGCTGTAGGGAAACAAGAACCTAGAATTGATGACGATGCCACAAACGGTGATATAGATCCGCTTGATAAGTCGAAGGTGAACGAACGGAATCCCTCCGCTATGTTCGAACAGTTCCGAAGAACCAAGAGAGCAAAGCCCACATTTTTTGTACTCAAATTATTCTCCTCATTCTCATTGATAAAGCCTTTATATATAGGCAGATTGTTACAAAGAGATTCCTAATTAAATATAACTTCTAACTAGATAAATATGACTTAAAAATAGGAAACTGAAAAGGAAAACAAGTCTAGTACTCTTATGATTGCTAAAAATGTGATTATCACATAATCATCTTCCTAAACTGACTTGAACTCTTAAAGAAACGAAATTCTCACATTATTGACTGCCTAAATAGACTATAATTCTTATAAAATGAAACTAACATATAATTAACTTCCTAAACAGACTCAAAAACCTCAAAAAATGAAATTAATCTTCTTGCTGATCAGATTCATATCAGCACGTGAATTCTTTATGATATCCAGGCGTTGGTGTATTTGCTCAACCTCCACTCTCATCATTTGCTAGAGCTTCCCCGTTAAGGCCTCCACAAATACTTTAGGGTCAACACTGCCCAAAGTTCCTTCTCTTTCTCCTTCGTTTTCGTGAGACATGTTGCTGCAAGAAAATTGGTTAGTCAAAATAATAATGGACCTCACCAATCACTCCCTTACGTGTTTACCCTCAAAGAATGTTGTACTCGGATTCACTCGTGTTTACACTCAACTATTTGGCTCTTTTCTCTCTAATGCGCTCACCACACTTGCATTTTTCCTCTCGTGACACTCTTGTTGGTTCTTGCGGAGCTAGTAGCGATTAGCTTGGCCTTCGCACACTTTAGTTGCCGAGTCTTCTTCTTTCTTCTTCTTGCTTTCGTTCTTGCCTTCGCTTCTATCTTCTTGAGTCACGAAATTGCACTATCCAATACTTCTAGTCCTACTTGAATTCTGATTCTACTAATCCTACTTGAATTCGGACTTCTTTTTTTTCTTTTTTTTTTATCAGAATACACGACTTAGAACACTAAAGTCACGAATCTGAAATACCAAACAAATAAAGACAATAAATGTAAAGATATAAGGTCTAAAGTAGAACCTAAGCTCTTGATACCAACTGATATGAATTCCCGTCAGGAACTCGCACCAACTCGGACCGTCTACTCTACGATGATGGTTGTGACCTGTCGCTTTGCGCCTTGCACCGAACCTCAGTGTTGGTTAACTTTGACTCGTAGCAATGGTGAGAACGCAAACCTTGATCTTGAAACGAATACGCCACAAACGGAGATGGGAATTCCGTTTGATAAGTACAAACGCCCTAGCTAAGCAATCCAGCCCGCAAGAATAACCCGAGTATCAAAACTCACAAATTTTCTTATGCCAAAAAGTGATGCCTTTATTGAATTCGTGGCTCCCCTTATATAGAGGTTAAAACTGACCTGGATAGACTCCAAAGTCAACAAGATAAGTTCTGAAGAGCTTCAAACTTATCATACTACTTAAACTAGGTATAAAACGCATGTTTATCTAAGAATTGAAAAAACATAATCATTATCCGATATTGGATAACTCTTATTCCTAAACAAGAAATAAGGAAAAGATATAATTTCCTAATCAAAGTCTGAAAAGTCCTCCAAAATAACTCCAATCACGTGCATGGTCTTTGCATGGGCTCCTTGAACGTCCACGGGCTTACACGAACTGGTTGTAGTCCAAATCCCTTGAATTAATCCGTTGAGCTCAGCTTGAAATGTCTTTGCTCTTGCTCTTGTGATTGGACCAAGTGGAACTCGAACTGGTTGTGGGCCTTGTAGCTCCATAGAGGACGTGTTCACATCAAGAGCTACCATCAGGATTACCACCTATCCGAGGGATTGAACACCAAATTGACTTGGTTCCGGGAGCTGCCATACCTAATCGTCCCGCATATAGGAGCAATCCGGAGGAAACAAAGGAACTTGAGATTTGTGAAAGATTTTAGTAGCTTAGCCGCACCACTTACTGAGGTGATCAAGAAGAACGTTGGATTTAGCTGGGGTGAAGCTCAAGAGAAGGCGTTTCAGCTCATCAAGGAGAAGTTGACAAATGCAACTTTATTATCATTACCTAACTTTTCTAAGACGTTTGAGGTTGAGTGTGATGCTTCAGGTGTTGGAATAGGCGCCGTGCTCATGCAAGAAGGACGGCCAATTGCCTACTTTAGCGAAAAGCTAAGCGGAGCAGCCTTGAATTACCCAACTTACGACAAGGAGTTGTATGCATTGGTTTGGACATTGGAGACATGGCAACACTACTTATGGCCCAAGGAATTAGTGATTCATACTGACCATGAATCTTTGAAGCATTTAAAGGGTCAACACAAACTGAATAAAAGGCATGCACGTTGGGTTGAATTTATTGAGACGTTTCCTTATGTCATACGCTACAAGGAAGGTAAGGAAAACGTAGTAGCCGATGCACTGTCACGAAGGTATGTTTTGATCTCAACTCTTGATGCAAAATTACTTGGTTTTGAACACATTAAAGAGTTATACGCTGACAATACTGACTTTGGTGATGTGTATCGTGAAATTGAGAGGAGTGCGTCTGGTAAGTTCTTTTGGAATGAAGGGTATTTATTTCGTGAGAATAAGCTTTGTGTGCCTAATTGTTCCATGCGAGAATTGTTGATACAAGAGGCACACGGAGGCGGATTGATGGGACATTTTGGAATAGCAAAGACTTTAGCAATTTTACAAGAGCACTTCCACTGGCCGCACTTGAAGCGCGACGTTGAGAGAATTTGTGGACGTTGCATCACTTGCAAGCAAGCTAAGTCTAAGGTAAAACCCCACGGATTGTACACTCCCCTACCTATACCTAGTGAGCCTTGGATTGATATTTCTATGGACTTTCTATTAGGATTTCCTAGGACTAAACGTGGTAGAGATTCAATTTTTGTCGTGGTGGATAGGTTTTCTAAGATGGCAAATTTTATTCCATGTCATAAAACTGATGATGCCTCACATATTGCTGATTTGTTCTTTCGAGAAGTTGTAAGACTGCATGGCATGCCTAGAACAATCATTTCAGATAGAGATACTAGTTCTTAAGCTACTTTTGGAAGACTTTGTGGTGTAAGTTAGGTACCAAGTTATTATTTTCTACTACTTGTGATATGAATCCCGTCAGGAACTCGCACCAACTCGGACCATCTACTCTAGAATGATGGTTGACCTTGACCCGTCGCTTTGCGCCTTGCACCGAACCTTAGTGTTGGTTAACTTTGACCCGTAGCAATGGTGAGAACGCGAACCTTGATCTTGAATCGAATACGCCACAAACAGAGATGGGAATTCCGTTTGATAAGTACAAACGCCCTAGCTAAGCAATCCAGCCCGCAAGAACAACCAGAGTACCAAAACTCACGAATTTTCTTATGACAAAAAGTGATGCCCTTTATTGAATTCGTGGCCCTCCTTATATAGAGGTTAAAACTGACCTGGATAGACTCCAAAGTCAACAAGATAAGTTTTGAAGAGCTCCAAACTTATCATACTACTTAAACTAGTTCTAAATCGAATGTTTATCCTAAGAATTGAAAAATACCATCATTATCCACTATTGGATAACTCTTATTCCTAAAAAGTTATAAAAAGTTTGGATAACTCTTATTCCTAAAAAGTAGGAATCTTGGTTCTACTCCTTTAGGCATCCAAAATAACTCCAATCACGTGCATGGGCTTTGCATGGACGTCCACGGGCTTACACGAACTGGTTGTAGTCCAAATCCCTTGAATTAATCCGTTGAGCTCAGCTTGAAGCGTCTTTGCTCTTGCTCTTGTGATTGGTCCAAGTGGAACTCAAACTGGTTGTGGGTCTTGTAGCTCCATAGTGGATGTGTTCACATCATTCCCCCCCTCTTGAAAAGGATTTGCCCTTCTTCACCTACATCAAACAGGCTTAAGTCAGCAACATTAAAAGAAGCACTTACATTATACTCACCCGGCACGTCAAGCTTATAAGCATTGTCATTGATGCACTCTAAAACTTGGAACGGACCATCCCCACGAGGTAGTAACTTTGAACACCATTGCGCGGGAAACCGTTCCTTCCTCATATGCAACCAAACCCAATCACCAGTCTCAAAGACAACTTTGTGTCGCCCATTATTCGCTTGTCTTGCGTAGTGCTCCGTTCGTTTCTCAATGTTCAATCTCGCCTTCTCATCCAGCTGCTTGACAAATTCAGCCTTGTCTTGATCTTCACCCCAGCTAAATCCAACGTTCTTCTTGATCACCTTAGTAAGTGGTGCGGCTAAGCTACTAAAATCTTTCACAAATCTCCTGTAGAAACTAGCTAGTCCATGGAAACTTTGGACTTTAGCCACGCTCGTGGGACTTGGCCAATCTCGAATTGCACGTATCTTTTCTTCATCAACCTGTATTCCTTTAGCACTAACAACAAAACCAAAGAACACAAGCTTATCTGTGCAAAAGGTGCACTTCTTCAAATTAGCAAACAATTGATCCTTTCTAAGTGCATTTAGAACAGATTTCAAATGTTCCATGTGATCCTTCATGCTCTTGCTATAAACAAGTATATCATCAAAATAAATGACTACAAATTTGCTAATAAATGGACGTAAAATATGATTCATGAGTCACATAAATGTGCTAGGAGCATTAGACAAACCGAATGGCATGACCATCCATTCATATAATCCATATTTCGTTTTAAAGGCTGTCTTCCACTCATCTCCTTCTTTCATTCTAATTTGATGATAACCACTCTTCAAGTCAATTTTAGAAAACATGCTCGATCCATGCAGCTCATCTAACATGTCATCTAATCGAGGAATAGGGTGACGATACTTTACCGTTATGTTGTTGACTGCTCGACAATCAACACACATCCTCCATGATCAATCCTTCTTAGGCACGAGTAGGACTAACACGGCACAAGGACTCACGCTCTCTCTCACGTACCCTTTCTCTAATAGCTCGTTGACTTGTCGCTCAAGTTCTTTTGTTTCCCCCGGATTGCTCCTATATGCGGGACGATTAGGTATGGCAGCTCCCGGAACTAAGTCAATTTGGTGCTCAATCCCTCGGATAGGTGGTAACCCTGATGGTAGCTCGTTGGGGAATACATCCTCGTAGTCCTGCAAAAGGGAAACAACCATACTAGGCAAGTGTGGTTCAAGTTCGTTAGTGTTTAAAAATGCCTCCTTGTACATAAGTACGATCATTGGCCTTTTGTCAAAACATGCTTGCTTGATATCACTTGCTCCCACATAAAAACTCCCTTTCCACCCCTCAGTTTTTCTCTCATTGGCCGTTTTAATTTATGTTTTTCCGACTTCTTTTGCTCTCTCAAGCTCTTTCTCTTCATTGGCCATTTTTCCTTTCTTTTTTTCGGCTTCTTCTCTCCGCTCAATTTTTTTTCTTTTGGTCACTCTTCTTTTTCTCATCATTCTCTCAAACTCCCTTTAATTTTTTTTCGACTTCAATTGATCTTCACAAACTTGTGACGGTGTTAAGGGTGCTAATGTGATTACTCGTCGATTGAGTGTGAACGAGTACTTGTTCGTGTAGCCATCATGCTTAACCTTCCTATCAAATTGCCATGGCCTTCTGAGTAGTAGGTGACCAGCTTGCATTGGCACCACATCACATAGCACTTCATCTTCATATTTGCCAATTTGAAATGTCACTAGCACTTGCCCTTCCACGCGTACTTCTCCACTATCATTCAACCACTGTAGCTTGTAAGGTTTAGGGTGTTTCTTTGTGATCAACCCCAACTTTTCTACCATAGTGGTACTTGCAACATTAGCACAGCTTCCTCCATCAATAATGACGCTACACACCTTGCCCTTGATATAATACCTTGTGTGGAAAATATTCTCTCGTTGTGCATCATTTTCTCCTTCTTTTGCTTGCAAGTTCAAAGCCCTTCTAGCCACCAAAGTGAGTGCTTCAGTAGCTTGGAATTCCTCCTCGGACAGGTCTTCCAATGAGGGCATGCTTCCATGGTCCGAATCTTCTCCCTCTGTCTCGACCTCCCCGCTCTCTCTAAGCACCATAACCTGCTTGTTAGGACATTGACTTGCTATGTGCCCCCTTCCTTGACATTTAAAGCACCTAATGTCTCGATTTCTTGTATGAGGGGCTTCCACTTTCTTTTGAGAGCTGGTATTAGAACTCTCGGTCTTGTGTTCTACTTTGGCCGCCTGTGGCTTATCAAACTTCTTTGGATAATTCGGCTTCCAAGTAGGACTTGATGTAGCTCGTGTTCCTCCCCCTCTCTTCATTTGTTTCTCTATCTTGTTGGCCATATGAACCATATCTGCCAATTCGACGTAGTGTTGTAGCTCCACTTTGTCTTGAATTTCAGGATTTAGTCCATTCAAGAATCTAGCCATAGTGGCTTCACGATCCTCCTCTATGTTGGCTCGTATCATGGCCATCTCCATCTGCTTATAGTAATCTTCCACACTCATACTTCCTTGTCGCAGTCCTTGTAACTTTTTAAAAAGATCACGGTAGTAATGACTAGGAACAAAGTGTTTCCTCATCACAACTTTCATCTCCGCCCATGTTTCTATGGGATATTCTCCGTTACGTCTCCTGCTTGTGACAAATTGATCCCACCAAGTTATAGCATAATCAGTAAATTCAGTCATAGCCAGCTTTACCTTCTTTGCCTCGAACAATTGTGACAATCAAACACAAATTCAATCTTCTTCTCCCATTCAAGATAAGCCTCCGGATCAGAACGACCTGCAAAGGAAGGTATTTTTAACTTGATGCTTCCCATATTGTCATTCCCTCTCTGCCTGGCCTCCCTAGGTTGGCGTTCATTCCTCAACCTCCTAACATTCCTTGTGGAGCCTACGTCCTCTTCAAAGTCAGACTCATCTCCACTCATTCCTCCCATAGGTGCTATTCTTCTTTGGGCACGAGGTATGCTTTGTGGTTGTTGGCTAGCACGTGAATTCTCTATGATATCCAAGCGTTGGTGTATTTGCTCAACCTCCGCTCTCATCATTTGTTGGAGCTTCCCCGTTAAGGCCTCCACAAATACCTTAGGGTCAACGTTGCCCCAAGCTCCTCCTCTTTCTCCTTCGTTTTCTTGAGACATGTTGCTGCAAGAATGATGTGAGCAAGCCTAAGGATGCACCTACTATCAAGCTTGTAGACTCGCAGCAAGTTCAAGTTCCAATTGGGCCAATGACAAGAGCAAGAGCTAGGAAGTTGCAATCTGACTTCAATGGACTAATGCAAGAAGTTTGGGCTCAAGCAAGTGCGTGGAGGACCAAGGACGTCCAACAAGTCCAAGGGAGGCCCATGCACGTTTTGGAAGCTAAATGGGAAGTTTGAGATGCACGCAATCTCCTGGATGCATGCGCACATGAATTTCAAGCTTATCTTGGACATGCGTCCCTAAATTTTAGGAATTGCATCTACTATGTTTTAGGACGTGATATTTACTAGATAGTCTATTAGTTATCTATGTTTAGATTGTTTTCCTACTTAGTTGAATATTTCGGCCAAAATCCCTTTAAATTAGGAAGGAGAATTTTGGCCAGCCTTGAACTCCTTATTTGGAGTTAGTTTTCGTTTAGGAAATTGTAAGACTTATGGAGCCTATATAAAGAGGCATCCTCATTTAATAAAGGGGAACAATTCGGAGAATTACTTAGCATTGGCTAATTGTGAGTTTAGATACTCGTTTGTTCTTGCTTAGGCTGGTGAGTTGTCTTGGCTAGAATTTATCTTTCACTTATCAAGCGGAACATCCATCCTCGCTCGTGGCGTGATACGACCTTAGGTCAAGGTTCAGAAGCTCTTGCAGCGGGTTAAGGTCCAATTTCGCGCCTTAGTTCTTGTGAGTTCTTGTGAGTTGTGATCTGTTCCATTCTGAAGTAACAAACGGTCCGAGTTGTGAGTCTTTTCCGCGGAGATTCATATCATTTGGTATCAGAGCTTAGCTTGTTACTTTAGTTCATTATCCTTGTTATTCTTGTTCTTTTTTTTTTTTTGGGTTCGTTTTGTTGCTTGCTAATCCGTGAGGTTCTTCGCTGTTCGAGAGAAAAGAGAGGAAAACAAACGAGTGAAGCAAAAACAGAAAAGAAAAGAAAAGAAAAGAAAAGAAAAGGAAAGAAAAGAAAAAGAAAAGGAAAGAAAAAAAAAGAAAAGAGAGAGGAAACAAAACAGGAAGAAGTTAGTCCTAAGTTGGCCCGCACGACTAATTTGGAAGCCGCAAGCTAAAGAGGAAGCAAAATCAAAAAAGGAAGCTAGCAAACTAAAGAAGGCGCAGCAGCTGATCAAGAAAAGGGACAAGCAAGACTAAAAAGCAAAGAAAGGCCAAAAGAGGAACTTTAACATTCTGTTTGTTAAAGCGTGAAGCTCAAGCAAAGGCTGTTCTAGCTTTAGTAAGAACATACAAGTATCACGAGAGGAAAAAGGCAAGAGTGTGCGAGTACCTTAGAGAGAAAAGCCAAATATTTGAATGCAAACACGAGTGAACTTGAGTGCACCTTACATTGAGAGTATACACGTAAGGGAGTGAGCTTGTGAGGCCATAATTTTTATTACTGACCAATTTTTCTTGTAGCAAACATGTCGCATGAAGGTCAAACTATGGGAAGCATAGACCTTAAGTTATTAGTGGATGCCTTGGCCGGGAAGCTCGAGCAGATGGTGCAAGCTCAGATGGAGCCTTTGCAACTACGCGTGGATGCCGTGGAGAATTCTCGTGACAACCCCCAAACACGAGGCGAACTCCAAAGGCGTAGGAGAGGAGTACCTATTGGAGAGTCGAGCGGAGCTGATTCTGAATCTGAAGAAGGCGTAGGCTCTACAAGGAGTCTTAGGAGAGCAAGAACAAACCGCCCACCTAGGGAGGCGAGGCAAAAGAGAGACGACAACATAGGGAGTATCAAACTGAAGATACCCTCCTTTGCTGGTCGTTCTGACCTGGAGGCGTACTTAGAGTGGGAGAAGAAGATTGACTTCGTGTTTGATTGGCACAATAGCTCCGAAGCAAAGAAGGTAAAACTTGCCATCACCGAATTCACTGATTATGCTATAACTTGGTGGGATCAACTTGTGACAAGAAGGAGGAGAAATGGAGAACGCCCTATAGCTACTTGGGAAGACATGAAAGTGGTGATGAGGAAGAGATTTGTTCCAAGTCATTACTATAGAGGGCTGTATAAGAAGTTACAAGGAATGAGGCAAGGAAATTTGAGCGTGGAGGAGTATTTCAAACAGATGGAGATGGCCATGATAAGAGCTGATATAGATGAAGATAGAGAAGTTACAATGGCAAGATTCTTGAATGGACTCAATCCTGAAATTTAAGACAAAGTTGAGTTGCAACACTATGTGGAGTTGGAGGACATGGTGCATATGGCAACAAAAATTGAGAAGCAACTCAAGAGAGGAGAGGGGAGAACAAGAGCTACATCGAGTTCTACTTGGAAGCCAAACTACCAAAAGAAGTTTGACAAGCTCAAGCAGCCAAAGTAGAGCATAAATCCGAGAGTTCTCAAGCTAATTCTCAAAGGAAAGTGGAAGTCACTCCAGCTAGGAACCGTGACATCAAGTGCTTTAAGTGTCAAGGAAGAGGGCACATCTCAAGTCAATGCCCTAACAAGCAAGCAATGGTGATCAAGGAAAGTGGAGAGATTGAAACTGAAGAAGAGGATTCGGAGCATGAAAGCATGCCTTCTTTGGAGGACGTATCCGAGGAAGAGTACCAAGCTGCTGAGAGGCTTACTCTTGTGTCTAGAAGAGCATTGAATGTGCAAGTAAAAGAAGAAAATGATGTGGCTCAAAGAGAAAATATTTTTCACACAAGGTGCTATGTCAAAGACAAGGTGTGTAGTGTCATCATAGATGGAGGAAGTTGTGCTAATGTAGCAAGCACTACTATGGTGGAGAAGTTAGGGTTACTCACTGGAAAACACCCTAAGCCTTACAAACTACAATGGCTGAATGATAGTGGAGAAGTACGAGTGATGAAGCAAGTATTGGTAACATTCCGCATTGGCAACTATGAGGATGAAGTGTTGTGTGATGTTGTACCAATGCAAGCTGGTCATCTATTGTTAGGAAGGCCATGGCAGTTTGATAGGAAAGTGCATCATGATGGCTACACCAACAAATATTCATTTATACTTAAGAAGAGAGTAATCACCTTGGCACCCTTGTCACCATCACAAGTTTGTGAAGATCAACGACAGTTGCAAAAAGAAAGTGATGAGCAAAGAGAGCGTGACAAAAAGAAAAAGATTGAGAGGAGAGAAGAAGCCGAAAAAAAGATAAGAAAAACGGCCAATGGAGAGGAAAAGATTGAGAAAACAAAAGAAGCTGGAAAAACAGAAATTAAAACGGCCAATGAGAGAAAAACCGAGAGTTGGAAAAGGAGTTACTATGTGGGAGCAAGTGATATTAAGCAAGCATGCTTTGAAAAGAAGCCTATGATCTTACTTCGGTATAGAGAGGCGCTTTTAAACACTAACGAGCTTGAACCACATGTACCTAGTACGGTTGTGTCTCTTTTGCAGGACTACAAGGATGTCTTTCCCGACGAGCTACCACCTGGTTTGCCACCTATTCGTGGGATTGAACATCAAATAGACTTTGTTCCGGGAGCTGCCATACCTAACCGTCCCGCATATAGAAGCAATCCTGAAGAAACAAAGGAGCTTGAGAAGCAAGTCAACGAGCTATTGGAGAAAGGGTACGTGAGAGAGAGCATGAGTCCATGTGCTGTTCCAGTCCTACTTGTGCCCAAGAAGGATAAATCATGGAGAATGTGTGTTGATTGCCGAACAGTCAACAACATAACGGTAAAATATCGTCACCCTATTCCTCGTTTAGATGACATGTTAGATGAGTTGCATGGTTCTTGCATGTTTTCTAAGATTGATTTGAAGAGTGGTTATCATCAAATTAGGATGAAAGAAGGAGATGAGTGGAAGACTGCTTTTAAAACAAAGTATGGGTTGTATGAGTAGATGGTCATGCCATTTGGTTTGTCCAACGCACCTAGCACGTTTATGCGACTCATGAATCATGTTCTACGTCCATTCATTGGTAAATTTGTGGTTGTTTACTTTGATGATATACTCATTTATAGCAAGAGCATGGAGGATCATTTAGAACATTTGAAATCTGTCTTAGATGCACTTAGTGAAGATCAATTGTTTGCTAACTTGAAGAAGTGCACCTTTTGTACGGATAAGCTTGTATTCTTGGGTTTTGTTGTTGGAGCTAACGGAATACAGGTTGATGAAGAAAAGATCCGAGCTATCCGTGAATGGCCAAGCCCTACAAGTGTTGCTAATGTTAGGAGCTTTCATGGACTAGCTAGTTTTTATAGGAGATTTGTGAAGAACTTTAGTAGCATAGCCGCACCCATAACTGAAGTCATCAAGAAGAACGTGGGCTTTACTTGGGGAGAAGCTCAAGAGAAGGCCTTCCAACTACTAAAAGGGAAGTTGACTAATGCACCCTTGTTAGCTTTACCTAATTTCTCTAAGACTTTTGAAATAGAGTGTGATGCTTCTGGTATAGGAATTGGAGCTGTCCTTATGCAAGAAGGAAGACCCATTGCATACTTTAGTGAGAAACTAAGTGGTGCAACCTTGAATTACCCGACCTATGACAAGGAGTTGTACGCACTAGTTCGAGCATTGGAGACATGGCAGCATTACTTGTGGCCAAAGGAGTTCGTGATTCACACTGATCATGAGTCACTCAAGCACTTAAAGGGGCAACACAAGCTGAACAAGAGGCATGCATGATGGGTGGAATTCATTGAGACATTTCCTTATGTCATTCGCTATAAGCAAGGTAAGAAAAATGTAGTGGCTGATGCACTATCACGAAGGTACGCCTTGATCTCAACTCTTGATGCTAAACTACTTGGCTTTGAACACATTAAAGACATGTATGTTGATGATGTTGATTTTAGCGAGTTGTATAGATCCACTGAAAGAAGTGCATTTGGTAAGTTCTTTCGTAATGAAGGTTACCTATTTCGTGAAAACAAACTTTGTGTGCCTAATTGCTCGATGCGAGAATTACTCATCCAGGAGGCACATGGAGGTGGCTTAATGGGGCATTTTGGAATTGCAAAGACCTTGGCAATGCTACAAGATCATTTCTTTTGGCCACACATGAAGAGAGACGTTGAGAGAGTCTGTGGTCGTTGCATCACTTGCAAGCAAGCCAAGTCAAAGGTAAAACCCCATGGTTTGTACACCCCACTACCTATACCTAGTGAGCCTTGGATTGATATCTCTATGGATTTTGTGTTAGGACTACCTAGGACTAAGCGTGGAAGAGATTCAATTTTTGTGGTAGTGGATAGGTTTTCTAAGATGGCACATTTCATTCCATGTCATAAGACTGATGATGCTTCAAACATTGCTGATTTGTTCTTTAGAGAGGTTGTTAGGTTGCATGGCATGCCTAGGACAATTATCTCTGATAGAGATGCTAAGTTCCTAAGTTACTTTTGGAAGACCTTGTGGTGCAAGTTAGGTACTAAGTTGTTGTTTTCTACTACTTGTCATCCTCAAACTGATGGTCAAACTGAAGTAGTGAATAGGACTTTGTCTACACTTTTGAGAGCACTCATTAAGCATAACATTAAGACTTGGGAAGAATGTTTGCCTCATGTTGAGTTTGCTTATAATCGTTCTGTCCATTTGGCTACATATGAGGAAGGAGCGTTTTCCTATCCAAAGACGTTCAAAGTTGCTACCACGAGGAGATGGTCCATTCCAAGTGATAGAACGCATCAATGATAATGCCTACAAGCTAGACCTTCCGGGTGAGTATAATGTAAGTGCTTCGTTTAACGTGGCTGACTTGAGTCCGTTTGATGTAGGTGATGATTTGAGGACAAATCCTTTTCAAGAGGAGGGGACTGATGTGAGCAAGCCTAAGGATGCACCTACTATCAAGCTTGTTGACTCGCAGCAAGTTCAAGTTCCAATTGGGCCAATGACAAGAGCAAGAGCTAGGAAGTTGCAATCTGACTTCAATGGACTAATGCAAGAAGTTTGGGCTCAAGCAAGTGCATGGAGGACCAAGTACGTCCAAGAAGTCCAAGGGAGGCCCATGCACGTTTTGGAAGCTAAATGGGAAGTTTGAGATGCACGCAATCTCCTGGATGCATGCGCAAGTGAATTTCAAGCTTATCTTCGACATGCGTCCCTAAATTTTAGGAATTGCATCTACTATGTTTTAGGACGTGATATTTACTAGATAGTCTATTAGTTATCTGTGTTTAAATTGTTTTCCTACTTAGTTGAATATTTTGGCCAAAATCCCTTTAAATTAGGAAGGAGAATTTTGGCCAGCCTTGAACTCCTTATTTGGAGTTAGTTTTCGTTTAGGAAATTGTAAGACTTATGGAGCCTATATAAAGAGGCATCCTCATTTAATAAAGGGGAACAATTCGGAGAATTACTTAGCATTGGCTAATTGTGAGTTTAGATACTCGTTTGTTCTTGCTTAGGCTGGTGAGTAGTCTTGGCTAGAATTTATCTTTCACTTATCAAGCGGAACATCCATCCCCGCTCGTGGCATGATACGACCTTAGGTCAAGGTTCAGAAGCTCTTACAGCGGGTTAAGGTCTAATTTTGCACCTTAGTTCTTGTGAGTTCTTGTGAGTTGTGATCTGTTCCATTCTGAAGTAACAAACGGTCCGAGTTGTGAGTCTTTTCCGCGGAGATTCATATCAAAGAAAATTGGTTAGTTAAAAATAATGGACCTCACCAATCACTCCCTTACGTGTTTACCCTCAAAGTATGTTGCACTCGGATTCACTCGTGTTTACACTCAACTATTTGGCTCTTTTCTCTCTAATGTGCTCACCACTCTTGCCTTTTTCCTCTCGTGACACTCTTGTTGGTTCTTGTGGAGCTAGTAGAGATTAGCTTGGCCGTCGCACACTTTAGTTGCCGAGTCTTCTTCTTTCTTCTTCTTGCTTTCGTTCTTGCCTTCGCTTTTATCTTCTTGAATCATGAAATTGCACTATCCAATACTACTAGTCCTACTTGAATTCCGATTCTACTAATCCTACTTGAATTCTGACTTCTTTTTTTCTTTTTTTTCTTTTTGATCAGAAAACACGACTTAGGACACTAAAGTCACGAATCTGAAATACCAAACAAATAAAGACAATAAATGTAAAGATATAAGGTCTAAAGTAGAACCTAAGCTCTTGATACCAAATGATATGGATCCCATCAGGAACTCGCACCAACTCGGACCGTCTACTCTAGGATGATGGTTGATCTTGACCCGTCGCTTTGCGCCTTGCACCGAACCTTAGTGTTGGTTAACTTTGACCCGTAGCAATGGTGAGGACGCGAACCTTGATCTTGAATCGAATACGCCACAAACGGAGATGGGAATTCCGTTTGATAAGTACAAACGCCCTAGCTAAGCAATCCAGCCCGCAAGAACAACCAGAGTACCAAAACTCACGAATTTTCTTATGACAAAAAGTGATGCCCTTTATTGAATTCGTGGCCCTCCTTATATAGAGGTTAAAACTGACCTGGATAGACTCCAAAGTCAACAAGATAAGTTCTGAAGAGCTCCAAACTTATCATACTACTTAAACTAGTTCTAAAACGAATGTTTATCCTAAGAATTGAAAAATACAATCATTATCCACTATTGGATAACTCTTATTCCTAAAAAGTTATAAAAAGTTTGGATAACTCTTATTCCTAAAAAGTAGGAATCTTGGTTCTACTCCTTTAGGCATCCAAAATAACTCCAATCACGTGCATGGGCTTTGCATGGACGTCCACGGGCTTACACGAACTGGTTGTAGTCCAAATCCCTTGAATTAATCCGTTGAGCTCAGCTTGAAGCGTCTTTGCTCTTGCTCTTGTGATTGGTCCAAGTGGAACTCAAACTGGTTGAGGGTCTTGTAGCTCCATAGTGGACGTGTTCACATCAACTTGTCATCCACAAACTGATGGACAAACAGAAGTTGTGAATAGGACTTTGTCTACACTGTTAAGAGCGCTCATTAAGCACAATATTAAAGCTTGGGAAGATTGTTTGCCACTTGTTGAGTTTGCTTATAATCGATCTGTTCATTCTGCTACTCAATTCTCACAGTTTGAACTTGTGTATGGATTTAATCCTCTGACCCCACTAGATTTATCACCTTTGCCTTCGAATGAGTATGTTAACTTAGATGGCAAGAAGAAGGCTGAATTTGTCAAGCAGCTGCATGAGAAGGCGAGAATGAACATTGAGAAACGAACGGAGCACTACGCAAGACAAGCGAATAAAGGGCGACACAAAGTTGTCTTTGAGCCTGGTGATTGGGTTTGGTTGCATATGAGGCAGGAACGGTTTTCCGCGCAATGGCGTTCAAAGTTGCTACCTCGTGGGGATGGTCCCTTCCAAGTTTTAGAGCGCATCAATGACAATGCTTATAAGCTTGACCTGCCGAGTGAGTATAATGTAAGTGCTTCCTTTAATGTTGCTGACTTAAGCCCATTTGATGTAGGTGAAGATTTGAGGGCAAATCCTTTTCAAGATAGGGGGAATGATGTGAACACGTCCACTATGGAGCTACAAGACCCACAACCAGTTCGAGTTCCACTTGGACCAATCACAAGAGCAAGAGCAAAGACGTTCCAAGCTGAGCTCAACGGATTAATGCAAGGGATTTGGACTACAACCAGTTCGTGTAAGCCCGTGGACGTTCAAGGAGGCCATGCAAAGTCCATGCACGTGATTGGAGTTATTTTGGACGCATGGGCCTTTTTAGGCTTTGTTTAGGAAATTATATCCTTTAGTTATTTCTTGTTTTGGAATAAGAGTTATCCAATAGTGGATAATGATTGTGTTTTTTTCAATTCTTAGATAAACATTCGTTTTAGACCTAGTTTAAGTAGTATGATAAATTTGGAGCTCTTCAGAATTTATCTTGTTGACTTTGGAGTCTATCCAGGTCAGTTTTAACCTCTATATAAGGGGAGCCACGAATTCAATAAAGGATCACTTTTTGGCATAAGAAAATGATGTAAAGCTACAAGACTCACATCAAGTGCAAGTACCAATTGGGCCGATGACTCGAGCAAGAGCCAAAACATTTCAAGCAGATCTTAATGGGTTAATGCAAGAAGTCTGGGCTCAAGCTAGTGTGTACAAGTGCAAGGACGTGCATGAGGCCCATGCAAAGCCCATGCACCTGATAGAGGCTATTTTGGAAGCTTGACATGCACGTAAACTTCTGGATGCATGCGCACATGGAGAATCAAGAAGAATCAGCCTATTTAGGACGTGCAGCTATTAGTTATTCTATTAGATATTATTTGCTTAGATATTATTCTATTAGTTATTCTATTAGATATTATTTTCTTAGATTATTTCTTATTTAGTTGAATAATTCGGCCAGAATATCCTTAGATTAGGAAAGAGAGTTTTGGCCAGCCTTTGAACTCCTTTTTAGGAGTTAGCTTGTTTAGGAATACTTTGGTACTTTGGAGCCTATATAAGGAGGTCTCCTAGCAATAAAAAGGACGAACTTTTGAGATTGATTTCATTCTTTGTGAGTTAAGATACTCCTTGTGTGTTCTTGCTAATTGCTGGATTGCTAAGCTTGATTGCAACTGTTCACTTATCAAACGATTCTTCCATCATCGTTTGTGGCGTGATTCGACTTGGACATATGTTCACGAAATTCCATTGCTTGGGTTGGGGTTCTTCCAAACCAAGGTTCTGGCAAGGCTCGAGTTCGTGGGTTGCGGTCTGTTCCATCCAAAGTAGCACGGTCCGTTGTGAGCCTCCTGTCGAGGTTCATATCATTTGGTATCAGAGCTACGGCTTGCTACTATCTATCTTTACCTTTCCTTTGTTAGTCTAGTATCCTATTCGTTTTTTTCTTCATAAGTAGTTTGTGTTTCGTAGCAATCAGATTCCTGACTTAGTTATTCTAGGTTGTGTATTCTGATAAAAAAAAGTAAAAAAAGGGAAAACGGAAAACAAAAGAAGAAGCAAGACTAAACAGGAAATTGCAAGACTAAAGCGGAGCAAGGCGAATTAGGATGCTTGCGATTAAAGAGAAAACGCAAGAGAAACAAAAGAGGAAGCAAGAAGCAAAAACCAATAGGCGGACAGAAAACAAGAGGAAGTCAGTCCGAATTAATCTATGTGCAGTGCAAGAAAACAAGGAACTACCTTTGATAGTGATCCGTGTAGTTCAAGCACGGCCTTGTTAGCTTAGTAAGAACGTACAAGAGTATCACGAGAGGAAAAAGGCAAGAGTTTGTGAATGCATTAGAGAGAAAAGCCAAATAATTGAGTGCAAACACGAGTGAACTTGAGTGCAACTTACATTGAGAGTAAACACGTAAGGGAGTGAACTTGTGAGGCCATCAATTTTTTTTTTACTAACAAAATTTTCTTGCAGCAAGATGTCTTACGAAGATCAAAGAGAAAAAGTGGGTACGTTGGCTGATGTTGGTCTTAAGGTATTTGTGGAGGCCCTGACAGGAAAATTCCAACAAATGATGCGAGCGGAGATGGAGCCGTTGCAACAACGCATAGATGCAATGGAGGACACTCGCAACAGCTAACAACCAAGAAGAGAAGTCCAAGCACAATGAAGGTTTGCACCTTTGGGAGGCACAAGTGGAGGAGAATTCCGTGCACAAAGAAGGAGAGCACCTTTGGGAAGCACAAGTGAAGAAGATTCCGACCCTTTTCAGGAGGAGGACGTAGGCTCTACAAGGAATCTTAGGCGAGCAAGGACTGACCGCCCACCTAGAGAAGCAAGGCGAAGAGGAGATGACAACTTGGGAAGTATTAAGCTGAAGATACCTTCCTTTGCAGGTCGTTCTGACCCGGAAGCATACCTAGAGTGGGAGAAGAAGATTGAGTTCGTGTTTTATTGCCACAATTGTTCCGAAACAAAGAAGGTAAAGCTAGCTGTGACTGAGTTCGCTGATTATGCTATAACATGGTGGGATCAACTTGTAACAAGCAGGAGGCGTAATGGAGAGCGTCCTATAGCTACATGGGAAAAGATGAAAGTGGTGATGAGGAAACGTTTTGTTCCAAGTCATTACTACCGAGAGCTATACAAGAAGTTACAAGGAATGAGACAAGGAAGTCTGAGGGTGGAAGAATATTACAAACAGATGGAGATGGCCATGATAAGAGCTGACGTGGAGGAAGATAGAGAAGCTACCATGGCAAGGTTCTTGGATGGACTCAATCCCGAGATCCAGGACAAAGTAGAGTTGCAACACTATGTGGAGTTGGAGGACATGGTGCATATGGCCACGAAAATTGAGAAGCAACTGAAGAGAGGAGGAGGAGGAACAAGAGCAACATCAAGTGCTAATTGGAAGCCAAACTATTCAAAGAAATTTGACAAACCACAGGCAACCAAGATAGAGCACAAGACTGAGAGTTCAAATGCCAATTCCCAAAGGAAGGTGGAAGCCACTCCCACACGAATCCGTGATATCAAGTGCTTCAAGTGTCAAGGAAGGGGGCACATCTCAAGTCAATGCCCTAACAAACAGATTATGGTGATTAGAGAGAGTGGGGAGGTCATAACAGAAGGAGAAGATTCGGATCATGATAGCATGCCTTCATTGGAAGACGTATCCGAAGAGGAAATTCAAGTTCCTGAAGGACTCACTCTAGTGGCAAGAAGAGCCTTGAACTTGCAAGCAAGAGAAGAAGATGACAAAGCACAAAGGGAGAATATCTTCCATACAAGGTGTTATGTCAAGGACAAGGTGTGTAGTGTCCTCATTGATGGAGGCAGCTGTGCTAACGTGGCAAGCACTACTATGGTTGAGAAGTTAGGGTTGCTTACGAAGAAACACCCTAAACCTTACAAGCTGCAATGGCTGAATGATAGTGGAGAAGTACGAGTGGAGAAGCAAATGCTAGTGACATTCCGCATTGGCAAGTGCAAAGATGAAGTGTTGTGCGATGTTGTGCCAATGCAAGCTAGTCATCTACTATTGGGAAGGCCGTGGCAGTTTGATAGAAGAGTAACTCATGACGGACACAAAAACAAGTACTCATTCACACTCAATAGGCGTGTGTTCACTTTGGCACCCTTAGCGCCATCACAAGTTTGTGAAGATCAGATGAAGTTACAAAAAGAAAGTGATGAGAGAAAAAAAGGTGAGCAAAAGAAACGAATTGAGAGGAGAGAAGAAGCCGAAAAATAGAAAGGAAAAACGGCCAAAAGAGAGGATACAATGGAGCGAGCAAAAGAAGCCGGAAAAACAGAATTGAAATCGGCCATTGAGAGAAAATCCGAGGGATGGAAAAAGAAATACTATGTGGGAGCAAGTGAAATCAAGCAAGCTTGTTTTGAAAAAAAGTCTATGATCTTACTTCGGTGGAGGGAGACACTTTTGATCACTAACGAACTTGAGCCACACTTGCCTAGTATGGTTGTTTCTCTCTTGCAGGACTACAAGGATGTCTTTCCCGAAGAGCTACCAGCTGGATTACCACCTATACGAGGGATTGAGCATCAAATTGACTTTGTTCCAGGAGCTACCACACCTAACCGCCCCGCATATAGAAGTAATCCTGAGGAAACAAAGGAACTTGAGAGGCAAGTCAATGAGCTTTTGAAAAAGGGTACGAGAGAGAAAGCATGAGCCCATGTGCTGTTCCAGTCTTACTTGTGCCTAAGAACGATGGATCATGGAGGATGTGTGTTGATTGCTGAGCTGTCAACAATGTCACGGTAAAATATCGTCACCCTATTCCTCGCTTAGATGACATGTTAGATGAGTTGCATGGATCTTGCATGTTTTCTAAGATTGACTTAAAAAGTGGTTATCATCAGGTTAGGATGAAAGAAGGAGATGAGTGGAAGACTACTTTTAAAACAAAATATGGGTTGTATGAGTGGATGGTCATGCCGTTCGGGTTATCTAATGCACCTAGTACATTCATGCGCCTTATGAATCATGTCTTACGTCCATTCATTGGCAAATTTGTTGTTGTGTACTTTGATGATATACTCATTTATAGTACGAGTTTAGAGGATCATGTAGAGCATTTGAAATCTGTCCTAGATGCACTTAGAGAGGACCAATTGTTTGCCAACTTGAAGAAGTGCACCTTTTGCACAGATAAACTTGTATTCTTGGGTTTTGTTTCTAGTGCTCACGGGATACAGGTTGATGAGGAGAAGATCCGAGCCATCCGGGACTGGCCAAGTCCTACAAGTGTTGCTAACGTTCGAAGTTTTCATGGCTTAGCTAGCTTTTAAAGGAGGTTCGTGAAAGAATTTAGTAGCCTAGCCGCACCCCTCACTGAAGTCATCAAGAAGAACATTGGATTTAGTTGGGGAGAAGCTCAAGAGAACTCATTCCAACTCATCAAAGAGAAGTTGACTAATGCACCTTTGTTGGCTTTGCCTAACTTTGCTAAAATCTTTGAAGTTGAATGTGATGCCTCAGGTATAGGGATTGGAGCTGTCCTCATGCAAGAAGGGAGACCAATTGCCTACTTTAGTGAGAAACTAAGTGGAGAAACCTTGAACTATCCAACTTATGACAAAGAATTGTATGCACTAGTTCGAACATTGGAAACATGGCAGCATTACTTGTGGCCCAAGGAATTCATGATCCACACTGATCATGAATCACTCAAGCACCTAAAGGGGCAACACAAGTTGAATAGGAGGCATGCACGATGGGTAGAGTTCATTGAGACATTTCCTTATGTCATTCGCTACAAGCAAGGTAAGGAAAATGTAGTAGCTGATGCCATATCGCGAAGGTATGCTTTGATCTCAACTCTTGATGCAAAGTTACTTGGTTTTGAACACCTTAAAGAGTTGTATGCTGATGATACTGATTTTGGTGATCTGTTCTGAGCTACGGAGAAGAGTGCAAGTAGTAAATTTTTTCGGAATGACGGTTACCTATTTCGTGAGAACAAACTTTGTGTGCCTAATTGTTCTATGCGAGAGTTGCTAATTCAGGAGGCACATGGAGGCGGATTGATGGGGCACTTTGGAATCGCCAAGACTTTGGCAATGCTACAAGATCACTTCTATTGGCCACACATGAAGCGCAACGTTGAAAGAGTTTGTGGGCGTTGCATCACATGCAAGCAAGCCAAGTCAAAGGTAAAACCCCACGGTTTGTATACCCCACTACCTATACCTAGTGAGCCTTTGATTGATATTTCAATGGATTTTATGTTAGGACTGCCCAGGACTAAACGTGGAAGGGATTCAATCTTTGTGGTAGTAGATAGGTTTTCTAAGATGGCACATTTTATTCCATGTCATAAGACTGATGATGCTTCAAACATTGCTAATTTGTTCTTTAGAGAAGTTGTTAGGTTGCATGGTATGCCTAGAACTATTATTTCTGATAGAGATGCTAAGTTCTTGAGATACTTTTGGAAGACCTTGTGGAGTAAGTTAGGTACCAAGTTGTTATTTTCTACTACTTGTCATCCACAAACTGATGGTCAAATGGAAGTTGTAAATAGGACTTTGTCTACTTTATTGAGAGCACTTATCAAGCATAACATTAAGACTTGGTAAGAATGTCTGCCACATGTTGAATTTACTTATAATCGTTCAGTTCATTCTGCTACTCAATTAATTCTCACCATTTGAGCTTGTTTATGGATTTAATCCTTTGACTCCATTGGATTTATCACCTTTGCCTTCGAGTGATCATGTTAACTTAGATGGCAAGAGGAAGGCTGAATTTGTCAAGCAATTGCATGAGAAGGTGCGAATGAACATAGAGAAATGAACAGAGCACTATGCGAGATAGGCAAACAAAGGACGGCACAAGGTTGTCTTTGAGCCTGGAGATTGGGTCTGGTTGCACATGAGAAAGGAACGTTTTCCTGCGCAACGACGTTCAAAGTTGCTACCACGGGGAGATGGTCTGTTTCAAGTGCTTGAACGCATCAATGACAATGCCTACAAGCTTGACCTGCCAGGTGAGTATCATGTTAGTGCTTCTTTCAATGTTACTGATTTGAGTCCGTTTGATGTAGGTGACGATTTGAGGACAAATCCTTTTCAAGCGGAGGGGAATGATGTAAAGCTACAAGACTCACATCAAGTGCAAGTACCAATTGGGCCGATGACACGAGAAAGAGCCAAAACATTTCAAGCAGATCTTAATGGGTTAATGCAAGAAGTCTGGGCTCAAGCTAGTGCGTACAAGTGCAAGGACGAGCATGAGGCCTATGCAAAGCCCATGCACATGATAGAGGCTATTTTGGAAGCTTGACATGCACGTAAACTTCTGGATGCATGCGCACATGGAGAATCAAGAAGAATCAGCCTGTTTAGGACGTGCAGCTATTAGTTATTCTATTAGATATTATTCTATTAGTTATTCTATTAGATATTATTTGCTTAGATATTATTTTCTTAGATTATTTCTTATTTAGTTGAATAATTCGGCCAGAATATCCTTAGATTAGGAAAGAGAGTTTTGGCCAGCCTTTGAACTCCTTTTTAGGAGTTAGCTTGTTTAGGAATACTTTGGTACTTTGGAGCCGATATAAGGAGGTCTCCTAGCAATAAACAGGACGAACTTTTGAGATTGATTTCATTCTTTGTGAGTTAAGATACTCCTTGTGTGTTCTTGCTCATTGCTGGATTGCTAAGCTTGAGCGCAACTTTTCACTTATCAAACGATTCTTCCATCATCGTTTGTGGCGTGATTCGACTTGGACCATAGGTTCACGAAATTCCATGGCTTGGGTTGTGGTTCTTCCAAACCAAGGTTCTGGCAAGGTTCGAGTTCGTGGGTTACGGTCTGTTCAATCTAAAGTAGCTCGGTCCGTTGTGAGCCTCCTGCCGAGGTTCATATCAGAAAATTCATGAGTTTTGATACTCTGGTTGTTCTTGCGGGCTGGATTGCTTAGCTAGGGCATTTGTACTTATCAAACGGAATTCACATCTCCGTTTGTGGCGTATTCGTTTCAAGATCAAGGTTCGTGTTCTCACCATTGCTACGGGTCAAAGTTAACCAACACTGAGGTTCGGTGCAAGGCGCAAAGCGACGGGTCAAGATCAACCATCATCCTAGAGTAGACGGGCCGAGTTGGTGCGAGTTCCTGACGGGATTCATATCAAAAAAAGGCAAGAAAAGGAAAGATAAGGCAAGAAAAGGAAAGGAAAAGGCAAGATAAGGCAAGAAAAATCAAGGAAAAGACAAGATAAGGCTAGAAAATGAAAGGAAAAGGCAATAAAAGGCTAGAAAAGGCAAGGAAGAGGTAAGATAAGGAAACAAAAGGCAACATTAGGAAGAAAAAGGAAAGAAAAGGCAATAAAAGGCAGGATAAGGTAAGAAATGGAAAGAAAAGGGAAGAAAAGGCAAGAAAAGAAAAGAAAAGGCAAGATATGGAAAGAAAAGGCAAGAAAAGGCAAGATATGGAAAGAAAAGGCCAGAAAAGGACGGAAAAGAAAAGGTAAAGCTAGACAAGGCAAAAAAAAAGGCAAGAAAAGGAAAGATAAGACAAAAAAATGCAAGAAAAGGTAAGAAAAGGTAAGAAAAGGCAAGATAAGGCAGGAAAAGTCTAGAAAAGGCAAGTAAAAGGTAAGATAAGAAAACAAAAGACAAGATAAGGAAGTAGTGTAGGCAACGTAGCGTGATCAAACTAAAAAAATGATTTGGAACGAACAATGAAAGGTAAGCTCTAATCTGCTCCTTCCGAAGCTCAACTAGAGAGTTGCTTGATTTAACAAGCGGCCAGCTAGGGCAAAGCACTCAGAATTCGTGCAAATCCTTGCACAACTCATGCAATCCATGCACGAAACGAAAGCTCACTCGCTCAGGGTTTTAGATTCCAATTTTCTGTCCGTTTATTCCATTCAAACGAAACACATAGGGGCGTGATTCAAGGCGTGTCTTGAAGGGCATTAATCTCGCACCTTGTCACCATTGAGCCTTATTACATTCGGAAATAAAGAGGAAATGAAGAGTTCGGACAGCTTGAATTAAATGAAACTCGGACAGCTCGCAAGGCTTCCTACGCCATCCTCCCCTGCTTGAGAAGATGCTAGTTCCGAGCAGCCAGCTTGCTAGGAAATGGAAGAGGATCATAGTAGGGTGTCAAGTCCGCGACATTGAAGGTCTTGGACACTCCAAACTCCTCCGGGAGATCAACCACATAGGTATTATCATTCACACGCCTCACGATCTTGTATGGACCGAACTTCCTTGCTTGAAGCTTTCCTCCCATGTTGGAGGGCATCCTCTCCTTCCTAAAGTGCACCATAACCTGCTCTCCTGGCTGGAAAATTCGCTCTTTTCTTTGAGCATCCACTCGCTGCTTCTCTTTGCCATACGTATCTTCCAACCTCTTCTTCACAGCATCTAGCACGGATTGAACGTGCTCCACGTATGACATGGCAGCTGCATTGGCTCGTGAAGGCCTTGGCACACTAGACACATCAACAAGATGCTTAGGGACCTTCGTGTACACCAAAGAAAATGGAGACTTCCCTGTGGATCGATGTATCGCGCCATTATATGCAAACTCAGCTATGGGAAGTGCAAGATCCCATTGGCGCTTCCTCTCATGACAAAGGCTTCGGAGAAGATTCCCAAGTGTACGGTTTGTTGCCTCAGTCTGCCCATAAGTCTGGGGGTGCGCAGTCGTGCTAAATTTGAGGGTTGCATCGAACATCCTCCAAAGTGTCTTCCAGAAGCTCGCAAGAAATTTCGTGTCACGATCAGAAACAATGGACTTTGGCACTCCATGCAGATGTACCACCTCCCTAAAGAAGTATTTAGCCACGGCACTCGCATCATTTGCCTTTTTGCATGGAATGAAGTCCGCCATCTTCGACAATGACGTAGCAAGAAGCGACGTGGATGAGTTCTGGAATTAAATTTGATCAACAAGATAAACCTCCAGCCAAATCCTTCCGAATTCGATTGAAGATTGGCCTAAGGGTTTAGGTAGCCAGCAAAGGGCAAGGGTTCCAACACAACATATGCAAATCCATGCATTAAAGGGAGTTAAACTCATGGAAGGTTTTTTTGGGATTAAAATCTGACTTCTTTATTCAGGGAAACAAGTTTAAATAGGCCAGGCATGACCTTTCAAATGATGGTGGCAGTTACAAATCCTTTCCAGCTGCCACAAATGCTAGCTAAGGCCTTAAAGGCATTTATGTCTCACATCTAATGGCTACATACAGCCATCCGCACGTTAAATCCGGCCATGCATACGTAAAACAAACCAAAGTCAACACAACTGGGTACGATGTGCACAAACGCACTTATTCAAACTTGATAAAATAAAGATGTCCTACATCATCCTCCCCTTCTTAGGATGAAGCTTGACCACGAGCAGCAAGACGGGATGGCACGGGAAAGGCATCGAAATATGGGGTAAGATCAGCAACGTTGAAGCTCTTTGACACTCCAAACTCGTCCGGAAGATCAATCACATAGGCATTGTCACTTATGCGCCTAAGCACCTTGAATGGTCCAAACTTCCTAGCTTGCAACTTGCCTCCCATGGTACTTGGCATCCTTTCCTTCCTAAAGTGAACCATAACTTGCTCACCTGGTTGGAAAATCTGTTCTCGCCTATGTGCGTCTAACCTTGCCTTCTCCTTGCTATAAGCCTCATCCAACCTTTTGCGTACGCCATCAATGACACCTTGGGCTTGCTCCGCGAAGTCAACCGCACTTGGATTGGCTTTAGGAAGCTTAGGGACTGAAGAAACATCAACAAAGTGGTTAGGCTCCTTCGTATACACCAAAGAGAAAGGTGTTTTGCCTGTAACACGATGAACCGCTCCGTTGTAAGCAAACTCAGCAATGGGCAAGGCCAAGTCCCATTGTCTCTTTTTCTCATGACATAAGCTTCGTAGCATGTTACCAAGGGTTCTATTGGTGACCTCGGTCTGCCCGTCAGTTTGAGGATGAGCCGTGGTGCTAAATTGAAGGGTTGCATCAAACATCTTCCAAAGAGTCTTCCAAAAGCTGGCTAGGAACTTGACATCCCGATCAGACGTGATGGTTTTAGGCACTCTATGCAATCTCACCACCTCCTTAAAGAAATGCTTGGCAATTCCATGCGCATTATTAGTCTTCTTGGAAGGAACGAAGTGTGCCATCTTGGATAACCTGTCCACAATCACAAAAATAGAATCCACACCACGAGGGGTGCGGGGTAAGCCAAGTATGAAATCCATACTGAGATCTTCCCAAATTGCCTTTGGAATAGGCAACGGTGTATAGAGGCACGTGTTATGCACCGTGCCTTTAGTCTCTTGGCAGACCCTACAATGCTTGACCATGCGAGCCACATCTCTTGCCATCTTTGGCCAACAAAAACGAGCAACCAAGGCTGCCATGGTCTTATCCCTTCCCAAATGAGCTGATAGACCACCTCTGTGCATCTCCCACATCAAATGTTCTCGGAGGGAAGTCTTTGGAATGCACAATTGATTCCCTCGCATAAGGAAACCATCATGCACAAAATAATCTGCCACGGCCCTTCCATTTTTGCATTGGTCCCAAATCACTCCGAAATCTTCGTCTCCATCATAGAGTTCTTTCAAGCAATCAAAGGCAGTGATCGAACCTTTAAGCTCAACAAGAAGACTCTCTCTTCTGCTCAAGGCATCAGCCACAATATTATGATTCCCACTCTTATGAGCAATCTTGAATGGGAACTTTTGCAAGTATGTGATCCACCTTGCATGCATATGGTTGCTCAGCTTGGATTGATCATTCAAAAACTTGAGAGCTTTATGATCAGTATACAACATAAATTCTTTCCCAATTAGATAGTGCTCCCACGTCTTAAGAGCTCTAAACACGGCATAAAACTCTTGTTCATAAGTGGACCAGGTCTGCCTATGCTCACTTAGCTTCTCACTAAAGAAAGCGATCGGACGCTTCTCTTGAGACAACACAGCTCCAATTCCCACACCACAAGCATCTACATCAACCTGAAATAACTTAGAGAAATCAGGAAGTGCAAGTACCGGGGCTGAGCTTAATTTCTCCTTAAGCTCTTGGAAAGCTTTATGAGCCGCTTCTCCCCATTCAAATTTAGTTTGCTTCTTCAGCAAGGAAGTCAACGGTGCAGCAATTGAGCTAAAGTTGTGGATGAACCTTCGATAGAACGTGGCTAATCCGAGGAAACTCCGCACTTGTCTCACATTAAGGGGAATAGGCCACATCTGAATGGCTTCAATCTTGGCCTGATCAACCTGCACTCCTTCTTTCCCAACAACAAAACCAAGAAACACAAGATTTTCTTTCCAAAAGATGCACTTCTTCAGGTTCACAATAAGGCTATTACCTCTTAAAGCTTCAAAAACTTGCTTCAAGTGTTCTTGATGTTCTTCTTCGGACTTGCTATACACCAAGATATCATCAAAATATACTACCACGAACCGATCAAGGAAGGGCTTCAAGACTTGGTGCATCAGTCTCATGAAGGTGCTTGGTGCGTTAGTCAAGCCGAATGGCATGACAAGCCACTCGTACAAGCCATCACGAGTTTTAAAAGCAGTCTTCCATTCGTCACCAGGTCAAATTCTAATCTGATGGTATCTGTTCTTCAAATCTATCTTAGAAAACACCACGGATCCACTCAGGTTATCAAGCATGTCATTCAAACGAGGGATAGGAAATCTGTACCCCACGGTGATCTTGTTGATTGCTCTACTATCCACGCACATCCTCCACGATCCGTCCTTTTTAGGAACCAAAAGAGCGGGCACCCCACACGGACTTAAGCTCTCCTGGATGTGACCCTTGCTGAGGAGCTCTTGAATCTGGTCACGTAGGACTTGGTTCTCTTGAGGACTCATTCGGTATTGGGGCAAATTTGGCAAAGTGGCACCCGGGATCAGATCAATTTGATGCTGAATGTCCCTCAAAGGTGGCAAACCCTTTGGTGATTCCTCGGGTGCAAACCCTTTGGTGATTCCTCAAAGGGGGCCTAGGAGCCATTGTTTGGGGTGCACTCCTCTCAACTCCTCTCGCAGGACTAGAAGTCTTGCCAGGGCCTGAAAGGCGGGGTGCGAATGGCTTCTTCCTCTTCAAGGCAGCCCCGATCTTTCTAGCTTTGGCACACGCATCGTTGAAAAACAAAAACGTGTCAAACTCCATCTTGCTCTTGATCTCATAACTGAGGCCCTCAACAAACCGTGCAATCATCTGATCCTCATTCTCCTCTACATTATTACGGGATGCCAGCCTCACGAACTCAGAAGTGTACTCGTCAATAGATCTATTACCTTGAGTGCAAGTTAGGAATTGTGAGTACAAGGTCTGATGGTAGTCAACCGGAAGGAATCTTTCACGTAGAGCTTGCTCCATAGTAGGCCAGTCACGGATAGGGCGACCTCCTCCCCTTCTCTGAGATTCCTGTTCCTTTCTCCACCACACCGCGGCTCCGGATTCAAGTTTGAAGGCTACATAACTGACCTTCTGCTCCTCCGTAAGGTCCATACAGTCAAAATACTTCTCAACTGAGTCTAGCCAATTCAGAAACCCCTCAACATCAACGTCACCGAAGAACTTTTCAATGTTCATCTTAAAAGGGCGATCCACCCTTCTATACTCTCCTCCACGCTCATAATCCTCCCTATTGGCTTCTCTTCTAGGAGCACGTCCTAGATCACCACGTCCACCACCTCCTCTACCTCGTCCTCTCAACCCTATCCCTCCCCTTCTCACATAAAGGGTAGCATCAGAATCTACATCCTCCTCGTCCTCTCTTAGATCATTACGTACTTCAACTGGAGGGGGCTGCCCTACGGGTGGTTGCACCGCAAGGTTGTCCAGGCGTGTAAGGATTGCCTGAATCGCCGCCTCGATTTGAGTGAATCTCTGATTCATGTCGGGTCTTGGGATGTCATTAGGATTGGCCATAGTGCATCAGCTTTTGGTGGTGCTAGGTGGTTAAAAATGAGACTTGGATCAGGAGATCACGAAGTCTTGTGGATCGGCTCGTAGATGGGGTCTCTCTCAGCTCACCAGGTGATAACGTGCACTCAATCTCAACGTAGAAGCTGAGATGGATCTCACTCAAGCTCTGATACCACTTGACGTAGCAAGAAGCGACGCGGATGAGTTCTGGAATTAAATTTGATCAACAAGATAAACCTCCAGCCAAATCCTTCCGAATTCGATTGAAGATTGGCCTAAGGGTTTAGGCAGCCAGCAAAGGGCAAGGGTTCCAACACAACATATGCAAATCCATGCATTAAAGGGAGTTAAACTCACGGAAGGTTTTTTTGGGATTAAAATCTGACTTCTTTATTCAGGGAAACAAGTTAAAATAGGTCAGGCATGACCTTTCAAATGATGGTGGCAGTTACAAATCCTTTCCAGCTGCCACAAATGCTAGCTAAGGCCTTAAAGGCATTTATGTCTCACATCTAATGGTTGCATACAGCCATCCGCACGTTAAATCCGGCCATGCATACGTCAAACAAACCAAAGTCAACACAACTGGGTACGATGTGCACAAACGCACTTATTCAAACTTGATAAAATAAAGATGTCCTACATCAGACAACCTGTCCACAACAACAAAAATAGAATCTGCGCCCCTCGGGGTACGAGGTAATCCTAGCACGAAGTCCGTGCTCAAGTCTTCCCAAATTGCTTCAGGAATGGGGAGAGGTGTGTAAAGGCCAGTATTGTGTACGCTGCCCTTAGTTTCTTGACACACTCGGCAATGCTTCACAAAGTTGGCAACCTCCTTCGTCATTTTCGGCCAGAAAAATCTTTCTTGCAATGAGACCAAAGTCTTGTCACGACCAAGATGAGCTGAGAGAGCCCCTCCATGCAACTCCCACATTAATTGATCGCGTAACGATGTCTTAGGAACGCACAACTGATTCCCTTTCATCAAGTAACCATCCTGCAAGAAATAATCTTCGTACCCATGGCCATCTTTGCACTTCATCCACACCTCACCAAAGTCTTCATCCTTCTCATATTGCTCACGAAGACAATCAAAAGCAGTGATCATTCCCCTCAATTCAGTAAGCAACATTACCCTCCTACTCAATTCATCGGCAACCACATTCAGAGTTCCACTCTTCTGCACGATTTTAAATGGAAACTTTTGCAAGTACGTACACGAACGTGCATGCATGGGATTACTCAACTTTGATTGATCAAATAAGAATTTCAATGCTTGATGATCAGAATAAAGCACGAATTCCTTACCAACCAAGTAGTGTTCCCACGTCCTAAGAGCTCGGACAACCGCGTAGAATTCCTTTTCATAGGTGGTCCATTTTAGCCTTGGTTCACTTAGCTTCTCGCTGAAGTAAGCTAGTGGCCTCTTCTCTTGGGACAGGACAGCTCCTATTCCAAGTACAGACGCGTCCACTTCAACTTCAAACAATTTGGCAAAGTCTGGAAGAGCTAGCACAGGTGCGGTGCTCAATTTCTCCTTCAATATCTGGAAGGCTCGATCTGCTCCCTCTCCCCACACAAAAAGAGAATTCTTCTTGAGTAGGTTCGTAAGAGGGGCAGCAATGATGCTAAAATCCCTTATGAACCTTCGATATAAAGTTGCTAATCCAAGGAAACTCCTGACTTGATTCACGTTCGCAGGCACCGGCCACGAGCTAATAGCTTCAACCTTGGATTGGTCAACATGGATTCCTTCTTTCCCTACATTAAATCCCAAGAACAGAAGCTTCTCCTTCCAGAAACTACATTTCTTCAAGTTCGCGTATAACTTATTATCCTAGAGAGCTTGAAACACATCTTGCAAATGGGTTACGTGATGCTCCTCAGTCTTGCTATAGACCAGGATATCATCAAAATACACCACAACGAAGGTGTCTAGGAAAGGCTTCAAGACTTGGTGCATAAGATGCATGAATGTTCTCGGAGCATTGGTGAGGCCGATAGGCATCACGAGCCATTCATATAAACCATCCCTCGTCTTGAAGGCAGTCTTCCATTCATCCCCGGGTCGGATCCTGATCTGGTGGTAGCCACTTCGAAGATCAATCTTAGAGAAAATAGTGGCACCACTAAGATTATCCAGCATATCATTGAGCCGTGGGATTGGGAAGCGATATCCAATCGTGATCTTGCTGATTGCCCGACTGTCTATACATATCCTCCATGTTCCATCCTTCTTTGGCACGAGAAGGGCAGGAACACCACAGGGACTCAAGCTCTCTTGCACGTATCCCTTATTCAGAAGATCCTGGACTTGCTCCCTCACAATCTAATTTTTCTTCAGACTCATTCTGTAATGCGGCAAGTTAGAGAGAGTTACACACGATGTTCCTAATGTCTGTAGCGGAAGACAAATTCAACAGAGGATGAGGGTCAAAGATGAGAAGAATTCAGGAGCTAATTTTGTTGGAGAAGTCAATGAAAAGAGGGAGAACACCATTAACAATAAGCACGACATTGAGGGGAAGGTATGTAGTTCTGACGATTTGGAGGTTACACCTGAAGTGATTGTTGAAGAAGAGGTTTTGACATGAGAGGAGTTTGGTGAATATTCTATTGACTTGTTCGATGGAGAATGTTTTGATGACCATGCCATGTCACTTCTTTACTTGAGGGATTTGTTCAATGAATCAGAATTGGTGGATGTTGTTCATATGAAGAAGTGCTTAACTGCTATTGATGGTGAACACGAAGAACTTGTTGTTTTAGTTGACAAGGAAAATGTCCAACCCATATCTTACATGTCTCTTGATTTATATGTTGAACATATTGACTTCTTAGGTGTGGACAAGTTTAATTATGTTGGAGGTTCATCGCTGATCAACTTCTGGAATAGTTTGAAGTTCAAAGAAAGGCTTGTGCAAATAAGTAAGATTTTGGTTTTTAATTTGGAGAGGACTTCAGATTGCTTATGTTCAAAGTATCTATTCTGTTGGGAAGGAAGATATCAAGTTCAACCAAGACGTTCCAAGACTTGTTCAAGCATGATCGTGAATTCGGAAAAGTATGACGTATGCAGGGATTTGAGGACAAATCCATTTCAAGAGGAGGGGAATGATATGAATCTGATCAGCAAGAAGATTATTTTTGAGGTTTTTGAGTCTGTTTAGGAAGTTAATTATATGTTATTTTCATTTTATAAGAGTTCTAGTCTATTTAGCAACATAATAATTTTAGAATTTCGTTTCTTTAAGAGTTCAAGTCAGTTTAGGAATGTGATTATGTGATAATCACGTTTTTAGCAATCATAGGAGTATTAGACTTGTTTTCCTTTTTTAGTTTCCCTTTTTAAGTCATATTTATCTAGTTAGAAGTTATATTTAATTAGGAATCTCTTTGTAACAATCTGCCTATATATAAAGGCATTATCAATGAGAATAAGGAGAATAATTTGAGTACAAAAAACGTGGGCTTTGCTCTCTTGGTTCTTCGGAACTGTTCAAACACAGCGGAGGGATTCCGTTCGTTCACCTTCGACTTATCAAGCGGATCTACATCACCGTTTGTGGCATCTTCATCAAATCAAGGTTCTTGTTTCCCTACAGCAGCGGGTCAAGGTTGTTCATACCGAGGTTCTTGCAAAGGTGCAAACAACGGGTCGAGATTTCCATCAATCTGAACGTAGATAGATCCGGCTTTCACGTGGATCCGTAACGAGATTAACATCAGGTGCACTCCTCTCAACTCCTTTCGCAGGACTAGAAGTCTGGCCAGGGCCTGAAAGGCGGGGTGCGAATGGCTTCTTCCTCTTCAAGGCAGCCCCGATCTTTCTAGCTTTGGCACACGCATCATTGAAAAACAAAAACGTGTCAAACTCCATCTTGCTCTTGATCTCATAACTGAGGCCCTCAACAAACCGTGCAATCATCTGATCCTCTTTCTCTTCCACATCGTTCCTTGATGCCAGCCTCATGAACTCAGTCATGTACTCTTCCACCGAACGATTTCCTTGAGTGCACGTAAGGAATTGGCTGTAGAGGGTTTGATGGTAGTCCACAGGCAAGAACCTCTCCCTCAAGGCTTGCTCCATGGTCGGCCAGTCTCTGATTGGAAGATCTGCTCTCCTCCTTCGAACCTCTTGCTCTTTTCTCCACCAAACAGCCGCACCTGATTCCAATTTAAAGGCTACATAACTCACCTTTTGCTCTTCACTCAACTCCATACAATCAAAATACTTCTCCACAGAGTCTAGCCAATTCAAGAAAGCCTCTACATCAACTTCTCCGTAAAACTTTTCTATGTTCATCTTGAATGGCCTATCTACTCGCCTAACATATTCTTCACCGCGATCTTCCCCCCTATAAACTTCTCTCCTAAGGCCACGCCCACCATCACCACGCCCTCTTCCTCTAATTCCACGAACACCTCTTCCTCCTCTTCTCACATATAAAGTGGCATCCGAATTAGCATCATCCTCTTCCTCCTCTTGATTGTGACGTACCCCAGCTGGAGTGGGTTGTACCCCGGGTGGTTGCACCGCCAGATTGTCCAGACGAGTAAGGATTGCTTGTATTGATGCCTCCAAGTTGGTGAATCTTTGATTCATGTCAGGTCTCGGATTATCATTCGGATCGGCCATAGTGATCAGATTTTGGTGGAGTTTGGTGGATAGATGAGGAACGGATCAGGGGATCACTTATCCTTGCTGATCGGCTCTTGGATGGGTTCTCTCACAACTCGCAAGGTGATGGGGAAAGACAACACTCAATCTCAATATAGGAATTGAGATGGATCTCACTCAAGCTCTGATACCACCTAGTGTAGGCAACGTAGCGTGATCAAACTAAAAAAATGATTTGGAACGAACAATGAAAGGTAAGCTCTAATCTGCTCCTTCCGAAGCTCAACTAGAGAGTTGCTTGATTTAACAAGCGGCCAGCTAGGGCAAAGCACTCAGAATTTGTGCAAATCCTTGCACAACTCATGCAATCCATGCATGAAAGGAAAGCTCACTCGCTCAGGGTATTAGATTCCAATTTTCTGTCAGTTTATTCCATTCAAACGAAACACATATAGGGGCGTGATTCAAGGCATGTCTTGAAGGGCATTAATCTCGCACCTTGTCACCACTGAGCCTTATTACATTCAGAAATAAAGAGGAAATGAAGAGTTCGGACAGCTTGAATTAAATGAAACTCGGACAGCTCGCAAGGCTTCCTACGCAAGGAAGGAAAACGAAATCAAAGTCAATAAAATACAAGATAAGAAAGAAATGGCAAGATAAGAAAGAAAAGGCAATAAAAGGCAAGATAACACAAGAAATGGATAGAAAAGGGAAGAAAAGGCAAGATAAGGCAAGAAAAGGTATGAAAAGGAAAGAAAAGGCAAGATAAGGCAAGATATGGAAAGAAAAGGCAAGAAAAGGCAAGAAAAAGCAAGAAAAGGCCAGGAAAAGGTAAGAAAATGCAAGATAAGGCAAGAAAAGGCAATAAAAGATAATAAAAGGCAAGATAAGGCAAAAAAAGGCAATGAAAAGGCAAGAAAAGGAAAGATAAGGCAAGATAAGGCAAGAAAAGGCAATGAAAAGGCAAGAAAAAGTATGCTAAGGCAAGAAAAGGGAAGGAAAATGCAAGATAAGGAAAGAAAAGGCATGATAAGGCAAGAAAAGGAAAAGAAAAGGCAAGAAAAATTCAAGAAAAGGAAAGATAACTCAAGAAAAGATAATAAAATGCAATGTATGACAAGAAAAGACAAGAAAAAGAAAACATAAGAAAAGATAAGTCAAGAAAAGACAATAAAATGCAATATAAGACAAGAAAAGGCAAGGAAAAGGAAAGATAAGGCAAGAAAAGGCAAGATAAGGCACGAAAAAGGCAAGATCTGGAAAGAAAAGGCAAGATGAGGCAAAAAAATGGAAGAGAAGGCAAGAAAAGACACAAAAGGTAAGAAAAGGCAAGGAAAGACAAAATATAGGCAAGATAAGGCAAGAAAAGACAAGAAAAGGCAAGGAAAAGGTAAGATAAGGAAACAAAAGGGAAGATAAGGTAGGAAAAGTAAAGATGGCAAGATAAGAAAAAAATGGCATTATAAGGCAATATAAGGATGGGAAGAAAATGGAAGAAACGGCAAGAAAAGGTAAGAAATGGAAAGAAAAGGCAAGATAAGGTAAGAAAGGGAAAAAAAGGCAAGAAAAGGGAAAAAATGGTAAGAAAAGGCAAGAAAAAGCAAGGTGATGTGAACACGTCCACTATGGAGCTACAAGACCCACAACCAGTTCTAGTTCCACTCGGACCAATCACAAGAGCAAGAGCAAAGACATTTCAAGCTGAGCTCAACAGATTAATTCAAGGGATTTGGACTACAACCAGTTAGTGTAAGCCCGTGGACGTTCAAGGAGCCCATGCAAATGATGTGAGCAAGCCTAAGGATGCACCTACTATCAAGCTTGTAGACTCGCAGCAAGTTCAAGTTCCAATTGGGCCAATGACAAGAGCAAGAGCTAGGAAGTTGCAATCTGACTTCAATGGACTAATGCAAGAAGTTTGGGCTCAAGCAAGTGCGTGGAGGACCAAGGACGTCCAAGAAGTCCAAGGGAGGCCCATGCACGTTTTGGAAGCTAAATGGGAAGTTTGAGATGCACGCAATCTCCTGGATGCATGCGCACGTGAATTTCAAGCTTATCTTGGACATGCGTCCCTAAATTTTAGGAATTGCATCTACTATGTTTTAGGACGTGATATTTACTAGATAGTCTATTAGTTATCTATGTTTAGATTGTTTTCCTACTTAGTTGAATATTTCGGCCAGAATCCCTTTAAATTAGGAAGGAGAGTTTTGGCCAGCTTTGAACTCCTTATTTGGAGTTAGTTTTCGTTTAGGAAATTGTAAGACTTATGGAGCCTATATAAAGAGGCATCCTCATTCAATAAAGCATAACAATTCGGAGAATTACTTAGAATTGGCTAATTGTGAGTTTAGATACTCGTTTGTTCTTGCTTAGGCTGGTGAGTCGTCTTAGCTAGAATTTATCTTTCACTTATCAAGCGGAACATCCATCCCCGCTCGTAGCGTGATACGACCTTAGGTCAAGGTTCAGAAGCTCTTGCAGCGGGTGAAGGTTCAATTTCGCGCCTTAGTTCTTGTGAGTTCTTGTGAGTTGTGATCTGTTCCATTCTGAAGTAACAAACGGTCCGAGTTGTGAGTCTTTTCCGCGGAGATTCAAATCATTTGGTATCAGAGATTAGCTTGTTACTTTAGTTCATTATCCTTGTTATTCTTGTTCTTTTTTTTTTGGGTTCGTTTTGTTGCTTGCTAATCCGTGAGGTTCTTCGCTGTTCGAGAGAAAAGAGAGGAAAACAAACGAGTGAAGCAAAAACAGAAAAGAAAAGAAAAAGAAAAGAAAAGGAAAGAAAAGAAAAAGAAAAGGAAAGAAAAAAAAAGAAAAAAAAATAGAGGAAACAAAACAGGAAGAAGTTAGTCCTAAGTTGGCCCGCACGACTAATTTGGAAGCCGCAAGCTAAAGAGGAAGCAAAATCAAAAAGGAAGCTAGCGAACTAAAGAAGGCGCAGCAGCTGATCAAGAAAAGGGACAAGCAAGACTAAAAAAAAGCAAAGAAAGGCCAAAAGAGGAACTTTAACATTCTGTGAAGCGTGAAGTTCAAGCAAAGGCTGTTCTAGCTTTAGTAAGAACATACAAGTATCACGAGAGGAAAAAGGCAAGAGTGTGCGAGTACCTTAGAGAGAAAAGCCAAATACTTGAGTGCAAACACGAGTGAACTTGAGTGCACCTTACATTGAGAGTATACACGTAAGGGAGTGAGCTTGTGAGGCCATAATTTTTTTTTACTAACCAATTTTTCTTGTAGCAAACATGTCGCATGAAGGTCAAACTATGGGAAGCATAGACCTTAAGTTATTAGTGGATGCCTTGGCCGGGAAGCTCGAGCAGATGGTGCAAGCTTAGATGGAGCCTTTGCAACTACGCGTGGATGCCGTGGAGAATTCTCGTGACAACCCCCAAACGCGAGGCGAACTCCAAAGGCGTAGGAGAGGAGTACCTATTGGAGAGTCGAGCAGAGCTGATTCTGAATCTGAAGAAGGCGTAGGCTCTACAAGGAGTCTTAGGAGAGCAAGAACAAACCGCCCACCTAGGGAGGCGAGGCAAAAGAGAGACGACAACATAGGGAGTATCAAATTGAAGATACCCTCCTTTGCTGGTCATTCTGACCTGGAGGCGTACTTAGAGTGGGAGAAGAAGATTGAGTTCGTGTTTGATTGCCACAATAGCTATAGCTACTTGGGAAGACATGAAAGTGGTGATGAGGAAGAGATTTGTTCCAAGTCATTACTATAGAGGGCTGTATAAGAAGTTACAAGGAATGAGGCAAGGAAATTCTAGCGTGGAGGAGTATTTCAAACAGATGGAGATGGCCATGATAAGAGCTGATATGGATGAAGATAGAGAAGTTACAATGGCAAGATTCTTGAATGGACTCAATCCTGAAATTCAAGACAAGGTTGAGTTGCAACACTATGTGGAGTTGGAGGACATGGTGCATATGGCAACGAAAATTGAGAAGCAACTCAAGAGAGGAGAGGGGAGAACAAGAGCTACATCGAGTTCTACTTGGAAGCCAAACTACCAAAAGAAGTTTGACAAGCCACAAGCAGCCAAAGTAGAGCATAAATCTGAGAGTTCTCAAGCTAATTCTCAACGGAAAGTGGAAGTCACTCCAGCTAGGAACCGTGACATCAAGTGCTTTAAGTGTCAAGGAAGAGGGCACATCTCAAGTCAATGCCCTAACAAGCAAGCAATGGTGATCAAGGAAAGTGGAGAGATTGAAACTGAAGAAGAGGATTCGGAGCATGAAAGCATGCCTTCTTTGGAGGACGTATCCGAGGAAGAGTACCAAGCTGCTGAGAGGCTTACTCTTGTGTCTAGAAGAGCATTGAATGTGCAAGTAAAAGAAGAAAATGATGTGGCTCAAAGAGAAAATATTTTTCACACAAGGTGCTATGTCAAAGACAAGGTGTGTAGTGTCATCACAGATGGAGGAAGTTGTGCTAATGTCGCAAGCACTACTATGGTGGAGAAGTTAGGGTTACTCACTGGAAAACACCCTAAGCCTTACAAACTACAATGGCTGAATGATAGTGGAGAAGTACGAGTGATGAAGCAAGTATTGGTAACATTCCGCATTGGCAACTATGAGGATGAAGTGTTGTGTGATGTTGTACCAATGCAAGCTGGTCATCTATTGTTAGGAAGGCCATGGCAGTTTGATAGGAAAGTGCATCATGATGGCTACACCAACAAATATTCATTTATACTTAAGAAGAGAGTAATCACCTTGGCACCCATGTCACCATCACAAGTTTGTAAAGATCAACGACAGTTGCAAAAAGAAAGTGATGAGCAAAGAGAGCGTGACAAAAAGAAAAAGATTGAGAGGAGAGAAGAAGCCGAAAAAAAGATAAGAAAAATGGCCAATGGAGAGGAAAAGATTGAGAAAACAAAAGAAGCCGGAAAAACAGAAATTAAAACGGCCAATGAGAGAAAAACCGAGAGTTGGAAAAGGAGTTACTATGTTGGAGCAAGTGATATTAAGCAAGCATGCTTTGAAAAGAAGCCTATGATCTTACTTCGGTATAGAGAGGCGCTTTTAAACACTAACGAGCTTGAACCACATGTACCTAGTACGGTTGTGTCTCTTTTGCAGGACTACAAGGATGTCTTTCCCGATGAGCTACCACCTGGTTTGCCACCTATTCGTGGGATTGAACATCAAATAGACTTTGTTCCGGGAGCTGCCATACCTAACCGTCCCGCATATAGAAGCAATCCTGAAGAAACAAAGGAGCTTGAGAAGCAAGTCAACGAGCTATTGGAGAAAGGGTACGTGAGAGAGAGCATGAGTCCATGTGCTGTTCCAGTCCTACTTGTGCCCAAGAAGGATAAATCATGGAGAATGTGTGTTGATTGCCGAGCAGTCAACAACATAACGGTTGATGAAGAAAAGATCCGAGCTATCCGTGAATGGCCAAGCCCTACAAGTGTTGCTAATGTTAGGAGCTTTCATGGACTAGCTAGTTTTTATAGGAGATTTGTGAAGGACTTTAGTAGCATAGCCGCACCCATAACTGAAGTCATCAAGAAGAACGTGGGCTTTACTTGGGGAGAAGCTCAAGAGAAGGCCTTCCAACTACTAAAAGGGAAGTTGACTAATGCACCCTTGTTAGCTTTACCTAATTTCTCTATGACTTTTGAAATAGAGTGTGATGCTTCTGGTATAGGAATTGGAGCTGTCCTTATGCAAGAGGGAAGACCCATTGCATACTTTAGTGAGAAACTAAGTGGTGCAACCTTGAATTACCCGACCTATGACAAGGAGTTGTACGCACTAGTTCGAGCATTGGAGACCTGGCAGCATTACTTGTGGCCAAAGGAGTTCGTGATTCACACTGATCATGAGTCACTCAAGCACTTAAAGGGGCAACACAAGCTGAACAAGAGGCATGCACGATGGGTGGAATTCATTGAGACATTTCCTTATGTCATTCGCTACAAGCAAGGTAAGGAAAATGTAGTGGCTGATGCACTATCACGAAGGTACGCCTTGATCTCAACTCTTGATGCTAAACTACTTGGCTTTGAACACATTAAAGAGATGTATGTTGATGATGTTGATTTTAGCGAGTTGTTTAGATCAACTGAAAAAAGTGCATTTGGTAAGTTCTTTCGTAATGAAGGTTACCTATTTCGTGAAAACAAACTTTGTGTGCCTAATTGCTCGATACGAGAATTACTCATTCAGGAGGCACATGGAGGTGGCTTAATGGGGCATTTTGGAATTGCAAAGACCTTGGCAATGCTACAAGATCATTTCTTTTGGCCACACATGAAGAGAGACGTTGAGAGAGTTTGTGGTCGTTGCATCACTTGCAAGCAAGCCAAGTCAAAGGTAAAACCCCATGGTTTGTACACCCCACTACCTATACCTAGTGAGCCTTGGATTGATATCTCTATGGATTTTGTGTTAGGACTACCTAGGACTAAGCGTGGAAGAGATTCAATTTTTGTGGTAGTGGATAGGTTTTCTAAGATGGCACATTTCATTCCATGTCATAAGACTGATGATGCTTCAAACATTGCTGATTTGTTCTTTAGAGAGGTTGTAAGGTTGCATGGCATGCCTAGGACAATTATCTCTAATAGAGATGCTAAGTTCCTAAGTTACTTTTGGAAGACCTTGTGGTGCAAGTTAGGTACTAAGTTGTTGTTTTCTACTACTTGTCATCCTCAAACTTATGGTCAAACTGAAGTAGTGAATAGGACTTTGTCCACACTTTTGAGAGCACTCATTAAGCATAACATTAAGACTTGGGAAGAATGTTTGCCTCATGTTGAGTTTGCTTATAATCGTTCTGTCCATTCTGCTACTCAATTCTCACCATTTGAGCTTGTTTATGGGCTTAATCCTTTGACTCCATTGGATTTATCACCTCTACCTTCGAGTGAGCATGTTAACTTAGATGACAAGAAGAAGGCTGAATTTGTCAAGCAGTTACATGAGAAAGCAAGAATGAACATCGAGAAGCGCATGGAGCACTATGCGAGGCAAGCAAACAAAGGAAGGCACAAGGTTGTCTTTGAACCGGGAGATTGGGTTTGGCTACATATGAGGAAGGAGCGTTTTCCTGTCCAAAGACGTTCAAAGTTGCTACCACGAGGAGATGGTCCATTCCAAGTGATAGAACGCATCAATGATAATGCCTACAAGCTAGACCTTCCGGGTGAGTATAATGTAAGTGCTTCGTTTAACGTGGCTGACTTGAGTCCGTTTGATGTAGGTGATGATTTGAGGACAAATCCTTTTCAAGAGGAGGGGACTGATGTGAGCAAGCCTAAGGATGCACCTACTATCAAGCTCTTAGACTCGCAGCAAGTTCAAGTTCCAATTGGGCCAATGATAAGAGCAAGAGCTAGGAAGTTGCAATCTGACTTCAATGGACTAATGCAAGAAGTTTGGGCTCAAGCAAGTGCGTGGAGGACCAAGGACGTCCAAGAAGTCCAAGGGAGGCCCATGCACGTTTTGGAAGCTAAATGGGAAGTTTGAGATGCACGCAATCTCCTGGATGCATGCGCACGTGAATTTCAAGCTTATCTTGGACATGCGTCCCTAAATTTTAGGAATTGCTTCTACTATGTTTTAGGACGTGATATTTACTAGATAGTCTATTAGTTATCTATGTTTAGATTGTTTTCCTACTTAGTTGAATATTTCGGCCAGAATCCCCTTAAATTAGGAAGGAGAGTTTTGGCCAGCCTTGAACTCCTTATTTGGAGTTAGTTTTCGTTTAGGAAATTGTAAGACTTATGGAGCCTATATAAAGAGGCATCCTCATTCAATAAAGCATAACAATTCGGAGAATTACTTAGCATTGGCTAATTGTGAGTTTAGATACTCGTTTGTTCTTGCTTAGGCTGGTGAGTCGTCTTAGCTAGAATTTATCTTTCACTTATCAAGCGGAACATCCATCCCCGCTCGTGGCGTGATACGACCTTAGGTCAAGGTTCAGAAGCTCTTGCAGCGGGTTAAGGTTCAATTTCGCGCCTTAGTTCTTGTGAGTTCTTGTGAGTTGTGATCTGTTCCATTCTGAAGTAACAAACGGTCCGAGTTGTGAGTCTTTTCCGCGGAGATTCATATCAGCAAAGCCCATGCACATGATTGGAGTTATTTTTGACCTAAACCCTAAACCCTTAACCCTTAACCTGGCTCTGATACCACGAATGGTATGAATCCCATCAGGAACTCGCCGCAACTCGGACTGTCTACTCTAGGATGATGGTTGATCTTGACCCGTTGCTTTACGCCTTGAATCGAACCTCAGTGTTGGTTAACTTTGACCTGTAGCAATGGTGAGAATGCGAACCTTGATCTTGAAACGAATACCCCACAAACGGAGATGGGAATTCCGTTTGATAAGTACAAACGCCCTAGCTAAGCAATCCAGCCCGCAAGAACAACCATAGTATCAATACTCACGAATTTTTTTTAATCCCAAAAAGTGATCCCTTTATTGAATTCGTGGCTCCCCTTATATAGAGGTTAAAACTGACCTGGATAGACTCCAAAGTCAATAAGATAAGTTCTGAAGAGCTCCAAACTTATCATACTACTTAAACTAGGTCTAAAATGAATGTTTATCCTAAGAATTGAAAAAACACAATCATTATCCACTATTGGATAACTCTTATTCCTAAAAAGTAGGAAGTTTGGCTGGAATAGGAAAACTAAACAAGAAAGAATTCTACTCCTTTACGAAGTCTTAAAACACGTTAGTGTAGGAACACGTCAATTTTTGAGTGATGAGAGTGATCTGGAATGAATCAGAACGAAACAAAAATAAAAGATAGAAGTCCTAAGGCAAGAGCTTCCGCAATTGACAAAAGGAGGGGCCTAATGAGTTAGGCAGCCTCTAAAGGGCGTGTTTTATGTGACAACCATGCAAATCCATGCACACAAGGTAAGAGAATCACTCTCAATATTCTGGGTTTTCAAATCTGTCTGTTTCCTTTATTTGAGCGAGCTATAAAAGGAATGCAAGCTGGAGGTTACAAAACAGAACGCCCCTAGCATCTAATGCCTTTAAGGCACGCATCTAATGCCATAAGTTGGCACTAATAACCCACGTTCATCAGCTGGACAGTCCCAAGCTGGAATTGGAAATTAAAAGCAATTAAAACCAATCATAAAGAGTTTAAGTTCTAAATTAGCCAACGTGCATATAAGCACTTATTTAAACGAACTAAGTAAAAGGTGGCGCCAATCAGGAATGTGTCAAGCTGGACGTTCCTACGTCATCCTCCCCACCTTGGAGTGGAACTTGTCCTCGAGTTGCAAGTCTGGATGGCATGGGAAAGGCATCATAATAAGGCGTGAGGTCAGCAACGTTGAAGCTTTTGGATACTCCATACTCTTCGGGCAGATCAATGACATATGCATTGTCATTTATACGCCTTAACACCTTGAATGGTCCGTACTTCCTAGCTTGCAACTTGCCACCTGCGATGTTGCTTGGTAATCTCTCCTTCCTGAAGTGAACCATGACTTGCTCACCAGGCTGAAAGATTTGGACACGACGATGCTCATCTACTCTCGCCTTCTCCTTGGCATACGCTTCCTCTAACTTCTTGCGCACCTCTTCAATCACAGCCTGTGCTTGCTCAGCGAATGCAACGGCTGAAGGATTGCTCTTGCTTGGTCTTGGGACTAAAGATACATCCACTAAATGGTTAGGAACCTTAGTATAAACTAAGGAGAAAGGTGACTTTCCTGTCATGCGATGCACTGCCCCATTATATGCGAACTCAGCTATAGGCAAAGCTAAGTCCCATTGTCGTTTCTTCTCGTGGCAAAGGCTCCTCAGCAAGTTCCCAAGTGTTCTATTGGTGGCTTCGGTCTGGCCATCAGTTTGTGGATGTGCCGTGGTACTGAATTGCAAGGTGGCATCGAACATATTCCACAACGTCTTCCAAAAGCTTGCCAAGAACTTCACATCACGATCAGAAGTGATGGTGCGTGGAACTCCATGCAATCTGAAGTGCGCCATTTTGGACAACCTGTCAACAACCACAAAGATAGAATCCACACCACGAGGGGTGCGAGGTAAGCCAAGCACAAAGTCCATGCTCAGGTCCTCCCAAATGGCCTTAGGAACGGGTAGTGGCGTGTAGAGTCCCGTGTTGTGCACTGTCCCCTTGGTCTCTTGGCACACTCTACAATGTCTCACCATCTTCTCAACCTCCTTGCCTAGCTTAGGCCAATAGAACCTTTCAGTTAGAAAGGCCAACGTCTTGTCTCTTCCAAAGTGGGCAGAAAGTCCACCACCACGCATTTCCCACATAAGTTGTTGCCGTAGTGATGTGTTGGGAATACAAAGCTGATTTCCCTTCATTAGGTATCCATCATGCAAGAAGTAATCTGCCACAGCCTTACCACTCTTGCATGTCTTCCAAACTTCACCGAAATCATCATCATCTTCATAAAGCTCCTTAATGCACTCAAAAGTAGTAACATCTTGAAGGGAAATTTCTGTAGATATGTGCACCATCTAGCATGCATATGATTCACGAACTTAGACTGGTCATTCACAAACTTCAGCGCCTTGTGATCAGTGTACAAAACAAACTCTTTTCCCACGAGATAATGTTCCCAAGTCCTTAGAGCTCGGAAAATAGCATAATACTCTTGCTCATAAGTGGTCCAAGTTTGCCTATGCTCACTCAACTTCTCACTAAAATAAGCTATAGGGCGTTTCTCCTGAGAAGCTCCTATGCCTACTCCACATGCATCAACATCTACTTCAAAGAGTTTAGCAAAATCAGGAAGTGCAAGTACCGTTGTAGAACTCAGTTTCTCCTTCAATTCAGCAAATGCGCGCCCTGATTCTTTGCTCCATTCAAACTTCGCTTGCTTCTTGAGCAAGGCAGTGAGAGGGGCCGCGATCAAGCTGAAGTTGCGGATGAATCTCCGATAGAAACTTGCTAAACCAAGGAAGCTTCGCACCTGCCTTGCATTGGAAGGTATTGGCCATGTGCGAATGGCTTCAACTTTGGACTGGTCCACTTGAACTCCATCTTTTCCCACCACGAAGCCTAGAAATAGTAGATTTTCCTTCCAGAAAATGCACTTCTTCAAGTTGATTATCAAGCTGTTGCTCTTCAAGGCTTCAAATACTTGCTTCAAATGGTCCATGTGCTCCTCCTCTGACTTGCTAAACACAAGAATGTCATCGAAGTATACGACAACAAACTTGTCCAAGAACGGCTTCATGACTTGGTGCATCAAGCGCATGAAGGTACTTGGAGCATTGGTCAGCCCGAATGGCATGACAAGCCACTCGTACAATCCATCCTTCGTCTTGAAGGCCGTCTTCCACTCATCACCAGGGCGGATGCGGATCTGGTGGTATCCACTCTTCAGGTCTATCTTTGAAAAGATAATTGATCCGCTCAAGCTGTCCAACATGTCGTTTAGACGAGGAATTGGAAAGCGGTACCCCACGGTTATCTTGTTGATGGCGCGACTGTCCACACACATCCTCCAAGTGCCATCCTTCTTCGGGACCAAGAGGGCAGGAACTCCGCATGGACTAAGGCTCTCCTGTAGGTAGCCTCTCTCCAACAACTCTTGGATCTGCCTCCTTAGCTCCTGGTTCTCTTGCGGACTCATCTTGTAATGAGGCAAGTTTGGCAAAGTTGCACCAGGGATCAAGTCAATCTGATGTTGTATCTCCCTTAAGGGTGGCAAACCCTTTGGCAACTCTTCAGGTGCAACTTCTGGAAAGAGTTCAAGCAACTCTTTAATCTGGTTGGGGAAGTTGTCCTCCGAATTCTCCTCAAGCTCCGAGGCATCCTTCATCACGAACAAGTAAAATTCTCCAACCTCCTTGATGGCAGAATTGAGAAATCCCGTGGAAGTCAAGAGGGGCACAATCTGCATGGTACTATTCAGGTGGATCCTCCCTTGCTTAGGCTTCCTTGGAAGGAGAGTGAATTGCTGATTGCCTTTCTTCACTTCATAGGTGTTCTCCTTTCCTTTATGGACAGCCTGGTTGTCAAATTCCCAAGGGCGTCCCAACAGAATGTGGCAAGCATCCATCTCCAACACATCACATGTCACCACGTCATTGAACTTGCCAATGGAAATAGGAACCACGCACTTGGAATTGACCTTGATTCCTCCACCAGAACGCACCCAACCAATGGAGTAAGGAGCTGGATGAGGCGTGACTTTGAGACCAAGCTTGTCCACAACATGCTTGCTCACAAAATTCTCCTGGCTCCCTCCATCAATAATCACTTCGCACACCTCCTCTCCAACATGGCACTTGGTGCGAAATAGATTGTGCCTCTGAGAATCCTCTTTCTTTGTTGTGGTTAGTGCCACCTTCTGAATGACACCACAATAGTCTTCCTCCTCATACTGATCCTCAGACTCTTCCTCCGCACTTTCTTCCACCGGGGCACATAGAGTGACTCATGTTGCTCGCCCTCATCATCCTTTTCACAAACTTGCACGAACTTCCTCTTAGGACAATCACTTGATTTGTGACCAAGTTCATTACACTTAAAGCATCTGATCGTGGAAGTGCCCTCCACCTCTTTTCCTTTTCGTTGAGGGGCATCCGTAGCAACCCTAGGCCTGGTTGCTTGAGGAACAATCTTCTCCGCTCCTCCTCGTTGAAAAGTTGAAGGCTGACCAGGTCCTGAATAACGTGGAAAAGAAGTCTTCTTCTTCTTAAGGGTTGCTCCAATTTTTCTTGCTTTGTGGCACGCATCTTGGAAGAAGAGAAAAGTGTCAAATTCCATTCTACTTTTCACTTCAAAATTCAGGCCATCAATATAGCGTGCAATCCGTTGATCTTCATTCTCTTCAATATCATTCCGGGCAGCAAGCCTCATGAACTCGGCTGTATACTCATCCACGGATCTATTTCCTTGAGAGCATGACAAGAACTGAAGATACAACGATTGGTGGTAATCCACAGGAAGAAAACGAGACCTGAGGGCTTGTTCCATTGAAGGCCAATCACGAATAGGAGCCTCTCCTCTCCTCCTCCTTGTCTCTTGTTCCTTCCTCCACCAAACGGCTGCACCAGATTCTAACTTAAAGGCTACTTAGTTAACCTTCTGTTCTTCAGTTAGCTCCATGTAATCGAAATACTTCTCTACTGAATCCAGCCAATTCAGAAAAGTCTCCACATCTACATCTCCATAAAACTTCTCTATGTTCATCTTAAAAGGCCTATCAATTCTCCTTTCATACCTCTCTTCTGGCCTAATGACTTCTCTTCTTGCAACTGGGACAGCAGCTCCACGGCCTCTTCCACGAGCACCTCGGTTCCCTCTTGCATAAAGGGTAGCATCCGAATCACCTTCTTCTTCTTCTTCAGCTATTGGAGGGTGGTCTCGCCTTGCTGGTTGAGGTTGTTGCACGACCAGATTGGCAAGTTGTGTGCGGATCTCCATGATAGCAGCCTCCAAATTGGTGAACCATTGATTCATATCAGGTCTGGGGTCTTGGTCGGCCATGAGCTCGGAGTTTGGTGGTGCTAGGTAGGTTAATGAGGAACGGATCAGGGACTCACGTTTCCTTGTTGCACAGATCGTGGATGGGCTCTCTCAAAATCTTACCAGGTGATAACGTTAAACTCTCAGCCTAAAAATCAATACGGAGATTGATTTGATCGAAACTAAAGCTCTGATACCACTTAGTGTAGGAACACGTCAATTTTTGAGTGATGAGAGTGATCTGGAATGAATCAGAACGAAACAAAAATAAAAGATAGAAGTCCTAAGGCAAGAGCTTCCGCAATTGACAAAAGGAGGGGCCTAATGAGTTAGGCAGCCTCTAAAGGGCGTGTTTTATGTGACAACCATGCAAATCCATGCACACAAGGTAAGAGAATCACTCTCAATATTCTGGGTTTTCAAATCTGTCTGTTTCCTTTATTTGAGCGAGCTATAAAAGGAATGCAAGCTGGAGGTTACAAAACAGAACGCCCCTAGCATCTAATGCCTTTAAGGCACGCATCTAATGCCATAAGTTGGCACTAACAACCCACGTTCATCGGCTGGACAGTCCCAAGCTGGAATTGGAAATTAAAAGCAATTAAAACCAATCATAAAGAGTTTAAGTTCTAAATTAGCCAACGTGCATATAAGCACTTATTTAAACGAACTAAGTAAAAGGTGGCGCCAATCAGGAATGTGGCAAGCTGGACGTTCCTACGTCACACGTCTTATTCCTAAAGGATATAATTTCCTAATCAAAGTCTGAAAAGGCCCATGCGTCCGCCATAGCGTATGCTATGCGTCCAAAATAACTCCAATCATGTGCATGGGCTTTGCATGGGCTCCTTGAATGTCCACAGGCTTACGCGAACTGGTTGTAGTCCAAATCCCTTGAATTAATCCGTTGAGCTCAGCTTGAAACATCTTTGCTCTTGCTCTTGTGATTGGTCCAAGTGGAACTCGAACTGGTTGTGGGTCTTGTAGCTCCATAGTGGACGTGTTCACATCATTCCCCCTCTCTTAGAAAGGATTTGCCCTCAAATCTTCACCTACATCAAACGGGCTTAAGTCAGCAACATTAAAAGAAGCACTTACATTATACTCACCCGGCAGGTCAAGCTTATAAGCATTGTCATTGATGCGCTCTAAAACTTGGAAGGGACCATCCCCACGAGGTAGCATCTTTGAACGCCATTGTGCGGCAAACCGTTCCTTCCTCATATGCAACCAAACCCAATCACCAGGCTCAAAGACAACTTTGTGTCTCCCTTTATTCGCTTGTCTTGCGTAGTGCTCCGTTCGTTTCTCAATGTTCATTCTCGCCTTCTCATGCAGCTGCTTGACAAATTCAGCCTTCTTCTTGCCATCTAAGTTAACATACTCATTCGAAGGCAAAGGTGATAAATCTAGTGGGGTCAGAGGATTAAATCCATACACAAGTTCAAACAGTGAGAATTGAGTAGCAGAATGAACAGATCGATTATAAGTAAACTCAACATGTGGCAAACAATCTTCCCAAGCTTTAATGTTATGCTTAATGAGCGCTCTTAACAGCGTAGACAAAGTCCTATTCACAACTTCTGTTTGTCCATCTGTTTGTGGGTGACAAGTAGTAGAAAATAATAACTTGGTACCTAACTTACACCACAAAGTCTTCCAAAAGTAGCTTAAGAACTTAGTCTCTCTATCTGAAATGATTGTTCTAGGCATGCCTTGCAGTCTTACAACTTCCCGAAAGAACAAATCAGCAATATATGAGGCATCATCAGTTTTATGACATGGAATAAAATGCGCCATCTTAGAAAATCTATCCACCAGAACACAAATTGAATCTCTACCACGTTTACTCCTAGGAAGTCCTAACACAAAGTCCATAGAAATATCAATCCAAGCCTCACTAGGTATAGGTAGGGGAGTGTACAATCCGTGGGGATTTACCTTAGACTTAGCTTATTTGCAAGTGATGCAACGTCCACAAATTCTCTCTACGTCGCGCTTCATGTGCGGCCAGTGGAAGTGCTCTTGTAAAATTGCTAAAGCCTTTGCTATTCCAAAATGTCCCATCAATCCGCCTCCGTGTGCCTCTTGTATCAACAATTCTCGCATGGAACAATTAGGCACACAAAGCTTATTCTCACGAAATAAATACCCTTCATTCCGAAAGAACTTACCAGACGCACTCCTCTCGGTTTCACGAAACACATCACCAAAGTCAGTATCGTCAGCGTATAACTCTTTAATGCGTTCAAAACAAAGTAATTTTGCATCAAGAGTTGAGATCAAAACATACCTTCGTGACAGTGCATCGGCTACTACGTTTTCCTTACCTTGCTTGTAGCGTATGACATAAGGAAATGTCTCAATAAATTCAACCCAACGGGCATGCCTTTTATTCAGCTTATGTTCACCCTTTAAATGCTTCAAAGATTCATGGTCAGTATGAATCACAAATTTCTTGGGCCATAAGTAATGTTACCATGTCTCCAATGTCCGAACCAATGCATACAACTCCTTGTCGTAAGTTGGGTAATTCAAGGCTGCTCCGCTTAGCTTTTCGCTAAAGTAGGCAATTGGTCGTCCTTCTTGCATGAGCACGGCGTCTATTCCAACACCTGAAGCATCACACTCAACCTCAAACGCCTTAGAAAAGTTAGGTAACGATAATAAAGGTGCATTTGTCAACTTCTCCTTGATGAGCTGAAACGCCATCTCTTGAACTTCACCCAAGCTAAATCCAATGTTCTTCTTGATCACCTCAGTAAGTGGTGCGGCTAAGCTACTAAAATCTTTCACAAATCTCCTGTAGAAACTAGCTAGTCCATGGAAACTTTGGACTTTAGCAACGCTCGTGGGACTTGGCCAATCTTGAATTGCACGTATCTTTTCTTCATCGACCTGTATTCCTTTAGCACTAACAACAAAACGCAAGAAGACAAGCTTATCTGTGCAAAAGGTGCACTTCTTCAAGTTAGCAAACAATTGATCCTTTCTAAGTGCATTTAGAACAGATTTCAAATGTTCCATGTGATCCTCCATGCTCTTGGTGCTCAATCCCTCGGATATGTGGTAATCCTGATGGTAGCTCGTTGGGGAATACATCCTCGTAGTCCTGCAAAAGGGAAACAACTGATGTGAAGCTAGAAGACTCACATCAAGTGCAAGTACCAATTGGGCCGATGACACGAGCAAGAGCCAAAACATTTCAAGCAGATCTTAATGGGTTAATGCAAGAACTCTGGGCTCAAGCTAGTGCGTACAAGTGAAAGGACGTGCATGAGGCCCATGCAAAGCCCATGCACGTGATAGAGGCTATTTTGGAAGCTTGACATGCACGTAAACTTCTGGATGCATGTGCACATGGAGAATCAAGAAGAATTAGCCTATTTAGTCCGTGCATCTACTTGTTTAGGACATGCAGCTATTAGTTATTCTATTAGATATTATTTGCTTAGATTATTTCTTATTTAGTTGAATAATTCGGCCAGAATATCCTTAGATTAGGAAAGAGAGTTTTGGCCAGCCTTTGAACTCCTTTTTAGGAGTTAGCTTGTTTAGGAATACTTTGGTACTTTGGAGCCTATATAAGGAGGTCTCCTAGCAATAAAAAGGACGAACTTTTGAGATTGATTTCATTCTTTGTGAGTTAAGATACTCCTTGTGTGTTCTTGCTAATTGCTGAATTGCTAAGCTTAAGCGCAACTTTTCACTTATCAAACGATTCTTCCATCATTGTTTGTGGCGTGATTCGACTTGGACCAAACGTTCACGAAATTCCATTGCTTGGGTTGCGGTTCTTCCAAACCAAGGTTCTGGCAAGGCTCGAGTTCGTGGGTTGCGGTCTGTTCCATCCAAAGTAGCACGGTCCGTTGTGAGCCTCTTGCCGAGGTTCATATCCTTTTGTTAGTCTAGTATCCAATTTGTTTTTTTTTTCTTCATAAGTAGTTTGTGTTTCGTAGCAATCAGATTCGTGACTTAGTTATTCTAGGTTGTGTATTCTGATTAAAAAAAAAGGAAAACGGAAAACAAAAGAAGAAGCAAGACTAAACAGGAAATTGCAAGACTAAAGCGGAGCAAGGCGAATTAGGAAGCTCGCGATTAAAGAGAAAATGCAAGAGAAACAAAAGAGGAAGCAAGAAGCAAAAACCAATAGGCGGACAGAAAACAAGAAGAAGTCAGTCCGAATTAATCTACGTGTAGCGCAAGAAAACAAGAAACTACGTTTGATAGTGATCCGTGAAGTTCAAGCAAAGCCTTGTTAGCTTAGTAAGAACGTACAAGAGTATCACGAGAGGAAAAAGGCAAGAGTTTGTGAGTGCATTAGAGAGAAAAGCCAAATAATTGAGTGCAAACACGAGTGAACTTGAGTGCAACTTACATTGAGAGTAAACATGTAAGGGGAGTGAACTAGTGAGGCCATCAATTTTTTTTTACTAACGAAATTTTCTTGCAGCAAGATGTCTTACGAAGATCAAAGAGAAAAAGAGGGTACGTTGGCTGATGTTGGTCTTAAGGTATTTGTGGAGGCCATGACAGGAAAATTCCAACAAATGATGCGAGCGGAGATGGAGCCGTTGTAACAACGTATAGATGCAATGGAGGACACTCGCAACAGCCAACAACCAAGAAGAGAAGTCCAAGCACAATGAAGGTTTGCACCTTTGGGAGGCACAAGTGGAGGAGAATTCCGTGCACAAAGAAGGAAAGCACATTTGGGAAGCACAAGTGAAGAAGATTCCGACCATTTTGAGGAGGAGGACGTAGGCTCTACAAGGAATCTTAGGCAAGCAAGGACTAACCACCCACCTAGAGAGGCAAGGCGAAGAGGAGATGACAACTTGGGAAGTATTAAGCTGAAGATACCTTCCTTTGCAGGTCGTTCTGACCCGGAAGCATACCTAGAGTGGGAGAAGAAGATTGAGTTCGTGTTTGATTGCCACAATTGTTCTGAAACAAAGAAGGTAAAGCTAGATGTGACTGAGTTCACTGATTATGCTATAACGTGGTGGGATCAACTTGTCACAAGCAGGAGGCGTAATGGAGAGCATCCTATAGCTATATGGGAGAAGATGAAAGCGGTGATGAGGAAATGTTTTGTTCCAAGTCATTACTACCGAGAGCTATACAAGAAGTTACAAGGAATGAGACAAGGAAGTCTGAGCATGGAAGAATATTACAAACAGATGGAGACGGCCATGACAAAGTAGAGTTGCAACATTATGTGGAGTTGGAGGACATAGTGCATATGGCCACAAAAATTGAGAAGCAACTGAAGAGAGGAGGAGGAGGGACAAGAGCTACATCAAGTGCTAATTGGAAACCAAACTATTCAAAGAAATTTGACAAACCACTGGCAACCAAGATAGAGCACAAGACTAAGAGTTCCAATGCCAATTCCCAAAGGAAGGTGGAAGCCACTCCCACACGAAACTGTGATATCAAGTGCTTCAAGTGTCAAGGAAGGGGGCACATCTCAAGTCAATGCCCTAACAAACAGATTATGGTGATTAGAGAGAGTGGGGAGGTCGTAACAGAAGGAGAAGATTCGGATCATGATAGCATGCCTTCATTGGAAGACGTATCCGAAGAGGAAATTCAAGTTCCTGAAGGACTCACTCTAGTGGCAAGAAGAGCCTTGAACTTGCAAGCAAGAGAAGTGATGTAGGACATCTTTATTTTATCAAGTTTGAATAAGTGCGTTTGTGCACATCGTACCCAGTTGTGTTGACTTTGGTTTGTTTTACGTATGCATGGCCAGATTTAACGTGCGGATGGCTGTATGCAGCCATTAGATGTGAGACATAAATGCCTTTAAGGCCTTAGCTAGCATTTGTGGCAGCTGGAGAGGATTTGTAACTGCCACCATCATTTGAAAGGTCATGCCTGGCCTATTTTAACTTGTTTCCCTGAATAAAGAAGTCAGATTTTAATCCCAAAAAAACCTTCCGTGAGTTTAACTCCCTTTAATGCATGGATTTGCATATGTTTTGTTGGAACCCTTGCCCTTTGCTGGCTGCCTAAATCCTTAGGACAATCTTCAATCGAATTCGGAAGGATTTGGCTGGAGGTTTATCTTGTTGATCAAATTTAATTCCAGAACTCATCCGCGTCGCTTCTTGCTACGTCAAGTGGTATCAGAGCTTGAGTGAGATCCATCTCAGCTTCTACGTTGAGATTGAGTGCACGTTATCACCTGGTGAGCTGAGAGAGACCCCATCTATGAGCCGATCCACAAGACTTCGTGATCTCCTGATCCAAGCAACTGAAGAGAGGACGAGGAGGATGTAGATTCTGATGCTACCCTTTATGTGAGAAGGGGAGGGATAGGGTTGAGAGGACGAGGTAGAGGAGGTGGTGGACGTGGTGATCTAGGACGTGCTCCTAGAAGAGAAGCCAATAGGGAGGATTATGAGCGTGGAGGAGAGTATAGAAGGGTGGATCGCCCTTTTAAGATGAACATTGAAAAGTTCTTCGGTGACGTTGATGTTGAGGGGTTTCTGAATTGGCTAGACTCAGTTGAGAAGTATTTTGACTGTATGGACCTTATGGAGGAGCAGAAGGTCAGTTATGTAGCCTTCAAACTTGAATCCGGAGCCGCGGTGTGGTGGAGAAAGGAACAGGAATCTCGGAGAAGGAGAGGAGGTCGCCCTATCCGTGACTGGCCTACTATGGAGCAAGCTCTACGTGAAAGATTCCTTCCGGTTGACTACCATCAGACCTTGTACTCACAATTCCTAACTTGCACTCAAGGTAATAGATCTGTTAACGAGTACACTTCTGAGTTCGTGAGGCTGGAATCCCGTAATAATGTAGAGGAGAATGAGGATCAGATGATTGCACAGTTTGTTGAGGGCCTCAGTTATGAGATCAAGAGCAAGATGGAGTTTGACACATTTTTGTTTTTCAACGATGCGTGTGCCAAAGCTAGAAAGATCGGGGCTGCCTTGAAGAGGAAGAAGCCATTCGCACCCCGCCTTTCAGGCCCTGGCCAGACTTCTAGTCCTGCGAGAGGAGTTGAGAGGAGTGCACCCCAAACAATGGCTCCTAGGCCCCCTACTAAGAAGCCTACCCCTGAGGTGGTGCAAAGAAAGGGAAAGGAAGCTGACACGAGCTCGGTGATTCATTGTTACAAGTGCAATGAGATGGGGCATAAGTCTAGCGATTGTCCCAAGAGGAAATACACTCAGTTGTGTGAAAAGGAAGATGAGGAGGGTGAATCTTCGGGAGCTTACTTGTGCGCACCAGTTGAAGAGAGTGGGGATGAGGACCAAGAGTATTCAGAAGAGGAGGATGAGTACTGTGGGGTCTTGCACAAGTTGGCCTTGACCGCATCAAAGAAGGATGACTCACAACGCCACAATCTATTCCGCACACGTTGTCATGTAGGAGAGGAGGTGTGCGACGTGATTATAGATGGAGGCAGCCAGGATTGAAGACATCTCCGCACCCTTCACCTTATTCTATAGGGTGGATTCGTTCTGGTGGAGGGGTTAAGGTGACAACCAAATGCAAGGTACCTATTTCCATTGGCAAGTATAGTGACACCATTATTTGTGATGTGTTGGAGATGGATGCTTGCCAAATTCTGTTGGGAAGGCCGTGGGAGTTTGACAACCAGGCCTTGCATCGTGGCAAGGAGAACACCTACAAATTTAGGAAGGAGGGCCAGCAATTTACTCTCTTGCCAAGGAAGCCAAAATATGGGAAATCTAAGTTGAACAGCGCCATGCAAGTCATGTTGTTGGTCACGTCCTCAAAGTTATTCCTTGCGTCGATGAAGGAGTATGGGGGTTGCCATGTTCTTGTGATTAAAGAAGTGACTCCAAAGCAAGAAGGGGAGATGGAGGAGCTACCTGATCGAGTGAGACAATTACTTAGATTGTTCCCCGAAGTTGCACCCGAGGAATCACCAAAGGGTTTGCCACCTTTGAGGGACATTCAGCATCAAATTGATCTGATCCCAGGTGCCACTTTGCCAAATTTGCCCCACTACCGAATGAGTCCTCAAGAGAACCAAGTCCTACGTGACCAGATTCAAGAGCTCCTAAGCAAGGGTCACATCCAGGAGAGCTTAAGTCCGTGTGGGGTGCCCGCTCTTTTGGTTCCTAAAAAGGACGGATCGTGGAGGATGTGCGTGGATAGTAGAGCAATCAACAAGATCACCGTGGGGTACAGATTTCCTATCCCTCGTTTGAATGACATGCTTGATAACCTGAGTGGATCCGTGGTGTTTTCTAAGATAGATTTGAAGAGCGGATACCATCAGATTAGAATTTGACCTGGTGACGAATGGAAGACTGCTTTTAAAACTCGTGATGGCTTGTACGAGTGGCTTGTCATGCCATTCGACTTGACTAACGCACCAAGCACCTTCATGAGACTGATGCACCAAGTCTTGAAGCCCTTCCTTGATCGGTTCATGGTAGTATATTTTGATGATATCTTGGTGTATAGCAAGTCCGAAGAAGAACATCAAGAACACTTGAAGCAAGTTTTTGAAGCTTTAAGAGGTAATAGCCTTATTGTGAACCTGAAGAAGTGAATCTTTTGGAAAGAAAATCTTGTGTTTCTTGGTTTTGTTGTTGGGAAAGAAGGAGTGCAGGTTGATCAGGCCAAGATTGAAGCCATTCAGATGTGGCCTATTCCCCTTAATGTGAGACAAGTGCGGAGTTTCCTCGGATTAGCCACGTTCTATCGAAGGTTCATCCACAACTTTAGCTCAATTGCCGCACCGTTGACTTCCTTGCTGAAGAAGCAAACTAAATTTGAATGGGGAGAAGCGGCCCATAAAGCTTTCCAAGAGCTTAAGGAGAAATTAAGCTCAGCCCCGGTACTTGCACTTCCTGATTTCTCTAAGTTATTTCAGGTTGATGTACATGCTTGTGGTGTGGGAATTGGAGCTGTGTTGTCTCAAGAGAAGCGTTCGATCGCTTTCTTTAGTGAGAAGCTAAGTGAGCATAGGCAGACCTGGTCCACTTATGAACAAGAGTTTTATGCCGTGTTTAGAGCTCTTAAGACGTGGGAGCACTATCTAATTGGGAAAGAATTTGTGTTGTATACTGATCATAAAGCTCTCAAGTTTTTGAATGATCAATCCAAGCTGAGCAACCATATGCATGCAAGGTGGATCACATACTTGCAAAAGTTCCCATTTAAGATTGCTCATAAGAGTGGGAATCATAATATTGTGGCTGATGCCTTAAGCAGAAGAGAGAGTCTTCTTGTTCAGCTTAAAGGTTCGATCACTGCCTTTGATTGCTTGAAAGAACTCTATGATGGAGACGAAGATTTCGGAGTGATTTGGGACCAATGCAAAAATGGAAGGGCCGTGGCAGATTATTTTGTGCATGATGGTTTCCTTATGCGAGGGAATCAATTGTGCATTCCAAAGACTTCCCTCCGAGAACATTTGATGTGGGAGATGCACGGAGGTGGTCTATCAGCTCATTTGGGAAGGGATAAGACCATGGCAGCCTTGGTTGCTCGTTTTTGTTGGCCAAAGATGGCAAGATGACGTAGCACAACGGAAGGAGTTGGCAACACGCTGACTCAGACGTGAAACGAACAAGATAGTTGCCTTGAGCTCGATCCTTCCGAATCAAACCAAGGGTGGGTTTTCGTAGGAAAACAGCCAACAAGAGGGCCAATCTTTAGAACAATTGCAAATCCATGCAAGTTGGGGCTAGCTTACACCAACACGGTAAGTCTTTTGCTTAACTTCTTCTCTGCTGTCCGTTTATTCCTTCAAAACGAATACAAATAGGGGCGTGATTCCAGGCAACATTAAGGCGACAAGGATCACGCACCTCCTCGCCTCCAGCCAGCCGTTTCACCAGCTTTAACCCCTCATAATGGCATTAACTTGCCTTATTACATACGCATTACACACGCACATTAAACACACATACAATTCGGACAGTTTGTCATAATAACTAGCATGCACACCATGCAAGAGAGAAAGAGTAGGCCGAATGGACGAGAAACATGGACGTCCTATGTCATCCTCCCCTCCTTAAGAGCATGCTAGTCCCACGCAGCCAACCTGGAGGGCATGGGAGGCAGATCATAGTACGGAGTTAAATCCGCAACGTTGAACGTCTTCGACACTCCCAAGTCTTCAGGTAGATCAATCACATAGGCGTTGTCATGGACTCGCCTCAACACCTTGTAAGGGCCAAACTTTCGGGCTTGCAACTTGCCTCCTAAGTGCGCGGGCATGCGTTCCTTGCGAAAATGCACCATAACCTTTTCTCCCGGCAAGAACAATTGTGCACGCCTATGCTCATCCACTCGCGCCTTCTCCTTGGAGTACGTTGCTTCCAGCCTCTTCTTGACCGCATTAAGCACACTTTGGACGTGCTCCGCATAAGAAATAGCTGCTGGATTGCCACGAGGAGGTCGTGGCACCATAGACACATCCACCAAGTGATTCGGCACCTTGGTGTACACCAACTCAAATGGAGACTTGCCCGTGGACCTGTGGACAGCACCATTGTAAGCAAATTCCGCAATAGGAAGAGCAAGATCCCATTGCCTTTGCCGTTCGTGACACAAACTGCGGAGAAGGTTGCCAAGTGTGCGATTGGTTGCTTCAGTCTGACCATCTTTTTGCGGGTGTGCGGTTGTGCTAAATTGTAGCGTGGCATCAAACATCCTCCATAATGTCTTCCAAAAGCTCGCGAGGAACTTGGCGTCACGATCAGAAACGATGGTCTTTGGAACACCATGCAAGCGCACCACTTCCCGAAAGAAATGTCTTGCCACCGCGGATGCATCATTGGTTTTCTTGCAAGGAACGAAGTGCGCCATCTTTGACAACCTGTCCACAATGATAAAAATAGAATCCGCTCCTCTTGGAGTGCGGGGTAAGCCAAGAACAAAATCCATACTGAGGTCTTCCCAAATTGCACTCAGAATTGGTAAAGGAGAGTACAAGCCCGTGTTGTTTACTGTCCCCTTCGTCTCTTGACAAACACGATAATGCTTGACATGCTTTGCAACCTCTCTTGCCATCCGCGGCCAGTAAAACCTATCTTGCAACGATGACAAGGTTTTGTCTCTTCCCATGTGCGCGGACAATCCACCACCATGTACCTCCCAAATCAACTGATCTCGCAATGAAGTCTTCGGAACACATAACTGATTCCCTTTCATCAAGAACCCATCTTGCAAATAGTAGTCATCCACCCCCTTTTCATTTGCACATTTTAACCAAATGGTGCCAAAGTCCTCGTCGTTTTCATATAACTCAGGCAAACAATCAAATGAGGTGATGGTTCCACGTAGTTCAGTGAGCAATGCAATCCTTCTACTCAATGCGTCAGCTACTACATTTTGATTTCCACTCTTATGAGAAATACGAAATGGAAATTTCTGAAGATATGTACACCAACGTGCATGCATGGGATTGCTTAACTTCGATTGATCATGCAAGAATTTCAGTGCTCTATGATCAGTAAAGAGGACGAATTCCTTACCAATCAAGTAGTGTTCCCACGTCTTGAGTGCTTGGAAGACCGCGTAGAACTCTTTCTCATACGTGGTCCACTTCAATCTGGCTTCACTCAGCTTTTCACTGAAAAAAGCTACGGGCTTCTTTTCTTGTGAAAGCACGGCTCCAATTCCAAGTTCGGATGCATCCACCTCCACTTCGAACAATTTTGCGAAATCAGGGAGGGCTAGCACGGGTGCACTACTCAGCTTGTTTTTAAGAACTTGGAAAGCTTGCTCGGCTTCGGTGCTCCACACGAAAGGGGTTTGTTTCTTGAGCAAGGAAGTCAAAGGAGCTGCAAGCAAGCTGAATTCCCGAATAAATCTTCTATAGAAGCTTGCCAAACCAAGGAAGCTCCTCGTTTGACTCACATTCTGAGGGGCAGGCCACGATCTAATAGCATCAATCTTGGCTTGATCCACGTGAATTCCCTCCTTTCCAACCACAAACCCTAAGAAAAGTAGCTTGTCCTTCCAAAAGCTACATTTCTTTAGGTTAACATAGAGTTGATTGTCTCTCAGAGCCGTGAACACCTCCTTCAAATGTTTCAGATGATCATCCTCGGATTGGCTGTAAACCAGAATGTCATCAAAATACACCACCACTGACTTGTCAAGGAAGGGTTTAAAGACTTGATGCATAAGACGCATGAAGGTACTGGGCGCGTTTGTCAATCCGAATGGCATTACAAGCCACTCATAGAGTTCATCACGTGTCTTGAAGGCGGTCTTCCATTCATCTCCGGGACGAATTCTGATTTGATGGTATCCACTTCTTAAATCAATCTTGGAGAAAATGGATGCACCACTTAAATTGTCCAGCATGTCATCAAGGCGCGGGATTGGAAAACGATATCCAATTGTGATCTTGTTGATGGCACGACTATCTACGCACATTCTCCACGTACCATCTTTCTTTGGCACAAGCAATGCAGGAACTCCACAAGGATTCAAGCTTTCTTGCACTTGTCCTTTGTCAAGAAGCTCTTGAACTTGTTCCCTCAAGATCTGGTTCTCCTTCGGACTCATTCTATAATGAGGAAGGTTCAGAAGTGTTGCACCAGGGATGAGATCAATCCGATGTTGGATATCTCGCAAGGGAGGCACCCCTTTTTGCAACTCCTCATCGATCAGCTCAGGGAATTCGTTAAATAATTTCAAGACCACGTCCGGAATCAGCTCGCTGTCTTTCTCTCCTGGTTCTTGTGAACTTGTCATCACGAGCATATGGAGGAAACCCGCCTCTTCGAAACAACTCGCGAGAACACGAGAGGAAGTCACCATCGAAACAAGTTGCTTGGCACTCTTCACGTACTTTGGCTTCTTCGGCAATAACGTGAACTTCTCGCCTCCTTTCTTTAACTCGTACGTGTTCTCCTCTCCGCGGTGCACAACCTTGTTGTCAAATTCCCACGGTCGTCCAAGAAGGATGTTGCATGCATCCATTTCAAGGACATCACATTTGACTAAGTCCGAATACATGCCAATTGTGATAGGAATGGTGCACTTTGAATTAACCTTGATTCCACCCCCGGATCTAACCCATCCAATGGAGTATGGAGTGGGGTGAGGCGAGGTCTTCAAGCCAAGCTTCTCCACTGTCTTGCTGCTCACAAAGTTCTCCTGGCTGCCTCCATCAATTATCACTTCGCACACAACTTTCCCAACATGACAACTCGTGCGAAACAAGTTATTACGTTGGGAGTCATCTCTTTTGGTTGCGGTCAATGCTACCTTCTGTATGACCCCGCAATACTCTTCTCCTTCAGAGTTCTCCTCGTCTTCATCATCCTCGTCCACGGATGCACACAAGTACGCCCCTTCCTCCTCCTCATCCGAATCTTCCTTCTCGCAAAGTTGTGTAAACTTGCGTTTAGGGCAATCACTAGAATTGTGGCCCATTTCATTGCATTTGAAACATCGGATTGATGAGGTTGTGGCTACCTCTTTTCCCTTTCTTTGTGCAATTACAGGGGCAGGCTTGCTAGGTGGGAGTTTAGGCTCGGAAGCTTGGGGTGTGCTCCTTTCCACACCTCCCCTTGAATAGGTGGAAGCCTGACCAGGCCCTGAAAAACGGATAGAGGGCGCTTTCTTCCTCTTCAAGGTAGCCCCTATTTTTCTCGCCTTTGCACAAGCATCATTGAAAAACAAGAACGTATCAAACTCCATCCTACTCTTGATTTCATAATGAAGGCCCTCAACAAAACGGGCTATCATCTGGTCCTCATTCTCCTCCACGTCATTACGAGATGCTAGCCTTATAAATTCTGACGTATACTCGTCTATGGATCGGTTACCTTGGGTGCAAGTCAAGAATTGCGAGTACAAGGTTTGATGGTAATCCACAGGAAGAAATCTCTCTCGTAGGGCTTGCTCCATAGTCGGCCAATCACGAATTGGTCGATCTCCTCTCCTCCTACGAGACTCTTGTTCCTTCCTCCACCATACGGCAGCTCCTGACTCTAACTTGAAAGCCACGTAACTCACCTTCTGCTCCTCCGTGAGATCCATGCAATCGAAGTACTTTTCCATCGAGTCCATCCAATTGAGAAATCCCTCTACGTCCGCATCACCATAGAATTTCTCTATGTTAATTTTGAATGGACGATCCACCCTCCTATACTCTCCTCCACGCTCATACTCCTCCCTATAGACTTCTCTTCCAGGAGCACGTCCTAGATCACCATGTCTACCACCTCCTCTACCTCGTCCTCTCAACACTCTTCCTCCCCTTCTCACATTAAGGGTAGCATCAGAATCTACATCCTCCTCTTCCTCTCTTTGATCATTACGTACCTCAGCTGGAGGGGGTTGTCCTCCGGGTGGTTGCACAACGAGGTTGTCCAGGCGTGTAAGGATTGCCTGAATTGCCGCCTCCATTTGAGTGAATCTCTGATTCATATCGCGTCTTGGAGTATCATTAGGATCAGCCATAGTGCATTGGCTTTTGGTGGTGTGAGGTGGGTAAAATTGAGACTTGGATCAGGAGATCACAAAGTCTTGTGGATCAGCTCGTAGATGGGGCTCTCTCAAACTCACTAGGTGATATTGTTCACTCTTGATCAATATGGAAATTGATCTGATCGTATTCAGGCTTTGATACCACTTGACGTAGCACAACGGAAGGAGTTGGCAACACGCTGACTCAGACGTGAAACGAACAAGATAGTTGCCTTGAGCTCGATCCTTCCGAATCAAACCAAGGGTGGGTTTTTGTAGGAAAACAGCCAACAAGAGGGCCAATCTTTAGAACAATTGCAAATCCATGCAAGTTGGGGCTAGCTTACACCAACACGGTAAGTCTTTTGCTTAACTTCTTTTCTGCTGTCCGTTTATTCCTTCAAAACGAATACAAATAGGGGCGTGATTCCAGGCAACATTAAGGCGACAAGGATCACGCACCTCCTCGCCTCCAGCCAGCCGTTTCACCAGCTTTAACCCCTCATAATGGCATTAACTTGCCTTATTACATACGCATTACACACGCACATTAAACACACATACAATTCGGATAGTTTGTCATAATAACTAGCATGCACACCATGCAAGAGAGAAAGAGTAGGCCGAATGGACGAGAAACATGGACGTCCTACGTCACAAGAGATGTGGCTCGCATGGTCAAGCATTGTAGGGTCTGCCAAGAGACTAAAGGCACGGTGCATAACACGGGCCTCTATACACCGTTGCCTATTCCAAAGGCAATTTGGGAAGATCTCAGTATGGATTTCATACTTGGCTTACCCCGCACCCCTCGTTGTGTGGATTCTATTTTTGTGATTGTGGACAGGTTATCCAAGATAGCACACTTCGTTCCTTGCAAGAAGACTAATGATGCGCATGGAATTGCCAAGCATTTCTTTGAGGAGGTGGTGAGATTCTTTGGAAGTTCCTAGCCAGCTTTTGGAAGATTCTTTGGAAGATGTTTGATGCAACCCTTCAATTTAGCACCACGGCTCATCCTCAAACTGACGGGCAGACCGAGGTCACCAATAGAACCCTTGGTAACATGCTACAAAGCTTATGTCATGAGAAAAAGAGACAATGGGACTTGGCCTTGCCCATTGCTGAGTTTGCTTACAACGGAGCGGTTCATCGTGTTACAGGCAAAACACCTTTCTCTTTGGTGTATACGAAGGAGCCTAACCACTTTTTGATGTTTCTTCAGTCCCTAAGCTTCCTAAAGCCAATCCAAGTGCGGTTGACTTCGCGGAGCAAGCCCAAGGTGTCATTGATGGTGTACGCAAAAGGTTGGACGAGGCTTATAGCAAGGAGAAGGCAAGGTTAGACGCACATAGGCGAGAACAGATTTTCCAACCAGGTGAGCAAGTTATGGTTCACTTTAGGAAGGAAAGGATGCCAAGTACCATGGGTGGCAAGTTGCAAGCTAGGAAGTTTGGACCATTCAAGGTGCTTAGGCGCATAAGTGACAATGCCTATGTGATTGATCTTCCGGACGAGTTTGGAGTGTCGAAGAGCTTCAACGTTGCTGATCTTACCCCGTATTTCGATGCCTTTCCTGTGCCATCCCGTCTTGCTGCTCGTGGTCAAGCTTCATCCTAAGAAGGGGAGGATGATGTAGGACATCTTTATTTTATCAAGTTTGAATAAGTGCGTTTGTGCACATCGTACCCAGTTGTGTTGACTTTGGTTTGTTTTACGTATGCATGGCCGGATTTAACGTGCGGATGGCTGTATGCAGCCATTAGATGTGAGACATAAATGCCTTTAAGGCCTTAGCTAGCATTTGTGGCAGCTGGAAAGGATTTGTAACTGCCACCATCATTTGAAAGGTCATGCCTGGCCTATTTAAACTTGTTTCCCTGAATAAAGAAGTCAGATTTTAATCCCAAAAAAACCTTCCGTGAGTTTAACGCCCTTTAATGCATGGATTTGCATATGTTGTGTTGGAACCCTTGCCCTTGGCTGGCTGCCTAAACCCTTAGGCCAATCTTCAATCGAATTCGGAAGGATTTGGCTGGAGGTTTATCTTGTTGATCAAATTTAATTCCAGAACTCATCCGCGTTGCTTCTTGCTACGTCAAGAAGAAGATGACAAAGCACAAAAGGAGAATATCTTCCATACAAGGTGTTATGTCAAGGACAAGGTGTGTAGTGTCCTCATTGATGGAGGCAGCTGTGCTAACGTGGAAAGCACTACTATGGTTGAGAAGTTAGGGTTACTCACGAAGAAACACCCTAAATCTTACAAGCTGCAATGGCTGAATGATAGTGGAGAAGTACGAGTGGAGAAGCAAGTGCTAGTGACATTCCGCATTTTCAAGTACGAAGATGAAGTGTTGTGCGATGTTGTGCCAATGCAAGCTAGTCATCTACTGTTGGGGAGGCCGTGGTAGTTTGATAGAAGAGTAACTCATGACGGACACACCAACAAGTAATCATTCACACTCAATAGGCGTGTGTTCACTTTGGCACCCTTAGCGCCATCACAAGTTTGTGAAGATCAGATGAAGTTACAAAAGAAAGTGATGAGTGAAAAAAAGGTGAGCAAAAGAAACGAATTGAGAGGAGAGAAGAAGCTGGAAAACAGAAAGGAAAAATGGCCAAAAGAGAGGATACAATGGAGCGAGCAAAAGAAGCCAAAAAAACAGAATTGAAATTGGCCATTGAGAGAAAATCCGAGGGATGGAAAAAGAACTACTATGTGGGAGCAAGTGAAATCAAGCAAGCTTGCTTATAATCGTTCAGTTCATTCTGCTACTCAATTCTCACCATTTGAGCTTGTTTATGGATTTAATCTTTTGACTCCATTGAATTTATCACCTTTGCCTTCGAGTGAGCATGTTAACTTAGATGGCAAGAGGAAGGCTGAATTTGTCAAGCAACTGCATGAGAAGGCGCGAATGAACATAGAGAAACGAATGGAGCACTATGCGAGACAGGCAAACAAACGACGGCACAAGGTTGTCTTTGAGCCTGGTGATTGGGTCTTGTTGCACATGAGAAAGGAACGTTTTCCTGCGCAACGACGTTCAAAGTTGCTACCACGGGGAGATGGTCCGTTTCAAGTGCTTGAACGCATCAATGACAATGCCTACAAGCTCGACCTGCCAGGTGAGTATAATGTTAGTGCTTCTTTCAATGTTACTGATTTGAGTCCGTTTGATGTAGCTGACGATTTGGGGACAAATCCTTTTCAAGCGAAGGGGAATGATGTGAAGCTACAAGACTCACATCAAGTGCAAGTACCAATTGGGCCGATGACTCGAGCAAGAGCCAAAACATTTCAAGCAGATCTTAATGGGTTAATGCAAGAAGTCTGGGCTCAAGCTAGTGCATACAAGTGCAAGGACGTTCATGAGGCCCATGCAAAGCCCATGCACGTGATAGAGGCTATTTTGGAAGCTTGACATGAACGTAAACTTCTGGATGCATGCGCACATGGAGAATCAAGAAGAATCAGCCTGTTTAGAACGTGCAGCTATTAGTTATTCTATTAGATATTATTTGCTTAGATATTATTCTATTAGTTATTCTATTAGATATTATTTGCTTAGATATTATTTGCTTAGATTATTTCTTATTTAGTTGAATAATTCGGCCAAAATATCCTTAGATTAGGAAAGAGAGTTTTGGCCAGCCTTTGAACTCCTTTTTAGGAGTTAGCTTGTTTAGGAATACTTTGGTACTTTGGAGCCTATATATGGAGGTGTCCTAGCAATAAAAAGGACGAACTTTTGAGATTGATTTCATTCTTTCTGAGTTAAGATACTCCTTGTGTGTTCTTGTGACGTATGGACGTCCTTATTATTAATTTTCTTGTTCTTGTACCGATCTGGATATTAAGCTCACCGTATGATTAATAAGGTCTAAGTACCAATTATGTGGGGTAGGGGAAATAAATGGCTGTTTGAACAGCTTGTAACCTACGTAATAATTGGCTGTCTTAATCAGCTTGTAACCTACGTGGCTTTTGATTAGCTTGGCTTTAGGCAAGCCTTAAGTCACGCCCCTATTAAAGGGCTATGATGGTGAGCAATAAAGAATCAGTTTTGAATCCAATTTGAAAGTGAGAAAGGTTTCTTTCACAACTCTGAGCAAAGGGTGCGTCCCTTGTTTAATTTCCGCCCTTGCTGGCCATCCAACACCCTTGGACAACCTCTTTAACACAACGGAAGTTGTGCTTGGAGAGCAATTACCCATTCAAGTTAGTTTAGCTTCCGTTCGCTACGTCAAGTGGTATCAGAGCTGTTAAGTGAGATCCATCTCAGCTTCTACGTTGAGATTGAGTGCATGTTATCACCTGGTGAGTTGCGAGAGACCCCATCTATAAGCCGATCCACAAGACTTCTGATGTGAGCAAGCCTAAGGATGCACCTACTATCAAGCTTGTAGACTCGCAGCAAGTTCAAGTTCCAATTGGGCCATTGACAAGAGCAAGAGCTAGGAAGTTGCAATCTGACTTCAATGGACTAATGCAAGAAGTTTGGGCTCAAGCAAGTGCGTGGAGGACCAAGGACGTCCAAGAAGTCCAAGGGAGGCCCATGCACGTTTTGGAAGCTAAATGGGAAGTTTGAGATGCACGCAATCTCCTGGATGCATGCGCACGTGAATTTCAAGCTTATCTTGGACATGCGTCCCTAAATTTTAGGAATTGCATCTACTATGTTTTAGGACGTGATATTTACTAGATAGTCTATTAGTTATCTATGTTTAGATTGTTTCCCTACTTAGTTGAATATTTCGGCCAGAATCCCTTTAAATTAGGAAGGAGAGTTTTGGCCAGCCTTGAACTCCTTATTTGGAGTTAGTTTTCGTTTAGGAAATTGTAAGACTTATGGAGCCTATATAAAGAGGCATCCTCATTCAATAAAGGGAAAACAATTCGGAGAATTACTTAGCATTGGCTAATTGTGAGTTTAGATACTCGTTTGTTCTTGCTTAGGCTGGTGAGTCGTCTTGGCTAGAATTTATCTTTCACTTATCAAGCGGAACATCCATCCCCACTCGTGGCGTGATACGACCTTAGGTCAAGGTTCAGAAGCTCTTGCAGCGGGTTAAGGTTCAATTTCGTGCCTTAGTTCTTGTGAGTTCTTTTGAGTTGTGATCTGTTCCATTCTGAAGTAACAAACGGTCCGAGTTGTGAGTCTTTTCCGCGGAGATTCATATCATTTGGTATCAGAGCTTAGCTTGTTACTTTAGTTCATTATCCTTGTTATTCTTGTTCTTTTTTTTGGGGTTCATTTTGTTGCTTGCTAATCCGTGAGGTTCTTCGCTGTTCGAGAGAAAAGAGAGGAAAACAAACGAGTGAAGCAAAAACAGAAAAGAAAAGAAAAGAAAAGAAAAGAAAAGAAAAGAAAAGAAAAGGAAAGAAAAGAAAAAGAAAAGGAAAGAAAAAAAAGAGAGAGGAAACAAAACAGGAAGAAGTTAGTCCTAAGTTGGCCCGCACGACTAATTTGGAAGCCGCAAGCTAAAGAGGAAGCAAAATCAAAAAGGAAGCTAGCGAACTAAAGAAGGCGCAGCAGCTGATCAAGAAAAGGGACAAGCAAGACTAAAAAAAAGCAAAGAAGGGCCAAAAGAGGAACTTTAACATTCTGTGAAGCGTGAAGTTCAAGCAAAGGCTGTTCTAGCTTTAGTAAGAACATACAAGTATCACGAGAGGAAAAAGGCAAGAGTGTGCGAGTACCTTAGAGAGAAAAGCCAAATATTTGAGTGCAAACACGAGTGAACTTGAGTGCACCTTACATTGAGAGTATACACGTAAGGGAGTGAGCTTGTGAGGCCATAATTTTTTTTATTCCTAACCAATTTTTCTTGTAGCAAACATGTCGCATGAAGGTCAAACTATGGGAAGCATAGACCTTAAGTTATTAGTGGATGCCTTGGCCGGGAAGCTCGAGCAGATGGTGCAAGCTCAGATGGAGCCTTTGCAACTACGCGTGGATGCCGTGGAGAATTCTCGTGACAACCCCCAAACGCCAGGTGAACTCCAAAGGCGTAGGAGAGGAGTACCTGTTGGAGAGTCGAGCGGAGCTGATTCTGAATCTGAAGAAGGCGTAGGCTCTACAAGGAGTCTTAGGAGAGCAAGAACAAACCGCCCACCTAGGGAGGCGAGGCAAAAGAGAGACGACAACATAGGGAGTATCAAACTGAAGATACCCTCCTTTGCTGGTCGTTCTGACCCGGAGGCGTACTTAGAGTGGGAGAAGAAGATTGAGTTCGTGTTTGATTGCCACAATAGCTCCGAAGCAAAGAAGGTAAAACTTGCCATCACCGAATTCACTGATTATGCTATAACTTGGTGGGATCAACTTGTGACAAGCAGGAGGAGAAATGGAGAACGCCCTATAGCTACTTGGGAAGACATGAAAGTGGTGATGAGGAAGAGATTTGTTCCAAGTCATTACTATAGAGGGCTGTATAAGAAGTTACAAGGAATGAGGCAAGGAAATTTGAGCGTGGAGGAGTATTTCAAACAGATGGAGATGGCCATGATAAGAGCTGATATAGATGAAGATAGAGAAGTTACAATGGCAAGATTCTTGAATGGACTCAATCCTGAAATTCAAGACAAAGTTGAGTTGCAACACTATGTGGAGTTGGAGGACATGGTGCATATGGCAACGAAAATTGAGAAGCAACTCAAGAGAGGAGAGGGGAGAACAAGAGCTACATCGAGTTCTACTTGGAAGCCAAACTACCAAAAGAAGTTTGACAAGCCACAAGCAGCCAAAGTAGAGCATAAATCCGAGAGTTCTCAAGCTAATTCTCAAAGGAAAGTGGAAGTCACTCCAGCTAGGAACCGTGACATCAAGTGCTTTAAGTGTCAAGGAAGAGGGCACATCTCAAGTCAATGCCCTAACAAGCAAGCAATGGTGATCAAGGAAAGTGGAGAGATTGAAACTGAAGAAGAGGATTCGGAGCATGAAAGCATGCCTTCTTTGGAGGACGTATCCGAGGAAGAGTACCAAGCTGCTGAGAGGCTTACTCTTGTGTCTAGAAGAGCATTGAATGTGCAAGTAAAAGAAGAAAATGATGTGGCTCAAAGAGAAAATATGTTTCACACAAGGTGCTATGTCAAAGACAAGGTGTGTAGTGTCATCATAGATGGAGGAAGTTGTGCTAATGTCGCAAGCACTACTATGGTGGAGAAGTTAGGGTTACTCACTGGAAAACACCCTAAGCCTTACAAACTACAATGGCTGAATGATAGTGGAGAAGTACGAGTGATGAAGCAAGTATTGGTAACATTCCGCATTGGCAACTATGAGGATGAAGTGTTGTGTGATGTTGTACCAATGCAAGCTGGTCATCTATTGTTAGGAAGGCCATGGCAGTTTGATAGGAAAGTGCATCATGATGGCTACACCAACAAATATTCATTTATACTTAAGAAGAGAGTAATCACCTTGGCACCCTTGTCACCATCACAAGTTTGTGAAGATCAACGACAGTTGCAAAAAGAAAGTGATGAGCAAAGAGAGCGTGACAAAAAGAAAAAGATTGAGAGGAGAGAAGAAGCCGAAAAAAAGATAAGAAAAACGGCCAATGGAGAGGAAAAGATTGAGAAAACAAAAGAAGCCAGAAAAACAGAAATTAAAACGGCCAATGAGAGAAAAACCGAGGGTTGGAAAAAGAGTTACTATGTGGGAGCAAGTGATATTAAGCAAGCATGCTTTGAAAAGAAGCCTATGATCTTACTTCGGTATAGAGAGGCGCTTTTAAACACTAACGAGCTTGAACCACATGTACCTAGTACGTTTCTGTCTCTTTTGTAGGACTACAAGGATGTCTTTCCCGATGGGCTACCACCTGGTTTGCCACCTATTCGTGGGATTGAACATCAAATAAACTTTGTTCCGGGAGCTGCCATACCTAACCGTCCCGCATATAGAAGCAATCCTGAAGAAACAAAGGAGCTTGAGAAGCAAGTCAACGAGCTATTGGAGAAAGTGTACGTGAGAGAGAGCATGAGTCCATGTGCTGTTCCAGTCCTACTTGTGCCCAAGAAGGATAAATCATGGAGAATGTGTGTTGATTGCCGAGCAGTCAACAACATAACGATAAAATATCGTCACCCTATTCCTCGTTTAGATGACATGTTAGATGAGTTGCATGGTTCTTGCATGTTTTCTAAGATTGATTTGAAGAGTGGTTATCATCAAATTAGGATGAAAGAAGGAGATGAGTGGAAGACTGCTTTTAAAACAAAGTATGGGTTGTATGAGTGGATGGTCATGCCATTTGGTTTGTCCAACGCACCTAGCACGTTTATGCGACTCATGAATCATGTGCTACGTCCATTCATTGGTAAATTTGTGGTTGTTTACTTTGATGATATACTCATTTATAGCAAGAGCATGGAGGATCATTTAGAACATTTGAGATCTGTCTTAGATGCACTTAGAGAAGATCAATTGTTTGCTAACTTGAAGAAGTGTACCTTTTGTACGGATAAGCTTGTATTCTTGGGTTTTGTTGTTGGAGCTAACGGAATACAGGTTGATGAAGAAAAGATCCGAGCTATCCGTGAATGGCCAAGCCCTACAAGTGTTGCTAATGTTAGGAGCTTTCATGGACTAGCTAGTTTTTATAGGAGATTTGTGAAGGACTTTAGTAGCATAGCCGCACCCATAACTGGAGTCATCAAGAAGAATGTGGGCTTTACTTGGGAAGAAGCTCAAGAGAAGGCCTTTCAACTACTAAAAGGGAAGTTGACTAATGCACCCTTGTTAGCTTTACCTAATTTCTCTAAGACTTTTGAAATAGAGTGTGATGCTTCTGGTATAGGAATTGGAGCTGTCCTTATGCAAGAAGGAAGACCCATTGCATACTTTAGTGAGAAACTAAGTGGTGCAACCTTGAATTACCCGACCTATGACAAGGAGTTGTACGCACTAGTTCGAGCATTGGAGACATGGCAGCATTACTTGTGGCCAAAGGAGTTCGTGATTCACACTGATCATGAGTCACTCAAGCACTTAAAGGGGCAACACAAGCTGAACAAGAGGCATGCACGATGGGTGGAATTCATTGAGACATTTCCTTATGTCATTCGCTACAAGCAAGGTAAGGAAAATGTAGTGGCTGATGCACTATCACGAAGGTACGCCTTGATCTCAACTCGTGATGCTAAACTACTTGGCTTTGAACACATTAAAGACATGTATGTTGATGATGTTGATTTTAGCGAGTTGTATAGATCCACTGAAAGAAGTGCATTTGGTAAGTTCTTTCGTAATGAAGGTTACCTATTTCGTGAAAACAAACTTTGTGTGCCTAATTGCTCGATGCGAGAATTACTCATCCAGGAGGCACATGGAGGTGGCTTAATGGGGCATTTTGGAATTGCAAAGACCTTGGCAATGCTACAAGATCATTTCTTTTGGCCACACATGAAGAGAGACGTTGAGAGAGTTTGTGGTCGTTGCATCACTTGCAAGCAAGCCAAGTCAAAGGTAAAACCCCATGTTTGTACACCCCACTACCTATACCTAGTGAGCCTTGGATTGATATCTCTATGGATTTTGTGTTAGGACTACCTAAGACTAAGCGTGGAAGAGATTCAATTTTTGTGGTAGTGGATAGGTTTTCTAAGATGGCACATTTCATTCCATGTCATAAGACTGATGATGCTTCAAACATTGCTGATTTGTTCTTTAGAGAGGTTGTTAGGTTGCATGGCATGCCTAGGACAATTATCTCTGATAGAGATGCTAAGTTCCTAAGTTACTTTTGGAAGACCTTGTGGTGCAAGTTAGGTACTAAGTTGTTGTTTTCTACTACTTGTCATACTCAAACTGATGGTCAAACTGAAGTAGTGAATAGGACTTTGTCTACACTTTTGAGAGCACTCATTAAGCATAACATTAAGACTTGGGAAGAATGTTTGCCTCATGTTGAGTTTGCTTATAATCGTTCTGTCCATTCTGCTACTCAATTCTCACCATTTGAGCTTGTTTATGGATTTAATCCTTTGACTCCATTGGATTTATCACCTCTACCTTCGAGTGAGCATGTTAACTTAGATGGCAAGAAGAAAGCTGAATTTGTCAAGCAGTTACATGAGAAAGCAAGAATGAACATCGAGAAGCGCACGGAGCACTATGCGAGGCAAGCAAACAAAGGAAGGCACAAGGTTGTCTTTGAGCCGGGAGATTGGGTTTGGCTACATATGAGGAAGGAGCGTTTTCCTGTCCAAAGACGTTCAAAGTTGCTACCACGAGGAGATGGTCCATTCCAAGTGATAGAACGCATCAATGATAATGCCTACAAGCTAGACCTTCCGGGTGAGTATAATGTAAGTGCTTCGTTTAACGTGGCTGACTTGAGTCCATTTGATGTAGGTGATGATTTGAGGACAAATCCTTTTCAAGAGGAGGGGACTGATGTGAGCAAGCCTAAGGATGCACCTACTATCAAGCTTGTAGACTCGCAGCAAGTTCAAGTTCCAATTGGGCCAATGACAAGAGCAAGAGCTAGGAAGTTGCAATCTGACTTCAATGGACTAATGCAAGAAGTTTGGGCTCAAGCAAGTGCGTGGAGGACCAAGGACGTCCAAGAAGTCCAAGGGAGGCCCATGCACGTTTTGGAAGCTAAATGGGAAGTTTGAGATGCACGCAATCTCCTGGATGCATGCGCACGTGAATTTCAAGCTTATCTTGGACATGCGTCCCTAAATTTTAGGAATTGCATCTACTATGTTTTAGGACGTGATATTTACTAGATAGTCTATTAGTTATCTATGTTTAGATTGTTTTCCTACTTAGTTGAATATTTCGGCCAGAATCCCTTTAAATTAGGAAGGAGAGTTTTGGCCAGCCTTGAACTCCTTATTTGGAGTTAGTTTTCGTTTAGGAAATTGTAAGACTTATGGAGCCTATATAAAGAGGCATCCTCATTCAATAAAGCATAACAATTCGGAGAATTACTTAGCATTGGCTAATTGTGAGTTTAGATACTTGTTTGTTCTTGCTTAGGCTGGTGAGTCGTCTTGGCTAGAATTTATCTTTCACTTATCAAGCGGATCATCCATCCCCGCTCGTGGCGTGATACGACCTTAGGTCAAGGTTCAGAAGCTCTTGCAGCGGGTAAGGTTCTATTTCGCACCTTAGTTCTTGTGAGTTCTTTGTGAGTTGTGATCTGTTCCATTCTGAAGTAACAAACGGTCCGAGTTGTGAGTCTTTTCCGCTGAGATTCATATCATTTGGTATCAGAGCTTAGCTTGTTACCTTAGTTCATTATCCTTGTTATTCTTGTTCTTTTTTTTTTTGGGGTTCGTTTTGTTGCTTGCTAATCCGTGAGGTTCTTCGCTGTTCGAGAGAAAAGAGAGGAAAACAAACGAGTGAAGCAAAAACAGAAAAGAAAAGAAAAGAAAAGAAAAGAAAAGAAAAGAAAAGAAAAGAAAAGGAAAGAGAGGAAACAAAACAGGAAGAAGTTAGTCCTAAGTTGGCCCGCACGACTAATTTGGAAGCCGCAAGCTAAAGAGGAAGCAAAATCAAAAAAGAAGCTAGCGAACTAAAGAAGGCGCAGCAGCTGATCAAGAAAAGGGACAAGCAAGACTAAAAAAAAGCAAAGAAAGGCCAAAAGAGGAACTTTAACATTCTGTGAAGCGTGAAGTTCAAGCAAAGGCTGTTCTAGCTTTAGTAAGAACATACAAGTATCACGAGAGGAAAAAGGCAAGAGTGTGCGAGTACCTTAGAGAGAAAAGCCAAATATTTGAGTGCAAACACGAGTGAACTTGAGTGACGTAGGAACGTCCAGCTTGCCACATTCCTGATTGGCGCCACCTTTTACTTAGTTCGTTTAAATAAGTGCTTATATACACGTTGGCTAATTTAGAACTTAAACTCTTTATGATTGGTTTTAATTGCTTTTAATTTCCAATTCCAGCTTGGGACTGTCCAGCTGATGAACGTGGGTTGTTAGTGCCAACTTATGGCATTAGATGCGTGCCTTAAAGGCATTAGATGCTAGGGGCGTTCTGTTTTGTAACCTCCAGCTTGCATTCCTTTTATAGCTCGCTCAAATAAAGGAAACGGACAGATTTGAAAACCCAGAATATTGAGAGTGATTCTCTTACCTTGTGTGCATGGATTTGCATGGTTGTCACATTAAACACGCCCTTTAGAGGCTGCCTAACTCATTAGGCCCCTCCTTTTGTCAATTGCGGAAGCTCTTGCCTTAGGACTTCTATCTTTTATTTTTGTTTCGTTCTGATTCATTCCAGATCACTCTCATCACTCAAAAATTGACGTGTTCCTACACTAAGTGGTATCAGAGCTTTAGTTTCGATCAAATCAATCTCCGTATTGATTTTTAGGCTGAGAGTTTAACGTTATCACCTGGTAAGATTTTGAGAGAGCCCATCCACGATCTGTGCAACAAGGAAACGTGATTCCCTGATCCGTTCCTCATTAACCTACCTAGCACCACCAAACTCCGAGCTCATGGCCGACCAAGACCCCAGACCTGATATGAATCAACGGTTCACCAATTTGGAGGCTGCTATCATGGAGATCCGCACACAACTTGCCAATCTGGTCGTGCAACAACCTCAACCAGCAAGGCGAGACCACCCTCCAATAGCTGAAGAAGAAGAAGAAGGTGATTCGGATGCTACCCTTTATGCAAGAGGGAACCGAGGTGCTCGTGGAAGAGGCCGTGGAGCTACTATCCCAGTTGCAAGAAGAGAAGTCATTAGGCCAGAAGAGAGGTATGAAAGGAGAATTGATAGGCCTTTTAAGATGAACATAGAGAAGTTTTATGGAGATGTAGATGTGGAGACTTTTCTGAATTGGCTGGATTCAGTAGAGAAGTATTGCGATTGCATGGAGCTAACTGAAGAACAGAAGGTTAACTACGTAGCCTTTAAGTTAGAATCTGGTGCAGCCGTTTGGTGGAGGAAGGAACAAGAGACAAGGAGGAGGAGAGGAGAGGCTCCTATTCGTGATTGGCCTTCAATGGAACAAGCCCTCAGGTCTCGTTTTCTTCCTGTGGATTACCACCAATCGTTGAATCTTCAGTTCTTGTCATGCTCTCAAGGAAACAGATCCGTGGATGAGTATACAGCCGAGTTCATGAGGCTTGCTGCCCGGAATGATATTGAAGAGAATGAAGATCAACAGATTGCACGCTATATTGATGGCCTGAATTTTGAAGTGAAAAGTAGAATGGAATTTGACACTTTTCTCTTCTTCCAAGATGCGTGCCACAAAGCAAGAAAAATTGGAGCAACCCTTAAGAAGAAGAAGACTTCTTTTCCATGTTATTCAGGACCTGGTCAGCCTTCAACTTTTCAACGAGGAGGAGCGGAGAAGATTGTTCCTCAAACAACCAGGCCTAGGGTTGCTACGGATGCCCCTCAACGAAAAGGAAAAGAGGTGGAGGGCACTTCCACGATCAGATGCTTTAAGTGCAATGAACTTGGTCACAAATCAAGTGATTGTCCTAAGAGGAAGTTCGTGCAAGTTTGTGAAAAGGATGATGAGGGCGAGCAACATGAGTCACTCTATTGTGCCCCGGTGGAAGAAAGTGCGGAGGAAGAGTCTGAGGATCAGTATGAGGAGGAAGACTATTGTGGTGTCATTCAGAAGGTGGCACTAACCACAACAAAGAAAGAGGATTCTCAAAGGCACAATCTATTTCGCACCAAGTGCCATGTTGGAGAGGAGGTGTGCGAAGTGATTATTGATGGAGGGAGCCAGGAGAATTTTGTGAGCAAGCATGTTGTGGACAAGCTTGGTCTCAAAGTCATGCCTCATCCAGCTCCTTACTCCATTGGTTGGGTGCATTCTGGTGGAGGAATCAAGGTCAATTCCAAGTGCGTGGTTCCTATTTCCATTGGCAAGTTCAATGACGTGGTGACATGTGATGTGTTGGAGATGGATGCTTGCCACATTCTGTTGGGACGCCCTTGGGAATTTGACAACCAGGCTGTCCATAAAGGAAAGGAGAACACCTATGAAGTGAAGAAAGGCAATCAGCAATTCACTCTCCTTCCAAGGAAGCCTAAGCAAGGGAGGATCCACCTGAATAGTACCATGCAGATTGTGTCCCTCGTGACTTCCACGGGATTTCTCAATTCTGCCATCAAGGAGGTTGGAGAATTTTACTTTTTCGTGATGAAGGATGCCTCGGAGCTTGAGGAGAATTTGGAGGACAACTTCCCCAACCAGATTAAAGAGTTGCTTGAACTCTTTCCAGAAGTTGCACCTGAAGAGTTGCCAAAGGGTTTGCCACCCTTAAGGGAGATACAACATCAGATTGACTTGATCCTTGGTGCAACTTTGCCAAACTTGCCTCATTACAAGATGAGTCCGCAAGAGAACCAGGAGCTAAGGAGGCAGATCCAAGAGTTGTTGGAGAGAGGCTACCTACAGGAGAGCCTTAGTCCATGCGGAGTTCCTGCCCTCTTGGTCCCGAAGAAGGATGGCACTTGGAGGATGTGTGTGGACAGTCGCGCCATCAATAAGATAACCGTGGGGTACCGCTTTCCAATTCCTCGTCTAAACGACATGTTGGACAGCTTGAGCGGATCAATTATCTTTTCAAAGATAGACCTGAAGAGTGGATACCACCAGATCCGCATCCGCCCTGGTGATGAGTGGAAGACGGCCTTCAAGACGAAGGATGGATTGTACGAGTGGCTTGTCATGCCATTCGGGCTGACCAATGCTCCAAGTACCTTCATGCGCTTGATGCACCAAGTCATGAAGCCGTTCTTGGACAAGTTTGTTGTCGTATACTTCGATGACATTCTTGTGTTTAGCAAGTCAGAGGAGGAGCACATGGACCACTTGAAGCAAGTATTTGAAGCCTTGAAGAGCAACAGCTTGATAATCAACTTGAAGAAGTGCATTTTCTGGAAGGAAAAGCTACTATTTCTAGGCTTCGTGGTGGGAAAAGATGGAGTTCAAGTGGACCAGTCCAAAGTTGAAGCCATTCGCACATGGCCAATACCTTCCAATGCAAGGCAGGTGCGAAGCTTCCTTGGCTTAGCAAGTTTCTATCGGAGATTCATCCGCAACTTCAGCTTGATCGCGGCCCCTCTCACTGCCTTGCTCAAGAAGCAAGCAAAGTTTGAATGGAGCAAAGAATCAGGGCTCGCATTTGCTGAATTGAAGGAGAAACTGAGTTCTACAACGGTACTTGCACTTCCTGATTTTGCTAAACTCTTTGAAGTAGATGTTGATGCATGTGGAGTAGGCATAGGAGCTGTTCTATCTCAGGAGAAATGCCCTATAGCTTATTTTAGTGAGAAGTTGAGTGAGCATAGGCAAACTTGGACCACTTATGAGCAAGAGTATTATGCTGTTTTCCGAGCTCTAAGGACTTGGGAACATTATCTCGTGGGAAAAGAGTTTGTTTTGTACACTGATCACAAGGCGCTGAAGTTTGTGAATGACCAGTCTAAGTTCGTGAATCATATGCATGCTAGATGGTGCACATATCTACAGAAATTTCCCTTCAAGATAGCTCATAAAAGTGGGAGTCATAATGTGGTGGCTGATGCTCTTAGTAGAAGAACGAGCTTGCTTGTGGAGCTGAGGGGAAGTGTTACTGCTTTTGAGTGCATTAAGGAGCTTTATGAAGATGATGATGATTTTGGTGAAGTTTGGAAGAAATGCAAGAGTGGTAAGGCTGTGGCAGATTACTTCTTGCATGATGGATACCTAATGAAGGGAAATCAGCTTTGTATTCCCAACACATCACTACGGCAACAACTTATGTGGGAAATGCATGGTGGTGGACTTTCTGCCCACTTTGGAAGAGACAAGACGTTGGCCTTTCTAACTGAAAGGTTCTATTGGCCTAAGCTAGGCAAGGAGGTTGAGAAGATGGTGAGACATTGTAGAGTGTGCCAAGAGACCAAGGGGAAAGTGCACAACACGGGACTCTACACGCCACTACCCGTTCCTAAGGCCATTTGGGAGGACCTGAGCATGGACTTTGTGCTTGGCTTACCTCGCACCCCTCGTGTTGTGGATTCTATCTTTGTGGTTGTTGACAGGTTGTCCAAAATGGCGCACTTCATTCCTTGCCGAAAGACCAATGATGCAAGTGGTGTAGCAAGACATTTCTTCAAGGAAGTGGTCAGATTGCATGGAGTTCCACGCACCATCACTTCTGATCGTGATGTGAAGTTCTTGGCAAGCTTTTGGAAGACATTGTGGAAGATGTTCGATGCCACCTTGTAATTCAGTACCACGGCACATCCACAAACTGATGGCCAGACCGAAGCCACCAATAGAACACTTGGGAACTTGCTGAGGAGCCTTTGCCACGAGAAGAAATGACAATGGGACTTAGCTTTGCCTATAGCTGAGTTCGCATATAATGGGGCAGTGCATCGCATGACAGGAAAGTCACCTTTCTCCTTAGTTTATACTAAGGTTCCTAACCATTTAGTGGATGTATCTTTAGTCCCAAGACCAAGCAAGAGCAATCCTTCAGCCGTTGCATTCGCTGAGCAAGCACAGGCTGTGATTGAAGAGGTGCACAAGAAGTTAGAGGAAGCGTATGCCAAGGAGAAGGCGAGAGTAGATGAGCATCGTCGTGTCCAAATCTTTCAGCCTGGTGAGCAAGTCATGGTTCACTTCAGGAAGGAGAGATTACCAAGCAACATCGCAGGTGGCAAGTTGCAAGCTAGGAAGTACGGACCATTCAAGGTGTTAAGGCGTATAAATGACAATGCATATGTCATTGATCTGCCCGAAGAGTATGGAGTATCCAAAAGCTTCAACGTTGCTGACCTCACGCCTTATTATGATGCCTTTCCCATGCCATCCAGACTTGCAACTCGAGGACAAGTTCCACTCCAAGGTGGGGAGGATGACGTAGGAACGTCCAGCTTGCCACATTCCTGATTGGCGCCACCTTTTACTTAGTTCGTTTAAATAAGTGCTTATATGCACGTTGGCTAATTTAGAACTTAAACTCTTTATGATTGGTTTTAATTGCTTTTAATTTCCAATTCCAGCTTGGGACTGTCCAGCTGATGAACGTGGGTTGTTAGTGCCAACTTATGGCATTAGATGCGTGCCTTAAAGGCATTAGATGCTAGGGGCGTTCTGTTTTGTAACCTCCAGCTTGCATTCCTTTTATAGCTCGCTCAAATAAAGGAAACGGACACATTTGAAAACCCAGAATATTGAGAGTGATTCTCTTACCTTGTGTGCATGGATTTGCATGGTTGTCACATTAAACACGCCCTTTAGAGGCTGCCTAACTCATTAGGCCCCTCCTTTTGTCAATTGCGGAAGCTCTTGCCTTAGGACTTCTATCTTTTATTTTTGTTTCGTTCTGATTCATTCCAGATCACTCTCATCACTCAAAAATTGACGTGTTAGGAGAGCAAGGAGTCTTAGGAGAGCAAGAACAAACCGCCCACCTAGGGAGGCGAGGCAAAAGAGAGACGACAACATAGGGAGTATCAAACTGAAGATACCCTCCTTTGCTGGTCGTTCTGACCCGGAGGCGTACTTAAAGTGGGAGAAGAACGCCCTATAGCTACTTGGGAAGACATGAAAGTGGTGATGAGGAAGAGATTTGTTCCAAGTCATTACTATAGAGGGCTGTATAAGAAGTTACAAGGAATGAGGCAAGGAAATTTGAGCGTGGAGGAGTATTTCAAACAGATGGAGATGGCCATGATAAGAGCTGATATAGATGAAGATAGAGAAGTTACAATGGCAAGATTCTTGAATGGACTCAATCCTAAAATTCAAGACAAGGTTGAGTTGCAACACTATGTGGAGTTGGAGGACATGGTGCATATGGCAACGAAAATTGAGAAGCAACTCAAGAGAGGAGAGGGGAGAACAAGAGCTACATCGAGTTCTACTTGGAAGCCAAACTACCAAAAGAAGTTTGACAAGCCACAAGCAGCCAAAGTAGAGCATAAATCCGAGAATTCTCAAGCTAATTCTCAAAGGAAAGTGGAAGTCACTCCAGCTAGGAACCGTGACATCAAGTGCTTTAAGTGTCAAGGAAGAGGGCACATCTCAAGTCAATGCCCTAACAAGCAAGCAATGGTGATCAAGGAAAGTGGAGAGATTGAAACTGAAGAAGAGGATTCGGAACATGAAAGCATGCCTTCTTTGGAGGACGTATCCGAGGAAGAGTACCAAGCTGCTGAGAGGCTTACTCTTGTGTCTAGAAGAGCATTGAATGTGCAAGTAAAAGAAGAAAATGATGTGGCTCAAAGAGAAATTATTTTTCACACAAGGTGCTATGTCAAAGACAAGGTGTGTAGTGTTATCATAGATGGAGGAAGTTGTGCTAATGTCGATAGCACTACTATGGTGGAGAAGTTAGGGTTACTCACTGGAAAACACCCTAAGCCTTACAAACTACAATGGCTGAATGATAGTGGAGAAGTACGAGTGATGAAGCAAGTATTGGTAACATTCCGCATTGGCAACTTTGAGGATGAAGTGTTGTGTGATGTTGTACCAATGCAAGCTGGTCATCTATTGTTAGGAAGGCCATGGCAGTTTGATAGGAAAGTGCATCATGATGGCTACACCAACAAATATTCATTTATACTTAAGAAGAGAGTAATCACCTTGGCACCCTTGTCACCATCAGAAGTTTGTGAAGATCAACGACAGTTGCAAAAAGAAAGTGATGAGCAAAGAGAGCGTGACAAAAAGAAAAAGATTGAGAGGAGAGAAGAAGCCGAAAAAAAGATAAGAAAAACGGCCAATGGAGAGGAAAAGATTGAGAAAACAAAAGAAGCCGGAAAAACAGAAATTAAAACGGCCAATGAGAGAAAAACCGAGAGTTGGAAAAAGAGTTACTATGTGGGAGCAAGTGATATTGAGCAAGCATGCTTTGAAAAGAAACCTATGATCTTACTTCGGTATAGAGAGGCGCTTTTAAACACTAACGAGCTTGAACCACATGTACCTAGTACGGTTGTGTCTCTTTTGCAGGACTACAAGGATAACGTAGCGCAACGAAACGTAAGCGAAATCTCGGAGGTGGAAACGTGAAAGTGAAAGGAATACGATAGCTTTGCAACTTCCGAAGCTAAGCTAAAGGTTGCTGAAATAATTCCAGCGGTCAACTAGGACAATTCTAATAAGGAAACACGGAAAACACTCTGCAATAACGTGCTCTTCAAAGAGTTTTGGATTCGAATTCAGCTGCTCCTTATTCATTCAATTCGGACTTATAAGGAGGCGGGTTTACAGCCTACAATTATGAGGAAATAAAGGCTAAGCTCCTCCACTCCCTCTGGCCGTTTTCTCCACTTTAACCTCCCTACTTAATGACAATTATCTGCCTTATTACATTAAAGACACAGTCCAATCAGCTGACCCAAATTAAAACGAAATTAAATCACACAACATTAATAGCAAACAACGCCATGCACTCGTCAACTTGATCAGGTCATGCACACGTCCAATGCACTTGTATTCGGCGTCCTACGCCATCCTCCCCTTCTTGAAAACGATGCTAGACTCGAGCAGCCAGCTTACTAGGCATAGGAAGAGGATCAAAATATGGAGTTAAATCCGCGACATTGAAGGTTTTGGATACCCCAAACTCCTCCGGAAGGTCAATCACATAGGCATTATCATTCACTCGCCTCAAGACCTTGTAAGGGCCGAACTTCCTCGCCTGGAGTTTGCCGCCCATGCTGGATGGCATGCGTTCCTTTCTGAAATGCACCATTACTTATTCTCCGGGCAGGAACAATTGCTCTTTCCGTTTTGCATCAACTCTCTCCTTCTCTTTAGCATACGTCGCTTCCAATCTCTTCTTCACGGCATCCAGGACAGATTACACGTGCTCCGCATATGTGATGGCAGCAGGATTAGCTCGCGTAGGCCTAGGCACGGTTGAGACATCCACAAGGTGATTCGGAACCTTTGTATAGACCAAGGAAAAAGGAGACTTCCCTGTTGATCTGTGAACCGCGCCATTATAAGCAAATTCCGCGATAGGTAGAGCTAAATCCCATTGCCTCTGCCTTTCGTGACACAAACTCCGCAAGAGGTTGCCAAGGGTGCGGTTGGTTGCCTCGGTCTGGCCATCCGTTTGTGGGTGTGCGGCTGTACTGAACTGAAGAGTGGCATCAAACATCCTCCATAGTGTTTTCCAGAAGCTGGCGAGAAATTTGGTGTCTCGGTCTGAGGTGATTGACTTCGGCACCCCGTGCAAGCGAACTACTTCCTTGAAAAAGTGTTTGGCCACTGCGTGCGCATCGTTGGTCTTTTTGCACGCAATGAAGTGCGCCATCTTCGATAACCTGTCAACCACAACAAAAATTAAGTCTGTTCCTCGCGGTGTGCGCGGCAAACCAAGCACGAAGTCCATGCTCAAGTCTTCCCAAATTGCTTCAGGAATTGGTAGAGGTGTATATAGGCCAGTATTGTGCACTGTTCCTTTCGTTTCTTGGCACACTCGGAAATGCTTTACGAACTTAGCAATTCCTTTTGCCATCTTCGGCCAGTAGAACCGTTCTTGCAACGATGCGAGGGTCTTATCTCGACCAAAATGGGCAGAGAGAGCTCCTCCATGCATCTCCCACATCAACTGATCACGTAGAGAAGTGCTAGGAATACACAATTGGTTACCTTTCATTAAGTAACCATCCTGCAAGAAAAAGTCTTCGAACCCTCTTCCATCTTTGCACTTCATCCATATCTCTCCAAAGTCATCATCTTGCTCATAAAGTTCTCGCAAACATTCAAAAGCCGTGATCGTGCCTCTCAATTCAGTAAGCAAAAGAGACCTTCTACTCAATGCATCCGCAACTACATTCTGAGCTCCACTCTTATGCATTATTTTGAAAGGAAACTTTTGTAGATACGTACACCACCGTGCATGCATAGGATTCACTATCTTGGACTGATCATGCAAGAACTTCAATGCCCTATGGTCAGAATAAAGCACGAATTCCTTACCAACCAAGTAGTGCTCCCACGTCTTAAGAGCTCGGAAAACAGCATAGAACTCCTTCTCGTAGGTTGTCCATTTCTGCCTTGGCTCACTTAGTTTCTCGCTGAAATACGCAAGGGGCCTCTTCTCTCGGGACAAGACAGCTCCTATTCCGAGTCCTGATGCATCCACTTCCACTTCAAATAATTTCACAAAGTAGGTGCGGGCCAGGAACTGATTGCATCAACCTTCTCTTGAAACTTCTTGTCTGGCTCACGTTCGTGGGTGCGGGCCAGGAACTGATTGCATCAACCTTGGATTGATCGACGTGAATTCCTTCCTTACCGACAATGAACCCCAAAAACAACAACCTTTCTTTCCAGAAGCTACATTTCTTCAAGTTCATGTACAACTTATTGCTTTGGAGAGCTGCGAACACTTCTTTCAAATGCACGATGTGATCTTCCTCGGTCTTGCTATACACGAGGATGTCATCGAAGTACACCACAACGTACTTGTCAAGAAAAGGCTTCATGACTTGGTGCATCAATCTCATGAATGTGCTCGGCGCGTTGGTCATACCAAATGGCATTACGAGCCATTCATACAAGCCATCCCTCGTCTTGAAGGCAGTCTTCCACTCGTCCCCGGGTCGAATTCTGATCTGGTGGTACCCGCTTCGTAGATCAATCTTGGTAAAAATAGTGGCTCCACTCAGATTGTCTAACATGTCATTGAGCCGCGGAATTGGGAATCGATACCCGATAGTAATCTTGTTGATTGCACGGCTGTCTATACACATCCTCCACGTTCCATCCTTCTTAGGCACGAGAAGGGCTGGAACCCCACAGGGACTCAAGCTCTCCTGTACGTAGCCTCTATTTAGGAGATCTTGAACCTGCTCTCTTAGAATCTGATTCTCCTTAGGACTCATCCTGTAGTGTGGTAAATTAGGAAGAGTGGCTCCCGGAATTAGATCAATCTGGTGTTGTATGTCTCTCAATGGAGGTAACCCCTCGGGCAGGTCGTCTTTCACCACATCCGGGAATAATTCAAACAGCTTCAACACTTTATCAGGCAAGGGCTTATCCTCCTCTACCTCGCGAAGTGTCGCATGCTTCATCACAAAAAGATGACACCACTCAGAGGCATTCATAGCATCCACGACCTCCTTAGAGAAAGAAACCATCGTAACCAACTGTATGGCATTGCTTGATTGCGCTTTCCCTTGCTTCGGCTTCTTAGGAAGTAGAGTGAACTGCTTACTTCCCTTTTGTACCTCGTACGTGTTCTCCTTGCCTTTGTGCACTGCTTGACTATCAAATTCCCACGGTCTGCCCAACAGAATGTGGCAAGCATCCATCTCAAGTACGTCACAATTCACTACGTCTTGAAACTTGCCTATCTTGATCGGGATAGTGCACTTGGTGCTTACTTTGATTTCTCCTCCGGAGCGAACCCAACCAATGGAATAGGGTGCGGGGTGCGGTGTAACTTGCAATCCAAGCTTCTCCACGATCTGCTTGCTAATAAAGTTTTCTTGACTCCCTCCATCAATAATCACTTCACACACTTGATCACCAACGTGGCATCGCGTGCGAAATAAGTTGTGCCTTTGAGAGTCATCTTTCTTATTCGTGGTCAATGCAAGCTTTCGCAAGACACCACAATACTCAACATCATCTTCTGCAGATGCATCCGAGTCCTCTTCTCCACTTTCATCAACTGGGGCACATAAATAAGATCCGGATGGCTCCTCATCCTCGTCTACTCGATCACAAAGTTGAGCAAATTTCCGCCTCGGACAATCACTTGACTTGTGTCCTAAGGCATTGCACTTGAAACACCTGATACCCACATTCACCTCCGGCTCCTTTCCTTTCCGCTGTGGAGATGGAGTTTCAATTGGAGCTCGTTGCCTCGGAGCTTGCCTCTCCTCCGAAGTTCTCACAACTCCTTTGTCACTCGTCCCCTTAATTGGATTCGAGGACTGACCAGGGTTAAAATAACGACTTGAGAGTAGCCCCAATCTTCCTTGCCTTGTGAAAAGCATCCTGAAAGTACAGGAACGTGTCGAACTCCATCTTGCTTTTGACCTCATAATTCAGACCATCAACAAACCTAGCAATCAGCTAGTCCTCATTCTCTTCTACATCATTCCTAGAAGCTAGACGCATAAATTCCGCAATATACTCATCGACGGTGCGGTTACCTTGATTGCATGACAAGAATTGTAGGTAGAGGGTCTGATGGTGATCCACGGGTAAGAACCTAGCTCTCAAGGCTTGCTCCATCGTGGGCCAGTCCCGGATTGGAGGCTCTCCTCTTCTCCTCCGAGAGTCTTGCTCTTTCCTCCACCATACAGCTGCACCCGACTCCAATTTGAAAGCGACATAATTCACCTTCTGTTCCTCCGTCAAGTCCATACAATCAAAGTATTTTTCAACCGAATCCAGCTAGTTCAGAAACGTCTCAACATCCACATCACCGAAGAACTTCTCAATGTTCATCTTAAAAGGGCGATCCACCCTTCTATACTCTCCTCCTCGCTCATAATCCTCCCTATAGGCTTCTCTTCTAGGAGCGCGTCCTAGATCACCACGTCCACCACCTCCTCTACCTCGTCCTCTCAACCCTCTCCCTCCCCTTCTCACATAAAGGGTAGCATCAGAATCTACATCCTCCTCTTCCTCTCTTTGATCATTACGTACCTCAGCTGGAGGGGGTTGCCCTACGGGTGGTTGCATCGCAAGGTTGTCCAGGCGTGTAAGGATTGCCTGGATTGCCGCCTCCATTTGGGTGAATCTCTGATTCATGTCAGGTCTTGGGGGGTCATTAGGATCAGCCATAGTGCATCAGCTTTTGGTGGTGCTTGGTGGTTAGAAATGAGACTTGGATCAGGAGATCACGAAGTCTTGTGGATCGGCTCGTAGATGGGGTCTCTCGCAACTCACCAGGTGATAACGTGCACTCAATCTCAACGTAGAAGCTGAGATGGATCTCACTCAAGCTCTGATACCACTTAACGTAGCGCAACGAAGCGTAAGCGAAATCTCGGAGGTGGAAACGTGAAAGTGAAAGGAATACAATAGCTTTGCAACTTCCGAAGCTAAGCTAAAGGTTGCTGAAATAATTCCAGCGGTCAACTAGGACAATTCTAATAAGAAAACACGGAAAACACTCCGCAATAACGTGCTCTTCAAAGAGTTTTGGATTCGAATTCAGCTGCTCCTTATTCATTCAATTCGGACTTATAAGGAGGCGGGTTTACAGCCTACAATTAGGAGGAAATAAAGGCTAAGCTCCTCCACTCCCTCTGGCCGTTTTCTCCACTTTAACCTCCCTACTTAATGACAATTATCTGCCTTATTACATTAAAGACACAGTCCAATCAGCTGACCCAAATTAAAACGAAATTAAATCACACAACATTAATAGCGAACAATGCCATGCACTCGTCAACTTGATCAGGTCATGCACACGTCCAATGCACTTGTATTTGGCGTCCTACGCCAAAGGATGTCTTTCCTGATGAGCTACCACCTGGTTTGCCACCTATTCGTGGGATTGAACATCAAATAGACTTTGTTCCGGGAGCTGCCATACCTAACCGTCCTGCATATAGTAACAAACGGTCCGAGTTGTGAGTCTTTTCCGCTGAGATTCATATCATGGTAGCCACTTCGAAGATCAATCTTAGAGAAAATAGTGGCACCACTAAGATTATCCAGCATATCATTGAGCCGTGGGATTGGGAAGCGATATCCAATCGTGATCTTGTTGATTGCTCGACTGTCTATACACATCCTCCATGTTACATCCTTCTTTGGCACGAGAAGGGCGGGAACACCACAGGGACTCAAGCTCTCTCGCACGTATCCCTTATTCAGAAGATCCTGGACTTGCTCCCTCACAATCTGATTTTCCTTCGGACTCATTCTGTAATGCGGCAAGTTAGGGAGAGTTACACCCGGAATTAAATCAATCTGGTGCTGGATATCCCTCAAAGGGGGTAACCCCTCGGGCAAATCTTCCTTCACAACCTCGGGAAACATCTCAAAAAACTTCACAATCTGATCAGGCAAGGACTCTGACTCTCCTTCTTCTGGCAATGATGAATGCTTCATCACCATGAATTGACACCAATCTGAAGCATTTAGATCTTCCATAAACTCGCGGGAGTAAGATACCATCGTTACCAGCTGCATGATACTGTTTAATTGGATTCTCCCTTGCTTCGGCCTCCCAGGGAGTAAGGTGAATTGCTTGCTCCCCTTCTTAAGCTCGTACGTGTTCTCCTTGCCTTTGTGTATGGCCTAATTGTCAAATTCCCACGGTCGGCCAAGGAGAATGTGGCAAGCGTCCATTTCAAGGACATCACAGTTCACCACGTCTTCGAACTTGCCAATTTTGATCGGGAGTGTGCACTTGGATGTCACTTTGATTCCTCCCCCAGCTCGCACCCAACCAATCGAATAAGGAGCAGGGTGTGGTGTAACTTGCAGCCCAAGCTTCTCTACGATCTGCTTGCTAACAAAATTCTCCTGGCTCCCACTATCAATGATGACTTCGCACACTTGATCACCAACATAACACCGCGTGCGAAACAAGTTGTGTCTCTGAGATTCATCTCTTTTACTAGTGGTCAAGGCTAGCTTTCTCAACACACCACAGTACTCATCCTCCTCTCCTGAATACTCTTTATCCTCATCCCCACTCTCTTCAACTGGTGCGCAAAAGTAAGCTCCCGATGATTCCTCCTCCTCATCTTCCTTTTCACACAACTGAGTGTATTTCCTTTTGGGACAATCACTAGACTTGTGCCCCATCTCATTGCATTTGTAACAACGAATCACCGAGCTCGTGTCAACCTCCTTTCCCTTTCTTTGCACCACAACGGGATCAGGCTTCTTTGAAGGGGGCCTAGGAGCATTTGTTTGGGGTGCACTCCTCTCAATTCCTTTCGCAGGACTAGAAGTCTGGCCAGGGCCTAAAAGGCGGGGTGTGAATGGCTTCTTCCTCTTCAAGGCAGCCCCGATCTTTCTAGCTTTGGCACACACATCATTGAAAAACAAAAACGTGTCAAACTCCATCTTGCTCTTGATCTCATAACTGAGGCCCTCCACAAACCGTGCAATCATCTGATCCTCATTTTCTTCCACATCATTCCTTGACGCCAACCTCATGAACTCAGTCATATACTCTTCCACCGAATGATTTCCTTGAGTGCACGTAAGGAATTGACTGTAGAGGGTCTGATGGTAGTCCACTGGCAAAAACCTCTCCCTCAAGGCTTGCTCCATGGTCGGCCAGTCTCTGATTGGTAGATCTCCTCTCCTCCTTCGGACCTCTTGCTCTTTTCTCCACCAAACAGCCGCACCTGATTCCAATTTAAAGGCTACATAACTCACCTTTTGCTCTTCAGTCAACTCCATACAATCGAAATACTTCTCCACAGAGTCTAGCCAATTCAAGAAAGCCTCTACATCAACATCTCCGTAGAACTTTTCTATGTTCATCTTGAATGGCCTATCTACTCGCCTAACATATTCTTCACCGCGATCTTCCCCCCTATAAACTTCTCTCCTAAGACCACACCCACCATCACCACGCCCTCTTCCTCTAGTTCCACGAACACCTCTTCCTCCCCTTCCCACATATAACGTGGCATCCGAATTAGCATCATCCTCTTCCTCCCCTTGATTGTGACGTACCTCAGCCAGAGCGGGTTGTACCCCGAGTGGTTGCACCGCCAGATTGTCCAGACGAGTAAGGATCGCCTGAATTGCCGCCTCCATTTGAGTGAATCTCTGATTCATGTCGGGTCTTGGGATGTCATTAGGGTCGGCCATAGTGCTCAGATTTTGGTGGAGTTTGGTGGATAGACGAGGAACGGATCAGGGGATCACGTATCCTCGCTGATCGGCTCTTGGATGGGTTCTCTCACAACTCGCAAGGTGATGGGGAAAGACAACACTCAATCTCAATATAGGAATAGAGATGCTAAGTTCCTAAGTTACTTTTGGAAGACCTTGTGGTGCAAGTTAGGTACTAAGTTGTTGTTTTCTACTACTTGTCATCCTCAAACTGATGGTCAAACTGAAGTAGTGAATAGGACTTTGTCTACACTTTTGAGAGCACTCATTAAGCATAACATTAAGACTTGGGAAGAATGTTTGCCTCATGTTGAGTTTGCTTATAATCGTTCTGTCCATTCTGCTACTCAATTCTCACCATTTGAGCTTGTTTATGGATTTAATCCTTTGACTCCATTGGATTTATCACCTCTACCTTCGAGTGAGCATGTTAACTTAGATGGCAAGAAGAAAGCTGAATTTGTCAAGCAGTTACATGAGAAAGCAAGAATGAACATCAAGAAGCGCACGGAGCACTATACGAGGCAAGCAAACAAAGGAAGGCACAAGGTTGTCTTTGAGCCGGGAGATTGGGTTTGGCTACATATGAGGAAGGAGCGTTTTCCTGTCCAAAGACGTTCAAAGTTGCTACCACGAGGAGATGGTCCATTCCAAGTGATAGAACGCATCAATGATAATGCCTACAAGCTAGACCTTCCGGGTGAGTATAATGTAAGTGCTTCGTTTAACGTGGCTGACTTGAGTCCATTTGATGTAGGTGATGATTTGAGGACAAATCCTTTTCAAGAGGAGGGGACTGATGTGAGCAAGCCTAAGGATGCACCTACTATCAAGCTTGTAGACTCGCAGCAAGTTCAAGTTCCAATTGGGCCAATGACAAGAGCAAGAGCTAGGAAGTTGCAATCTGACTTCAATGGACTAATGCAAGAAGTTTGGGCTCAAGCAAGTGCTCAGAGGACCAAGGACGTCCAAGAAGTCCAAAGAGGCCCATGCACGTTTTGGAAGCTAAATGGGAAGTTTGAGATGCACGCAATCTCCTGGATGCATGCGCACGTGAATTTCAAGCTTATCTTGGACATGCGTCCCTAAATTTTAGGAATTGCATCTACTATGTTTTAGGACGTGATATTTACTAGATAGTCTATTAGTTATCTATGTTTAGATTGTTTTCCTACTTAGTTGAATATTTCGGCAAGAATCCCTTTAAATTAGGAAGGAGAGTTTTGGCCAGCCTTGAACTCCTTATTTGGAGTAAGTTTTCGTTTACGAAATTGTAAGACTTATGGAGCCTATATAAAGAGGCATCCTCATTCAATAAAGCAAAACAATTCAGAGAATTACTTAGCATTGGCTAATTGTGAGTTTAGATACTCGTTTGTTCTTGCTTAGGCTGGTGAGTCGTCTTAGCTAGAATTTATCTTTCACTTATCAAGCGGAACATCCATCCCCGCTCGTGGCGTGATACGACCTTAGGTCAAGGTTCAGAAGCTCTTGCAGCGGGTTAAGGTTCAATTTCGCGCCTTAGTTCTTGTGAGTTCTTTGTGAGTTGTGATCTGTTCCATTCTGAAGTAACAAACGGTCCGAGTTGTGAGTCTTTTCCGCTGAGATTCATATCAATGCGTCTGCCATAGTGTATGCTATGCGTCCAAAATAACTCCAATCACGTGCATGGGCTTTGCATGGGCTCCTTGAAAGTCCATGGGCTTACACGAACTGGTTGTAGTGCAAATCCCTTGAATTAATCCATCGAGCTCAGCTTGAAACATCTTTGCTCTTGCTCTTGTGATTGGTCCAAGTGGAACTCGAACTGGTTGTGGGTCTTGTAGCTCCATAGATGATATGAATCTGATCAGCAAGAAGATTAATTTTGTTTTTGAGGTTTTTGAGTCTGTTTAGGATGTTAATTATATGTTATTTTCGTTTTATAAGAATTATTGTCTATTTAGGAAGTCAATAATGTGAGAATTTCGTTTCTTTAAGAGTTCAAGTCAGTTTAGGAAGGTGATTATGTGATAATCACGTTTTTACCAATCATAAGAGTACTAGACTTGTTTTCCTTATTAGTTTCCTATTTTTAAGTCATATTTATCTAGTTACAAGTTTTGTTTAATTAGGAATCTCTTTGTAACAATCTGCCCATAAATAAAGGCATTATCAATGAGAATGGGGAGAATAATTGGAGTACAAAAAACAAGGGCTTTGCTCTCTTGGTTCTTCGGAACTGTTCGAACATAGCAGAGGGATTCCGTTCGTTCACCTTCGACTTATCAAGCGGATCTACATCACCGTTTCTGGCGTCTTCATCAATTCAAGGTTCTTTTTTCCCTACAGCAGTGGGTCGAGGTTGTTCATACCGAGGTTCTTGCAAAGGTGCAAACAACGGGTCTAGATTTCCATCAATCTGAACGTAGATAGATCCAGCTTTTGCGTGGATCCGTATCGAGATTCACATCAATAATGGACGTGTTCACATCACAAGGAAAAGGCAAGAAAAGGCAAGAAAAAGCAAGGAAAAGGCAAGAAAAAGAAAGGAAAATGTAAGATAAGTAAAGAAAAGCTAAAATAAGGCACGATTAGGAAGAAAAAGGAAAGAAAAGGTAATAAAAGACAAGATAAGAAAGAAAAGCCAATAAAAGGCAAGATAAGGCAAGAAATGGAAAGAAAAAGGAAGAAAAGGCAAGATAAGGCAAGAAAAGGTAAGAAAAGAAAAAAAAAGGCAAGATATGGAAAGAAAAGGCCAGAAATGGCAGGAAATGGCAAGATAAGGCAAGACAAGGCAAAAAAAGGAAAGAAAAGGAAAGATAAGACAGGAAAAGGAAAAAAGGTAAGAAAGGCAAAAAAAGGCAAGATATGGCAGGAAAAGGCTAGAAAAGGTAAGAAAACAAATGGCAAGATAATGCAAGAAAAGTGATACGAATCCCGCCAACGATGCACGAGACCCATCCACGAAGTGTTGAAATCCCAGATCATTCTAGATCAGTTTGTGATGATGATCTCGTCCCGATACTCACAACCAAACAAGAACCTTGGTATTACGACCGCAACCCGCTGCTTGAGTTGAAACAAAGAACCTTGATATGTTGATGATGCCACAAACGGTGATGATGCTCCGCTGGATAAGTCAATGGTGAACTCTACGGATTTGCTCCGCTGTGTTCGAGAAGTTCCGTAGAACCAAGGGAGAGACTTGCTCATGTTTTTTGATCAAAATATTCTGCCTCTTCTCATTGCATAAGCCTCTATAAATAGGCTCAATATTACAAAGAGATTTCAAATCAAAATACTTCCTAAATTGGCCAGAATTTTGGCTGTAAAGATAAACTAAAAAGGGAATCAAATCTAAACCTTTTAGGAAGGCCTAAACGTGACAAGCAAGCCAAAAGTTGCTGGAACTAATTTCCTAAACAATACTCATAGCTAAAATTTTATTTCCTAAATAGAATTCCCAAATCAGAGAGAATCACTCTTGTGGATCTTGGCTGCTGAATGGACCTTCTAGAACTTATATTAAGGTCATAAACTCAGCTTAATTTCGTGGCTCTTGGTCCATGGACTTTAATAAATTTGCTTGGGCCCAACTCCCCGATGTAAGCTTAGAAATTAGCCCATTAAGTTGTGACTTGAAGCGCTTTGCACGTGCTCTTGTAACAGGTCCAATTGGCACTTGAACAACATCATTTGCAGCTTCGCTAGACCCCATGCTAATCTGATCCATTGATTTGTGATTCGCATCATTCTCCTGCTCTTGAAAAGGATTTCTCCCCAAATCTTCATCGCCTACATCAAACAAACTCAAGTCAGAAACATTGAAAGTTGCACTCACGTTATACTCACCAGGTAAATCCAACTTGTAAGCGTTGTCATTAACGCGTTGGATCACTTGGAAAGGACCTCCTCTTGGAAGCAACTTGGAACGCCTTTGCGCTGGAAAGCGCTCTTTTCGCATATGCAACCAAACCCAATCCCCAGGTTCAAAGACCACCTTATGACGCCCCTTGTTTGCTTGTTTAGCATATTGCTCCGTTCGTCTCTTATTGTTATGCCTTGCTTTTTCATGAATCTGCTTGACAAACTCAGCCTTCTTTTTCCCATCTAAATTAACACGCTCAATTGGTGGTAAAGGAGTTAAATCAAATGGGGTCAAAGGATTAAATCCATACACAATTTCAAAAGGAAAATTGAGTAGCAGAATGAATAGATCGATTATAGGCAAACTCAACATGTGGTAAACATTCTTCCCAAGTTTTGATGTTCTTTGATGAGAGCAAGCCTAAGGACGCACCTACTATCAAGCTTGTAGACTCGAAGCACGTTCAAGTTCCAATTGGGCCAATGACAAGAGCACGAGCTAGGAAGTTGCAATCTGACTTCAATGGATTAATGTAAGACGTTTGGGCCCAAGCAAGTGCGTGGAGGACCAAGGACGTCCAAAAAGCCCAAGGGAGACCCATGCACGTTTTGGAAGCTAAATGGGAAGCTTGACATGCACGTAAGCTTCTAGATGCATGCGCACATGGAGAATCAAGAAGAATCAGCCTATTTAGTCCGTGCATCTACTTATTTTGGATGTGCAGCTAGTAGTTATTCTATTAGATATTATTTGCTTATATTATTCCTTATTTAGTTGAATAAGTTCGGCCAGAATCTCTTTAGAATAGGAAAGAGAGTTTTGACCAGCCTTAAACTCCTTATTTGGAGTTAGTTTCGTTTAGGAAAGTTGTAAGACTTATGGAGCCTATATAAAGAGGCGTCCCCCTTCAATAAACATAACAATTCGGAGAATTACTTAGCATTGGCTAATTGAGGGTTTTGATACTCGTTTGTTCTTGCTTAGGCTGGTGAGTCGTCTTGGCTAGAATTTATCTTTCACTTATCAAGCGGATCATCCATTCCCGCTCGTGGCGTGATACGACCTTAGGTCAAGGTTCAGAAGCGCTTGCAGCGGGTTAAGGTTCAATTTCGTGCCTTAGTTCGTGTGAATTCTTGTGAGTTGTGATCTGTTCCATTCTAAAGTAACAAACGGTCCGAGTTGTGAATCTTTTTCGCGGAGATTCATATCAGTTGGTATCAGAGCTTAGCTTGTTACTTTAGTTCATTATCCTTGTTATTTTTGTTCTTGTTGGTTTGTTTTGTTGCTTGTTATTTTTGTTCTTGTTGGTTCGTTTTCTCTCTTCGCTGTTTGAGAGAAAAGAGAGGAAAACAAACGAGTGAAGCAAGAAAAGAAAGAAAAGAAAAGAAAGGAAAAGAAAAAGAAAAGAAAAGAAAAGAAAAAAAAGAAAAGAAAAGAAAAGAAAAAGGAAAGAAAAGAAAAAGAAAAGGAGGTCGCAAGCTAAAGAGGAAGCAAGCTAAATTGGAAGTCTCAAGCTAAAAAGGAAGCAAATCCGAGGGAAGCTACCGAACTAAGAAGGCGCAGCAGCTGATCAAGAAAAGGGACGAGCAAGACTAAAAGAAAGACCAAAGAGGAACTTTAACATTCTGTTTGTTAAAGCGTGAAGCTCAAGCAAGGCCGTTCTAGCCTTAGTAAGAACATACAAGTATCACGAGAGGAAAAAGGCAAGAGTGTGCGAGTACCTTAGAGAGAAAAGCCAAATATTTGAGTACAAACACGAGAGAACTTGAGTGCACCATACATTGAGAGTATACACGTAAGGGAGTGAGCTTGTGAGGCCATATTTTTTTTATTACTAACCAATTTTTCTTGCAGCAAACATGTCGCATGAAGGTCAAACTATGGGAAACATAGACCTTAAGTTACTAGTGGATGCCTTGGCCGGGAAGCTCGAGCAGATGGTGCAAGCTCAGATGGAGCCTTTGCAACTACGCGTGGATGCCGTGGAGAATTCTCGTGACAACCCCCAAACGCGAGGCGAACTCCAAAGGCGTAGGAGAGGAGTACCTATTGGAGAGTCGAGCGGAGCTGATTCTGAATCGGAAGAAGGCGTAGGCTCTACAAGGAGTCTTAGGAGAGCAAGAACAAACCATCCACCTAGGGAGGCAAGGCCAAAGAGAGACGACAACATAGGGAGTATCAAACTGAAGATACCTTCATTTGCTGGTCATTCTGACCCGGAGGCGTACTTAGAGTGGGAGAAGAAGATTGAGTTCGTGTTTGATTGCCACAATAGCTCCGAAGAAAAGAAGGTAAAACTTGCCATCACCGAATTCACTGATTATGCTATAACTTGGTGGGATCAACTTGTGACAAGCAGGAGGAGAAATAGAGAACGCCCTATAGCTACTTGGGAAGACATGAAAGTGGTGATGAGGAAGAGATTTGTTCCAAGTCATTACTATAGAGGGCTGTATAAGAAGTTACAAGGGATGAGGCAAGGAAGTTTGAGTGTGGAGGAGTATTTCAAACAGATGGAGATGGCCATGATAAGAGCTGATATAGATGAAGATAGAGAAGTTACAATGGTAAGGTTCTTGAATGGACTCAATCCTGAAATTCAAGACAAAGTTGAGTTGCAACACTATGTGGAGTTGGAGGACATGGTGCATATGGCAACGAAAATTGAGAAGCAACTCAAGAGAGCAGAGGGGAGAACAAAAGCTACATCGAATTCTACTTGGAAGCCAAACTACCAAAAGAAGTTTGACAAGCCACAAGCAGCCAAAGTAGAGCATAAATCCGAGAGTTCTCAAGCTAATTCTCAAAGGAAAGTGGAAGTCACTCCAGCTAGGAACCGTGACATCAAGTGCTTTAAGTGTCAAGGAAGAGGGCACATCTCAAGTCAATGCCCTAACAAGCAAGCAATGGTGATCAAGGAAAGTGGAGAGATTGAAACTGAAGAAGAGGATTCGGAGCATGAAAGCATGCCTTCTTTGGAGGAAGTATCCGAGGAAGAGTACCAAGCTGCTGAGAGACTTACTCTTGTGTCTAGAAGAGCATTGAATGTGCAAGTAAAAGAGGAAAATGATGTGGCTCAAAGAGAAAATATTTTTCACAAAAGGTGCTATGTCAAAGACAAGGTGTGTAGTGTCATTATAGATGGAGGAAGTTGTGCTAATATCGCAAGCACTACTATGGTGGAGAAGTTGGGGTTGCTCACTGGAAAACACCCTAAGCCTTACAGACTACAATGGCTGAATGATAGTGGCGAAGTACGAGTGATGAAGCAAGTATTGGTAGCATTCCGCATTGGCAACTATGAGGATGAAGTGTTGTGTGATGTCGTACCAATGCAAGCTGGTCACCTATTGTTAGGAAGGCCATGGCAGTTTGATAGGAAAGTGCATCATGATGGCTACACCAACAAATACTCATTTATACTCAAGAAGAGAGTAATCACCTTGGCACCCTTGTCACCATCACAAGTTTGTGAAGATCAACGACTGTTGCAACAAGAAAGTGATGAGCAAAGAGAGCGTGACAAAAAAAAAAAGAATGAGAGGAGAGAAGAAGCCGAAAAAAAGATAAGAAAAACGGCCAATGGAGAGGAAAAGATTGAGAAAACAAAAGAAGCCGAAAAAATAGAAATGAAAACGGCCAAAGAGAGAAAAACCGAGAGTTGGAAAAAGAGTTACTATGTGGGAACAAGTGATATTAAGCAAGCATGCTTTGAAAAGAAGCCTATGATCTTACTTCGGTATAGGGAGGCACTTTTAAACACTAACGAGCTTGAACCACATGTACCTAGTACGGTTCTGTCTCTTTTGCAGGATTACAAGGATGTCTTTCCCGACGAGCTACCACCTGGTTTGCCACCTATTCGTGGGATTGAACATCAAATAGACTTTGTCCCGGGAGCTGCCATACCTAACCGTCCCGCATATAGAAGCAATCCTGAAGAGACAAAGGAGCTTGAGAAGCAAGTCAACGAGCTGTTGGAGAAAGGGTACGTGAGAGAGAGCATGAGTCCATGTGCTGTTCCAGTCCTACTTGTGCCCAAGAAGGATAAAACATGGAGAATGTGTGTTGATTGTCGAGCAGTCAACAACATAACGGTAAAATATCGTCACCCTATCCCTCGTTTAGATGACATGTTAGATGAGTTGCATGGTTCTTGCATGTTTTCTAAGATTGATTTGAAGAGTGGTTATCATCAAATTAGGATGAAAGAAGGAGATGAGTGGAAGACTGCTTTTAAAACAAAGTATGGGTTGTATGAGTGGATGGTCATGCCATTTGGTTTGTCCAACGCACCTAGCACGTTTATGCGACTCATGAATCATGTTCTACGTCCATTCATTGGTAAATTTGTGGTTGTTTACTTTGATGATATACTCATTTATAGCAAGAGCATGGAGGATCATTTAGAACATTTGAGATCTGTCTTAGATGCACTTAGAGAAGATCAATTGTTTGCTAACTTGAAGAAGTGTACCTTTTGTACGGATAAGCTTGTATTCTTGGGTTTTGTTGTTGGAGCTAACGGAATACAGGTTGATGAAGAAAAGATCCGAGCTATCCGTGAATGGCCAAGCCCTACAAGTGTTGCTAATGTTAGGAGCTTTCATGGACTAGCTAGTTTTTATAGGAGATTTGTGAAGGACTTTAGTAGCATAGCCGCACCCATAACTGAAGTCATCAAGAAGAACGTGGGCTTTACTTGGGGAGAAGCTCAAGAGAAGGCTTTCCAACTACTGAAAGGGAAGTTGACTAATGCACCCTTGTTAGCTTTACCTAATTTCTCTAAGACTTTTGAAATAGAGTTTGATGCTTCTGGTGTAGGAATTGGAGCTGTCCTTATGCAAGAAGGAAGACCCATTGCATACTTTAGTGAGAAACTAAGTGGTGCAACCTTGAATTACCCGACCTATGACAAGGAGTTGTACGCACTAGTTCGAGCATTGGAGATATGGCAGCATTACTTGTGGCCAAAGGAGTTTGTGATTCACACTGATCATGAGTCACTCAAGCACTTAAAGGGGCAACACAAGCTGAACAAGAGGCATGCACGATGGGTGGAATTCATTGAGACATTTCCTTATGTCATTCGCTACAAGCAAGGTAAGGAAAATGTAGTGGCTGATGCACTATCACGAAGGTACGCCTTGATCTCAACTCTTGATGCTAAACTACTTGGCTTTGAACACATTAAGGAGATGTATGTTGATGATGTTGATTTTGGCGAGTTGTTTAGATCAACTGAAAGAAGTGCATTTGGCAAGTTCTTTCGTAATGAAGGTTACCTATTTCGTGAAAACAAACTTTGTGTGCCTAATTGTTCGATGCGAGAATTACTAATTCAGGAGGCACATGGAGGTGGCTTAATGGGGCATTTTGGAATTGCAAAGACCTTGGCAATGCTACAAGATCATTTCTTTTGGCCACACATGAAGAGAGACGTGGAGAGAGTTTGTGGTCGTTGCATCACTTGCAAGCAAGCCAAGTCAAAGGTAAAACCCCATGGTTTGTACACCCCACTACCTATACCTAGTGAGCCCTGGATTGATATCTCTATGAATTTTGTGTTAGGCCTACCTAGGACTAAGCGTGGAAGAGATTCAATTTTTGTGGTAGTGGATAGGTTTTCTAAGATGGCACATTTCATTCCATGTCATAAGACTGATGATGCTTCAAACATTGCTGATTTGTTCTTTAGAGAGGTTGTTAGGTTGCATGGCATGCCTAGGACAATTATCTCTGATAGAGATGCTAAGTTCCTAAGTTACTTTTGGAAAACCTTGTGGTGCAAGTTAGGTACTAAGTTGTTGTTTTCTACTACTTGTCATCCTCAAACTGATGGTCAAACTGAAGTAGTGAATAGGACTTTGTCTACACTTTTGAGAGCACTCATTAAGCATAACATTAAGACTTGGGAAGAATGTTTGCCTCATGTTGAGTTTGCTTATAATCGTTCTGTCCATTCTGCTACTCAATTCTCACCATTTGAGCTTGTTTATGGATTTAATCCTTTGACTCCATTGGATTTATCACCTCTACCTTCGAGTGAGCATGTTAACTTAGGTGGCAAGAAGAAAGCTGAATTTGTCAAGCAGTTACATGAGAAAGCAAGAATGAACATCGAGAAGCGCACAGAGCACTATGCGAAGCAAGCAAACAAAGGACGGCACAAGGTTGTCTTTGAGCCGGGAGATTGGGTTTGGCTACATATGAGGAAGGAGCGTTTTCCTGTCCAAAGACGTTCAAAGTTGCTACCACGGGGAGATGGTCCATTCCAAGTGATAGAACGCATCAATGATAATGCCTACAAGCTAGACCTTCCGGGTGAGTATAGTGTAAGTGCTTCGTTTAACGTGGCTGACTTGAGTCCGTTTGATGTAGGTGATGATTTGAGGACAAATCCTTTTCAAGAGGAGGGGACTGATGTGAGCAAGCCTAAGGACGCACCTACTATCAAGCTTGTAGACTCGAAGCACGTTCAAGTTCCAATTGGGCCAATGACAAGAGCACGAGCTAGGAAGTTGCAATCTGACTTCAATGGATTAATGCAAGACGTTTGGGCCCAAGCAAGTGCGTGGAGGACCAAGGACGTCCAAGAAGCCCAAGGGAGACCCATGCACGTTTTGGAAGCTAAATGGGAAGCTTGACATGCACGTAAGCTTCTAGATGCATGCGCACATGGAGAATCAAGAAGAATCAGCCTATTTAGTCCGTGCATCTACTTGTTTTGGACGTGCAGCTAGTAGTTATTCTATTAGATATTATTTGCTTATATTATTCCTTATTTAGTTGAATAAGTTCGGCCAGAATCTCTTTAGAATAGGAAAGAGAGTTTTGACCAGCCTTAAACTCCTTATTTGGAGTTAGTTTCGTTTAGGAAAGTTGTAAGACTTATGGAGCCTATATAAAGAGGCGTCCCCCTTCAATAAACATAACAATTCGGAGAATTACTTAGCATTGGCTAATTGAGAGTTTTGATACTCGTTTGTTCTTGCTTAGGCTGGTGAGTCGTCTTGGCTAGAATTTATCTTTCACTTATCAAGCGGATCATCCATTCCCGCTCGTGGCGTGATACGACCTTAGGTCAAGGTTCAGAAGCTCTTGCAGCGGGTTAAGGTTCAATTTCGTGCCTTAGTTCGTGTGAGTTCTTGTGAGTTGTGATCTGTTCCATTCTAAAGTAACAAACGGTCCGAGTTGTGAATCTTTTCCGCGGAGATTCATATCATTCTTCTTAATGATTGCTCTTAACAAAGTGGACAATGTTCGATTAACTACTTCTGTTTGACCATCAGTTTGTGGATGACAAGTAGTAGAAAAAGAGCTTAGTACCTAGCTTGCACCACAAAGTCTTCCAAAAATAGCTTAAGAACCTTGCATCCCTATCATAAACAATTGTTCTAGGCATACCATGTAGTTTCACAACCTCCTTAAAGAACAAGTCAGTAATATGAGAAGCATCATCAGTTTTGTGACATGGAATAAAGTGTGCCATCTTAGAGAACCTATCCACAACCACAAAAATTGAATCTCTACCATGTTTAGTCCTAAGGAGCCCTAACACAAAATCCATCGAAATATCAATCCAAGGTTCACTAGGAATTGGTAAAGGAGCATACAAACTGTGATGTGAGCACACCTACGAACACACCTACATTCAAGCCACAAGACTCACGGCAAGTGCACGTACCAATTGGACCAGTGACACGAGCAAGAGCCAAAAAGTTTCAGGCCGAATTTAATGGATTAATGCAAGAAGTCTGGGCTCAAGATGGTGCGTACAAGTGCAAGGACGTGCATGAGGCCCATGCAAAGCCCATGCACGTGATAGAGGATATTTTGGAAGCTTGACATGCACGTAAGCTTCTAGATGCATGCGCACATGGAGAATCAAGAAGAATCAGCCTATTTAGTCCGTGCATCTACTTGTTTTGGACGTGCAGCTATTAGTTATTCTATTAGATATTATTTGCTTATATTATTCCTTATTTAGTTGAATAAATTCGGCCAGAATCTCCTTAGATTAGGAAAGAGAGGGGGAATGATGTGAACACGTCCACTATGGAGCTACAAGGCCCGCAACCAGTTCGAGTTCCACTTGGACCAATTACAAGAGCAAGAGCAAAGACGTTGCACGCTGAGCTCAATGGATTAATTCAAGGGATTTGGGCTACAACCAGTTCGTGCAAGCCCGTGGACGTTCAAGGAGCCCATGCAAAGCCCATGCACGTGATTGGAGTTATTTTGGACGCATCCTTTTCAGACTTTGAGTAGGAAATTATATCCTTTAGGAATAATGATGTGAGCAAGCCTAAGGATGCACCTACTATCAAGCTTGTAGACTCGCAGCAAGTTCAAGTTCCAATTGGGCCAATGACAAGAGCAAGAGCTAGGAAGTTGCAATCTGACTTCAATGGACTAATGCAAGAAGTTTGGGCTCAAGCAAGTGCGTGGAGGACCAAGGACGTCCAAGAAGTCCAAGGGAGGCCCATGCACGTTTTGGAAGCTAAATGGGAAGTTTGAGATGCACGAAATCTCCTGGATGCATGCGCACGTGAATTTCAAGCTTATCTTGGACATGCGTCCCTAAATTTTAGGAATTGCATCTACTATGTTTTAGGACGTGATATTTACTAGATAGTCTATTAGTTATCTATGTTTAGATTGTTTTCCTACTTAGTTGAATATTTCGGCCAGAATCCCTTTAAATTAGGAAGGAGAGTTTTGGCCAGCCTTGAACTCCTTATTTGGAGTTAGTTTTTGTTTAGGAAATGGTAAGACTTATGGAGCCTATATGATATGAATCTCCGCGGAAAAGACTCACAACTCGGACCGTTTGTTACTTCAGAATGGAACAGATCACAACTCACAAGAACTCACAAGAACTAAGGCGCGAAATTGAACCTTAACCCGCTGCAAGAGCTTCTGAACCTTGACCTAAGGTCGTATCACGCCACGAGCGGGGATGGATGTTCCGCTTGATTAGTGAAAGATAAATTCTAGCTAAGACGACTCACCAGCCTAAGCAAGAACAAACGAGTATCTAAACTCACAATTAGCCAATGCTAAGTAATTCTCCAAATTTTTATGCTTTATTGAATGAGGATGCCTCTTTATATAGGCTCCATAAGTCTTACAATTTCCTAAACGAAAACTAACTCCAAATAAGGAGTTCAAAGCTGGCCAAAACTCTCCTTCCTAATTTAAAGGGATTCTGGCCAAAATATTCAACTAAGTAAGAAAACAATCTAAACATAGATAACTAATAGACTATCTAGTAAATATCACGTCCTAAAACATAGTAGATGCAATTCCTAAAATTTAGGGACGCATGTCCAAGATAAGCTTGAAATTCACGTGCGCATGCATCCAAGAGATTGCGTGCATCTCAAACTTCCCATTTAGCTTCCAAAACGTGCATGGGCCTCCCTTGGACTTCTTGGACGTCCTTGGTCCTCCACGCACTTGCTTGAGCCCAAACTACTTACATTAGTCCATTGAAGTCAGATTGCAACTTCCTAGCTCTTGCTCTTATCATTGGCCCAATTGGAACTTGAACTTGCTGCGAGTCTACAAGCTTGATAGTAGGTGCATCCTTAGGCTTGCTCACATCACTATATAAAGAGGCATCCTCATTCAATAAAGGGAAAAAAATTCGGAGAATTACTTAGCATTGGCTAATTGTGAGTTTAGATACTCGTTTGTTCTTGCTTAGGCTGGTGAGTCGTCTTGGCTAGAATTTATCTTTCACTTATCAAGCGGAACACCCATCCCCGATTGTGGCGTGATACGACCTTAGGTCAAGGTTCAGAAGCTCTTGCAGCGGGTTAAGGTTCAATTTCGCGCCTTAGTTCTTGTGAGTTCTTGTGAGTTGTGATCTGTTCCATTCTGAAGTAACAAACGGTCCGAGTTGTGAGTCTTTTCCGCAGAGATTCATATCATTTGGTATCAGAGCTTAGCTTGTTACTTTAGTTCATTATCCTTGTTATTCTTGTTCTTTTTTTTGGGGTTCGTTTTGTTGCTTGCTAATCCGTGAGGTTCTTCGCTGTTCGAGAGAAAAGAGAGGAAAACAAACGAGTGAAGCAAAAATAGAAAAGAAAAGAAAAGAAAAGAAAAGAAAAGAAAAGAATAAGAAAAGGAAAGAAAAAAAGAAGAAAAAAAGAGAGGAAACAAAACAGGAAGAAGTTAGTCCTAAGTTGGCCCGCACGACTAATTTGGAAGCCGCAAGCTAAAGAGGAAGCAAAATCAAAAAGGAAGCTAGCAAACTAAAGAAGGCGCAGCAGCTGATCAAGAAAAGGGACAAGCAAGACTAAAAAAAAGCGAAGAAAGGCCAAAAGAGGAACTTTAACATTCTGTGAAGCGTGAAGTTCAAGCAAAGGCTATTCTAGCTTTAGTAAGAACATACAAGTATCACGAGAGGAAAAAGGCAAGAGTGTGCGAGTACCTTAGAGAGAAAAGCCAAATATTTGAGTGCAAACACGAGTGAACTTGAGTGCACCTTACATTGAGAGTATACACGTAAGGGAGTGAGCTTGTGAGGCCATAATTTTTTTTATTCCTAACCAATTTTTCTTGTAGCAAACATGTCGCATGAAGGTCAAACTATGGGAAGCATAGACCTTAAGTTATTAGTGGATGCCTTGGCCGGGAAGCTCGAGCAGATGGTGCAAGCTCAGATGGAGCCTTTGCAACTACGCGTGGATGCCGTGGAGAATTCTCATGACAACCCCCAAACGCGAGGCGAACTCCAAAGGCGTAGGAGAGGAGTACCTATTGGAGAGTCGAGCGGAGCTGATTCTGAATCTGAAGAAGGCGTAGGCTCTACAAGGAGTCTTAGGAGAGCAAGAACAAACCGCCCACCTAGGGAGGCGAGGCAAAAGAGAGACGAAAATATAGGGAGTATCAAACTGAAGATACCCTCCTTTGCTGGTCGTTCTGACCCGGAGGCGTACTTAGAGTGGGAGAAGAAGATTGAGTTCGTGTTTGATTGCCAAAATAGCTCCGAAGCAAAGAAGGTAAAACTTGCCATCACCGAATTCACTGATTATGCTATAACTTGGTGGGATCAACTTGTGACAAGCAGGAGGAGAAATGGAGAACGCCCTATAGCTACTTGGGAAGACATGAAAGTGGTGATGAGGAAGAGATTTGTTCCAAGTCATTACTATAGAGGGCTGTATAAGAAGTTACAAGGAATGAGGCAAGGAAATTTGAGCGTGGAGGAGTATTTCAAACAGATGGAGATGGCCATGATAAGAGCTGATATATATGAAGATAGAGAAGTTACAATGGCAAGATTCTTGAATGGACTCAATCCTGAAATTCAAGACAAAGTTGAGTCGCAACACTATGTGGAGTTGGAGGACATGGTGCATATGGCAACGAAAATTGAGAAGCAACTCAAGAGAGGAGAGGGGAGAACAAGAGCTACATCGAGTTCTACTTGTAAGCCAAACTACCAAAAGAAGTTTGACAAGCCACAAGCAGCCAAAGTAGAGCATAAATCCGAGAGTTCTCAAGCTAATTCTCAAAGGAAAGTGGAAGTCACTCCAGCTAGGAACCGTGACATCAAGTGCTTTAAGTGTCAAGGAAGAGGGCACATCTCAAGTCAATGCCCTAACAAGCAAGCAATGGTGATCAAGGAAAGTGGAGAGATTGAAACTGAAGAAGAGGATTCGGAGCATGAAAGCATGCCTTCTTTGGAGGACGTATCCGAGGAAGAGTACCAAGCTGCTGAGAGGCTTACTCTTGTGTCTAGAAGAGCATTGAATGTGCAAGTAAAAGAAGAAAATGATGTGGCTCAAAGAGAAAATATTTTTCACACAAGGTGCTATGTCAAAGACAAGGTGTGTAGTGTCATCATAGATGGAGGAAGTTGTGCTAATGTCGCAAGCACTACTATGGTGGAGAAGTTAGGGTTACTCACTGGAAAACACCCTAAGCCTTACAAACTACAATGGCTGAATGATAGTGGAGAAGTACGAGTGATGAAGCAAGTATTGGTAACATTCCGCATTGGCAACTATGAGGATGAAGTGTTGTGTGATGTTGTACCAATGCAAGCTGGTCATCTATTGTTAGGAAGGCCATGGCAGTTTGATAGGAAAGTGCATCATGATGGCTACACCAACAAATATTCATTTATACTTAAGAAGAGAGTAATCACCTTGGCACCCTTGTCACCATCACAAGTTTGTGAAGATCAACGACAGTTGCAAAAAGAAAGTGATGAGCAAAGAGAGCGTGACAAAAAGAAAAAGATTGAGACGAGAGAAGAAGCCGAAAAAAAGATAAGAAAAACAGCCAATGGAGAGGAAAAGATTGAGAAAACAAAAGAAGCCGGAAAAATAGAAATTAAAACGGCCAATGAGAGAAAAACCGAGAGTTGGAAAAGGAGTTACTATGTGGGAGCAAGTGATATTAAGCAAGCATGCTTTGAAAAGAAGCCTATGATCTTACTTCGGTATAGAGAGGCGCTTTTAAACACTAACGAGCTTGAACCACATGTACGTAGTACGGTTGTGTCTCTTTGCAGGACTACAAGGATGTCTTTCCCGACGAGCTACCACCTGGTTTGCCACCTATTCGTGGGATTGAACATCAAATAGACTTTGTTCCGGGAGCTGCCATACCTAACCATCCCGCATATAGAAGCAATCCTGAAGAAACAAAGGAGCTTGAGAAGCAAGTCAACGAGCTATTGGAGAAAGGGTACGTGAGAGAGAGCATGAGTCCATGTGCTGTTCCAGTCCTACTTGTGCCCAAGAAGGATAAATCATGGAGAATGTGTGTTGATTGCCGAGCAGTCAACAACATAATGGTAAAATATCGTCACCCTATTCCTCGTTTAGATGACATGTTAGATGAGTTGCATGGTTCTTGCATGTTTTCTAAGATTGATTTGAAGAGTGGTTATCATCAAATTAGGATGAAAGAAGGAGATGAGTGGAAGACTGCTTTTAAAACAAAGTATGGGTTGTATGAGTGGATGGTCATGCCATTTGGTTTGTCCAACGCACCTAGCACGTTTATGCGACTCATGAATCATGTTCTACGTCCATTCATTGATAAATTTGTGGTTGTTTACTTTGATGATATACTCATTTATAGCAAGAGCATGGAGGATCATTTAGAACATTTGAGATCTGTCTTAGATGCACTTAGAGTAGATCAATTGTTTGCTAACTTTAAGAAGTGTACCTTTTGTACGGATAAGCTTGTATTCTTGGGTTTTGTTGTTGGAGCTAACGGAATACAGGTTGATGAAGAAAAGATCCGAGCTATCCGTGAATGGCCAAGCCCTACAAGTGTTGCTAATGTTAGGAGCTTTCATGGACTAGCTAGTTTTTATAGGAGATTTGTGAAGGACTTTAGTAGCATAGCCGCACCCAAAAGTGAAGTCATCAAGAAGAACGTGGGCTTTACTTGGGGGGAAGCTCAAGAGAAGGCCTTCCAACTACTAAAAGGGAAGTTGACTAATGCACCCTTGTTAGCTTTACCTAATTTCTCTAAGACTTTTGAAATAGAGTGTGATGCTTCTGGTATAGGAATTGGAGCTGTCCTTATGCAAGAAGGAAGACCCATTGCATACTTTAGTGAGAAACTAAGTGGTGCAACCTTGAATTACCCGACCTATGACAAGGAGTTGTACGCACTAGTTCGAGCATTGGAGACATGGCAGCATTACTTGTGGCCAAAGGAGTTCGTGATTCACACTGATCATGAGTCACTCAAGCACTTAAAGGGGCAACACAAGCTGAACAAGAGGCATGCACGATGGGTGGAATTCATTGAGACATTTCCTTATGTCATTCGCTACAAGCAAGGTAAGGAAAATGTAGTGGCTGATGCACTAATACGAAGGTACGCCTTGATCTCAACTCTTGATGCTAAACTACTTGGCTTTGAACACATTAAAGAGATGTATGTTGATGATGTTGATTTTAGCGAGTTGTTTAGATCAACTGAAAGAAGTGCATTTGGTAAGTTCTTTCGTAATGAAGGTTACCTATTTCGTGAAAACAAACTTTGTATGCCTAATTGCTCGATGCGAGAATTACACATTCAGGAGGCACATGGAGGTGGCTTAATGGGGCATTTTGGAATTGCAAAGACCTTGGCAATGCTACAAGATCATTTCTTTTGGCCACACATGAAGAGAGACGTTGAGAGAGTTTGTGGTCGTTGCATCACTTGCAAGCAAGCCAAGTCAAAGGTAAAACCCCATATCAGTTTTGGCCAGCCTTTTGATATGAATCCCGTCAGGAACTCGCACCAACTCGGACCGTCTACTCTAGGATGATGGTTGATCTTGACCCGTCGCTTTGCGCCTTGCACCGAACCTCAGTGTTGGTTAACTTTAACCCGTAGCAATGGTGAGAACGCGAACCTTGATCTTGAAATCGAATACGCCAGAAACGGAGATGGGGAATTCCGCTTGATAAGTATAAACGCCCTAGCTAAGCAATCCAACCCGCAAGAACAACAAGAGTATCAAAGACTCACGAATTTTCTTATGCCAAAAGATGTGTCCTTTATTGAATTCGTGGCCTCCTTTAAATAGAGGTTACAACTGACTTGGTTAGACTCCAAAGTCAACAAGATAAGTTCTGAAGAGCTTCAAACTTATCCAACTACCTAAACTAGGCTTAAAACGAATATTTATCCTAATAATTGAAAAACACAATCATTATCCACTATTGGATAACTCTTATTCCTAAAAAGTAGGAAACTTGGCTGGAATTTAGGAAAACTAAACAAGAAACGAATTCTACTCCTTTAGGAAGTCTAATACGCATGCCTTATTCCTAAAGGATATAATTTCCTAATCAAAGTCTGAAAAGGATGCGTCCAAAATAACTCCAATCACGTGCATGGGCTTTGCATGGGCTCCTTGAACGTCCACGGGCTTGCACGAACTGGTTGTAGTCCAAATCCCTTGAATTAATCCATTGAGCTCAGCGTGCAACGTCTTTGCTCTTGCTCTTGTAATTGGTCCAAGTGGAAATCGAACTGGTTGCGGGCCTTGTAGCTCCATAGTGGACGTGTTCACATCATTCCCCCTCTCTTGAAAAGGATTTGCCCTCAAATCCTTGCATCCGTCATGCTTTTGCCAACTCACAACCATGCTGGTGCAAGATGAACTCTTTGAACGTCGTCGCTGCACGTGATACCTTCCTTTCCAACAGAACAAGTACTTTGATCTTAAAGAATCTGAAGTCATCTCCAACTCAAAAGCAAAAGCCCTACTAATCCGTTTAAGCTTTTCTTTGAACTTCAAACTATTCCAGATGTTGATCAACGATGAACCTCCAACATAATTAAACTCGTCCACACCTAAGAAGTCAATATGTTCAACATGTAAATCAGGAGACATGTAAGATATGGGTTGGACATCTTCCTTGTCAACTAAAACAACAACTTCTTCTTGTTCACCATCAATAGCAGTTGAGCACTTCTTCATATGAACAACATCCTCCAATTCTGATTCATTGAACAAATCTCTCAAGTAAAGAAGTGACATGGCATGGTCATCAAAACATTCTCCATCGAACAAGTCAATAGAATATTCACCAAATTCCTCCCATGTCAAAACCTCTTCTTCAACAATCACTTCAGGTGTAACCTCCAAATCGTCAGAACTACATACCTTCCCCTCAATGTCGTGCTTAGTGTTAATGGTGTTCTCCCTCTTTCCATTGACTTCTCCAACAAAATTAGCTCCTGAATTCTTCTCATCTTTGACCCTAATCCTCCTTTGTTGAATTTGTCTTCCGCTACAGACATTAGGAACATCATGTATCCTCTCTTGTTTGCACACTATCCGGTCCACCTTTTCGCTGAGCTTCTTGACCTCCGTTCTCATTATATGCCTCATCCCACTAAGAAGGGCGTCCATAAACGTGTGTGGATCACCAACCAATGGTGCAACACCTTCAAAGGATCTTCTTGAGTAGTTATAAGACATTCTTGCAGATTCTCCTTTTTTCTACTTTTAACTTTTCTTTTTTTGATTTTTTTTCCATTCTTCTTTCTTCTTCTTTTCTTTGCTGCCTTCTTCTCTATCTTTCTTTTTTTCGGAATTTTTTTCCTCTTTTTTTATTTTTTTCTTTCTGATCAGAATACACGACTTAGGACACTAAAGTCACGAATCTGAAATACCAAACAAATAAAGACAATAAATGTAAAGATATAAGGTCTAAAGTAGAACCTAAGCTCTTGATACCAAATGATATGAATCCCGTCAGGAACTCGCACCAACTCGGACCGTCTACTCTAGGATGATGGTTGATCTTGACCCGTCGCTTTGCGCCTTGCACCGAACCTCAGTGTTGGTTAACTTTAACCCGTAGCAATGGTGAGAACGCGAACCTTGATCTTGAAATCGAATACGCCAGAAACGGAGATGGGGAATTCCGCTTGATAAGTATAAACGCCCTAGCTAAGCAATCCAGCCCGCAAGAACAACAAGAGTATCAAAGACTCACGAATTTTCTTATGCCAAAAGATGTTTCCTTTATTGAATTCGTGGCCTCCTTTAAATAGAGGTTACAACTGACTTGGTTAGACTCCAAAGTCAACAAGATCAGTTCTAAAGAGCTTCAAACTTATCCAACTACCTAAACTAGGCTTAAAACGAATATTTATCCTAATAATTGAAAAACACAATCATTATCCACTATTGGATAACTCTTATTCCTAAAAAGTAGGAAACTTGGCTAGAATTTAGGAAAACTAAACAAGAAACGAATTCTACTCCTTTAGGAAGTCTAATACGCATGCCTTATTCCTAAAGGATATAATTTCCTAATCAAAGTCTGAAAAGGATGCGTCCAAAATAACTCCAATCACGTGCATGGGCTTTGCATGGGCTCCTTGAACGTCCACGGGCTTGCACGAACTGGTTGTTGTCCAAATCCCTTGAATTAATCCATTGAGCTCAGCGTGCAACGTCTTTGCTCTTGCTCTTGTAATTGGTCCAAGTGGAACTCGAACTGGTTGCGGGCCTTGTAGCTCCATAGTGGACGTGTTCACATCACCTTTGAACTCCTTTTAAGGAGTTAGCTTGTTTAGGAATACTTTGGTACTTTGGAGCCTATATAAGGAGGTCTCCTAGCAATAAAAACGTACACAACTTTTGAGATTGATAATTTTGTGAGTTAGATACTCCTTGTGTGTTCTTGCTAATTGCTGGATTGCTTAGCTTGAGCGAATCTTTCACTTATCAAACGATTCCTCCATCATCGTTTGTGGCGTGATTCGACTTGGACCAAAGGTTCACGAAATTCCATTGCTCGGGTTGTGGTTCTTCCAAACCAAGGTTTTTGCAAGGCTCGAGTTCGTGGGTTGCGGTCTGTTCCATCCAAAGTAGCACGGTCCGTTGTGAATCTCCTGCCGAGGTTCATATTATTTGGTATCAGAGCCACGGTTTGCTACTATCTATCTTTACCTTCCCTTTGGTTAGTCTAGTACCCAATTCGTTTTTCTTAAGTAGTTTGATTCGTTCGTGTTTCAAGCAATCAGATTCGTGACTTAGTTATTCTAGGTTGTGTATTCTGATCAAAAGAAAAAAAAAGAAAAAAAGAAAGAAAGAAAGGAAACGGAAAACAAAAGAAGAAGCAAGACTAAACAGGAAATTGCAAGACCAAAGCGGAGCAAGGCAAATTAGGAAGCTTGCGATTAAAGAGAAAACGCAAGAGAAACAAAAGAGGAAGCAAGAAGCGAAAACCAATAGGCGGACAGAAAACAAGAGGAAGTCAATCCGAAGTAATCTACATGCAGCGCAAGAAAATAAGGAACTACCTTGATAGTGATCCGTGTAGTTCAAGCAAAGCCTTGTTAGCTTAGTAAGAACGTACAAGAGTATCACAAGAGGAAAAAGGCAAGAGTTGTGAGTGCATTAGAGAGAAAAGCCAAAGAATTGAGTGCAAACACGAGTAAACTTGAGTGCAACTTACATTGAGAGTAAACACGTAAGGGAGTGAACTTGTGAGGCCATCAATTTTTTTACTAACAAAATTTTCTTGCAGCCAGATATGTCTTACGAAGATCAAAGAGAAAAAGAGGGTACGTTGGCTGATGTTGGTCTTAAGGTATTTGTGGAGGCCCTGACAGGAAAATTCCAAAAAATGATGCGAGCAGAGATGGAGCCGTTATGATGTGAGCAAGCCTAAGGATGCACCTACTATCAAGCTTGTAGACTCGCAGCAAGTTCAAGTTCCAACTGGGCCAATGACAAGAGCAAGAGCTAGGAAGTTGCAATCTGACTTCAATGGACTAATGCAAGAAGTTTGGGCTCAAGCAAGTGCGTGGAGGACCAACGACGTCCAAGAAGTCCAAGGGAGGCCCATTCACGTTTTGGAAGCTAAATGGGAAGTTTGAGATGCACGCAATCTCCTGGATGCATGCGCACGTGAATTTCAAGCTTATCTTGGACATGCGTCCCTAAATTTTAGGAATTGCATCTACTATGTTTTAGGACGTGATATTTACTAGATAGTTTATTAGTTATCTATGTTTAGATTGTTTTCCTACTTAGTTGAATATTTCGGCCAGAATCCCTTTAAATTAGGAAGGAGAGTTTTGGCCAGCCTTGAACTCCTTATTTGGAGTTAGTTTTCGTTTAGGAAATTGTAAGACTTATGGAGCCTATATAAAGAGGCATCCTCATTCAATAAAGGGAAAACAATTTGGAGAATTACTTAGCATTGGCTAATTGTGAGTTTAGATACTCGTTTGTTCTTGCTTAGGCTGGTGAGTCGTCTTGGCTAGAATTTATCTTTCACTTATCAAGCGGAACACCCATCCCCGCTCGTGGCGTGATACGACCTTAGGTCAAGGTTCAGAAGCTCTTGCAGCGGGTTAAGGTTCAATTTCGCGCCTTAGTTCTTGTGAGTTCTTGTGAGTTGTGATCTATTCCATTCTGAAGTAACAAACGGTCCGAGTTGTGAGTCTTTTCCGCGCAGATTCATATCATTTGGTATCAGAGCTTAGCTTGTTACTTTAGTTCATTATCCTTGTTATTCTTGTTCTTTTTTTTGGGGTTCGTTTTGTTGCTTGCTAATCCGTGAGGTTCTTCGCTGTTCGAGAGAAAAGAGAGGAAAACAAACGAGTGAAGCAAAAATAGAAAAGAAAAGAAAAGAAAAGAAAAGAAAAGAAAAGGAAAGAGAGGAAACAAAACAGGAAGAAGTTAGTCCTAAGTTGGCCCGCACGACTAATTTGGAAGCCGCAAGCTAAAGAGGAAGCAAAATCAAAAAGGAAGCTAGCGAACTAAAGAAGGCGCAGCAGCTGATCAAGAAAAGGGACAAGCAAGACTAAAAAGCAAAGAAAGGCCAAAAGAGGAACTTTAACATTCTGTTTGTTAAAGCGTGAAGCTCAAGCAAAGGCTGTTCTAGCTTTAGTAAGAACATACAAGTATCACGAGAGGAAAAAGGCAAGAGTGTGCGAGTACCTTAGAGAGAAAAGCCAAATACTTGAGTGCAAACACGAGTGAACTTGAGTGCACCTTACATTGAGAGTATACACGTAAGGGAGTGAGCTTGTGAGGCCATAATTTTTTTTACTAACCAATTTTTCTTGTAGCAAACATGTCGCATGAAGGTCAAACTATGGGAAGCATAGACCTTAAGTTATTAGTGGATGCCTTGGCCGGGAAGCTCGAGCAGATGGTGCAAGCTCAGATGGAGCCTTTATAACTACGCGTGGATGCCGTGGAGAATTCTCGTGACAACCCCCAAACGCGAGGCGAACTCCAAAGGCGTAGGAGAGGAGTACCTATTGGAGAGTCGAGCAGAGCTGATTCTGAATCTGAAGAAGGCGTAGGCTCTACAAGGAGTCTTAGGAGAGCAAGAACAAACCGCCCACCTAGGGAGGCGAGGCAAAAGAGAGACGACAACATAGGGAGTATCAAACTGAAGATACCCTCCTTTGCTGGTCGTTCTGACCCGGAGGCGTACTTAGAGTGGGAGAAGAAGATTGAGTTCGTGTTTGATTGCCACAATAGCTCCGAAGCAAAGAAGGTAAAACTTGCCATCACCAAATTCACTGATTATGCTATAACTTGGTGGGATCAACTTGTGACAAGCAGGAGGAGAAATGGAGAATGCCCTATAGCTACTTGGGAAGACATGAAAGTGGTGATGAGGAAGAGATTTGATCCAAGTCATTACTATAGAGGGCTGTATAAGAAGTTACAAGGAATGAGGCAAGGAAATTTGAGCGTGGAGGAGTATTTCAAACAGATGGAGATGGCCATGATAAGAGCTGATATAGATGAAGATAGAGAAGTTACAATGGCAAGATTCTTGAATGGACTCAATCCTGAAATTCAAGACAAGGTTGAGTTGCAACACTATGTGGAGTTGGAGGACATGGTGCATATGGCAACGAAAATTGAGAAGCAACTCAAGAGAGGAGAGGGGAGAACAAGAGCTACATCGAGTTCTACTTGGAAGCCAAACTACCAAAAGAAGTTTGACAAGCCACAAGCAGCCAAAGTAGAGCATAAATCCGAGAGTTCTCAAGCTAATTCTCAAAGGAAAGTGGAAGTCACTCCAGCTAGGAACCGTGACATCAAGTGCTTTAAGTGTCAAGAAAGAGGGCACATCTCAAGTCAATGCCCTAACAAGCAAGCAATGGTGATCAAGGAAAGTGGAGAGATTGAAACTGAAGAAGAGGATTCGGAGCATGAAAGCATGCCTTCTTTGGAGGACGTATCCGAGGAAGAGTACCAAGCTGCTGAGAGGCTTACTCTTGTGTCTAGAAGAGCATTGAATGTGCAAGTAAAAGAAGAAAATGATGTGGCTCAAAGAGAAAATATTTTTCACACAGGGTGCTATGTCAAAGACAAGGTGTGTAGTGTCATCATAGATGGAGGAAGTTGTGCTAATGTCGCAAGCACTACTATGGTGGAGAAGTTAGGGTTACTCACTGGAAAACACCCTAAGCCTTACAAACTACAATGGCTGAATGATAGTGGAGAAGTACGAGTGATGAAGCAAGTATTGGTAACATTCCGCATTGGCAACTATGAGGATGAAGTGTTGTGTGATGTTGTACCAATGCAAGCTGGTCATCTATTGTTAGGAAGGCCATGGCAGTTTGATAGGAAAGTGCATCATGATGGCTACACCAACAAATATTCATTTATACTTAAGAAGAGAGTAATCACCTTGGCACCCTTGTCACCATCACAAGTTTGTGAAGATCAACGACAGTTGCAAAAAGAAAGTGATGAGCAAAGAGAGCGTGACAAAAAGAAAAAGATTGAGACGAGAGAAGAAGCCGAAAAAAAGATAAGAAAAACGGCCAATGGAGAGGAAAAGATTGAGAAAACAAAAGAAGCCGGAAAAATAGAAATTAAAACGGCCAATGAGAGAAAAACCGAGAGTTGGAAAAGGAGTTACTATGTGGGAGCAAGTGATATTAAGCAAGCATGCTTTGAAAAGAAGCCTATGATCTTACTTCGGTATAGAGAGGCGCTTTTAAACACTAACGAGCTTGAACCACATGTACCTAGTACGGTTGTGTCTCTTTTGCAGGACTACAAGGATGTCTTTCCCGACGAGCTACCACCTGGTTTGCCACCTATTCGTGGGATTGAACATCAAATAGACTTTGTTCCGGGAGCTGCCATACCTAACCGTCCCGCATATAGAAGCAATCCTGAAGAAACAAAGGAGCTTGAGAAGCAAGTCAACGAGCTATTGGAGAAAGGGTACGTGAGAGAGAGCATGAGTCCATGTGCTGTTCCAGTCCTACTTGTGCCCAAGAAGGATAAATCATGGAGAATGTGTGTTGATTGCCGGGCAGTCAACAACATAACGGTAAAATATCGTCACCCTATTCCTCGTTTAGATGACATGTTAGATGAGTTGCATGGTTCTTGCATGTTTTCTAAGATTGATTTGAAGAGTGGTTATCATCAAATTAGGATGAAAGAAGGAGATGAGTGGAAGACTGCTTTTAAAACAAAGTATGGGTTGTATGAGTGGATGGTCATGCCATTTGGTTTGTCCAACGCACCTAGCACGTTTATGCGACTCATGAATCATGTTCTACGTCCATTCATTGGTAAATTTGTGGTTGTTTACTTTTATGATATACTCATTTATAGCAAGAGCATGGAGGATCATTTAGAACATTTGAGATCTGTCTTAGATGCACTTAGAGAAGATCAATTGTTTGCTAACTTGAAGAAGTGTACCTTTTGTACGGATAAGCTTGTATTCTTGGGTTTTGTTGTTGGAGCTAACGGAATACAGGTTGATGAAGAAAAGATCCGAGCTATCCGTGAATGGCCAAGCCCTACAAGTGTTGCTAATGTTAGGAGCTTTCATGGACTAGCTAGTTTTTATAGGAGATTTGTGAAGGACTTTAGTAGCATAGCCGCACCCATAACTGAAGTCATCAAGAAGAACGTGGGCTTTACTTGGGGAGAAGCTCAAGAGAAGGCCTTCCAACTACTAAAAGGGAAGTTGACTAATGCACCCTTGTTAGCTTTACCTAATTTCTCTAAGACTTTTGAAATAGAGTGTGATGCTTCTGGTATAGGAATTGGAGCTGTCCTTATGCAAGAAGGAAGACCCATTGCATACTTTAGTGAGAAACTAAGTGGTGCAACCTTGAATTACCCGACCTATGACAAGGAGTTGTACGCACTAGTTCGAGCATTGGAGACATGGCAGCATTACTTGTGGCCAAAGGAGTTCGTGATTCACACTGATCATGAGTCACTCAAGCACTTAAAGGGGCAACACAAGCTGAACAAGAGGCATGCACGATGGGTCGAATTCATTGAGACATTTCCTTATGTCATTCGCTACAAGCAAGGTAAGGAAAATGTAGTGGCTGATGCACTATCACGAAGGTACGCCTTGATCTCAACTCTTGATGCTAAACTACTTGGCTTTGAACACATTAAAGAGATGTATGTTGATGATGTTGATTTTGGCGAGTTGTTTAGATCAACTGAAAGAAGTGCATTTGGTAAGTTCTTTCGTAATGAAGGTTACCTATTTCGTGAAAACAAACTTTGTGTGCCTAATTGCTCGATGCGAGAATTACTCATTCAGGAGGCACATGGAGGTGGCTTAATGGGGCATTTTGGAATTGCAAAGACCTTGGCAATGCTATTTCGTGAAAACAAACTTTGTGTGCCTAATTGCTCGATGCGAGAATTACTCATTCAGGAGGCACATGGAGGTGGCTTAATGGGGCATTTTGGAATTGCAAAGACCTTGGCAATGCTACAAGATCATTTTTTTTGGCCACACATGAAGAGAGACGTTGAGAGAGTTTGTGGTCGTTGCATCACTTGCAAGCAAGCCAAGTCAAAGGTAAAACCCCATGGTTTGTACACCCCACTACCTATACCTAGTGAGCCTTGGATTGATATCTCTATGGATTTTGTGTTAGGACTACCTAGGACTAAGCGTGGAAGAGATTCAATTTTTGTGGTAGTGGATAGGTTTTCTAAGATGGCACATTCATTCCATGTCATAAGACTGATGATGCTTCAAACATTGCTGATTTGTTCTTTAGAGAGGTTGACGTAGGACGTCCATGTTTCTCGTCCATTCGGCCTACTCTTTCTCTCTTGCATGGTGTGCATGCTAGTTATTATGACAAACTGTCCGAATTGTATGTGTGCTTAATGTGCGTGTGTAATGCGTATGTAATAAGGCAAGTTAATGCCATTATGAGGGGTTAAAGCTGGTGAAACGGCTGGCTGGAGGCGAGGAGGTGCGTGATCCTTGTCGCCTTAATGTTGCCTGGAATCACGCCCCTATTTGTATTCGTTTTGAAGGAATAAACGGATAGCAGAAAAGAAGTTAAGCAAAAGACTTACCGTGTTGGTGTAAGCTAGCCCCAACTTGCATGGATTTGCAATTGTTCTAAAGATTGGCCCTCTTGTTGGCTGTTTTCCTACGAAAACCCACCCTTGGTTTGATTCGGAAGGATCGAGCTCGAGGCAACTATCTTGTTCGTTTCACGTCTGAGTCAGCGTGTTGCCAACTCCTTCCGTTGTGCTACGTCAAGTGGTATCAGAGCCTGAATACGATCAGATCAATTTCCATATTGATCAAGAGTGAACAATATCACCTAGTGAGTTTGAGAGAGCCCCATCTACGAGCCGATCCACAAGACTTTGTGATCTCCTGATCCAAGTCTCAATTTTACCCACCTAACACCACCAAAAGCCGATGCACTATGGCCGATCCTAATGATACTCCAAGACCCGATATGAATCAGAGATTCACTCAAATGGAGGCGGCAATTCAGGCAATCCTTACACGCCTGGACAACCTCGTTGTGCAACCACCCGGAGGACAACCCCCTCCAGCTGAGGTACGTAATGATCAAAGAGAGGAAGAGGAGGATGTAGATTCTGATGCTACCCTTAATGTGAGAAGGGGAGGAAGAGTGTTGAGAGGACGAGGTAGAGGAGGTGGTAGACATGGTGATCTAGGACGTGCTCCTGGAAGAGAAGTCTATAGGGAGGAGTATGAGCGTGGAGGAGAGTATAGGAGGGTGGATCGTCCATTCAAAATGAACATAGAGAAATTCTATGGTGATGCGGACGTAGAGGGATTTCTCAATTGGATGGACTCGGTGGAAAAGTACTTCGATTGCATGGATCTCACGGAGGAGCAGAAGGTGAGTTACGTGGCTTTCAAGTTAGAGTCAGGAGCTGCCGTATGGTGGAGGAAGGAACAAGAGTCTCGTAGGAGGAGAGGAGATCGACCAATTGGTGATTGGCCGACTGTGGAGCAAGCCCTACGTGAGAGATTTCTTCCTGTGGATTACCATCAAACCTTGTACTCGCAATTCTTGACTTGCACCCAAGGTAACCGATACATAGACGAGTATACGTCAGAATTTATAAGGCTAGCATCTCGTAATGACGTGGAGGAGAATGAGGACCAGATGATAGCCCGTTTTGTTGAGGGCCTTCATTATGAAATCAAGAGTAGGATGGAGTTTGATACGTTCTTGTTTTTCAACGATGTTTGTGCAAAGGCGAGAAAAATAGGGGCTGCCTTGAAGAGGAAGAAAGCGCCCTGATATGAATCTCCGCGGAAAAGATTCACGACTCGGACCGTTTGTTACTTTAGAATGGAACAGATCACAACTCACAAGAACTCACACGAACTAAGGCACGAAATTGAACCTTAACCCGCTGCAAGAGCTTCTGAACCTTGACCTAAGGTCGTATCACGCCACGAGCGGGGATGGATGATCCGCTTGATAAGTGAAAGGTAAATTCTAGCCAAGACGACTCACCAGCCTAAGCAAGAACAAACGAGTATCAAAACTCTCAATTAGCCAATGCTAAGTAATTCTCCGAATTGTTGTGTTTATTGAAGGGGGACGTCTCTTTATATAGGCTCCATAAGTCTTACAACTTTCCTAAACGAAACTAACTCCAAATAAGGAGTTTAAGGCTGGTCAAAACTCTCTTTCCTATTCTAAAGAGATTCTGGCCGAACTTATTCAACTAAATAAGGAATAATATAAGCAAATAATATCTAATAGAATAACTACTAGCTGCACGTCCAAAACAAGTAGATGCACGGACTAAATAGGCTGATTCTTCTTGATTCTCCATGTGCGCATGCATCTAGAAGCTTACGTGCATGTCAAGCTTCCCATTTAGCTTCCAAAACGTGCATGGGTCTCCCTTGGGCTTCTTGGACATCCTTGGTCCTCCACGCACTTGCTTGGGCCCAAACGTCTTGCATTAATCCATTGAAGTCAGATTGCAACTTCCTAGCTCGTGCTCTTGTCATTGGCCCAATTGGAACTTGAACGTGCTTCGAGTCTACAAGCTTGATAGTAGGTGCGTCCTTAGGCTTGCTCACATCAGTCCCCTCCTCTTGAAAAGGATTTGTCCTCAAATCATCACCTACATCAAACGGACTCAAGTCAGCCACGTTAAACGAAGCACTTACATTATACTCACCCGGAAGGTCTAGCTTGTAGGCATTATCATTGATGCGTTCTATCACTTGGAATGGACCATCTCCCCGTGGTAGCAACTTTGAACGTCTTTGGACAGGAAAACGCTCCTTCCTCATATGTAGCCAAACCCAATCTCCCGGCTCAAAGACAACCTTGTGCCTTCCTTTGTTTGCTTGCCTCGCATAGTGCTCCGTGCGCTTCTCGATGTTCATTCTTGCTTTCTCATGTAACTGCTTGACAAATTCAGCTTTCTTCTTGCCATCTAAGTTAACATGCTCACTCGAAGGTAGAGGTGATAAATCCAATGGAGTCAAAGGATTAAATCCATAAACAAGCTCAAATGGTGAGAATTGAGTAGCAGAATGGACAGAACGATTATAAGCAAACTCAACATGAGGCAAACATTCTTCCCAAGTCTTGATGTTATGCTTAATGAGTGCTCTCAAAAGTGTAGACAAAGTCCTATTCACTACTTCAGTTTGACCATCAGTTTGAGGATGACAAGTAGTAGAAAACAACAACTTAGTACCTAACTTGCACCACAAGGTCTTTCAAAAGTAACTTAGGAACTTAGCATCTCTATCAGAGATAATTGTCCTAGGCATGCCATGCAACCTAACAACCTCTCTAAAGAACAAATCAGCAATGTTTGAAGCATCATCAGTCTTATGACATGGAATGAAATGTGCCATCTTAGAAAACCTATCCACTACCACAAAAATTGAATCTCTTCCACGCTTAGTCCTAGGTAGTCCTAACACAAAATCCATAGAGATATCAATCCAAGGCTCACTAGGTATAGGTAGTGGGGTGTACAAACCATGGGGTTTTACCTTTGACTTAGCTTGCTTGCAAGTGATGCAACGACCACAAACTCTCTCAACGTCTCTCTTCATGTGTGGCCAAAAGAAATGATCTTGTAGCATTGCCAAGGTCTTTGCAATTCCAAAATGCCCCATTAAGCCACCTCCATGTGCCTCCTGAATTAGTAATTCTCGCATCAAACAATTAGGCACACAAAATTTGTTTTCACGAAATAGGTAACCTTCATTACGAAAGAACTTGCCAAATGCACTTCTTTCAGTTGATCTAAACAACTCGCCAAAATCAACATCATCAACATACATCTCCTTAATGTGTTCAAAGCCAAGTAGTTTAGCATCAAGAGTTGAGATCAAGGCGTACCTTCGTGATAGTGCATCAGCCACTACATTTTCCTTACCTTGCTTGTAACGAATGACATAAGGAAATGTCTCAATGAATTCCACCCATCGTGCATGCCTCTTGTTCAGCTTGTGTTGCCCCTTTAAGTGCTTAAGTGACTCATGATCAGTGTGAATCACAAACTCCTTTGGCCACAAGTAATGCTGCCATGTCTCCAATGCTTGAACTAGTGCGTACAACTCCTTGTCATAGGTCGGGTAATTCAAGGTTGCACCACTTAGTTTCTCACTAAAGTATGCAATGGGTCTTCCTTCTTGCATAAGGACAGCTCCAATTCCTACACCAGAAGCATCACACTCTATTTCAAAAGTCTTAGAGAAATTAGGTAAAGCTAACAAGGGTGCATTAGTCAACTTCCCTTTCAGTAGTTGGAAAGCCTTCTCTTGAGCTTCTCCCCAAGTAAAGCCCACGTTCTTCTTGATGACTTCAGTTATGGGTGCGGCTATGCTACTAAAGTCCTTCACAAATCTCCTATAAAAACTAGCTAGTCCATGAAAGCTCCTAACATTAGCAACACTTGTAGGGCTTGGCCATTCACGGATAGCTCGGATCTTTTCTTCATCAACCTGTATTCCGTTAGCTCCAACAACAAAACCCAAGAATACAAGCTTATCCGTACAAAAGGTGCACTTCTTCAAGTTAGCAAACAATTGTTCTTCTCTAAGTGCATCTAAGACAGATTTCAAATGTTCTAGATGATCCCCCATGCTCTTGCTATAGATGAGTATATCATCAAAGTAAACAACTACAAATTTACCAATGAATGGACGTAGAACATGATTCATGAGTCGCATAAACGTGCTAGGTGCGTTGGACAAACCAAATGGCATGACCATCCACTCATACAACCCATACTTTATTTTAAAAGCAGTCTTCCACTCATCTCCTTCTTTCATCCTAATTTGATGATAACCACTCTTCAAATCAATCTTAGAAAACATGCAAGAACCATGCAACTCATCTAACATGTCATCTAAACGAGGGATAGGGTGACGATATTTTACCGTTATGTTGTTGACTGCTCGGCAATCAACACACATTCTCCATGTTTTATCCTTCTTGGGCACAAGTAGGACTGGAACAGCACATGGACTCATGCTCTCTCTTACGTACCCTTTCTCCAACAGCTCGTTGACTTGCTTCTCAAGCTCCTTTGTCTCTTCAGGATTGCTTCTATATGCGGGACGGTTAGGTATGGCAGCTCCCGGGACAAAGTCTATTTGATGTTCAATCCCACGAATAGGTGGCAAACCAGGTGGTAGCTCGTCGGGAAAGACATCCTTGTAATCCTGCAAAAGAGACACAACTGTACTAGGTACATGTGGTTCAAGCTCGTTAGTGTTTAAAAATGCCTCCTTATACCGAAGTAAGATCATAGGCTTCTTTTCAAAGCATGCTTGCTTAATATCACTTGTTTCCACATAGTAACTCTTTTTCCAACTCTCGGTTTTTCTCTCTTTGGCCGTTTTAATTTCTGTTTTTCCGGCTTCTTTTGTTTTCTCAATCTTTTCCTCTCCATTGGCCATTTTTCTTATCTTTTTTTCGGCTTCTTCTCTCCTCTCATTCTTTTTCTTTTTGTCACGCTCTCTTTGCTCATCACTTTCTTGTTGCAACAGTCGTTGATCTTCACAAACTTGTGATGGTGACAAGGGTGCCAAGGTGATTACTCTCTTCTTGAGTATAAATGAGTATTTGTTGGTGTAGCCATCATGATGCACTTTCCTATCAAACTGCCATGGCCTTCCTAACAATAGGTGACCAGCTTGCATTAGTACGACATCACACAACACTTCATCCTCACAGTTGCCAATGCGGAATGCTACCAATACTTGCTTCATCACTCGTACTTCGCCACTATCATTCAGCCATTGTAGTCTGTAAGGCTTAGGGTGTTTTCCAGTGAGCAACCCCAACTTCTCCACCATAGTAGTGCTTGCGACATTAGCACAACTTCCTCCATCTATGATGACACTACACACCTTGTCTTTGACATAGCACCTTGTGTGAAAAATATTTTCTCTTTGAGCCACATCATTTTCCTCTTTTACTTGCACATTCAATGCTCTTCTAGACACAAGAGTAAGCCTCTCAGCAGCTTGGTACTCTTCCTCGGATACTTCCTCCAAAGAAGGCATGCTTTCATGCTCCGAATCCTCTTCTTCAGTTTCAATCTCTCCACTTTCCTTGATCACCATTGCTTGCTTGTTAGGGCATTGACTTGAGATGTGCCCTCTTCCTTGACACTTAAAGCACTTGATGTCACGGTTCCTAGCTGGAGTGACTTCCACTTTCCTTTGAGAATTAGCTTGAGAACTCTCGGATTTATGCTCTACTTTGGCTGCTTGTGGCTTGTCAAACTTCTTTTGGTAGTTTGGCTTCCAAGTAGAATTCGATGTAGCTTTTGTTCTCCCCTCTCCTCTCTTGAGTTGCTTCTCAATTTTCGTTGCCATATGCACCATGTCCTCCAACTCCACATAGTGTTGCAACTCAACTTTGTCTTGAATTTCAGGATTGAGTCCATTCAAGAACCTTGCCATTGTAACTTCTCTATCTTCATCTATATCAGCTCTTATCATGGCCATCTCCATCTGTTTGAAATACTCCTCCACACTCAAACTTCCTTGCCTCATCCCTTGTAACTTCTTATACAGCCCTCTATAGTAATGACTTGGAACAAATCTCTTCCTCATCACCACTTTCATGTCTTCCCAAGTAGCTATAGGGCGTTCTCTATTTCTCCTCCTGCTTGTCACAAGTTGATCCCACCAAGTTATAGCATAATCAGTGAATTCGGTGATGGCAAGTTTTACCTTCTTTTCTTCGGAGCTATCGTGGCAATCAAACACGAACTCAATCTTCTTCTCCTACTCTAAGTACGCCTCCGGGTCAGAACGACCAGCAAAGGAAGGTATCTTCTGTTTGATACTCCCTATGTTGTCGTCTCTCTTTGGCCTCGCCTCCCTAGGTGGACGGTTTGTTCTTGCCCTCCTAAGACTCCTTGTAGAGCCTACGCCTTCTTCTGATTCAGAATCAGCTCCGCTCGACTCTCCAATAGGTACTCCTCTCCTACGCCTTTGGAGTTCGCCTCGCGTTTGGGGGTTGTCACGAGAATTCTCCATGGCATCCACGCGTAGTTGCAAAGGCTCCATCTGAGCTTGCACCATCTGCTCGAGCTTCCCGGCCAAGGCATCCACTAGTAACTTAAGGTCTATGTTTCCCATAGTTTGACCTTCATGCGACATGTTTGCTGCAAGAAAAATTGGTTAGTAATAAAAAAAATATGGCCTCACAAGCTCACTCCCTTACGTGTATACTCTCAATGTATGGTGCACTCAAGTTCTCTCGTGTTTGTACTCAAATATTTGGCTTTTCTCTCTAAGGTACTCGCACACTCTTGCCTTTTTCCTCTCGTGATACTTGTATGTTCTTACTAAGGCTAGAACGGCCTTGCTTGAGCTTCACGCTTTAACAAACAGAATGTTAAAGTTCCTCTTTGGTCTTTCTTTTAGTCTTGCTCGTCCCTTTTCTTGATCAGCTGCTGCGCCTTCTTAGTTCGGTAGCTTCCCTCGGATTTGCTTCCTCTTTAGCTTGAGACTTCCAATTTTAGCTTGCTTCCTCTTTAGCTTGCGGCTTCCTTTTCTTTTTCTTTCCTTTCCTTTTTCTTTTCTTTTCTTTTCTTTTTTTCTTTTCTTTTCTTTTCTTTTTCTTTTCCTTTCTTTTCTTTTCTTTCTTTTCTTGCTTCACTCGTTTGTTTTCCTCTCTTTTCTCTCAAACAGCGAAGAGAGAAACGAACCAACAAGAACAAAAATAACAAGCAACAAAACGAACCAACAAGAACAAAAATAACAAGGATAATGAACTAAAGTAACAAGCTAAGCTCTGATACCAACTGATATGAATCTCCGCGGAAAAGATTCACGACTCGGACCGTTTGTTACTTTAGAATGGAACAGATCACAACTCACAAGAACTCACACGAACTAAGGCACGAAATTGAACCTTAACCCGCTGCAAGAGCTTCTGAACCTTGACCTAAGGTCGTATCACGCCACGAGCGGGGATGGATGATCCGCTTGATAAGTGAAAGGTAAATTCTAGCCAAGACGACTCACCAGCCTAAGCAAGAACAAACGAGTATCAAAACACTCAATTAGCCAATGCTAAGTAATTCTCCGAATTGTTGTGTTTATTGAAGGGGGACGCCTCTTTATATAGGCTCCATAAGTCTTACAACTTTCCTAAACGAAACTAACTCCAAATAAGGAGTTTAAGGCTGGTCAAAACTCTCTTTCCTATTCTAAAGAGATTCTGGCCGAACTTATTCAACTAAATAAGGAATAATATAAGCAAATAATATCTATTAGAATAACTACTAGCTGCACGTCCAAAACAAATAGATGCACGGACTAAATAGGCTGATTCTTCTTGATTCTCCATGTGTGCATGCATCTAGAAGCTTACGTGCATGTCAAGCTTCCCATTTAGCTTCCAAAACGTGCATGGGTCTCCCTTGGGCTTCTTGGACGTCCTTGGTCCTCCACGCACTTGCTTGGGCCCAAACGTCTTGCATTAATCCATTGAAGTCAGATTGCAACTTCCTAGCTCGTGCTCTTGTCATTGGCCCAATTGGAACTTGAACGTGCTTCGAGTCTACAAGCTTGATAGTAGGTGCGTCCTTAGGCTTGCTCACATCATGCCCTCTATCCATTTTTCAGGGCCTGGTCAGGCTTCCACCTATTCAAGGGGAGGTGTGGAAAGGAGCACACCCCAAGCTTCCGAGCCTAAACTCCCTCCTAGCAAGCCTGCCCCTGTAATTGCACAAAGAACGGGCCACAACCTCATCAATCCGATGTTTCAAATGCAATGAAATGGGCCACAAGTCTAGTGATTGCCCTAAACGCAAGTTTACACAACTTTGCGAGAAGGAAGATTCGGATGAGGAGGAGGAAGGGGCGTACTTGTGTGCACCCGTGGACGAGGATGATGAAGAGGAGGAGAACTCTGAAGGAGAAGAGTATTGCGGGGTCATACAGAAGGTAGCATTGACCGCAACCAAAAGAGATGACTCCCAACGTAATAACTTGTTTCGCACGAGTTGTCATGTTGGGAAAGTTGTGTGCGAAGTGATAATTGATGGAGGCAGCCAGGAGAACTTTGTGAGCAGCAAGACAGTGGAGAAGCTTGGCTTGAAGACCTCGCCTCACCCCACTCCATACTCCATTGGATGGGTTAGATCCGGGGGTGGAATTAAGGTTAATTCAAGGTGCACCATTCCTATCACAATTGGCAAGTATTCGGACTTAGTCGAATGTGATGTCCTTGAAATGGATGCATGCAACATCCTTCTTGGATGACCGTGGGAATTTGACAACAAGGTTGTGCACCGCGGAGAGGAGAACACGTACGAGTTAAAGAAAGGAGGCGAGAAGTTCACGTTATTGCCGAAGAAGCCAAAGTACGTGAAGAGTGCCAAGCAACTTGTTTCGATGGTGACTTCCTCTCGTGTTCTCGCGAGTTGTTTCCAAGAGGCGGGTTTCCTCCATATGCTCGTGATGACAAGTTCACAAGAACCAGGAGAGAAAGACAGCGAGCTGATTCCGGACGTGGTCTTGAAATTATTTAACGAATTCCCTGAGCTGATCGATGAGGAGTTGCAAAAAGGGGTGCCTCCCTTGCGAGATATCCGACATCGGATTGATCTCATCCCTGGTGCAACACTTTCGAACCTTCCTCATTATAGAATGAGTCCGAAGGAGAACCAGATCTTGAGGGAACAAGTTCAAGAGCTTCTTGACAAAGGACAAGTGCAAGAAAGCTTGAGTCCTTGTGGAGTTCCTGCATTGCTTGTGCCAAAGAAAGATGGTACGTGGAGAATGTGCGTAGATAGTCGCGCCATCAACAAGATCACAATTGGATATCGTTTTCCAATCCCGCGCCTTGATGACATGCTGGACAACTTAAGTGGTGCATCCATTTTCTCCAAGATTGATTTAAGAAGTGGATACCATCAAATCAGAATTCGTCCCGGAGATGAATGGAAGACCGCCTTCAAGACACGTGATGGACTCTATGAGTGGCTTGTAATGCCATTCGGATTGACAAACGCGCCCAGTACCTTCATGCGTCTTATGCATCAAGTCTTTAAACCCTTCCTTGACAAGTCAGTGGTGGTGTATTTTGATGACATTCTGGTTTACAGCCAATCCGAGGATGATCATCTGAAACATTTGAAGGAGGTGTTCACGGCTCTGAGAGACAATCAACTCTATGTTAACCTAAAGAAATGTAGCTTTTGGAAGGACAAGCTACTTTTCTTAGGGTTTGTGGTTGGAAAGGAGGGAATTCACGTGGATCAAGCCAAGATTGATGCTATTAGATCGTGGCCTGCCCCTCAGAATGTGAGTCAAACGAGGAGCTTCCTTGGTTTGGCAAGCTTCTATAGAAGATTTATTCGGGAATTCAGCTTGCTTGCAGCTCCTTTGACTCCCTTGCTCAAGAAACAAACCCCTTTCGTGTGGAGCACCGAAGCCGAGCAAGCTTTCCAAGTTCTTAAAAACAAGCTGAGTAGTGCACCCGTGCTAGCCCTCCCTGATTTTGAAAAATTGTTCGAAGTGGAGGTGGATGCATCCAGACTTGGAATTGGAGCCGTGCTTTCACAAGAAAAGAAGCCCGTAGCTTTTTTCAGTGAAAAGCTGAGTGAAGCCAGATTGAAGTGGACCACGTATGAGAAAGAGTTCTATGCGGTCTTCCGAGCACTCAAGATGTGGGAACACTACTTGATTGGTAAGGAATTCGTCCTCTTTACTGATCATAGAGCACTGAAATTCTTGCATGATCAATCGAAGTTAAGCAATCCCATGCATGCACGTTGGTGTACATATCTTCAGAAATTTCCATTTCGTATTTCTCATAAGAGTGGAAATCAAAATGCAGTAGCTGACGCATTGAGTAGAAGGATTGCATTGCTCACTGAACTACGTGGAACCATCACCTCATTTGATTGTTTGCCTGAGTTATATGAAAACGACGAGGACTTTGGCACCATTTGGTTAAAATGTGCAAATGAAAAGGGGGTGGATGACTACTATTTGCAAGATGGGTTCTTGATGAAAGGGAATCAGTTATGTGTTCCGAAGACTTCATTGCGAGATCAGTTGATTTGGGAGGTACATGGTGGTGGATTGTCCGCGCACATGGGAAGAGACAAAACCTTGTCATCGTTGCAAGAAAGGTTGCAAAGCATGTCAAGCATTGTCGTGTTTGTCAAGAGACGAAGGGGACAGTAAACAACACGGGCTTGTACTCTCCTTTACCAATTCCGAGTGCAATTTGGGAAGACCTCAGTATGGATTTTGTTCTTGGCTTACCCCGCACTCCAAGAGGAGCGGATTCTATTTTTGTCATTGTGGACAGGTTGTCAAAGATGGCGCACTTCGTGCCTTGCAAGAAAACCAATGATGCATCCGCGGTGGCAAGACATTTCTTTCGGGAAGTGGTGCGCTTGCATGGTGTTCCAAAGACCATCGTTTCTGATCGTGACACCAAGTTCCTCGCGAGCTTTTGGAAGACATTATGGAGGATGTTTGATGCCACGCTACAATTTAGCACAACCGCACACCCGCAAACAGATGGTCAGACTGAAGCAACCAATCGCACACTTGGCAACCTTCTCCGCAGTTTGTGTCACGAACGACAAAGGCAATGGGATCTTGCTCTTCCTATTGCGGAATTTGCTTACAATGGTGCTGTCCACAGGTCCACGGGCAAGTCTCCATTTGAGTTGGTGTACACCAAGGTGCCGAATCACTTGGTGGATGTGTCTATGGTGCCACGACCTCCTCGTAGCAATCCAGCAGCTATTTCTTATGCGGAGCACGTCCAAAGTGTGCTTGACGCGGTCAAGAAGAGGCTGGAAGCAACGTACTCCAAGGAGAAGGCGCGAGTGGATGAGCATAGGCGTGCACAATTGTTCTTGCTGGGAGAAAAGGTTATGGTGCATTTTCGCAAGGAACGCATGCCCGCGCACTTAGGAGGCAAGTTGCAAGCCCGAAAGTTTGGCCCTTACAAGATGTTGAGGCGAGTCCATGACAACGCCTATGTGATTGATCTACCTGAAGACTTGGGAGTGTCGAAGACGTTCAACGTTGCGGATTTAACTCCGTACTATGATCCGCCTCCCATGCCCTCCAGGTTGGCTGCGTGGGACTAGCATGCTCTTAAGGAGGGGAGGATGACGTAGGACGTCCATGTTTCTCGTCCATTCGGCCTACTCTTTCTCTCTTGCATGGTGTGCATGCTAGTTATTATGACAAACTGTCCGAATTGTATGTGTGTTTAATGTGCGTGTGTAATGCGTATGTAATAAGGCAAGTTAATGCCATTATGAGGGGTTAAAGCTGGTGAAACGGCTGGCTGGAGGCGAGGAGGTGCGTGATCCTTGTCGCCTTAATGTTGCCTGGAATCACGCCCCTATTTGTATTCGTTTTGAAGGAATAAACGGACAGCAGAAAAGAAGTTAAGCAAAAGACTTACCGTGTTGGTGTAAGCTAGCCCCAACTTGCATGGATTTGCAATTGTTCTAAAGATTGGCCCTCTTGTTGGCTGTTTTCCTACGAAAACCCACCCTTGGTTTGATTCGGAAGGATCGAGCTCAAGGCAACTATCTTGTTCGTTTCACGTCGGAGTCAGCGTGTTGCCAACTCCTTCCGTTGTGCTACGTCAGAGGTTGTTAGGTTGCATGGCATGCCTAGGACAATTATCTCTGATAGAGATGCTAAGTTCCTAAGTTACTTTTGGAAGACCTTGTGGTGCAAGTTAGGTACTAAGTTGTTGTTTTCTACTACTTGTCATCCTCAAACTGATGGTCAAACTGAAGTAGTGAATAGGACTTTGTCTACACTTTTGAGAGCACTCATTAAGCATAACATTAAGACTTGGGAAGAATGTTTGCCTCATGTTGAGTTTGCTTATAATCGTTCTGTCCATTCTGCTACTCAATTCTCACCATTTGAGCTTGTTTATGGATTTATCACCTCTACCTTCGAGTGAGCATGTTAACTTAGATGGCAAGAAGAAAGCTGAATTTGTCAAGCAGTTACATGAGAAAGCAAGAATGAACATCGAGAAGCGCATGGAGCACTATGCGAGGCAAGCAAACAAAGGAAGGCACAAGGTTGTCTTTGAGCCGGGAGATTGGGTTTGGCTACATATGAGGAAGGAGCGTTTTCCTGTCCAAAGACGTTCAAAGTTGCTACCACGAGGAAATGGTCCATTCCAAGTGATAGAACGCATCAATGATAATGCCTACAAGCTAGACCTTCCGGGTGAGTATAATGTAAGTGCTTCGTTTAACGTGGCTGACTTGAGTCCATTTGATGTAGGTGATGATTTGAGGACAAATCCTTTTCAAGAGGAGGGGACTGATGTGAGCAAGCCTAAGGATGCACCTACTATCAAGCTTGTAGACTCGCAGCAAATTCAAGTTCCAATTGGGCCAATGACAAGAGCAAGAGCTAGGAAGTTGCAATCTGACTTCAATGCACTAATGCAAGAAGTTTGGGCTCAAGCAAGTGCGTGGAGGACCAAGGACGTCCAAGAAGTCCAAGGGAGGCCCATGCACGTTTTGGAAGCTAAATGGGAAGTTTGAGATGCACGCAATCTCCTGGATGCATGCGCACGTAAATTTCAAGCTTATCTTGGACATGCGTCCCTAAATTTTAGGAATTGCATCTACTATGTTTTAGGACGTGATATTTACTAGATAGTCTATTAGTTATCTATGTTTAGATTGTTTTCCTACTTAGTTGAATATTTCGGCCAGAATCCCTTTAAATTAGGAAGGAGAGTTTTGGCCAGCCTTGAACTCCTTATTTGGAGTTAGTTTTCGTTTAGGAAATTGTAAGACTTATGGAGCCTATATAAAGAGGCATCCTCATTCAATAAAGGGAAAACAATTCGGAGAATTACTTAGCATTGGCTAATTGTGAGTTTAGATACTCGTTTGTTCTTGCTTAGGCTGGTGAGTCGTCTTGGCTAGAATTTATCTTTCACTTATCAAGCGGAACACCCATCCCCGCTCGTGGCGTGATACGACCTTAGGTCAAGGTTCAGAAGCTCTTGCAGCGGGTTAAGGTTCAATTTCGCGCCTTAGTTCTTGTGAGTTCTTGTGAGTTGTGATCTGTTCCATTCTGAAGTAACAAACGATCCGAGTTGTGAGTCTTTTCCGCGGAGATTCATATCACGTTACAACAATGCATGGATGCAATGGAGGACACTCGCAACAGCCAACAACCAAGAAGCGAAGTCTAAGCACAACGAAGGTTTGCACCTTTGGGAGGCACAAGTGGAGGAGAATTTCGTGCACAAAGAAGGAGAGCCCCCTTGGGAAGCACAAGTGAAGAAGATTCGGACCCTTTCTAGGAGGAGGACGTAGGTTCTACAAGGAATCTTAGGCGAGCAAGGACTAACCGCCCACCTAGAGAGGCAAGGCGAAGAAGAGATGACAACTTGGGAAGTTTTAAGCTGAAGATACCTTCCTTTGCAGGTCGTTCTGACCCGGAGGCATATCTAGAGTGGGAGAAGAAGATTGAGTTCGTGTTTGATTGCCACGACTGTTCCGAAGCAAAAAAGGTAAAGCTAGCTATGACTGAATTCGCTGATTATGCTATAACGTGGTGGGATCAACTTGTCACAAGCAGGAGGCGTAATAGAGAGCGTCCTATAGCTACATGGGAGGAGATGAAAGTGGTGATGAGGAAACATTTTGTGCCAAGTCATTACTACCGAGAGCTATACAAGAAGTTGCAAGGGATGAGACAAGGATGTCTGAGCGTGGAAGAATATTACAAACAAATGGAGATGGCCATGATAAGAGCTGATGTGGAGGAAGATAGAGAAGCTACCATGGCAAGGATCTTGAATGGACTCAATCCTGA